>OW804102.1:55915391-57248558 GCA_942159475.1 Sthenelais limicola | reverse complement strand
AAAGTTCCACTGCTTTAAAACTTAAACCTCAGTTTTTAAACATTTTTTAAAGACAGAAATACCTCCACACATTGTCTACCACAGATCGCAGCCCCTATGTGTGCATACATTGAACGTTAAACCAACACGTGGCGTCACCCAGGTACAATATACACAGGTCTGTATGGAGGCTCCCTCCCCCGGGCTTGTACCTCCAGGGCTGGGGGGGTCACACCCAGGTACAATATACGACAGGTCTGTATGGAGGCTCCTCCCCCCGGGGCCTGTACCTCCAGGGCTGGGGGGGGGGGGTCACACCCAGGTGCAATATACACAGGTCTGTATGGAGACTCCTCCCCCCGGGGCCTGTTACCTCCAGGGCTGGGGGGGGGGTCAACACCCAGGTGCAATATACACAGGTCTGTATGGAGACTCCTCCCCCCCGGGGCCTGTACCCTCCAGGGCTCGGGGGGGGGGGTCACACCCAGGTGCAATATACACAGGTCTGTATGGAGGCTCCTCCCCCCGGGGCCTGTACCTCCAGGGCTCGGGGGGGGGGGGGGGGGGGGTCACACCCAGGTGCAATATACACAAGGTCTGTATGGAGGCTCCTCCCCCCCGGGCCCTGTACCTCCAGGGCTAGGGGGGGGTCACACCTGACTGCACCCAGTGTGTATAATTAATGACTGACAATATACCTGCATGTATTTATGTGTCAGGTCAGGAGGAAGTGCACCAGTGCTGGCATGTTTATGTACATAAAGGACCACAGGTATAATAACCTCAATATCAGTCTTTATAAGTCGTTTTTTTAAAGTTCTGCACAGATATAACCTCAATATCAGGCTTTATAAGTCGTTTTTTTTAAAGTTCTGCACAGATATAATCTCAATATCAGGCTTTATAAGTCGTTTTTTTAAAAGTTCTGTATAATTGTGTGCAAACTTTTTAAGACTCTTCATTACAACCTGTACTTGTTCTTCCACCCATTATAATTATCATAATTGTCATATTCATAATTAGACGTCAATTATTCATGATATGAATATTTTGGAGTTACATTATATCATGTGTACATGAATAAGATTAATTACATATTAACAAGAAAGCAATAATTAGCTGATTGGTTGATTAGTACAATTTAGTTGATAGTTGGAAGTTGATTAGATTGAGTGCCTAATGGCACAAGGATGCGAGACCGGTACTAATTTGTCTAATTTTTCCTTTATACAAACAGTAAAGTCAGAAAGTCAATCATAAAGTCGAAATTGTCAATCAGTCAAATTAGTCCATTGATTTAATTATAAATACACTGGAGGTACACTGGGGGTACACTGAAGATAAAATGGGGGGGTACACTTGAGGTACACTGGGGGGTACTTAAAATTTCGGTCAAAAGCTGTGTCTATAGCCTACAATTGATAGACAATTCTAGCTAGGTAGTGGAGAGGGAGTGCACCCCCTGGACCCCCTATTGGGGGGGGGGAACCCAGGGGTAATCCCCAGGAAAATTGGAAAAATTAAGGTGAATATTTCTGGGGGTGCACCCCCCAACACCAACCACAGCAGAAGGCTGGTCCCCTCCTGCACCCTACCCTCATGTATACAATTTGAACACTGAAATCTGAGAATTATGCTGAAAATACACCAGAAGCCACCAATTTGTATACTGGCCCCAGCAGCTTTATGCAGCGCCCTAGGAAACAGGGCATGTATGTCTCAGAAAATATGGTCCCCCCTACTACCACACAAATCCCTCCAATCCAACCTTAATAAAAACCCTGTTGATACAGTTTATATTTAAATATTGACATTTATAATAGGAATATTTTGTAACCACTGAAATTATTTAGAGAGGAATTAGTTGGGAATTATCTCATCTAAGGAATATTCCAGTTTTCTAACTACCTTTTATAAGAGAAAGTGTAATCACCCGAAAATGAAAATTGCAATATTACTAAAGTGGAAAATTTCTTTTAATTTGAAATAATGTACATAGAGGAATGACCACTTTACAGTATAGACTGAACAAGGTAAAATAAGACAAGGAAGGTTTTAAGTTTATAGGTTGAGAACGTTTATTTTTGATTAATCGACTAAAGCCTTCAGTAAACCTGAAGCAAAAAGTTGGGCAGGAGATGAGTTTAAAGGTTTATCGTTTAACGATCATTTTTAACAGTGGGCGATAATATGGTATTTAGGTCTGCCGAGTGTGGCAATGTGTATAAGGCTTAGAATCAAATCCAAATCAGCAAATTTCTCACAATTCCAACCATATTTGTTCATTTATCAACATGACAGAATTACGCACTGTTGGTCGGGAAAAAGTTGGTCCGAAAAAAAGTTGGTCGGGAAAAAAGTAGGTCGGGGGGGAAAAGTAGGTCGGAAAAAAGGTAGGTCGAAAAAAAGTTGGTCGGAAAAAAGTAGGTCGAAAATAACAGTCGAAAAAAAGTAGGTCGGAAAAAAAGTTGGTCGAAAATAAGTTAGTCGAAAAAAAGTAGGTCGGAAAAAAAGTTGGTCGAAAATAAGTTAGTCGAAAAAAAGTAGGTCGAAAAAAAGTAGGTCGGAAAAAAAGTTGGTCGAAAATAAGTTAGTCGAAAAAAAGTAGGTCGAAAAAAAGTAGGTCGGAAAAAAAGTAAGTCGGGGAAAAAAGTAGGTCGGAAAAAAGTTGGTCGAAAAAAAAGTAGGTCGAAAAAAAGTAGGTCGGAAAAAAAAGTTGGTCGAAAAAAAGTAGGTCGGAAAAAAAGTAAGTCGGGAAAAAGGTAGGTCGGAAAAAAAAGTTGGTCGAAAATAACTTTCGGAAAAAAGTAGGTCGGAAAAAAAGTTGGTCGGAAAAAAAGTAAGTCTGGAAAATAGTTGGTCGAAAAAAAGTAGGTCGGAAAAAAAGTAAGTCGGGAAAAAAGTAGGTCGAAAAAAAGTTGGTCGAAAAAAAGTAGGTTGGAAAAAAAAAGTTGGTCGAAAATAACTCGAAAGTTGGTCGAAAATAAGTAAGTCGAAAAAAAAGTTATTCGAAAAAAAATTGTCTGAAAATTTGGGGGGGGGGGGGCATGCCCCCAGACCCCCCTAGCAGGCTTTGTGCCATCGGCGCTCACACCTCCATAGGTAAGATTTTCAGAAAATGTACAATTCACTTTCACCAATCAATTTTTTCCTGGGAGGCATGCCCCCAGACCCCACTAGCAGGCTTTGTGCCATCGGCGCTCACACCTCCATAGGTAAGATTTTCAGAAAATGTACAATTCACTTTCACCAATCTTATCTAATAACCCAAATTTCAGACAAAATAAAGTTCAAAATACATTTCAACCTAACCAAACAGAATTTCAACCTAACCAAACAGAATGCAATACAAACATGTGACTCATTTTCCTGAAACACATCAGTAACCCATTTTCCTGAAACACATCACATGTAACAGGGGACAAGGGTTAAATTAGTGAGAGAGAGGGTATCAGATTTCGCACCACGTTCCGGTCTACCGACAGAGGCGGTAGTGCAAATCAGGGAGACAATCTTAACCCAAATGGACAGTGGCAGAAGATGTGTACAAATGTTTTTTTCCAAACAAATTTTCTGTTTCAATTTCTTTAATATGACCAACATTTCGCTAAAACTAACTTCAACATGCACTTCAACATGCACATCGAACCAAAGCTATGCATCTAGTATTCATCAATTTCAAACAATATGAGCATAATCCGAATTAATGTGAAAATAACCATGTGTACATCTTGCCAATGCATGAACCCAGTCCAAAGTCTAGTCCAAAGTCAAAACAACGCTTTGGAAGGATGATTTACTCTGACCCAGTCACCAGTCCAAAGTCCAAAGCCACCCCCAACCGCCCCAACCACACCAAGCCACCGCACCGAGCCACCCACCACCAAGTGGAAATGTCAACAAAGTACCACGTGCTCTGCTGTTAATCTCGTAAATCACACGGGTCAGATTTTGAAAAGTTGTAGCATTGGCAAATCTACATTCTAATTAATTTGGTAAATAATACGTAAATTCGACTAAATTGGAGTACATTCGGCATTGCATTCATTCTACCAATTGGTTTGGTTAGGTTTAACTTTCTTTTAAACTTTATTTCGTCTGAAATTCGGGTTATTTGTAAAGATTGGGAAAGTTCAATTGTACACTTTCTGAAAATCGGACCCGACACATCGTTCGTGTGTATACACACTAATATCTAAATAAAAAAACGTCATGAGAGAAAGGATTCTCGACATATTAACAGACTAATAGAATAATTAGTTTTTAGTCTCGCATCCTTAATTATTACAATTATAATTGTACCCATCAATCATATAGAGCAGTTATGGAGTATTTACCCACCCCTGGTCGGGCAGTAAAGCCTACATAGCGGGCAAAGTAACCACACTCAACTCCGGGTATGGGTCAGATTTTCAGAAAATGTACAATTCACATTCACCAATCTTCTCAAATAAGTCAGATTTTAGACATAAATAAAGTTCATAATACAGTTTAACCTAACCAAACAGATTGCCAGAATCAATGCAATGCCGAATATACTAGAATTTACCTAGTATTGGCCAAATTACAGCCTAATTTAGCAGAATCTACTAAATGTGTACAGCTGCCAATTGTACATTTTCTGAAAATCTGACCCATATACTCTCATTGGTGAAACCTACATGGTGGTGGTTATGGGTCACCAAATGTACAATGTACAAAATGTACAATTGGCAGTCCAAAAAATTCAGTAAATTCTGCTAAATTTGGCTTGAAAAATGATAGAATCCAGATTTGTCTGGTATATTTGGAAATGCGATGATTCAAACAATCTGTGTGCATAAGTTGAACCTTTTATTTTTATTATTCTATATTTAATTTGTGCTATTAGAGAGGATTGGTGAAGGTGAATTGTGCATTTTCTAACGACTTCGCCCATACACTGTATGTATGGAGGGGGAAATGAGTAACATCCGGGTAATCTGTGCAGCGCGTCATGCTAATTAGCCGCGCACAATGGCGGCACAATAGCGCGCCCTGGCGACCATTGTGTGAACCTACACTAGCGGATCTCAGTGTTCTATAACTGGGATTTACTGACATTGTGTGTGTCACTGACATGCACTGTAGCAATATTAGCAATATTCACTATTATACCAGCTCATTATAACAAGGATGGTATGATTGGACGCCTACTGCGCTTATTGCTTTACTCACATTGTGTGTATCACTGACATGCACTGTTTCAATATTAGCAATATTCACTATTATATCAGCTCATTATAGCAACGAGAGTAAATTCAAGGATGATATGTCGGTAATTGGACGCCAACTACGCTCATGACTTTCCTGGCCCAGGAATAGTCCTCCTAATGGGATTATAATGGCATTTTCCGGTTTGGAGCGAGAGGCTTTGTCTCATTTTGAATGGACTCTCTCAACTCTGAGCCTAGACTGTAGAATACCCCCCCCCCCCCCCCCCCGCCCACCTAATTTGTAGCTACTGAGAACCGGAAAGCAGCCATATATGCGTTTCAGCTCTATAAATGTTCAAGGATAACTAGCTTACAAGTGTATCAGTTAAATGTAGTGTTTCATATAATCATTAATTAGCTTTATCAGGCAGAGTGGTGGGAGACTGCGTGTTACTGCATCATTATTATATATCTCACTACAGCTGGGGCTACATCTACACAAATTGCTTTACATGTGTGTATTAGTATCACCACGAGTTACAAACTCGTCGGTCCCAATCTCTAGATCATACCAGCACTGTTGATAATTTGAGGGTAATTTGATGGGTGTAATGAAATATAATTATTCTATTTACCTTTTTCTTATCATATGAAATTTGTGAATGAAATAGAAAGCCTTTCTAGGAACTTGTTTCAAGCTGAATTCTCAACAGAGTAAAATAACAGTCAATTCATTTTTCGTCAAACGACTTTTAGATGGGTTAGAAAACCATGGAACAAAAACAAGAAAACCTTCACATGTTCATAGTTTTTGACTAACTGAGTGCAACTTAAACTTCCTTAACATTCCATTTTCCATTTTTTCTCCGATTCTTGTTCTTTACTTTGACCTTTCACTGTATGACATGATTTGTAATCATGATATGGAAATTAAAATATATCATTTTTATTATAAACGTATTGTATTCAACAAGAGTGCAGATTGTATTTAACAAGTGAGTGAGTGAGTGAGATTTACGCCTTGCTTTACGCCCTTATCAACACTTTGAAGTGTTATATCAAGGGCGGGAGAGCTGAGAGGGAGTGAGTGAGTGAGATTGGTTGCTTTACGCCCTTATCAACACTTTGAAGGTTATATCAAGGGCGGGAGAGCTGAGAGGGAGTGAGTGAGTGAGATTGGTTGCTTTACGCCCTTATCAACACTTTGAAGTGTTATATCAAGGGCGGGAGAGCTGAGAGGGAGGCAGTCTTTGTTCATACCCAGGAAATAGAGATAGAGAAGAAGGGAGAGAGAGACAGAGAAGAGAGACAGAAAGCAAGTCAAGTGGAATATTTGTACTGTATTCTACCCCGGGATACTGTATAATTAAAATATTATTCTACCCCGGGGGTGGTATAGAACACCCAGATCTACCTATTAACCCTCACTTAATGACTCCATGCCCAGTGACTGCCCTATCAGACGCACATCATATACCACATAACTCACCACTAATTACTTAATCCACCCCTAATTACCCTCAGACTGACTTCTGCATTAAAAAGTTAATTCAAATCATTACCGTGAAATGGGCATTTTATTTCATAGCCTAAAGCAGGGAGGTACAGAGGGCAGAGAGGGGAAGTAGGTCTATGATCAGTTAGCACAGAATAACTGGGTGAAATCGCCAGAAAATGTACAATTCGCCTTCACCAATCCTCTCAAATAACCCACATTTCAGACGAAAATAAAGTTCAAAATACAGTTCAACCTAACCAAACAGATGGCTAGAATCAATGCAATGCCGAATATTCTCGAATTTACCTAGTATTGGCCAAATTGCAGCCCAATTTACTAAATGTGTAGAGCTGCCAATTGTACATTTTCTGAAAATCTGACCCAACAGTCGGCCAAGTTGAGCTTAAAGCCAAGAATACATTAGATCTGAATCTTTGAACTTTGAAGTTAACCTGGAAGTTAGGCAGCAATTGTAAATGGTAGAATGGTAGAATGGTAATGGTGTTTAACCTGGAGATCAATTACTCCACAACCTGGAATAGTTCCAGGTCATATATATTCTATATATAGAAAACAATTGAGCAAATTAATATACTTAGCTCCACCCCCCCCCCCCCCCCCCCCCCACCTGTATTTTTCTTGTACTACTATTTAGATTTAAATTTGTGTAGGTAGAACAACACCAAAACTGGACAACAGCAGGTTTTGTGACGTATTTTTTATTAACGTATAGTTAATTGTAAGTGTGATTCCAACGTTTCGGTTCTCAGTTGAACCTTCTTCATACTTAGATTTAAATGTATGACGGGAAGGGTGCATACTCAGCTATCCTTGCATGACCATTAATTAGTTTTTTGTTTGATATTTACAAGGAAGTCCTTCTATTAAACCTTCCCTGTCGAATATTTAATCCCCCTTCTATAGTTTACCTTTGATTATTGTCTATTTCAAACGAAACCAAACCATGTAATAGTAATATATGTATGGAACGCCATTGGGTCATTTATTCAGTATTTCTTGATATCTGAAAATGATTTCTTGATATCTGAAATTGATTTCTTGATATCTGAAAATGATTTTTAGATATCAAAAAATCCATTTCAGATATCAAGAAATCATTTTCAGATATCAAGAAATGAATTCTTGATATCTAAAATAATTACAGATATCCGAAAATGATTTATTGATATCTGAAAATGATTTATTGATATCTGAAAATGATTTATTGATATCTGAAAATGATTTATTGATATCTGAAAATGATTTTTTGATATCTAAAAATGATTTTTAGATATCAATAAATCAATTTCAGATATCAAGAAATCATTTTCAGATATCAAAAACACCTTGTAAAATAGATTGCAAAGAAACCCATTTCTTGATATCAAGAATTGACTTCTTGATATCAATAAATCATTTTTTGATATCAAAAAATGATTTCTTGATATCAAGAAATGGTTCATGCAAATACATTTGAAGGAAAGAAACATTTTCTTGCTATCCTCATTGTTACAACCAACCTTATAATTTGAATTTCGGATATCAATAAATCATTTTTTGATATCTGTAAATGATCTTGAAATCATTTATTGATATCAAGAATTGATTTTTAGATATCCAAAAGTCCATTTTTTGATATCCAAAAGTCTATGCAAATGAGCAGCAGAAAAAACGCCCACTGAATTTTAGATATCTGAAATTCAATGCAAATGAGCCTTAGAGAAGTAGCCATCTTTAATGATATCAAGAATTGACTTTTAGATATCTAAAAGTCTATGCAAATGAGCAGCAGAAGACGCACCTCTTGAATTTTAGATATCTGAAATTCAATGCAAATGAGCCTTAGAGAAGTAGCCATCTTTATTGATATCTAAAAGTCTATGCAAATGAGCAGCAGAAGACACACCTCTTGAATTTTAGATATCTGAAATTCAATGCAAATGAGCCTTAGAGAAGTAGCCATCTTTATTGATATCTAAAAGTCTATGCAAATGAGCAGCAGAAGACACACCTCTTGAATTTTAGATATCTGAAATTCAATGCAAATGAGCCTTAGAGAAGTAGCCATCTTTATTGATATCTAAAAGTCTATGCAAATGAGCAGCAGAAAACACACCCACTTGCCGGTTGCCCACCAGGTTGCCCACCACACTTGATGGTTGCCTGACCACTTACCCGGTTGCCCACCCACTTGCCGGTTGCCCACCCGGTTGCCCGCCCACTTAATGGTTGCCCGCCCACTTGCCGGTTGCCCACCAGGTTGCCCACCAACTTAATGGTTGCCTGACCACTTACCCGGTTGCCCACCCACTTGCCGGTTGCCCACCCGGTTGCCCGCCCACTTGCCGGTTGCCCACCAGGTTGCCCGCACACTTAATGGTTGCCTGACCACTTACCCGGTTGCCCACCCACTTGCCGGTTGCCCACCCGGTTGCCCGCCCACTTGCCGGTTGCCCACCAGGTTGCCCACCCACTTAATGGTTGCCTGACCACTTAACCGGTTGCCCACCCACTTGCCGGTTGCCCGCCCGGTTGCCCACCCATTTAATGGTTGCCTGACAACTTACCCGGTTGCCCACCCACTTGCTGGTTGCCCACCCACTTGCCGGTTGCCCGCCCACTTGCTGGTTGCCTGACAACCTACCCGGTTGCCCACCCACTTGCTGGTTGCCCACCCACTTGCCGGTTGCCCGCCCACTTGCTGGTTGCCTGACAACCTACCCGGTTGCCCACCCACTTGCTTGTTGCCCACCCACTTGCCGGTTTCCCGCCCGGTTTCCCGCCCACTTGCTGGTTGCCTGACCACTTACCCGCTTGCCAACCCACTTGCCGGTTGCCTGCCATCTTGCCGGTTGCCCACCAGGTTGCCCACCCACTTAATGGTTACGTGACCACTTACCCGATTTCCCACCCACTTGCTGGTTGCCTGCCCACTTGCCGGTTGCCCACCGACTTGAAAAACAGTGTTTTAGGTTGACAAACAGTGTTTATCAAGCGATAAACAGTCTAATTATTACACAAATGTCTAATTATTACACAAATGGCTTGCCATACCCTTTGAATTTTAGATATCTGAAATTCAATGCAAATGAGCCTTAGACAAGTAGCCATCTTTATTGATATCAAGAATTCAAGAAATTTCATTTTCAGATATCGGTAATTATTTTAGATATCAAGAATTCATTTCTTGATATCTGAAAATGATTTTCAGATATCTGAAAATGATTTCTTGATATCTGAAAATGATTTTCAGATATCTGAAAATGGTTTATTGATATCTGAAAATGATTTATTGATATCTGAAAATGATTTTCAGATATCTGAAAATGATTTATGGATATCTGAAAATGATTTATTGATATCTGAAAATGATTTTCAGATATCTGAAAATGATTTCCAGATATCTGAAAATCATTTATTGATATCTGAAAAACATTTATTGATATCTGAAAATGATTTATTGATATCTGAAAATGATTTATGGATATCTGAAAATGATTTATGGATATCTGAAAATGATTCATGGATATCTGAAAATGATTTTCAGATATCTGAAAATGATTTTCAGATATCTGAAAATGATTTATGGATATCTGAAAATGATTTATTGATATCTGAAAATGAATTATTGATATCTGAAAATCATTTATTGATATCTGAAAATGATTTATGGATATCTGAAAATGATTTATTGATATCTGAAAATGATTTTCAGATATCTGAAAATGATTTTTGGATATCTGTAAATGATTTTCGGATATCTGAAAATTATTTTCAGATATCAATAAATCATTTTCAGAGACTTTTAGATATCTGAAATTCAATGCAAATGAATGTTGTGTCACTCAACTCACCTAATTTGCATAGATTTCTTGATATCAAAAAATGCCTTTTTGGATATCAATAAATGGACTTTTAGATATCAAGAATTGCATTTCGGATATCTAAAAATGCCTTTTCGGATATCTATAATGCAATTCTTGATATCCAAAAAGGCATTTTTTGATATCCAAAAGTCATTTCTGATTATGTTGAGAGCTTAGTTGTATTCTGAAATTGAATTATTGATATCAAGATATGCTTTTTTGATATCAATAAATGCAATTCTTGATATCCATAAATCCTATTATTGATATCAAGAATTCAATTTTTGATATCAATAATGGCAGTATTTCTTGATATCAAAAATGCATTTATTGATATCAAGAAGTGATTTTCAGATATCAACAATTCATTTTCAGATATCAACAATTCATTTTCAGATATTAAGAATTGCATTTATTGATATCAAAAAAGCATTTATTGATATCAATAAATGAGTTGATCCATTTTCAGATATCAAAAAATACTGAATAAATGACCCAATGGCGTTCCATATATATGCCAGTAACGAGGAGCCCTCCTCTATTATAACCATAAGTCACCCAGAGAGTGCCTAAACCCCCTTGACCTTCTAGGCACCGTTACACAAACCCACATTGAGCCTAAGAACCCAGGATGAAATACACAACAAGGCAGGAATATACTTGTTGTGCTGGCGTAGAATCAGACCTTGTTAATGTTAAAGCAAAGGTTCTGAGTCTACTGTTGTGTGTTAACAAAAGGCACATATTGGCTGCTATAACACTATCTACAGACAATACATGGCCAATGGCACCAATACAGGACTTGGTGACCTGACAGCAGCCTCAGGTGAGGTAAAGGTGTAGGAGGAGGAGGAGGTGGTATAAAGGTAAAGGTGTAGGAGGAGGAGGAGGTGGTATAAAGGTAAGGTGTGTAGGAGGAGGAGGAGGTGGTGGTATAAAGGTAAGGTGTGTAGGAGGAGGAGGAGGAGGAGGAGGAGGAGGAGGAGGAGGAGGTGGTATAAAGGTGTCCGGGAGGGGGTGGGGTGGGGGGGTGAGTGTGTATCCTTGACCCGCTTCTCACACCTTCCTTCAGTTCATGCTCTAGAACAAGCACACAACAACACCATGTACACATAACTTGTAACTGAGAAGTCCCTGCATGAGGTGTCTACCACACTTCTACCCATATATCTCCATATAGCTTCACAACAACCTTATGTCTCCTATATCCCTAAACGTGAACTTAGCAGTGAATCATCAGAGGTAAAGAAATGATCACAATCAGGTTAAGGATGAAAACAGGTCAAAACTAACTTGAGTTCTCAAGTTCTAAAATGGGTGACTATAAATCACTCACATATTCCTCATTTAGTTCCTATACGTGGGCATATTTATATTTATCATTATTATCACCATAAGCTACTTATCAATGATCAATTTATCATTACACAATATCTAGTCACAGGATGTATTTTTTTCTCAGAGGTGACTATACATCATTCATATTACCTTAGTTCCTACCCATGGACATATTCATATCATCATCCCCTGACTTATCAACTAACAATTTATCATTATACGATATTTATACAGCCCCTTAGGACAAAAATGAAGTCACAGAATGTATTCTTTTTTTCCTGAGTTCCTGAAATCGGAAGCCGTTTTGTTTTCCAAGGCGTGGGACTGCCCCATGTAAGAATTGGATGAATAATAATGATGCTAAACATCATATGATACATGATGACTTTATAAGGGCAGTCCAGTGAGACTGTATGACACAGGTGAGGGCAGGTAAGTCAGGCCAGAGGAATGAGGATGTATGTGCCCCCCCCCCCCCCCCGCCCTCAGGTGGAAGACAATCACAGGTATATATACAGGTAGTGGAGGAAGGAAGGAGGTGCTTCCTGCCTCCCACTACTGGGCTTCCCCACACTCACACACACACACTCACTCAGTCATTATCATCACACATTGACTTGTCTAAGTCTTGGATTAGTTTTTTGTTTAAAAATGTAATTTCTAAAGATAATCTATCATATAGGTGGCCTCGGTCACATTATGGCATAAAAGAGAGTGAATAGTCATGTATATGGACTAGTATAAGTCTTTATGTAGAACTACATTAAAAACTAAACTCTACCATATTAGCGTTACTAGTTTGATGAGTGCAATGGAGTAGGCTGGGGGGCGTGGGTCTAGTCTATCATAGGCAGAGTCATAGTTCAATACTCTAAGAATAGCTTCAGTAAAATCTTATCACAAGTTCGTGTTCATTGTGAGCTGTCAATATCAATAAATTTTTTGTTTCAATATTAGTCATGTACCAAACAATGGGCCGTACTGTAATCAGGCCCAGGTAATGCAGGAAGCCGTGCCTTCCTGTATGTCACCAAAAATACCCCTCCGTCACAAAGTATCATGGCGGATTGGTCTAAGTCTGTCATGGGATTTCTTTTAAAAAGAATCTTTATTGAGGAATAAAAGAGGTTAATATATGCTAGTGTGAGAGGTCGGGCAGGTCTTCCACCCCGTCCTGGGTGTACGTAACGTCTGAACAAATAACACAAGCTTGACTTGAGGAAATCTGTCATTTGATTTCTTCTTCTTTTTTGAAAAAACAAAAAAACGATGTCACATGGGTTGCCCTCGGTCACACTATGACAAACACCCAGTGAACAGTCACTGACGCGAGTAAGACTTAGATTTGTGTTATTTAGAAACTAAATCTTTAAAAGTTACTAAAACAAAGTAAACCTGTGGCGTATCTTTGATACTGTATCTTGTGTATAACTGGGGCGAGGGACAAACCCTGATAGGGAACTCGATTACCCAGCATAAATAAAATATTTAAAAAAAATAATCTTTGTTCATTGGGGGGCACTCTGGAAGACCTATGATTAATTTATCATAGACGAGGCTACCCATTTCCGTCAGTATATTATCACTATCATAAGTATTATTAAGTATTATTGTTTTGTTGTTGTTGCTGGGGTTGCACGATGCATCAATCAACTCGACCAAGAGTACATAAGGTGGATATTGAACTATTTGTGGCGGTAGATGTGCGCAGAAGGTGAATATGCACCCTTCACCAGGCTATCATAGTGTTATATACACTGCACCTACATATGACCTTAGATAACCTTGGCACAGATAGCCCTTATCTAACCCTCTCCTATCAACACCTCCTCCATTGTTTCACTAATCAATAATTATAGACTGTCTCACATGTACGTTATAATTATTATTATCACACATTATTTACGTTATGATAATTATTATTATTTACGTTATGATAATTATTATCACCGATTATTCAAGACGTTTGTGTAGCATGACCACCATAAAACGTCATATTATAATTTGATCTCTATTTAGAGAAGTTGGAGCAAATGAAAATGATCTTTCAAGAAAAAGATTTAAATGATAAGACATATATGATTAATGATTTTTAAACTTATTTTTTGTAAGACATTTGCAGAATCAAGAATAAATAGTAAGTTTAATGCAAGAAAAGTTCTAGGTCATCATAATTCAGATGCACTTTCAATAAATGTGTGTGTGTGTGTGGGGGGGGGGGGGGGGGTACATTTGCGAAGTTAGAGCCCCTAATTAGTTTTTTTAGAAGATTGTATTTACACTGGGGGGAGGGTGTCCCAATTTGTTCAGGGGAGGGTCTTTCCCAATAATGCCAGAGCAGGCTTAGGGTACTTACTATACTATACTAGATAAGGCTGCATGGTGCAACCATTACATGCTTATCAACCATGTCACTGTGTACGTGTTGCCATGGTGAGGCACGTGCCAGGGGAGGGGGTGTATGTGGGGGTTAATGGTCATCTATATCAGCCTCTACTGACCCCTGCTATACCTGAAGGTAGCCTGCTGGGGGCATGCTACACTTCACTCTAACGCCAATGATAATAGCCTCTAATACTGGGAAGTATATTATTTCATCTTAGTTTTGAGACAAACTGAGCATTTGCTATCAATATCGACTACAATTTTATGGTTTCATTCTCTTCCTACCCATCTGACAGTCATTTGACTAAAAATTGGGAGAATCCCCCCCCCCCCCCTTTCTTTTTTACTATAGTGAATCACTTACACACCAATACTCTGATGCGGTCCCTTCAATTATTAACATGAATACTTCGGTGGGGAAACAAGTATCAGATCATTTTTGTGTGCACAAGTTTGATGAAGTTTTTTTTATCATAAATGGTGGAATGTTAAATGTGTGCTTAGATTAAAAGAATATGAGAAAATGAGAAAATGATATTACTCTAAGATGTGTGCAAAAGTTTGGTGAAATCTTATAATAAAAGGTTGAATTTCGGGGGGGGGGGGCGAATTTAAAAAAAAAAACTGATTTAAGTAGAAAAACTGCAGATGCTGAGCCTCGGAGGACTTGCATCCCTGATTTGTGTTTATTCTAAAGGACTTATAAGCTGTCAATGTCTGGCATCTCTCCTGTACTGCAGACATAGCTGACTCAGTACTGAGGCATCTCCCCCCCCATCCCTCCTCCCCCCTCCCCCATGGAGGCTGGCCCACGTCTGTCAGGGGGAAAGTCTCCTTGTGACGTGTACAGACGCTGACCCACCCCTCTCACTGGGCAAACAGTCTAACCAACAATTAGTGGTATTTTATTTATGCTCTGTTAGACAGCTTCCAGCTGTAGTCTGAGGCCATGTTGTGACATAGACATCTATATATAAACCTAGGGTCACGGGTGAAGGGCATTTATATGATGACCGCTGCTCTCCCACACACACAGGGCAATAAAAGGTCATAGCCTCAGAAAATGTACCATTGGCAGCACTACACATTTAGTACACTGCTAAATTATTAGGCTGAAAAATGTTAATTACTGAGTATATCTGAGTTGGTATATAATTATGGGGTATTGTATAGATTTAAAAAAATCTGTTTGGTTATACCAACGAGATTATACTCACACTCTTCTTCCACTCTGGTTGGTTATACAGAACTGTATTTTGAACAAAATTTGTCTCTTATATTTGGGCTTTTTGGGAGGATTGCTGAAGGTGAATTGTATATTTTCTGGCGACTTGAATATTCAAGTTCATATTCCATGTCCTTGTACTGATTCCATCTGAGATCAAGCTACACTAAAAGGACTCTAGGATTTAGAGAAGGTGCTTGGCACCATGTAAAAAACTACAAAAGTTTTTTTTTTCCGTTGAATAATGGAAGAACAACTGGTCCAAATTGTGGACAAGTCAAAAGATACTCAGTCTGAGGTACCAGGCAGGTGTTAAACATCTGACCTTGGTCTTTCTGGAGAAAAATACTTTGAAGTGCCAATTAGTGGTATTTGATTCATGACATTTTAGAGTGTTTCCAGACATAGTCTGAGGGCCATATTGTGAGATAGTGATCTATAAACAGGGGGTAAGTGAGGGGAGTCAGTGAGAGCCCAAGTGTGTGGTTATACACACACTGACACACTGTGTGTGAGGCAAGCTAAACTGCTGAGTCATGATTATACACATACAGCGTCTCTGTCACCATGGTAACCCAGCGTCCAGTCAGTGTCCAGGAATGTCACCGTGATGACGTTTGCCCCATTCCTGTCATAACCTCACAATGTGACATATGTGGGGGCAGTGGGAGGAGGAGGCCACAACCCGAAAATTGATTACTTTTATTGCCGTTGCCAGGAAAACGTTCAGTGTAATTTTTGTGTTGTTTTGAATATATAATTTTTTCAGAATGTCACTACAAGTCACCGTTAATGATAACATTTCAATTGATGTAGGTTTTGTTACAATGCAATCATGGGGAAGGATGATGATGATGAGGATCGGGTAATTATTGGGCCGATGTTTTAATATCTATCAGATCTATATAATATATATCAGGCTCGGGTTACAGAAGAGATTAGAAGTGATACAGTGTGAACTACCAGAAGGGCTGAATCCCCCCCCCCCCCCCGAGTCCCTCGTCTCCATACAGTGAGTAACTCACCCATCATCTGGCATTAGTTCAAATGTCATCAAGACTTATCAATATCGACCTACCTAGTCATACATGTAGCCTGAGCTGAGAATGTCATCCTAACTCAGGCATGAACTGGAAGATCTCAATTGATTCTGATCTCCACGAATTTTTTTTGACAAACATCTCACACCTTGGACAAATAAAGGACACTTCAATACAATTGACTAAGTGGCAAGACTTGATTGATTGAATACTGTATTGCCTTAATACAAAGGGAGCGACAGAGTGTAAGTTACAGGATTGTCTCCTGATTACAGACATTACAGTTTACTGCTGAGTGTGTCCTCAGTTACACCCCAACACTAAAGGGAGTCAGATCTTCAGAAAATGTACAATTCACCTTCACCAATCCTCTCAAATAACCCCCATTTAAGACAAGAATAAGCTTCAATATATAGTTTAACATAGCACAACAGATATTTTGAAACCACACAATACTAAATATACTCAAATATACCCGGTATGCATCGTTTTTCAGCCTAATTTAGCAGAATTTCATAAATGTGTAGAACTGCTAATTGTACATTGTCTGAAAATCTGACCCTTCTACTTATTGAGCCCCTCGACTATATGACTGTCAGAACACATTGACCAACTCGCTGTAGACCAGTAGATGAGGTGTGACAGAGAGTGGTGACCCAACACAAGGTGAGGCTGTCACACCCGCCTACCCCCCCCCCCCCCCTTGACCTCCCCTGGTACCTCTTCATTGCTCCTCTCTTTTACCCCCCCCCCCCCCCCGCCCCACTCTTCTCCCAAACCACAACAGATGTACCAACAAGCAGGAGAATAAGTCATTTATTCTGGTTGTGGCTACTACAGTATATGGGGTATGACAGGTAGAGTGGGGGCCAGGGTAGAAATAGTGGGGGGCCTACAGTTCAGGATCCAAGTGACCATGTCACATCTTAGACAAAGACCAAGTTCACATGGAGTCGGTTGTGGTTTGGAAATATATTATTGAGGGGATCAATAAGTTAATACAACATGGTCACGGTGGGAGCAGTTGGTGAAGTCCCCTTTAATAAACATCTTTATGCCCAACGAGTTTGAAAGTTTTAAACTCGTTGGTATGCCTGAACAAGTCCCTCAACCAAAGAGGTCCGAAACGTTGGACAGTGTATAACAACCACACAGAATAAAACACAATTAAACCCAAACCGTTCTCGATGGAATCGCAACTCTATCAGTTCGTAGTGAGATCCCCTCAATAATATAGCTTTATCTTTTAACAGATTTTTTTAAAGTTTAGAGCAGATTTACAGGCTGACACGTAGATCTCAGGAGAAACAATAGATACAAAATTCTTACATAAAATATGCACATTTGACCTGTTGAACCCATGGTCAAAGTCAAGGTGAGCTAAGGGAGAGGTCTCCCGTAGTTTGTACGCGCATTACCGTATTTACCATACAACAGGCCGGCTTTCTCATTATTCACTCATTAAAATCATGTACAGGCATTTATATATGACTGATATCAATTAATATGACATATGTTTGGGAGATTCAACAAGAGATGGAAAGAGGATTGCAAATACGATATAACAAGAGAAAAACAGGAGCCAACATTAGAGCTACATTCACACAACATGTGCTTAATTCAATACCAGACTTACCGTAGGGAAAGTCAAGCTTAATTTCTTTTTTTTTAAATAAATAATTATTCATTCTCTCTTCTGTAATTTAGTTGAGGACACCACGAGGTGTAGAAACTAATAATAAAAGATGGCGCATATCAAACCTTACAGTTCAGCATTAATACACAGGTATGTCAACTCACCTGAAATATACAAGAAGGAATATGGTTAAAATACGGCAATAAATGAATAAATGTAATGACGGTCGAGTTATCAACAAACAAGTACACTGTACAATGCACTTACAATACCAGAGTGAATGTCACCACTTCAGATTTTAAAAAAATGAATAAAAAAATAAAAAAAAATGCAATACCCACTTGCCCCTGAGAGATAACTGTTTTAATAAAATGGATGGATTTGGTACTACTAACTGTATTCAGAAAACCGTTGTTGACTGGTGTGGCTTTTGTTGAAGAACAATCAATTCGTGGATTTGGAATTTCTTGTTTTTATTGATTAACCCAACGTTTCGGTGCTCTTTGCACCTTCATCAGGGGTGGCGTGAACAATAATCTAACAATAATGTTTTACTATAAGATATTGGCCAAATTATAGATTATTTGCATCCCTATGATAAACTTCATCATATGCCACCTTAGAGTCAAATATTTACTCTAACTTATAAGAGAGTATTGGACGTTCAGCAAAAAGTAAAACTACATCAATTAATTTATATTTCCCATTCAGACAAGTAAAAGTAGAAATAAATGCAACTACAAGTGAACAGGAGTTTATTTAGATACACCTGCCCAGAGTTATTGGCATATTTTCACCAATAACAAACGTTTTAATATTATTTAATTCAAAAGTATGAAAATCCCAGATGTTTAAAATGATTGGACGTTCAACAAATACTAAAACTGCACCAATTAATTTCAATTCCCCACTTTGCCCAGACAAGACAGAAGTAGAAATAAGTGTTCAGGCCTAACTTAGCACCGCCTGTATTTCCTCATTCAAGTGAACAGGAGGTTATTTAGATAAATTCTAATTGCTTTAATCTAAGAGTTGGCCAGACAAACATTAGTTTTACCCTATCTCTGCCTCACTCCACACACTCAGTGGTCTATTTACATTACCAGATACACACCCAATGCCCTTCCACACCACTATACGGGGCAGATTGTCAGAAAATGTACAATTCAACTTCGCCAATCTTCTCAAATACTGTCTAGGTCCAAAGGTGAAAGAGTCCCTTCAAACGAAGGAAAAGCCTCTCGCCTCAAACCGCAAAGTGCCATTATAATTCCATTAAGACCGCAAAATGTCATTATATTCCCATTAAAACGCCGAGTCTTAGGCGATGAGACCGATTATATAGTGAAGTAGGCTGACATACCATTCTGATCTGATCTGAAGGTTTGGACCTAGAGTGAATAACCCAAATTTCAGGCGAAAATAAAGTTCAAAATACAGTTCAACCTAACCAAACAGATTGCTAGAATCAATACAATGCATATACTCGAATTTTAGACTTTACTAAATGTGTAGAGCTGCCAATTGTACATTTTTTCAAAATCTGACCCATTATATCACAGCTACGAGATACAGTTCACTCAGTGAATTCTCTACTTTTTACCCCTTGTACAAACGCGCAACAGAGATAATCAAATTGGTTCCTATTCAGATGGAATAAGGCAGTAGAGAGCGAGTGCGATACTGCTGAGAGGGTCAAGTAGCTCCCAGCACTAGATTTTACTTTATTAATCACTCTATTTTCACTCTAGGCTCAAATTTGAGAGACTCCCTACAACCTGAGGAAATTAAAGCCTATCGCTCCAAACTGTAAAATGGCATTAGGATCGCAAAATGGCATTATAATCCCATCAGGACGCTTAGTCCTTGGCAAGAAAAAAAAACAATAGTGCAGTAGGCGTCCAATCACTGACATAACATTTGTATGTGATCTGAGAGGCTCTGAGCATAGACTGTAGTGTAATAAGTTCACTTAATGGATCTGTTTGTTCAGTAAATAATTCATTACATATAGATAGCTGTAGCACATGATTTCATTTGTTATGGGCCTAACGGTCGTCCCCAGCTTTATCAGTAATACTGTGTATCAGTAATACTGTGTATCAGTAATACTGTGTATCAGTAATACTGTGTATCAGTAATACTGTGTATCAGTAATACTGTGTATCAGTAATACTGTGTATCAGTAATACTGTGTATCAGTAATACTGTGTATCAGTAATACTGTGTATCAGTAATACTGTGTATCAGTAATACTGTGTATCAGTAATACTGTGTATCAGTAATACTGTGTATCAGTAATACTGTGTATCAGTAATACTGTGTATCAGTAATACTGTGTATCAGTAATACTGTGTATCAGTAATACTGTGTATCAGTAATAGTGAGTAATAGCCTCGTTGCCTATCAGCACAAGCACAGGCTGTATCTATACAGTGGTATATGTTAATAGTATTAGCCAGTAGTTAGGCCTATCTCCAGATATGCACTTAGTGTCATATGTCATGGGCAAATGTGGGTCAGATCGTCAGAAAATGTACAATCAACAGGCCTACACATTCAGTAAATTCTGATAATTTAGGCTGAGAATGATGAATACTGAGTATATCCAACGAGTTTCGTTGGTATATCTGAGTATATTGGTAATGCGTTGATTTAGAAAATCTTTTCGGTTATGTTAAACTGTATTTTGAACCTGATTTTTGTCTTAAATTTGGGTTATTTGAGAGGATTTTAAAGACAAAATGTACATTTTCTGGCGATATCCCCCCTTTTATGCTCTTCCCCCTGACTCCCTCCTCCACCCACCATGTTACACACGTCACTGGGACGCGCACACGTTCAACTGTTGACATCTGTTCTTATTTATAATAAAGTTATAAACTTTTTACACCAGTTAATAATTGATGGTGTTTCTGCCCATCTTTAGTGACGTCATCATGGTGCCATGTTTACACCAGCAGGCTGTTATTCACTCCGCCATTGTTACTGAAGGCTGGCGCTATTTCTTACCACAGTTAAATATTCATACGCGGTGTATTTATAGTCCCAGTGACTCCCACCAGACCAACAACTGTTCCTAACAACACACTTTGTTACAACGGCCATTGACAATTAAAACACCTATCTAAAATATCTAATTCTATCTTAATGCACAACTTTTTGACAACATCTATGACCATTATTTATCTATATGAGTGACAAATATTCAGAGAGGTAGACATTGTATCTAAATAAACTCTAAACATTCAATACAAAACAGAACAATATAATGATTTTCCCTTTAAGAATTCGTGAAGACAAAGCACAATACCCCCGAACCCCAACCCCTCATAGATTCCCTTCATAGATCCCTGGAGATGTTTTAAGCTGAGTTGTTTCATCATCACAAGTTTATATTTATTAGCAAAGCAAATGTTACAAAGTATCAACATGCCAAGCACGTCTTCCCTGAAAGAAAGAAAACAAGACCCCCCTCCCCACAATAATCCCCCCAGCTCCCCCCCCCCCCCCGGACACACCAATCCTTTTAAACCGAACCATGTGATTATGTGCGCCAGAGATAACAAATGGTTTAACGGTCGGTACTGACACACATGATTAAAACATGTCACTAAGCATGTCATCTCACATCATGACGCCATGTTCACCCTCAGGCTGACATCCGGGACCTGTCACACAACCCACGTGACAGCGTCAGGTGACCGCTCCCAGCCAATCAAAACATGTGTTAGATAACACTTGCCTTAATGACTAATTCCCATTTGTTTCTCCTTGTCCAAGTTACAATGTTTGTGATTGGATGATTCATGAATTTTATTTAGATCTCTTTCATCCTCGAGTAGAGAATTGAGACAGATGAGGTTTTAATAGTTAAATCAAAACTGAAATATTAATATTAATCAGGAATTAATTAATATTTAATATTAGATCAACCGGCTTGTCTGACCGCGAGATTATATTTGTCAGTTTGAATTAATTATTTTCAGCTCAGGTATGACAGCCCTGAAGTCGTATAATTTAATGAGATGCTGTCCTTTCTTTCTCAACTTTGATTTAATCATAGCCACAGGCAAAGGAAATGCAAGTATTTAAGTTGAAAGAAAAGGCTCTTAATGAAATATGGCGCCTTATCCAACATTTCCAATCAAGAAAATCTCACAGAATTCTTAGTCTAGGCTCAGAGCTGGAGAGTCCCTCCAAACTGAGGGAAAGCCTCGCAGTCTTGGCTCAGAGCTGAGAGTCCCTCCAAACTGAGGGAAAGCCACTCGCTCCGATCCACAAAATGCCATTATAATCCCATTAGGACGACTAGTCCAGGGCCAGGAAAGTCATTAGCGCAGTAGGCGTCCAATCACTGGCCTATCTGATCTAAGGCGCTGTGAACCTAGACTGTAATTGTCTTCCTAAACATGGTACTAGGGCTAAGATTTTCAACCAAAAAATGTCACAGAATTTTCTGTATAGGTCCACGCCCAAGTTCATGGCGGTGAACATGACAATAACAGACATATTATACTACAGTTACAATAAGTGTTACATTATACCTGTGTTACAATAAGTGTTACATTATACTACAGTTACAATAAGTGTTACATTATACCTGTGTTACAATAAGTGTTACATTATACTACAGTTACAATAAGTGTTACATTATACCTGTGTTACAATAAGTGTTACATTATACTACAGTTACAATAAGTGTTACATTATACCTGTGTTACAATAAGTGTTATAGTGTGCAATTAAATAGGGATGAGGCAGGGGAGGGTTAGGTAATGGGGGAGATACGAGTGTTTATCTAGGACTAACCAGTGAGATAAGGGGCGAGTAGAGCACCTGACGCGGCATACAGGCTAATCAGTAGATACTGAGTACATGTCATGATTAGTCACAGCCCTTCCTTCTGCACGACTAATGTAATATAGTTATAGGAAGGTGATGAGATATGACTGAATGGGTTTGTTGACTGTCCGTATCTCTCACCGTCATGATCTTGTTTTGACATTCACAGAGATCGTTACTTTTCCATTCGTTCTCTTTAGTTCTACATTGTATGTCACCATGTGATATTGGGAGAAGATCAGTTATCCATAGATAGAATTTAAGGGTTTGCATGATGGCATTCATGGTTGGTTGACTTCCACCCTAGCAACAGTATAAAGTGAAATGGTAGATTTTATTTTGTTATTTTAGAAAGTGGAGTGAGTGGGACTCCTCTCCAACCCTGAGTCGCTACTTTGAGAGTAAACTTAGGAGTAAAATTCCTTATTAACCTACAATACAATTTCAGGTGTGTGTGTGTGTGTGTGTGTGTGTGAGGGGGGGGGGGCAGTCATACAAACTTTCCCCTGACCTATCTGCCCTTGATGTAACATTTGTAAGTTAACTGAGTTGCTAGGGCATAAAAGAGAACAAAGGCATTAGCGATATTGCCTCCTCCACCCTTACATCTATAGCCTAGAGGCAGCATGTAGCCTGCAGGTGCCTGCCTACCTGCTGATACAGTGTGTGTATAATACATGAGACAGCCCCAGACTGGCAGACATAACCTACCCACCACCCAGCAACATCACAATAACACCCTGCAGCTTTGTCTTACACCTCATGCCATGGGTAGTAATCATACTCAATGTGGGCTAGAGATCCTCCTAAACTTTCACTTATTCTTATTTAATTCCAGTAATTATCACCTCCTCACTCACCCCTACCCACAGAGCTACCAATATGTAAATCTATAAATCCTATATTCAGTTTTATTGATACATCTAAATATCTTATATCAGCAATGTAGAAGTCTGCCAACTGGTAGGCACTCTAAGGGGTGGATATTTACACTCTAGGTCCAAACCCTCAAATCAGATAAGAATGGTATGTCAGTGATTGGACGACTACTTCACTAATCGGTTTCCTGGCCTAGGACCCAATTATCCTAAGGACAATTCAGGGAGTTCCCTTTATTTTTACTTCATTTCCTTGGACCCTGTCCGACTTTTCGGACCAGTAAGTCCTCCCCCAGGGACCTCTAAGTTACAAGTCTACATCTAATATTGGGGTCCACATGTATTTAATATTATCTATATATATGCACTGTAATGTTTACCTCTGCCAATACGGTACGTCCACTGTATGACCCTAGTTAATGCCTATACACCTATATCGGTTTACCTATAGTAATACGGTATGTCCACTGTATGACCCTAGTTAATGCCTATACACCTGTATATGTTTACCTCTAGTAATACGGTACGTCCACTGTATGACCCTAGTTAATGCCTATACACCTGTATATGTTTACCTATAGTAATACGGTACGTCCACTGTATGACCCTAGTTAATGCCTATACACCTATATATGTTTACCTCTGCCAATACGGTACGTCCACTGTATGACCCTAGTTAATGCCTATACACCTATATCTGTGACTACCCCTATATATGTATAGAGGAGTGGGGACATTGTGAGCCGTCAATACACTTTATACACACAAATTCCTCCTATTATTAGCTATAAAATAGCTTCATGTACTGTCGCTATGCCCGGTATTTACACCCAGCTCACACAGGCTGATAATCTCTCTCTAATCTAGCAGCACATCCTCAACATACAGTTTAACTGCCTGTTTGAGGCTTTCCCTCAGTTTGGAGGGACTCTCTCAACTCTGAGCCTAGACTGTTTGAGGCTTTCCCTCAGTTTGGAGGGACTCTCTTAACTCTGAGCCTAGACTGTGAGAGGCTTTCCCTCAGTTTGGAGGGACTCTCTTAACTCTGAACTTAGACTGGAGAGGCTTTCCATCAATTTGGAGGGACTCTCTCAACCCTGAACATACGACTGTTTCAGGCTTTCCCTCAGTTTGAAGGGACTCTCTAGACAGGAATTGCTTTTTTAAGAATAAGCGATTTGAATAAAATGACACAACCCTAAGTTTGGAGGGATTCTCTCATCTCTGAGCCTAGGCTGCGAGAGATAATCTCTAGCAGTTCATCCCGATCATACCCAGTTAATTATCAGGCACAGTCGTGACATTAGAAACTGAACCACTTGCTGTTTGAGGTATGAACCATTCTAACAATACGACACAACTATTCCTGATATTTCTGTCTCGTGGGTCAGTCTATACATAGCAGGAGTATATTTATCTGTGTCTAGCATATTATTATCAAAGTACATTTTGTTATGAAATAAGTCACTTCTAAATATAAACACTGCGGACATTTCCCTGATATCTGTATCAACTATGAGGCAGTGTTTCTGTATTGTGCTAAATATAGAGGACCAGGTCACGACTGAGAATACTTTCATTCCTCGATAAAACAATCAAAGTAGATAAGAAAATGAAACAGAAAACAGAAAAATCCATCGAGAAAAATGAGAAATCCAAGTAGATAGATAACGGACTATATGCCAAGATACAAAGTCCAAGTAGGGTATATTTTCCCTACAAACACAAGTTGCCATAAAACCTGCCTAGTAAGTGATATACCACACTGACTGGGTGTGTTATGTAGAGATTATTCCATGAGTTGGGAGACTTTTCAAATACGAACTTAAGGTCCTATATTGTAGAATTTGTAGGTAAAAATATAATTATTTCTGGAAGCATCAATAAGGGAACGGGAAGGCGAAGACACTTGTTGCGTTGGTCACTTTTCTCGCCCAACAGGAGAAAAACTTAATATCTTTCAACATCATTGGGACCTATGGTATCCTATGAACAACTCTAACTCAGAGCCAAATTTACGAAACACCTTGTAGAATACACACAGCAAACTTGACTTTTTTTTATTGTAAAATAAAATCCATCATTAGAAGTGAACGATCACAGAGCCATAATAACATATACTACAACAAGATCCCCCTCCCCCCCCCCCCTCCCCCAGGGTAACAACTGCTGTTTCCCTGGTTGCCTGGTAACACAAGCACATCACTCTCCTAGCAACAGGTTATCTAGGACTTCTAGGAACACCCCCCCCCCCCCACACCCCCACCCCCCTACTCTCTCGTTACTAGGGACTTGTTGTCTTAATACGGAAAGCTGGGATTAGGACGTGACGTCATTGTGGGAAAATAAAGCACCCAATCTCTATAATTCATGGTATTTTGACTGACATAAGTTTGATAAATATAATAGCTTACCAGGATATGACTGGGTAATAAAAGGCCAAAATCAAGCTCTCTTCTCATGTAAAGGTAACAGCGGGAATACATAGAATTCCATAAGCTTGTCGACCTTTTTGTCACATTAATTTTATAATTTGTGTATCCTTGGTGATGAATAAACAATTTTCAAATCAACTGTAATATCCACTCACTTCATGTAACTGTTCAGTTTCCTGTAAGTCCTGTTGTGCAGAATTAAAGAGTGGCAGACTCCTGATTATATTTACATCTCACACTCAGGAAAACACATTAATAACGATTATTGGGCAATAGACAAATAATGTTAGACAAATAATGTTCAACTGGTGTACTAGAGGTGTAGCCATTGTAAGCACCCAATAAACGTTGTATACTACAATACGTACACTACATGTGACACCTGGGGAAAGGTGCAAACTTGCTCTACAAGAAACTAGAATAAATGTGTCCATAGGGTCCCTAGCTGTCACATTACATAAGGGTCAGATTTTCAGAAAATGTACAATTGGCAGCTGTACACATTTAATAAATTCTGCTAAATTAGGCTGCAATTTGGTCAATACTAAATTTGAGTATATTTGGCATTATTGCATTGATTCTAGCAATCAGTTTGGTTATGCTGAACTGTATTTTGATCTTTATTTTTGTCTGAAACTTGGGTTATTTGAGAAGATTGGTGAAGTTGAATTGTACATTTTCTGAAAATCTGCCCCATATGGATGAGCTAGATAGGCAGAAATAAGAGTAAGTGTGACACTACCTTACACCCACCCACCCACCCACTGTCAACCCTAAGGACAAGCACCCATTGTCACACACTGACAGCTATCCTAATTACTCAATCTTGCTGAGTGACAGCTATCTTTGTAGCCTACTGTCAGTAAGGAGCTGCTGTCACAAGCTGGGAGATGTAATGACGCAGGATCGGGTTGACAATGACTTCTTTATCTACTTATAGGCTTTGTTGCCATGGTAAAGGGCTGGTAATTTGAATATATTTATTCCCTTCAACGTTTGGCATCTCTGTGGAAGGAGCGAGTGAGGGCCTAATTGTATTATTGGAACTGTCGGGTCCTATCTCTTCTATCTTGTAACCTTCCCTCAGGCCATAGAATAGGGGTGAGCCTCTCCAGTCTAGGCTTTGAGTTAAGAGAGTCCCTCCAAACTGAGGGAAAGCCTCTCCAGTCTAGGCTCAGAGGTGAGAGAATCCCTCCAAACTGAGGGAAAACCTCTCCAGTCTAAGCTCAGAGGTGAGAGTCCCTCCAAACTGAGGGAAAGCCTCTCCAGTCTAGGCTCAGAGGTAAGTTAGTCCCTCCAAACTGAGAGAAAGCCTCTCTAGTTTAGGCTCAAGAGTTGAGAGGGTCCCTCCAAACTGAGGGAAAACCTCTCCAGTCTAGGCTCAGAGTTGAGAGAATCCCTCCAAACTGAGGGAAAACCTCTCCAGTCTAGACTCAGAGGTGAGTTAGTCCCTCCAAACTGAGGGAAAACCTCTCCAGTCTAGACTCAGAGGTGAGTTAGTCCCTCCAAACTGAGGGAAAACCTCTCTCAGTCTAGGCTCAGAGTTGAGAGAGTTCCTCCAAACTGAGGGAAAACATCTCCAGTCTAGGCTCAGAGTTGAGTTAGTCCCTCCAAACTGAGGGAAAACCTCTCTCAGTCTAGGCTCAGAGTTGAGAGAATCCCTCCAAACTGAGGGAAAACATCTCCAGTCTAGGCTCAAAGTTGAGAGAGCCTCTTGCTCCAAACCACAAAATGCCATTAAGATGCCTACTCCAGTGCCATTAGCGTGTACAAGAGATGGAAATTTTAGTTCTTACTTTCACTCTAAGGTCCTTATTATGATCACCCCCCCCCCCCTTTCTTTTTCGTTCCCCCGTTACTATTCCTTTGTCTGTTTGTCTGACTATTTATCTTTGCCCTCTCTTCCTGGTCTGTTTGTCCCTTTGTCTCTGTCCCCCCTTCTTCCCCTCCCTCTCATCCAACTCCTCCCTCTTCTAACTTCATGCCCCCCCCCCCCCTTTACCCCTAGCCTAGCTGTACCTAATGTATTGTACCCTATAATGTCTAATGTCTCAGGTGGTGGGTTGGAGACACACAGGGATCATGCTTTAACCCTAGCCTAGCTGTATCTAATGTATTGTACCCTATAATGTCTAATGTTTCAGGTGGTGGGTTGGAGACACACAGGGATCATGGCTAGGGTCTAATATAGCGGGATAAGCCACAATCAGGCATACACAGGTTGTGTGGTCATGTGTGGTGCTTCACTGACCAAGCAGTGCTGACTTCATACCCACCCCACCACTCCCCATATGTCACACCTGTACTACGGACACTCACTTCTACCCATATATTCCTACAGGTTGACATAAACCTGTTCCAGTACAGGATACTTGATTCACATGTAGCCCACAAAGGATATAGGGCACTAAAAGTAACATTTCTAAGTCGTCACAATTAAATTAAATTAATTGTCCCCATATTCTAAATTAAAAATACTTTTTTTTATTCTTATTCTATATCCATTCATATATGTATTCATCTTTTTATTCATTTACATACCGGTATTTTTATTGCACAAAATGTACACAGGGGAATACACTCTTCTATATTCATGGCTATTGCAAGAGAAGGCAATATAAGGACAATATGTCCACATCAGTCACAGGTAATGCAGCCACAGTGGTCACAGTGTGGACAGTTCACGGACAGGCTCTATTTATTATTTATATCTACAGGACATGGCCATCTATCTACACGTGTCCCTAATCTATTGTCCACCCAGCATGTACAGTTGTATACATCGGTTTCCTCTCTGATTTGTATTCTTATTGCTCAGTTATTCCCTCTCTCACCGTTCCTGTTCTTTAATTGTTTGCCCTATTGTGTGTGAGTGAGTGAGTGAGTTGCTTTACGCCCTTATCAACACATTTAAGAGTGTTTTATCAAGGGCGGGAGAGCTGAGAGGGAGGCAGTTTATGATCATACCCAGGAAAAAGGGATAGATAAGAAGGGAGAGAGAGAGACAGAGAAAAGAGACAGAAAGGCACTTTATGGTCATACCCAGGACCACTATTGTGTGTGATCACCCCACTGGCGGTCTTATACTCTCCTTGGTATTCATTAAGCAACGGTACCTGGGAGGAGGTTATACTTCACCACTGGACCAGATCCCCTCACCTGGGAGGAGGTTCAGCTCACTGGTGGTCTTCCCCCTGTATACCTGTATAATACCTGGGGGAGGGGGAGGGGGAACTGTAGCTGTGCCTGGGTTGTTGGAACACACAACAATGAACATGCCAGTGAGCCAACCCAACACTTTAGACCACTCAGCCACCCCCACATCCCCGACATTCCTCTTCAACCCCTCCCCAGTATCCCCCTCCCCATCTCTCTGTACCCTTTTCTTCGCTAATTCTACCCCCCCCCCCCCCTGCCCCTAACTTCCCCCACTCCCAATATTAGATAGTTCCTTATTTGCCTTTGTGGTGATACATTGTCAACAAGTCGTTGTTTTCTCAAACAGACCATGTATATTTTCTGTCCTTGTCTTTGTTACAATACATGTGTTACAACATATGATAACTTGATTCCCTCTTCCTCTTCCCCCACCCGGCCTCTATTAGAGCAGGTCCGGGAAGTGTGTCCATACCAGACATGCCTGTAGCATGTATGTTGGGCTCATCACCATGTTATTGTACTGCACCCCAGCATGCTCCATTGTCTCCTGTGTACAGGGGGGGGGGGGGGGGGGCACTCCTAGTGCCTATATTGGGGGGGTAATTACACATTACTGATCAAGACCTTCATGATAGCCAGCATAACTTGTATGGCAGTCGGAAATTTACATATGGAAGAATACAAATCTGATTATTCACAAAAAAAAAAAAAATCTGATTATTCATCTAGGGATAATTCTAGTTATTCTAATTATTATTCACAAAGAAAAAATGGCTGATACCAGTGACAGACAAGAGGGATAGACAGGTACAATACCCAACCCAACTTAATTTAAGTTTTAGTATCCAACCCTTCTCTAAAACAGTGGTTTCTCTAATGCATCCAACAAATGGAACTGTACATCAACTTGTGTGGAACACTCTAGACCCGTCTAAAGTCTCTCCACAAAAAAATGAAACATTTGCTGGAGTAAAAAGTGCCTCTAGATGTAATTGATAAGTGTGTGACGGGAGAGGGACTTATGATGGACCATCACTGGCTATGTCTGCTATATGATGGGGCCAGACCATGTTTTACCTTATGACAAATCACATTAGTGCGCTGGCTGTAACACTACACATAGCCCTATGGACGTTAGGGTCAGATTGTCAGCAAATGTACAATTGGCAGCTCTATGCATTTAGGAGATTCTGCTAAATTAGACTGAAAAATGATGAATACCGAGTATGTTTGGTATCGCATTGATTTATAATATCAGTTCTGTTATGTTAAACTGCATTTTGAAGCTCATTTTTGTCTTAAATGTGGGTTATTTGGGAGGATCGGTGAAGGCGAATTGTACATTTTCTGAGGATCTGACCCATTAACAGTGCAAGTAATGCTAACTCTCTAGTTGCACAATGAGACACGTTATGAAACCAGACACTCAGTCAATTTCTGATAAACATAGGGTATGTAATTTGTATGTATAGGGAATGTAACTATGTTAGACATTAGAGTAATGTGACTATTACTGTAAGGTTAAACACATTATGACTGATGAATATGGGGTATGTAAAGTATAGACATTGATGTATATTTCATTCATGAGATGGTCGTGTGTACATTACAATGAACTAACATGGAGGGTAGTTAATGTCACTTGTTTAGACTATATTCGTCTTATCATATTGAATTTGGTAGAATTTGATTAAAGTGTAATATCTTACTAACTTGGCAACGCATGAAAACAACCACCATTGTTGGTTATACGTATTTTGTAATGCATTTAAATGTTAAAGACTGATAAAAAAAATTTTTTTTAAATGTATGAGAAATGTAGCTATGTTGGACACACTATGACTGATATGACAGAGTATGTAAATATGTTTACAGGCTTATTCTACTGCAGGAATTTCCTCCATGAAGTTACAGATATCTAGGCGGACCAAGGTCACATTTCTCCCACTCCACCCAGCTCACTTTACCAGAAAAACTGATTCATAGACGAACATAATGCTCTTATGGTAGAATCAGCTATTTGTAAAACAGTTTCTACGTTTCTCAGTGGCAGTGATTTGAGAGAATCAACATTAATACCAGCCCAAACAAGTATAATTTGTATTTCCTCCAAAAAATAGAAACAAAACAAAAAAAGACAAAAAACAGCAGCCATAAAATTCCCTGCTCGCTACACCCGTTATCAAGTCGATCTTCAGGAAGGAATTATTCATAACAATGAGCCAAGCTTAGCTAATACAACCCTAAATACCACACAAACAAATAACAGCAATAAGTAGCCATTAAATACGCAATAAAATAGTGAGAATGCCGTACAAAGACAGAAGGCATTAGGCTGGTGTATAAAGCCATGGTGTAATAGTATCCAATGTCTGCCCTTAGCGTACCCCATTGTGGCTGCATTACGCTATACACACATACGCTACGTTAAACCTAGATATGTTGTCTTTAACCATTACGTAACCATGGTAACTCAATCTGTGGAATGTTGGCTACAATGTGGACGCGACTACTTTACCTGCATGGGTTTGTTGTTACTAAATGTTAGTCCAATATTGAACTTTCACTGCCTAGTGCCCTGCGGTGGGTATAGATGGATACGAGGGGGGATAAATGGCATTGATTTACTACCAATTTTAACAAAGGAATTTTATTTATTTTTGTCATTTTATAACATTATTTCTTTATATATTGGATCTAATTAATGTTTGAAGTTCTGGTTACAGATAATGATATTTGTTTGTTACGCTTTTTTGTCAAAGAAATTCCCCCTTTCCTTATTTGTATTATTTATATTTTTCAACATAATTTCTTAATATATTAGATTCAAATAATGTATTTCTGGTTACATCAATATTGATTTACCTTGACTAAATATAGACATTATAGATATAAGAGTAATTACATGTCACGATGTGGTTTACTGATTGAGTCATAGCAGGGTTTCCCCATCATAAGCACAGCCTCCTCCTGCCCATGGTGTGCCTATAGCCTGCCTACAAACACTGCACTGCACTGCACAGTTAGCGGTATAAGGCCACCTATACCTGTGGTTACTGCACCCCCCGCCCCCCGCCCCCCATACCTGGCCTCCACCAGTACAGGTGTGTAGTAGAGGGTACAAAGGGTGCTGAAGCCCTATACAGGGGTACAATAGCCACAGGGTGTATACCCCAATACTACACCCCCTCATATACCCCAATACTACACCCCCTCATTACCACCAGCTACCAGCTAAGGGTGGGGTAGAGAGGGAAAGGTTGTGTGTGTGTGTGTGTGGGGGGGGGGGGGGGGGGGGGGAGAGGAGGAGGAGACTCGTGCATGATGCACAGAAACACTGTGACCAGGTGATAGCTACGATTAATTCATCAGGTCTTTTTTAACACGTTGAAATATTTGCAGTATCTTAGTACAATACTGTTTGTATGAAACCTGTTAGAAAAAAATGAATTCTGAACACCAGATAAACCGAACTTCAATTTACTAGGGGAAAAAGTCCTATCAGAATCAGCCCCCCCCCCCCCCCTTCAAATAAAACCTTAGAATCAGCCCCCCTTCAAACCTCAGAATCACCCCACCCCCTTCAAACCCCTGAACCAGCCCCCCCCCACCCCACCCCAGAATCACCCCCCCCCCTTAAACCCCTAAACCCAGCGACCCATGTAAAGCCAAAGCCTAAGTGTGGTCGCAGGCCTTGTACTAGCCTTCCTCCACACAACCCCAGGCTTGTCACGCTTCATTTAGTCCCTAAATTGTTGAAAATGTGGAAAATGGAGAAAGTTATTTGTTGGAAGTGGAATTTAACCAGGCCTTGACTCTCTGTGCGTGGGTAGATACACTTGTCTCAATGTCTAGATTTAGCACCAGTAAATAATACAGCAGAAAACACCGTGTAAAACTAGTTGTAAGGTGCTGTGTAAAGTATATGATATGTATTGTATATATGTGGGTGAAATCGCCAGAAAAATGTACAATTCACCTTCACCAATCCTCTCAAATAACCCACATTTAAGACAAAAATCAGGTTCAAAATACAGTTCAACATAACCAAACAGATTGTTTGAATCAAGGCAATATTAAATATACTCAGATATACCTAGACAGATTTTTCTGTCTAATTTAGCAGAATTTACTAAATGTGTTGATCTGCCAATTGTACATTTTCTGGAAATCTGACCCATATATTGACCCCGCAGCGGTAATTACACGTGTAGTAAATAAGCTACAGTTAAAGTAAGGATTGTGTACCAGGTAGACGGAATGCCTCTAGCATCCAGTAAAACCACTATTATAATCCCACATAAATCTGTAGACAGTTACTGCAGATTTCTATTATAGTGACCCCTCTCTAACCCAGACACCTCATCATTATGAACAGTTAGATAGAATCCAGACACCCCAACATAATTTGGACGTTGGCTATCGTGATCTTCCCTCTGCCAATGCAAATCATGGAGAGTTAAGCTTAACACATCTCTATAATCCGGACCCCTCACTATTATGGGTGCCAATACAGTACCTATCTGTTATAGTGAAACCTACAATCTGTTATGAACACTTCAACAGGCAGGCAGCTAGGATAGGCTGTCCTGCTCTAATCCCAACACTTCACCATCGCTGATCTAACACAGTGATTAGTCTAATCTATACCAGATACCAGGTATAGAGCTATACTGTATAGAGTGGTAGTATACAGGTGAGGTATACAGGTGAGGTACAGGTGTGCCAGGCGGGGGTGGCATGACTCACCTCTCATCATCAACTCCTCCATACCACTTCCGGGACCAATAACCTAACCAGGGAATGTGTATCATTCTCACTGATTGTGTAATGAAGTACTGAGCCGCACATAACACTGTACAGAGCCCATCCCTGAACCTCAGTTACCTGCAGTACTATAGAGCCATGATATGCTTAAATTGAACTATAAGATCCAGAACACTTGCTAGGTCGATACACCCTCACCGGTATACAACATGCACAGGTTTAAGTTAGAAGAAACCAGCAAAATCTAATCAATTAAATTAAATATGGAGAATATCTTAGTACTACCAACGAGTTTATAGTCTCGTTGGTACTACACTGGAGTTCTTTTGTTCTTTATATTGTTTATCATCTTTATATTGTTTATAAACTATTTTGTGTTAGCCATTCAGGTACAGTACTATCTTTTCTCGTCAATAAATTTGAGGGAGGGGATTAAAAGAAAAAAAAAGATATTTCCAACCAAGAAACAGTGTTGCTGATTTAACACTAACTACAGTACCACTGTACGAATGTTCCTGTTCATTAGAGGGAAAGAGGCCATATTTTACTTAATCATCATCAAATTGATGGTTATTTTAGTGCCATTGCCTGACGGTAGATTAATAGTTCATTCATGATGGAGTTGGCCTGTATTAAATACCTGTACAATGCACCAGGAGTAGCAGGCTATCAAGTACTTATTGCCGCTCATTTATTGTCTTTACTCTTAATTACACCTTTCACCCGTCAATACCCATAGTTAATAATCAATCTATCTACCAGCCTGGTTTAATTAGGCACCAGTCAATACCCATAGTTAATAATCAATCTATCTACCAGCCTGGTTTAATTAGGCACCCGTCAATACCCATAGTTAATAATCAATCTATCTACCAGCCTGGTTTAATTAGGCACCAGTCAATACCCATAGTTAATAATCAATCTATCTAACAGCCTGGTTTAATTAGGCACCAGTCAATACCCATAGTTAATAATCAATCTATCTACCAGCCTGGTTTAATTAGGCACCCGTCAATACCCATAGTTAATAATCAATCTATCTACCAGCCTGGTTTAATTAGGCACCAGTCAATACCCATAGTTAATAGTCAATCTATCTACCAGCCTGGTTTAATTAGGCACCAGTCAATGCCCATAGTTAATAATCAATCTATCTAACAGCCTGGTTTAATTAGGCACCAGTCAATACCCATAGTTAATAGTCAATCTATCTACCAGCCTGGTTTAATTAGGCACCAGTCAATACCCATAGTTAATAATCAATCTATCTACCAGCCTGGTTTAATTAGGCACCAGTCAATACCCATAGTTAATAGTCAATCTATCTACCAGCCTGGTTTAATTAGGCACCAGTCAATACCCATAGTTAATAATCAATCTATCTACCAGCCTGGTTTAATTAGGCACCCGTCAATGCCCATAGTTAATAGTCAATCTATCTAACAGCCTGGTTTCATGGAAGACTTCACAAATTAACTACTATTGGGATTTGTGTATAATTTGAAGGTATTTTCAAAAGCGGTGAAAATGGTAAAATGTCGCACAAAATAATATTCTTTCATTGACACCAATCTAAATAAGAATTAGTTTTTTTTCGGTCAAAAACATTTCTAACAGCCTTTTTATGAGTTGAGAGATTCCCTTCAAATGAGGGAAAGCTTTGGTCTCCAAACTATCCATTAAGATACCTACTCCACAGGGCTTGGAAAGCCATTAACGCAGTAGGCGTCCAATCACTGACATATCATTCATATATGATCTGAGAGGCTCTGAGCCTAGACTGAGTATTCTAGTTTTGATAACAAAATTCAAGAAAATGTTGAGTCTAGCTGTGCGATGAAAGTAAAGAGAGGCCTCCCATGCACGTGAGTGTAGCCCCAGGCCTGTTTACATATAGGCCTGACTTCCTCCATAAAACCTGCACATAAATCATATTTACCCCAGCAGGGTAATGGTGGAGTAGGGAGTGGGAGAGGGTGATATAATACACCCCTCTATTGTACCCTGACATACAGTGACTGTGTGGTCTTGTAATAGGGATATCTGATAGGAGGAAATGTAGACTTTATTTCCTGCCCTTTTTTATTGTTACCATATTTGTACCTCATCCCTTTTCTCGTTTCAGTTTCTTTCTCTGTGCATCCCCACCCAGTCTCCTACCCCTCTTTGTTTCTCCCCCACCTCTCTCTCCCTCTCCCTCCCCTCCCCCCTCTCTCTCTCTGCCTTTCCCCCCTCTCCCTCTCTCCCTTTCCCTCTGCCTCTGCCTCTGCCTCTCTTCCACAGAAGAACACAACTAGCATTTAGCTGTATTTCGCTATGTCTGAGGCCTTTAAGCCATGTCTGAGCTCTTCCTAAACAGGACAAACATGAACAAGAAGAGAAGGAAAACAACAACAACAACAACAACAGTTCCTCCAACTTCATGTCCGTGTTTCAGATTAGGCTTATGTATTGAAGCCGATCCCTAAACCCCCCACCTAGCCTTAAGTATGTGGGTATAGCACCCTACCCCTATATTACCCCTTCTTGTGTGTACCCTATTACCCCACCACCCACCTAGTTAGAGGCCTAACATCAAAGACTAATTCCAGGTTAATGCTAAGCCTAAGTAATGGGGTTTAGAGGGGATTAAGGTGTGGGAGTGTAAGCCCTACATGTGCATTGTTTAGTCCTGCTCTACATGGGTCGGGGGGACTACACATGTGGGTCAGATTTTCAGAAATTGTACAATTTACTTTCACAAATTCTCTGAAATAACCCAGATTTCGGACGAAAATAAAGTTCAAAATACAGTTCAACCTAACCAAACAGATTGGATAGAATCAATGCAATGGAGAATATACTCAAATTTACCAAGTATTGACCAAATTGCAGCCTAATTTAGCAGTATTTACTAAATGTGTACAGCTGCCAATTGTACATTTTCTGAAAATCTGACTCTTATATTCATCTCTATTTCCACAACACTTTATATCAATCTTTCCACAACAACTTCTTTTTCTACAACGACTATATTTATCTCTATTTTCACAGGTACAAAGTAATAGGGGAGTTGTATGTCTCACTGCTTATATCTATTACACTGCATGCTGGTATGGATTCTGCTTAAATCTCTCATACAAAGCGACATTTTTTGTTTTTAAATTGGATTTTGAAGTTTATTTCGTTATGGTCCAACGTTCCGAGCTCTTTAGCCCTTCTTCAGGGACTTCAGATATTTTAATTTTAGACAAAATGTGGCCACAAAATGTGCAATACATTAGATGGTATACCTGAGGCCAGGCCCAGCTCTAGACTAAGCCTATAATTAGTTGCAGTGGTTATAATGTGTCTAATCATACCGCTACAGGGTGGCGGGGGGGGGGGGGGGGGGGGAGGTATAACAAAGGGTATAGTAGGAGGTATAAAAGGCTACCTCTGCCTATACACACAGACCAAGAGCTAAGCACTGGGTAAAACACATCATATAATAACCGCAGATGTAGCTTTCTGCTGCACCAATTACTACATGTGTATAACAGGGTCTCCGCGCATTGAGACTAAACAGTCTAGGCCCAAAGTTGAGAAAGTCCCTTCAAACGAAGGGAAAGCCTCTTGCCTCAAACCAAAGTGCTATTATAAGTCCATTAAGACCGCAAAATGTCATTATATTCCCATTAAAACGCCAAGTTCTAGTCCAGGAAACAGATGAGCGAAGTAGGCTGACATACCATTCTGATCTGCTCTGAGGGTTTGGACCTAAAGTGTAAAGAATTTCAAGGCTTTTCAAGGCCTTTCCAGGTGATTATAACCCAGGCCCACATCAATGATTCTTCAGAAGTTAGATGACAGGACCTGGGGGTTTGTAATTATTGTTCCTCATAGGCCACTGATGTATTTAACAAGTTTTATATTCATATTGCATATCAATCACCATTTTTCATCTTTAACTTCAACTCTGTGGAAGGTGTGAGACGGTCGAATCAGGGGAAAGTGTACAGTAAGAAACAAAATCTTCGGAAATTTCAAGGCCATTTAATAGATCCCAACAGGATTCAAGGCCCATAAAATGATTTTCCAGGCCCTTCGACCAAAATGCCAATTTTCCCGTATTTTCAAGGCATTGAATTTATTTTTCCAACTTCAAGGCTTTTGCAGGCCCCGCGGAGACTCTGTATAATAATGTCTGTAGGTTATATGAAGGCCACATGATGTATATAACTAGTGCTATACAAGGCTACCCTTGCCTATTCACACAGAGCTAAGTACAAGGTACAACATACTGTATGTAAATTAATAACCTCCATTCTTCCCTTCACTAGCGGCCATATGTTATACATGTAATGCACACACAGTATAGACCCCGTTAGTTATACCAGACCATACAACTAGTCTCTAGTTGTATGAACAAATATTATAATGGTCACTTAATGTTCAGTACCCGTATGAAGACTGGGGTCAATGATGCCGAGTCATTCTTGGCATGTTTATAAAAACATGATTATTTTAACCCCACATTGCACTCCAACAATTCATTTTCCAAATACCATTATGATTATATTTATTCAATAGAACAAAATTATGTTATATAATATTTTTCCTACATGCTTCTCAACATGCAATCTTTAACGGCTGAGAAATGGCATCCCTGTTAAAATAACCAATTTTGTATTTACTTTTATACAAAATTTATAAACACTCTAGGTACAAACCCTCAGATCAGGTAAGAATGGTATGTCAGGCTACTTCGCTAATCGGTTTCCTGGCCTAGAACTCGGCGTTTTAATAGGAATATAACGACATTTTGAGTTCTTAATGGAATTATAACGGCTCTTTGCGGTTTGAGGTGAGAGGCTTTCCCTTCGTTTGAAGGGACTCTCTCAACTTGGGCCTAGACTGTAAAGAATTTATTATTATTTTTCAAAGTGGGACCATGTTTAGAAACATATTCGAATCCAGAAATAAAGATATTTAGCAAAATAAAAAGAAAACAAAAGACATTGAGCACAAGGCGAATGGGGAAGTGATGTGAGGGAAGCCCCCTGGTGCCCATATATGGGAGAAATCGCCATAAAATGTACAATTCACCTTCACAAATCCCCTCAAATAACCCACATTTAAGACAAAAATCAGGTTCAAAATACAGTTCAACAAAACCTAACAGCTTGTTTGAATCAAAGCAATGCAAAATATACTCAAATGTACCTAGTATTGACCACATTGCAGCCTAATTTTGCAGAATTTACTAAATGTGTACAACTGCCAATTGTACATTTTCTGAAAATCGGACCCATCTACGTTTGAGGCTGGGGTGTATCTAATCTAGCCACCCGGCGGTCACACCCACACACATACACCAGTGTGGGGAGGAGTGGGTCACATTCTGGCCATACCTTGACCCACTCATCATGTGCTCATTCACTCACGCCACAACTATCCCTGGCTGGGGGATATACTGCCGTCATATAACCCTACTCACCCCGGTAGCACTAAATCCTGGCTTATTCTAGTATCATATTCTAGCTCAGAGTAAAGATTTTTAGTAACAGAAGTGAAAGAAGTTTAATCAAATAAATTATCCGGATAGAATGGTAAATCTAGACAGAAGGTCAGGCGTGGAATACAGCATGTATTGGACATTATTATTATTTTTGATCCTATTTATATTAATCATATTTTCTCCACATAATATCAATCATTCAATACCCATGACGCCTCCATTTCAAACGTTATATTTTCACTAGCTGAATTCCAACTGAAAAACAACTTGGTCTCTGACTGTGCACTGCTTGTTTGTAACTCAACTCTCATTTACGGAGGATTTACTGAATACCAAATGAGTCTCAAGGTAAATAGGTTGAGTGTTTCTTTGTTGCTCTGGGCAGCCATTTTATGAGATGAAACATTTGTACAATACTTATAAACATGAAGACATTCCTATACCCCCAGTCACCCTGAACCAGTGGGATTTGGGTATTTATCAAGGACTGCTAGAAGTCTACCCGGATTACCCCCCCCCCCCCCCCCCCCACCGGTGTGTATTTCTAGGAAGGGTTATCCACTGAGGGTAACCAAGGCGACAGGGCACACTTGATACCTTAGACCAATGGGTATCAGTTTATTGTTACCGTATTTACCCCAATACAGGCGGGGGTCGGTATCAGTAGGTTATTGTAAGAGTAAGGCTCATTTTAATCCCAGTCATATTAAGAGTAAAATAGATTTTACTACTTTATGACTTGACGAGGGGACTGGGCACTGATTGACTTGTATGCCAGTCAACAATTTTGAGATATTTATTTTTAAAATTTGGTTATGAACAGTGGAAATTATTAAAAGCATTCCATATTGAGCATACCCACAACATATATATATTTTTTGTTTAATCAATGTTACTATTTTGAGATATTTTAAGGGGTGAAAACATTTGTTTATGAACGGTGGAATTTGTGTGGGGATGGGATTTGATCATTTTGGGAATTAAAAAGAAAAAATACCGATTTTAGTACAAATATTTAACTGTCTGACAACTTTCATCCACTCTCATTGATCGGGTTAAGAGACAGATTAAATATAGATATTTGCTGGAATACGGTACTACATATAAACCCTGTAGCAGTGGGTCCATGATGACTCAGTAGCTGCCGCCCCACTATACAAGGGTTAAGGCTCGGGTTACCCACACACATCTGTAACACTTGCCCCCACTACTCCCGGCTGCAAGCCTCCGCAACAGATGGCTTTATTTTATTTATTTTTTCCTTTCAATTTCAAGTGGTTGATTGTTTGCATGTGACTTCTGAATTAGAGGAGACCACTCCAGTTGGGCTTTTTTGTGCTGAGGTGGTTGGGTTGGGTTTTTTTATAAATGTCTGGAATGTTTAGAAAATACTTTTCGAAGTTGTTATTTATATTCTAAAGTGGTTTCTTTTCAATTCCCAGAGTTTCGTGTTGCAGTGGACGGGTTGCAGGTGTTTTTCTGGTTTGGAAATTTTGGAAAGTGCGTCCTTTGGCTTTGGAAGGACTCTCAACTCTAGAAGCTAGACTGGACATTTTAAGTATAATGTATTTTACTGCAAATTGGCTCCCTCAGTTTGGAGGGACCTTCTCAACTCTGAGCCTAGACTGGACATTTTAACAGACTTTCACATCAAATTGGTTCCCTCAGTTTGGCGGGACTGTCTCAACTCTGAGCCTAGCCCAGATATCTTGAGAGGCTTTCACTCCAATCTCGTTCCCTCAATTTGGAGGGACTCTCTCAACTCTGAGCCTACCCTAGATATTTTAAGAGGCTCTTACTCCAACCTAGTTCCCTCAGTTTGGAGGGACTTTCTCAGCTCTGAGCCTAGGCTGGATACTCTCTCTTAACTTCAAACTGGTTCCAACCCGACCAATATAATGACAGTATAGACCCCTGCAAGTCTAGCCGGAGGAGGAGGAGGAGTAACGTTAAGAGAGAGACCCAGTTTCTAAGTGTTATTTGGGTGTCGATTCCTCAAGGAACGCACCCTGAACGCACCCCGCGTTCCTTCAGGCCAGCAGGGTCGGCCATGATAGGTCTTGTGTCAACAAGTCAGACCAGCCGGGGAAAGGGAAAAAATGGTGTAAAAACAAAGACAATGATTGGCCATGTGTTGGGTTGCTTCAGCCCTGGAGTGGAAGATAGAGTGTCGGGTTCACCCTCGGCTGGAACATGAATGTTTCTCTCCCTGGTGCTGTTAGGCAACCATTGGGCAAATGGCAGTATTATTTCTGTAAAACTTTGGTAAAATTGTATTATTGAGTTAAGGCTATACAAAAAACAGAGATGTATTTTCAGATTTCGATGAATAAACAATTTTTTTTTTTTACAAACCCAACAGTTAGGCAACCATTGGGCAAATGGCAGTATTATTTCTGTAAAACGTTGGTAAAATTGTTAATCTTTGGTAAAATTGTATTGTGTATGAGCGCTACAGACAAAAAAAGATGTATTCTGAGATTTTGATCAATAAACGATCAACTTTTACAAACCAATAGACTTACAGTTCTGTTTAAGTGTAAGAGGGTCAGCACTAAACATGTAAAGGTTTAGTTTCCTTCTTAAAATGTCGTCTGCTCTTGAATTTATATTTTTTCTTCTTCAAAATGTTACTATTTACGGTATTTATATATGATCAGTCGGGCAAATAGAGTGACGTGTCCCAAACTTGGTGAAACACTAATTTTTTATGTTTCTCTCACGTTCTGAGTCAGGAACTATTGTAAAAATAATGTTCTCAACTCTTTCTTCGTACCATCATTAACAGTTAACTTGATCTTGGAGAAAAAGTATCGATGGGTAGGTACCCCAACAACCTTTAAATATAATTTATCTTCACAAGCTTTTCAGGATGATTAAAAGAGTAACGGTAGGGTAAAATCTGGGGGTAAAATAGACTGGTCCATTCAGATGAGATGAGATCGGTATGTCAATGACTTTCCCGGCCCTGGAATAGGCGGCCCACCACTACCGTCCTAATGGGATTCTAATGGGATTTCGCCGTTACTTTCCCTCGGTTTGGGGGGATCAGAGAGGCTTTGAGCCAGGATTCACTCTAGGTCCAAACCCTTAGATCAGATAAGAATGGTATGTCAGCCTACTTCGCTAATCTGTTTCCTGGCGTTTTAATGGGAATATAATGATATTTTGCGGTCTTAATGTAATTAAAATGGCACTTTGTGGTTTGAGACGAGAGGCTTTCCCCTTCGTTTGAAGGGACTCTCAATTTTGGGCCTAGACTGGATTGTTTAAGAATATGATACAACATTCTCTGGAGGGGATAGACACAAATCTCTAAATCCTATTTATAAGGCAACAATTCCACTTGATCTAATGTATACATATCACATACACGAACAGTCAACAGGTGCTTCCTTAACACACAAATATGGTTATACATTTCCGAACACAACCGGACATGAGACGTGAAGTTATGAATGATTAATCAGGGCGGTGGATACACGAACGCCCCGGCGACCACTTCTACCCGATTTCTTGGCCTTTCTCCTCCTTTGTGTAGCTTTGTGTGCTTGTGTAAAGACTGGTTCAGGGGAAAACCACTGCCTGCTACCCCCTCACCTGAATGGTACAGCCCACTCCTCCAGCACTGGATCTGAGGCGGATCCATTGACTTCTTACATAAGGGGTGGGAGGTCATCATTGATTGATTGAAAACAGTTTGATTCAACTTTTGGGCAACTTTTTAACAATTAGAAAATGTCCTAGGTATAATCATCATATTCAATTATAAAATATGCATGTTGTAAAAACACACCAATGATCTCATGCGTCGTATGTCCACGCCCAAAATGCATGACTTATTTCCAGTAAGAATTACTGTGTTAATATACAATAATTCCCATTAATAACGTATAAGTAAATATAATGATTGCAGTGAGTGGGTGCAGGACCAAGAGGTGAGAGAGGAGACCGTTTGTCAAGAAAGACAAATCAATGTCTAGGGCTGTCTTATGAGTGCTCCTTTATGTCTGTATTACATTTATAATTAATTCATTCTGCATTAGTCCAATTTTCATATTACATTATTCATTATTGGCACGATCTCGTGACAAAAATAACAATTTTTGATCCATGGCTCACCATTTTGTTTTACCAATGCCTGGAACTCGCTGTTGTAAAGTTGTCAAGTTGAATAGAGAGTGGCCTTAGAATTATATATCCCCTGACCCCTAAATAAATCCAATTTTCATGTTCTCTTTTTGTATAATTGGCACGATCAGGAGGCTGAGTAATTATTCTTCACTCATCAAATTTGACCAATGGTTTGAGCTCCGTTATTCTAAGGTTGGAGAGTGTGTAGCCTAAGCCCCCCCCCCTGCCCCTGCCCCCCTCCCACTGCCTCCTGCCATGTTTAATGGAACAAAAAGGCTTGGAGGCAGCATACATCAAATAAATTGATTTGTTTTGTTGAGTAGTGGCGAGGCAGTGTGTCGGTATAGCATGGTGTGTGCACAATGTACAGCAGCATATAACCACCACTAATAGTTACACACATACACACAGGCTAACCGTCTATATAGTTACTGTTAGTAGGTCTATATACCCTCCCCCATACCTTCTCCTTACTAGTACCAGAACTAGGGTTCTTACACCATCTTTTTTTAATAAATATTTTATTTAACCAGGAAATAACAATAATAACCCGTTTACCGTTTAGGTATAAATTGTCTGCTGCTCACCCCGATCCTGGGCGCTACATCAATTTGAGATTAGTTTAATCAAAATACAGTTTTTTTTGTTTGTTTCTTTGTTTTTCTGCGTGGAGTGGGGGAGGGATATTATAGTAGAATGAGTTGAGATGAGGTACACTTTTGTCATGGTAAAGTTAAACAATATCCAGCACCAGGGATGTAGTTATCCAAGGATCTGATCTAATTTGTGCTAAAAAAACATTTTCAGTATTCCATCTTTTCTACCTTAAAGTATTAATATGGGATACTATCCTTTCTCTCAATTCTACAGAGCAAAGAGTCAAGGAAGAAAAGAATAGTTTTGTTCTGGATAGAGCTTAACATATATGGGTTGGTAGCTTTAAGGTAATGGCTCAAAGTTGAGTCCCTTCAAACTGAGGGAAACCCTCTCGCTCTGAACCACAAAATTCCACTATAATCCTCCTGGGCCAGGAAAGCCATTTATTGATTAGCGCAGTAGGCGTCCATTCATTGACATACAATTCTTATCTGATCTGAAAGGCTTTCAACCTAGACTGGCTTTAAGGTAATGGGTCCTCCAGGCGTTGTGCCAGGTGAGATAAGGGCATTAAGGGGTATAGCAGGCTGGTTATCAGTGGTAGATTATACTCACAGGTGAGGTAATGAGTGCATATACCTGCTGCTCAGGTAAGCACAATAAACACCTGCTCTACCATGTACACATGTACATTACAGCCAGTATTACCTGCCCAGGTAGATATATATATGGGTCAGGTCATTAGGGAAGGTACAATCAGCTGCTCTACACATTGGTAAATTATGATAAATTAGGCTAACGTATGATAAATACTGGGTCTATATCTAACGGTCCAATTAGCCATAATTCTTTTACTTATGTGGAAATACTAGCAGTAGTATTAGTCAATACATAGACACAGCAGTATACTCTGTCTCCTTGGCCCAGAGAGCGGTATCCTTTGATGTTTCATACTATTTTCCTCCCTCGCTATGGGAGACAGAGTATAGGCAGAAAACCAGGGTAATTCATATCTGAATTAAACCCATGAGCCTGCGTCATAAGTGGGTCAAATTGTCAGAAAATGTACAATTGGCGGCTCTACACATTTAGTAAATTCTGCTAAATTAGACTGCAATTTGGTCAATACTAGGTAAATTCGAGTATATTTGGCATTGCATTGATTCTAGCAATCTGTTTGGTTAGGTTAAACTGTATTTTGAACTTTATTTTCATCTGAAAAGTGGGTTATTTGAGAGGATTGGTTAAGTTGAATTGTACATTTTCTGAAAATCTAACCCAATTATGTTCACTTTCACTTCATGGATACACGTATTTCATACTTGATTAGTATTGTTGTTTGTCTTGCTGTAAAAACCGTAAAACATCCTGAATTTAAGAAAAAAATAACAAATAGTTATGTTGGAATATACTTGGATGAGAAGACATAACGTACATGAGTGGCAGTGCCAAGGTCATAAACTACAAAGATCAGAACTAAAACTGTTTCTCTAAGAGATTCCTATCCTATTATAAATTCATAATACTTATGCGTTGCTCACATTATAATACATGGGTTTATATCAGCATAAACTGGCTGACAGATGCAATAAAGATAAGGACAGATTAAATCACTTATGCGTGTAACTTTGATTCTACTTGATACTGATATTAGCGATAAGGACTACAGCTATACAAGCTGTGCAGTTTAGAACATGTGGGTCAGACTTACAGAAAATGTACAATTGGCCTTCACCAATCCTCTCAAATAACCCACATTTAACACAAAAATGAGCTTCAAAATGCTTTCAAGGCCCAATACCAACCCTGGTTACCCTGTATACTGTATAGCACCAGCGTTCATACCATTGACAACAGTGGGATTTTTGAGACTGCATATGTCCAGACAATATATCAAAACATAAACCTCAGAACACAAGTCTTCCAGGTATGAAATGTCTAATGTCTAACTTAGAACGAATATATGTGACATACACATGTATAAAGTGTGAAATTTATTCTAATTTACAATGAATATTTATGATATACATGTGTATATGTATAGAATTTCTTCTAATTTATAATGAATATTTATGAGCAAGAAAAGGATAAATTGGCTGAGGCACTGCCCCAACTGTGAACCTGCCTGTCCCGGCTACAGTCAGAAGCCCTATAATGGGTCAGATCACCATAAAATGTACAATCAGAAGATCTACACATTTAGTAAATTCTGCAAAATTAGGCTGAAAAAGGTTAAATACTAAATTTATCTGAGTAAATTAAGTATTGTCTTGATACATTATAACTGTTTGGGTATATTGAACTGTATTTTGAATATCATTTTTGCCTTCAATTTGCGTTATTTGTGAGAATTGGTGAAGGCGAATTGTACATTTTCCGATGATCTAACCCCCATATGTGTAGTGAATAGAGGCCAGACCGTGACTAGATCAAAGCACCACTAGTCTATAGGACCCTAGGACGCCGTCCCAATGTGTCCTAATCAACTCCATTATTCCACCTTATCTTTGTACGCAAAAATATGCTGCTCAATAGGGGGGTTTACATAGCCGCCATCTTGAATCCTGATGTGCATGGATTTGTGGGAATTGTATGCAATTAATTTCCAATATACTCTATCACTACCTCAGAGATATTCCATACATATATCAAAGCTATATAAAATAGCATTTTTATAGTAATTTCAGCATGGAATATTGCTTTTTTAAATTCATTAAATGATGGGACAAGTCCTTACTTTTCCCATCATGCATTTGGAATCCATAAATCATTGAGATAAATAATTAGTCTCTTCAAAATATTCTGGCTATTTTGGATAAAAGTGCTGCTAAATATTTATCAGATTCAATGAGAATCAATCCCAGCATGCACTGTAACATACATTATTACATACACTGGGGCACATGCAAATCCCCTATCTGGCGTTTCCGATGAAATATTTTTGAATATTCTTATGTCAGACCTTAACTGAACCTATCCCAGCATGCACTGTAACAGACATGCGCAGTGGCACATGGAAATCCCCTATTATGACGTCACATATAGAGCAGCCGACATTTACACCTGTGGTTTCCAGGCACTCGGGTCTAACAAAGATATTTTTCATCAATATTTTATGTTTTTCTTCTAAGGCTTAGAAAAAAATGTTTTTTGGCATTGAGATATATTATGGTGACAAAGAATGGGGAATATCCCACAAACTGAGAAAAGGAATGTAACAAAGTAGGATAATTTAAAGATGAACATTTGACAATCTATCTCTATGAACCTTTTTAGATCAAATACAATGGATTATGATAAAGCAATTATAGAATAACAACTTCCAAGAAAACGATTTAAGGAGATAACATTCCTTCCCAACAGCTAAAGAGAGTATAATATATATGCTAAAGATTCCTGAAAGAGGCTAAAGACAGGAAAAAGGCGAATTCAATGGGGAAAAACCCTTCCCAGGTGTTAAATAGTGCTAGATATCTATGATCTATATGGATAATTCTTCTCAGGTATTCGCTAGGCCAGTTTAAATTTGAGGAGATACTTTATGTCGTTTTTGTTTTGTTTTTCTTCTAAATTTCACTATTATCAGCTTTACAAAATAACCCTTTGGCGGAAAATGATTCCATGTTCTTCCAGCTTGATGGTGCCATAATTGCTGTAACCAGTGAAATATGGCACCAACTGCAAACACAAATACAGCATTCAACTAAGACTACCATCAAGTCCCTGTGCCTAACTCAATAAGCGCACACAGCAAAGGCCTAATTAGGTTAATGAAAAAAAAGAATTAAAAACTTATACAAGTCTACATTCAACTCTGAATCAGCGACAGCCAGACTTTAGTCTCGTTGGTAGAAGTGACTCTAAAATGACCAGAACCAGTGGTAAGCTTCTTGGCGAGGTGTGTCTCCCAGTGTGAGTGAGGGATCAGGAGGAGCGGTGTCTGGCGGGTTAATCCTGTTAATCTGCCTAATTACAGGGTCTAGGTACTGCAGGGGGGTAATCCCTGGATTAAGAGCGCATCATGTATACCACCACTAGTGTAGAGATGTGAAGGCAATATTAAGCTCTTCCCTGCTGGTGGGCTTTAATTCTCACACACTGCTTGGTGTCTCCGTCTGTTACTATGTCTGTCTCACTCCCCCATTTTTGATTCCCTTCCTTCCCTCCTAGCTAGATTTTCAGAAACTGTACAATTGTCAGATGCACACATTTAGCAAATTAGACTAAATTAGGCTTCAATTTGGTCAATACTAGATAAATTCAAGTATATTCAGCATTGTATTGATTCTAGCAATCTGTTTAGTTAGGTTGAACTGTATTTTGATATTTATTTTCGACTGAAATGTGGGCTATTTGAGAGGATTGATGAAGCTGAATTGTACATTTTCTGAAAATCTGACCCATATCTTTCTGTTCCACCCTGTGTATCTGTTACTGACTATCTGTCTGCATCATCATTCTTTCGCCCCCTCCCCCGCCCCCCCATCCCCCAACACCACCTCCTATCTCTCTCTGCCTCTTCTTCCCCTTCTCACTGACCAAAGGTGATGTTAAACCATTTACGTGTATATCTCGTTAAAACAAGATTTCTACAGCAGATAAAAAGGGAGATATAGATAAAGATCCAGGGCAGCCATGAACATGTGAAGAGTCCACTCATAGATAGAGCGGGGTACAGGTACATATTGTATGTATGAGAGTCATTGTTTGTTTGGTAGCACTGAAGCTGTGAGGGGGTCTCCCGCCTTGTTCAATGTATAAGAGTCATCTACAACTCTTTTATTTTTACTTACTCAAGAGGTTATAAACGATAAGAGAAACCATTGTCAATCCACTAATATTAACCAAACTTCCCAAAGAAGCCCTTTCTTCCTTAACCATGTTTTTCATTAGACTTCCGTTGTTTTAACAGGCTCTACCCTAGCACAGGTGTGGGTTAGAACCCTGTACCTGCAGCTCTCTACCCTAGCACAGGTGTGGGTTAGAACCCAGTACCTGCAGCTTTCTACCCTAGCACAGGTGTTGGTTAGAACCCAGTACCTGCAGCTTTCTACCCTAGCACAGGTGTGGGTTAGAACCCAGTACCTACAGCTCTCTACCCTAGCACAGGTGTTGGTTAGAACCCAGTACCTGCAGCTTTCTACCCTAGCACAGGTGTGGGTTAGAACCCTGTACCTGCAGCTTTCTACCCTAGCACAGGTGTGGGTTAGAACCCAGTACCTGCAGCTTTCTACCCTAGCACAGGTGTGGGTTAGAACCCAGTACCTACAGCTTTCTACCCTAGCACAGGTGTGGGTTAGAACCCAGTACCTGCAGCTTTCTACCCTAGCACAGGTGTTGGTTAGAACCCAGTACCTGCAGCTTTCTACCCTAGCACAGGTGTTGGTTAGAACCCAGTACCTGCAGCTTTCTACCCTAGCACAGGTGTTGGTTAGAACCCAGTACCTGCAGCTTTCTACCCTAGCACAGGTGTGGGTTAGAACCCAGTACCTACAGCTTTCTACCCTAGCACAGGTGTGGGTTAGAACCCAGTACCTGCAGCTCTCTACCCTAGCACAGGTGTTGGTTAGAACCCAGTACCTGCAGCTTTCTACCCTAGTACAGGTGTGGGTTAGAACCCAGTACCTGCAGCTCTCTACCCTAGCACAGGTGTGGGTTAGAACCCAGTACCTGCAGCTCTCTACCCTAGCACAGGTGTTGGTTAGAACCCAGTACCTGCAGCTATCTACCCTAGCACAGGTGTTGGTTAGAACCCAGTACCTGCAGCTATCTACCCTAGTACAGGTGTGGGTTAGAACCCAGTACCTGCAGCTATCTACCCTAGCACAGGTGTGTGTTAGAACCCAGTACCTGCAGCTTTCTACCCTAGCACAGGTGTGGGTTAGAACCCAGTACCTGCAGCTCTCTACCCTAGCACAGGTGTGGGTTAGAACCCAGTACCTGCAGCTTTCTACCCTAGCACAGGTGTGGGTTAGAACCCAGTACCTGCAGCTCTCTACCCTAGCACAGGTGTGGATTAGAACCCAGTACCTACAGCTTTCTACCCTAGCACAGGTGTGGGTTAGAACCCAGTACCTGCAGCTCTCTACCCTAGCACAGGTGTTGGTTAGAACCCAGTACCTACAGCTTTCTATCCTAGCACAGGTGTGGGTTAGAACCCAGTACCTGCAGCTCTCCACCCTAGTACAGGTGTGAGTTAGAACCCAGTACCTGCAGCTTTCTACCCTAGTACAGGTGTGGGTTAGAACCCAGTACCTGCAGCTTTCTACCCTAGCACAGGTGTGGGTTAGAACCCAGTACCTGCAGCTTTCTACCCTAGCACAGGTGTTGGTTAGAACCCAGTACCTGCAGCTCTCTACCCTAGCACAGGTGTTGGTTAGAACCCAGTACCTGCAGCTCTCTACCCTAGCACAGGTGTGGGTTAGAACCCAGTACCTGCAGCTTTCTACCCTAGTACAGGTGTTGGTTAGAACCCAGTACCTACAGCTTTCTACCCTAGCACAGGTGTTGGTTAGAACCCAGTACCTGCAGCTTTCTACCCTAGCACAGGTGTGGGTTAGAACCCAGTACCTACAGCTTTCTACCCTAGCACAGGTGTGGGTTAGAACCCAGTACCTGCAGCTCTCTACCCTAGCACAGGTGTTGGTTAGAACCCAGTACCTGCAGCTTTCTACCCTAGTACAGGTGTGGGTTAGAACCCAGTACCTGCAGCTCTCTACCCTAGCACAGGTGTGGGTTAGAACCCAGTACCTGCAGCTCTCTACCCTAGCACAGGTGTTGGTTAGAACCCAGTACCTGCAGCTATCTACCCTAGCACAGGTGTTGGTTAGAACCCAGTACCTGCAGCTATCTACCCTAGTACAGGTGTGGGTTAGAACCCAGTACCTGCAGCTATCTACCCTAGCACAGGTGTGTGTTAGAACCCAGTACCTGCAGCTTTCTACCCTAGCACAGGTGTGGGTTAGAACCCAGTACCTACAGCTTTCTATCCTAACACAGGTGTGGGTTAGAACCCAGTACCTGCAGCTATCTACCCTAGCACAGGTGTGTGTTAGAACCCAGTACCTGCAGCTTTCTACCCTAGTACAGGTGTGGGTTAGAACCCAGTACCTGCAGCTTTCTACCCTAGTACAGGTGTGGGTTAGAACCCAGTACCTGCAGCTTTCTACCCTAGCACAGGTGTGGGTTAGAACCCAGTACCTACAGCTTTCTATCCTAACACAGGTGTTGGTTAGAACCCAGTACCTACAGCTTTCTACCCTAGCACAGGTGTGGGTTAGAACCCAGTACCTGCAGCTTTCTACCCTAGTACAGGTGTGGGTTAGAACCCAGTACCTGCAGCTTTCTACCCTAGCACAGGTGTGGGTTAGAACCCAGTACCTGCAGCTTTCTACCCTAGCACAGGTGTGGGTTAGAACCCAGTACCTACAGCTTTCTATCCTAACACAGGTGTTGGTTAGAACCCAGTACCTGCAGCTCTCTACCCTAGCACAGGTGTGGGTTAGAACCCAGTACCTGCAGCTCTCTACCCTAGCACAGGTGTGGGTTAGAACCCAGTACCTACAGCTTTCTATCCTAACACAGGTGTTGGTTAGAACCCAGTACCTGCAGCTCTCTACCCTAGCACAGGTGTTGGTTAGAACCCAGTACCTACAGCTTTCTACCCTAGCACAGGTGTGGGTTAGAACCCAGTACCTGCAGCTCTCTACCCTAGCACAGGTGTAGGTTATATAGAACCCTGTACCTACAGCTTTCTACCCTAGCACAGGTGTGGGTCAGAACCCAGTTGCAGCTTTCTACCCTAGCACAGGTGTGGGTTAGATAGAACCCAGTACCTGCAGCTTTCTACCCTAGCACATTACCTGCATTTTCTCATCCGATCACCAACCAGTGCTTCAGGCCTCTGAGCTATCTCTTCCCCGCACGAAGGCATATATACAAGACTAAGAGGCCTGTAATGTGTTATGTAAGCTAAGCTGTATGATCTCTCTCCTCTCATGGACTCTGTAAGCATGAGGGTCAGATTTTCAGAAAATGTACCATTCACTTTCACAAATTCTCTGAAATAACCCAAATTTCAGACGGATATAAAGTTCAAAACACAGTTCAACCTAGCCAAACAGATTGCTAGAATCAATGCAATGCCAAATATACTCGAATTTACCCAGTATTGACCAAATTGCAGCAGAATTCGACAGAATTTCCTAAATGTGTACAGCTGCCAATTGTACATTTTCTGGAAATCTGAGCCCTTATACACAGGTAAGGTGAGTTATTACACAGCCACGCTCTGGCAGGCAGCTAGCGGCGGCACATGCATGGGTTAATATGTGGGCCACAGTCATTACCCTCCAGCCCTATCTACCTCATCTTCCTCTCTCTATTACCCACCTCACTATATGGGCCAGATTTTCAGAAAATGTATAATTCAACTTCACCAATCTTCTCAAATAACCGACATTTCAGACAAAAATTAAGTTCACAATACAGTTCAACCTAACCAAACAGATTGCTAGAATTAATGCAATGGTGAATATACTCGAATTTACCTAGTATTGGCCATATTGCAGCCTAATTTGGCACAATTTACTAAATGTGTACGGCTGACAATTGTACATTTTGTGAAAGTCTGACCCATATACACTAATGTGCCTACTTCTCCATGTCTCCCACTGACTTTCTCTCCCCTGACATGATTTATTTATTCTATGTATCTCTATCCCTCTCTCTTCCCTCCATGCCTTCATTATTTATTCATTCTCTCCCTTTTTATCACTCTCCTCTCTCCCCCTCCATGCCTTCATTATTTATTCATTCTCTCCACATTATCACTCTCCTCTCTCCCCCTCCATGCCTTCATTATTTATTCATTCTCTCCACATTATCACTCTCCTCTCTCCCCCTCCATGCCTTCATTATTTATTCATTCTCTCCACATTATCACTCTCCCCTCTCCCCCTCCATGCCTTATTCATTCACACTCATCATTCCTATCTATTTCCCACCCCCTTTATTCATTCATTCTTCCACTTTCTCCATATCTCGATGTCCCCCTCCTCTCTCCCCCTCAATGCCTTAATTATTCATTCATTCTCCCCATTTCTATCTCTCATCTTCCCTTTCATGCCCTATTCATTCACTCTCTCTATCTCTCTCTCCCCTTTGTGCCTTATTCATTCATTTTCCCTTATCTCTCTCTCCCTACCTCCACTATTCATTCACACTTCCCTCTCCATTCCAAACCCTGTCTCCCCCCTCCCCCTTTCCCCTCCGTGCCTTATTCATTCATTTCCCCTATCTCTCTCTTTCTATTAATTTACTCTCCTGTCCATTCCAATCCCTGTGCCCCCTCCGTGCCTTATTCATTCACTTTCTCCCTACCCCTCCCACCCTTCCCATGCCTTATAAAAAGTTATTTATTCTCTCTTATGTCTCTCTCCCTCTTCTCTATCTCCCCTCCCTTCCCAGCTCTTTCTTCTTGGCTGAAACATGCCCGTTATTTGCAGGTGACATTATGAATAATTATATTATGAGGCCTGATCATAAAGAGGGCAATTACACCCCACCTCCACATGTGTATTGTGGGTGAGGAGGCCTACCAGTGGGGGAGTGTCCCTTGGGGGTCAAGTATTACCCACACTGGGTTAGTGGTCAACACCTGCACCATAGAGGGGTCAGGTGTGTTTGTACTGGACAATGGTCACTACCTGTGAAGGGTTGACACCTACAACCCTCTCCTTACCTCCTCATTTACAGCTCGAACCACTATAGTGGGGACCAAATATTAAAGGAAAGATTTGTACCCCTAAAAATATGCTCACACTCTTGGTCCAAACCCTCAGATTAGATAAGAATGGTATGTCAGCCTACTTTGCTAATCAGTATCCCTGCCTAGAACTCGGCGTTTAAATGGGAATATAATGACATTTTGTGGTTTTGATGGAATTGTAAAGGTACTTTGCGGTTTGAGGCGAGAGGCTTTCCCTTCCCTGGAAGGGACTTTATCAACTTTGGGCCTAGACTGTTCAAGCATCTCAAGGTTTCCCCCACCAAAGAGACAGAATGTAGGGAAAGAGAAATCTTGAAAGAATTTTAGTTTCTGCCGCCATCTTGGATCTTCCAGTCCCTTGAAGGATGTAATGCACATATATCACTAATAAGGAAACTAGGTTCCTGGGTCTAAAACAAAATTTCTTATCACAATTTGAATTCAGGCACTAGAATTCACCAGTTTCTATCCAGTTTCACTTGGGAGACATTTTAGAAAAATAATCCATTAACAAAGCAAAGATAAACAGTAAAATACCCAGTACTAAACAGCAAATAAATCTTCTACCTAAGTAAGACCAACATTATAATTTATACTTTTACATATCATCACATTATTAATCGTATTGAAATCAATGTCATCAGACAAGAATTTAAACTTTCTGGACACATATTTCTGAGAGTTAGACCTATAGTTTGCATAGAGGCGAGTTATTGTATTGCAGTATAAAGCACCAATAGGTGCTCCATTGTTACACACAAGCACTATAGATCCCCAGAGTACACTATTGTAACCAGGAATGTGACTCCCCCGGGTTACACAATGTATTAGGCCTACTACAAGTAGGTGGGTAGATGTAATGGGGAAGTGATTCATTATCAAATATGTTGGACCAAGCTACTGGTATTGTGTAGTATATGAGTATTAAATAAATTTACAATTCCAGCAAGATGCTGTATAGTATATAAGTAAGAAATTATTACAGCAATATTGTTCATGGTGAAATTTGAATAGATGCATTACTCAGTAGGCTATACTTAAAGGTGTTTTTTTCTTTTTTTTCAAATAATTCTATTGACTGAATTTCCACAAACTGTAGTATATCTTATTCGTCAAAATACATAGTGAAAACAAAAAGATGGTAAATAAGTATATTTTAACATTTGTCAAATTATTTTGGCGTGCTTAGCACCAAACTTTTTTCATGAATTGCCTTAGAGTAAACATTTAGATTTAAAGGGTCAGTACTTCAAGTCTAATTAAATAATTTAAATTTTAAAAATCTATTTTGGGGGTTCATTCTTTCACAGCCAATCTGAAAGTTAGCCAGATAGAACATCTAGGCATTTTGACCAGTCCATCAAACATTTTAATTTAAATTCTAAATCTAATTTTTGGGCGTTCATTTCCCAGGCAATATGAAAGTTAGCCAGATAGAACATCGAGGCATTTTGACCAGTCCTTCTTGGTTCATGGTTAAATCAATTCCCAAATCTTCCATTTCTGTGAATACCAAGATTCAACACATGCAACCCCTCCCTGCAGGTAAAACCATGGAATTCATGCAGCCATGTAGAAACATATAGTTTGGCCTCCTCCCCCAGGTACGAGGGGAAGACAGTGAGTAAAATACAATACAAAATACAATGTGAATAAATTTTTTAAAAAAAACAACAAAAAAACAATGTGAATAAGCTACTGCTATCCATCAACAGTCAATATAAAACAATAAATATATGCATGGATGTATTTAGGACATCAGTAAAACTGTATGAGACCTGCATAGTATACAACATAGCTATATCACATGCACATGGATTGATACAATAGCACCAGCAGACACTCATACACTACCCACTATATATGTACAGCAGTAACACAAGATGGAGGAGGAATAAAAGCCCTAGTCTACCTATTCTCTGTGTCTAGTCTAGCAAACAAAGAGTTGAAACTGACTGAAAGTGCGTCTCAAACTATGTATAATCCTACCTAAGCATAATGAATGTATGTATGTACAGTAGGGGTAGGAAGGCATTGCCAGTCAACCAAAATAAGGGCTGTTCTCACTAGCGGAGCGATATGAAATGCGATAATGGTGCAAAAATAATGCAACAAGGAAGCGATATAAATATTTGCTCTTCAACTTATCGCATGTCATGTCGCAACAGTGAAGCCTGGCCTAAGATAGGAACCATTTTGGTTCTTTTTGAGACATGCCCCCAGATAAATAATCACCCCACGGTCAACAATCAGAATCATGCACCAAAAACTTCACACTTTTGATTTCAAAGCAGAGCAAAGCTGTATTTTCATGTTTACCTCCAAAAGAAAATTACTAAAAAGAGGGAAGATCTTGTAGTGTTGAGATAATATGTTTTTAAGCAGGTTCCAGGAAAAAAGCTCTCATTTTGTAAATATTGTTTCTACTGAAATTGGGGGTCTTTCTGCTTGTGAAGCAAGTCATGCACCAGATGTCCCAAATTTTCTTTTCATAATTTATTACACAGGACTAAAATAGTATTTGACTGCGAAGGACTCAAATACTATTATATAAATCTTTCTTTTTTTTAAAGAAATATTATTTGAGCAATTTTTTTGTAAAAAACTAGGAAAACCAAATATTCTCATGCACACAAAACTATATTACAAGGAAAATACAGCGTACCCTTTCTAAGCGACTAACAGCAAAAGTGACACGTATCAAAACGCTAACGATTAAAAGTAAAGTAAAGAGAACCCTGACTGTGCTCTAAACGCAACAGTCTAACAGAACAAATGCACACAAAATTTGTTTGGTAAAATTGTACCCTACCAGGAGGTGCTGTCTCTGTTGGGGAGGAAGAGAAGCAAAACATGTAAAACATGAATTATTAAGCAACATGTAACATAACATGGCGCAGGCAGCATGTGATTTATTAATACATGTTAATAGGGGAGTTGGAACAGCGCATGTCTGAAGTGAAGGATTATGGGTAGTTTATAGGTCTTTCTGACTAAAGGCAAGATTCATAAGAAGGTAGTCAGTGTTAACACTATAAGGGTCTAAAGATGCAGACATTAGCTGTACATACAACCCATTCTTGTGACTGTCAACAGCACCTAACATGTAAGCCTCAACTCCACTGGTGTCATATGTGTGCGATGTAGAACATGGATGAAAGTGGGGCCATGGCAAAAATACTGAAATTTTTCTTGCAAGTGGAGAAGCAGGGGGTTATTAAATAGTTATTTTGATGATATCTTTCTTCGAAAGTCTCAATGAAATTTGGTAAACAAATTTTGGGAAATGTTTCGGAAAATATTTTCTGAAAACTTTTTGGTGAAAATTTTAGGTTAAAAATAATGAAATTTGGGTGAATGTCAACATAGTGTTTCAAAAATACTGATTTCACTAGAAATACTGAAGACTTTCATCCTTGATTTGAACATGCAACAAAAAATGGTTGAAGAACATGAAGTACAATAGGTATTTACATTGAGAAAAAGCTCAGAAGTATTGACAACTCTGAAAAGGTTCAGAAGTTTCGCATCAAGTTTTGTCGCATGCACCGTACATCATACATCATATCACACAGTGGACTCCTGACTTAAACATGGTTCCCTTCATTTCTTGGAAGAGTTACCTACATGGTGCACTCACGGGTGAATTCTGCACCAAATCCCTGACAATACTTGCAAGCATATGCTGTTTTTTTTCTCTATTTAATGCCAGTATATTTTCCGCCTCATATGTCAGTATGACACCTGTAGAGGGATGTTTTAAGAGGCAAAGATGAAGCCTGAGACAAGACTAGATAAACAGGGTAACGGAGCGTACCGGAGGAACACGACCGGTCTTTTTGCCTCACCATCTCAAGCATGAAATCCTGTCTGCTTAATACCCATGTTCACTGAGGTGACTTGTATGTTAGAGGCAGAGTGGTACAAGATATAAGTCTGACTAAAAACCTCTCTATGATCATGGAGAATTATTCAACCAGTTTCATAATAGAAGTACATCAAATAAATACAGGGGACGTCTTGACTTCTACTTTAAGGGAAAACAATCTTTTTTTGTATTTTGTCCTCCAACCCCAACCCTCTGGAAAACAACATATTCATCCAGTTGTACCTTTAGACATGGTTGCATTTGAATTGCTTTCAGGGTTAATTTTGTAGACCTCTGGAATGAAAACCGACCTGTAACTGTGAAATCCTTAATTCTATGTACTAACTAGACAAGTTAACATCGTTAGAAAACAATAAGTTCAACTTAAATCTACAAGAAAATGAGTGTGAGTAGAAGTTTACAAACCACCACGTTGGGTTACATGAGTTAGGATTTTAATTCTTTTTGGGAGTTTTTTTTCCAGAAAACCATTCCTATAACATTTTCCCCAAGTTAGTCACAAAGCAACAACATAAAGACACAATTTGCCAAATCATCGAAATGGAAAATAAATTTCATTTCATGAATTTTTTACCCAATGTTCTGGTAATTTTAATAATTTTTAAAGATTCATAAATTTTTCTCCCTCATGAACCCACGTTACTAGCCAAGTGAGTCACTCTACCTACGCTGACTTGGGACAATAGTATATAGAGCAACTCCCAATATCTCAACAAAACAATAAAACAAAATAAAAGTAAAACAAGTAAATGTAAACATCCACCATATAGTTACAGGGTGTTAGAGAGGCAGTCAGTCAGAAGAAAGAAACATCTAGACAAAAGTATGGAAAGCTGAATAACTGCTTTCACTCACAAAAACGACACGAATATATTCAAAACAAAGTGCATATAAATAATTTATATCACAAAAACCACTGAAGAAAACATGGCTGAAAAGACTTAATGAGAAAAACAATTGTTCATTTAGAAAAAGATTTATTTTGTCAAAAATAGGCTGAAAAAATGTGATATTTTCTACAATCCTTTAATCAGGACTAGTTTATATCATACAGCTTCCACAACTTCTATATAGAAGTGTTATTAAAACAAAAATACATATTTATTGTTACATATTATCATATACAAGCCGGAAAGTCACCCCTGCCAAAATGTCAATTTTTTTCAGATCTTCATCTAAATTTAATTCGCGCCAAGGCAAGTGTACCATCTTCAGCTCTACCATCTTCAGCATCTGTGATCTTTCATCAGATAAAAAACAAATTTTATTTGTTGGTCCCTGCTTCTGCAGAGAACATGCCCGATTACTTTCTATGCACTGTTAGGAGTTGCTCTACAAACTAAGAGTCCCTCTATACTGGTTAGTCACACTGGGCTAGCTGGAATATAAAGCTCTGCTCACCTATCTTAGTACGATCACTGTCCCCACCTGAAGGTGTGGTCGTGGCTGGTGTTGTTGTCGTTGTTGTTGTGGTGGTTGTTGTTGTTGGTACTGCAAGACAAAGCAAAATCATTCATTTATATCCAGATTTAGATGGGATGTTGCACCTATGGGTCAGATTTTCAGAAAATGTACAATTGGCAGCTCTACACATTTAGGGAATTCTGCTAAATTAGGCTGAAAAATGGTGAATACTAGGTATATCTGAGTATATTTGGTATCGCATTTATTTAAAGTATCAGTTCTGTTGTGTTAAACTGTATTTTGAAGCTTATTTTTGTCTTAAATGTGGGTTATTTGAGAGGATTGGTGAAGGTGAATTGTACATTTTCTGAAAACCTGACCCTTATATAGGGAGAGCTTGAACAGGGAAGGTAAAGTTCCATACCTCGGACAGGTGTGGATTTGACTAAAGCTGCAGGGAGGTTTTGAGTTTTAACAAGATGCACGGCTATGACTAACGTCATATAGAATTGCAATGGGCTAAATGTATACATAAATAAGTACATGTACACATACATACATACATGTATAATTATAAGTCATGGGACTATATATGAAAACACAAAACTCATAGATCCTGAAACAAGGATATGCTTCTAATCATAGAACTTTTGACGTACAAAAGTATTGGCGAATTTGTTACGTCATATATTCATAAGTGCCATGAATGATGTATCTTTGATGTCCTGGAGGAGCACTGTGCGGCGCAGCACTCTAGTGTGCAGCACTGTGCTGCGCAGCACTCTAGAGTGCAGCACTGTGCTGCGCAGCACTCTAGAGTGCAGCACTGTGCTGCGCAGCACTCTAGAGTGCAGCACTGTGCTGCGCAGCACTCTAGAGTGCAGCACTGTGCTGCGCAGCACTCTAGTGTGCAGCACTGTGCTGCGCAGCACTCTAGTGTGCAGCACTGTGCTGCGCAGCACTCTAGAGTGCAGCACTGTGCTGCGCAGCACTCTAGAGTGCAGCACTGTGCTGCGCAGCACTCTAGAGTGCAGCACTGTGCTGCGCAGCACTCTAGAGTGCAGCACTGTGCTGCGCAGCACTCTAGTGTGCAGCACTGTGCTGCGCAGCACTCTAGAGTGCAGCACTGTGCTGCGCAGCACTCTAGAGTGCAGCACTGTGCTGCGCAGCACTCTAGTGTGCAGCACTGTGCTGCGCAGCACTCTAGAGTGCAGCACTGTGCTGCGCAGCACTCTAGTGTGCAGCACTGTGCTGCGCAGCACTCTAGTGTGCAGCACTGTGCTGCGCAGCACTCTAGTGTGCAGCACTGTGCTGCGCAGCACTCTAGTGTGCAGCACTGTGCTGCGCAGCACTCTAGTGTGCAGCACTGTGCTGCGCAGCACTCTAGTGTGCAGCACTGTGCTGCGCAGCACTCTAGTGTGCAGCACTGTGCTGCGCAGCACTCTAGTGTTCAGCACTGTGCTGCGCAGCACTCTAGTGTGCAGCACTGTGCTGCGCAGCACTCTAGTGTGCAGCACTGTGCTGCGCAGCACTCTAGTGTGCAGCATACACACTGTTACATACACACTGTTACATACACACTGTTACATACACACTGTTACATACACACTGTTCCATACACACTGTTACATACACACTGTTACATACACACTGTTACATACACACTGTTACATACACACTGTTACATACACACTGTTACATACACACTGTTCCATACACACTGTTCCATACACACTGTTCCATACACACTGTTCCATACACACTGTTCCATACACACTGTTACATACACACTGTTACATACACACTGTTACATACATACATACATACATACATACATACATACATACATACATACATACATACATACATACATACATAGAAGAACCATTCTAAATTTCAAGTAAGCATGTGAATGTTAAGGAATTCTCCCAATGACACCAAGTAAACCCCACCAGAATACCTTAAAACAGCATATATTTAGAAAAAAAAATATTCAAATTATACATTTGTTAAAACAGATGTAAACTTTTCATGTTTAAATGATTGTAACCATACTACATACTAGGTCACCACAATAATAATAGCTACTCAGATTGTAGTTGTAAGGTGTAACTATGTTTGCATGTACATTTTGTACATGTACATTCATACCTACATTAGTACATACACCCACTGTCACCACTGCCACCACTACCACCACTAACACTAAGCTCCCACTCAGCTGGCCAACGAACCGTGACATAGCATGACCAGCACCACTGCCACCACTACCACTACCACTACCCTTAGACGAAAGTGGTGCATAGACGATAGACGACGATTTTCTTCACAAATGTAGAATTCCAATGGTAACATATACTTAAACACATTTAACTGCCCATTGCAATTAAAAATGAGAATAACAAGAAGTCATTCTCTAAATTATCCAGTAAATACTTTCCCCTTTTTGATGGACTGGGCACAGTACCTCTAGCATACTCTTCAGGTGGGTGTTATCTTACCTCATCAAAATAATAATATAGCTTTTAATTACTAGTATTAGAACTAACCACCTCCCAGTACAGGGATACAGGTATCTTCTAGCTAATACTTTAGTTAGCAATGTTACGTTTACCTAGCTATTCTAGGTTTTAAATAAGGCATGCACTGGAACACCTGAAATATGCATAGATCTATTATTCCCCCTGGTTATTTAGAGAAATTATTTTAAATGATACATACTTGAAACAATAAAGTCAATTGTTTTTCGCAGGGTGTAAGTTTGTCCACGAATGATGTTGGTTGCTTCACAGCGGTAAGAGCAATTGCCTTCCATAGACTCGGTAATCCTGAGCTCTCCACCGCTGACTACTGTCTGATTGGTATCCAAATTTATCCACCTCACGTTTGGCGTAGGGTATCCTGCTGCAGCACAATTAATAACCTCCAGGGGGATATATGCTCCTTTCTCGTTATCCAATCTTAAATTCTCCACTTCAACTAGAACAAAGAAACAGAAGAATGAAGAGTCCATTCAAGCCAAACAATGAAATAATTTTCTATGTTTATAGGCAGGGTATTTAAACCAAGCTAGAGAACTTAGCTGCCATGTGCCATGTACATCATCTTTTTCTTAAGCCTCCAATATTTACAGACATGGCGAAAACTTTAGAGCTTTCACTGGTCCTCCAAAGGTTTCTCCAACATTTTGTAGACCTTTATCACTGGACAGTTGGACCGGTCCGACATGTCTTTCACCGGTCAAGGACCGCCTTCCGGCAGGTTTCACCATGTCTGTATTTAAAAATAAAGAATTGATTCGTTTTCTAGAGAGAAGGTAAATAAAATACTTACATTTGACCTCTAGAGGTAACGTATCATCCTGGAACTTGTGTGGGGGTGCAAGCCTGCTATAGGCCTGGTCATTACTGTCGGCAGGCCACATACCATCAGGAGGGCTATCAAACTTCACTGCATACTGGTATTGGTGGTTCTGTAGCTCCCTCTTTGCAGTGACTAAAAACTTGTTAATGATGTGCTGTCCATCAGTTATAATTTCATTAGTTGTTGATAGAGATGCGCTTGTCCCAAGATCTTTCACTTCCATCATGGGGTTCCATCCAGGCACTGAGTTATAACGGCTCTCACATTTTAAGTACAAAACTTCACCTTCCACCATATCCAAATGTGTGGCCCCCTGAACTTGTGAAACATTGTGGCTGCATGCGGCTCCTCCATCTAGAAATTAAACAAATTATTAAAGATATACAAATTGATGAATTCTTCATTGGATTCTGACTGACCGTCCAGTCTTCCATGGTGCGCTAAGGCCATACAGAAATAAATTTAGAGAATAACAAGGGATTAGCCAGATATATATATATGTATTTGTAGTAATAGTCAGGGTTCTTATGTACATGAAGTTGCCCCTGTAGGGTATTGATGGAGAAAGTGAAAACTATACATTTTCGGAAACGTCAGGACCCATAGATTATGAAAACCAATGTTGCCCAAAATGTGTCGGCCATCTTGGCCGCCATATTGGACAATCCAAGATGGCCGCCATTCCAAACCTATTTATGCCCATAACTATCTTATTACTGGTCATAGAAACTTGATTTTGGTGTCTACAACAAGGTTTTCAAGGTCAAGGAATACAATGAAGATATCTATTTGAGCCTGGCATGTGTCGGCCATCTTGAAATCCAAGATGGCCACCATTCCAAACATTCTTTTGCTCATAACTTCTTAATTTTTTATAATAGAAACTTGATTTTGGTGTCTACACATAGGTTTTCAGGGGCAAGGAATACAATGAAGATGGTTAATTGGGTCTGGCATGTGTCGGCCATCTTGAAATCCAAGATGGCGGCCATTTGGGAAATGACTGTTATTGTAAGAAATCTTAAATCCAGTCTAACTTCTTAGTTTTTATAATAGAAACTTGATTTTGGAGTGAGTGAGTAATGGTTGCTTAATGCCATGACTTGATTTTGGTGTCTACACATAAGTTTTCAGGGGCAAGGAATACATTGAAGATGGTTAATTGGGTCTGGCATGTGTCGGCCATCTTGAAATCCAAGATGGCGGCCATTTGGGAAATGACTGTTATTGTAAGAAATCTTAAATCCAGTCTAACTTCTTAGTTTTTATAATAGAAACTTGATTTTGGAGTGAGTGAGTAATGGTTGCTTAATGCCATGACTTGATTTTGGTGTCTACACATAAGTTTTCAGGGGCAAGGAATACATTGAAGATGGCTGATTGGGTCTGGCATGTGTCGGCCATCTTGAAATCCAAGATGGCCACCATTCCAAACATTCTTTTGCTCATAACTTCGTACTTTGTTATCATAGAAACTTGATTTTGGTGTCCATACATAGGTTTTCAAGGTCAAGGAATACAATGAAGATGGCTGATTGGGTCTGGCATGTGTTGGCTATCTTGAAATCCAAGATGGCCACCCTTGAAAACATTTTTTTGCTTATAAGTTCCCTATTAGATCTCATAGAGACTTGCTTTTGGTGTCTACACATATGTTTTCAGGGTCCAGGAAGAGTGGCCATTGCTAGCACGGGCAGGGAGGCCTCTTTTCTCCTTTAGTCATATCGATAGCCCTGATGATCGATGGGTATTTATCTGTAAACTTTATATGTATATGTTGTTTCTCCTGCCTTTCCCATCGCCACCAACCACACCAACCCACCCTCTGTCCCTGTCGCATAGAATAACAGCATCTACACGATCCTGAGATAAAAAAAACAAGGCTGTGAGACCCTACTGAGGCTCGAACTCCCAAACCTTCACTCTAAATGCCAGTGCTCTATCCACTGGGCTATGGCCCTTGGGTGGAGTGGTTACTGAACTTTGCCAGTCATATGAGCAGGGCCAACACATGGCAGAGGAGGGAAAAATGTCCATTACTCCTTTATTCATGCTATGATGACTGTGTTACTTTAAAACATCAAGCTAGAGGTATTGAGAGGGCAATCTGTGGCAACGGAAATGACTAGATATATCAGATCACTGTAAAAAGGTGTTTGTGTGCCGTGTTTGTGTGCCGAGCATACATCCTTTCTCTGAAATAGGGAGACTGGGGTGACACCTACAGGAATTAATTGTTACCTAGCGGCACCCCTTGGGTGGCCATAACTTAGTCATGTGATGTCAAGGAATTTTTTATTTTTTATTACTATTACGGCCAAACATTTGCAATGAAGATAGCTGATTGGGTCTGGCATGTGTCAGCCATCTTGAAATCCAAGATCGTGGCCGTTTTGAAAATGACTGTTATTGTAAGACCTCAAGATCTCAAATCCAGCCTGGGTTTTCTGTTTTTGAACACCCTATTCATGGTTTTACCATGGTATTATTTGAGTGCAAAGCTTTGTGCCAAGACTTTTTTAAGATGGCTTCCCCTAGCAACATCACAATACAATGGTTGTCATAGATACCCGAGGAAGGTCTATATTTTATTAAATATAACATGAGGGTATGCCTCAAAACTGGTCCTGGGTAAGACCTTAAAGTGCCTGGTCCTGGGTAAGACCTTAAAGGGCCTTTCTGTCTCTTTTCTCTGTCTCTCTCTCCCTTCTTCTCTATCTCTATTTCCTGGGTATGATCATAAACTGCCTCCCTCTCAGCTCTCCCACCCTTGATATAACACTTCAAAGTGTTGATAAGGGCGTAAAGCCACCAATCTCACTCACTCACTCACTATGCCTCAAAACATAAGACCAAGCATGAGAACAAGATTGGCATCTTTTTCACATTATATTGTTGCAACAAAGTTTAGGAATTGCTATGCTATAGACCACAACTATATCACATCCTGTTACCATGAAAACATGGAGTAAATACAGTCTTTATGAGATAAAAATGACTGATCCCACAAGATTAATTCTAGAAGAACCTACATTTCAATTTTTATGAATGTGCAACAATAACTGAAATAATAGGAACATTTGAAATGAAACTGTGAGATTCAGATGATTTAATCATCTTCCACATGCTGATCCATGACCCTATTATATCCTGTATGTTGCCCCATGACCCTATTATATGCTGTATGTTACTCCATGACCCCATTATCCCCTCTATGCTGCTCCATGACCCTCCATTATACCCTGTATGTTGCTCCATAACCCTATTATACCCTGTATGTTGCCCCATAACCCTGTTATACCCTGTATGTTGCTCCATGGCCATCATTATACCTTCTATGCTGCTCTATGACCCCTTTGTTGATCCTTATATATGTATACCCTCAGACAAATAAAAGGGCTCCATGACCATCATTATACCCTCTATATTGCTCCAGACCCATCATTATACCCTCCATGTTACTCCATGACCCCCATTATACCCTCTATATATATGTTACTCCATGAACATCATTATACCCTCTATATTGCTCCAGACCCATCATTATACCCTTTATGTTGCTCCATGACCATCATTATACCCTCTATGCTGCTCCATGACCCCCATTATACCCTCTGTATATATATGTTGCTCCATGACCATCATTATACCCTCTATGCTGCTCCATGACCCCCATTATACCCTCTGTATATATATGTTACTCCATGAACATCATTATACCCTCTATATTGCTCCAGACCCATCATTATACCCTTTATGTTACTCCATGACCATCATTATACCCTCTATGCTGCTCCATGACCCAATTATACCCTGTATAGAGCTCCATGATCTCTATTATACCCTCTGTGCTTCTCCATGACCATCAATATACCATCTGTGCTGTTCAATGGCCACTATAATACACTCTATGTTGCTCCCTGATCATGATTATACCAGCTATGCTGCTCCATGTTCATCATTATACAATCTATATAGTGCTCCATGACCCCATCAAACCCTCTATAGTGCTCCATGACCCACATTATACCCACCTTGCTGCTCCATGACCCCATTTCATCCTCTATGCTTCTACATGACCCAATGTTATACACCCAATGTTACTCAATGGCACCTATTCTTTCCTCTATGCTGCCCCATGACCCCCATTATACCCTCCATCTTACTGCATGACCACCATTACACCCTCCATGTTACTCCATGACACCCATTAATACACTCTGTATACTGTAAACATATTAATGTTCGCGCATTCGCACACCCCTATGTGCGCGAATTTAAATCCTGTGCAAACCTATAATTATTACATAAACATGGCATGAGGCTTTTTTTTTTGTGTGAATTTAAATCCATGCGAAAAGGTGTCAAAGTACTTAGTGCGCGAAAAATTATCTGCGCGAAAATAAATACGTTTACAGTATCTGTTACTCCATGACCATCATTATACCAGCTATGCTGCTCCATGACCCCATTACACCCTGATTAGAGATCCATGACTTTTGTTATACCATCAATGCTGCTCCATGACCATCAATATCCCCTCTATGCTGTTCCATGACCACACTATACCCTGTATGCTTCTCCATGACCCCCATTATACCCCCTATATTACTCCATGACCCCAATCATACCCTCTATAGTGATCCATGGCCATAATTATACCCTCCTTGCTACCCCATGACCATCATTATATTATCTATAGGGTTCTATGGTCCCCATCATTATACCCTCTATGTTATTCCATGGTCCCTATTATACCCTCTATGTGTCTATTCTCCATGGTCCCCATGCCCTCTTTATTGCTCCATGACCCCCATCATACCTGCTATGTTGCTCCATGACCATCATTACACCCTCTTTGCTGCTCCATAACAATCATTATACCATCTATGCTTCTGTATAACCCCCATCATATATTGAACTTTTATTCCATAAAAAAGTTACAGAATAAGAGGTTAGTCTCTGATTAATCTTAATCTTAATCTTAATAGATGGTACCCTCTATAGTGCTCCATGACCCCCATGATACCCACTGTGCTGCTCCATGACACAAATTTTGGCCTCCATGTTACTCCATGACACCCACTATACCCTCTATGCTGCCACATGACCTCAATCAATACCATCTCTGCTGCTTCATGACCCCCATTATACCCTCTATGAAACATCATGACCCCCATTATACCCTCTATGCTGCTATGTGATGCCCATTATATCCTCTATGTTGCTCCATGACCCGTCATTATACCCTTCATGTTGCTGCATGACCCCATTATACCCTCTATTTTACTCCATGACCCCATTAATCCCTCTATGTTACTGCATGACTATTATTATTAGACCAAGTGTCCACTAAGTAAATGACAAACTGGCAGCCTCTCAGAAAGACAAGTCACCCTGTCATCGTTATACCCTCTATGTTATGGCATAACCACTATTATACCCTCTTATGATGCCCTATAACCACCACTTTACCCTCTATACTGCTGTTGTTTAATGGTCCCCATATGATAACCTCCATATTGTTTAATGGCCCCTTTCCAATACCATTGATGTGATGTGTGATCCTCGTTTTGCCTGTATATTGCCCTGTACTCTCAGGGACCTTTCCCTTTAACCTTGAAATAAATGGAAGAAGGGCAACTTAGCCCGAAAGCTAGTGATGAAATAACAAATTCTAACACAAAGGGGTTTAGTACCTACACCCTGTCCAGCCTATGAAGCACCAAAACCCCAATGCTAGCCTATACCAGTACTCATTGAAGTCTTGGTTCTACAGAGCCTGGACAGAGTGTACCTACCATCATCCCACAACCAACATACCGGGCTTAACAATATACGTTGCCTGCTCTGCAAAAACAGGTCTTATTTAGGGGGGTATATAAGACCTTTGCAGGGCGGCTCACAACAGTGATATTCCCACTTACCTTGATACATCTTGAAATAAATTGTTCAAGATATAGACTGCAGTTTGTAATTTAGATTTACACAAAATTTAGTGTAGAATGAATAGTAAGGCTTAGTTATCATGACAGCAGACTTTCCCATGATACCAAAAATGGGTTATTTTTCTTTCCCCTAATGTCAGTTACCGTAGTGGCCCGTTCATAAGCCCGGGCTTGTATTTGTTTAGACCCCCCTTTTGCCCCGGCTTGCAATTGAGATAGGCTTTTAATCGATAATTAAATTTCAGTGGATTTTATTTTTTCATGACCCCTACACCCCCGGTCTGTATTTGAGATAGGCTTATAAACAGGTCCCGGCTTATAAACGGGCCACTACGGTATTATTGTATGCATTAGGTTACCGTTTTCCTCTATTGCCATATTTTCATAAGAGAAAATAGGATGTCACATCCCAGAATTTTGCTATTTTTATATTTCAAGGTCATATTTGGTGACCTTGACCTTGATCAAGTTATTGTTTCGAAAAGAAATGATAACCGTTAGATACACCATCACTATTCCCAAATTTGGTCACAATGCTGACAAAAGTGTAGATATGGGACACAAAAACCTATTTCTTGATAAAATACAAAAAAATCACTAGTTTCCATGGAAACAGGCCATTTAGAGGGTAGGGATAGGCTTTTGGCCCTTGGCCACTGGCCTATTACAGGTAATGCATGTTATGTAAGGAAATCTGTAGTCTGAGAAAAGAGCATCCATATTGTGCTTAGGTTAATGAATTGCTTTCACTGGAGCAAACTATGAATAAAACCACATATTATATCAACTCAGACAAATACAAAACCTTTCATTGCATTAAGAGGTTGTTTAAGATTATTTCACAATTTAACCTAAAAGCCCCAGTACAACTTAAACTGCCCATATAACAAAGCTTAGCCAAGTATCAATTATCTGTGACATAATAATGCAAAAGGGTAAAAGAAGTTGCCATCATGAAATCCAATTTGGGAATTTCTAGATATTAGATTTCAGTATGGCTGACACATAACAGACCCAATCAGACATCTTCATTGCATTCCTTGACCTTGAAAACCTAGGTGTAGAGACCAAAACCAAGTCTCTATGACATCTAATAAGGAACTTATGAGCAAAAGAATGTTTTCAATGGTGGCCATCTTGGATTTCAAGATGGCCGACACATGCCAGACCCAATCAGCCATCTTCATTGTATTCCTTGCCCCTTAAAACTTATGTGTAGACACCAAAATCAAGTTTCTATTATAAAAAAGTAAGAAGTTGGACTGGATTTAAGATTTCTTACAATAACAGTCATTTTCCAAATGGCCGCCATCTTGGATTTCAAGATGGCCGACACATGCCAGACCCAATTAACCATCTTTATTGTATTTCTTGCCCCTGAAAACCTATGTCTAGACACCAAAATCAAGTTTCTATTATAAAGAATTAAGAAGTTATGAGCAAAAGAATGTTTGGAATGGTGGCCATCTTGGATTTCAAGATGGCCGACACATGCCAGACTCAAATAGATATCTTCATTGTATTCCTTGACCTTGAAAACCTTGGTGTAGACACCAAAATCAAGTTTCTATGACCAGTAATAAGATAGTTATGGACATAAATAGGTTTGGAATGGCGGCCATCTTGGATTGTCCAATATGGCGGCCAAGATGGCCGACACGTTTTGGGCAACATTGGTTTTCATAATCTATGGGTCCTGACGTTTCCGAAAATGTATAGTTTTCACTTTCTCCATCAATACCCTACAGAATTACACAAGGAACCGGACTATAATGTATTCACAATTATGGATGGTTGGTATTTTGTCATTATGTGTGTATTGCAAGTCATTTAGTTAAACCTCAATTACTTTATTGGGTTATATTACATAGGCCCATCAATGGAGGTGTATTTATTAGTCACTTATTAGTAATTCTTTTACAATACCTGACAAGAATATTGATACTTTAGGTAACATCACATATTAATGATTCTTTCTTAGAACAAAGGGTATGAATAAAGAATAATAAATGTAACTTACTAAGAACTATATGTTTTGCTGTAGCTTTATGTCCATCAAACTCATCACAGGTAAAATCTCCGGCAAGTTCTGGCTTCGATTGGTTTATCCACAGGTTAAAAACACGGTTTGGCTCTGCGATTATTGCCACAGAATCTTGAAATTTTGACACAACATTCCCACCATCTGAAACATCTTCAAGCGATCCGCCCGATTTCTGAAATTTCCAACGAACAGAACCTGTGCCTGTGCTTCCTTGACAGTTGAGTAGATGCCCTTCTCCTGCCAGAACAGCAGAGTTAGCAGGAGCCTTCCTGATAGCCTGCTGTCCATACACTTGCATTACTGGAAAATAAGCATAAAGGCATTCAATTTATGAATCAAAGTTTTGCAGTACTACTACTGATTTATCATTGATTTACAAGAGTGGCTTCAGATTATGTAATTGCCAGACAGCTGTATGACCTGAACAAGTCCTAGTGACAAAAAATGTCTGGTTCAATTTGTGCTATTATATATGGTCATGGCTCATAGAATCATCCAAGAAAAGGATAGATAGAAACAGTTTTAAACAACGTAGAGCGACGAGATATATGGGAAAGAGAGAAAACATGTTTCAAATCAAGAAATCAGATACGGTACTAGTAAAAGGGATAGATAATTGCATTAAATTTTAAATTCCTCAAATACCAGTAATGCAAAACAGAAAAGCACCGTGTAAATAAATTCAAATAAAGCAATAAATGTGATATATTATTATTGGAAGGAAAATATGGTTTGGTTGAACTAGAATCTAGATATGGTATCATTTTGTGGCAGGGAATACACAGCTACAATTCTAGTCTTTGTCAGTTTGTGTTCATTTCACAATATATTATAAGGCACAACTTGCCACAAGGCTGGTTTCACATCCAGAAGAGTAACAACACAAACAGTATTTACTATTATCATCAAATGTACTCAACAGCTGTCCTATTAACAGAGACTGTAAGACAAAGCAATGATGACCCCAACAGTTAACATTTAACTTGACACAAACAACAACAGACCCCTAGCCCTAGGTTTGTGTTACCGTACCTCCAATTTGAAAAAACCCAAGTAAAAAAGACAAAGTTTATACATCTATTCACTAATGATTTATATCACGCTAGCGCCAAGACCAACCATAGTACAGAATCTAAAGTGAATGGAGGCCAAATCCGTTTTCTGTTATGCTTTTACCCCACCAATTCATAAGAACAACAAAAGTGTGAGGAGTGATTCTCCGCACTTTCTCCCAATATCACCCACTCGTCACGCTTGGCAGATAGGGAGGGGAGGGGACTCTTTTACCAGTAACACCTCTCCCGTGACCCTTTTCAACTTCAAAATAAGACCCAAATCTGTCGTAAATACAAATTCTGCGCGGTCTGTGTCTGAGAAGGACTCAGAACCGAAGTGGTTTCAGCTCGAGAGGAGTCTTTCTGGGTGTAATTCTCCATATTTGGGTCAGATTTATATGGAGATAGGGGCAGAGCGAGGACAGGTGCCTTTTGGATCATGTCCACCTTCCCCATCGCTAGAAAAACTCCTTAATTGCACAGGTGGATAGTGTATGAAAACTTTTTCTGTGAACCTCTGACACTCACCACATAGCGATAGTATCCCCAAAAGACACGTAAATCCTTGAAAAGTCATTTTTCTGGTCTCTGATCAGCGGTAACTCCGAAAATTAGTTGGTAATCCACGAATGTGTCTCTCTCACTTTTTGAGTCAGTCTGCCATGCTAGTCAGACGCACTTGTTTACTTTGTCTCAATCCGCGGCCTACTTTCAATTTGGATACAAATTATTCCATTTTAAGGCAGATATATCCGTCAAAGTTGCTTTAATTGTGTTAATTCACAGATTAAATTCACAATTTTTAAAATTGATTTAGTTAATTTGAATGAAGCGTAGACACTTGAGGATGGCACTATTTTCTTTCCTAACGGCCAGGCGGATGTGCAGGACAGGTAAGTGGTGAAGCGGCGCACGTGGCGCCACCTCGTATGGAAAGTAAGAACCGTGATTCAGGAGGAACCAGAGTTGGGGAATTTGACTAGAGCGCCATCGGGTGGATGGAATAGATACCACACTGAAACTGAATGGAACTTATTTTAGAATCTTGGGGTTGCCATATATTTATGGAAGACAAATAGAACAAATCAAGGCACATGGAAAATATTTTTATCTGCTCGAAAAAGTTTAGGCCTACCAAAAATATTTTCAAAAATGTTAGTCTATCAGGGATTTTTAAATTATAGGCCTAGGGGTGGCTTCTACATTGAAAAAAATACAGGAATCTGTTGGGTTTGTTTGGGGTTTGGGGTTTTTTTTTCGGTGGAGGGGGGGGGGGGTGATAAATTACGTAACGCTTTTTTGCCTAAAAATGTTAGCCTACTGTTTATTGTTTTAATACCGTAAATACGGGTTTGCACATGTATGCACTGGGAGAACTACAGTGGAACTTCTATATTAAGACCACCCTTGGGACTGAATGATTTTTTGTCTCATAGCGAGGTGGTCTCTTTAGAGGCTCTAAATCTATGTGTGAGGTTCCACTGTACTCCCCTGATATGCCTTTTGGTCTATTTTTCAGTTTTATCATAGAAATAGCCGATAGGCATAAGCATACACACTTGCAGATCAAATTAAAAATATTTTAAAATTAGCAAAAAAGTAGGACAAAATGGACAAAAAACCGAGCATAGGCCTATAGGCTATAGTCAGTCCCAGGAAAGTAGTTATTACCGTACTGTATTGTTTTTTTATTTCATCCGTTTACAGGCTGCGTACAACAAAAGCAATGATGTACAATATCTTAAAACTATACCTCAGCTACCGTATATGGGTGAAATCGTCAGAAAATATACAATTCGCCTTCACCAATCCTCTCAAATAACCCACGTTTAATACAAAAATGAGCTTAAAAATGCAGTTTACCATAACAGAACTGATACTTTAAACCAATGCGATACTAAATATACTCAGATATACCAGGTATTCATAATTTTCAGTCTAATTTTGCAGGATTTCCTAGATGTATACGGATCAGATTTCCAGAAAATGTACAATTGGCAGCGGTACACCTTTAGTAAATTCTGCAAAATTAGGCTGCAATTTGTTCAATACCAGGTAAATGCGAGATTAGTTGGCATTACATTGATTCAAGCAATCTGTTTGGCTAGGTTGAACTGTATTTTTTAACTTTATTTTCGTCTGAAATTTGGGGTTATTTGAGAAGATTGGCGAAGTTGAATTGTACATTGCATGAAAATCTGACCCATAAAGCTGTCAATTGTTCATTTTCTGAAAATCTGACCCATGTAGCCCCGTACATGTGACGAACAACCTCTGCAGCTAAAATTAATTCTAAATTAATTTTCAAATAGAAAACGCTAACAATAAGCTGCTCCAAAGCGTGTAACATGAGTAGGTCGTGTAGATAAGAAACCTATATATAGATACTGTTCATGGCGTATTGAACCCAAATTACTTTTAAAGTCAAAATAGTTTTAAATGAGTTATCATGAGATTATGATATTGTAACCATCCTGTTATAAAGCAAAATGTCGATTTAGGAGAAATGTGTATACTTATTATTTGATTTGAACCAATTCCCTTAAGCTTGTTAAATGAGAAAGAAAATAATAAAAATATATAGACAGGCTTGTGCCCCCCCCCCCCCACACACACACCTACTCCCATTTACCCATGGATGGGTCAGATCGTCCGAAAAGGTACAATTCACCTTCACCAATCCTCTCGAACAACCCAAATTTAAGACAAAAATCAAGTTCAAAATACAGCTCAATATGACTAAACAGACTGCTTGAATCAAGGCAATTCTAAATATACTCAGATATACCTACTAGTGTTGACGTATTTTGGTCTAATTTAGCAGAATTACCTAAATGTGTACAGCTACCAATTGTACATTTTCTGAAACTCTGACCCCCGGATGCAGAATATGAGGGTAACTCTAGCGATGGGATCGGATGGTGAATAATTACGTCTCCATTTATTTACATGTCTATTGACACTCGTTTCACTAAGCCATGAACATGGAATGGCATATATACATTAATTGTATCAGATCGGGTTTGTTAGAATTACAAGTCGGAGAGACAATAAGGGTCAGATCGTCAGAAAATGTACAATTCACTTTCACCAACTCTTTCAAATAACCCACATTTAAGACCAAAATCAGGTTCAAAATACAGTTCAACATATCTAGACAGATTTATTGAATGAATACAATACAGAATACACTCAGACTTACCGAATATCTATCAATTTTCACTCTAATTTAGCAGAACTTGATAGATGTGTAGAATTGTACAACTGAAAATCTGACCCATAAGTTGATTAGACATTCTGATATAGGGTCCAGTACCTCAGATACCAACCAGAAACGGTACCTCATAATGTTACATACTGTATGGAATTATGTGTATCCAATATTACTAATTAAGTAAATCAATCACATAGATCTATGCACTAATTAACCTTATATGTGATGTGTTTAAGAAAATGAGTCACAAGTCGCAAAATATGGATTTTGAGATACCCTCATATTTGAAACGACAAGATCAAGCCGATTTCAAATTGGATATTTTTTGTATTTTTTTAAAGTTTGCAATATTTTGGGGAGCATAATTACTAGTAAAGTAGTTGGAAATACTCCATAGGATGACCTTAGAAATGCAAGCATATATTTGATTCACAGTCTTGGAATGTGGTAAATGCATTCATACAACTACGACAAACGGCACATACCTCAAAAATGAGAAAATTCCTACAAAGAGATCTTCAATTCAATTCAAGAATTGCTGACATGAGGGCATGCCAGGTCTTCCAATGACTGCCTTATCTTGTGAATAAATGACTTTGAAAAATATCAATTTTGCGACTTGTGACATCACTCTTCCTGAAACAAATCACATATTTTATATATGAGTGTATGTCTATTGTGTTTTGAGTGCCTTTGTATCGTGTTATTTGTTTATCATGATATCGGCACTACGCCCAGGTGGTGGTAGTCTTCTTTAATCCTTAGGGAATGTTCCTAATCAAACACTGGGTGGGCGAGGGGGGGGGGGAGAAAATTTGCGGTATGACCCCCCCCCCCCCGTCAATGTTTTGAGCAAAATGTCTTGACCCGCCCCCCCCCCCTTGAAAGTTTGTGCTAAATTTCATGAGGCCCCCCCCCCCCCCCATCATCATTGTAGTTCTGAGTCTGTGCAAAAAAAGATGGCCCTCATACTTTTAGAGTCTGCACAAAAAAGGTGCCCCGAAAATTCTCCTCCCCCCATGGTAAAACAATGAACAGACTTTTATTTATTTGTCCCTCTTAATGAGTAGCTGAACACTTTGACACAATGCTCAGTCAGGGATGAGCCTATGCTATTATTGTCACGATAGAGTATTGCTAAATACTAAGTATCATTATACCTATTATAACGATTTTCTTATAATTACTTTGAAGAACATGAAATAATTATACCAGCTAAGACTGAGAAACATATCATATACTTGCATAATGCCCATAGCTGAATAACAACTTTAAAATACAAAAATAAATATATTATTGTTGTTACTATCATAGAGAGGTTTAATTCATGAGTCGGCGAAACTTGTGACAAATTTCCGCACCTTATCTTGGTAGGCCTATCTGATGGGCCAAAATCAAAGGGTTAATGGCCCTGGCGGTGACCCTTTTATCCAAGGTTGTCTGTTCCTTCTTAAAGGACCTTCACAAAATTAGCACACTTTCCGTTTTGGAGGTGCTAGTAAAGTTTCTTTCACTATTTTTTTTTTAAAAAAAGCAACTGCTATTTTATTCATCTTGGCAACAAATCCTTCTCTCCAAGCGAGTAACATCCAGATCTAACAACTCACTTTTTCTTTCTTTCTGCTCACCCGTTGATTTATTCTGGGGTGTATGTTTTGTATTCATTTTTTTAAAAATCATGACACTTTTTCTATTTTCTTTCTTTCACTATTGTTTAACTATTTCATGAATCTGCTTTATAACTTGAGAATCAAGCATTTTATATATATGTTATATATAAGTATATCTTTGTTGCACCCCACTTATTGCACTTATCAAGAGGAATGCATAATAATAAACAATGATCTATCTCAGACTTACAAGTCAGTGAATTAATCAAGCAATATCTTTGTCTAAACCAAAGAAGAAAGCAATTTTCCTCATCATTTTCGAGTAAATGAATACTGTTTAGAACTATTGTAAATATTTTTTTATTGATTTTCGTGGGGAAAAAAGAACACATTCAACTTCAGCGGCCTCTGGTGGGAGCATGATGAACTATACATAGTATTCACATGACGTCACCCCAGTCAGCGGCTATCCTCACTGGCAGCCATAATATGTGGCTGCATAGATAGCCGGAGACGTTTAGATCTACAGGATTTCCCGTTTCCAATGTTTGAATGTTTGAAAAAATGACCATATAACCTATCAGCAGGGGCGGTACCAGAAGGCAGGTCTTGGGGGGGGGGGCCCACTTGAGGTCAAAATCTTCTGAATTTACCTGTTTTGAATGTCATTGCAATGCATAACAGTTAAGTTGCCTAATGACAATGAAATAAAGCCCCCACAACTCTAATTTGTCTAACAAAAATGACAACCCAATTTTCTTGCACCACATAAAAACTTTTTGAGAAAATAAAATTAACGAAATTAATTGTCTCTATTGAGACCCTCTTGAGTCCTCACATTTGAGCATATATGGATTTATTTTGTCAAGAATTTAGATTTTACTGGAATTTGTCATGTTTCCTTTGGGAAAAGGAAATAACTGAAAACCCAATATAGTTTAACGTTAAAAGAACTACTAAGCTAAAATAAAATATGGGGTTATCGGGAGTGTTGTACTTGTAGAGTCACCGGTTTGAAGGAAAATGCAGATTCTGGCAGTGCTTTAGATGCCATTTAGGGGCCCTCTGTCCCTCTGAGTTAGGGGGGCACAGGACCATTTTAGGGGGTCTAGGGGAGGGCAGTGCCCCCCAGCCCCCCCCCCCCTGGTACCGCCACTGATCAGCATACTTTATGTAACATTCTCTAAAACTTTCGGAGGTGAAAACTGCAGAAAAACAGCATATTTGAGGCTTGGAACACTCATGTCCAGCTAAAGTTTTATAGGGGTTGACCCACAGTATGGCGAGCCGCAATGTCACTCATTGGTTAATGACGTAATACCTTAAATGGGAAATTCCAATACAGTGTACTTTATTTTAGTAAATGCTTGGCTCATTTTCCGCCCAAAATTCATAAATGCCCTTATTTCTTAAGCTACGGTTGTTTTTGATCTAGATCCTTAATTTATGCATTTGACATGAATTATACCACAATCGCATTCCCTCTTGTCAACCAGCATGCGTCCATATGTAATGGGACAGAGGAAAATGTGTTTATATGTATAGTCGCAAAAATCTGACAATCAACCCAAGCTGGGAAAATAGCAGATGTCCAAATTGTAAATAGCCTAGCATCAAGAGTACATAGGGACACTTGGTCAGTAAATGAAATTACATAAACCTCTAAGCTAAGAACTTAGCTAATAAATGAATCAAAACTTCATTACAACGGCTTGAGTGATTATTTCCTTCACCAGAATTATTTTATTGTAAATCTTTAATCGGGGAAACAAATAAATGATGTTATTATTTAATATTAAAAATAATTATTTAAATTTGATATAAATTTTGATTATTTGATTCTATCATTCAAGCGATACATAAGTTACAACTAGTGTAACACAAAAGGTAACGAAATAATTAAGTTTAAAGATGTATATATTATTCCTGGTACAGGTATACAATATGATGGTATAACCTTGGTGTTAATCAGGCAGGTAACTAATGAGTAAGGGGTCAGAGAGCCCCTTTAATATATCCTAGGGGAGGCTTACCATCAGGTCCGCCTCCCACCCTCATTGGGGGGCGTGGCTAGACCAATGGGGATGAGGGATTACTCATTATAGAGGTAGCCTCCATGGAGGTAGGAGTTATTGTGAAGGTATAGGCATATGGCCATTAATAATTAACATATTAGTATACATCAATATATTATGACACAATGAGTTATAACAATAACATGTATACATTACATAGCCCCAAATGCCAAACCAACAGCCACTCTTGCTTGGACCAGGGATTCCTGTAGGCTCTCATTTATTGCCCCCCTACTATTTTCCACCGCTATATCGTTAGAACCACAGATCTACTAGATTGTACTTTTACCGCTATACTTATGGGGTAGTATATACTGCCATCTGGGAGAATAGGGGACTTGCGATTTGCATGTCCGCCATCTTGAATCTTGATTCGCTTGGAATTATGCAGATTATGGTGATTGTATAAGTCAGTATTAGTAATTTTTGATTGGTCTGAATCAACAAATGGGTCAGATTTTCAGAAAATATATAATTGGCAGCTGTACACATTAGGTAAATTAGGCTAAATTACGCTGCAATTTGGTCAATACTATAGGTATATCTGAGTATAGTCTGCATTGCATTGACACTAGCAATCAGTTTGGTTAGGTTGGACTGTATTTTGAAGTTTATATTCGTCTGAAATTTGGGTTACTTGAAAAGATTGGCGAAGTTGAATTGTACATTTTCTGAAAATCTGACCCAAATACCTGCCTGTGTAAATGTACAGGTATGTTTTATCTCTAATACATGCATTCCCTTTGGTATTTGTTTAGTGTTTGCACTGCATTTTACACTGTAAAATCATGGAGTAATTTTTTTAGTTAGCAGGCCCAACAAAATAATAGGTGTGTTTCCGAATTTGGTGCTATGTAGCTGAAAACTAGGTAGGGGGTGGGGGTAAGTTCTTTTTAGGGAACTACCACCCAGGAACTGAGAAAATATATCTCCTGTCTATTTCATAATAGTAGTTGTCTTAAACATAAGAATGACATTTTGTGGTCAGGAAGGCTTGTTTTCCTGCTTTATTTAGCTTTTTTGTAAAAAAAATAATCATTAACAAAATTAGGGAAGGCCATAAAAACTTTAGGTGGGGTGAGTTCTCTAGGTAGGGGTGGGACACTGGGGGGGGGGGATGGCGGTAAATCTGAAACACACCTATTTCTGTTGCCTTATGTTAGGAAGCGAGCCCCATCACAGTAGCAACTCCTTCTCGCCACCAGATGTTGGTTAGAATTATTAAGCGATTATAACATAGGGTGTGTGTGCATGAGGAGGGGGCTAGCCAGACCTCAATATTTATATAAATGGTGAAACATCCAGTTCATCTATCCCATACGGATAAAGGAACCTAACTCTCAATGTAACCAACGATAATACGGGCTAGTGGGTAATGCAAATACCACTTGGGTAACTAATAAGATTGATGTTGTTGATTCCTGTGTTCTGAGAGTATTACTGTTGCACAAACATCTCACATTTGCTTGAAGTAAAAAAACACCTTGCAAACATTATTTTATATACAGGACGACGTATCACCGTCTATCTCTTGCTATCTGGCAAACATTATTTTACTTAAAAATTAAACAAAATGCTATGTTGCTCTGTGTTGTCATTTTTGGCAGAATACTTTTCTGATCTTCTCTTTAGCAGCAAATATTTGTGATTAATTGTATACACAATATATGTATGACCACTCTAATCAACCCTGAATTCATCTTGATGACTAAGCTAAGAACGAGTATTATTTCCATTCAATGTCAGAAATGAATAAGCCACAACTTGATGATATAGATTTCTTTTATTATTTTAGTACTGTACATATCTATATCTACTCTGGAAAGTATAGAAAGCAGATAGACAGGTCAGAGTCACTGTGTATAAAAGCAACATGACCTTGGGAAATGTCAAATGTTCATCAATCAATCGATTAATACATCAATCAATAATCAATCAATCCATCAATCAATCAAGTTAAGATATATGTATTTGATCTCAGTGATTTATTGAGGTAGACTGTCAAATGTTCATCTTTAAAAACACAATATCTATGAGATATATCTTTGTTAGAATCCAGTGCCTGGACACCACTCCATTCTACAGTGTAAGGCCTCTTGAGGGGGTTGGGGGGTTGGGGGTTGAGGGGGTTGGGGGTTGGGGTTGGGCCTCATTCCTCTTCTCAATACCAAGAAATAGCAATTGTCGTTTTCGTCTAAGGAAATCATTTTGTCACTTAATTTTAGTAATATAGTAGACTTAATATGGACGAATTTGTGTCACTAAGGACTAATAAGGTCTATGTTGAAGAAAGAGTTTTTGTCGATTGGCACCGGCTGCTTTTGTTGATTTGTCAATCCAACAAAAAGGCTGTGTCGATTTAAGGCAACAGGAGCCCTAATTTGGGGATAAAGATACTTAAAATCAATCAATTAGTCAATTAATGCACTTTATCTTCAATGACCAAGTTAAGATCTTCAGGTCGCACTGTGGTATACCCTAAAGAGCTGACACTATGTACGTAGATCTTGGTGAAGAAGGTCGATTTAAGGCAACAGGAGCCGTAATTTGGGGATATAAGATACTTAAAACCAATCAATCAATTAATGGACTTTATCCTCAATGACCAAGTTAAGTTCTTCAGGCCGCTGTGTGGTATACCCAGAAGAGCTGACACTATGTATGTAGATCTTGGTAAAGAAGAGCGCCGCGGCTTCATGGCAGGGGTCGCAGAAACAGTGCACCACAGTGGAGAAGAACCTGGCGATACAGGAGAAGTTCTTGTTGAAGAGCATACAGCAGGGTGTGATGTACCAGATGTTGGCGAAGGTGGTGCAGGCAAACTGGCAGCCCCAGCAGAAGGCTAGCGGGATGGCACACAGTGTGGTCAGTACAGTGTAGCAGCAGTTCTTCCCTGTGTAGTAACATTTGTACGAGTTGCGCCACACGCATTCTGAGGAGTGGCCGCCGTCCGGTTCTCCTATGACGTCATGGAACAGCGTCTGGAATAATAATATTTTTTGCTTAATTTTTTGTGCTTAAATATCAATTTTATTGAACAAAGTTTCACATATGTTGTCGTGGTTTATGTTCAGTTGTCCAGCTGAAATTGTAAGAAAGCTATCTGAAACTTAGAAATAAAGACTCCATTTTTATTTAACTTAATTGTACATTGTTCCACTGTGGAAATGTTGAAGTAAAACTGATAGATAGAGCCATGTGTTACTGGATATAGTACCTATAGCTAGTGCTATCCTAACAATTTCAAGGAGTCCCAAAATCTAAGTAGATCTATAGAAGAGAGCCAAATTTTTAAAAAGTGGGATTTTGGTGGGCCTCCAAAATGAGAAATTTGGCAGATGATTTGATTAACTGAGTTAATCAGTCTGTAGTAGAAAGCCCTAATGACCCCCTAACTTTTAGGGGTCAGCTTATCGCTGTATGCGGTGAACTGCTGCGCTCGAGCAATGTGGCTTTCTGGACAGGACTGTAATGAAAACCCTGCCATGCACCATTAACTCCCATATTGTTCATCTTGTAAGTGACGAAATGGTTCTCAATCAAAGCCTAATTTAGCTCAGAATTTACACAATTTTATCCGTAGAGCTGCTGTACATTTTCTGGCGCTCTGACCCATGTAACTCCTGCACCACCCGCCAGGTGGCAGGTGATGTAACTGACAGCGTTAGTGCAACAATTAGTGTCACTGCCGCACACATGGAGCGTAAACAACTGTTAAAGCCCCATGTCCCACTGATTTATATTCTAATCAAGAACCACCGTTTCTCTCTATATATATAATAATTCACGCCAAGGGCATGACACAAAGGTATGGAAAATCGGGCGCTCGATCGCAATTAAAAATAAATCTATTATCAGAATAGGAAAAGTGGATGGGACATAGGTAGCTCTAGCTCAGATCAGATAAGAATGGTATGTCAGCTTACTTCGTGGACAATTACTAGTAAAGTAGCTGAATATACTCCATAGGATGAGCTTAGATGTCTTAAAATTGACCACATGTATCCATATGACTTAGAGCGCTGGATACCAACAAATGGGAACTTTTCTACACAGAAATAAAACACTTTGAAATAATCACGACTTCTGAATCATAGATCTTTCCCACATCACATCTCATATACTGTAAACGTATAATGTTCGCACAGTACTTATTTTCGCGCCCCCACCTTTGTACGCAAAAATAAATCCTGTGTGAAAGGTATAATTATTGCATAAACAAGGTGTGAGACTTGCTTACTGAGCGAATTTAAATCCGCGCGAAAAGGTGTTAAAGTTCTTAATGCGCGAAAATTTATCCGCGCGAAAATAAATACGTTTACAGTACATGACTGCTATTTTTGTATGAAGGCTATTCTATAAATCATTGAATGTTGAACTTTAGGTATATGTAAAACATACATCTATATGGGTCAGATCTTCAGAAAATGTACAATTCGCCTCCACCAATCCTCTCAAATTACCCACATTCAAGACAAAAATGAGCCTCAAAATGCAGTTTAACATAACAGAACTGATTCTGTAAATCAATGCGATACCAAATATACTCAGATATACCAGGTATTCATCATTTTTCAGCTTTATTTAGTAGAATTACCTAAATATGTAGAGCTGCAAATTGTACATTTTCTGAAAATCTGACCCACATCTAATATGTATTTATTATGTAAGAGATGCCAATCCCAAATACACACAGTGAGATGCGCCGACAGTGTTTGCGGTGTGTAGTGTTTGTGGAGCACAGGGGTAAGATTTTCAGAAAATGTACCATTGTCAATTCTGCTAAAATATGCTGCAATTTGGTCAATACTAAGGTAAATTCGAGTATATTCTTCATTGCATTGATTCTAGCAATCTGTTCGGTTGTGTTGAACTGTATTTTGAACTTTATTTTAGTCTCAAATTTTGTTTATTTGAGAAGATTGACGAAGTTTAATTGTACATTTACTGAAAATCTGACCCACTGTAGGGACGCGGGGAGGGACGCTAACTGGTAAAGTCAATGTAAATAAGGCTAAGGTCAGTCTACCGCAGTTGTAAGCAGATTAGGGGGTGGGTCAGGGGGGGGGGGGCTGTCAGAAACTTCCCCCGAAGGGGGAAATAATTGCTGTTAACGTTATATTACAAATGAACACTGATTTTTTTTATTGGCTCAAATTACAAATTCATTCCCATTCACAAATTTAAGTCAAAGTTACAATAATTTCATAACTTTTTGACGTATGATGAAGGATATAACTGATTATATAATAAGGCTGCATTCTCAGATCTGACCAAATTGACTCATATTATGACCTATGAGCCTGAAGTTACCAGTATTCTTAAGTTTGTTATCAATATTTGGCTTCTGTCGGGTAGAATTCGAATAGGTCAAGTGAAAAGGGAAATCCTCTTTCATAATATTAAAGTATTTTAATGTAAAACTAAAACTGTATATGAATTGTAAATGTACGATATGAAATAAAATTATTTATATATATATAAAAGGGAAATTCAAGAATTTCGGCGGGTCCCCGGAATACAAATATGAACTTTTATGAAATACTTTAGCAAAACACAACCAGACACAATTCTCCAAAATGTGGGTCAAATGAGTTTTGGACGATTGGAAAAAAAGTACAGTCTAGGTCCAAACCCTCAGATCATATAAGAATGGTATGTCAGTGATTAGACGCCTACTGCGCTAATTGGCTTCCCCGCCTGGAACTAGGCGTTTTAATGGGAATATTATTACATTTGCGGTCTTAATGGAATTATAATGGCACCTTGCGGTTTGAGGCGAGAGGCTTTCCCTTCGTTTGAAGGGACTCTCTAAACTTAGGGCCTAGACTGAATAGTAAATGTTCAGTTCTTGTCCGACGTTAGCAGAGAATACAACTTTAAGCGAGCATCTGGTGGGTGTAATAAATGATTGACAGGTCCTGGCGGGGACTGGCATATCTGACTTATGTAACAAGTGCCCTGGTCTAAGATAGTATATTACTATCAAATACATCCGGCCCAGGTTTAGGGTCAAAACGGCCACATACCCGCAAACTGAAGCTCTCTGCCCGTCCACAATTATTATTATTATGAGATTTTATTTCCATTTCACATATATACAATCGTTGTCATATATATTAAGTGCATAAAGATAAAGAAAAGAATGGAAAAGGAATATTGTCTGTGACTGTCACAGCTCTACCGTACTAGCTAGGTGATACAAGTTGACTAGCAAACTAGAGTAGGTTATCAGGTACATACTACAAAATACAGGATAAAATACTATACGATAAAATGTTACAAAGAATGTGAAATCCCTAACTAATCTTATCTAACCTGAACCATTGCATAAGTTTGATAGGACACTCAAAAATATTGCTATGTCGTTTATATAGAAAAACCCCCATAGAAGCGGCGTTGGATTCCATTTGATCTCATCTTGTCAAATGTCAAATATCCCTTTTTTTGCGGCTTAAGACTTTTCCAGGACAAATTACAATTGTGATGTGTCGCACAAGTCGCAAAATATGGATTTTGAAATAGGATCATATTTGAAAAGATGAGATCAAGCTGATTCTAATGGTAGTAAACAGTAGGACATCTAACACATATCTTAATGTATTTTAAGTTTGATATTTTTAGTTTTGAACAAAAAAGAGTTTGCAATATATCTGGGTGGAGTAGCTATAGTAAAGTAGCTAAATATACTCAATAGGATGAGCTTACAAATGAATAGATATATTTAATACACTGTCCTGAAGTTAGGTGAATATATTCATGCAACAAACAGCATTAAAGTGCAAGAGACATAAATGAGGTATACTTGTAAAAGGGTAAGATTTTCAGAAAATGTACAATCGACAGCTGTACACATTTAGTAAATTCTGCTAAATTAGGCTGCAATTTGGGCCAATACTAGGTAAATTCGAGTATATTCGGCATTGCATTGATTCTAGCAATCTGTTTGGTTAGGTTGAACTGTATTTTGAACTTAATTCTCGTCTGAAATTTGGGTTATTTGAGAGAATTGGCGAAAGTGAATTGTACATTTTCTAAAAATCTGACCCAAAAAGCTATCTGACCATAACCAACCCATGATAGCAATCGGGGACGCTATTTGGGGTTGAGTGAGCACCCTACTGACCCTAAACTACCCTAGGCCTAGGGGCAGAAATAACTTAATATAGCGTCCAAAAATGAACACATTCCCATGAAGGCATCTTACGAATAAAACATTGAAAAATATCAACTTGTGTTTTCTATAACGCATCACAATTGTTTGACTACCATGTGATGGTAGGTCTCAGAACATGTCAAATATCAAGACTCAAAACCAAAGAATTAAGAAATATACATGGGAGGTGACAACTAGTAAGGGGTTTTAACTTATGGCCTTGGGAATATATTCCCTAATGGTAAATTTCTTTATTCATAAAATTCCAAATTCAAAAGCTATAAACTTTCGGTTCAAATCAACTCAACAATAACAAATAGATTTTTCAATATTATAACCTATGGATATCGAATGTAACCTGTAGTTTTCCCTGAAGAAGGCCCAAGGGCCGAAACTTTGGAAATAAAAGTCCCCATTTTACACCTCATTTGAGTTTAAATTTGGATTGAGGGGTGATTAGATCTATCTGCTATTATAAATTAATAGATAAATAAGGAGTTTTGTAGTTTTAGAAGCTAGCATTGATGCACTCACCCTGCCGTACTGGTTAAGGTCATTAGGGTCACGGTTGACATAATCAATGTTGATCACATCATCGGCACTTCCAGGTTCATAAGCCATCTTCTCTACTTGTATACGGTTTATACCAGTTGTTTCTCCTCAAACTTTTATCTTTTATCTTTCTGTCTGTTTCTCCTTCTTTCTGTCTGTGTCTGTCCTTGTTTCTCTCTGTGTTTCTCGTCCTTTCTCTGTCTGTCTCTCCTTCTTTCTTTCTCTGCTATTTTCCTCACTTGTTTTCACACTTTCTTCTCTCTAAGTTTCCGCGTTGTTCCTCCTCCTGCCTGGTATACGGAGTGTTGGACTAACCATTGACTGACGCTGACTGACACTGACTAGGGTGTATAGAGCTGTCAACAGGTGCGCTGCTATCTGGGTGAGTGGCGGACGCTGCAGGTAGGTGGACAGTGGTCCGTGGTAGTGGACATTGGTCAGTTATACCATGCAGCTTAATTGGCCCTGGGTTTATCCACTATAGTCCTCCCACGCTAACCTAGGCCTTGCTCATATGTGATGTGTTATGGAAAATGAGTCACAAGTCGCAAAAAACGGATTTTGAGATATCACCATATTTGAAATGATGAGATCAAACTGATTTCAATGATGTTTAACACTAGGACGTTTAATAAGTACTTTTAGATGTTTTTATGCATGAAAAAAAGTTAGTAATATTCCTTGATGGCCATTCACTATACATAATAGTAAAGTAGTTAAATATACTCCTTAAGATAACCTCAAATATGCATAGATATACATGTATTCACGCTACAAAAATCAACAAATAGAAAAATTGGCCGAGGAAATTTAAGGTCAATTTAAAGCCGCACTCTCAGTCAACAATAGTCAACAAGATTATTTTTTTATTTTTTTTTAAATTTTGGATGTTTATAGAACTGTGAAACATAATTGTGCCAGAGGCTCTCAGAATTATCTGATTTTCCACTTTTTTGTTTTGTTGTCACCATCCAACCCATCTTAGAAGCGCATCATTTGGCCAACATTTTGGAGAATTTCGTCCAGTTGTTTTCTTACAGGAATACTGATAACTCCAGGCCTGTAAGTCATAATATGAGTAAATTTGTGATGTGTTTAGGAAAATGAGTCGCAAGTCGTTAATTTTATATTTTACAAAGGCATTTATTCAAAAGATGTCTTAGTTGGAATGTTTTCAATTTTGGGGGCGTGTAACGCTAACCAAATTTCAAGACAGTGTATTAAATATATCTATGAATTCATCAGGTCATGTTATAGAGTATATTTAGCTACTTTACTAGTAAATGTCCACCCAACAATATTGCAAACTTTTTTTTTCAAAAATAAAAAACATCAAACTTAAAATATAGAAATACCTATAAGATGCCCTACTGTTTAATATCATTGGAATCCGCTTGATCTCACCTTTTGGAATATGATGATACATGTATCTCAAAATCCAATTTTTGCGATTTGTGACTAATTATCCTAGAAATTTCCTGAAACACATCACATTTGGTAAGATGTAGTTTCACGTAATACCTGAGAATGCAGCTTTAACTGATAATGCTGTTTTAAAGCTGCATTGTCAGCTGAGTTAACACTAAATGATGTCTGCTTTAAACACAACATGTAAATAACGTAACTCTGTCTCTTAGTCTGAACTTGGTTTTTAAGTGAGTGTCTTAACCTTGTTTATTAAGCAAGGGTCTTAACTTTGTTTCGTAAGGGACTAACTTAGTGTCTTAACTTTAGCTTGCTTTGTAAGTGAGTATCTTAACTTGACCTTGTTTTCCTTCAATCTTTCCAGCTGTTGCAGGATTTCAATATATATTATATGTGGGTCAGATTTTCAGAAAATGTACAATTGGCAGCTCTACACATTTAGGAAAGTCTACTAAATTAGGCTGAAAAATGAAGAATACAGGGTATATCAGAGTATATTTGGTATCACATTGATTTAAGGTATCAGTTCTGAAACTGTTAAACTGCATTTTGGAGCTCATTTGTGTCTTAAATTTGGGGTATTTGAGAGGATTGTAGAAGGCAAATTGTACATTTTCTGAAAATCTGACCCATATAAGGTGTCACACAGGTCTGATTAATGATATTAGGGGAATAATGTTCATTGCCATTGATGTAGACATGTACTGAAACACTCATTATGTGAAAAGTAACAACAACTACACGACAAGGGCTCACGACCTCTTAGTGAGGGAAGCGTTTCCCAGGTATTGTCAGTTCACAGGTAAATACAGGTTTAGCATCATCAACACTACCTCTCCTTCTCCCTGTAATCCATGTCCCCGGGGTTAGACCTTTTATGGGTCAGATTTTCGGAAAATGTACAATTCAACTTCGCCAATCTTCTCAAATAACCCAAATTCCAGACGAAAATAAAGTTCAAAATACAGTTCAACCTAACCAAACAGATTGCTAGAATCAATGCAATGCCAAATATACTCGAATTTACCTGGTATTCACCAAATTGCAGCCTAATTTAACAGAATTCACTAAATCTGTACAGCTGCCAATTGTACATTTTCTGAAAATCTGGCCCATATGTGAGGGAAGCGTTTACCAGGTATTTACCATTACAGGTGTAGCATCAACACTACCTCCTTCTAATCCCCCTCCCACCCTGGGGTTAGTCCTTATGTGTAATGTCAATATTTGTTCATTGGAAATTAAACAATCCTTTCTTTTAAACTTTAGCCACGCCTGGGTCTGGGGTTTAACCTAAGTCAATATAGACATCATTGATGGGCATTGTTCCCTGTAGCACTCGTTAGCACTCCCTACAGACACCCTACACTCCCACACACCCTTACTCACCCCCTCCCCACCTACTCCCCCTAACCCCCCCCCCCCCCCCACATATCCCCTATACTCTGTCCAGCCTCTGTAGAACCTAAACTTCAAAGAAGGATAAAATTACAGGGTCACGTCTGGGAATGTCTTTAGCGAGGGTGCTAGAACATGTCAATGCCAAAACAGCTTTAAAAGTAATGTTCCTCCTTCAAATTGCAATGTGGGAATGAGAAAAGTTTTAATCTTGGCGAAGGGGATCAAAATTAAAAGCCATAAATGGCGAGGACCATGACATATTTGAGAGACAGGAACAGGAAAGTGGCAGCACATCCACCAACTTTTTTTGTTTTTGCCACAGATTTATTCAATTACCTGCCATCTTGGCTCATACAATGCTAAACATGAGTAACAACAGTATGCCTAAGTTTTTTGTTTTTTTTTAGAAATCATGTTTTGCTGAGTAACATGGGGTGTAAAACCCAAAGAGAACAGCAGATTTGAATGAGTCGAAGGTAAAATTAGTAGCAAATCAGTTTAATATCGACTTGAATAATTAATCATTTACTCTGTGGGGAGTTATTCCTTTATGGATGTGATCAGCTTTTGAATATCACCGTATACTTTTCTCCACATGGTTTTTACCTCGTCGTTTACCATTTTGAAATTAAAGGAATACAACATGACTCTGCATCTCATTCTCAGTTCATAGAGTGTGGACAACATGTCGATGGTACCATTTTCGAATAATGTCTGCCTATATAATAATAATTATTATATCTCTCCATTCCTGATCCCTGATTCCTGAGGAAGAGAGGGAAAGAGGGAGAGAGAGGGAGAGAGAGGGAGAGGGAGAGAGAGGGAGAGGGAGAGAGAGAGAGAGAGAGAGGGAGAGAGAGGGAGAGAGAGGAGAGAGAGGGTCCGAGCCATATTTATACACTCTATATTTCCCCTGGCATATGCCTCGTCGGAACCTGAATAAAAATCAGTTCAAAAAAAAAATTATATAGGCATGATTATGAAGGCTTTTGTTTGCAAAATTGTCCAGTTGATGACCTTAGAAAATATGTTTGAATGTTCCACCCCAAATATAACACCAACTAATTCGTAAATCAGTGCTGTCACAGTCAGTGGCCCATTGTGACCCCTGAACCCCCACCATCCTTGCCGGGTTCTACAGAGGCTGGACAGAGTGCCCTACAGGCACACACACACAGCAGCCGATTAAGCTACGCATCTTTGACCCACTCTACATTTTGGCATAGGTTAGAAGGTGTCCCCTTTTGGGTCAGATTTTCCGAAAATGTACAATTGGCAGCTGTACACATTCAGTAAACTTTGCTAAATTAATCTGCAATTTTGTCAATACTAGTATATTCAGCATTGTATTGATTCTAGCAATCTTTTTGGCTAGGTTAAACTGTATTTTGAAATTTATTTTCGTCTGAAATATGGTTTATTTGAGAAGATTGACGAAGTTGAATTGTACATTTTCTGAAAATCTGACCCTTTTATGGTACTGATGACCCCCTGGCCCATGAACTACACGGGTCAAGTCTTCCCAAAACGCACTATTCGCCTTCTCCAATTCTTTCAAATATTCTTAATTTAAGACAGAAATGAAGTACAAAAACAAGTTCAACAAATCCTAACAGACTAATTGAACCGGCGCGATGCAATATACTCAGCTACACCCAGTATTTATCATTTCTCAGCTTAATTTAGCAGAATTTACTAAATGTTTTCATTAGAGCTGCTGATTGTATATTTTCTGACGATAAGACCCACGGTGTACACAAGTTAACGGCTCCCTCCTCTTTTTATAGTTGCAGTCCCGGCAAAATCAGCCAAAATTTGATCTGGTTATATATATATATATATTGTATTTTTATTCTGAATCAAACCTCGCTCCTCGCTGAGGAGGTCTTCCTGGGGGATCCTTGTTTTAATATCTACTATGTGGTAGCAAGATATCGGGATGCATAAAGTCAGTCCGATTCAAAGTAAACAATCAATAAAGTCCCCATCCTGCTCATTTCCCTACATATATATGAGCCTGGCCCCAAGTACAACACCCTATAAATACTCACTAACTATACTATACAAGTAAATGTGTCACCTTATTTGTCAGACTTCTTTAGAATATGACATGGATAACTTTTTATCGATGTATCGATCTTACAATAAGGACTTACATGCCTTCTATAATGCCTTCCCAGCATTATGTATTAGAAGGGTTTTTAAGAATAAGTCATATCATAGATGTTTAAATGATGAAAACAAATGAATTCATGTAGAATGTCCCTAATATTAAGATGTTTAAATGATAAGTTTTATTATCTTTACACCTTGGTGCGACGTACTCGACACTTTGCTATAAAACGATGTCAGTAGATTAGATAAGCTTCTATCGTCTGGTGGGCAATATTATTATCATTATGCAACTTTTTTTGTTTTTATAAGGTTTTATTCAACATATCGAGGCTCTTACAATACTAAACAGCATTCAAGTATCGCGTCCCTTTTTATTTTATATTTTTTTTTGATTTTCAAATTTTCTCTTGCTTCTCACCGTTCATTGGCAAGTATTCTTAGTAAAAAGTTAAAAGATATAACAAACATTTTTTTCATAAATGTTAACATCTCATCACGATTCACATAGGGTTTCATTAGGGTTTTACCCCAAGCATTTTATACCTGTTGCTCTTCCAACTCACATAAAAGTTTGTTCCAGAAATTTGTGGTCTTTTTTCCTCTCCCTTGAGGGACATTGTTATATTCTAAAATTCTGAGATGCATTTTGGTTTCATTAAGCAACTTTAATTCACAATATCTATATAAGAAGATGACACGGCCTTCAACACTGCTGATTTTCCAGGTGGCCCTTCTAAATTAAAATCGAAAATTGCAAGTGTTTCCCATCTATCAGTTTTCTATTTAATTTAGGGAACGGAAACATGAATGGAATGGAGAACCAAGGGACATGGCGTTTCTGGGGAAACCTATCATATTATTATATTCTTAACTAAGTAACTTTGAGGTTGATCGGGACCCAGTCCAGATTATTTATCAAAATCAGAATTAGCCGATACTGGAACTTTAAACCGGCTGTTCTGCCATCCTCCCACCGTATGAGGAAATGAGCAACGTTGTGGTAAGGTTAAGTACTGAAACAGCATTTATTCAACCGCAGGCACAAAGATAGGCAAACAACTGTAGATAATCTTTTATTGTGAAGGAGTTGGAGGGAGAGGGAGGGAGGGAGGGAGGGAGGGGGTGGGGAGTGGAGCGTGGGAGAGGGAGAGAGAATGCATGGGGGGAGAGAGAAGGGAAGGACAAAGGAGAGAGAGAGGGAGGGAGGGAAGGAGGGAGAGGGAGGGTGAGGGAGGGAGAGGGAGAGAGAGGGAGGGAGATGGAGAGGGAGGGAGATGGAGAGAGAAGAGAGAGAGGGAGGGAGAGAGAAAGAGAGGGAGGGAGAGGGGGCGAGGGAGGGAGAGAGAGGGAGAGGGGGAAGAGAGGGGAGAGGGAGAGCGGGAGAGAGAGAGGGAGAGGGAGAGAGAGCGGGAGAGAGAGAGGGAGAGGGAGAGAGAGAGGGAGGGAGAGAGAGGGAGAGAGGGAGAGAGAGGGAGGAGAGAGAGGGAGAGAGAGAGGGAGGGAGAGAGAGGGAGAGAGAGGGAGAGAGAGGAAGAGAGGGAGAAAGAGAGAGGGGGAGAGAGAGGGAGAAAGGGAGAAAGAGAGAGGGAGAGAGGAAGAGAGGGAGAAAGAGAGAAAGAGAGAGGGAGAAAGAGAGAGGGAGAAAGAGAGAGGGAGAGAGGGAGAAAGAGAGAGGGAGAAAGAGAGAGAGGGAGAGGGAGAAAGAGAGAGGGAGAGAGGGAGAAAGAGAGATGGAGAGAGGGAAAAAGAGAGAGGGAGTGAGGGAGAGAGGGAGGAAGAGAGCTAGAGGGAAAGAGGGAAAGAGGGAGAGAGGGAGAGAGGGAGAGAGAGGGAGAAAGAGAGAGGGAGAGAGGGGAGAGAGAGGGAGAAAGAGAGAGGGAGAGAGGGAGAGGGGGGAAAGAGAGAGAGAAAGAGGGAGAGAGGGAGAGAGGGAGAGAGGGAGAGAGGGAAAGAGGGAGAGAGAGGGAGGGAGAGAGAGGGATAGAGAGGGATAGAGAGGGAGAGAGGGAGGGAGAGAGAGAGAGAGAGGGAGGGAGAGAGAGGGAGAGAGAGGGAGGGAGGGAGAGAGAGGAAGAAGTAACCTTAGTAAGGCTGGTAAACATGCAATGGCTCAGTGTAACCTGGAAGGACTGTAAGTGTCAGTAGATGGAGGGCGAGATTAGAGATAAGGAGGCTAATCTGAGGTGCGGGGACGGGATCAGGAATGGAGAGATAAGCAGTGTATACAGACTGAGATAGGCGGCCACTACTACAGGCCCTGGTATGTGTGTGTATTGGTGGGTGGGGGCAGCAGCTAAACATGGTCTTCAGGAGATGAGATAGGCTGGGTCAGATTTTCAGAAAATGCACAATTGGCAGTTCTACACATTTAGTAAAAGGCGGCAATTTGGCCAATACTAGATAAATTCGAGTATATTTGGCATTGTATTGATTCTAGCAATCTGTCTGGTTAGGTTGAACTGTATTTTCAACTTTATTTTCGTCTGAAATTTGGTTTATTTGAGAAGATTGGTGAAGTTGAATTGTACATTTTCTGGCGATTTCACCGTCGCTGATGAGATGGGGAAGAAGAGGGAGCGAGGTGGAGGAGGGAGGGAGAAGGTGTTCTCAGAAAAATCCTGATTTACTATAAAAAAAATCATTGATTAATAGAAAGAGTATTAAATACAGGCAATAATCAAGATGAACACACGTATCTTATATTGTTACGTTTACGCCTAAGTTCCCTTCTAAAGGATAATTGGAGTCTTTTTGTGATGTATCACAGAAAAAAAGAGTCCCAGTTCGTACAAATGAACTTTTGATATTTGGCAAGATGACATCAAGGCGATTCTAACGAATATAAATAACCTTAGTGTGACCATAGAAACCCATCTATATATTCAATACACATTCTTCAAATTTGGTACATGTATAATTTATATCACTTCCAGCGTTACGCATCCACAAAATGCGAACTTTCCTATAAAATTACCTTGAGGAATGAAACAATGGAACAATATCATTTTTTTGTCGACTTTTCACTCACTTTACTGTGAAACGTCACATTATGTTGTTGTTGTTGTTAACACTTTATCTATCCAGGTATTTATCCATATATAGGTCAGATTTTCAGAAAATATTACATATTAAGAAATTTCTGTTAAATTCTGCAAAAAAAATGATAAATTTGGGGTATATCTGAGTATATTTGGTATCGCATTGATTTATAGTATCAGTTCTGTTATGTTAAATTGCATTTTGAAGCTCATATTTGTCTAAAATGTGGGTTATTGAGAGGATTGGTGAAGATAAATTGTACATTTTCTGACAATCTGACCCACATATAAGGGCCTTTGCAATCCCAGATTAATCAAGGATCAGCTGATTTTCTCCTCGACCCTGGCTTACACTGTTTCATGAGATAATTATAAATAGGATATAATTAGAGGATATTATATAGCCTAGAGGGTAACTAAAGAGTTGGTTGAAGGAGCATATATTTTCTACATTTTCTTCCGTTCTTTTCCAACCCATCTAAAAGTTATTTGACACATATTTTGGTGGATTCTCTTTGCTTGTTTTTGCCACAGGGCTTCTAAAACGTCCTTATTTGTACTTGGAGGACCCGCCCAAATATTTCCTATGAGGACTTGTTTTTTTAAAAAAAACCCAAACAGAAGTAATTGGCATATGACCTTAGTGTATGACTCGGGCTTGGCCTGGACCTCCGCCATACCCTGATTTTTCGCTTTAAATTTGACATATTGGATATTTGACATTGGCCATGGCTTGAGTAGATTTGTTACAATTGTACTAGCAGTCCGGAATTCGGATAGTTTTATGATGATTATGGTTTTCAACGACTTCCCTCATTATCGCTCACCAGTGGACGTTTTCACTCAGCCAATTAGACTACACATTCTTGTATAAACATAAGAGCAGCAAAATATTGAGAAATTCAGCCCTGTAAGTCATAATATTATGAGTAAAGTTGGTAAGATTTGGCGTAATGGCTAAGTGAGTGTGTGCGATTGGTTGAGGGTGACTTATTCCTTAATCTCAACTACATGGGTCAGATCGTCGCTAAATGCACAATCGCAGCTCTACACATTTAGTAAATTCTGATAATTTAGTGAGTGAGTGAGATTGGTTGCTTTACGCACTTATCAACACATTGAAGTTTATATCAAGGGCGAGAGAGCTGAGAGGGAGGCAGTTTATGATCATACCCAGGAAATAGAGATAGAGAAGAAGGGAGAGAGAGAGAGAGACAGATAAAAGAGACAGAAAGGCACTTTATGGTCATACCCAGGAAATAGAGATATAGAAGAAAGGAGAGAGAGACAGAGAAAAACAGACAAAAAGGCACTTTATGGTCATACCCAGGACCATCGTAATAACTGATAATGCAGCTGTAATAAATGTAATAAAATATATAATAAGGTGTTGGAATGAGATAATTAAGCTGTGCTGGAATGGTGTGAGAGAGTGGGAGGGAAAGTATTGGGGAGGATTAAATTTATGATCTGAGTACAATAGACACAGTTTTAAGGCTTCAATTTTTATAGTTTTAATGTTAGAGTTATTTTACTTCCATTTCTTTATGTCTTGTCTTGGAATGGAAAGAGGTACGTATATGGGTCAGATTTTCAGAAAATATACAATTGGCAGCTCTACATATTTAGTAATTTCTGCTAAATATATGATACGTTTTGGGTGTATCTGAGTATATTTGGTATCACATTGATTTAAAGTATCAGTTCTGTTATGTTAAACGGCATTTTCAAGCTCATTTCTGTTTTAAAATGTGGGTTATTTGAGAGGATTGGTGAAGACGAATTGTACACTTTCTGAAAATCTGACCCATATGTTTTGGAATGAGATGAGATGGAATGGTGTGAGAGTGGGAGTGAAAGTATTGGGGAGGATGTGTACAGGAGGGATTGTTGCTGCCTTATCACTGATCTACTTACTGAGTACTAACTGACTCTATTGCCTTATCTACAGCTCCCTAATATCGCCCAGTGGTGCAGGATGAGTCAGCACTTCTACCACCGCCAACACCTCTACACGTAATCAGTAATTAGCCATTGAGTACCCTCAGGTAGGCCTCATACCTGTGTGGGGCAGATTGTCAGAAAATGTACAATTGGCAGCTCTACACATTTAGTAAATTCTGCTAAATAATATTAGGCTGCAATAGGGGAGTTGCATGTCTCACTGCGCATGTCTGGTACAGTGCATCATGGGATGGATTCTATTGAAATCTCACATACAACATTTTGCAATATTTTATCGAAAATTGCAAGAATGTATTCACCAATATCATAGCTTGTATAAATCATCTATGAAAAACCAAATGCATGATGTGAAAGATGGGGACTTATGTCATGGAAACATGTATAACACGTGGATATTGGCATTAGAACATTGATAAATATTCCATGCTGAACATAACATGATTTCTATACATTTTACACTGTACCATTAGTCCCATAATTCCATGCGAATCAAGATTCAAAATGGCGGCTATGCAACTCCCCTATTTGGTCAATACTAGATAAATTCGAGTATATTCGGCATTGCATTGATTCTAGCAATCTATTGGCTAGGCTAGGTTGCATTGTTTTTTTAACTTTATTTTCGTCTGGAATTTGGGTTATTTGAGAGGATTGGTGAAGATAAATTGTACATTTTCAGGCGATTTCACCCGTTTATCTGTGCAGGATGCGTCAACTCCTTAACCAACAAACATAACCAGTAATTACCCATTGAGTGGCCACAGGTAGAGCTAGGTAGGCCTGACAGTCCCAGCACCAAACATAACCAGTAAATTAGCTACTGTAAACGTATTTATTTTCACGCAGATAATCTTTCGTGCACTAAACACTTTGACACCTTTCCGCGCGGATTTAAATTCGCTAAGCAAGGAAGTCTCACACCTTGTTTATGCAATAATTATATACCCTTTGGAAGAGCTGTGGCTGCCACAGAAGAGGACCGACCCATTTCCCATGTAAATTATCTATATTTTTATCATGTACTGTCTTCGGAAATAAACAATATACATACGGGTCAGATTTTCAGAAAATGTACAATTCCCCTTCACCAATCCTCTCAAATAACCGAAAGTTTAGACGAAAATAAAGTTCAAAATACAGTTCAACCTAACCAAACAGATTGCTAGAATCAATGCTATGCCGAATATACTCAAATTTACCTAATATTGACCAAATTGCAGTCTTTTATTAAATGTGTACAGCTACCAATTGTACATTTTCTGAAAATCTGTTATTAGATTGGTTAATGTTAGAGCTTCCAGACTTCAACCATCTCTTATGTTATATGGGTCAGATTTTCAGGAAATGGATGAGTTGGGTCTACCTCTCATATTAATCCATGCATAATTAACTACCAATATACCAAATTTCATGCTTTTATCATAAAATGAACAATTGAGTACTTAACAGCTGGACTAAAACCTCACCAAACCTCCCCAAACTTGGGGTCGAGGGAAGGAGTGAATGTGATGATCCAGCTGTTGTTTTTATCAGGAGGTGGCATATTAATCGGGAGTAATCGCATTCCTTCTTCCACCCATCGGCATCAAAGACATATTCACCGTGACGTAATTAGCACGGGCTATAGTATAGACTGTAAAAGAAATCCTAAAAATGTTACTACAAAAGTAAAAATAGTTTTCATCTGCTTTTGATTTATAAATTTATCTTATTTTTTTGATAGAATGTAATGTCAATGAGCCAGTACTGAGAATAATGATCAAGTTGCACAAAGCCTTGCTGAATACAAATCTTAAAACAAAACAAATGACAAGACAAATGTCTAAAATAATCCAAAAATATTTGTAAGGACAATTGAGAGGACAAATGAGGGGACATGAGGCATGACACGGGAAATTGGGATCATTCAGATCAAGCTCCAGCCTGATGAGAAATATTGAGATTGTAAAAAATTCCTTGATGGCGATCTCGAGAGAAAGGTTACAAATTGCCATAGGTACAGGTTCAGAGCGAGCCATAATTGAGCCACCAGTGGACAGTTAAATCGCTACTTGTGGATACCTCTATAATCTGGATCATGTGTCCTCTAGTACTTGATTACAAGTAGGAAATCAAATGTATATAATGAACTGTCTACGATGTGTATTTTACTAGACGAAAAGTGTACCTGTTCTTTGTTGAGGAGAAAAAAAAATCGATGTGTTTACTATGTATAAATTAGTTTATACGTTTACAAGAATAATAACAATAAACAAGTAACTCAAGGGATGGGACTGGAAGGTGCGTCCATTGAGGCCGCCTTTATTAAGATTTTTCTTCCACCAAATACACGACCGATTCAGATCATGGTCGCCTGCAGAGTGAAGGGGAAAGCGCGGGGTTGCCACCTAGCAACCAACCAACCAATTCAGGTCTCACTACAGCATTTATATATGTATTGCTGTTCACCAATACACACTATAAATTAGTTTACGTTTACAAGAATAATAACAATAAACAAGTAACTCAAGGGATGGGACTGGAAGGTGCGTCCATTGAGGCCGCCAAACCTCCAAAACACATCAAGAAGGAAAAAAAAATTCAAATAACCTTCGATAAATCAGAACAAATGTCATTTTCAATAGATATCTTCCTATGGAGAGGCGTGTGCAGATAGTCTATTACAGACAAACTCTTCCAATCGCTGAACGATTTTATGTCAATGAGTGGTACGCCCAGTCCATGCAGGTACGAGGCACCCGACCGGCGTAAAGAGTGTAGACCAATATCTTTAGGATCGTACCCAATGCTAGCAGTTTTCAACTTCAGAAAAGCCAACACATCGGTGTAAAGCAAGCAAGTGCGTTGTCCATTGTCCAATATTTTGTAGAACAAGGGGTCGTCTGAGGAGGCTGGAAATTTCATGAAATGTCGTCCCAGACAGGAAACAACATCAAACAAAAGATTACTGCATCTGTTGATGGGAATCACAAATTTGTCCCGACGATGACGAAGAGTCTTAGAAGACCTGACAGTAATGACGACGCCTGTGTCCGTGAAGATTATGTCAGAGCGGCGAAGAACATGTCCAAGGTCTGTGGGAGAAGAAGGCACAACATTTGATTTCCGTAACAAGGTACGAAAACTTAGCAATATGGCAGTGCTACAAGTCTGTTCATATGTATCCGATAAACTCACGGATTTAAAAATAGAACACAAATCCTGGACAGAAAGACATGACTTCTGCTTAACTTCCTTCCCTAGCTGATTAGCTAGCCCCATTAGGACTAGTTTAATCGAGTAGTTCTCACGAAAGGTACAGTCAAACCCTAAATATTTATGGAGGGCGATAATTGCTGACAGATAATTATTGCATGTACTGTAACAGGCTGTCCTGGCCAAAAAGGATAAGAAGCGACATACAGTCCTAGAGTCAGCAGGTATTGACTGCAAATCATTATCAAGGCAGAATTGCAAAAACTTCCCCCACTGGGAATTCCTGGTTTTTAGCGTATTTCTAGACCAACCAGTTGAAATAGCAGCTGAAACTTCATCGTCGAGTATGGATAAATCAACCTTCCATTTGAGAACTGCAACAGAGGGAAAAGAAATTCAAACTGTTAAGGTCAGACTCGTTAGTGATTCGAGACAGAAAATCGGCGGTCACATTTAAATGGCCAGGAATGTGGCGGGCAGTTAAGTATATATTCTTGTTAACACAAAGCCAAAAAATTTCGCGTATCAATGGCATGATGGGTTTGCTAGACGAAGTGCCCTTGTTGATGCTGGCAATAACGGTGGTATTGTCTGAATAAAGCACAACATGATGATCCGTCCAAGCAACACCAAAACGTAGCAGAGCCAATTTTACAGGTATCAGCTCCAGGTAGTTAATGTGGAAATCTGTTGGCTCAACATCCACATTAACCCAATGTGAATGACTTGAACACAACTTGGAGGTTGGAGAAGGGAGACTTGAGAAGAGGCCTGACTGCCAGTCGTCTTGATATACCAACCCATAACCAGTGTTACAAGCATCGGTATACAACACTGGGCCATCTCCAAAATTGTGCTTCACCATTAGATTTGAGCCGTTGAAAAATGGAGCCCAGCTTAACCACCATTTGATGTCCAGAACAAAACCCTCGTTCAAACGAACCCGTGGTTTGTCAGGGTTAATGTTGGCTAATAAGTCAATTACTCTACGCGAGAAGGTTCGTGCACCCCGAATCACCTTTGCTGCGTGAGCCATGAGACCACAAAGTCTTTGCAACTGCTTCCTAGTAGCTCTGGTTTTCTCTGAGAAGAATTTAAGCTCTAATAAGAGCCGATCAAGCTTGGTTGCTGGGAGGGATACTGCCATGTTGACGGAATCAAACTCGATGCCCAGGTATATTGCTCGTTGGGATGGAGAGGTGCACTTCTTCCAAGCAATCCCAAAACCTAAGGATCGAAGAATGGACACTAGTAGGTGTTGGGTTGCAAGACAACTCTCGTAACAATCAGACACAATGAGATAGTCGTCTATGTAGTTAACACATTTGAAGAAGCCCCGTCGTTGCAAACATCTCACCGTAAAATTCGACAACTGGGTGTAAATGTACGGGGCGCACTTTAGCCCGAAACATAACCTAGTATCAGTGAGGTAACAAGTTTGACCATTGATGAGCCACTTTATTCCCTGATATGTACGCTGATCCGGGCGGACGGGCACAGTCCGATATGCTGCCGACACATCTAAGGACGACATATATGAGCCTGGTGTGATCAACTCAATGACATCGTCGACTGACTTATAACAAAATTTTTGTGCAGTAGTGACCATGAAATTGTTGATGGACGCTCCTATGGGGCGTTTACAATCCGTTATAGGACGCCAGCGGCCATCAGGTTTGGGAACTGCACCCAGGCTATGCACACAAAAAGGGGTAACATTTGACACAATATATTTTCCCTCTTTCAACTCAGACGTGATCAATTCATCAATGAATACATTTGCAGGGCCAGACAAAACTGACTTATAATTGTCACATTCATAACTAGAGATATCACTATTGTCGTCTACAATGGTAAAACCATTTACTACACCATCATAAATATACTCTCGTAAGGCAGCATCATTTTCATAGCTTAATTCATATTGCCAAGCCACAACGTTCCAGTCAGTATGAACATCTCCGATAACATGATCAAAAGATTTTGAGAAACAGACAGGTAAATCAGGGACAATACAAACAGGCACATAATTTGCATAACGATCAAAAGCATTTTCGATGTCGTACATATAGGTAGCAGATTCAAAATCAACATCAGCATAGTCTACATTACAGTCAGCGTAACACGCAACATCAGCGTAATCAGTAGTGTTTGGACAAGAACGAGCAGATACATCATAAATATCGAGTAAATAATCGGTAGAAACATTGGAAACACCAGAACCATCAAGTACAGTGTCATAGTCATGTTCAAAATCAAGTAAGGGGCTTGAAATATCAGAAAGTTCAATGTCCGAAAGGTTGTTTTGGGTCGATAAACATTCAAGCACGCCATCTTGGGGAATCCCCGGAAGTGATGGTGTCGCAAGAACTGGCGTGCTGACCTGATTTCATTTTGTCTTCGGAATGGATTCTCCGCAGCCCTGGGCTCTGTGTTTCCCCGAGCATTTGCGGCACACATGCGATTTCCCACACTTTGCATTATTACAGACTCTGTAGTTGTAGAAAAAGCAAATATCATCCGGGAAATCTGATGGAGTAGTAGAATCAGATTTCGGTCGAGACTTTTTCCGTGGGACCTGGCCTTGTTTATCACTAACTTCCGGCGAGGTCACAACAACATTCGACGAGAAGCATATAGAAACTCCCAAACCGTGTTTATTTGGGTCAAAATCAGTAGCCTTCCCCTCCACCACACGATCTACAACGTACTTGTCATAGGCTATGGCTGCACATTCATGGAATTTACGAGTGGCATGCATTTCAGTGATGAAATTCTGATGAGCGATATAAGAGGCAAGTCTCTCATCAGAACTGCCATGTAGGTGGGACACGACTGCAGACATTCCATGAACAAGGCTCACATAGTCCAACTTAGAGTGGTCGGGTTTTTTGCAATCCGGAATTGAATGTATTTCGGGTCTAAGCATTTTACCTTTATCATCGTCAGTCCCTGCCAACTTCTCAAGGGCCTTGGTCAACGGACCTTTTACAAGGTCAGATGCAGCCTCTCCACCGGCGTCGGAATCGGTTGATTCCCCTGGCAGTTTAACGGGGCCGGAGCCGCCGGGTGTCGGTCCCTTGCCGTCAGATGTCTTCCCCTTGCCGCCATTAGTATCCTCCAAAGCGTCAAGGCAAGAGTTTATCTTGGTGAGCATCTTTAGAGTCCTTAGGAGGACTTTCGGATTCATCGTGAACTCTCTTCTCTAAGCTATCATACTCCCGGATGGCAGCAGTATATGCGTCTTCAAGCTTTTTCTGATAATCCGGATCAGACTTCTCTACACCGGCCAAGACGGAAGACATGTTGGACTTACAATAACCTCCGAAAGGCGGGCAATGTAATCTCGTGCAGGCAGAACAACGTTTGTGGACACAACCACGTTTGTGCATCAGATCAGGTAAGAAAACCAATCCTATAACATGATCAAATCATTAGCTAAGATTTTTCTTCCACCAAATACACGACCGATTCAGATCATGGTCGCCTGCAGAGTGAAGGGGAAAGCGCGGGGTTGCCACCTAGCAACCAACCAACCAATTCAGGTCTCACTACAGCATTTTTATGTATTGCTGTTCACCAATACACACTATATTTTCGCTCTCATGTAATCATGTAACCGACCATAATTTCAGAAAGTGATGTTAAATAATCTAGAAATGAAATTTTGTCAACTTACTTAGCTCTTTCGATCAGATTTTTCAGGGACTCCACGAAACTATCATTGTATGAAACTGGACCCAATAAAATTTATTTAAAAAAAAATCTGACTACACTGTAGTATTCACAATATATTCCTCCCCCTCCCCTCTCTCCCCCTCCCCCTCCAGGGGCGGATCCAGATTTTTTTAAAAAGGAGGGGGTGCGTTTTTAAATTTTATTTCCAAGAACTCTAGGACAGCTACCCGCCGGACATTTATCCGCCGGACATATCCCCCCCGAATTTTACCCCCTGGACAATTACCATCCTGGACATCTCCCCGCTAGGACATCTACCATCCCGGACATTTACCATCCTAGGACATTCACCCGCCTTATCAGAATTTTTAGGATATTTATCCACTCTTTACATAATTATTGCTTTTGTGATAAATTAAAGGACATTCCATTCCTCCTGAATGAACATGGGGAAAGTGTATCAATAAGGATATATTTACTTTGGGGGCATTATTAATTATTTATAGGTTTTGCACGTTCATTTCATTATATCACTCAGCACAGGTTGATGTGGTTAAACATAAAACAATATGCTCAATTGACTGTGTCTGGTTTGGTTTATCTGTACACTAGATCTGATAGCATACTTGTGATTCTTACTCAAGTATATAATAGATATAATAGCAAGAATAGCACAGTATCGCGTATGAGGGGGGCCATACAAGGTGTATATAGGCCCCCGAAGATGCGATACTGTGCTATTCTTGCTTTTATTCCATGATTCTTACATTATTACAACTTAATTTGCATTGATTTCATCAAACTGTGTTGTCCCCCAAGTCTCGAACGGTTGTGACGTCACTGTAAAATACAGCGAGTTTATATTGTACACCTTGTGAGCGGCAAGTATATCGATTATATTGTACGCTCACGGCCAAATCATGGAATAAAATATTATACAGTACAGTATAAACTGGTTGGCTGTGTCTGGATCGATGTACTTCTTTCCAGATCTGACAATCAAGTGACAAATGTTTGCTTTGTCATAAACATCAAGAATATCATATTAAATTAATTAAATACAGCTTTTTATTACGCATACCATGGACAGAATACTATGAGCAAGTACAGCAACAGCAAATACATCGAATGGATTATCCCCTGGACTAAGGAACAATACTACTATTTAAACGTTTAAATAGATGCAACATAAATAGCTTTTATCCATCCTTAACTAACTTTTAAAACATAATACTGTATCAACTTTTAAAACATATTACTGTATCAAATCCTTGAAATGAATAGTCATCTAATCCCTACCCCATTCCTCTCCACATCCCTTAATAAAAGAGATATATATTCCATATAATTCATGTACCAAAATACACTTAAAACTTCAGGTAAGGCAGGTGAATGTCCTAGGATGGTAAATGTCCGGGATGGTAAATGTCCAGGGGGTAAAAGTCAGGGGGGATATGTCCGGCGGGTACATGTCCGGCGGGTAGCTGTTCTGACACCGTTATGGTTCATATATATACGGTAATTAATTGTTCACCTTTTGTTCTACTTGTTCTAATGCTTTAAATATTCAGAGATGCCACTCACTTAGGCCTATTTCAAACTTAAAAATCGACCATGATGAAACTAAACATACTTAAAATCATCCAAAATGAATTTTCGAATGAAATGCAGCGTTAGTTAGGCTCATTCACCATTCAAGGATTCATTTTAAGAGCATCCAAGTATTTTCCTGAATGCCCAATTTCATTTTATATTTCATTTTCACAGAGATGCCAGGTGTCCTGCATTGTTTGGGACAGTCCCAGACCTTTAATGAAAAAGTTGGCATCTCTGTATTTCAACTTTAGATTTTACTTCCCAAAGTAACATTTAGAAACCCTCTGATCTCACATTAGCCTGTGTCTGAGAATTATTCAAGTTGCCTATTTCTCTCTCCTCTTCCTCCCCTCCACTCTCTATTTCACTCCCCTCATCTCTCCCCTCTTCCTCTCTCTCCCCTCTCTATTTCTCTCTCCTCCTCTTACCCCTCTTTCTCTCCTTCTCTTTCCCCCCTCTATTTCTCTCTCCTCCTCTTACCCTCTTTCTCTCCCTATTTCTCTCTCCTCTCTCTCTGCCTCTCTATTTCTCTCCCCTCATCTCTCCACTCTTCCTCTCCCTCTCTCTCCCCTCTCTATTTCATCCCCCTCTTTCTCTCCCTATCACGCCCTCTCTATTCTCTCCCCTCCTCTATCACCTCTTTCTCTCCCCTCCTCTCTCCCCTCCTTCTCTCCTCTCTATTTCTCTCTCCTCCTCGCACCTCTCTTCCTCTCCCTCTCTCTCCCCTCTCTATTTCACCCCCCTCTTTCTCTCCCTATCTCTCCCCCTCTCTATTCTCTCCCCTCCTCTATCACCTCTTTCTCTCCCCTCCTTCTCCCCTCTCTATTTCTCTCTCCTCCTCGGACCTCTCCTCCTCTCCCTCTCTCTCCCCTCTCTATTTCTCTCTCCTCCTCGCACCTCTCTTCCTCTCCCTCTCTCTCCCCTCTCTATTTCACCCCCCTCTTTCTCTCCCTATCTCTCCCTCTCTATTCTCTCCCCTCCTCTATCACCTCTTTCTCTCCCCTCCTTCTCCCCTCCTTCTCCCCTCTCTATTTCTCTCTCCTCCTCGCACTTCTCTTCCTCTCCCTATCTCTCCCCTCCTTCTCCCCTCTCTATTTCTCTCTCCTCCTCGCACCTCTCATCCTCTCCCACTGCTTCTTCTCCCATGTTCCTGCCTCAGTGTTTGTCAGTGTGTATGAGCCTGCTTAAATTGTCACCAACTCTCTCCACATGTATCCCTGTCTATCCCCTCCTGTCATCCCCTACTCTAGATACATCCATATCTCAGCAAGCATCACTGGGGACGCATTGCCTGCCCAGCACCCCCTCCCACTGCTCCCGCCCCGCTCCCGCTCCCCCCCCCCCCCCTACGCACACTGCTCCCCCGCCCCCTCCCTGCACTCTGCATTTAGCCTGTGGATAGTTGATTCATATTTGTACCACCTTTAATAATAGTACCCCCTCTCCTGCCCACTATCCCTGACTCTTTATACCCTCTCATCCTCTCTCTGTGTCTCACCCTCTCTCCCTCTCTCTTTTTAATCATCATCCCATCTCGCCTCCACCTCTATCTTTCATTCCCTCCCATGCATTTTAATACATGTCCAAATACATCCTTCTTATTGCAAGTTGCCTCAATCTCCTTCTCTCCCCCTCTCTGTACCTCTCTCTCTCCCTCCCTCTCTCTCCTCCCTTCCTTCTTCTCTCTCTCTCTCTCCACTGATTCCCTCTCCCTTCCCCACCCCTTCTGATTCCCTCTCTCTCCCTCTCTCTCTTCCCCACCCCTTCTGATTCCCTCTCTCTTCCCCACCCCTTCTGATTCCCTCTCTCTCCCTCTCTCTCTTCCCCACCCCTTCTGATTCCCTCTCTCTCCCTCTCTCTCTTCCCCACCCCTTCTGATTCCCTCTCTCTTCCCCACCCCCTCTGATTCCCTCTCTCTCTTCCCCACCCCCTCTGATTCCCTCTCTCTCCCTCTCTCTCTTCCCCACCCCTTCTGATTCCCTCTCTCTTCCCCACCCCTTCTGATTCCCTCTCTCTCCCTCTCTCTCTTCCCCACCCCTTCTGATTCCCTCTCTCTTCCCCACCCCTTCTGATTCCCTCTCTCTTCCCCACCCCTTCTGATTCCCTCTCTCTTCCCCACCCCCTCTGATTCCCTCTCTCTCCCTCTCTCTCTTCCCCACCCCCTCTGATTCCCTCTCTCTCCCTCTCTCTCTTCCCCACCCCTTCTGATTCCCTCTCTCTTCCCCACCCCCTCTGATTCCCTCTCCCTTCCCCACCCCCTCTGATTCCCTCTCCCTTCCCCACCCCTTCTGATTCCCTCTCTCTTCCCCACCCCTTCTGATTCCCTCTCTCTCCCTCTCTCTCTTCCCCACCCCTTCTGATTCCCTCTCTCTTCCCCACCCCTTCTGATTCCCTCTCTCTTCCCCACCCCCTCTGATTCCCTCTCTCTCCCTCTCTCTGTTCCCCACCCCTTCTGATTCCCTCTCTGTTCCCCACCCCCTCTGATTCCCTCTCTCTCCCTCTCTCTGTTCCCCACCCCCTCTGATTCCCTCTCCCTTCCCCACCCCCTCTGATTCCCTCTCCCTTCCCCACCCCCTCTGATTCCCTCTCCCTTCCCCACCCCTTCTGATTCCCTCTCTCTTCCCCACCCCTTCTGATTCCCTCTCCCTTCCCCACCCCTTCTGATTCCCTCTCTCTTCCCCACCCCTTCTGATTCCCTCTCCCTTCCCCACCCCTTCTGATTCCCTCTCTCTTCCCCACCCCCTCTGATTCCCTCTCTCTTCCCCACCCCCTCTGATTCCCTCTCTCTTCCCCACCCCCTCTGATTCCCTCTCTCTTCCCCAGCCCCTCTCATTCCTTCTCTCTCCCCACCCCCTCTGATTCCCTCTCTCTTCCCCACCCCCTCTGATTCCCTCTCTCTTCCCCACCCCCTCTCATTCCTTCTCTCTCCCCACCCCCTCTGATTCCCTCTCTCTTCCCCACCCCCTCTGATTCCCTCTCTCTTCCCCACCCCCTCTGATTCCCTCTCTCTTCCCCACCCCCTCTGATTCCCTCTCTCTCCCTCTCTCTCTTCCCCACCCCCTCTGAGATTCCCTCTCTCTTCCCCACCCCTTCTGATTCCCTCTCTCTTCCCCACCCCCTCTGATTCCCTCTCTCTCCCTCTCTCTCTTCCCCACCCCCTCTGAAATTCCCTCTCTCTTCCCCACCCCTTCTGATTCCCTCTCTCTTCCCCACCCCCTCTGATTCCCTCTCCCTTCCCCACCCCCTCTGATTCCCTCTCCCTTCCCCACCCCTTCTGATTCCCTCTCTCTTCCCCACCCCTTCTGATTCCCTCTCTCTCCCTCTCTCTCTTCCCCACCCCTTCTGATTCCCTCTCTCTTCCCCACCCCTTCTGATTCCCTCTCTCTTCCCCACCCCCTCTGATTCCCTCTCTCTCCCTCTCTCTGTTCCCCACCCCTTCTGATTCCCTCTCTGTTCCCCACCCCCTCTGATTCCCTCTCTCTCCCTCTCTCTGTTCCCCACCCCCTCTGATTCCCTCTCCCTTCCCCACCCCCTCTGATTCCCTCTCCCTTCCCCACCCCCTCTGATTCCCTCTCCCTTCCCCACCCCTTCTGATTCCCTCTCTCTTCCCCACCCCTTCTGATTCCCTCTCCCTTCCCCACCCCTTCTGATTCCCTCTCTCTTCCCCACCCCTTCTGATTCCCTCTCCCTTCCCCACCCCTTCTGATTCCCTCTCTCTTCCCCACCCCCTCTGATTCCCTCTCTCTTCCCCACCCCCTCTGATTCCCTCTCTCTTCCCCACCCCCTCTGATTCCCTCTCTCTTCCCCAGCCCCTCTCATTCCTTCTCTCTCCCCACCCCCTCTGATTCCCTCTCTCTTCCCCACCCCCTCTGATTCCCTCTCTCTTCCCCACCCCCTCTCATTCCTTCTCTCTCCCCACCCCCTCTGATTCCCTCTCTCTTCCCCACCCCCTCTGATTCCCTCTCTCTTCCCCACCCCCTCTGATTCCCTCTCTCTTCCCCACCCCCTCTGATTCCCTCTCTCTCCCTCTCTCTCTTCCCCACCCCCTCTGAGATTCCCTCTCTCTTCCCCACCCCTTCTGATTCCCTCTCTCTTCCCCACCCCCTCTGATTCCCTCTCTCTCCCTCTCTCTCTTCCCCACCCCCTCTGAAATTCCCTCTCTCTTCCCCACCCCTTCTGATTCCCTCTCTCTTCCCCACCCCTTCTGATTCCCTCTCTCTTCCCCACCCCCTCTGATTCCCTCTCTCTTCCCCACCCCCTCTGATTCCCTCTCTCTTCCCCACCCCCTCTCATGCCCTCCTGTTCTCCCCCCAGTACACACATCCCCCACACCGTACAGCATCTATCACGTCGTGTATGTACATACACATATGGTATATCAATGTGCTGTATTCCTGCAGGACGTCAAGAAGTTATAATCTAAATACAGTGAATCCTGTCTAATATGGACGTCCTCAGGTGCTACAATATAGACCACACTGGAGGAATGTTCTGGTATAAAGGTGTTGTGTGTCCAGGTAGCGCTGAGGTTACAATTCCCCCATAGTCACAGCAAATCGCCAGAAAAAAAATGTACAATTCACCTTCACCAACCTTCTCAAATAACTCAAATTTCAGACCAAGATAAAATTCAAAATACAGCTCAACCTAACCAAACAGATTGTTAGAATCAATGCAATGCTGAATATACTCGAATTTATACCTAGTATTGACCAAATTGCAGCCTAATTTACCAGATTTTACTAAATGTGTACAGCTGCCAATTGTGCATTTTCTGAAAATCTGACCCATGAAGCCTCATTGCCTTTCAACCTTACCTCAGCCAATATGCTGAATATATCATTTCTTGTGATGAAGTCCTGGCTTGTGATCTCATCCCCTGGCCTGTGATCTCAGATGTGGCCTGTGATCTCATATTTGGCCTGGTTCAGAGGTCCTCTATGAATGCAGAGATCTGGTGAAGTAGCTGTAAGTTTCAATAGAACTACTTTGGCACGATTGTGCATGCATTATATTGATGGCTTCTTAAAGCTGCATCCTCAGCAGTTATGACAAAACAAATCTGAATAAATTAACTCATATTATGACTTATAGGACTGTATTTATAAGTATTTTGCTGCTGTTATATGTTTATACAAGAGTTACTCATATTATGACTTATAGGGCTGAATTTATCAATATTTTGCTGCTGTTATATGTTTATACAAGAGTTACTCATATTATCACTATAGGACTGGATGTATCAATATTTTGCGACTGTTATATGTTTATACAAGAGTTACTCATATTATGACTTATAGGACTGGATTTATCAATATTCTGCTGCTGTTATATGTTTATACAAGAGTTACTCATATTATGACTTATAGGACTGGATTTATCAATATTCTGCTGCTGTTATATGTTTATACAAGAGTTACTCATATTATGACTTATAGGACTGGATGTATCAATATTCTGCTGCTGTTATATGTTTATACAAGAGTTACTCATATTATGACTTATAGGACTGAATTTATCAATATTCTGCTGCTGTTATATGTTTATACAAGAGTTACTCATATTATGACTTATAGGACTGGATTTATCAATATTCTGCTGCTGTTATATGTTTATACAAGAGTTACTCATATTATGACTTATAGGGCTGGATTTATCAATATTCTGCTGCTGGTATATGTTTATACAAGAGTTACTCATATTATGACTTATAGGACTGGATTTATCAATATTTTGCGGCTGTTATGTTTATACAAGAATTCTAAGTAGATTAGGCTGCGAGAAAACAGCTGCCTGTGAGCAATAATATGTGAAGTCATCCGTAAAAGGATTCAGGCGGGTCCTCCAAATACAAATAAACTATAATGTGTGGCATTCAGTAAACAGGACATGAAAGGACAATGGCATTGCCAATTGTCAAAAACCCTAGTGTAGCTCTAACGGAATTAAAACCCTTTGTAGGGCTCCTGAGGGGGTAATTTCTCTTGTTGCTACCAAAAAACAGCAACTGTCATTTGTCACTAAGAAAATTCTTTTGTTGTTTGTCGCTATATTTTTAGTTAAACAGCCAAATTTTTGTTAAAGGTATATGCGGGTGTTCAATGGAAAAAAAATTGGTCGGTGACTTTTTTATGAAACGTTCAGGGATCATTCCTGACTACATAAGAAAGCAAGAAATGAAAAAATAGTACATGTCAACGACTTAATTTTTTTTCTACAGCCCCTTGAAAATAACAGTGCTTTAGCATTGAAGTCTATGGGAAAATGGTTTTTTTCACATTTCAATATATAAAAAAATAATGATCGGTGACTTTTCATCAAAACTTTCTATACATATATTTGGTATATTATGCTACAGATTTACCAAAGAAAAACAGTATGTTGACGAGGTTAAAAAAAAGTTGTGGTCATTTGAAAATGACCACATCACCCAAATTTAGTAATCGAACAGCATAATCAATAAAAATGAATCCTGAAAAACATGACTCCAAACTGTTGTAATAAAAATAAACCCTGTTGATATTGAAAATGGAGCACAAATACATCTCAACTTATGATGATAATAAACTATTTCAAAGAAAAATAGGAGCCGCTAGGTGGCGTGTGTGATGACACCCGCATATATCTTTAAGGACTATTAAGGTCTTTGTCAATTTGTCAGGCTAAGAAAGTGTCTTTGTCGTTTGTCACTAGCTGCCTTTGAAATTTGTCGATCTAAGAAAGGCCGTGTCGATTTGTCGCACTAAGGCCTCAAGAGCCCTCTTTTGTGAGCTTCCAGGTTCAGGGTATCAGGGGAATATGGACCAAGGCATCAGCCGAGGTTCAAACTCCTCCAATAAGCCTCATGTGCAGGCTAACACAGGGCTCTAATCCCTTAACAAGCAGGGCTTACAAACAGGACAGGTCTGAGAGAGAGGACCTGCAGGAGCAAGAGTAAGAGGAGGCAGCGGCTGCAGGAATGATGATCGTGCATGGGACCTGCAATCATTGTGACGATTGTGACGGGCGGTGGAGAGTTTGACTCGGGAGGAGTGAGGGCATGCAGGAGGGGAGGGCTACAGGTGCAGAGGCAGGTGTAAGAGCAGGTGCAGGTGGGGAAGCAGGAGGAAGAGCGAAATAAAGAGGGGATAGGAGGGGAGGGGGAAGAGGGGGAAGAGGGGGAAGGGGGAAGAGGGGGAAGGGGGAAGAGGAGGGAGGGGGAAGAGGAGGGAGGGGGAAGAGGAGGGACAGAGGTAGGAAGAGGCAGGGACAGGAGGGGTTAGAGGGGGAGGTACATGAGGAGGTGCATGAGGAGGTACTGGAGAAGGTACTGGAGAAGGTACAGGAGGCAGTACTGGAGAAGGTACAAGAAGGGTACAGGAGGAGGTACTGGAGAAGGTACAAGAAGGGGTACAGGAGGAGGTACTGGAGAAGGTACAAGAAGGGGTACAGGAGGAGGTACTGGAGAAGGTACAAGAAGGGGTACAGGAGGAGGTACTGGAGAAGGTACAAGAAGGGGTACAGGAGGAGGTACTGGAGAAGGTACAAGAAGGGGTACAGGAGGAGGTACTGGAGAAGGTACAAGAAGGGGTACAGGAGGAGGTACAGGAGGAGGTACAAGAAGGGGTACAGGAGGAGGTACAGAAGGAAGTACAGCAGGGGGTACAGGAGGAGGTACAGGAGGAAGTACAGGAGGAGGTACAGAAGGAAGTACAGCAGGGGGTACAGGAGGAGGTACAGGAGGAAGTACAGGAGGAGGTACAGAAGGAAGTACAGCAGGGGGTACAGGAGGAGGTACAGGAGGATGTACAGGAGGAGGTACAGAAGGAAGTACAGCAGGGGGTAGAGGAGGAGGTACAAAGGAGGAGAAGGAGGTAGAGGAGAAGGTAGAGGAGGAGGTACAACAGGAGGTACAGGAGGAGGTAGAGGAGGAGGTACAGGAGGAAGTTGAAGGGGAGAAGGAATGACAGAAGTAGGTACAGGAGGAGGTACAGCAGGCAGGGACAGATGTAGGTACTGGAGGAGGTACAAGAGGAGGTAGAGGAAGAGGTAGAGGAGTAGGTAGAGGAAGAGGTAGAGGAGGAGGTAGAGGAGGAGGTAGAGGAGCAACAACTGGACACGGTGGTGACGCAGGTAGGAGTTGATGAGCTGCAAGAGCAGCAGCAGTAGTAGCCCCAGGAGGAGAAGGTGTGCAGGAGGAGGAGGTACAGGAGGAGGAGCAGGTGGGCCGGCACAGGAGGAGTAGAACACATCATGGATGGAGCAAACCATGGACTTATTATGGACCCTGCGCTCCAACACAGCGGTGAATATGGCTCCATACCGGACAGGTAGGTCTCCAGGGTGTATACATTCCTCCAGTATACATGTCTATATCACATACTGTACATGTATATACAGGTATACATGTCAGGTAGGGTTACACTGGAGGGCCACAGACAACGTTTATATGGTCCCTGACTCTCTCCCTGTCCACCTCCTCCTCCACATCCTCCTCCTCCTCCTTCTCCTCTACCTCCTCCTGAAAACTTCAGTCAATTTCTATTTTACATAGACTCACTGGGCTTGTTATAGGTATGCTATGTTCACTTAATGCTATTTACTCCGTCTCTCCCTCTTTCTCCCATCCCTATTTCTCTGCCCTACTATCTCCCCTCTATCCCCTCTTTCTCTCTCTTCCTCTCTATTTCTCTCATATTTTTGGTAGAATTATTAAGTCTTCTTCCCAAATCCTTATTGTTTTACAATAATTTACTATAATTCAGTGCTGTTTCCTAGCATGGCTTCCTTCTCCTCCATTCCGCTTTCGCCTACGGGGAAATGATGTTGATTTTCCCTTCCGCTGTGTGATACGTGTTCTTATTTTGGGAGAAATTATGTGCAATGGCTTCGAGAGATAATTTATATTGGTAGTCCATGGCCTTCCCTGCTGTCTGGGGATTTACACTCACCAATATAAACAATTTCTATATAAACAATTTCTAAACAACCTTCCATAGGCAGATTTGTTTTAGGAAAATGAGTCATAAGTCGCAAAATATGGATATTGAGACATCACCATATTTGAAAAGTGATGATCAAGCTGATTCCAATGATAGTAAACACCCAATATGTATTTCTATAGATAAAGATTGATATCTTTATTTTTGAAAAGAAAACGTTTGCAATGTTTCTGGATGGGTAATTGCCAGTAAAGTAACTAAATATACTCCATATGAAGGCCTTCAAAACGCAAGGATATATTTAATACATTGTCCCGAAATTGGTTACATGGATTCATATGACTATGAGTGCTAAACCCTCTAACAATCAGAACATTTCAATAAAGAGATCTTGAGAAAAAAACACTTTGAGCAATATCAGTTTTGTGACTTGTGACTCATTTTCCTGGAACACATCACATTTAAGCCCTAAAGAGAGGTTCATGCCATAATATTGACAAATATTATGTTGACGGGATCTGACCAAAACCTGCGGCCTCTTCTTTAGGGGAAAACTGGATTTTATTCTCGGAGAGTGCAATAGTAATGTAATAAAGCGTGTCACAGTAAGGGGAAAGTGAAATGTTGTTTATTCGTGATGTGTTACAGGAAAATGAGTCACAAGTCACAACAGAAATTGATTTTGATTTAATATCATATTTGAAAAGATGAGATCAAGCGGATTCCAACGATGGTAAACAGTTGGACATCTAATATGTATTTCTATATTTAAATTTGATATTTTATTTTTGAAAAAAAAAAGTTTGCAATATTTCTGGGTGGAGAATTACAAGTATAATAAGAATATTCCTAATACACTGTCTTGAAATTTAATACATGTATTTATACGACTAGATAAATGAGAGCATTCCTATACGAAGCATTCCTATTGTGAAAGCATCATTTTGTTCAAATTTATATCAATTTTGCGACTTGTGACTCATTTTCTAGGAACACATCACATTTATCTCTAAGCGTACTTTGTTTTTTTGTTTGAAATATATTTATTCAGGCTTTATCACTATTTGATAGGGTTACATGTCAGGTCAATCAATATAGAATATACATATACTATGTCTATTCCTTGAGATACCATATATATGAATAATTGTATTTCTCAAAGCACAATTACAATAGTCCTTAAGTTAAGAAACAGAGGTGTACTACGTCGTATGGCAGATGTTATAGAAAGAGAAAAGAGAAAAAGAAGAAATAAACACATTTTCATTCATACAAAGTTTAATTTATATTTATACAAAGTATAAATACATAAATTAAATTAAATACATAAATTACGTTGATAAAAAAGGATACTAGTGAAGTTAAAAGACAGATTTGGCGATGTAAAGATCACAATCTGTGTTTGATACCGGGCATGTCCAACTGACTCCTAAAGATTGGACATTTGAGTACAGGACTGACATACTGAGAGGAGGGCTAATAAAAGGCTAAAACTTTACCAAGTTGTCATAAATATGTACAAGCTATGAAACCAGGTGAAATCATGTGCCTAGAATGCATACTTTTTGTCAGAAGGGAGGTAGAATGTGAAAAAGTAGTGAAACCTGTGGTGATCTTACAAGAATGTCAATATTGAAATTGATTTTTTTTTCATACAGAACTTACAAATACGTATACTAATGTGCACATTTTCATGAAGCTATGGATGTCTCCTTTCCAATGATACCAGGATCATTAGGATTTATTCATTTTATTCAGTATGATATGCAAAGGTCGCAAATTGCAAGGCATTTTGCAATTGTACATTCTAAAAATATTTGACCCATATATCCCTTTCAAAGGCACGATATGTTCATTCCTAGTGATACAAGTTACTCATATATACATACTACAGTTTGCCTTTGTCATTTTTCTTGAATTTAGACTCATCTTCCTGACACATTTGATTATGTTACTATTTCACCCTCTTTGTTTGTTTGTTTGTTTTATTATAAGCTCTCATACATGTATGATTTCTCGTACAAAATCATTACCTCATATACAACATGATTTACTATCATCAATTCAAGAGGGAATCATACGTAACTAGGAAACAATATGTCCATAGTGAACATCTATCGAGGATTAATATTTTCCTGTAGAATAATCGCTGGTACACCATTATTTCTAACATACAGAACATATCGATATACACATAATTACCATACAAGGTTGTTTTTTGTTTTACATGTGATTAGAGGAAAAACGTTGTGAAACACTGAGAGGGGATTTTCCGCTTCAGTACAACATAGCAGAAATGTACATATTTTATCTAATAAAAGTTTTATAATAATAATAATAACGTGTGATGAACAATTGGTGACAGAGTTCAAATGCGGTTTTGATGGAAACTGTGTCTGATAATAAAACAATAGAATAACCACAGACATCCGCGGTTTTGTATGAAACTGTGGAACCAACTAATAATGAATAGTGGAAGACATGGGGGCGGGGGGGTGGGGAGGGGTACTAGGTTAAGGTTGAAGGAATGGTATGTACTAACACCAAAAATCTGTAAATATGTTCAAACTGAATTTCAAGAAATGTATAAAGTATCTAATGAAATTTGCATAAAGATTATCACCTTGCATAATATATATTACATATATTCTAGTACCATGATGTATAATACTTTTATATCTCATATCTTGTATAAATAGTAATTTATAAACAAACATACCTTAATGTAAAATGAAAAGTATTATCAGTTAAGAATCATCAAGGATACAAACGAAAATGCGATGGCAACATCGAGATGTACCTGTCAGAGCAATAAAAACGTTACAACAACAACAACAAGTGTTGAACAATATGAGTGAGGCGTGTCAGAGAGACCAAAATCACAATTTCTTTTCTTGATACTTTCGTAACAAGATTCCATATTTGTCCATGTGTTTATGTATCACTGATCGTACACCACATCAACAGGACAAAGAGACAAAAATAACGAGAGTAAAAATACATTTTCCCACAAGAGAGAGGACGCAGGTTTTGGTATTTGTCAATATTATTTCACATTTCACAAACCTTCTCTTCAGGGCTCCTCAGGGGGTGGGGGGTGGGTGGGTGGGTGGGGGGGGGGGGGAGGTCTAATTTTTCTTGTTGCTACCAAAAGACAGCAATTATCATTTGTCACTAAGAAATTCTTTTGTTGATTGTCGCTATATTTTGGTAAAACAGCCAAATGTTTGTCGCTAAGGACTGTTAAGGTCTTTGTCGATTTGTCAGGCTAAGAAAGTGTCTTTGTCATTTGTCACTATAGCTGTCTTTGTAAATTTGTCCCTCGAAGAAAAGGCCGTGTCGAGTTGTGGCCTCACAAGCCCTATCAACGCTGTTCATAGAAGGCTGTTATAACGTAATGGTCTATTTAAGGATCACATTTTCAGAAAATGTACAATTGTCACCTCTACAAATTCAGTAACTTCTGGCAAATTAGAGTGGAATATTTCAAATGTGGTGCATATCCAAGTATCTTTGGCATTGTATTGATTAAAAGTATCTCTTTCTTAGTTTTAAACTGCTTTTTGAACGTAATTTTTCTCGTCGATTTGGATTATTTTAGAGGATTGGGGAAGGTTAATTGTACATTTTCAGAAAATTTGATCCATATATCCTTAAGTATCTGTTTCATCTCTGTCTCTCTCTCCCTTCTTCTCTGTCTCTATTTCCTGGGTATGATCATAAACTGCCTCCCTCTCAGCTCTTCCACCCTTGATATAACCATCTTAAATGTGTTGATAAGGGCGTAAAGCAACCAATCTCACTCACTTCCTCTCAGCACTCCCACCCTTGATATAACCATATTAAATGTGTTGATAAGGGCGTAAAGCAACCAATCTCACTCACTCACTCCCTCTCAGCTCTCCCGCCCTTGATATAACCATATTAAATGTGTCGATGAGGGCGTAAAGCAACCAATCTCACTCACTCACTCCCTCTCAGCTCTCCCGCCCTTGATATAACCATATTAAATGTGTCGATAAGGGCGTAAAGCAACCAATCTCACTCACTCACTCCCTCTCAGCTCTCCCACCCTTGATATAACCATATCAAATGTGTCGATAAGGGCGTAAAGCAACCAATCTCACTCACTCACTCCCTCTCAGCTCTCCCGCCCTTGATATAACCATATTAAATGTGTTGATAAGGGCGTAAAGCAACCAATCTCACTCACTCCCTCTCAGCTCTCCCACCCTTGATATAACCATCTTAAATGTGTTGATAAGGGCGTAAAGCAACCAAACTCACTCACTCACTCCCTCTCAGCTCTCCCGCCCTTGATATAACACTTCAATGTGTCGATAAGTGTGTAAAGCAACCAATCTCACTCACTCACTCCCTCTCAGCTCTCCGCCCTTGATATAACCATATCAAATGTGTTGATAAGGGCGTAAAGCAACCAATCTCACTCACTCACTCACCCTTCTCCAATTGAATAAATTTAATCAATGTTTCTCTTTTTCCTGCTTTGCATCAGGTTCTTATGTTTAGCAGATTTATGTCATGGATATTAATCTTAAGGATCGATGGCGTCTTTTGGTTTAGTTTTAAATGTTTTTATTCACGTCGATAGTAATATTGTCAGTGGGAGGCAAACCTGCCTGTAATCCTATCCACTACAAACTGCATCAGGCCTCTAGTGTTACACGGTAGATGATCGAGTGCAGGGGACAATAGGGGGATTTACATAGCCGCCATTTTGAATCTTGATTCGCATTTTTTCAAATTCAAATTACAAATTCATGCTATTCTCATAGAACCCATTACAAAATTTCAGTCAAAGTTATAATAGTTTCAGTAAGTTTTTAAGCAATTTAAATAGGTTTGAATATAATTAACATTCACATTCAAACAGTTAACATTGGGTATGCTACTAGTACTAAACACAATATACAATTTTTTTTGTAGATTTTTCTCCTCTTCTAGACAATATTAAAAAAAGCTACATGAATATTAAAATCCACATGGTGTCATTCGAATAGTCATGGGATTGTGGGACTAATGGTACAGTCTATAGAAAACATGCCATGTTCAGCATGGTGTATTTATCAATGCTCTAATGTTGTTTTGTCCCCAAACCGTCAGGATAAAAATGTGTCATAGTAAATATCCCATATATCCAACATTTTTCTTTTCCAAATATCATTTCCTTTTCTAAGATATTCCAACACATAATCAACATGACTTATGGATATCTTAATATCCGAAGAGGTACTATCTTGGATTCCTTTTTGACAGAAAGACAGACATGTCAAATGCCTGAGGGACTCCTTCATTTGTATATACTACTATGTGGTGTTTGACTATTAGCTAGTAGTCTAGCACTAAGTCCCTTAGGCTATTCTCATAGACCAGAAATCAGACTAAAGTGAAGTTGGTTATTAGATGAAAAGATTAGATGAATGGTTATTAGATTTCCTTTATTTTTAAGAAACATTATTTTAGGAATTGTTTTAAAAGTATTGCCTTTAAATTAATGGCTATGAGTTGATAAATTTCATTTCTACACATATATTGATATGTATTCAATTCAATTTAATTCAATTCAAAGCATTTTTTATTTATACAAGAAAGGTGTACAAAAAGGAGCCCCGTATCTGAAAGGTGACTTCCAGGTCTTCCAACGGATTCCTGACTAGTTCCTACCAAGAAAGAAAGAATGTATAAAAAATAATAAATTATCAAGGTGCGCTAGTCTATCCATGACAGAAAGGAAAGGAGCAACAGGTCATGGGTAATAGGGGAGTCGTCGTAGTAAAAAGACTCCTTGTAATGGGTGAAAAGATCTCTGTAATGAAGAAATAGTCGGTGCCATGAATCTCTTTGTTTTGTAATAGGAAAAGGTGTGTTAGTAATATATTTTGGCTATGCGTAATATGTGAAAAAAAAGAGGAAAAGTCTGCAATATTACATATATCGTACAGATGACGACTCTGGGACGCAACAAATGTCACTATCCATGTTTTATATTTGTTTCCATGACAATAGTCCCTACTATCTCTCCCATTATGCATTTTGGTTTTCATAGATCATTTATACCAGCTGTGATATTGGTGAACACATTTTTGCAATTTTAGATAGAAATGTTGCCAAATATTTGTATGTCAGATATCAAAAGAATCCATCCCAGCATGCACTGCAGTAGACATGCGCAGTGAGACATGCAAATCCTCTACTGTGATGTGTTTCAGGGAAATGAGTCACAAGTCGCAAAATAGATATTTTCGAAAGATTTATTTACAAGGTCGCTTTATGGGAATGTTCTGATCTTTGAGGCATAGCAATTTATGTCCCAAATTTTAAGACTATTAAATTTACCCTTGCGTTTCAAAGGTCATCCTATGGAGTACATTAAGTTAATTTACTAGTAAGTAGTAATATTAAGTACTTTTATATCAATTTATGCATGGAACAACATGTGATCCGTTCTAGGAAAATGAGTCATAAGTCGCAAAATATGGATTTTGAAATATCCCCATATTTGAAAAGAAGAGATCAAGCTGATTTCAATGATAGTAAACACTATAGGACACCTAATATGTAGTTCTATATTCTAAGTTTTTATTTTTGAAAAAAAAAAGTTTGCAATGTTTCTGGGTAATTACCAGTAAAGCAAATACATATACTCCATACGAAGGCCTTCAAAACACAAGGATATATTTAATACATTGTCCCGAAATTTGTTACATGGATCCATATGACTATAAGTGCTCAACCCTCTAGAGATCAGAACATTTCAATAAAGAGATCCTTTGATAAAAAACACTTTGAAAAATATCGATTTTGCGACTTGTGACTCATTTTCCTGGAACACATATCACATATGGCGAGTGACAAGTCGAAAAAAGTCACAGAAAATGTAAACGGTAAAGGTATGATTTTGTAGACGGTAAAGGTATATCATTATTGCAGCTAGACTAATAAAAGAAGTCCCAGAACAAATCAAAAGGGATAATTTTCCAGTCATTGAAGTCCCATAGATTGCATCCTTTCCAATGTGCACGACGCGATCACATTGATTGATAACCTGTCCATTGCTTTTAATACATTGTTTTTATTAAAATGTTTCTTATATATTTTTTTTTTTTTTAAATTTTTATTGGTCAAAGTTTCATACCATGATAATTCTCATTTGCCAATTGAAAACAATATTCCTAACAATCTCTACTATATTATTACATCTCGATCATCTCAACTACCTTACATTATACTTTATCTTGTTTAATTGACGTATATGGGTTAGATTTTCAGAAAATGTACAATTGGCAGCTGTAGACATTTAGTAAATTCTGCTAAATTAGGCTGCAATTTGGTCAATACTTGGTAAATTGGGGTATATTCGGCATTGCATTGATTCTAGCAACCTGTTTGGTTAGGTTGAACTGTATTTTGAACTTTATTTTCGTCTGAAATTTGGGTTATTTTAGAAGATTGGCGAAGTTGAATTGTACATTTTCTGAAAATCTGACACATATAGAGCTGTAAAGTATATTACAACGTACCGAGCATATCGATATAATTGAAATGTGTATTTTTTCTCGATTAAAATTCTTTTTTTGTATCATAAATGTATAATATAATGCCATGTCTTAAGCAATCAGGCAACCTCTGAGAACATCAACCCTCGTCGCTGTAATGTATTTTTGTTGTCCTGAATAAACATAATTAAAAATAGAAATAAAAAAATCAATGTAATGATATCACAAAATCCATTTTTTGCGACTTGTGACTCATTTTCCTGTGACTCATCACATCAGATATGGTAACATTTTCAGAAAATGTACAATTCACCTTCACCAATCTCTCATTTAAGTCACGTTTAATACAAAAATAAGCTACAAAATGCAGTTTAACATAACAGAACCGATACTTTAAATCAATGCTATACCAATCAGATATACCCGGTAGTCATTATTTTTCAGTCTAATTTAGTAGAATTTCCTAAATGTGTAGAGCTGCCAATTGTACATTTTCTGAAAATCTGACCCATATGTTTCGTCTCTTCGTGTTCATCTCCTCCCACACGAGACTGATGCAGTCAAAAATTTTGTTCTCTTGATTGTGTTTTGATAGAATTGTCACGATTGTTTATTTTTAACCTGCATATTGTTTTCTCGGGAGGTTGTCCATGAATGGGTTATATTTCTTAGTCTAATATCATTATAATTATTGTTTATTTGCACGATAAATAAGATACAAAAAGGAGACATTTGATATAAGGGTCAGTTTTTCAGAAAATGTACAATTTGCAGAGTTCCACATTCAGTAAATTCCGTGAAATTTGGCTGCAATTTGGTCAATACTAGGTAAATTCGAGTATATTCAGCATTGCATTGATTCTAGCAATCTGTTTGGTTAGGTTGAATTGTATTTTAAACTTTATTTTCGTCTGAAATGTGGGTTATTTGAGAAGATTGGCGAAGGTAAATTGTACATTTTCTGAAAATCTGACCCATATACATACATGATCTTTCGCGGCACCCTCTGGGAGTACTAGTTCCTAGATTTTGTGCACCTGCATTGTACCATACCATCTGCAATAAAAGGATTTTTTAATTGAATTGAATCTTTCAGAATGTTCCTATCCTGAGAAGTTGTTCTTTTGGACTCAACAATACAGTTGTTAACACTCATGACAAACGTTTATTTATGACGGATTTACTTGTTTTTTTTTGTTTTTTTTTTGTTTACATTAAACTTTATTTCCATATCCTGCCCTCTTGGCGTATACAATTCTAAGAGATTTCACTTCGACAGATCACTTGAAATTAAAGTCAGTTTTATTTTCTGACAATTGATTTTCTCGATTTTTTGTTGTTGCGATTTACAGTTTCCTCATACCACCATTTACATGAACAAATCTTTGTACTGTAACCTTTAACATTATCTCGATTTACTTGTTAAACGTGTTATAAGCAGTCGGGCTTGAAATCCTCCCACTATTTGGGAGCTTAGTTCCACTGATGGTCCCTGTGTGGCAAATAGAGTATCAACAACAACAACAACAACAACAAGAGGAAGCTTTGACATATTTCAAAACCAAACAGAGCATATCCAAAGTTAGAGTAGAGAAGATAAGTGTATTACTAGGGAGGTTTAGCAAGTCTAACCTATACGTAAACGTAACCGTATCAGTATCTCTGATATACAAACATATGTTACAAGGAAGAAGAAAGTTCAGCAAAACATGGCGGGACAAACATATCAAGCAAAATGTTTCGTCGCACAATTTATTTCTTATACATAAAAATGCGACGTAATTCACAAAAGAGATACGGTTACGGGTACGTAATTGAGATACGTGTGCTTGCGGAACCTCCCTAATGTCACTGATAATGTTGACTAGGGTAGTGTAATGTGGCGGTACACTATGTAGTATGTAGTATGTAGTACAGGAGACATGAGTGTTCATGAGATGAAAAGTAAAATTTTATTTTTATCTTTTAGAGAAGACAATCATTTTCGTTTCTAAAATCATTTTGCATCTCATTTAAAATAACTTTCGTTATAATTTTCGTTTCAACATCACATGTTACTATAATTATAAATTTCGTTATTCATTTCACATGGAAGTGGACCTATTCGAGAGTTTGGATAAGATGAGATCTCACGAGATTTGAGACAATTTATACTTTTCATCGCATGAAGACTAAAACATAAAGAGTTCACCGTGCCACTCTTTATGTACGCTAATGGTTCGCTCTGTTTATTTGTGCTAGAACACATAAGAAGCAAGTAAAGAGCAAAGTGAAAGTAGTCAAGTGAAAACATACGGTCTTAAAATTGGAGTCTTTTTGGTAGATGCATGTTCCATGAAATTAACCTTTCAAGGCGAGGCAGTTTACATATTTTTTGCCTGGCTATATGCGTTGAAAAGTAAAAGATAATTACATTTCGCTCCATTTTGGGCTCCAGGACGCGTGTCTAACATGACGATTGGGGTTTAAAAACACTTAAGAATTATTTTCTCCAGATAATATGTGTCATATGTACATCATTTAATAGATGTAAATGATTATTGATCAAATTTCTCCATAATGACTAGAATTTGGTGTTCGATAATTAAAATAAATTGGTCAAATTGGGTGCAATATGGAGGTAACTTTGCTCCAAATTCACTTTCCAGCGTTTATGTACGTTAGTTATGGGATCATCATTATTGTCCCCATGACAACATATACTTATCAAAATATTACTAATGTATTTGTTTACAGATATTTCGAATTTCAGGAAAATCCGTTTATTTTTGACTAAGTTATGCCCCCTTCTATTAATATCACAAATGAATGCCTTGAGGAATTCACCCGCCCTGAATGGGTAAAAATCCAAGATGGCGTACATCCATGTCCTCTATTAGAACCTTTCCAAAAGCTTGCACATGCGCACTGACACCCATTTTCTGGCTGGTTTCAGGGTGGCTGATATTCCCCGGTTTTACATCACCATGGATACGCCTTCTAATGAGGAACCGGAAGAACAGGAGAGTTCCGATATCAAGGTGAGGCTAATGGAGGGGTGTGTGAGGGGTGGGACTGGCAGGCAATTGTATCATTTCTTTAAATATAAGGCCAATATTATTATTCAAATTAATTATTTAAAAAACAACACCCCAAAATGTAAATATTCCTATAAAGGATTCTTGTGAAAAAACCATTTGAAAAGTATCATCTTTTATGACTTTTGACTAGTTTTTCTGTACACACCACACCTGGAATTATAGATACAAGAGCCTTCGGCTGAGCCCTACATCAGAAAAACAGATCATATAAAAAATGAATCACAGAAAAACAGATATCAATCAAATTGAATAGGCCTAGAATGAATAGACCAAATTCAGGGTGCGTCATTAATCAGTCTCTCTCTAGCCTAGCTTTCATACAGGTAGGAGCTAGTACAGTACAAAAATTACCGATGTGACACAATGAGTTATAACACAACTTTGCATGACAAATTTTTCTCCCTCTCCGAGCTTTTCCCCCACTATTGGGCCACCATAGAGAGCAACACTAACGTCATAACGTCATCGGGACTGTGAGCCATGAAAGTGACGTCAACACGTTGTCAACGTCGCACTGAACTCTCAAAAGATCGCTCTAGAAAGATCGGGAAAAGTATTTTTTTTTATGAGAGTAAGATGCTTTAGTCTAGAAACATATGAGATGGGAAATAAAAAAAAAATCTCCCAGCTTACACCTCTCCCACTACGCATGCTTTAGTGCGCAACATATAGCTGACCGGAAGCCGCTCATGGGTGAATCGGAGCCGTAGTTAAAGAGGAAGTTAAAAAGGGACGTAAAGCAACCCATCCCTGTGATATGGAGCTCAGACTGCACTAATACAAGCGGTGCCAGCGCCCAGGGCACAACTCCATATACTACTCACAGCTCTCAGTGAGTGAGAATAGTTGCTTTACGCCATTATCAACACATTGAAGGTTATATCAAGGGCGGGAGAGCTGAGAAGGAGTGAGTGAGTGAGATTGGTTGCTTTACGCCCTTATCAACACATTGCAGGTTATATCAAGGGCGGGAGAGCTGAGAGGGAGGGAGGGAGTGAGTGAGTGAGATTGGTTGCTTTACGCCCTTATCAACACATTGAAGGTTATATCAAGGGCGGGAGAGCTGAGAGGGAGTGAGTGAGTGAGATTGGTTGCTTTACGCCCTTATCAACACATTAAAGATGGTTATATCGAGGGCGGGAGAGCTGAGAGGGAGTGAGTGAGTGAGATTGGTTGCTTTACACCCTTATCAACACATTAAAGATGGTTATATCAAGGGCGGGAGAGCTGAGAGGGAGTGAGTGAGTGAGATTGGTTGCTTTACACCCTTATCAACACATTAAAGATGGTTATATCAAGGGCGGGAGAGCTGAGAGGGAGTGAGTGAGATTGGTTGCTTTACGCCCTTATCAACACATTTAATATGGTTATATCAAGGGCGGGAGAGCTGAGACGGAGGCAGTTTATGATCATACCCAGGACATAGAGATAGAGAAGAAGGGAGAGAGAGACAGAGAAAAGAGACAGAAAAACACTTTATGGTCTTACCCAGGACCAGGGTTTTCCTGGAGCCCTCTGCCTGATGTTGAGCATACTAGTCAGGGCGGCATGATGATTCGCCTTCGCTAATAGTCCCAAATACCCCCAATTTAAGACTGCAAACAATCCAAAACAATCCAAAATATGTGTAAAACTCTGACAGAAGAAAGAAAAATGAACTTGGCTATGAATAAAATCGACAGAATAACCAATATATATAATCTCAAGGAAGCAATGCTTAGGGTCTGTTGAGCTAAGCAGCCATAGCTGCATGCTGTTGACTAAACTTCTGAGCTTAACATCGGGGTAAGGGGATCGATACATCAAAATGTCAAAAAGTTCTCTGATTTGAGCTTTTTAGCCTATTGGCAGCTCAGGACTCGGCGAAAGAATTACCCGAAAAACAAAAATGGCGGATCTTTATCCCTGAGGTGACAACAGTGTTTAGAAGGACTTTTACATGTATACAGCAACAGTAACTGACGCAATGGAGTAAACAAAATTGACCTTGTGTATATTCTGTTACTTTTGGACAAGAAAAAACAACTCTTGTTACGAAAGAGCCATTTTCTAGTCTTCACCTAGTTTTCAGCTACCTTAAATGGGAAACACATCTATGTGTTACGTGTAGAGCTGGTGATACTTGCTTGAAGGCATCTCTGGTGACACAGGAGGCAGAACACAGGCTTTGTAGCAGACACCACATGTATGGGTCAGATTTTCAGAAAATGTACAATTGGCAGCTGTACAGATTTAGTAAATTCTGCTAAATTAGGCTACAATTTGCTCAATACTAGGTAAATTCGAGTATATTCGGCATTGCATTGATGTATGGGCAATCTGTTTGATTAGGTTGAACTGTATTTTGAACATTATTTTTGTCTGAAATTTGGGTTATTTGAGGGGATTGGTGAAGTTTAATTGTACATTTTCTGACGATCTCACCCACATGTGTGTGGAGGCTGCTTTAGCAGGGTTCAGGGACATATAGCAGCTACAAAATAGTGTGTGTGTGTGTGGGGGGGGGGGCTGGTTAAGGGGTGGGGGGATTTTGAGATAGGGACCCGATACTAACAATAAACTGAATATATATAGACAAAATTGACTGATGGCTGTGTGGGAGGTGGTTATCTTCCTTGGGCTACTCAATTGTGTCGCTATGCACCCTTACGAAAACTGCTACGCCCACAGGAGATAACCACCTCTTACACTGCCAGAAGTCAATTTTGTATCTATTATACCTCCCTAGATAAGCTCTGTTCACCACACTGTTTTGTTTACTTTTCTGAAAGTTTCTCACTTTCAGTCCCCCTCACTCATTTTCAGGTCTATTTAAATACGCAATAAATTCGCAATTGCACAGCTGCTTATAATTATCATTATATCATTACATACAATGTATGACAAATGCGAAAATAATTATTTAAATACAGAAAATAAGGATGTGAACATGGCCCTTTTTTTTCAACACAAATTCTGCCAGAGGTAAATATGATATGCAAATGCCGCCCAGTGGGTTTTCCAATGCTGTACCCTATGGCTTATCATACCTTCCCACTCAGAGGTATAATAAAAACCAATAAAAATGTAATATAATGGTGAAGGTAGATAATATCACTAAAATCGGGAGAACAACGGGACATGTTTGGTTTGTGGTTCAGTTTGACTTTATTTTGTAATATAAAAAAAAATATAATTATATCCCTTATAAAGGATTCATACAGGACTCATTAACCAAATAGAAAATGAATGACTGATATGTAATAGTTACTAAATAACAATGGGAAGGGTGGGGGTTGACACTTTGATTCCGAGAGCCTAACAATGTTCTGAATACTTATAAACTATGAAAAAAGTAAATACACTGCACAACGTATTCAATCTAAACGATGTTGAACATGTTTGCATGTTCAACAACGTTTACAACACATTGGTGTAGATGCTTTTTGCACTGATTACGATTTTACAATCAAGCCCCGTGCTCCCGTCCACTGTGCTAAACGTTCTGCTACATGCTTTTAACTGTTGAAGACGTTGTTCAATACATAGCATCTTCAACACTATTTAGCTAATGGTATGATTGTTTAATGAACATGTTTTTTTATATCAAAACACAGGTCTTTTTGTTACCATCAGAATTATCAAAAGAACTATCTGATATATTGTATCTAGATGTCCAAAGCTTGTATGAGTGGGGAACAGAATGTTATTTGGTAAAATTCACACTTTATATTAAAAAATGTTAAGCAGGTTCATCATTTTTTCTGTAATCTTAGTACATTTTACATCAGTCTAGGCCTACCTTTTATTCATTATGATTAAGAAAACATTAGCCTGTCTGTCCTCATGACCAATTGTGGACCCAATTGACCAATATGCCTTCCTTCAAAACACATTTTCAATCCTCAAGAACCATTACTACTCAATTATTGCTCATAAACAATTGTTCTAAATAAGACTGACCTTGTAGTAACAATGGTGGCAATTTCTGAATACACAATAACCTCTGTTTAAGTTTCACCTTAGCTTTCAAACGTGTGAAAAGGATGCCACACACCCATGAGTATGGGTGCGCGAAATGGGGCAGAGTATGGGTGCGCGAAATGGGGCATTAAAAAGTGTTAAAACTTAAATGTGTGAGATTGCTGCTATACTATATGATAGTGTATACACAGAAGCAAGCGTTGGCACAGAAATATTACTATATCAAGATAGTATCCGGCCAGAATAAACGAGCAAGAAATCCAATAATGTGAGGTATTGGTATATTAATGAATAATGTAGAAAATGATGAGAGAGTCAGATATCATGTTGCGTTTATCCTGTTGCGATATCCTGTTAATATTCATTCTCCCTCACTGAATGAGGTGTGTCCATGCTTAGGTATATGTAAAAAAATATGTACCCTCCTACTGTACCCTCTCCATGGCCTCCATAATTTCCACCAGTACCTCTTACAGTACCTTCTCCTACTATATATATATGTCGAGGCACTATTGATAAAGAAGGTGGTAAAGTCAAAGCACTCCAAAATAGCACTCTCTCTCTCTGTACCCTTATTCATAGTCAGGTAGCCTATGTATATATATGCGCTAGATTTATATAAAAGTATACGTTTTATCTGTGCAAAGATAATATAGCAGCAATATTAACATTAAAATTGAGTTGGGTGAAGAGTAGGGCGGGGTTATATATGGGTCAGATTTTCAGAAAATGTACAATTCGTCTTCATCGATCCTCTCAAATAGCCCACATTTAAGACAGAAATGAGCTTCAAAATGCAGTTTAACATAACAGAACTGATACTTTAAATGAATGTGATACCAATATACTCAGATATACCCGGTATTCATCATTTCTCAGCTGCCAATTGTACATTTTCTGAAAATCTGACCCATATATGTATAGCCTCACAGCAAAATAAATAAAGTCATGAATACGTATAATTTATAACTGGTCATATTTTGCTTTACCCTGTATAAAGGCTTGTTACTTAAATGTACACAGTCGCAACACCTACCCTCGCCCAGTAGTAGTGGCCCCTAGTCGGGGAAAGGTGTAAAAACACTTGGACATAGACATTGGATATTAGCTACCAATCCACTTGTACATCTATCAGCTGTTCTACAACGCGCATGCGTAGAGCCACTAGACAAAATGGCGGATCGTTCAAAGTTTTAGTTTGCAACAATTGTTCACATTCCCACCCAAGTTTCATGTCTACAATTCATCTCTACAAAAGTGCAATGGAGCTGCCCACTGTATAACGGAGAATATCAGGTTAGTTAAATCATCATCGGTATTTGCAACAATATTAAGCATGTTCTGCCAGTAGCTAAGTCGCACATAACAGTCAGGGCTGTTAGGCCAATCATACTTGAACACCCTTTACCAAGACTGCCCGCCGCCTCCCCTTGACCGCCTCCCGTCAAGGAGAGGCGGCATAATCGCAGGGCTGCCATTGTTCCAGCCTTTGGCCGGAGGCTCCGGCCTTTTGGGGTCCTAAAATTCTAAATGCTAAATATCCGGCCTCCGAATTTGAACCCTTTAAAGGCTGTTTTTCTCCGGCTTTTTGGAGTGTTCGGAAATCAAAACCTACAACATTCATAATTTCGGAATTTTGGGTTATATTCTGACCATACCGGTCACTTTGTAAAGACCTGGAAATCTGCCTTATGCCAGGCCCACACTTTCAAGAACTCAGGGCTGAATAGGCGTTAAGACAATTCATAAGAATTCAAAATCGTTCTTAAGAAACATACTTGAGTTCGGTAATGTGTGGGCTTTCTTAGGAGGAAACCTCCAATTCATATGCCAAATCATAGGTTTTTACGACAATTCATAGGCAATATTTTGGAATTTTTGTGAGTTCCCAATTCATACAAATTGCGAGTTCTTGAATGTGTGGGCCCAGCTTTATTGGTCAAGCAACTAAACTCCCAATAAACCTGTATTTCGGTAGCCTATAGTCAGGCTGATGCTGACCCTACTAGTGCAAGCAGTACTGTAGATATACGTCTGACTATCTATGTAGCCTATTGGTGTTACTGAGAGGTTCGAAAGGTTATGTCTAGTCATTATAGTCATTAAAGAAAGTAAACAGTATAGCCTATATACAATTTTGATATTGTTTGAAATCATTTCAATATTGATTGAAATCCGAATTCCTTATTATTAGGGGATACGTCCATCTGAAATCTTTCATTAAAAAGAAAGAATGTTGTAAATCAGCCCACTGGCAGCAACATTTTAAATAGGCTATGAACTTGTTTGATTATATTTGACGACATAAGTGTATATAGATATGTACACCGACTATCTGATCTTCTATTATGCTATACAACTTAAAGAATTGCGCCAATGTTACTTAATATTTCCAAAAATATATTTTGAAACCGGGCATTAGGCTAAGGAAAATACTTGAAGTTGAATGCTCTTAAAAATTGTTTAAAATAAATTTTTGGCAAACTATTCTGCACAGAACGATTTATTGATTTGGGATAATGTTAAATAACGGTCATTTTGAGGGAAAATTACTTATAATAAGTACATTACTGGTTCTTCCATATTTCTTAGCTAGATTTCCTCAGTTCGTATTTCCAAAACGTAGTTGGAATTTATAAGATAAAGCATTTGTTAGTTATAATTCGGGTCTGACTCTCCTCAAAATCACTAGAATGCCCTGAAATAGCTGTCATTTTTTTTCAAATTTTTCGGGGGGAGCATGCCCCCAGATATTCTTTATTTCAGTTCTACATTATTGGAAGAAGCAGCATGAACGATACTCTAGCCAAGAACAAGTCCTCATATCAAAAATAGAATCTCAATAGTTTAGGAATGGATGAAACCAAGTATCCTTGGAGATATTGAGATGTAAGTGAATGCGCATTGTTTGTTTTTTTAAAGGAAATGAATACGAACAATATTATGATAAAATGATTGAAATGTGAACCATTAAATGTGAATCATGCCCCCAATACATATATATGCATACAATGCCTTTTTAACTGAGTTTTCCTCCATATAAATGGTACATCTTAATTTTTATTCCAAATGCTGAGACCACAACAATAACATTTGAGGAAATATCCAGTAACAGTAACATAATTTGTTCTCTTTGAACAGCACATCAGTCGCAGACGTTTTGTATGTCCCAAGCATATGAATACAAATGCAAGGAGGGACAGACTTCAATGGAAAGAGATAGGCACCACAATCTTGGAGCCTGTGTTTGATTCCCATGCCTTTAAATCTATGGTAAGTGTCAATAACCCCTCACTCATAAACCCCACCCCTCACTCGTACACCCCAACCCACCCCTCACTCATACACCCAACCCCTCACTCACACACCCCACCCCTCACACACCCCAACCCCTCACACACCCCCAACCCTTCACTCACACACCCACCCCTTTCTCATACACCCAACCCCTCACTCATACACCCACCCCTCGCTCATACACCACCCCTCTCCCCCCTCACTCATACACCCCACCCCTCGCTCCCACACCCCACCCCTCACTCACTCATACACCCCACCCCTTGCTCATACATCCCCCCTCACTCATACACCCCACCCCTTGCTCATACATCCCCCCTCACTCATACACCCCACCCCTTGCTCATACACCCCACCCCTTGCTCATACACCCAACCCCTCACTCATACACCCACCCCTCGCTCATACACCTCACTCATACACCTTACCCCTCGCTCATACACCCCTCCCCTCACTCACCCACCCCACCCCTCACCCCTCAAACTTGTTAGTCTTGATTTTTGTTTTAAATTGTAATAATGGCATTTCCAGGTATTTAAATTCTGCAACAAAAATATGCTTGAACCCACATAATATGCAAAGATTTGTTGTCTGTTCTACTTCCTTTCTAATACTCATTCTTTTTTTCCAGGAAACCATCAAGCGACGCAAGACTACATGTCTATACACTGCCATCACATTTGTTCTGCATAACTACCTGAAGATGCCCCAACAAAAATGGAGTATCCAAGATTTGTATTGCGAAGAAGTAAAAACAATAAATACCATGTGGTGATCAACTATAAAACACTCAAATTTACGTTTGTATTGTAGAAACACGATCCCAATACATGTGTAGTACTATTTCTATTCCAATATATTTTGTGAAATATCTAATTTTGAAGGTCTGGTGTGACACACTTTCAGATTCTGAACCATGACCAATGCCGGACTTGAAGATATTGATAATTTATTTTGTCTTTAGATTTGTTTCAAATCGGTACATGTAGTAGATAATCGTTATCCACTGTTATTTTTATTAACCATATTAGGCTAAAAGAAAAATAAATATTTTTGGCCTGTCATGACAGGTTGCATCCATTAGAACAAAGGTTATCCTCCACTCCCCTCACCCACCATCTCCTCTCATACCCTCAATCCTTCTCAGACATCCACTCCTCCACTCCTCTCACCCCACCTTGCCCCTCTCCCTCCCCTGATAAGCTCACCCCATCTTGCCTCTCCCCTCCCCGACTTACAGCCTCTTATACCCGCTACCAATTTCACCCCTCCTCTCTTCCACTCTGCTCACTCCACCTTGCCCCTCCTTTTCCTCTCATACCCTCAACCCATTTCACCCCTCCTCTCTTCCACTCCCCTCATCCCACCTTGCCCCTCCTCCTGTCGTCACCCCGCCCCACTGCTCATACAATCAATCTCTTCCTTCCCATCCTTCTGTCACCCAATCTCGCCCATCCCCTCTGCCACTCACCCCCTCTCATACCCTCACCCTATCTTGCCCCTCCACTCCTCCACTCACCCCCTCTCATACCATAACCTCCTATCGCCCCTTCCCTCCTCCACTCACCCCCTCTCATCCCCTCACCCCATCTTGCCCCTCTCCACTTACACTCACCCACCCACCCCCAATCATACCCTCACCCCACCTCGTCCCCCTCCTTTCTTCCACACAACCCTCTCATACCCTCATCCAATCTCGCCCACTCCTCTCATCCGCTCACCCCATCTCCTCCTCCCCTCGCACCTTCTGATACCCTCATCCCATCCCCTCCCCCTCTCACCACCACCCACCCCTTCTGATACCCTCATCCCATCTTGCCCCTCTCCATCTACATTCACCCCCTCATACCCTCACCCAACCTCGTCCCCCTTCCCTCCTCCACCCTCCCCTCCTCCACTCACCCCATCTCATACCCTCACCCCATCTTGCCTCTCCACTCATACCCTTACCCGATCTTGCTCCTCCCCTCCTCCATTTCCTGCCTCTCAAACCCTTACCCCCTCACCCTATCTCACCCCTCCTCCACTCACTCCCCGTCACACACTCAACCCCATCTTGCCCTTCCCCTCCTCCATTCACCCCTTCTCATACACTTACAAAAGATATATTTTTTTTAGGTTTTGGGGGGAGTATATATTTTTTTATTTTGAGTTGGGACCTTGCCTCTTTTGGCAGATTTGATGATAAATTGGACTTGTTTATGACATATGTACATATGTTTATGAAATAAAGAACTGGTTAAAAATTACATAATTTGTGTTTCCTCCTCGTTTGTAAATGGTCTTGCCATACTGATCACATAAACTTGATATTATTAATTTCATCGTCCCTATCTATCCCCAAAAGAATTCTCCAGACCAAAAGGATTTCATAAATGGTCTTTTAAATCAAACCTTACCTAGGCCTATATAAAAAAAAAATAAAAAAAATATATATTTTTCAATTTCAATCAATTTTTAAGCAAATTTTTTCAATCAATTTTTATTCAATTTTGTTCCCGATTATCTAAACGTTTTCTGATACGCTATTGAAGACGGTTTTTAATGCCTAGACGGTAATATAGAAGCTAAACGTTTTTGAACATGGTAACGGAAAAAAACCGTCTTCTAAAAGGGGACAAAAAAACCGTCTTCAAAAACGTTTAGTACGAAGACGGTTTCACTTGCAGTGTATAAATAACCAGAATATAAATATAATGGAATTCTTTAAATTTATTGTTTGATAAATATTATATTCTTAGTTATGTACTATTATATTGTAAAACAAGAATGTAATATATAAAACAAGGTGATTTTTAGTCGAATAGAAAATAAATATCATTTCCTGAGTGTATACCTGTGGTTCTGAATGTGCTTTATTTTTTATTTCTGGGTTAAATATGGTCTTTGGCCCTCCAACTCCAACTTCCCCCCTGTGCCTCCCCACTATCCCTGTCCCTCCCCCTGTCCCTCCAACTTCCCCCCTGTGCCTCCCCACTATCCCTGTCCCTCCCCTTGTCCCTGCCCCTGTCCCTCCCCTTCCCCCTGTCCCTTCCCTTCCCCCTGTCCCTCCCCTTGTCCCTGCCCCTGTCCCTCCCCTTCCCCCTGTCCCTTCCCTTCCCCCTGTCCCTCCCCTTGTCCCTGCCCCTGTCCCTCCCCTTCCCCCTGTCCCTTCCCTTCCCCCTGTCCCTCCCCTTGTCCCTGCCCCTGTCCCTCCCCTTCCCCCTGTCCCTTCCCTTCCCCCTGTCCCTCCCCTTGTCCCTGCCCCTGTCCCTCCCCTTCCCCCTGTCCCTTCCCTTCCCCCTGTCCCTCCCCTTGTCCCTGCCCCTGTCCCTCCCCTTCCCCCTGTCCCTTCCCTTCCCCCTGTCCCTCCCCTTGTCCCTGCCCCTGTCCCTGCCCTCCCCTATCCTCCCGTTCCCCCTGTCCCTCCCCTTGTGCCACCCTTGTGCAGCCCCCTATGTCTCTCCTCCCGTCTCTCCCCCTTCTCCTACCCCCTGTTCCCCTCCCCACCTACATATGATGCTATATGTGAGCCTGTTGCTGCTAGTGCCTGTTAACCCATATAGAGTCAGGTGACACACAGGCAGCTATAGGGGCTATGGTAGCCTGAAACAGAGCTATAGGGCAGACTAGGCTTAGTCCGTTAAAGTTGCAGTCTCAGTTAACACGGGTAAACAAGTCAAGATTTTCTAATTGTTGTTCTGTTGCCATCTTTATTACATATACAGATGTTTCCAGGGTGCGATTCAGGGACTCTTTCCATTCTTCAGCTCATTTCGACCCAATTATAAACCTACATCATGCCATTTGGTATAATTATTCCATACTTGTTCAGTTACTAAGGTGCCGTTCAGGTGTGCCTTCATCTTTTTCTAATCGCACCTCTGTGCCATGCACTTGCCATGGTAACATGTGACCCAAATAACGCAATTTCATTGGTTTGGCGACGTTGCACTCTTGGCGACGTGTGCTCTGCCTGGCATGCTTGGAAAGTTTTCAAGCAAAGATCCGATAATTTGGCAAGAAATACAGTAATAATACGGTCAATATAACAAATTAATCTACAAATCAGTATGTAATACATACCAAATGGCACTCTGTATGGTTTATAATCAGGTCTCAACGAGCTGAAGAACAAAACGAGTCCCAAAGGGACAAGTTCCATTATTCAGCTCGTCTCAACCCGATTATAAGTCTATGGGGTACTGGATAGAGTGAATATTTACACCCACAATACTAAGTCTATGGGGTACTGGATAGAGTGAATATTTACACCCACAATGCTAAGTCTATGGGGTACTGGATAGAGTGAATATTTACACCCACAATGCTAAGTGTATGGGGTACTGTATAAGTGAATATTTACACCCACAATGCTAAGTCTATGGGGTACTGTATAGAGTGAATATTTACACCCACAGTGCTAAGTCTATGGGGTACTGTATAGAGTGAATATTAACACCCACAATGCTAAGTCTATGGGGTACTGGACCAATCGGGCCACAACCGCCTTTTGCCTGCAAAAGCGCAGCTTCTTCTCAAAAACCACACCAGGCCCTCCATACCCCCAAAAGAACGGAACTAGGATAAGGGGCGCAAAGAAAACACTTTAGTTCGGAATTTGTCCCGGGTTCGTCCAAAACCGCTCACACATTCTTTCTAGTTAGCTCCTCCTATACCGAACAAGCCAGTCAGAATGTCTATACGATGCCGTACAAGAAACCAAGAAATTTACGACGCACAACCTGTTCCAAGCTTCTCAACTGGCCACCATTGCGTTCGCCCGTAACGATACATAAGGCTTTCCATAGGGAGTAGTCATCTCTGCGCATGCGCGATGCTCTTGTTCGGGGTTCACTTCCGCCAAAACAGTCACGCTTGTCAATGGCGTCAAAACAAACGTAAAGAATCTAGGATTATTACATTAAAAAAGGTAACAAAATACATAATCTAATTGTCTGCCCCATCTTATGGTGATATACCATAAGAATGGCGGCAGATATGACCAGGCAAAACACTTGACAACCCCGTTTTTCAATGGATTAATCACCGTACAGTCACCGCGGGTCCCGGGTGGTGTAGGCGGCGGACGGTGGGCACATATCAATGCTGTCAGTCAACAATTTATAAGGTTAACTCTAAGCAACTAATTTATCACAGGAAACAAATGTTCTCAACGATTCTGGCGGCTAAACTTCACTGGATAGAGTGAATATTTACACCCACAATGCTAAGTCTATGGGGTACTGTATAGAGTGAATATTAACACCCACAATGCTAAGTCTATGGGGTACTGTATAGAGTGAATATTTACACCCACAATGCTAAGTCTATGGGGTACTGTATAGAGTGAATATTTACACCCACAATGCTAAGTCTATGGGGTACTGTATAGAGTGAATATTTACACACACAATGCTAAGTCTATGGGGTACTGTATAGAGTGAATATTTACACCCACAATGGTAAGTCTATGGGGTACTGTATAGAGTGAATATTTACACCCACAATGCTAAGTGTATGGGGTCCTGGATAGAGTGAATATTTACACCCACAATGCTAAGTCTATGGGGTACTGTATAGAGTGAATATTAACACCCACAATGCTAAGTCTATGGGGTACTGTATAGAGTGAATATTTACACACACAATGCTAAGTCTATGGGGTACTGGATAGAGTGAATATTTACACCCACAATGCTAAGTGTATGGGGTCCTGGATAGAGTGAATATTTACACCCACAATGCTAAGTGTATGGGGTACTGTATAGAGTGAATATTTACACCCACAATGCTAAGTCTATGGGGTACTGTATAGAGTGAATATTAACACCCACAATGCTAAGTGTATGGGGTCCTGGATAGAGTGAATATTTACACACACAATGCTAAGTCTATGGGGTACTGGATAGAGTGAATATTTACACCCACAATGCTAAGTCTATGGGGTACTGTATGGAGTGAATATTTACACCCACAATGCTAAGTCTATGGGGTACTGGATAGAGTGAATATTTACACCCACAATGCTAAGTGTATGGGGTCCTGGATAGAGTGAATATTTACACCCACAATGCTAAGTGTATGGGGTCCTGGATAGAGTGAATATTTACAGCCACAATGCTAAGTCTATGGGGTACTAGATAGAGTGAATATTTACACCCACAATGCTAAGTGTATGGGGTACTGTATAGAGTGAATATTTACACCCACAATGCTAAGTGTATGGGGTACTGGATAGAGTGAATATTTACACCCACAATGCTAAGTCTATGGGGTACTGTATAGAGTGAATATTTACACCCACAATGCTAAGTGTATGGGGTACTGGATAGAGTGAATATTTACACCCACAATGCTAAGTGTATGGGGTACTGGATAGAGTGAATATTTCCACCAACAATGCTAAGTCTATGGGGATTGTTTATTTCTGCTCAACACATGAGTACAACTGCGTGCCTAAATTACATTAATTTGCTCTCCCTGCTGCCATAACACTTGAATTGAATTGAGATCTATCTCTCCCCCAGCTTGGAGATAATTGACAGTTTACAAATTCCAAACGTTACAAGTTAACAGGGCAATTTTATCCATTGATATCGTTGTGGGATGTTACCAGCATTCCACAGCAAGTAAATCAACACGTCTCATTATGATACTTCACGGATCATGACTGGATCTGGTGGCCAGGGAACATCCCAGGGTAGTGTTTCCGGAGCGGTTGAGTGCAGTGTTCACTCACTTCGATAAAAGTTTAAATTACAAAAGTTTAAAAAAACAACTAAAACACTTTGATGTCAATGACAGGAATCTTTGAAAGGCCTCCCAGATTTGCCGGAAAGAATTTGGGTAAAAATCGTTTTTACTCTTTTTGTGAGTTTACATTATTTGCAGGATTTCTGCCCAGCCTGCTTTCAATGCAATTCAATTCAAGACATTTTTTATTTGCAATTAGTGGCGACTACAAAAAGGAGGTCCCAGTTTTGAAACCTTGATCTTCCTGTGGGTTCCTGGGTTGGTGGTTTCCGAAACAGGCTTACAATAAGATGTTATGACATAAATTTCATGGCTATGTTTCTATTTTGTACTTGTCTAGGTTAGTTGGACATTATATGTAACAACTGGCTAAAAGTAATTTGTAATAACTGGCTGATAGTAAGTTGCACTAAGTAGAGCATACGGTAAAAATTAGGGTAAGTTAATAACAGAGTAATCAAACAAAGGTTGGTAATTGGTATAGTATAGATACAGACAGTATCTGTGGAAGGAAGAGCTGGTTATACTGGCTCTTTTTCCCCATTTTACAAAGAGCAGCTCGCAGGGCAAAGCGTTGAAAGGACATGAACATAAATCTCTCAAATAACCCTGATTTCAGACGAAAATAAAGTTCAAAATACTGTTCAACCAAGTAAAACAGATTACTAGAATCAATGTAATGCCGAATATACTCGAATTTACCTAGTATTGACCAAATTGCAGCCTAATTTAGCAGAATTTACTAAATGTGTACAGCTGCCAATTGTACATTTTCTGAAAATCTGACCCATATATTCCTATATCCACACCTAACTCCTGTGCAACAGTGACGATTGGGAAAACAAGCTGCCCTTAAATGGCTTTCTGGATTTAATCAACTCTGCCCTGATAGCTTTTTAATTAAATCTGTTTGTTCAGGCGCAGTTCACATCCGCTTAGTTAAATATAAATGTTGAGCTCGACAGTCGTGAGTGAGTGAGATTGGTTGCTTTACGCCCTTATCAACACATTCAATATGGTTATATCAAGGGCGGGAGAGCTGAGAGGGAGTGAGTGAGTGAGATTGGTTGCTTTACGCCCTTATCAACACATTTAATATGGTTATATCAAGGGCAGGAGAGCTGAGAGGGAGTGAGTGAGAGAGATTGGTTGCTTTACGCCCTTATCAACACATTTAATATGGTTATATCAAGGGCGGGAGAGCTGAGAGGGAGTGAGTGAGAGAGATTGGTTGCTTTACGCCCTTATCAACACATTTAATATGGTTATATCAAGGGCGGGAGAGCTGAGAGGGAGTGAGTGAGTGAGATTGGTTGCTTTACGCCCTTATCAACACATTTAATATGGTTATATCAAGGGTGGGAGAGCTGAGAGTGAGTGAGTGAGTGAGATTGGTTGCTTTACGCCCTTATCAACACATTTAATATGGTTATATCAAGGGCGGGAGAGCTGAGAGGGAGTGAGTGAGTGAGATTGGTTGCTTTACGCCCTTATCAACACATTTAATATGGTTATATCAAGGGTGGGAGAGCTGAGAGTGAGTGAGTGAGTGAGATTGGTTGCTTTACGCCCTTATCAACACATTTAATATGGTTATATCAAGGGCAGGAGAGCTGAGAGGGAGGCAGTTTATGATCATACCCAGGAAATAGAGATAGAGAAGAAGGGAGAGAGAGAGAGACAGAGAAAAGAGACAGAGAAAAGAGACAGAGAGGCACTTTATGATCACACCCAGGACCATCTAGACAGTCCTGCATTGGCATATTATAGAAATAGATTGAAGTTGCAAGATATACTTTCATGTTTAATTTAAATCATTAAATCACCTGCGGCTAACACAGGGGCCTTCATAAATAGTATATTTTCCCATTCTCCTCAATCACCATGAGGACAATGGGGAATTAAAGTAAACCTGAAATGCAAAGAATCAATGGGTAAGCATATAGCCACCCCATCAACCCTATGCCTTGCTACTGTGTACGCATGAATAGGGTCGAAGAGCAGCCCATACAAAATAAATTTAAAACACTGAGATGTTGACTTATATGCACTGAGTTGAGCAGGCAAACTTTACATGTGGGTCAGATTTTCAGAAAATGTACAATTCGCCTTCACCAATCCTCTCAAATAACCCACATTTAAGACAAAAATGAGCATCAAAATGCAGTTTAACATAACAGAACTGATACTTCAAATCAATTTGATACCAAATATACTCAGATATACCCGGTATTCTTCATTTTTCAGGCTAATTGAGGAGAATTTCCTAAATGTGTAGAGCTGCTGATTGTACATTTTCAGAAAATCTGACCCATAATTAGTATCCTCTATGATTAGTTTGCTGTACAGGCTAGTTATCTAATTGCAGGGACAGTAGTTCTATAATAATCCTAATTATTGCAGGGAGTCCCTTCGACGAGAAACGTTGTTTATATTTTGCTGCCCATAGAACTAGGCAATAGTTTACCTCGGTTTCTTTTAAACTCACACATTTAGTTGTTGAAATGTCTTTTCATTCAGTTGGTGAAGGAATTGGAGAGGCTAAGATCCAATTACTGTAAGCGTATTTATTTTTACACAGACAAATTTTCGCGCACTAAGGACTTTGACACCTTTTCGCGCGGATTTAAATTCGCGCATCAAGGAAATTTTACATTATTCTATTTTTATTTATGCAATAATTATACCTTTCACGCAGGATTTATTTTCACGCACTACGGTGGGTGCGTGAAAATAGCGAAAATAAATACTGCACGAACATTAATTCAAACGTTTACAATAATTGTTAAATGAGGTTCTGGGAGATAGATTTTAGATTTAGATTTAGAAAATATTTTATTCAGGTACTTCAACATTTTCATACATAAGCACAAATATTCTCAGGGGAGCCTGAATTATTAGAAAAATATTTTTTACATAATACAAATATTATAAAAATAAAATATTATAAAATATAGTTTCATCGGACCAGAGCTTTGGGTGGGAGTACTAGGCATGTGTTTATTTTTGGTGAAAATGGTTTTCGCACAGGCTTAGACTCACTTGTATAGAGTCAGCTGATGCAATGGAGCTTGGATATAATAATAAGGTAATGATAATATAGGATAATAAAGTAATGATAATATAGGATAATAAGGTAATGATAATATAGGATAATAAAGTAATGATAATATAGGATAATAAAGTAATGATAATATAGGATAATAAAGTAATGATAATATAGGATAATAAAGTAATGATAATATAGGATAATAAAGTAATGATAATATAGGATAATAAAGTAATGATAATATAGGATAATAAAGTAATGATAATATAGGATAATAAAGTAATGATAATATAGGATAATAAATAATGATAATATAGGATAATAAGGTAATGATAATATAGGATAATAAAGTAATGATAATATAGGATAATAAAGTAATGATAATATAGGATAATAAAGTAATGATAATATAGGATAATAAATTAATGATAATATAGGATAATAAAGTAATGATAATATAGGATAATAAAGTAATGATAATATAGGATAATAAAGTAATGATAATATAGGATAATACAGTTGCTCAAGGCAAGTTAAATTACTACAGACATCTGACCGTTCCAGTGCAATAAGACGTTACTTTATAAGTCAAGACCTGCTGCTGTGTGTCTCAAGGTGCTGCAGCCTTCACAGAGTTCAAGGATTCAGGCTACTATTGCTAGTGCCCAGACCTTCTACATCAGCCAAACACTCTAACACAAGATAATGAGCTCGCCATGAAATAAAACAATGTCTTGACAAGGCATCTCATATTTCAAGGCATGAGTAGGTAGATTCAATGAAATCGTCTCGTTTTAAATGCGCCTCTTATATTAATATCATTTTCTCTGCCTAAGAAATGTGAAATGTTTGTTTCTTATACGTTCTCGCCTAAATTTTATATGTGGTTGTAATACAATGAGACAGATATATTTCTTTATGAGTCCGAAATCATCAATGAAGGATAGTACGATTTTTTATGTATGTAATTAAATAATTCTAAATATTACATTGGCCTTTCAAATGAATAAAAAAAAAGAAAGTTGCACCCCAACTTAAGGTTTTCCCCTCAGGAGTACTTCTCTCAACACTGTGTTAGGTTATGTTCTAGGATGTGTGATTAGCCAACTATAGGCAGAATATCAGCTTCTAAAGTTGTGATTCCACTGGGTGGTTTGTACCTGCGCTCATGGTCCGCTATTAGTTTACTTGTACATAGTGTGCTTTTCTTTTGCTCTTCATCCACTTTTATCTTAAGCGCAGTACAAGCGCAGAGCGATTCTACTAGTGCGCTTGTTTCCTTATGAAATCAATAGCAAGTGCGTTGGTACACTCTCACTGTGCTATTAGACCGCTACTAAAAGACATGGAAAGAGTGTCATGTTGTTGCGCTCAAATCAAACAGTCAGACATTAGCGGAATGTCCTGCGCTCTTCCAAAGAAGCGCACATAGCAGTTTTTAAGAGCGTATAGAAAGCGCAGTTATGGATTCTATTACACCGCTCTGGTTTTGCTCTGACTTTGCTTGTTAGGCGCTCTGGGAGTATAAAAGAGCGGATGAAGAGCGGACCAATAGAGCGATCCAGTGGAATCACAGCTTGATAGAGTATCTTTTATCTAGTTGAGGCAGAGGCATATCTCTAGCAGACATTAGAGGACTAGACATTCATCCCACACATCAGCATGAAACACCTGAAGCCTTGCTAGCACACTGTGTAGTGGGTGGAAGGAAAACAGAACACGTCGTGAAAACAGATAAAATTTGTTAAGGAAACAGGATTTGTGAGAGACATGCTTCGTCATGATATCCTCCAAGCAAACGTGAATTCCTTTTCTACTTTGTGGAGACAACTAAAGATTATTCAACACGAGAACCACTCTCAAAATCAAAATTGGATCGATTGAAATGTATCACATCATGTGAAATCTTATCGAATAAATCGAATAAACATTTTTTAAAAAAAAAAATGCTGGGGCCTGTTGCATAAGAAACCTTGCTTGAAATGTCCCTTGCTAAGCTATTTTTACTTGCTTGGATAGGAAATTTCTACTGAAGGAATGAATTTAGCATTGTCTGTATTATACAGGTTAACTAACTTTCAGTCACTTAGAATATTGCGACGCAACTCGTGCAATATTCTAAGTGACTGAAACCAACATGTAACAGATTTACTATACATGCTTACAACAGATTTATTTAACAGATTTATTATACATGCTTTCAATCATGAAAATAGAAGCAAATTGAGTCATAAATTTGAATTTTACCAGTAATCTTAGCAAAAAACAGATTGATTGCCATGACAACCCCACGTTAATCACTAGTGATATTACCCTAGATATATTTGTTTTCAGTGCAATGCGTGTATAATAAATATATATAGCAAATTCCTTCCCTAACAGATCCTTACCACATGCTTAGCAATGACAAGTAGCCAAGGAAGGGAAACCATAAGTAAGGATTTATTATGCAACAGGACACAACATGTCCCTCAGCATACCTCAATATGAACAGATCTAAGTGGCATCTGCCTGAGCAAGTTTTTCAGTAAGGCGTGGGATGTTAGAACCTTCCGCACCTCACGAGGTGCATAACATGAACAGACAAATAGCAATGTTGGAGGTGGTGGTTGAAGTGGTGGTTAGTACACAATTTAACTTCCGGTGATCAGGCTTAGCTGCCGGACCTACTTGTTATATGAGCCAAGGGTGGCATAATTTTCATGTTATGCACAGTCTTGACCAAGTGTGGCATACAATGATGATGGCATAGGCGACTACATCACAGGGTGTAATAAATAATGGTATGTTTCAGGCAGAGGAGTGCAGTCAGTTAAGCCTACACAAGTATGAGGACCATGCATGTGTAATACCCTTCACGCCCAGCTGTGAGTCCATCACCACACGGTACCAGGCCATGTACTTCACAGATCCACACCCCGAGTGTAGGCGCAGGAGCCTCAAGCTACACTCCAAGGTATGTACATATAATAGTTCATTTTAGTTTATTGCTCTCCCTCATATCAGGTATATGACAGTTGCATTCTCAGCCATCATGGTAAACAGTCTTGCCAAATTTATTCATATATAGAGAGAATGGAAAGAGTTGGCAATAATCGAAAATTTATTGGACGAGATTTGTCGCATAAGCACAATGCCGTAGGCAGAGTGCTTATGCAGATGAATTAAGTCCAATAAGTTTTAGATTATTGCCAGCAAGTTCCATTCTATATTTATTATATGGGCATAGCTTGCACATAAATAAATACTACTTTGATATCCTCATTTGGGGCCCACTTGCAGCGCTATTTGTGACGAAGTCGAATTTTTATAGTACACATACTAAATGAATATTTTTATTGCACCCCACTTTTTTTTTTTTTACACAAATTTTTATTCAGGAAGATAAGTGGCAAGTGCCAAAGATTTTAGGCGGTTCGGGTAATCCCAGTCTTCCTCCGTAACCTGAATTTTCGCTTGTTCACTAATTATACATGATTATAGCTGGCTTAATATAGTTAATATCTAAGAGGGATCTCAAGAGGGATGCACAAATAATAATATCACATGTAGGACTGAATTCATTGATATTCTGCTGCTGTTATATGTTTACAAAAATTTGAAGTAGAAACAATCAATAAAAAACAGTCGCCAGTGAGCGATAATAAGTGAAGTCATTATAAGAAAGGAAACTCTTTGCACGAATGTTTGCATTTTTTGACAGACAAGTGTTCATAATAGTAGCAGTACAGGCACCACATTCCATGACTGTGCTAAATGTATCTTTAGGGCATATTTAACTACTTTACTAGTGATTTAATACAAAAAAATATTACGTTTATTTTCATGCTTTAACAATATAGAAGTACTTATCAGATGCCCTAATGTTTGCCCTAATGTTTACTATCATTGGAATCCCCTTGATCTCATCTTTTCAAATATGATGATATCTCAAAATCTTTTTTTTGTGACTTGTGACATCATATTTAAGCTTGCAATGCTGAGTCTAAGGAAGTTGTATTATAGTGCATGCCTTACCCTATGTTTCAGGTGGTGCTAGTGACGTCAGTGCTGCTCATAGGCATGGGGCTGCTCTCCTGTACCAGTAACCTGGCCTGTATGTTCCTGGGTGACCCGCTCTCCATCATGGCTGCCGGCATCTGGGGAGGCACCATGGTGAGCCTTCAGTACTTATACTAATATAACTTATTTTACTTATTAATAGGTAGACAAGGAATCAGGCACCTAACCTGTATGACTACTTGCAATAAATGTTGTAGTAGTGTCAGCTGTTTAGCCTCATCAGGTACTTCTATTAGGTGTATGCTCTTCCCCATTCTTAGTCTTAGATACCAGAACCTCTTAATATAATATTTAAGGAATTTCTTTTGTTGCTTGTTGTTCAAAAAGAGTACAGGTATCAGTGTAAGCCTAATCTGTAGTATTATAGATATTATTTGAAAAGATTATTTTTATTTAACCATAAAGGGAAAATGATTTTTGCTCCATGACATGAGCTTCATCTTTGTCCCTTTCCGAAGCCTTCTTCTTTGAAACCATAATTTCTTCCTACTTTTTCATGTCCTGTCATGTTTCTGTACATTTATTTATTTTTGGATTTTTATTTTCAGTTCATATTGACAGGATCACTAGGAATCTGTTCAAATCGCAGTAGGAAAAATATTCATGTAAGTTTTAATTTCCATTAATATTTTTGTTGACTGATATTTTGTTAGAAAGAGTGGAAGTTACTATATATCAATTGTTGTTTGATTTTGATTTTGATTTTCACAATCTTTTGGCCAACTTGGCCATCTTCAGGTGATACATTGTTGTTCTGAGAAAGACTTTTGAGGAAGACTCTGGGGGGACCACTCCAGTGTGTGTGCAGAGTTAGAGACTCCTGCATTGGTTTATTATAGAAATAGATATAATTTTAAGATTGATTTGAATCATTAAATCGCCTGTGGCTAACACAAGGGACCTTCACGAATAATGGATTTTCCCTATTATCCTCAATCACCATGAGGAGAATGGGGGGATTAAAGTAAACCTGAAATGTGATGTATCAATGGGTACATGTAGTGTTTATATATGCATGTTGCCTATAGCCAGTCAAGTGGTTACAGCGACTTACAGTGACTCCCAATCAAGATATTTTGAAATGGCCTGCGGTTAACACAGGTTTTTCCCCCTCATTCTCCTGTTCTGTCTTGTAACCAGGGTAATGTGGGGCCTCCACTAGGGTGCAAACAGAAGCAAACGCCATGGTGAACAGTTTTGTGAATGCGACACATGAGGACACATGAGAAATAACTTGTGAATGAAGATTCCATTCTCTCACCTTCACCCCTGTCTCCTCCACTTGTGTGAATAGGAGTGAATTGTAGCAAACAGTTGCAAACATTGTTTGCAATATATGATCAAACCTTTTTTATTTCTGTTGTGAACATTATTATGCACACAGGGTAGAGAACCCGTTTGCCACCAATTGACTACCACTGCCTACACTTATGTGAACTAAAGACTGGTTTTAATGATGTTTGCTCCTGTTCCCAACCTAGTGGAGGACCTAGCTGTCAATTATAGACTCTCACTCTGACAGCTGCCCAAGCTGGCTGAGCAATATATATGTACATTGCACCAAATTCTTTAATTTCAAGCATCTTTTAAAAGGCCATGGGCCATGGGGCTTACGGTGAATCAATGAGTAAGTTTGGAAATATTTTGTTAGTTGTACTAGCTGATAATGCACCTTTAAATGTATGCTGTTTCAGCTGGTGCTGTACTTGGTGTATGCTGTTTCAGCTGGTGCTGTACCTATGTATAATGTTTCAGCTGGTGCTGTACCTGGTGTTCGCCCTACTCTCCACCATTGTATCAGTGGGGCCGGTAGTGGTGGGAGCCATGGGGCTGTCCATGACCAATGATGACCAGATCCTGTATGAGAGGTTGAAAGACAAGCCTGAAGCACTCAAGCGGAGGCCGCGGCTCGCCAACTTTAACACTAACAAAAGTGTGAGTACATTTAGTCATCAGAGTAATAAAGATCTATCAATGAAGGAAATTTATTACTGAAATGTTTCCAATTTAAAAATTCATCCTTGATGAAGCCTGATATAAGGTGAAAACGTGTAAGGATTGCTAAATAAACCGACAATATTACAAACCCAATTCACACTCATGATTGTTCTTAAGTTGAGTTGTCTCCACCTTCATTCTTTTAATTTAAAAATTTAATGATATTGCGAGGATGATGTAGAAGTATATTATGCCATGTGATTAAAATAATTTCAAAAGGAACATATTCAGACTATTAATTTGACTATTTATTGCTAAAAGTTATTTTTGGTTTATTCATGCTGCTGACACAGATACAGATTAACTTATGAGTGCACAAGTTGCTCAGTAACAACTGTGATATTCTAAGTGACTAAAACCAATGAGTTAATTAACTGATGTTAACATATGTAATGACCCTTTGGTAATCGTTGGGAAGGAGGTAAGGGGTCATTCAAAAATTACGTAACGCTTTTTTGCCTCAAAATTTACCCCCCCCCTGGACTGCGTAACGCAATGTTATACCTATGGGACCGTAACACATGGTCTGACACCCCCCACCCTCTCGAGCGTTACATCATTTTTGAATGACCCTTAAAAACAACAAGAATGAATCAAGCTTGTAGTTACTCTGTTTAATGTTTTATATAGCCGGCGAAATCAATGGTAAAAGGTAAAAGGTGTGTTGAAGTATATAAAGGTAAAAAGAAGTAAAGGAATAATATGTAGTCTACTTGGACTTACACGCCACCTTGTGGACAATTTATAGACACAGTATTTGCACATATAAATGCGCAGAATGCATTAGAAATGCGTGCGCAAAGTGCGTATACATTTGTACACATAGAAGTGTAAGTAGGATATGAAAAGTAGAATAAAACAGTGGCATTACACATACATATAATAATACATATGATAAATATCATTGTTATCACCATTATTATCATTATTACAATTATTATTAATATTCTATATTGCAGAGGATAGTGGCAGGCCTGCATGGGTTTATTATATTTGCTGGATTACTGAGCTGTATTCTGGCCCTGCTCATTCTAGTCAACGCATGTAATACCATTCTCAGCTTTAAAAACCAAGTATATCAACCAGTAAGTATTATGGTTCTTGCCAAACATGATAAAATCATCCATATAACCAAGTATATCAACCAGTGAGTGGATGAGGGGTTTAGGTTTAGGTAATTATTGCAGAATTCTGTGAATGTAGCGTTGTTAACTTTGGATGAGCATAAAACTTGAATCAGCTTTTCTTATGTGTAAATTGGTTTCTACCCTATTTCAGTAAATACATTACATTGCATTAAATCACTTTGAAATGTGAGCATCACTCTAATATTTTATGTTTTTAATTTTCCCTTTCAGTCACATACACTGGTTCCCAAGCAGGATGAACTATCAGCTGAAATAAAGAAGTCTCCGCGACCGTTATATTTAGTAAAAACTTATAGACTCTCTACAATTGAACAATGAATAACTTAGTAATAAATTGTATTTTACATCAATTGTCATCTTCTACAAAAGGTGTAACGGTCATTTGTGCTCAAAGCATTTTTTCTTTTTAAATATTTTTATTAGCCAAATTACATTTAACAATTTTAGTCTCATAATCACAATCAAATGCCATTAATGTGTCTGTAGTCTACACAGGATGCTGTGTTGTTGTTTAATATTTTTATTCAAGCTTAAACATTTTACAATAATAATATTCTTAAAGGTAGAAAAAATAATTATCAATACACAAATTAGAAGGCATAATAGAAGTATATGGGCATTTATGATATACTAATAAAATAAATCCATTCTCAGTTGAAGAGAAGACAAGTATTTTCAGATTTCAATATAGCAAATGCCTATTTCAATACAGTGGAACCTCACGTAAACACCTCATTATAGAGACCACCCCGCTATTAAGACCAGTTTTCCCAGTCCCGAATTATTCCCTCTAATTAGATTTAAAGCCCTCTAAAGAGACCAACTCGCTATCGTTCAGTCCAAATGGTTGTCTTAAAAGAGAGGTTCCACTGTTTCTGAGTATATTTTGGGTTGGGTTGCTTAAAGAATTATGTTAATAGTGAGGTTCCACTGTAATCACGTTGAATATCCCAACTGTCCACAAAGCACTCAAACTGAATACACATATCTAGAACATTTGAACTGAATACATATGATTGGCTGCATGGCAGATGTAGTGGTGAGAAGGAGGAGTCAGAAGGAAGTAGGAAGTACTTCTTATTGCCCTTTTTATCACGTTTTCAGATAATATGAAATAATTTATCAGATCCAACACAAGGGTCTAGGCCACTATTCACTCAGCAGCACTGGCACAATATGTAGAAATTCATTTATAGTCCGTCAACTGATTATCATCATTGTCAATAGGGGATTTGCATAGCCGCCATTTTGAATATTGATTCACACGGAATTATGCGACTAATGGTACAGTATAAAATCTATACAAAACATGCCATCTTCAACATGGAATATTTATCAATGGTCTAATATCAATATCCATGTGTTATACATGATTCTATGACACAAGTCCCCATTTTTCCCATCATGCATTTGGTTTTCATAGACTATTTACACAAGCTATGATATTGGTGAAAACATACTTGCAATTTTCGATAGAAATGTTGTTAAATATTTGTATGTCAGATTTCAACAGTATCCATCCCAGGATGCACTGCGACAGGCATGCGCAGTGGCACATGCAAATCCCCTATTTGTACCAATTATGTATGATGATGGTATGCATGTGTTTCTAAGCACAATCCAAGGTAATAACAGTGTATTGGGTACAGTAATAGAACACAATCCTATTAAACTTGATTTTCTTTAAGAGAAGAGTTTTCTTGCTTTGTATGGTTGTTGACAGCTTCTAATAAAAATTGATAGGAAAAAGAAAACAAAAGAAATATCATTGCTGAACCAAATATATTTGCTCTTAATTCAGAAATATTGTGTTGTGAAGCAAATATGTGGATAAAGTGTGATTCAAATAATAATAGTTAACAGGGCAATTGTTTGGCAATTGAGAATCAACAATTGGTGCTGATAGTTATAAAATGCTTAAAATAATTAACTATAATACAACCATATATAGTTGGAATGGATGGCAGTATTTGCCAGCCAAACTATACATATTAGTAATGCATTATTACAGTTTTTCCAGCCAGAGGGAAAATACTTTGTTTACACAATACCGTGTAAGAATGTTATTATTACAAGTAATAATTTGTAAAACTTGTGTAGTTTTCATTGTCATTACTCTTCGAGTGATACAATAATTCTGTGATTTATAGGTACAGTAACAGCTCTACATATGGACCCCTCCCTAATCTAGATCCCTCACCATTATGGACAGTTAGGCTGCGATTCCACTGGATCGCTCTTTTGGTCCACTCATGGTCCGCTCTTTTTATTTAATTTTTTTTAGCATTTAACAAGCAAAGGCAGAGCGAACCCAGAACCGTCCAACAGAATTGGTTACTGCACTTTCTATGCGCTCTTAAAATTTGACATTGGCGCTTGTTTTTGACACAGCGCTAATATCTGATGTGTTTGATTTGAGCGCAGCAACATGATGCTCTTACCATGGCTTTTAGTAGCGGCCTAATAGCAGAGTGAGAGCGGACCAAGAGACTTGCAATTGATTTCATAAGGAGACAAGCGCACCAGTAGAATCCCTCTGCACTTGTCTTGTTCTAAAAATAAAAGGGATGAAGAGTTAAAAAAATGCCACTATGAATTAGCGAAGCAAGAGCGAGCCATGAGCACAGATACAAGCGATCCAGTGGAATCACACCTTTAGAACTAGTGTATATGGGTCAGATTTTCAGTAAATGTACAACCGTAAATGTACAAATGTACACCAATCTTCTCAAATAACCCAAATTTCAGACGAAAATAAAGTTCAAAATACAGTTCAACCTAACCAAACAGATTGCTAGAATCAATGCAATGCATAATATTCACGGATTTAGGTAGTTTTGACCAAATTACAGCCTACCTTTGCAGAATTTTCTAAATGTGTAGAGTTGCCAATTGTGCATTTTCTGAAAATCTGACCCATAATGTGAGGTATTACAGGAAAATGAGTCACAAGTGGCAAAAATTGAATTTTGAGATACTGTCCTCTTTGAAATGACGAGACCATTAAGGGTCTCTTTCAGTTGGATATTCTTATTTTTGAAAAAAAAGTTTGCAATATTCCTAGGTGGACAATTACTAGTAAAGTAGCTAAATATACTGCATATGATGATCTAAAGAACGCACTGATATAATTAATAAAATGTCTTGAAATTTGGTACATGTATTCAAAATGTAAATGATGACTCGGGATATCTTAAAATACTTTTTTGGCGATCTTTCTGTGACATAGCACAAAATGTGTTGCATTGGGAAAAAGTCCCTTGGTGCAGTCTAACAGGTATCACTCTTCTTATTTATTTACTACTTACTTTATTTAGTACCAGCAGTCCAGAAAGTTAACCGTAGCAAGGAAGGCCTATACTATAGGCTATATTTATTTCGGGGGAAGGAAATTGGTTATATTTTGCCAGATCTGATCGCCTAATATTGTTTTTATATTCAAGAATAAAGGATCCTCGCAAAAACGGCCCTCACAAACCAGCCGGGAGTTTCCCGGCTCTTCCTATAGAGCACACAAGTTATCAGGCGTTTTGCCGAAGTCTGCAGTTGACTTTATGGCTCCGCCATCAGACACCTGCAGACATTTAGATTTCAGCAGAAGAATCCATATTTCGTTAGGTTTTTAATGTAATAATTACGGAGATTCTACCTTGAATGTGACAGCCAAATTCCGTCCCATGAAACTTGTTGTGTAAACATGAGTTGCGGCAGACTGGAAGCCTGGCACCGGAAGACTTTAACCAGAGCGTGAGTGGGCTTCTCTGGGAAGGTATGGAAAGGGGCATGCAACATTACCGTACGCTGTAATTTCGGTCGATTGGCCGATGTGGATTCCCCATTCACGCTAGTGTAAACGAAAGTTGAACGAAGGTTGTCATTTACTGGTGTGCGTTTCGGTTAATCTGACTTTACTTAGGTGTTGCTTTATTATTTTGCTGGCTATTCATGGTACTGGATGCATACGTTTGTAGGAAAATAAGTGTGAGAGTGCAAGATATGTATAGGGAGGCATACTCTATTAATCGTTGTTTAGTTATGGGGCGGCGTTCGTAATGTTTCGGTGCATAGCATTCGCTTATTTAAAATAAGCGGTTTTGCCCCCGATCGTCAAGACACCCTGTTATAGTGGACCCAGTCCCAGCAACGTCATTTATAAAGAGGTCTTACTGTACATTCTTCTAACTACTTGTGATTTGCTGTATATTTGACCATAATAATAAAATGGTGTTGAAGATCATGTCATATATTATAATACTTTAAACATCTGCTTTATATCAACAATGCTAACTATTGTCCTGATCTGAAAACATTGAGAAGGATTCATCTCCAATACAATATATAGAAAGAATGGAATGAGCCACTAGTAATAAAAGATTTATTAGACAAGATTTGTCTGTATTATAAACACAATGCCGTAAGGTAGAGTGCTTATACAAACACATCAATACAGGTTGACTAACAAGTTGGTTGAAGGAGCGCGAATATTGCACAAGTTGCCATGACAACTCCACGTAAATCACTAGTGAAATAAATTACTCTAGATACGTTGATTTCAGAGCAATACGTGCATAATAAAGTCCAATAAATTTCTGATTACGACGGTGAGTTCCATTCTTTATTTATCATATGAGCAGAAGATTTGATAAAATATCAGGGGTAAATCATTGAATCTCATGCGGACTGTGTGAAACAAGTCTTAGACACAGTCCAAACACACCACAACTCTGTCTATACCAATGGATTTGTTGACGTGCTTCGCAGAGAGCCAAGATGCTTGTATAAGTTGTTAATTTCATAGTTAATCGAGCATAACATAACTTTTAATTTCATAACTTAAACGAGCAGCATCGGATCTCAGTGAAGCATGTCAACAAATCCATATGGGTCAGATTTTCAGAAAATGTACAATTGGCAGATGTACACATTTAGTAAATTCTGCTAAATTTTGCTACAATTTGGTCAATACCGAGGCCTACCGAGGTAAAGTTAGAGCTATTTTTATACAACTACATTACTACAACTACATTTTAATGTATGTGTACAATAAAAATATATTTATTGCACCACACGTTTTGTACCTCTCAAGAGGGATGCGTGTATAGTAAAAACATGGGGGCACTGATAAATAGTCCATGTTTTGAAAATTGAACGTCTTCTAGAGATTTTATTTCACCTGCAATGTAGTCTCCTTAGGCCTAACATGGAATCACCAAGCTTGAGTGAGAGCGAAGAAATATGTTCAGTCCATTTGAAGGGAGCTAGACAGATGACATAATAAGCTTAGCTTTGCTCGTTTTTTCCTGTCACACGGGAGTGAAATTGTTTATCAAGTCTAGGCTCAGAGCCTCTCAGATTAGATAAGATTGGTATGTCAATGATTGGCATCCTAATGGGATTTTTCAGTTTAGAGCCCAAGGCGTCCCCTCAGTTTGGAGGGACTCTATCAACTCTGAAAGGTTCTATTCCCAGCAACCCAACGTCCTGCTGTATTCTATATAATTGTATAAATTTATTTCTATTGTTGGATTAATCATAGGTGAATTATTATATCATGTGAATTATTGAATTATTATTGCATATGAATTGTGGAATGTAAACAACGGATTAACATGTGCCACTGTGCATCTCTGTCACAGTGCATGCTGGGCTAGACGAAATGGCGCAGTGGCATTCCCTTGGGAATCCTGATTCTCCCATAGGCGCAAGAGCGCACCACCAGTCACCTGGAGCTGCGAAATTAGTCTAGCAAAGTTGGCTCGATGTCCCGATTTCCTATGTTTTCGTCATCCAGGTGAAAAACCAATGCCAGATTTGACATCCTCAACATTTTTAAGAAGCAAAACGTTGGGGTTCATAGTGTCTATATTGTACTCATAATGCACATACGCTGATTTCCCAACGCATGTCTACCAGCTCCCAATGCTTAAGCCTTAACGTACCCTTCTTCCTCCCACTCGGCCGTACTCGCGTAGGCCAAACGTCGGGTAAGTTCGGAGATGATTTCCCATTCTCTCGCCCTGCAGTATGATGTGCAAAACATCGCCCGTCATCGGCGATCGTTTTGCACAAACGATTTTAATGCGATTGTTGGTGGGCGGGATGGTGGGCAATGTCAACGTACAAAAACATTCCATATCTATGAAAGTAAATAGCCCAAGACTTCCCTTCATTCCCATCAAATTGTGACGATAGTCCTACTGGTGCCACACAATCCCCTGGATTCAGTTTATGTCTGACATACAAATATTAAGCAACATTTTGATAGAAAATTGCAAGAATGTTTTTACTAATACCAGAGCTTGTGTAACAAACAAATGCATGATGGTGGCCTGTGTTGTGAAAACATGTATAACACATGGAAATTGACATCAGTAAATAAAAAGATTTTATGGGGAACACGGCATGTGTTCTATAGATTTTACATACAAGTCCTCCCATAATTCCATGTGAATCATAAAGGTCGGTCACATTTTCAGAAAATGTACAATTGGCAGCTATACACATTTAGTAAATTCTGCTAAGATAGGCTGCAATTTGGTCAATACTAGGTAAATTCGAGTATATTCGGCATTGCATTGATTCTAGCAATCTGTTTGATTATAGGTTAAACTTTATTTTGGACTTTATTTTCACCTGAAATTAGGGTTATTTGAGAAGATTGGCCAAGTTGAATTGTACATTTTCTAAAAATCTGACCCATAAGATGGAGGACATGCTAAATACGACCTACCAAGTTGCGTACATCAGCAGTAAAAGAGGTAGGAAAAGATTACTTCCGGTCAAGACCTACATACATGTTTATTTCCGGTCACATGTCTGAGGGAGTTGTTATGCCTGATGGGACAAATTAAATCTGGGGTTTGAACTCTTAAGCACTTAAATTTTCATTAATTAATGATCCATGGTGTGGATCACTGACATAATGATCTAGCTCATGGGGACTCATGGTTGAAACTCAAGACTTGAGGAACCCAGTGGCAAGTGTCACTTTAAAATGTGAACTTCACTGAGATTTGTGAAATATGTGAAATAATCAACACAATATGAACAGTGATGTGTTAATACAAATAACAATAATAACATTAAGTAAGATTATATAATAATAAAATATAATTTTTGCGACTTGCGACTCATTTCCTTGAAACACATCACATTTACCATATTTACCACTGGCTGTCCATCCAGTAATACTGCTTTCTTTTCATCCATAACAATCTTTTCAATCAGGAGATCAATCAATCGATATCAATCAATCAATCTCAAGACTCTTAAGACTCATTTTTCTGTGACATAACATTTTTGTTGATTTTGGTGTAGGAATCACATTTATTCTTCCATCGTCATGAATTATAATGGCTAGTTGTCTTGTCCAATAGTTTACCCTTAGATGCAACATGGTAACAAATAGCTAATAAATGTTTCAGCCTTCTTCCATCAAGGACCAATGTGGGTGAAATCACCAGAAAATTGACAATTCGCCTTCAAATAACCCAGACTTAAGACAATAATGAGGTTCAAAATACAGTTCAACATAATCAAATATATTTCTCGAACACCAAACACCAACCAACACCAAATATACTCAGATATTCCTACAGTATTTATTAGTCTTTAGCCTAATTGTTCAGAATTTACTAAATGTGTAGAGCTGCCGAGTGTATAATTTCAGACGACCTGATTCAAATATCTATATTTTGGTCAGATTTACAGAAAATGAATACAATTGGCAGCTGTACACATTTAGTAAAGTCTGCTGAAGTAGGCTGCAATTTGGTCAATACTATTCGCATTGCATTGATTCTAGCAATCTGTTTGGTTAGGTTGAACTGTATTTTGAACTTTATTTTCGTCTGAAATTAGGGTTATTTGAAAAGATTCGTTAAGTTGACTTGTACATTTTCTGAAAATCTGACCCATTTATGCTCATGTTGTTCTATATTATATAGATTCTGACTGACGAGATCTTTAACAATAGACAATAATTATTATTTTTTAGGAATATGTACTTAACTAATTTATATTCGTTTAATTAATTAATTATATATAAAATCATTAATTCATCACAACTATTTTGTCACTGTTTTGTTGGTGAATAAAGAATTCTCATAATACAATCAAAATACAGTTTGGTGCTGATATGAGCCACCAGATGTCCTCAGTGTGCCATGTACTCACCAGTCTGGATTATGGCGCTCAACTCCATGATCGACACAACACAGACTTTTCTTTTATTCAACAAAATAAAATAAAATGTACAATTTTTTTATTCAATTAAGGCTGTAGTAGTACTTATCGATTTGTACTAAAATTATTAAAGTTAAAACTATAAGAAACAGTTCTATATTATAGTTCATGGCTATGTTTACTGTAAACTGACAAAATTAATGTCTGAAATGTAAGGGTGTCTCATACACCATCTTGTATAATTTTGAATACTCTCTTATTATGATAATATTTGTTTTATTTATAATTGTTCATTACATATTGTTTTCGATCACTTGAAACGTACCACCTGTGTGGAATTGTTTATAATAAATATGTTTAAAAAAAACATTTTTATACATCAAGACATGATTGTTTGTCAAGACCAAAGCTCACGGGATAAAAAAAACATGCATGCTAGTAAGTCGGAAAAGGTCATCTTATACAGTATATGGGTCAGATTTTTAGAAAATGTACAATTCAACTTCGCCAAACTTCTCAAATAACCTAAATTTCAGACGAAAATAAAGTTCAAAATACAGTTCAACCTAACCAAACAGATTGCTAGAATCAATGCAATGCCGAATATACTCGAATTTACCAAATTGACCAAATTACAGCACAATTTTGTAGAATTTACTAAATGTGTAGAGCTGCCAATTGTACATTTTCTGAAAACTTGACCCATATATAGTGTGATGTGTTCCAGAAAAATGAGTCGCAAGTCGCAAAATGGATATTTTTTAATGTGTTTTATTTACAACATCTCTTTGATGGAATGTTCTCATTTTTGGAGTCCATTTGTACCATTTAACGTCGTATAAATGTATTTACCAAATTTCAAGACTGTGTACTAAATATAGACTAAGTTAATCTAACAGAGTAATATTTAGCTACTTTACTAGTGCTTTAATATTGCAAACTTTTAAAAAAATAAAATGATCAAACTTAAAAACTAGAAATAATTATGAGATGTCGTATTGTTTAGTATCATTAGAATCTCTTTCATCGGATCTTTTCAAATATGACGATATCTCAAAATAATTTTTTTGCGACCATTGACTCATTTTCAGTACCACATCACAATTAATTCCTCCCATGAAAAAGAGTGCGTCGGCCGGGAATCGAACCCGGATCGACTGCTTGGAAGGCAACCATGCTGACCGTTACACCACCGACGCCTGCTGAAGCCAATGTATAAGCTAAGAAAGGAATTGTCTGTTATGTGTTTTTTTAGGTGTTTAAGATTTTTATTCAGCTACGACATTTTGCACAGGTTTATACAATAATTCTCAGTGCGTGCTGAGTTTCAATAATAATAAATGTTATCAAAAAGGAAAATTTAGGCTAGAGATATCAAAGTTAAATTGTTTCGTACAGATCGTGTGTCGATATGACATACAAACTATCACCCGGGCTTGTGTCCATTTTCATGACAATCCACATAATGTTATGTGGGAATTCAGGACTACGCTTTCCTCCCTTCCTTCGATGGGAATATTTTACGGTAATCTCAAGTAAATAGAGTAAATGTTTTACATGTTTCCATAAACAAGACTCAATCATTCCCATCACGAATTTACTTTGCATTGGTCATTTACACAAGCTATGATATCGATGAAAATATCCTTACATTTTTTTTCATTAAAATGTAGCAAAATAATTGTATGTCAGATGTTGAAAATTGAAATATAGAAATATGTATTAGATGTCTTACTGTTTACTATCATCGGAATCGGTTTGATCCCATCTTTTCAAATATGATGGTATCTCAAAGTCCATTTTCTGTTATGTGTGACTAATTTTCCTGGAACACATCCTATATATGCACCTCTTGCAAGTATTTGTCTAATATTCCCTCAGTGTGCAAAAACGTAATACAAAGTTGATCCAATAACGTTTCATTCATCAGCCATGGGGAAAGGGTGACTTACATTACAAGAGAATTAATGATGACTTATTGACTGTGTCTCAGTGCTTATTACTCGGGTAGAACAAAGGAGTTGGACAGGTGCAGGGTAAGTTGTAAATATATATAAGTGTTTTTATTTCCAGTTTGCATACAATTACATAGAAAAAGGTTCTCTCTCTTTCTTCGCGAACATAGTTCTTCAAAGAGTGCCTAGATTTGATCTTTTGTTTTTTCAATACCCTTAAGACATCTATTGACAAATGAGAAGCTGAATTGGGTTTCATTTACTTCTGTCCTTAGTAGCTGTTGAAAATAAATATTTCCGTTTTGCACTGAGTTGTTAATTCTGGAGAGTTTACTGAGTTGAAGTGTAGACCAAATACGTAGTTGAAAGTCAGATGAAAAATTATTATCAAACCTTTACAAACAAATTAGAAAAATAGTTAGAAAAGTTATGGACGGTTATAGACGGTTTTGTTGAATTGCTTTGCTATATCTCGTATTAGGTTGCTTCTTTAATGTATGCTAGCCTTGGCAGGAAATATCCTTGCTATTACAACATCTGAACACTGCCTGAATGTAATGTATAAATATACGAAATACTTTTGATTATTAATGGTTAATATGAAAGAGCACGGCGTCGATAATACTGTATAATAATGTATCTTAGTCTGTTTTTTCCGAAAACTCTCTCCACTAAAAATGTGAGATGAGCAGGGATACGTTGTTTTTATTATTTTTATTATATCATGTCTGTAAAATTTGTACTATAAACATTCTAGCCTATAATAGTATATTATATCAACATCTGATCATATATATTCCTTCACAGTAGAGTTGGCGTATTAGTTTCTTTTTTCTGTTAAATGATTCAGGCTGTCCTGAAAATATTCATGCTGCATGTGTGGAAATGTTGTAGACCTGAATAAAATATTTTCTAAATCTAAAAAAAAATCTTATTTCAATAATTATTGTCCAAATGGTTGATGGCAGCCATTTTCGATTTTGGGCTTGCACCCCACACTTTCACGAGGGTCGCCCCGGCTAATTTCTAATTTAATCACCATAGATGACAAATCCTCTGAAACAATCACCTCACAAAAGTGCAAGCAAAATCCATGAGACCAAAATCCAAAATGGCTGCCATCGACCATTCAGACTATTCTTTTTTTCAATGTTGTCTTTGTGATCCAAAATGGGGGACTTAAAGTGTATTATAGAAACAAAGAACAAACTCGTAATTTGAAGTCACTTGATTATAACAACAGCTTTAGTTCTATAGGTCAAACAATGAGTAAATATCTTCATATCAATTATCATGAGAATTGCAAGGATTAACGAAATATAAATCCATGAGTTTTGTGCATATGCATTTATTTAACTAATTGTATGTGATTCAGGAGGCTTCCAATTTGCTTTTGAGTGAAATCGTCAGAAAATGTACAATTAACCTTCACCAATCCTCTCTAATAGCCCAAATCTAAGACAAAAATCAGGTTCAAAATACAGTTCAACATAAACAAACAGATTGTTTGAATCAAGGCAATACTAAATATACTCAGAGTTGACGATTTTTTGGTCTAATTTAGCAGAATTTACAAAATGTGTAGATTTGCCAATTGTACATTTTCTGAAAATCTGAACCTTTTGTGCCAGTACATGAGTACACGAACTACATGATGATAACGTTCCTCTCTTCCCCCTTCATCCAGTTAGGTGTCATAGGGTTCATAATTATGAGGAAAATAATTGTGATGTGTTTCAGGAAAATGAGTCACAAGTCGCAAAATTCCTATTTCTAAGAGTCATTTATTCACAGGATTTCCTTTCTGGAATGTTTTCACTTTTGGAGTATCTAGTAAGATAGGTCTTATGAATACATGGACCAAATTTCAGGATATTGTATTAAATATATCCATGCATTTCTAAGATCATCCTATGGAGTACATTAACCTATTTTACTAGTAATTGTTCACCCAAAAATATTAAAAACTTTTTTTTCAGAAATAAAAAAACCAAACTTAAAATATAGAAATACTTATTTAATATCCTTAATATTTACCACCATTGGAATTGGCTTGATCTCCTCTTTTTGAATATAATGGCATCTCAATTTGTTTTTGCGACTTATGACTCATTTTCCTGAAACGCATCATGTATATTACCGCTATATATATTTAGAGCAGTTCAGTATAGCAATAATTTGTGATGCCTTACAGGAAAATGAGTCACAATTCGCAAAAAAATGGATTTTGAGAACTCATTATATTCTTTGAAAAGGTTAGATAAGCAGATTCTAATGATGGTAAACATTGAGGACATCTAAGAAGTATTTCTTTATTTCATGTTTGAAAAAAAGCAATATTTCTGGGTGGGCATTTACCAGTAAAGTAACTAAATGTACTCCTTAGGATGACCTTCGAAACGCAAGGATATATTTAATTATAATACACTGTCTTGGAACTTAAGGTACGATTCCACTGGCTCGCTAGTATATGTGCTCATGGCTCGCTCTTGCTGCGCTTGTTTTTAGTGCGCTTGTCATTCGCTCTAGGTCCGCTTTAATTTTTAGCGCAATACAAGCGTAGAGCGATTCTACTGGTTTGCTTCTTTCCTTATGAAATCAATGGTAAATCCCTTGGTACGCTCTCACTGGGCTCTTGGTCCGCTTGTTCAACAGGCAGAAATAGCGGCGTGTTGCTGCGCTCAAATCAAACAGATCAGATTGAAGCGCAACGTCCTGCGCTCTTCTAAAGAAGTGCACATAGCCACTTTTTAGAGCGTACAGAGAGCGCAGTAACCGATTTCATTAGACCGCTCTGGTTTCGCTCAATCTTCGCTTGTTATGCGCTCAAGACAATAAAAAAGAGCGGGCCATGAGCGTATCAAAAGAGTGAGCCAGTGGAAACGCAGCCTTAGTATACATATTTATATGACTTAATGTGCTAAAACTCCCAACGATGAGAATGATCCAGAAAGTACCGCTACGAAAGTACCGCTTCGAGAGGATTATATTTATTTTGGGGAAGGAAATTGGTTCAGCAGATCTGAATGCCTAATATTGTTTTTATATTTAAAAATAAAGGATCGTCGCAAAAACAGCCCTTGCAAACTAGCCGGGAGTTTCCCAGCTACTAAACTCATTCTATACAGCACACAAGTTCAAGTTGTCAGGCGTTTGGCCGTGGTCTGCAGTTGACTTTATGGCTCCGCCATCAGGCACCTGCAGACATTTAGATTTTAGCAGAAGAATCTATATTTTGTTAGCTTTTTAATGCAATCATTCCAGACTTCTACCTTCAATATGACAGCCAAATTCCGTCATTGTTAAAAATATCAACACTACCGCTATCCATTTCGAATATATCCCATTTGCCGGTTACGTTTATTAGCGTAAACGTGACTTCCGGGGACGTTATGGAACCGGTACAGAACGGAATAAGGGATCGGAATGGTCACACAATATTGCCGATAATGAAGCGCCAACTTTTATATTTAAAAGTTTCGTACAGCGTATAATATATAAGTCCTCCCATAAAAAGGCTTCGTAACTAAGACAAGTTTCATTTGAGATGATAATAAGGTCGCAACTTACATGGGATAACAACAAAAGTTAGGCCATTAGTAGGGGTCGTTTATATATGGGGAGTGGACGCTGATTGATAGGGCGACGTAAGGAATTTCGGATGTGGGCTTTCCATCCTCATAGAGGGCGGGTCGGTCGCGCCTCGTCTAGTGAATTAATCACATTGAAAAATATCTATTTTACGACTTATTTTCCTATTAAGAGCAGTACTTTATAGCAACAATTTAATTGCTTATGTCTTCTCAAGTCACAAGAGGGTCAGATTTTCAGAAAATGTACAAATGCCAGCTGCACACATTTAGTAAATTCTGCTAAATTAGGCTGTAATTTGGTCAATACTAGGTAAATTTCAGTATATTTGTCATTGCATTACTTATAGCGATCTGTATGGCTAGATTAAACTGTATTTTGAACTTAATTTTCATCTGAAATTTTGGTTATTTGAGAAGATTGGCGAAGTTGAATTGTACATTTTCTGAAAATCTGACTGTGGTGTATTTACTTCTTAGTGCAGAGGAGTTCTTTTAAATCTTGTCTAAACTTGCTACCAGCCAGGCAATACAGGTAAAAGTTGATAGCATTATTGGTGAAGTACATTTTGTGGGTGAGGTGGATAAAGAATACATACATTCCATATCTGTATTCAGTAGACGTATAGTCAATCATTGACAACACTATTATCCTGATGGCAATAGGCATGAGGAGAATGACATAGCTAGTGCTGATTGTTACCAGCATGATTGTTAGTTGTAGATTACGGGTGTCCATCTTCTTTGGGCCTGCAATTGACTTTCCTGAGTCAACGGTTGATACTGAAGAGTTGTCTGCCTAGAGTGTTGAAGATAGAAGCAAATTGTTTTAATCTTATAAGTCAGATTTTCAGAAAATGTACAATTGGTCAACAACGAGTTAATTAACAGATTTGTTATACATGCTTTCAATCATGAAAATAGAAAAAAGTCGAGTCATAAATTTGAATTTTACCGGTAATCATAGCAAAAAATCATTCTAGATACTTTGTTTTCAGGGCAATGCGTGTATAATAAAACATAATATAAGATAATATGGGTTAGATTTTCAGAAACTGTACAATTGGCAGCTGTACACATTTAGTAAACTCTGCTAAAATAGGCTGCAATTTGGTCAATACTAGGTAAATTCGAGTATATTCGGCATTGTATTGATTCTAGCAATCAGTTTGGTTAGGTTGAACTGTATTTTGAACTTTATTTCTGTGTGAAATTCGACTTATTTGAGAGGATTGGTGACGATGAATTGTACATTTTCTAATGACTTGACCCATAAATAGTAATTTATAAACAAACATTCCCTAATATAAAAGTGTTCAAAGTGTTCTCTTCACAAGATCTCTTTATTGAAATGTTTTAATTTTTAGGGGGTTTAGCACTCATAGTCATATGAATCAATGTAACAAATTTCGGGCCATTGTATTATATCCTTCTGTTTTGAAGGCCTTCGTATGGAGTACATTTAGTTACTGGTAATTACCCATCCAGAAACATTGCAAACTCTTTTTTGTCAGAAAATAAAATACCAAGCTTAGAATATAGAAATACTCATTATTAGGTGTCTTAGTGTTTACTATCATTGGAATCAGCTTGATCTCCTCTTTTCAAATTTATATGATGATATCTCAAAATCCATATTTTGCAACTTATGACTCATTTTCCTAAAACAGATCACATTTTGCAACTCTCTTTTCCTCTGCAAATCCAATGTTTATTCAGGATACCCTGCCATCGCTGCTTCTGCAGTGCTAATACCAAATAATATATATATATCTATATATTAATAAAATAAGGGTTTGGAGCCTTAAACCCTTATCTTCTCTGAAACCGCTGGCCAGATCTCCATTATATTTCACATGCACATTGCCAAAAATGGTGTCGAATCATTCCACTATGTTTCATTAACAAATTAGGGTTGGAAAGGGGTTAGAAATGGGTTTACATTGAGCACCCCCATCAAGGGCCCCCAGCGCTGCCTGAAAACAAACCTATCAGTGCCCCTACACCAGGTTTCTGGGTCACCCAGAAACTGCTCGTAGCCTACCGTAGACCTAAAAATCTGGGTGACTCGCTTATACGAGCTAAACTGCCCTCCGCAGACTCGTCCACCTCGCAGCCGAACCCTACCATCAGCTCCACAGCCAGAAGCTGTAGACGCAAGAACTGTAGGTACTGTCCCAAACTGGACACAACAGGCAAAGTCACCTCGAATGTCACAGGTAGAACCTACATAAGTCAACATAACATCTCTTGCAAAAGCAATAATCTTATTTATTGCATCAGCTGCAAGATATGCAATATACAATACATAGGCAAGACTGAACAGCTGTTAAGCCAACGTATGTACCAGCATTTCAGGACTATCTCTCTACCTGATCGGCCGCTACACGACACCACCATCTCACGTCATTTTAACTCCCCAAATCACTCAGGGGAATCGGATATAGAAATTCAGGTCCTTGAATTCATTCCGTTCAGCAATGACAAAGAAATCTCTGATGACATTCGAAACAAATTAGAACTGAAGTGGATCCACAGAATGAAAACGATGTCCCCCACAGGACTCAACATCATGGACTCAATTACTTGGAAAACGGTCAATCAACCAGTCTGTACCCCTGGGGGCCCCTCGCAATCAGCTATCTAGCCACGTTGAAAATTTTACACATAACGATAGCCTTATTGTGAGACCCCACGGGTGACACAGATTGACCCCCAAGTATTCTTAAAAATAACAAATATCAAAAACAGTTGGGGGCTAAGCCCCCCCGACCTACGGTTGACACCCCACCTGGTTTTGTAGGAACCGGGTGATGATCTCATTCAAAATAGTCTATTTTGCATGTTGATTAGCAATATCCACCACTTGGCCTGGGCTTTTGTGAACATATTGCTATTTATCTCCTCCCTAAATAATGGGAAGAACCTTTGGAAATATATTTGTATATCTCCCACAACAAACACCCCCCGTCAGCATCGTGATGCCGATGGCCTGACGAGCTATTATTAGCGAAACCATGTAGTGCCAAACCAATAATATTCTTATTGGGAAGAAGGAAACTCTTACTTTTATTATCTTTTATCATCAATTCTCTTGTGGGGGAATTTTTGAGGATATATACATCAGTTTTCCTTGTTTCTCTCACTTGAATGCACTTTCACAATGAGATTAACATAGCTGGGAGTCTTTTCCTAGCAACAAGCGCACCCCTTGTTGATGTCACTATGACATCGCCGAGGGACTAAGGAGGTCTTGGAAACCTACGTCGGAAGAACGTAACGTTCTTCAGTTACATGGTAGCATTCGAGGGGGAAAGGAGTCTACATTGCCACGTCCAATTACATCATTGCTTCACTACGGGACGGGAGTTGATATATTTCCACTGAAAGGAGCATCATCAGAGTTGAATCAGTTCATAAACTATTGTTTGTGATGGTTTTTGAAATCGAGCGGGGGGAACCTGCCGAATAATTACCTCACGATGAAAGAGGGGGAGAGGGATTGGGACAGGGACAGGGACAGGCAACACAACAACAGCACAACACTGAACAGTGACCAAAAAAGCATCTAAACAGGGTTCTATTTGTGGTATGAAGATACTAAGTTATAGAGACAACTTGAAAGAGAAAGATAGCGGGAGAGGGAACAAGGAGAGATGAGGATGTGGGCCCCACTGTCCCACTAGCAAATCCTGTGCATAGCACGGGTATTTGCTAGTAGGATTTTTATTCCTACATCTCAATTTACATAATAGTTGTCAGAAAAGGTAAATTACCCTTTGCACTTTGGACTGTGCAGGTCTTCCGGGCATACCCAACAAGTATTAAAAATAATGTGGTAATCATAGCAAAAGAACAGATTGGTTTCCATGACAACCCAAGTAAATCACTTGTGAAATATGCACTATATGCATGGATCACTCTAGATACGTAGTTTTCAGAGCAATGCATGTATAATGTGGAATCCTGAGGTGGTACGCTGTGCTCCGCACCTCAGGATTCCTCCTGCTTCCAACAAGGTGAAGAACGATCACACAGACAGAACTAAGGTTCATTCGAGATTTATTTGACCTCTTCCAAATGATTTTAAACATATTAGATTGCTTTTAATTAGGGTAACTTGCTGCGAGAGAAATATACAGCGAGGACATGGCATGCTTCCATTAACGCTTGAATTTATGATGGCCGTTGTAACGTTGAAGATGGCTGCCACACTTTCAATGCTTAGTAGACAACGTAACATCATGGCATGGTGTGTCCCTATGACAACGCTTGACTACTTTCACAATAACGAATGAAAATGCAGAAGAATAAACTGGGTCATCTGTTTCTTCCCTAGGGAGGAATGAAACATATTTCTTCCCACTAACTCGCAAATACAAGTCTATACAAAGTCTATGGACACTCTGTTCCAGAGGTGAAATAAAATATAATATAAGATAATATAATGAAAGAGATGGATGTTGGACTGACCTGATCCACATCCACATGTCCGCTTCCATACACAGCCCTGATGATCAAGGCGTTCATAGTGCTCATGGCAGTGGACGTCAGTATTGGAACAAATATCAGCGATATCAGTCCAACTATCTTAGATAGGGTTGGGTAGGCAGCATTGTTCATAGCTATACAGTCCCCTTCTGAAACAATAAAGGTATCAAATGTACTTTCCCTTCATACTTATAAGCTGTTTAGACTATATATTTATCATCCATTGATTTATTACTCTAAGTTAAGACCGAAAAATATTGCAAAGATTATGGGAGACAAAATTCAAGTTCAAATTTAAAATTCAAATTTAAAACATATTTTAGCCATATATCTGAATATAAATCCAGGTCTTCCAGTATGTTCCTTAACTACAGGGTGTGGGTCAGAATTAAAAGTAATTGTAGGTTAATTATAGAGTCCGGGAAACAAATGTTGGCTATTGTTCTACTACTATGATGGTTGGTTACCAGAGAGTATCGTTTATAAAATGATAGAATAAGATAACATAATTTCATCTTCACAACTATCTAATGTAAATAAAATTCTCAAGGTATGGATTTAGCCCACAACAGAATAAGGACAGGGAAGGAGGAATAAGTTGTAGGTTTGTTTATTGAGGGGTACGACGTTTAGGGCTCATTAGCCCTTCATCAAGAAAATGGGATTCATTTGAAGAGATGCCTCTTAAGTACAGAAATGTGCTCTCTTGTTGCCACGGTCTTTTGTTTATAGTTACCAGATTGCCAGGATGTTGATTATTGTTCAATTCTTGATGGGGGTTCCATGGTTAAAAACTAGTGTGAATCCAAGTCAACAAATGTGCACTCATTTAAACTACTGATAAAGCTTTTATTGGATGTGATAATTACTTTACTTCAGCTTGTTACATTTTTAATCAGTGACAATCAATATAAATAAAAACATTACTTACTTGAATTCCTATCTGAGACGAGTGAAATTGGAGTATAAACCAGTGCTACGAGTATGAACACAGCAGCCATTATCTTATTTGACCGTGCCACAGTGCACCACGTAAGAGCTTTCAGTGGTGACTGTATAGCCATGCATCGGTCAAGCGTAAGCACAACAAGAAGTGCTGAGCTAGTGACAGAAGGGACAATGGAACACACAGCGTGTATTTTACACTCAAGGTAAGTCCAGCGGTGAGGGTAGCCATCAGTGACCAGCCAGTAGTGGATTTGGGCCAGGAGAGACAGGTTGTCCACAATGGCTAACACAGCCATGTAGTTGCAGCAGGAGATACCTTTACTCTTGGGCTGGATCATCACAAAGAATGATAGAGAGTTGCCTGTCAATGAAATAGACTGGTGGTGGTTGATTGGCATTTATTACACGGGTCAGATTCTCAGAAAATGTACAATCCTCTCAAATAACCCGAATTTCAGACAAAAATAAAGTTGAAAATACAGTTCAACCTAACCAAACAGATTGATAGAATCAATGCAATGCCAAATATACTCGGATTTACCTAGTATTGACCAAATTGCAGCCTAATTTAGCAGAACTTACTACATGTGTACAACTGCCAATTGTACATTTTCTGAAAAGCTAACCCATATACTAGACATGTAGCAATGGAATGAGAATTTATACATCTAGAACAATATCAACCATATGTGATATGTTACAAGGAATGAGTCACAAGTCGCAAAAAGTGGATTTGGAGATATCATATTCGAAAAAAAAAAAAAATGATATCAAGCCGATTCCAATGATAGTAAACAGAAAGATATCTAATAAGTATTTCTATATTTTAAGTCTGATATTTTTATTTTTGAAAGTTTGGAATATTGCTGGGAGAACAATTACTAGTAAAGTAGCTAAATATTCTCTAGGATGACATTAGTAATGCATGACAATATGTATTCATGCTACTAGCAGCTCCAAGAACTTTAACAAGTTATAAGTTTATTAAGTTAATCAATGATTTAATCAACTGTTTTTCTATTTAACTTTATAATCAGTTTAACTTAATGTTTATATACCCTGCGTTTCCAAAGGAAACAACTTCTCAGGATCAATTATTTGTGGGCGATGTCAAGTCAGTTACTGAAATTTAGTCTTTCTTAAACTGAAAATGCAGAATATTTACCAAAAATGCTTATCATCTGGGTGAATATAAAAAAGTTAGTTGAAAAAAATTTTGGTCGAAAAAAAAAAGGTGGTTGAAAAAAATTTTTGTTGAAAAAAGTTTTAGCCCCCCCCAAAAAGTGATTATTACCTTTGCGGTTTGGAGCAATTAAATGACATTGTTCAGAATCATTACCTTAAAGGTAAATACCAGTGTTTAAAAAAAAATGAATGAATCATGGAATTTTCTTTAAAATTTGGATTTAGAAAGAACATGGTTGGGGGAACCCAAAAAGCCCCAAATAACCATATGTCATTGGTTTTTATTTCAGGGACCACTGAAATTTACTACTGTTCACTATAGAAGTCTATGGGAAAACGGGTATTTTGTGCATTTTCCCCAATGATTGAATCAATGATTGAATCATATGATTTTCTTTAAAATCTGCATATACATTGCTGACATGTTATTCTACCCTCCTAATTAAAAAAAATAAGGGGTCATTGAACTAAAAAAAAGTTATTCAGCTAAAGTTGTATCACAATGAGCTTCCCCCATTGAAATCAATAGTGAATGGAAGTAACCTTCACTCATCACTAAAACACAAAATAATATGATAACATCCAGTTTTTTTTTCATTTTGTATTCCCCCAACCATGTTCTTTCCCAAGACAAAGTTTGAACAAAATATATTGACTTCTATTGTTTCATGCATTAGTTCCATGAATTACCGCCTGCTGCAGTGCTGACAATGCTGGTATTTACCTTCAACAAAAATGCTCAACATTTACTAACTCAGAATTCAGAACTGTATTCTGTGTAAGTAATAAGAACTCATTGTCGAGCATTTTTGTCAAAGTCTGGTTTGGTATTCTCAACTAACTTTAGTTATTTCAGGATGTGAGGATGTGTGTGGTGTGGTGCTTGTTTGCTGGTGTATCAGTGTGAAACTTAGGACTGATCGTGTGATAAGATATGCCTCCACACTAACACATAACACAACGCCACAAACTAATCACTCATGATTGCTGAATTAGATGATTGACAGAATGGTACCCAATTCATTAACCTTCTCAGTTTCCTGAGAAGGTAAAAATGAAAACATTCTCAGCAAGGGTTCTGGAATTGTATAAAGCTAAAGCACTGGTGGACACCAGGGATTTATGTATATATTAAACAATCCTAAATCATTTCTCACTCAACAAGAAGGGTTGTCCAACATTGTCCAGCTTTAAAGGGCGACTTCACTAGAGAGAAAAAGGGGCCGACAAATGTTGTTGTTGCCCACTAATTAGTTGCAACAAATATCCATACAGAAACAACAATTTCCAGAGAATGTGGCAACACATCTGACACTCCTCCATTTGATTTTTCATTGCAAACATGAAATGAACTGATGTTAGTGGGCAACAAATAAATCTGTCGTTTTTCCTCTAGTGGAGTTCTGCTATTAGACACAGCAAGAATGTGAACATTCCACCCAAGAGATCTTGTGAATAAATCACTTTAAGATATATCAATTTTGTGACTTGGGACTCATTTTCCTGAAACAAATTACACATATAAACATAAACCACATGTTTACCTACCTACTAATCCCAGGACAATGAGTATTGGTAAATAGTACCTCTGGATGGCGATGCCTGCTTTGTAGGTCCACAGCTGAGCAATGATCCGAGGGTCTAATGCTGGCGACGTTACATTTGTTTTATTGGTGATAACTTGTGCATCTATAACAACATTGGTGTTGAATGTGCTGCTGTTATCTCCTGCAATTACACCATATATCGCCGCCCCAAATATAAAAATGATTTGCCATCGTGAGTTAGTATCAAACATTGCTAATAAATAAAGTAAAAAATCTGTCAAAATATTGGAAAAAACGAAGTTTGCCAATGGCTATGCCATGGGAATGTGACAGCGAGGTTCAGTAGAGTTCTTTGTATAGTATTTATATTCCATATTGTCCTTATTTAAGATGCTTTTTGATCCACCCTTCTCTGTATAGTAAAAGAATATATAATTATTATCGGATCTGATGAGTTACTTTGAGGGAATTTAAAACAACTTCAAAACCCATACATGATACATTTTTAAAGAGGCGTCATTGGTAGAATCTTTTGTAATATAATCATGTCTATGATGTAAGACGCATGATTCGACTTTCTTTCTAGAAGTAATAGATGAAAAAGTTTTTGGAACTTTGCAAATTCCAGTTCTCAAGTGAGAATTAAAGAGTTTCATTTGAGCCCATTCATATTTGGATATATGTGTACCAATACTTAATGTGCTTAATTTAGTAGGGAGTTTCCGTAAGCAAACATATCTCATTTACGTAACTGTAACCGTATCTTTCCTATGTATTACGTCACATTGTTATGTATAAAAAATAAATTGTGACATGAAACAATTTGCTTGATATGTTACGTTACGTTTTCCGGTCATGTTTTGCTTTAATCTCCTTCTTCCTTTTAACATATGTTTGTATATCAGAGATACCGATACGCATACGTTTACGCATAGGTTAGACTTGCTGAACCTCCCTATTAATATTTCTACATTATTTTCATTTTAATTACTATTTTATACAGTACAGTATCATGTTCTGGAATAATCTTAACGACAAACGTAAATCGATCCCCGATACACTTGCTTTCAAAGGTATTCTGAAAAAACAACTTACTTAATAGACAAATACGAACAGATTTCAACTTACAATTCATCCCAGTCATTATCTGTGTCATATGCTGTATTTGTTTTCTCCCCCAATTCAATTCAACCCTCCTCACCCCCATCTATCTCATCACTTAACTCATATTACTCATCCATATTCCCTCCGTGTAGAGTTGCCATTGTCTTTGATCCCCAACACAACTGACCATATAGTACTTAATTAGTATTCAGCGACAACTCAGGATATGGGGGACCTGACCCATATATCTTTTCCTGAATAAAATCAGTTAAAAAAACCTATAATGAACATGACAGTTCAAGCTCACAGATTGAGCGCAGACGAAATTGTAGCCGAGCATATCAATCTAATGACTCTAACAGGCCCTGTTGAGTTAAAACACAAGGCCCGTTTTACTCACAGCAACCAGGGAAAGAGCCCCAACCTCCTAAGTCTATACTATGTTTCCATTGATAACGTTGTTACAACGGTCCACACTGTAACTTGAGACAAGTCTGCGGCGAGGCATGACAACTGAGCGTCCCCTTCCCTTGGTTCCAAGGGAAGGGACTCACTTATGAGCCAGTACTGATGAGGTTTAGTCTAGATTTGCAAGCAAGGCATGGTTTACTTTTGGATTAGATTTGATCTTATCTGTTTAAATGTGATAGGCCTTAAAAGAAAAACAAATAATTGCTATTCAATGCAATAAGGATAAGATTGTCAGAAAATGTACAATTCAACTTCACCAATCCTCTGAACCCATTCTCATGGTAAACTATAATCCATACCCGAATATAAGCTTGCCCAGAATATAAGCCTGGTCTATTACCATTTATAATTATTATAAGCCTGGGCTTATAAACGGGGAAATACGGTATGTTTTCTTCAGGGACCATGTTGTGAAACTTAGGGTACGAAACTCATGTACGTTGTCATTGTTGGGAAACTGAAACTGAAACTGAAACTAGCGAGCTGCCTCGAGCGGCGTTTGGACAGTCATCTCTCAGGCTTTGTTACAGACACTTGGTAGGTACACATGATCTGTACCGATTCGAGATCTCAAAAGTATATTTGAGTTCATGGTTTCTAAGCTTTAAAACATCATCCTATTATTATGTTTACTGTGTTTAATCTTTTACTGCTTGTGTAAGCATTTATTTTGAGTGCATAGTCAATCACTCAACTGTTGTAACAAATACCAATGTACCTTGATATTTGAACCACCCCCTAGTCGTTAGATATACTTGATCTGTAACATGCTTAACTTTATTTTATTTTATCAGTAGTTCATAGTTCTCATATTCCAATCGAGGTAACAGCTGGAAGAAATGCATTGACTTATTCGATACGTATGCATGTAGACCTATTTGTCTCTTTATTGTAAACTTATATCAGACAAATAAAAGATTTTCTATTCTATTCTATTCTATACACACACTTGGTAGGCCAGTTTCCTCTTTGCCTCAAGTAGTGTTTGATTGACTAGTGGAACAAGCTGTACTATGATCAGATTTTGTTTAGAAAATGTACAATTGGCAGCATTACACATTTTAGGAAAGTCTGCTAAATTAGGCTGAAAATGAATACAGGGTATATCTGAGTTAGACAAATCATTCGCCTCTCCCCAGGTCGAGTACTGGAAAGGCGAGGCCCACCGTGGAGGCTATATCTGAGTATATTTGGTATTGCATTGATTTAAAGTATCAGTTTAATAACAGAACAATCGTTAATCATTTAAAAATGTTGAGAAATCGAAACCTAATATTTTGATACTAGTGTTTTAATCCCCGAATCTTGGAGTGCCTAGGTTTATTTAGGAATCATTAAAAAAACCTGAAGTTTCATAAATATGCAGTTCTCGTTCGTCACAAAGGTATTTCAAACAAGTTGATGACATCAAGGTTTATTCTAGTAGTTTACCTTTTAATCTACATTTAACAATTATAAGAGTTTATATTGCATTCTCATGTCATAGTTACTCACTTTACCGCCATTTGACAGATTACCAGCGTATTCTAATTTCATTACATTCTAGTCTCATTACATTATGCACTTGTCAATTGCATCCCCCCCCACCCCCGGGGAAGTGGGGGAATGGTAGGGGAATGTCTGAGAAAACATTCCCCCACCCAGGGGGAGATTTCCCTTAGTTTACAGCAATATCAACTGGAGGGGTGGGGGAATGTCTGCCAGTGCCCACTCTATACCTTGGTTCTCAAGAGAGGAATAGCATTGCATAAAATGTATTACAAGGGGGGTTAGTTGGGGTAGGGGCCGGGGTATGGAGGTGTTATGGGGGAGGGGGGGGGGCGGTAGGTGACTTCCCATGTGACTGCCCACCCTGTGCAGTCATTTCTGACAGCATATAGAACAGATGGTGAGATGCACTGGTTCCAGTTCAGTCATCCTCCAACTGGCTTCACCCTAGCCCATACAGTATTTGGAACAGCAGGTACAGAGGCATACTGTATACATGCAGATTGCAACCACTATCTATACTTTGTTTGGACAGCAACCATCCCCTATATAGTGTTTCCACCAGTGCCCACTCTATACCTTGGTTCCTAAGAGTAAGAGAGTTTTGGTGGTTTTCAGTGTGTATGGGCTTGGCTAGGCAAAGATCTAAAGTAACAAACCTCCTCCAATATATACACATAGAGTGTCACCTTTGAACATGGCAGGGATTTACTACCACCTATATAGTGTTTCAACACTGTCAAGTCAGAACCTGCCTTACTGAACATGATGGGGGACTCTTCATTCCATGGTACCCTATACTAGATATGCCAAGATCCTTTAGTGTTGGAGGTAGGGTTAGGGTAGGGGTTAGGGTATGGGGTCCCTGGGGGTGGGGGTGGGGAGGGCTCATGGGAGGGGGTTGTTGAGGGGGGTTAGGGTTAGGGGTGATGGAGGGGGGTATATGTCACAAGTCTCCTGTAGATATATGTGTGCTCCCCCCCCCCCCCCACCCTAAACAAATGTAAAGGAATTTGTTTTTTTTCATCGCTGGAGTCTCGGCTCTCTTTTGATGATAGGAAGCCTACTGCCCCCCAATTTCTGCCCCTCCCCCCCTCCCCCTTCCCCCTCCCCCTCTCCCCTCCCCCTCCCCCCCCCCCACACTAAACAAATTGAATTTTTGTGAAATTCTTTTTTTCTTTTTCATCAATGGAGTGTATCTAGGCTCTCTTCTGATGATAGGAAGCCTACTGTGCCTACAAATCCTCATAATTGAAATAATTCAATATCTAATAATATTCCCTGGGGGGGGGGGGGCTGTGTCTTATCGTGACATGCTTAAATAATTTGTATTTATGTCCTGCACTTAAGCCCCTGCCTGTCCTATGATAATACAAGGATGATCATTTTATATGATCATATGGATACATTGATGTGAATGCAATTATATTCCATATTTATTATGAATACATATATATATATAATTGAATATGAAGCATAGGTGCCCTAAAGACTGTTGTGTCATATTGTGACATAAATTTGACGCAATTGACAAGTGCATTATATAACTCAACATTTTTTTGGATTTTATTTTGCCCATTTTTAAAACCAAGATTATCATGCATTTACTCTATTACTCCCAAAGTCTCTATGGATCCTTATGCCCAGTTCATAAAAGTAGATTGTATACAGTTGTTTATTTTCTGACAGATTGTGTTAAAACTTGTAGGGCTTGTTATAACTATCTATAATGTATTGACTGGAACCAGGGACGTATATTCAGAAACGAGGATTATGTGTGACAGCCATAATATTTTTTTTGGTATTTTTTAAAATTTTTATTGGAGCCATTTTCATACAATGATAATCTCATGGGAATCCAAAAGTTGAAAGTAATGCCACTACTACTACTACTACTACTAGCGCCAACTATTTACAACGTGTGTATGTAGCGTCACCTGGCATGGAGTGACAACACCATGTGTGATGTGTTACAGGGAAATGGGTCACACATGGGGGTGGTAGTGAGGGCCTGTGTTATCTGGTATGTGGGTCAGTAGGTCAGTAGGTCAGCAACTGTCTCCCACCAGTAGGATGGATTCGGTATTATATTTTTATATTTTTATATTTCATATAAATTATATTTTCATATTAATCTTAGCAGCACCCTGTATTTTAACTCTTGAGCAGTTCCCCTATTAGTCATTTTATATATAAAAACTTCTTATCTTTCCTCTCCAAAAAGGGCAAAACATGGAATTCTCATTCCATAAGCTTGTCGACCCATTTGTCACATTTATTCTGTATAGGCTACCTCAGTGATGAATAAACAAAAAAAATTGTTTTTACCAACTTAAACTTAAATCCTAGAACTCATCAAACAACACCACTTTATTCAATTCCATATTTCATCATATTCTAACACATTTAATGCACATTATGTGTCATGGTGCCTAACACATTTCCCTTATAAAAGTAGCTACCCGTCTTCAACCATCATTGTCCCTGATATAGGGCGAAATATTGAACCAAATAAAATGACTTATCGAAGATGACGACTTGAGTGATATTTTTCCCCACTGAATAAACAATTTTCTAATCTTCTAATCTAGTTTAGTGAGGGTGGATGATTGGCTTTCAATCCCACTTGGGAACCTACAGTGAGAAACAACCAACGGGCCTTTTGCCACAAGTAGTCCTCTGCCTCTGTCTATGACAGTGCTGGCATAGATCAGAGACCCTCCATTAAGTGATTAAGGGTCTCTGGAAAGATTCAGTTCAAATCTGACAATGACAGACACATATTTTGGCAACAATTTAATGGAAAATCGCAAGAATATTTTCACCAATATCATTGATTGGGCCCCCCAAAAAATAGGTGTGTTTCCGATTTTATCATATCTTACTTTTTTTGGATTTTTTGACAAAAAAAGCTTATAAAAGCCGGAAAACGGGTTTTCCTAACCTGGAACTGTCAAAAGGCACATTTCCCATGTTCAAAACAACTATTGTTATGAAAAAGACATTTTTTTCAGTTCCTGGGAGGAGGGTTACCAAACAAAAAAAAACAAAAAAAAAAAAGAACAAAAAAAAAAGGTACCCCCCCCCCAACCTAGTTTTCAGCCAGATAAATCGGAAACACACCTATTTTTTGTTTGGCCTTGTGTAAATGATCTATGAAAACCTAATGCATGATGGGAAAGATGGAGGCTTGTGTTATGGAAACATGTAAAACATGGATATTGACATTAGAGCATTGATAAATAGTCCATGCTGAAGATGTTAAGATATTCCTATTTAGGTTTAAAGGATCCTGGTGGGGAATAATAAGGAGACGTGTAAATACTGTTCCAGGTTTATTGATGATGTCCAAAGATCTATATGTAATACACTGACACTGAGGGTACTCCAGGGTACTGAGGTACTTAATTCCAAACCAAGACTGCCTCAAGAGTCTCTCAAGAGTATATCATGAATGCCCCAATCCCTACCCAAGCTAGGTTTAAATACCCCAGGCTGATTAATATTTAAATTAAAGATGCATTACCAGCTGTGGAAGATGCTGAAATCATATGACTATCCTTGAGATAAACACTCTAAAGCTATCATATGTCCTGGAGAAACGATTTATATGAAGAAAAACTGATTAAAAGTAACAAATTCGGTTTGGGTTTTTGCTCTGCATATCACTGCATGAGTGGCCTGTGTGCCCATTCAAGACAAGAGGGGTAGTGGGGAACCCCTAGTCACGTACATGCGTGTGCGCAGGGTCTATTTTTATATAGTTTGGGTCCATAGAAGCAAGGTTTATAGAAATAGGCTTTACAGTTTCTAATAGGTAATCAAGTCATTGGTCACATTTTTATAAGTGGTATTTACCACTTAGAATTGTACTACTGTGATCTCATCCCCCTGATCAGAAACAAGTACAGAGTTATTTATAATAGCTGAGTGGATTGCTGTATATGTTCAGTTGACTGATCTAGTGATCACTGCATGGGGTTATAAATAGTGCATTTATAGATGCTTTTGACTACCATTGGTATTTATAATTATTGATGCCTATTTACTTTCACTTCAACCTAGAGGATTTTAATCAAGGAAATGTACAATGGCATTTGGACATAGTAGCAGTACAACAAACATCTGTTTGACAAGTCAAACCGAATTCCCCCAAACGTCTCACTATGCTAATGAAGCCAACTGAGATCATTAGCATATGGTGCGCCCTCATTTCCAATATATGATGTATGCTAACAAGGGAGAAATCCCTGTGAAATCTCTGGGTGAGAGACGATCCAATACACGTTCATTCGGTGCACACCGATTGAATAATTCACCACTTCTTTTGTTATTTACATGCTTTTAATGAGTTCGGAATTCTTAGATATTCGGGGACATGTTTGGGTCATCTTATACTTGGTGTATGTGACAAAAGGAAAAAATGCGCAGATTTGCGCATCCATAGCTGGTAATGCATTTTTAACCCAAAGCTTCCAACACGAAGGAGAATGAGGTTTAGGTATAGCTGTGACTGCCCCCCTCCTCTAGGGTCACCTCCACCAAGCCCTCACTCTCCCCCTGGCTCATTAGTGTGGTCGATCATGCCTGTTTCAGTCCTAACTTGTTAACCCCATTTAAACATAAATACCACCTGTACCTCCACCTCTATCCCTTCCCACACTACCATGTGAAACCACAAAACATGTAACAAAGATAACATGTTTTCTATAGATTTTATGCTGTACCATTACTCCCATAATTCCATGCGATTCAATATGGCGGCTATGCAACTCCCCTATTGGTGAATAGTTTAGACTTCATTTGTTCATTTATTTTTATAACTTTATTTGATTTATAACTAATTATTGTTTTTGTTTGATTATTTTGACTATTTCAACTTCAAAAGTTTCCAAATCGCACGATCTGCTATAACTCTTTTTTTATTGAAAATAGTTTTATTCATACTTCAGACAATTTAAAAAATGTGTTTAATGTGTTTATTGAGGTAGATATATATATGGGTAAGATCATCAGAAAATGTACAATTGACAACTCTACACATTTAGTAAATTCTGCTAAATTAGGCTGGAAAGGGATACATACCCGACGGGCAAATGAACGCGATTCTGCGCGATTTTTAATGTGCAATCATTTCGCCATAGTTCTGTGATAAGAGTGGACGCTTTTCACGCAATAATTATTGCGCAATGATCGCGAGATGGTCACGCTAAAAGTATAACGCAATATCAGTGCAAAAATTAGCAAATTCTAATGCTATTTTGAGACAGCTATTACATTTTAATTTTATTATAATATTTCATTAATAGCATCTGAATTAAATGCGACACTTCATGGAAGTTTCATTTTGCTGCCCTGGCAGTGATAGTATATTTTCTCTCACAGAAGGGTATGAAGGGTATAATTATTCCTTCAAGATTTCGAAGAGAGTTTAAACCTATTTATATGCATCATTTTGTTTTCATCAATCCTACCATCCTCCTTGTGAGCCTGAAATATATCAGTCTTTCATCTAATGTGTTCCAGTGGTTGAATGGCTCTGCCTCACCCAAGGACTAGGGGCAATCTATATGTACACTCATTAGGGTGGTTTGATCACATCATTTTTCAATATCAAACAGGTATATTACACACATAAACTATAGATGTATATCACTTATAACATTGCTATGTACATGATGTGGAATATCTATAGCAGTATAAATGCCATACAAGTGTATCAGCGGCACTTTTTTAAAAAGAATTTGTAAATGCACCCCGTTCTCATTTGCACCACCTGGTGAAAACAGTACCGCCACCTGGTGCCAAGTCGCATAATGGTAAGGGACATTGGCTAAGGGTAATGGGCTATTCCCATTATTATGATAGGCCTAAATAATCATTCAATTAAAATAATATAATATGTATGTATATATATTTAGATACAAGTTAATAGCCCACAACGTCTCTGGAATTGTTTACTTGTGTCATGACCAACTCACGACTGGACCACTAGCTGGCTACAAGTGTGAAAAGCTGTAGCACACCAGGGCAGCAAGAGGTGGAGGTGGCAGGCAAGGTGTGATGTTACCTGAGAATAACCCTAGTATGGAAACCACTCCCACCCATACCCACAACATCACTAATGAATACATAATGTTGACCATTTGTTTTAGAAAATGCATTATTAACTTTGATATCCATTCATGTTTTCATCATAATTTAAGCGATATCTTTGGCACTATAGGCGCCATAGAAATTCCTTGGCCCACCCATAGGCCTGGCCTACAGTAGGCGAGTTTCTGCAGCACCGTATCCCTTATTAATGCTTATTTCTCGCTTGATTACATTCAAAATTAAGATATTCCAACAATACTACCCTCCCATTCTAAGAAAGCTTCATTGGGATTCGGATACCATCTAGAAATAAAGATACACATTCCAGAAGTTGGGTATCTCTGATCAAGTATAGGTGATAATGGGGGCTCTGCAAAATCATTTTCCGTCCTAGTCATTGGGAATTGCAATATTGAACAGAGATGCCAAGTGTCCCGAAATGGGGGCAATGGGTGATGTCATATTTTCAGGAGGAATTAATGCCCAATAAGATTTTTTTTTACCATTATACCCTTCCTAACATGTTGGACGATTACTGAGTTTTGAGAGGGTCTGTAATGACTGTGTAGAGATGTGAAAAACACGGGGAAAATCATAAAAGAAAATGCTCCGACGTAGGCACCCTCACCCTCGACATAGGCTCACAATGCTTAGTAAACGGCCGGGTTTCTTTTATGAGGTAGATTAGTAGATATACATTCATCATTTTGAGTGCCTACGTTCTCATTTAATTTATTACAGGTTTTTTAAAATGTCAATTTTCACCTATATTTTATGTATAGAAATTAACATTTTCAGATTAATAAACCATATATGGCCTGAAAGCTCGAATTGGGATCTAAATGGTGGGAATGAAAAATAAACAAACAAAATAAAATGCAAAATAAATTACGAGTATTGTAATCATCAGATTTGGTATCATACTTCTTCCTAAAGCAATGTCTTTGGCACTATAGGCGCCATAGAAATTCCTTTCATATCACACTAGATAATGTATTAGACCTGTATGTCTAGTGGCAACCATCATGAATGTAAATAATGACACACTGGATTATTTTGCATGAAAATCTTTGCATACTCTTTGGGGCTAACAATGAAATTTATTTAATTTATATGATGAGTATTTAGACGCGATTTTGAATGCGCATTATATGCGCAATTTAGATCACACCCATTATTATTGACTTTTGAAGAAAACATTTTATTTGTACATAAATTGGTTGAGTAACACATCTTTAATACAAGTATATATGAATATGAATAACAACTTAATCCAACACAAGTGTAAGACTACCAACAAAATGGGAGGAAATAGACGCAATGGATTTCACATAACGGTGGCTAATGACATGTCCATTTCACTGTGATTCAAAGCCATAAGTATCACACTCCACTGGTTTGCGGCCAATCACAAAATGATCCCAGTGCCATCACACTCAATTGCACTCAGTGCCTGTCGGGTACTTACATATCTGAGTATATTTGTTATTGTGCTGATTATGAATATCATTTTGGCTATGGACCACTGTGTTTTGAACCTCATTTATGTCTTGAATTTGGATTATTTGAGAAAATTGGTGAAGGCGAACTGTACATTTTCTGACGATCTGGCCCATATGCTATAGTAAGACGCTCACAAGTACATGTGGTTTTTGTTTTGTCCTGAAAAAAAAGCTATATATAAACGTATAAATATTTGGTGGGGGTACATAGAAATCAAATAGATTTTTATACTTCATATTTTGGAGAGATTTTGTTTTTTCTGGGGTGGCCCAACCCCACCCCAGAATTACTATGGGTCCGTGCCAAGGCCCGTGGACTTGATATTTCCCGTGTCCACGAACTGCTGGTCGGGCCGGAAGTGGTACACCGCTCCGACAAGACGTTGACCCCAATACCGGTCTAGTAGGTCATAGAGCCCAATGACCCCACACTTGAACCCATGTCTAAACCAATCCAAAGGCGAGCTGGCGCGCACGTTCCCGTGCACGTCCTAATCACACATTGTCCACGTGGACAGACCCAAGCCCTACCCTGACCCCGATCCTACCCACACCTCCGATCACGTGAATACCCTGACCCAGATCCCGACCCAGATTTTGACGCGCATGCGCGAATCGATTTCTACCGTATATCCCTCATCAGGCCAGATCATTGAAATAAACTCTGAATTATGAACGTTTCGAAGACTTTTGAAAATAATCATTGATCGGATAGCTTCTATACATGTTTTACTTAGAGTTTTAAATAATTATTTCCTTTCGTTAATGCGATTTTAAGCGTTTTTAAGGGATTCTCCGTGGTGATGTTTTATTTATCTTCCCTTGCCGTTGCCGGCCATAGGCATAGCGATCCGGCCAGGGCCCGCTCGAAGCGTGTGGAATCGTGAAAGATGTGAAAAATATACTGGTTTGATTATACAAATAAAGAGGTTGGTCATATTTCATTCGATATGCTTCGTTTCGTTCGATTTCCAAGCCTTTGTCAGTTGTGTTTGCCTCGAGAACGTCTCCACGCTTAGCGAAAACCGAGGAAATTAAACTGCTTTCTGAGCGCTTTGAATGATTATACACAATAATCCTGGCATATGAGGTTGAAAACAAGGTTAGATTAAACGTTCAAGCATTTATATTCAGTCGTTTGTTAATCATTACGGCTTTCGTAGTATGCACGAGCATAGGCCGGGGCTCTAATGACTCGGTGGACATAAGGGTCCGCCAGCAGGAAGGTCCATCGTGCCGGCGACAAGGCCCACCACCGCGTGTACAGCGAGAAGCCCCGGCAACACAATCGCCTAACCATAGGTAGAAACGCGCATGCGCATGGGCCAAAGCAAACAAACATGGCGTCAGAAGCATGGTTCCGAAGAGTTGGAGGTGGTGAAATCGTGATATTTCCACCGAAAGGAATATCGTCAGACGTTAATATGTTCATAAACTATTGTTGGGATAGTATTTGAAGTCGACATGGCTCATTTACGCAGATTATACGGAGATTATTGTGTCAACATGCATCGGAAACATGGCGGCCACATCAGGTTCTCTCGAAGCATGTGCAATCGGTGAAATCGTAAAAGATACAAATAAAAAGGTTGGTTAGATTTAATTTGATATGCTTCATTTCATTTGATGTCCAAGCCTATGTCAGTTCTGTTTGCCTAGAGAACGTCTGCACATATATGAATACACTTTCTTAAGCTGGTCGAACTGACAGCAACAGGCTTGTGTGTGTGCATGCTTGAAATCAACTATCAATCATGTTAAAAAATGAACAAATATGGTTGGAATCATGAGAAATCTGCTAATATATAGGCTAGTATCACTCAATATAAACTCTTATGAGCCTCGTTGAATGATATGTCATGTTGATTTGTCTATACATGAACTTAGAATCTGTAATATTGTGTAATTATTGCAAGGTTCGATTCACATAGGCCTAGGCTATAGGGACGAAAATCATTGCATTTTTCAAAATTATTTATTTCTATGTTATAACCTTGATATTATTATTCAGGAACAAGTCAGTACAATACAGAAGTATATTGAGATTGTTTGTCTGAAATATCAAGAGTCAAAAATGTTTTTCTCTTTGAGAAATTTCTTTCATAAGTTTGGTAGAATTTGATAATATCTGCAAGGTTTGATTCACATGCTGTAAATTCACATGCTGATTCACATGTATTTAATCAAATGAACCAACTAAATGAATACTTTACCCTACTGATGAATACTTTACCCTACTTATCCTGTGTTAATTTAATCAAATGAACCAACTAAATGAATACGTTACCCTAATTACCCTGAATAATTTACCCTACTTATGATATCCTCTGAAATTTAATCAAATGAACCAATCCAATGAATAGTTTACCCTAACAATACTCTACCCTACTTACTCTATATAAATTTAATATATTACTCAACTCGAAATAATACTGAACAATTTAACAATTTATACCCAAATTATTCCCGAATACTATACATATAAAAAATTCAAAAATTAGTTATAATTGCTTATAATTGCGACTACACCCCAGAATCATTTTTCTGACACGTCAGAAGATTGTCACTTGTTATATGATGATACACTGTTTTTTTGTGGTTTTTTTGACACTTCTCTCCCCCTCGCCCTCCCCTCGCCCTCCCCTTGGCTTCCCCCGTTCCCTCGCCCTCCACCCTCTCCCTCCCCCTTCCCCTCCCCTTCCCACTCCCCCTATTTTTCTCATGGATTCCAGACCTCCAGAATCTCCTAATTCCGAATCAGCCAAGTATCACTCTGAAACCTTTGAGCATTCTATTTATTGACGTTTGAATAAAAAAAAGTTAAAACAAATTAATCCTTAGAATAACCTCAAATAACAGATGTATTCAATACAGAGTGTTGGAATTTGGAACAAGTATCTATGCTACCAGCAGTGCTGAACATCGCAGTAAATGAAAACATTTTTTTTTTTTTTTTTTTACATCATCTTCTTTATTCAATCTATCAACAAAATCATCGTCTCTCCGAGCATATAAACATCTAGATTTACATATGCCCTTCCTCTTCTGAAGTATCCTATAATATTTGTTTTACCTGTTTTTAGAACATAATAATGAATATAAACTAAAGAGTGAAAATCCATTTTTAACACCTTACACAAACACGATCCAGCATGGCTCGAGCATCTAAGCAGCAGAAAGGTAGTGGGCGTCTCCACGACTCTGGAAAACATTCTTAAGGGTGGTCTCCACTGGCTGCGGTAAGCTCTGCGGTAAGCTCTGTGGTAAGCTCTGGGGTAAGCTCTGGGGTAAGCCTTGCGATGGTGCTGTGATGGTGAGAAGTGGCTAGTTCCTGAGTACATGATTCACTGACAATGTAGGTAAGGACCTCATCATTCCTCACCACCTACAGAACCAGCACAAAACATCGCAAGGCTTACCACAGAGCTTACCGTGCCAGTGGAGATCACCCTTTAGCAATGGTTCTTGTGGGAAAACGTTTGAGAAATATAATTTTTTTTGTGACTTGTGACACATTTTTCTGAAATTTATTATCATGTTACTTTGCTTTGCAGGGTACAGTGTGAAACATCAGCCTTCAGGAACAACAACACTCCACCCTGAAGCTATGCTATCAAAACCTGGACACTATTTGATCTGCCCAGACTTAGATTTTTGTGACCACTAAACTTAGCATAAATTACCATAATGTTCCAATACAAGTCAAGCGAAGAAGTGATAGAGCAACATTGCCTCAATTCCAAGCCAGATGATATTATCAAAGGAGCAGTGGAAGGACAAGTCAGTCTCTTTACTGTGGACAAGCTCCAACATGTTGATGTTAATGAGTATAAATATCCAGGTGGGTTAGGACTGATACACCTGGCTGCAGAGTATGGCCAACTGGAGGTGGTGAAGTTACTGATAGCAGCAGGAGCTGATGTGGGCTTGGAAGGACCAGGATCAATGAGTGTAAAGGTTCGTGGAAAGGATTACAACGTGAAGATGACAGTTATGACCGCATTGCATCAGGCCGCATCAAAGCGAGATCTTAACATGGTTGAAGTGTTATTAAATGCTGGTGCAGATGTCAACAAACCAGATGGCAAGGGCAAAACTCCCCTCTATCATGCTATAAGTAGGGGATGTTGTGATATAGTGCAAATGTTGTTAATAAGTGGTGCTACATATTCAGAACCAGAGAAAATTATGCCCAGTGGAGATTATAGCACATTATATCCTTTACATCTCGCAGTGGAACACAAGCAGATGAATATTATTCCACTATTCCTTGAAATAGGTTATGCTATTGATACGATGAATGACTCCAATGAGACAGCACTTTCCTTGGCAGCCAACAATGGCAACCAAACCTCTGTGGAGTTCCTGCTACAACATGGTGCTGATGTTAAGCTAACACCGATAGAGACATATCATGATCGAACAATAACGAAGATATTAGCAAAGGCAGGTGCTAATGTGCATGGCCCAGATGGCAATGAAGCCCCACTTCATCAAGCTATTATGGATCATGATTTATGCACTGTCAAGGTACTTATAGAAGCTGGTGCGAGAATGGATGTGCCATATTGGCATAATGGGTTCCTTCCTTTAACAATGGCTATACGATCTGAGGCAACAGAATTAGTAGAATATTTCTTGATGCAAAATCATGATCCAAATGAATGTGATGTAGTATACAATGGACAAGGGGAAGGACAGAGTACTCTTTGTGAAGCAGTGAATTCAAGTGTTGAGATCATGAATCTTTTGATGGAGTATGGAGCCGATGTAAATTTCTGTAGTGAGTCTGGTGTCAGTCCGTTACTTGCGGCAGCCACTTCTGGAAAATATAATGCAGTGGAGTTTCTACTTAAGGCAGGAGCCCATGTAAATCATGCAAATGGTTATTCTTCAACTGCTTTGCATCAGGCAGTAATGGATGATGGCTCCATTGAAATTGTCAAACTTTTGATTGAGTATGGTGCTGAGGTAAATGCCAAGGATAAAGATGGGCTTACTCCCTTGCATCTGTCAGCGGTGGAAGGTGAAGAAGACAATGTAAGATATTTATTATCTGCTGGAGCATTAATCAACTCAGTGTCTATTCATGGTGAAACTGCACTTCATCTTGCTACTGATTTTGATAATCTAGAAACAGTGAAGATACTTATGACATCTGGTGCTAGAAGTGATGTCAGAGACAACACCGGTACCGTGCCTTTACATTTGGCTGCAGTGAGAGGACTTCCACACATAGCAGAATATCTGATCCTCAAGAACAAGTGTGTGATCAATTACACAGATGTAGCTGGTGCAACTCCGCTCCACTTGGCAACCTTTAATGGTCATGAAACAACAGTTCAGATTCTACTCGACAATGGGGCAGATACAACTCTCACCTACAAGGGAGAACTCCCTCTACAAATAGCTCAGCGTTGTGGACATTATTCTTTGATCAAACTCTTTGATGATGGTGTGAATCCAGTCTTGAACAGTCCGGTGAGCTTAGACACCTTTTTGGAATCAGTGATAAATACCACTGGAATTGGGAAAGTAGATGATACCGATCCTGATGTGAAGCTTATCAATGAGACAGTGGAATCATACATGAGGGAAGTCTTGGCACGGGTCGCAAAACTTGATCTGCGGTTCACAATGGAAGTTGCTTTGTCAGGAAGTGTATCTGAGAACTGTAAAGTTGGAATGCCTAACGAACGTGATATCATGATATGTTTGACATGTTTCACTAAAAGCAAAACATTTGAAGTAGAGGAGGATGTTTCTGCAGGACCTCACTACGCAAAAGTGAAAATCACAGATGATGAAATGAAATCCCTATGGCCTGAAATGATGGTAGAACCAGCAAATGGTTACATACTACCAGGAACATTCAAGCGAATTCTCATGGAAAACATTGTGGATGTTCTATTACAGGATGACTTCCAACCACCATCTAGCATCTACTACTTCATGAATGGCTTTCCTGAGGGAAGTGTGAGGCACTGTGCTGTGGAGGAGAGGCAGGCCGGTTTCATGATGACTCTCTACTGGTGGGGTGGGTGCTACAAAGGCATGGAAATCACTGTTGATATCATTCTTGCGTTTCCAGTGCCGCATTCCCCAACAAACTCGACTCGGAGAATTTTGAGTAAAGACAACAGCAGCGAAGGACCATTCTGCTACCTGGTACCAAAGACTCAAGATTTGAATTTGAAGAAGTATCTCTGGCGGATGTCTACGTCTAACATAGAAAAAGAAGAAATGCTTGCTGTATCAGAGGAGGCTAAACGGTCATACATCAAGGCCAAAGTGTTGTTGACAGTGGCCTGCTCTCCTGCTGCTAATCCCAATGTGTCATCCAGATTCCTCAGACCTGTGCCTTCTTTCTTCCTCAAAACAGCATTTTTCTTTGAACTGGACAAATTCCCAGAGCATACAGAATGGCAGGGATTAAAGTATTTGGATAGGATGGTGAGCATGTTTGAAAGGTTGGCCCAATGGCTCACAAAAGGACCAATCCCCTCATTCTTCATTAATGGTGTGTTTATCAATATGGGAGGAGACTCGTTGGGCCTCAATGCGCACGCCTTGCACAATGTTTCAAACATTGTGCATTTCCTTAAGAAACATAAGTCAGAAGTCATTGATATTTGTCCTCGACATTTGTGTCATGAATTGGCATATTTAGATACATAGTGATTGAAATTCAACAGTAATAAATGAAATAAGTTAAATGTTAAATGAGGGAATAAAACATCAAAACCTAGCTGTACATACAACCCATTCAATTTTATTTTAAAGTGACACTTCTCTCTGTTGCTGGCTAGATTATCGAGTAACGGAATTTCGACTTCATTTGCTAGTATTTGGTGCACATTACCCTACCTAACTAACTCCTGTGAATATCAAAACTATGAAATTCATATTATATGAGATATTTGCTAAATATAGTGAGCAAAATCGTTTTTGCTTGCCAACCAGAAATTTCAAAGTGGCAGTTGGGTTGACATCTGGAATTATGTAACACCCAGGTCGGCACTGGTCAGAACAAAGGGCATTCTGCCACCAGGGCTAAATCTGGCAGCACCTCCTGGTCTACAAAGCCATTTCCTCATGGATTTGACATGGGTTTATGTTCTGACCCATTCATTACACATATTCACTAACCATTGAATAAAAACGCAATGCTGATATTCAATACTTCAGATATTGCTATACCTATTATATATGATTACACTGACAAAGTTTCACACTATTCCATGACTACTCATTTTAACTATCTTAGCCACTTTAATGTTTTTATTCAGCGAATGCATTGTGCAAATACGATATTCTAAGCACAGCTGATTCAAATATAATCTATAAGAGATAGAAAAACATCTAAATGATATTACATTGCCATCGAGGGATATTATTATTTAGATTTGACCAAAAAATAAAAAAATAATTCTAAGCACATATAGTTATACTCCGTCATTCAAGGACGAATCAAGGTGAAAAAACAAACCAATAAAACAAAGAACCCCCAGTTGCAATGAAAAAGTAGATGGCAAAGTGACTGGCTCTTTACGCGTACACGGTAGGAAGGTATATATAGGGTTGATGGTTCGGCTAGCATATACCAGTGATGTACATGGGTCAGATTTTCAGAAAATGTACAATTCACCTTCACCAAACCGTCTCAAATAACCCAAATTTCAGACAAAATAAAGTTCAAAATTCAGTTAAACCTAACCAAACAGATTGCCAGAATCAATGCAATGCCGAATATACTCGAATTTACCTAGTATTGATTGACCAAATTGCAGCCTAATTTAGCAGAATTTACTAAATGTGTACAGCTGCCAATTGTACAGAAAATCTGACCCACATATATCCAATAATTAATAAGTTCTTTGCAACTGATGGTAAGCAAATCACAGACTCCATGCCAGACTCCAGACTTCGACCGATGTCGCTAACTCATCTAGTTACAAAAAATATTGGAGAAATACATGAATAACCAGGTCCAATCATTTATTGGTGCTCATGAAATATTATGCCCGAGGCAAAGAGGGTTCAGGAAGAACACTTCAACAACTGAAACTACCTTCCTGCTATTGTATAAACTGCTTACAAGCTTAAGGTCTAGGTCTAGGTGATATTACATTGCCATCGAGGGATATTATCTAGATATGAATGTATAATGAATGTATGACCTTATTGTAGTTGCCTAGTTGAGATATCAACTGGTTCTAGAAGAGCCTTATAGTTTAGTATTTGTTCATATGATATAAGTGGATTTCATGTGATTGGTAATGGGTAATTTTAGTTTTGTTTGTACGGTATTAATTGAACGAAGCCAGTTAAATAAAGAAAGTTGGGAAATAAGGCGGTCCATATTATGCCATTTTCAGTAGTAAATGATAGTGGTAGAGAGGACTGTATTCCTAATGTAAATGAAGTAGAGAGTGGGATTTTTCATGCGAACTATCAAATATTGTATTGGCCTTAAATGAATAATAATAAAAAAAAGCCTGGGTTCCACTGTCATGCTACTTCTCCTCCTACCACCTCCTGTTTTGGTCCTGCTACTTTTAGAAGCGGGAGCAAGCAGCCACTTCAATTCTAACATCTTTGCTTTGAAACGGCTACTTCCTGTTACTTCCCATTACTTCTAAAGTAGCGGGACCAAAGAAATGAGCGTAGTAGCGGGAGATGTAGTGTGGCAGTGGAACCCAGTCTTTAATGACAATGTTCCAAGTAGCCTGGTCTTCTTCCATTACCAAAAAGCTTTGGACTAAATTAGTCATGAAATTCTGCTAAAAAATCAATTCATATAATCTACCAAAAATGGATAGCAGACTATTTTAACAAACTAATTAGTCTCCCCGCCCTCCCCCCTCCGCCAAAAAAAGAAGCTATGTATATCAACCCAATTCAGAGACATATTAATGGACCACCAAATATTAGAATTAGATTATATAACACTGATATTGATTGGGTCAACTCCTTCACTTATTTGGGTGCAATGATTGATGATTGTCTAAAATTTAATGATATGGCAAAAAATAATTTGAATGAGGCAAATAACCGTTTTTATAATATGTACATCTGTAATGTCCGATCGATAACCTTAAGCGACTATGGGAACTTAATATATCAGATCAAGGAACAATGACAACGACAGAATCTAATGGACCTCGCCAGCACACTCTCTTTAATCTCTCACCAAGCCCAGGGTTGTTCACGGCTGTGAAGCAACCTCGATATAACCAATACACAGGCAGTAGTATACAAATAGAATGCACCGACACATGGTGTATAACATATGTTAGTCTCGAATTGTTGAGATTTGGTTGTTTCTTGTGGAGGTGTGGTGTAACATGGTCGTCACGCACTGGTGAACACGGAGCGGGACGGAGCGGCGCTAAGAGTTTAGCCCAGTCCATGTTGGTGCTGAGCGTGGGTGGCCGTTGTGTGAGCATCTCAACAATGCAAGACTAAAGCAATTAGACCCTTCCGTTGTAGTGGGGGCCGGGTGTATGCGTTCTTAGGGACCAACCTCGGCCTTCGGCCTTGGTTGGTCCCTAAGAACGCATACACCCAGCCCCGCTACAACGTCAGGTTCTAATCGCCCAACACACAGATATCAACGATCTCTGACGGCCAGCATAGATGAACTACTATACCTGCGACCAGCCCAACTCTCAACACATACCACTTAATACATCCCGGTTATCGCATACCCGACAGCCATGCGGGCCCGGCTCTGGTTCAGCAGACACTAATCCAGAGCCGCGCACCACACATCGATAGATAGGCTCTGCATGGGTACCAAAAGACATCTCCTTTTGGTTACTTGGACTATGGTAATAATGTATGCTACTTTAATTGTAACAAAAACTTTCTAGATACCTTACAAATAATTATTGCAGAACAGGGCTCTGAGATTTGCTGTGAAGAAACCAAGATGGCATAATGTACAGAACCTACATGAATTGTCAAATACTATGATGGTGAGGCACCGTATATATGATACATTGAAATTCTTTCATAAGCAACTCCAACAGTGTACACTCGATTGGGTAAAAAAGGTATCTAGATGAAAATTATGACTTTAAGAAAATAGGCAGTACACTTTCGGCCTAGACTGGGAAGACTGGGTCCAATCCGAGCCATACAAAACTTTTTTGGCATAAGCCACTGGGTCCTCCTGAATAATAAACTGTTGCAAAAATCATATTGGTGATGAGTGATACTCATCATCTCATCCACCCAACAAGTCAGACCCATCACTTGCCTCCCATCCCCCCATGCACTAGGTGCCTACATGGCAATGCCTGCCCTGTTAGACACACCACTACTGTACCCGACCCCATAGTAATTAGTCCAAGTAGAATTGTTTCAAATGTAGCCTCTTTTACGCCCTAGTATTACATAGACACAGCAGTGGGCAGAAGACCATGGATATTCCTTACGGAATATACTACAGTGAGCCCATATCTCAATGACCTCAACTGTATTATAACTGTATTATTATTTGAATTGTCTGATGATTGCTGTATAAACATACTAAAGAAATGAGCATGAAATGTGATAGGCATCAATAATGACATTTAAAATATTCATGAAATATGGTGCGCCTAGCTGACTTATCAACTCAGTAAAAGAATATTAAATAAATAAAGACACCACAACCTCAAACTTCAGTTTTTGCAATTTATTCAGGCATATATGGGTACTTTGAGGCACAACGTTTCGACCTGGTGTTGGTGGTCTTCTTCAGGTGGATGTCTACAGTGATAATCTTGATTAGGGATATGAATATTTGAGTAGGAATGAGTAGTTAATGAGTACTATTGTTCTTGAACGGGTTGTCATGGGTCCTTGGATACGCGTAATAATTCAGTTTCAAAGTTATAATCAATGGGGTGATTAGCTGGTTAATTTCAGTAATTCGTCAAGTGATAAATATATAAAAAAAAAAATTTCAGTAAAAGAATATTTCCGTCCCTGCCAGCCATCTCCCCCTCCCCCTCCCCGCCACTTCCCCTTCCCACACATCCCAGTATCTTACCATGACGACCCAAGCCTGATCCTAAGGTTATTGAGTCCATCTGAACACGTAGCGAAAGAAATCCCCTATTTTATTTTCCGGCCACTCCATTTTCCGGCCCGGCTTCTTAATTATCATTTTCTTTTTTTTTCTGATCTCATTTATTACTATTCTATTACTTCTTGTATAAGTCTTCTAGAAGCGATTGTATTACACAATTTAGAGGGTTTTTTTCGATAACAGCTAAGACGAAGAATACTTATGAATATGAAAGACAGCTAATTTAAACAAGAATTAGTTAACAGTGATCAGTTTATGTTTATTTATTTCCGGTTCATGCAGAAGATTGCGTTTCCAAGGGAAACAAAGATTGATGTCAGTTGAATGTAAAGTTCGAGAGGAGGAGAGGAAAGGGAGATAGAAAACATGAAATCCCTATCCCATATATGACTGGTCACTCCATGTAATTCTGTTGGTCCCTTTAACACCTTTGCATATGAGGCATCTCAACTTGCCACTTTAACCCATTTGTCCCTAAAGGGGTCGTTTTCGACCCATGTGAGATGTTTTTATCAACAGCATTATATATATTATATTAAATTAAATAAGTAATGAAAATGATATGTATGGGAAGTACAGATTCTCCCCATTGCGTAACAAGCGTTACCATGACAACGCCTTGACATCGCACTATTTGTGGTCACGTGACCATCACTGCTGTTTGCTTGCTACAAAAGAAAGATATCTAAACAGAAAAGGGGATTCAAAATGGCAATATAATAAGTAATTTTAGAAAGAAAATGCATAGAATAAACTAACCAATAATTATCTCAGGCACCCATTTTCATACTTAAACTAGAATTATCAAAATTTGGTATGAAAAGAATGGAGGTTCTTTGAGGTTGGGTCGAAAACGACCCCATTAGGACAATATGGGGTAAAAAAAAAACCCTTATCATTAGGGTAGGAGAGAACCCCTACCCACTATACAATGAGCTAAATTTAAGGTATTCTAGGTAGAATTTCTTAAGCTTTCTGAATCTGAAGAGAAAACAGCTGAAAAGGCTGATTGGAATTATTTTCCAAATAGGACGTTTCTATGGTAACTGATGGTATTTTTTTCTATTTTAGCAAAAAAATTGCTTTTTAGGCTTCCATTACTACACTTTTATTAGCAATGTGACCAAACTTGGTATTATTGATGGGGCACATGAGGGCTATCTAAAGTCTCAAAGTCAATGACCTTGACCAAGATGGATGTCACCAAATATGACCTTCAAACACAAAAACAGCAGAATTGTGGAATTTGAAAACCTATTTTCTCTTAAATAAAAGCAATAACTGGCATTGAGGGAAAGAAAAATAACCCACGCCCAATATCATTGGAATGTGCGTTGCTATGGTAACCAAAGCTTACTTTTCACTCTACATTAAATTTTGTTTAAATCTGAACTACATATACAAACCTGTATCTTTTGAACTATTAAGGTCAAGGATACAGAATTAAGGAGAGGCAGGGGCAGGGGCAGGGGCAGGGAAGCTGCATAGGCCTATAGCACTCATATAGGCTACCATCAATATTCTCAGGTTTGGTGCCATTCCTGACAATAGTGTAGAAATGAGACAATAAAGTGCTATTTTTCTGACTTTTGGGTCTGCCTTTTTAGTTGCTATGGTAACCAGATACTATATATGAAAATATTTAACAATTTAATTCTGTGTTTTAACTACATTTCAAATGAATATGAATATTTGACAAAGATTCCACTCTTTGTTTCCTGTTGTATCTACATTAAACTAGTTAGATAAGCCTAAAGCAGTTTTAATACCTGATAGCAATGATCGGTTGCCATGGAAACCACTTTCATATTTCAGAATGTGTCCCCATCTAAAATGATAGAGGATGAACAAATTTACCTCTGTACCAAATTCTGATGAATTTGTCTTAAAATTAGCCTTTGGGGGCTACAGCAATGTGACCTATTATTATATCATTCACTGTGTAACTTACCTATTTGCCCCCCATATTTGCCCCAATATTTGCCCCCATATTTGCCTAAAGGGGTCGTTTTCGACCCACCCTATATTTCAGAACTTATTCAAGGAAATTTCACCAAATTTCTCCCATGTACTCACAGTACCTTCCTAATCATTATATTAAAGTTTTAAGATGATTAAACAATTTTTGCAACCTTCGGTTTAAATGGGTTAATTCACACATGGTCTACCCTTTAATTCACACCTAAACGCCATCCCCTCCCCCTCCCAGCCATTACCAGCATGATTCTGATCCTATCTGCTGATATCAGAATCAACAGATTCTTCACACTGATATCCAGGATGGGAGGAGCCAAGATGCTATCAATGATTGACAGACATCACCCCAATCTACTTAGATTGATGTTATCTCATCAATCTAAATAGAAAACATTAATCGTTAGTCCAATAAACAAAACCCTTTGGTACAAACAAAATTGACATTCATTCACTTGTTACAGCGAACTTATACAAAGAGAAAAGGAGAACAGGAGAAAACTATGTTACCTTCTCTAGAAACCACAACTAAATTCTAGAAACTCTCTACTTCTAATATACAAGAATACAATAGACCATAGGCAAAACTTGAAAGCATGTTATTTAGATCACTGAAACCCCGATGATTTGGTAAATACCTCATTTTTTGAACGTAAACATTTAAGATTTCTAGGTACACATCTCATGATGAAATTATGAATTTAATTAAATTGGAGAGATGGAGCAATAAAATTATGCTTTTGGTAAAATAGAACTCGATGTAAGAATGACGGACTATAATGGAAGGTTAAAACAAATAAAAACAGAGTGGATGATATTGTGTTTCTCAGTAAATACCCCCAATGACAGCGCCTGCCGGATATGGCTAAATCATGTGAATGTTGGAACAAATTTTCGTACCAAAAATTACAAGATCCAGCTCCTTGGACATTAGCCAGGAAAACATGGGGTATCATCTATAGGTCTCTGGGTCCCAGCAATGCCAGTCTAGAATCACCGAGGAACCTTTCTACAGACGATATTTCTAAAGTAAGGTCTAAAAGTTAAAGCTGCATTCCTATCCAAGAAGCAACACTTCAATATCTTCATATTTTGTTGAAAGAAAATTTTTAAGTTATTTCCTCTTTATTGATCAATATTTTATTATGTGATCCTATTTGATGTATTTTGTATTATTATAGCCTGAGTATCTGTTTTTCTTTGTTTTATTAATATTATATGCTATTGTAAGATAACTTTGAAAAGTATTGTTCGAAATAGAAGAGTTACTTAATTTGAGTCATGATATTGAATCTTTTTAAGGTATATGGGGCCAAAAAAAATAATAGGTGTGTTTCCGATTTATCTGGCTGAAAACTAGGTAGGGGGGAATGGTAATTTTTTTAATTTTTTTTTGGGGGGAAACCACCTCCCAGGAACTGAAAAAAATGTCTATTTCATAACAATAGTTGTTTTAACATGGGGAATGTGCTTTTTGACAGTTCTGGGTTAGGAAAACCCGTTTTCATGCTTTCATAACCGTTTTTTGTCAAAAAATCCCCTAAAAGTAAGATATGATTTTTAAAAAATCAGGTATGGTAAAAAAAAAGCTAGGTAGGGTAAGGTTTTTCTAGGTAGGGGGGGGGGGGGGGGTAAATCGGAAACACATCTATTTTTTGGGGGGCCTGGGAACGCTTGAAAACATCCGTGGAGCATAATGCACTTTTCTGTAACTGTAGTATAAAAATATGATACTGGCCATATATAAAATGTGATGTGTTTCAGGAAAACGAGTGGCAACAAATGGTTTTGAGATATTATCATATTTGGAAAGATGAGATCAAGCGGATTCTAATGATAGTAAACACTAGAACATCCAATATTTATTTATTTATTCATTATATAAGCACTTCTATATTTTAAGTTTGATAATTTATTTTTTTGAGAATAGACTTTGCAATTTATCTCTGGGTGGACAATTAGTGGTAACATAGTTAAATATACTCTATAGGTTGAGCTTCAGAATGCATGGATATATTTGATACACTGTCTCGACATTTAATACATGTATTTATACGGCTCGGGGCATTACATATCCTGAAAATGAGTCCATTCCTACAAGGATATCACATCACAAATGAATAAAAACGCGCACACAAAGGAGTGGCAAATCACTGAGGGACGTATTGAACATGGCCTGTAATGGAATGTGTAGTTGGGTCAGATTTTCAGAAAATGTACAATTGGCAGCTGTACACATTTGAGTAAATTCTGCAAAATTAGGCTGCAATTTGGTCAATACTAATTAAATTCGAGTATATTTGGCATTGCATTGATTCTAGCAATCTGTTTGGTTAGGTTGAACTGTATTTTGAACTTTATTTACGTCTGAAATGTGGGTTATTTGAGAGGATTGGTGAAGGTGAATTGTACATTTTCTGAAAATCTGACCCAGTTCATTCACACTCCCCTGCTCGCCCCCAGGCGAAACCATAACTTTTATTGAGCTGCTCCCTGGGAATTTCCCCCTGTCAGCCGAGCACATTGTCAACATGTGGCCTAGCGAGCGACACACAGACAAACCCCGGCATTGGCCCATTGTACCGTATTTCACTGAAAACGCGCCGGGTGCCAAATAGGAGCCTGTCCCGAAAATCTCCCAGAAGGAGAGCAGGAGTGTGTGGGTAAGATTTTCAGAAATTGTACAATTCACCTTCACCAATCGTCTCAAATAATCCACATTTGAGACAAAAATGAGCTTCAAAATGCAGTTTAACATAACAGAACTGATACGTTAAATGAATGCGATACCAAATATACTCAGATATACCAGGTATTCATATTTTTTAAGCCTACTTTTGGAGAATTTCCTAAATGTTAAGAGCTGTCAATTGTACATTTTCTGGAAATCTGACCCGTGTGTGGGTGGTGGTGGTGGTGGTGGTGGGGGGTGGGGGGTCGGAGAATTAATCTTTGTTCTGCCCCATTTTACATATAACTAGAACCAGTGCTAATTAATGGAAGACATTTGAGTTTGCCTCAAAATTGTTAAGTTACTACTGGTCGAAGGTTGAGGAGTGTGTTGATGAAAAGATATTGGAGATATAACTGTATTACGAATTGTTTTTTATATCGGTCCTACATGTTTTTAATCCGAAGTAAATGCCCTTATCAGGGTTAGGCGATAATTTTCAGAAAAATATCATAAGAGAGCCTTGTTGTGTTTGCAGATATAAACAAAGAATTGTACAATTATATGATGCCAGATTGTGTGGATAAAAATGAAAATGTTCTCGGGATATGCAGTAACAGAGGGAGAGAATGCCAATCAAAGAGTAATAGGTATATTGATAGCGAATTATAATGTTAATGTCCTTGTGGTAGACGATGAATCAGATTTCTATAAACATTGTTAGCAACGCAACAAAACATCGACAGAGTCGACATGCTTATTTTGATATGATTATTAAATGTAATTTGGCTTAATTTTGCAATAAAAAATAAATAAATTAATTGACTGCTACCTTTTGAAACCAACATGTAATGCGAGGTCGAGGTCGGTAATAGGAGGTCAGAAATTTTTTCAGAAAATGTACAATTGGCAGCTGTACACATTTTAGTAAATTCTGCAAAATAATTTTATTAGGCTGCAATTTGGTCAATACTAGTTAAATTCGAGTATATTCAGCATTGCATTGATTCTAGCAATCTGTTTGGTTATGTTGAACTGTATTTTGAACTTTATTTTCGTCTGAAATTTGGGTTATTTGAGAGGATTGGTGAAGGTGAATTGTACATTTTCTGAAAATCTGAGCCATGTGTATTTATTCCTGTGTTGCAATAAGACACTTAATTCCCAAAACAACTGGCTTTCTCTCCTGCTCCCACCAATGTTCCTTGAGTCTTTTCTATCATTAAGTAATCAAAATTTCAGGGGTGTTTGGAAGAGCTGTGACAGTCACAGACAACATTTATTTTCTATTCTTTATTCCAATGTATAGTACCTAATAATACACTGTATGACAGCGATTGTATAATGTGAAATGGAAATAAAATCTAATAATAATAAAAATAAGGATGCCTTGAACAGAATAAGCGCCTGGGCGCTTTATCGGTGAAATACGGTAGGTTGCGTGAGCTGCTCTTGGCCGCTGCGTTGGGTAGAATGTGGACCACCAGAGACTGGATGCATTGTAGCAGAACACCACTGGACACTGAGCTGTGAAGGGCCATAACTGGACACTGAGCTGTGAGGGGACATAACTGGACACTGAGCTGTGAAGGGACATAACTGGACACTGAGCTGTGAAGGGACATAACTGGACACTGAGCTGTGAAGGGACATAACTGACCACTGAGCTGTGAAGGGACATAACTGGACACTGAGCTGTGAAGGGACATAACTGACCACTGAGCTGTGAAGGGACATAACTGGACACTGAGCTGTGAGGGGACATAACTGGACACTGAGCTGTGAAGGGACATAACTGGACACTGAGCTGTGAAGGACATAACTGGACACTGAGCTGTGAAGGACATAACTGGACACTGAGCTGTGAAGGGACATAACTGGACACTGAGCTGTGAAGGACATAACTGGACACTGAGCTGTGAAGGACATAACTGGACACTGAGCTGTGAAGGGACATAACTGGACACTGAGCTGTGAAGGGATATAACTGGACACTGAGCTGTGAAGGGACATAACTGGACACTGAGCTGTGAAGGGACATAACTGACCACTGAGCTGTGAAGGGACATAACTGACCACTGAGCTGTGAAGGGACATAACTGGACACTGAGCTGTGAAGGGACATAACTGGACACTGAGCTGTGAAGGGACATAACTGGACACTGAGCTGTGAAGGGACATAACTGGACACTGAGCTGTGAAGGGCATAACTGGACACTGAGCTGTGAGGGACATAACTGGACACTGAGCTGTGAAGGACATAACTGACCACTGAGCTGTGAAGGGACATAACTGGACACTGAGCTGTGAGGGGACATAACTGGACACTGAGCTGTGAAGGGACATAACTGGACACTCTATTGTGAGGGGACATAACTGGACACTGAGCTGTGAGGGACATAACTGGACACTCTATTGTGAGGGGACATAACTGGACACTGAGCTGTGTGGGACATAACTGGACACTGAGCTGTGAGGGGACATAACTGGACACTGAGCTGTGAAGGGACATAACTGGACACTGAGCTGTGAAGGGACATAACTGGACACTGAGCTGTGAAGGGACATAACTGGACACTGAGCTGTGAAGGGACATAACTGGACACTGAGCTGTGAAGGACATAACTGGACACTGAGCTGTGAAGGACATAACTGACCACTGAGCTGTGAAGGACATAACTGACCACTGAGCTGTGAAGGGACATAACTGACCACTGAGCTGTGAAGGGCATAACTGACCACTGAGCTGTGAAGGACATAACTGACCACTGAGCTGTGAAGGGACATAACTGGACACTGAGCTGTGAAGGGACATAACTGGACACTGAGCTGTGAAGGGCATAACTGGACACTGAGCTGTGAGGGACATAACTGGACACTGAGCTGTGAAGGACATAACTGACCACTGAGCTGTGAAGGGACATAACTGGACACTGGGCTGTGAAGGGACATAACTGACCACTGAGCTGTGAGGGACATAACTGGACACTGAGCTGTGAAGGGACATAACTGGACACTGAGCTGTGAAGGGACATAACTGGACACTGAGCTGTGAAGGACATAACTGGACACTGAGCTGTGAAGGGACATAACTGACCACTGAGCTGTGAAGGGACATAACTGGACACTGAGCTGTGAAGGGACATAACTGGACACTGAGCTGTGAAGGACATAACTGGACACTGAGCTGTGAAGGGACATAACTGGACACTGAGCTGTGAAGGACATAACTGGACACTGAGCTGTGAGGGGACATAACTGGACACTGAGCTGTGAGCCCTTTCAAGAGTAGACTTTACTTGAGGGGACATAACTGACCACAACCTACACATCAGTGTAACATCCAGGTAATAATTGTACTTCACTATTTGGGTCAGATTTTCAGAAAATGTACAATTCAACTTCACCAATCTTCTCAAATAACCCACATTTCAGACGAAAATAAAGTTCAAAATACAGTTCAACCTAATAAAAAATATTGCTAGAGTCAATGCAATGCCGAATATACTCAAATTTACCTAGTATTGATCAAATTGCAGCCTAATTTAGCAGAATTTACTAAATGTGTACAGCTGCCAATTGTACATTTTCTGAAAATCTGACCCATTTATCTAATATTAATATTGTTTTAAATATGTTTATTCAGCATTGGACTTGATGTAATACAACATTCGTTTCAGTTCAACCTGATTTACTTATATATAAAAATCAAAATGTTTAATAATAGATAGGCGATAACCAGACAGTTATTAATTGTAAAATAATAATAAAATAATAACAAGTCAATAAAAACCATAACCGGGGGTTGTGTCTCTAAGTCTCACATACAAACAAATATCAAAACTGCACTCTCACTTATTGTTGGCCCAAAACTGACCATTTTCTACTTTTTTTTTGTAATTGTCTTGTCCTCTTTGAGTTCTGGGTGAGAGCTATTGCCTATTGCGTAAGTCTAATCCAGGAGTTAGGTTAGGTGTTACAAGCTTCGTCTACTTAGTACATTTTTTACTTTTTGTTCCTTTATTTTTCCAACCCATCTAAAAAACAGTTGATCAACATTTTGGAGGATTTTACCAGTTGTTTTTACCAGAGGGCTCAGCTTCTAAAACGTCCTCTGTTGTATTCAGAGGCACCGCCTGAATCCTTTCAAGAGATGACTTCACTTATCATCGCTCACCAGCGGCAGTCATCTTTCAGTGATTAAGCTTCAAATTCTTGTATAAACACGCTGCAGAATAGTGATGAATCCCTAATGGGATAATTAATAATGATATTTTGCGTTCTTAATGGAATTATAATCGCACTTTGCAGTTTGAGGCGAGAGGCTTTGCCTCCGTTTGAAGGGAATCTCTCAATTTTGGGCCTAGACAGTAGAGAACACTTTCCCCGTGTACCTGTCCATCTGTGGTTGTCTTATTCATGTATTATTTGCCCACTCTATCTTACTCTATCTTCATTCTTACCTCTTTGATTGATTTGATTTTAAAACATTTATTAGTTAATTCCATTTGTCATGTACATCTACTGGATCTCTTCAATTCTTAAAGTCTCCATTCTAGTTTTTATGATTACATACATTCACCCGAAGTTAGGCCGAGAGCTTGTGTAGTAAAGAACAAGTAACATCACTCTATAAATATTTCTCCATAAAAACATCATTTCACAACTGTCCCTATCCATATTATAGTGATACCCTACCCGGTACCCCACTACTCTGAAAATGTGTTATTTCTAGTTGTGTATACTCATATCTATTCTCATTATCTTTCATTTTCATTACTTTTTTGGCTACACAATCAGAATTAGGTATTGATTATGATTATATACAATGTTTCTATTGACATGCTTTACTCCATATCATTATCTGTGTTATCTCTTTCCCTCTCCTGTTGTCTATATCCCTGTCCCTCTCTTGTCTATATCCAATAAAGTAAAATCCAATCTCCTGAAATGCTCACATACCATGACCATCCTCATATTAGAAAACAACTATTAAGCAGCTGAGAATAAGCTAGACAGTTTAACATTTATTATAGTAATGTATACGCTAATTCTGCCGATGTTCCAAATATAGAAAAATCGTGAAATATATATTCTTTTGGCAATATTGACATTGTTTTGTGATCTCAATTTCTTGCTAACAAATCTTCGTTTTTTTTAAAACATAATTTTATTCAGCCTGTCAACAAAGCAAACCTCTCTCTCCCTGAGCGTTATTCATCGAAAAATACATAGCTCGTTCCTTGCTGCTAACAAATCTTCATTATCGCACATTTATTAATAGACGCATTCTTATTGTTATTTTTAGCTGGTTTATAATAGGTATATCCAGATAGGTAGTACATTCACACAGACCTTATATTATATTTGTCACCAAATGCTACAATACATTGTTTTTTTGTTTTGTTTTTGCAACTGATTTTATTCAAATACCTGCTGTTACAATTTTAAGACATAATTAAAAGAAGTGAGAATAAATGCAATAAAAGGGTTAAAGAAATTATAACTAATTAAAAACTAAATCAAGAAGACATCAAAATGGTCCTGATATTCTAATTTAGATAGATTTAATATACTTTTCCGTAAGTGTATGTTGGGATCAGGCTTGTCCAACCGTCTTTTCTTAGTAAAGCAGAATATGACAGTACACATTCAACTGTGAAATTATGAGGAATGATAAGGTTATAAGGTAGTCTGTTAGGCGCAGGTTATGAACAATTGCCTTTGATATCGCTCCTTGCTCAATTAAAAACCTTTTACTATTTTTACTTTTCAGATCTGGTTTCCAGAAGTACAAATACAACACTGTGATGAGATACCGTAGAGTGAAACAGAAGCATGTTTCCTGGATGAGAGCATCAAGCATCCGCCAACCATTGTCCCAGTGTTTCCACATGAAATAAGTCCAAAGAGGAAAATTATAATGTAGTGGGTTCCAAGACCTGGATATATTTATGATTGTCTGGTGAACCAACAATATCAGGCATTCCCTGATGAAGGTAATTCCATTACCAAAACGTTGAGATTCATGAAATAAAGAAACAAACAAACTCCACGTGAGCTGGATATTTTGATTGGTAATTCACTACTATTATCCAGCAATATTAATATTACAGAAGTATCACAGTTCATGCCATGCAATTAAAAGAAAATAACTAAACAACAAACTTTGCTGCTGAGAACACCAACGCAGAGCAAATCAAGGATCCCTCAAGGAAGACAACTTAGAAAGAAACAAACCCAAGGAAGATGCATCCCCTTATGTTTGTTTTGTTGTGTACACTGTTGGCCAAGGCTGACTGTGGACGCTATCTACAGGACACATTCAATCAAGATATCAAAACCAATGATATTGGTTTTGGTCGCAAATTAACTCCAGATCTTGAAACCTCTCCTGATTTAAAATTTGACTTTGAAGTGACTTTCAAGAAGCCCAAATGTTGCCCAGTGATATTCTTTTACCCTGTGCACCCAGATTATTATTTTACTAATGAATTCCTAACAACAAGATGCCTGGAAGGGCATGAAGGCAAAACCCTTGTTGATTGGGTAGCCCTTAGTCCTTTCTACATTTATCTCAAACCGGATGTGCCACATGTATCCTGTGTTGAACAAGGAGAAGATTATGTTTGTACTGGGACAAGATCTCTCCGATTAGGAATGGAAAGAGAATGGTATCTTCTTCTTGGGTATCGTTGTAATCACACACAAAGTCTTGATCTGACGATCAAATCAGAATTTGTTATTAACGCTCCTTTACAATGTCATGAAAGCACACATAAAGGTAGTTGCCTAAAACAATTCAACTACACATCGCTTGGTTTTCCTAATATGCTGGGTCAGCAGAGTGAGGGTGAGGCTAGATTATTTGAGCGGTTCATATTCATGATCCCTCTGTGCCACCAACATGCAGAGAAACATTTGTGTCGTGCGCTTTTCCAAGAATGTACCTCAGGAGGCAAGTTATATCTGCCATGTCGGCAAATGTGTGAGTATGTTATAGAAGGATGTGAAAAAGTACTAACTGCTTGGGGCACAGTCCCCCGTTGTGACTTCCTCCCAGACAAGAACATCGATGACTGTTTTTACCAGGCAGTAGAATGTCCTGAGTTAAAACCCCCTGGCAATGGGTCAGTGATGTTTACAGGGCTCTCTCTCCATGATCTGGCACATTTCAGCTGTAACATAGGCTTTGATCTGGTTGGGCCTGAAAATAAGACTTGTTTGTTCACTGGTAAATGGACTGAAGGGGCAGTGCACTGCAGAAGGAACAATGAAACTATCCCATCTACCCCAGAGAACAATGATAGTCATACAACACTCATCACTGTGATTACAGTCTTTGTGAGCTTGCTCTTTGTCCTCATCATTATATGCATTTTACTGCACAAGTGGCTAAAACTCCTTCTTGTCTACAGCTACTATGGCAATGAGTACTTCAACCGATGGACTGATGAACGGATGAGCAAGATCTTTCTTTCATACAGCAGTCATGATCGAGAAGAAATTACAGATTATTTCCTTCCAGACATGAAGAAAGAGCTACCAAAAGCTTGGGAGATCCTTACATTTGATGAAAGCTTCACACCAGGGGAAAATCTGGTGGATACGGTACATGAACATGTGTGGAACAGTCATGCAGTTATTGTTTTTCTCACAGATAACTTCATCAACAGTCAATGGTGTGAATATGAATTCAGCCAGGCACACACCCGACAAGCCAGCGATACAGATTTCCGTCTTATCATCATAATGAGGAATGCACAGACTGAGGAACATCAACTCAATCTTGATAAACTACCTGACCATCTCAAGATCTATGTCACAACAAGGGTGTATCTCTGCATGACAGAAACACTTTTCTGGTTCAAGCTTCGCCGGGCTATCACAGAGTGAATAGGGAAGGAAAGACGTGGGTTAGTAGTCCCGGTTCATTGTGTCCCAGTTTGTTGGGAGGAAACACAAAACTCTGCACAAAAATATGCTTAGCTTTGCAGACATAATTATTCATGGTTCTTTCACCACTTCAAGAGATCTTAAGAATTCTGTCAACCAGAATATCTATCACCTATAATGCTAAGTCTCTGGGGTACTGGATTGAGTGAACATTTACACCCACAATGCTAAGTTTACGGAACAATTGGAAACATTGTTTATTTGCCAGACAATATATTTGAGGCATGACAAAAGAGTCAACTGGCTTCCCGAAAAGATCCAAGTCTTCAAGCTGTTACCATAGACTACAGATTTATTACTCAATATTATCCCACTATATGTTAATCTAATCATTCCTATACAATTATAGTGGCTTATTACTCAATATTATCCCACCATATGTTAATCTAATCATTCCTATACAATTATAGTGGCTTATTACTCAATATTATCCCACCATATGTTAATCTAATCATTCCTATACAAGTATAGTGGCTTATTACTCAATATTATCCCACTATATGTTAATCTAATCATTCCTATACAATTATAGTGGCTTATTACTCAATATTATCCCACTATATGTTAATCTTATCATTCCTATACAATTATAGTGGCTTATTACTCAATATTATCCCACTATATGTTAATCTAATCATTCCTATACAATTATAATGGCTTATTACTCAATATTATCCCTCTATATGTTAATCTAATCATTCCTATACAAATATAGTGGCTTATTACTCAATATTATCCCACTATATGTTAATCTAATCATTCCTATACAATTATAATGGCTTATTACTCAATATTACCCATCTATACCATTATTTTAATCATAACTATACAATTATAGTGGTAGCAATACAAAGATATATATTGCTGCAGAATCGTAATAGGGGGTTATCTGGGGAAATTAATTCTACATAACTTGCTTCCAATTATAAGAGTTTGGTCATCTAGCGAATCGCCTTTTGCGATTCGGGTGCGACTCGTTTTCAAAGTCTGGTTTTTATCAAACATAATTATTGCTTTGTTAACGAATCGCCTCACGATTCGTTCTGAGTCGCCTGAGACTCTTTACAATTTGCTTTAGTCGTCTGAGACTCTGGCCTGCTTTGGGTCCGTGTTTTATGTATAAATATGAGTAATTATGTGATTTGGTTCCTAATAAACCTGGCTGTCTGTGAAGCACCTTGTTTGTTCCTTGCTCGAAGAAGATTATTACAGTAGAAGACGAGAATTATTGATACGTCCGTGTCACTATCTTTAATCAGAGACTTAAGCTGTAATACACCTCTCAGAGTCGCCTAACTATATCTCAGAATCGCCTACGCTTAACTGGTAATCAACTCAGATCCACGAGACCACCATAAGACGTCATGAGCTATTCATCTACTCCCTCTCTCAACCATTTATGGGAAGAAGACGAGCCCCTTCCCTATCTGGAGGTCCTTTTGGACTCCCTATGAGTCGTCCCCGCAACAATATGTAACGATTCCAGTATATAAAGGATATTTGAACATTACCATTGAGCTCCGGTAAGCTCCGGGTTCTGGCTCCTCCGTCTCCAAATTCCTCTGATTAGTACCTCTGGATGCCACTAGGATATTCATTGCAACCCATGACGATATTTACAGTTAATATAACTTGTTTAATTCATCATTCATTAACTATTCATGGTATACCATCCAGACTTTAACTATGATACTTGTTACATATTCCAATATTTATGTTCAAGTTGGTATTCATGTGATTATTATATCTATTTCATAAGTATTTGACTCTTGATGTTATATCTCGGAGCTGTGTTTGAAACATAAATTATTTCAACCCCTGATCTTTTAACTTTAATATTATCCAGTTGCTTTAGTTCATTTCCTCCCATCTCCTGCTATCGATATTCATAATATATTTATTCTCGCAGGAGTAAACTGTACGATCACAAAATATCATTATTTAATATCAATTAATATCAAGCCGGAGCTGAAACACAGATATGCAACGATGGCCACCAACTCATTGGAAAGAACATCTATAGGCAAGAATAGCAATATATGGGTCAGATTTTCAGAAAATGTACAATTCACCTTCACCAATCCTCTCAAATAACCCAAATTTAAGACAAAAATGAGCTTCAAAATGCAGTTTAACATAACAGAACTGATACTTTAAATCAATGCGATACCAAATATACTCAGATATACCTGGTATTCTTCATTTTTCAGCCTAATTTATGAGGATTTCATAATTTGTGGAGCTGCCAATTGTACATTTTCTGAAAATCTTACCCATATACATATTTTCCTATTTTTGTTTGCGAGAGTTTATTCAATGCTAGCCTGTACTATCTGACTTTAAGATGAGATATAGTCATTCTTCACTACCCCAGGCTTTTAAACTATTTAACTAGAAATCCCTTCTTTTCAGATAAAGCTTGTCTTTGTAAACCTTTGACTTCTGTTTAATGAAACTGTTTTTTTTTTTTTTTTATTTAGAATTTTTATACAGCAAACATCAAACATCCTTGAAATGACAATTGTAATTATTGGTAGACTGGTACAAAGTACACTGGCTATAATAAACAAAGAGATTCATTAGCATGAGAAAGATTATGGGCTCACGGGCAGCAATTCAATGAAGAAAAAACCATGGTCTTCCACCCACTGCTGTGTCTAACTACACTAGTATCTACAAGACATGGGGATTGTAATCATAAAGCAGTTTGTTAGTAGTTAAACATATTACTCCTCTAGATTATTATACTTTCCATTTATTTGATGATTTGATTATTTTATTTAGTTCCAAATCGAGCTCGAGACCTTGGGGATAATTCTCTTTAGCTGGTAACAATCTGATATACATGTTACAGTATCAGCAGTCGATCACTCGGTCCCTTTAAGAAAATCTTAATAGTGTTCACCCTCCCCCACAGCAGTTGTACACTTGGTCACACTACCAATGGGGTGGGAGACTAGCAATGGGTGGATTAGAAAATCTGTCAGTCAAGCTCACCTATGTGTGATCACTTCCAAGTGCAAAGTTTAGCACTGATCGCTTTAATCAGTTATGGCTACCCACAAACACCTAACTCATTGCCACAATCCGCTAACAGATTTATGTTAGATTCAAATGATAAATATGATTGGCATAATGGGTATCAAACTCGTTGGTCTCAGGCATGCCCTGCGAACCAAAAACGTTTTTTTCGCCAACTAGTGGCATATTACAACAACACAAGTAATCAATCAAATAGACAAACATAATTATCATAATATTCGTGATTTCTAGGCATTCTGGCTAGGATCAGATCTCGTTTGCCTCACAGAAAAGCCTAAAAATCCTGGATTAACCTGGATTAAAAATATAATGCTCATCAAGAGAACGCATTTCTTGTGAGAGGGTGTTCCATAGCCTACTCATGCTACCAATCAAACTTTTTCGTACGCATTCTTTATGCCAGTTAACAATATATACCTTATACGGATCCCTTAAATCATAATTCATCACAGGTCGATTTTGAAAGTCATGAAACTTCCAAAAACTATTCAGAAAACACTGTAGACGTCTGTATTATAGGGGTATATGATCTTAAAATTTGTATGAATGTCAACATTGATATTTCTATGTAATTCTCTTCTCCGATAAACACTCTGACAAATTCTCAAACAGTTCACGAACACTCCACCAACTTCACTTCAACAACTGTAACTGCTTCATGAAAATAAAACTACATACCAATAAAATTCTGGATTTTGAGCAACTGAGCAACTTTGAGGGCAACTGTCCCGCCCTCTAGAGGGCGGAATTAGCCCACCTCTAAACCTTACATTGCCCAAACAATCAGTGTCATTTCCCTCTTATACAAGACCTGTATGTATGGCCCTGTTTTCTATGTATTCCCATGTAAATGGGCACCATTACATTGTCTGAAAGGCAAGTTGTGTTCCTCCTGATGCCTTTTTATGGGACGACTTATGTATAATATGGTAAAGGAAACTAGCAATTTTGAATATAAAAAGTGGCGCCCAATTTGTTTTGAGTCCCACCCCTCTCGGACCTCCTCCCCTCTAGTACACGCTTGTCTCTCTGCCTGCACACAGTACCGGCTGACGGCGGTAGGCCTACTGTGTGCAGCAGGTATTACACACTAACACTAACAAGGAAGCGAGAGTGGTGGAAGGAGGGCGGGGTGGTGGGCAGTCATTAAAAGTGAGACAACTATAAGAACAAAACAGAAAATAAAATAATACCTCTAGCGGGATAAAATTCTGCACTACTAGTTGTATTGTCTTTCAACTTGTATTTATAATTACCACTCACATCACCGTATCCTACATGGGATCCTAGTAGTCAAGGAAAAAGAAACACCTGTGAGTGTTTACCCCTCTCTCAACTTATGGATCTACAAGGGGTATAGAGCATCTTGATCAGATCCACTCACGCTGAGACTAAATTCAGTCCACCCATGAAAACTACAACCTGGACAACAGAACCATTTCACCAGTAGCAGGCTAGACAATGAACACTCATGAGTTTTACAACATGTCTGATTTGAAACGGCTACTTCCCGTTACTTCCTGTTACTTCCCGTTACTTCTAAAGTAGTGGCACCAAAGAAACAGGAGTAGTAGTGGGAGAAGTAGCGTGGCAGTGGAACCCAGGCTTAAGAGTATCACATAACTATGAGGGTCAGATTTTCAGAAAATGAGATCTCAAATAACCCAAATTTCAGACGAAAATAAAGTTCAAAATACAGTTCAACCTAAGCAAACTAGAATCAGGGGGTGGTCGTGTATGTGAGGATCTCAACAATGCGAGACTGAAGCAATTAGACTCTTCAGTTGGAGGGGGGGCGGTTGTCTGCGGGCCCGGGACCAACCTCGGGCTAAAACCCTCGGTTCGGTCCCTAAGCCTGCAGACAACTGCCCCCCCTCCAACTTCAGTGTCTAATCGCCCAGCAGCTGACCGCGCCACCCATTCAAATGTGTGTATGGTTGGCGGCCGGTACTCAGCAGCCACGGCCCATACTCATCTGCTGCGGCCCCATACTCACCCATATCAAAACTTTTTGATATTTGGGTGCCTATACGTACAGCCGCAGCGAGCAGCTGGTGACGTCAGCGGTGATTAGCCAATCAGAGATCAGCTTCCCGCCACCTTCATACATTGAACCAAGAGTACAGCTGCGGCAGTAGATATGGAAAAAGCGGGTGCGTCGATTCAAATAAATAATATTTATCTCAAGAGTATATACACAGAGGGATGCCTATATATGCAAGGTTTGGCAGCCAGCCTCCCTGCACACCATACACAGTCCATACGCAAGGCCATATATGCACAGTAGATAGACCCCATTAAATGAAATATAAAAAGGGCAAGTGTTTCTCAAGATGTAATGTTCACCAGAGCGTATTCTAGGTCGTCTGTTGGACTTTTTGGTCCCTCACGGGGGAACCTGCTTGACAATGTACAATTGGCCCTCAATGAATCCACCCAATAATCCAAATCCATGTCAAAGTTATGGAATGATCTTCTGGCGAACATCAAATACATCAGTCAAGGACAGAATTCAGACAATATTTGAAAACCTCATATCATAAAATAAATGTGTGGAGCTGCTGATTGTATATCTTTAAACAATCTGACCCAGGTGTCAAGTTGCCTATTAGTTGGTGGGCTTAACGACTTTATACTTCAAGTCATGATGCAAAGGTCCCCTTTGGTATGGTAGCACCTTAGGGCAATAGAAAAAGATTTATCGTAAGACACAGGTGATATCACCCCCCGTTTTTGAAAAAATGACGTTTTTACAAAATGGCCGCCAAAAATTCAACCAACATCCTAACTTCACTTCTATTTGACATAGAAAGACAAGATTAGTGTCAAAACATAGGTTTTCAGGGTCAAAGAATGTGATGGAAAGGGTTTTAAGTCTCAAAGAATGATAGTTTTCATTTTAAAAAGAATATTAGAGGTAAAATCTGAAAAAAATATCAAATAAAATTCACTAAAAAATGTTTTACTAATTTATTAAGCAAACTCCTTCCTTGTAGGGTAAATACACTCTTTAGTGATTATGGCTGACCGCACAACATATTTACAGCTGAAAAAAGTGTTTGAAAAGATCATGTTTAGCTGAATAATGCACAACGGCAAGAGCATGATCCCAGGCATCCACATAGAGATAAGCAGGGCTGTTTCTGCTTGCAAAATTTACATGGAGGTCTACAATCTGTCTTACAGTGGCAAAGAGCTAGTTCAGGCAAATCCTGAGAAAATGTGTTGTATTATGATAGAACAAAATAAGGGAATGGTATGAACATAGGGGTGAGAAAAGTGCCTTTGACACACAAGTGATAGCGAGTATGTTGAAATTTTTTCAAGCACCCATGAGGAAAACATGTTCATATACCACCTCAGAGTTGTGATTCTACATTTACTACACAACTGCTACCAAAGTAAAGGAATAATGATTAAAAAAATAAACGCTTTTCTTGCAAATAAACAGTAATGTAGGCCTACTGTCAGCAGGCAGGTCAGAAACTGTGTAAATTTGCCGTAACTTTTGGCCATGTTTGACTAGCTAAATTGAAAGGAATTAATCTTAACAGAACTAAAAACTGTACATGACTCATAGATTCAATTCAACTAACAGAATCTAAAGTTCACTACTTCACACCTGAAGAAGGGCGTCTATAGCTCGAAAGCTTGTGTAATTAATAAAATCATAATCAACAACTTTTAATGAGATCCACATCGATTCATCATTTCCAACCTGGCCCTAACCGATATACAGCAATATTCTCCCCTTCTACCATCTAGAATCTAAAGTTATTTCATAAATTAAGTTCGAAGAAGCTGAATAATAACTGAAAATGATCGGGAACTTTTTTTATGAAATGACTGTCAGATTCCATCTCCTACATGAGAATGCATGGCAACTGCTACATTGCTGCCCACACAAAGAGGAATACATATTTCATCATGTGGAAAATAGAGCTCTGGGAGGTGAATCTGTTGAATCATGTTGCCAACACCATAGAGAAGATGAGACAATAGCTCTGTTCCTGACAAGCATGTTGCCCCATATGTGTCCTCTTTGAAGAGAAATGCACCACAAGTTGTTTCAAGTACATATCGTAAAATAATCACTAAATAGAATTATATTCTATGCATTTAGCCCAAGATATTATACCTGATATGCTGTTGATGAGATTTGTAGTTGCTGTGTCTCAGAACTTGTTGGCATTAAGTCAAAATCTTTGCCTTTAAGAAAAAAGGTGGTGACAACCTTCATCTACACTCTTGTGTATTGTCATCAGATACACTATAGCTTCATTACAAATTTCTGAAACACTGGTGAATGGGTCTCAATCATCTCAGTAGTAGGTAAGGACAGCAACTGCCATGTGGAGCATGCAGCCTCCTTGCCTTTATCAAGGAAAGCATTTGTCATCACACCCTGTGAGAACATGAGAGTATTGCCATGCTTTAGATGGTCCAGGACTTTAGATGGTCCAATTTCATGTAGAGGAATGTACCTGACAAGGAAAAGAAATCCCTTATTCATCAGCCTTATCAAATAAAAAGAGATAACCTAAACTAGCTCGAACATAGCTGTCTGCCTGAAATTGCAATAAACCCCAAATGCAATCTAGAGTGCAACTACCTTCTCTCCAAGTGCCACAAAAGCAAATATGCCTAGCCCAACAACATCACTATTGTTGCTTCAAACAACAATCTGACAATGACCAACTACAGTGGCTGCAGCAATGTATAGAAACTCCCTGGTGTCCGCTTTCTCATGGTGCAAGAAGCCATTGCATCAACATCAAAACTGGCTGGAGAGCTTATGCATTTCCCAAGTACAGTGGTGAAAAGTACATTGGCCTAAAACAAGATAGACACTGAAATAGTGGAATAACAATCCTTTATAATCCATTCACTACAACATCCATCAGAACAATATGATTCCATATATTTCATTCGATACATTCTACCTGAAGTTGCAAAAGCTTGAACCTTTTGGCCAGCTCCACAAAGAATTCCGGTTTTTTTGAGGTCCACCTGAAAGCTGTCCAGTTGCGAGGCACTTTTGCTGAAAGAGTAACCCTCCTGAGATTGTGATTAAGTTTGTCTTAGTGTTGATGTCCCAAACAACGTCCAATCTATTGTTTCTCCAAAATCATGAAGAATATGTTGAGTGAAGACCTTTTGGGCATAATGTCCAATAGTAGAAACACTAGTAGGACGTAGAATTTGGACAAGCACAGCCCTTTCTAAAAGGTGAGTTCCATGGCTATGCTACTTCTCTCACTACTCCCCACTACTATGACAGACTCTTGCTTCTGTTTCTTTAGAAGTGGGAGCAGGAGAATGAAAGTAAGCAGAATGGGTGCTATGGCCATGTTACTTCTACCACTACTTCTACTGCTACTCAGAAATCTGAGCAGATATCACAACATTCTATTTTCACATAAGAATGGATGCCCCAATAGGGTTGGAAAAGTTCTGTAGCCCGGTTGTCTGCACCACGCAGGTCAGCAATGTGGACAACCAAAAATCAATATTTGGGCGTCTGGACAACCAGGTTTCACCTTTCATTGGTGTGAGCAGACAACTACATATTGTCATATATATATGTTGGACAACCATACCCCTAAGTAGCAGCCTTTTCAAATCAGGCATGGGCCTTCTTTACTAAGATCACAATCAGGGTATCCCCATTTAATAGCATGAATAGTGGCTGATCAGCCACCATTACTGGTATTTGACCAGGATTCATGATCAACATCACCTCTGAATATCTTAATATCCAAAGAGATACTATCTTGGATTCTTTCTGTCACATAGCTATCCAAATATCGAGATATCCAAATATCCGAGGGGGAAGTATGGGAGGGAGAGCAACTGAGAGGGAGAGAGAGGCATAAAGAGAGACAGGGAAGCAGAGAGCCAGAGAAAGAGGGGTGTCTGTGGTGGTTGAGGAGGGGGTGGGATAGGGGAGAGAGGCATAGGCAGAGTAGGAGAGACAGGCTTCCCATGTACTATGAGTGTGGGAATGGGGTAGAGTGACAAGTGGTAAGTACATATGTGCTGAGGACCTCCCTATGAGTGAACAAGTGTGTTATATAACAAAGTTACCATTGCCATTAGCAGAGAGGAAAAGGAGTGAACGATCAAGGTAGTAGTTCAAAGGAGTGAGCTGTTAGGGGAGATACCATAGTTGCTATGGTGAGTGGTAATAGTAATATAGACCCTTTACTTATAGCTTCCTGGTTGTTGCAATAGGAGAAAACATATTAGTAATGGAGAAATAGTCTCTACAATGCAAAGATTTGTTACAGAAATAGAAATCTCTGGTCGGTAATAGGAAAAGGTGTCAAAAATGCAACCTTGTTTTATAAAACATGTGCTGATTAATGATTGCTGATTCTTTGAATCACATTGAAGAAATGCGGGTCATTCTTCGTAATAATTCAGGGTCAGTAGTTGGGCGAGAAATTAATCAACGCAACACACAGAGATGTATGCTTCAAATCAGTACCAGCCTCGGAAGAGACCGATTTTCATCTTTCCTTTATTTTTATACTAGACAGATTAGGACGAAATACACTGGTCCTGCGCTGATTGGCTTTGGTCCCGTTGGTCCAATTAATTGACAGGTTAGATTAGAGATCCAATCAGCCACAGGATAACAATGACAGACACTTATTAAAACGAGGCTCAGAGTGACCACTGCCACTCTGACCAATCTCTTTGGGTGGTGACCAGGTCACGGGGTTATCTCCCCTCCCCTCTCCCTCCCACTCTTTAATCAGTATTCCCTCCCCTCCCCTGACCTGGCGGTCAGCCCCTCCCCTCCTTTCCCACGTGATTGACTTTGAGATAACGGTCAGACCTGGACCTCACCTGTACCTTTGGACTTTGGGATGATAAGAAATCCGCGAGCGTTGTGGCGGTAAGAAAGTGTGGGTAGCCTTCTGGCCGGTAGGGGCGCGACGAATGTCTGGCTGAATGAGACAACTTTAACTTAAAATTAGACAATTTGGGCTTGTCAATTTTACATACGTCCCAATCTCATTTGGTTCGGAGAACTGTGTACAACATAGTTCTCCGAACCACTCTAGGAGCAGACAACACATCGACGCAACCCTCATTTTAGTTTCCGGCCGACAACCCCCGAGCAACCCCGAGTATCACCGAGCGGCGACCCCCTTGGCTGACCGAGTTCTGCCGAACCGGAACCCCCGACCTAGAACCATAAGTGGGCATCACTTTTCTTCCACTCACGAATCCACTGCCATCCCCAGTCAAATTCTACCCTCTTGCTTCATTAGATTTGGGAGTTTTGATGCCCGATATCTAATTCCACATGAGAGACCTTTATTTACGTTGGGGCACCTCGATCCGGTATTTTTATCTACGGGATTTTTAACCTTTGGCCCGCCGGACGAATTCACAGCGGCCATCCCTATGTGGATCGAGGCTCCCTTTCTCCCGTAAGTACATACATGTTTATACAATTGAAAAAATGCAAAAATAGGACAATCTAGAGAAGTACAGAGAAAGAAATCACTCCCCTAAATCAAAATAATAGCTAAAGATTTTACAATGCCTTAGCGTAAAATTATTACTGAGGTACGGCGAACCCGCCTCGGATAATTTGTAAACACAGTCTCTTAAGAGTTTTCACTAGGTGGCGTATTACCGCACTGTCTTTTGAGTTTAATGTATTGTTCATCAATATCTCGGCTTTGCTTGTCTATGGGTTCTCCCCGTAGAAACGTCTCAGGCATTTTCACGCAGTCTTTGAATATTGCCTTATACTTTTACTCGTTCTTGGGCTGCCTATCACTACTTAACGTCCGTAAGGTGGCAGCATGTATCTTATACACTTTCTAGGTACCTGTCGCCGTGAACATCCTCAAGGTGGCGACACTGGTACATACTTATACATTTCCTTTGGGAGCCTGGCTCCTCTGGTCTAGAAGACTGACAAGATTCTTTTATATTTTCAGCCCTTCTCTCGACCCAAAAATGGCCCGCTGAGGTGTGCACATCGGTCTAGTGACTACCGACCGTTCCTAGGCTGGTCTCCGTGGTATCACTACTCCATCAACAACGTGACAACCTCCCATCTTTGCTTCACCCGACTTTCAGAGGACGGGTCCTTCATCGTCCTCTCTCTAGTGGTGGCTTATTCCTTCACATAACAGCTAGCTTTCTCACCCTAACTTGAGCAGAAGAGTGCGTCCCACTGCAAGCTAACACCGGGCGTACTTACTAGGTAGGAATTGGTGACTAGACCAATTAATTAAATTCTACGAAAGGGGTGAGGACCTTGTCCACAGTCCAGCACTAGGCCTGCTTTAGAGTAAACTAAACAGCTTTCGTGACAACACCTCCTTTGTAATCATTACCATTAGATTCCAATTAAATTAGCACTACAAAACATTTTAAAATCAGAATCTGCTCACATTTGCACTTAAGACTAACATTATATCGGCTTAATTTTATCTCACACCACATATTCATCTGAGTCATTGTTTTAACACACTACTCCACGGGGTACTGCAGATCTTTGCTTCATATCCATCGATCGAGGGGGTTTTGGGGGTGTATTCTGTCTAAAGGAGGATAAGGGGTCAGTTTGGAGGGGTTGGGTCTCCGGGTTTTCGAGATCGCCAGTACCGCCAAGGGACTGGGGTTCAGAATCTTGCAGTGGAATCTCTTCAGCGGGTTGCTGTTGGGATGGGTATAAATTAGAAAAGACATTGGGGAAGGAGGGAAGAGGGGCAGAAGGTTTACTTGGTAGTCTATCTAGACTCTGGTTAGGACGTTTACCTAAGAGAGGGAGGCAAGAGCCGTCTCTCTTCCTCTTCACATACACCACCACTCCTATCAATCCAATCATGATTGCTAGGGTGAGCATGAGGGTCGCGAATCCCCATGTGGTGGATGCGGAGAAGGAAAAAGGTTGTACCGTAGGAGGAAGGGGAATATCGGTCAGAGAAATTAGGGGGACGTCGATTCTGCTGTTGAACTGGAGTTGTTGCTTCAGCTCAGGATAGTCTTCGAACTTTCTATAGGTTAAGTTGAGAGAGGGTAGGGACAGGGCTTTGGGGGGTGGAATTCTGATCGTGGAATTATGTTGCTCGATGCTGCGCACCCTCCAATCTTCACTATATAAGACGCAGCCACTGTTTACTGTGACCCGTGTGTGTTTGGTAAAAACATTTCTTATAGGTTTCTTACTGATACACCTTAATACAGTCTCGACTGGAAAGTATACTGCAAGGATAACCGATGACAGTTGTTCAAAATCTCTGAATATTTCGTTACTGACATTGCCACGCTTCTTAATCTCTATCTGACACTTTACTGGACCTTTGCCTAAAATTATTTCTGTTTCACATGTTGGTTTTAGGTTCTCCAACGCAGAGGAACATACAGCTGGGCTGTATCCCATGCAGTGGTTAGGAACAAAAGAGGCACCACTAGAGACACTGTCCATCGCTAATTCAGCGATGCCCTTGATGATTTTGAGGTAGGATGGCCCATAAGGGGTAGGGAAATACCTTAGTTTATAGTGTAAATACTTAGTAGCCGAAACTGCAGGGATGACCACCTGATAAACTAATTGCTCGTCGGACTCAGATATGATTTGAACTTGTACACTTCTGTAGTACCAACGAACATCGTCTATTGGTTGGTGTCCCCTCTCACTCAATTGGTGAAGAATTTCATTTAAATGTACTTCCGGTAATATTTCATCAGTCAGTACCCGTGCTCTAGGTGTGTTCTCTGGCGATGGAATAAATCAATTTGCCTATAATATACCAGCATAATGCGGTCAACTTGGCTTAGGGCCTGATCAACCTCTCTTCTCATATGCATACGGTGAATATCTCTAGAAAAACCATTTAAATGATGAACAATTTCAGATACCTGGTCAGTCAGATTTTGGCTTATCTCTTGCAGGTTTTGGATGTCGACTCGATTCTCTCGTAGGAACAGACGGGTCTGGTTTACCACAGAAACCATCTCTGACTGGAAGTGAGACATCACACTGAGGCCTGCCTGCGATGCCTCCACTGCCGCTCGGAGCTCGTCGATCTGGTCTGTGGTAGCTGTACCGAAGAGAGATCGGCTGATCATTCCTACCACTCCTAGCAGAGCTCGCTTCGTGCGAACTGGTGGAGTGGGTAGATGATCCTTGATGAATTGAACATGAAGCCGCCATGTTCTGAGGTCGGTGATTCCTACCACTTGCTGCTCGTGTAGTCCTTCCATCTTAGCTTCAAGGATGTGGAGCCACGACTCCATAGGTGGAGGAGCAGGGGGCTGGAGGAACATTAATGCAGTCCATGTTGCTGTGAGGGCCCTTACCTCCCCAGCCGAGTATACCAGCACACCTTCTTCCTCGAAGATGTCTGCTTGGCTGCAAATGAGGTAACAGGTGAGCAACAGTAACCCCTTAGTCACTGTCCCCACCGCCATCTTGTGCATCTGGTGCTGAGGTTGCCTGCGTGTCCGGTACTTGGTCAGTAGAAGCTGATGTTCTTTTTGCTCTCTTTCCAGGTTTAGGCTCGCTCTCCTTCAGTGGACTAGGCTCTCTAGGGCTAGCAGGCACTCTCCGCTTGGCATGGAAACGCCTATGTAAATGACGCTGAGGATTGTCTGGTGGGAGCACAATCCGCGGAGCTGCTATCAAGGCCCTTGTCTGAGACCTGGTGCGTATATGAGGAGGTGGTAGAGGAGTACTTGGAGTCCTAGGTGTTGCTCTTCCAGTTGGGTTAACTGGAGTCTCTTCTATGTTTGCAGGAGTCCTGTACCTCATCTGAGGTGGTGTGAACGGTGCTGGAGCCGGTGGTGGAATGACCAAGGCTTGGTTCTGGTCAGCATTATAAGGAGGACGACGGGGCGGATCCGGAACCTCTGGTTGGTCCACGTCACTACCCATATCTTCGTCGGCTGAATAGAATTCTTCCTCGACTTCCGGTACCATTTCCACGTCCGCAGCGCCACCTACAGCTGGATCTTCCGCCTGGAGATAGACTTGATTCACAGGTGGAAGCAAAGGTTCATGTATTAAAGCATTGGGGTCAACATTTAGATTTTGCCCAGGAGGTTCAGGGGGGAGTGGCCTCGCTGCCCGAGCCCGTATTCTCGCCCGATTGCGCCTGCCTTGGCCTGCCCTGTTTTGCCTATTCCTAACTGTATCCCAAGCAATATCCCCAGATACCAATTTTATTCTCTCCCGATTTATTAGTTTTCTCTGACCTTGTGGGTCTCTTACGATCACTACAGCTCCCCTTACACCTAGGACTGTATACCCATGATCCCATCTAGGATCTAGGGGCGCTCTGGCGCCTGCTAATACAACTACTGAGTCACCTACACGTAAGTCACCAGCATTTGCCCGAGCTCTAAGCCTCTCATAATTATACTTACGGCTAGCTTCAGTATTTTCTGCAGCCACCCGGAAAGCATCTGTGAGGGCTTGTAATCGTTCACTTAACACTTGGGGTTCTGTACCATCCGGCCCAGGGAAGATCTTAACAAAGGGGACCGGGGGTTGACGACCAAAGGTGAGAAAATAGGGAGTGAAATTCGTGACTGAAGAGGTGGAGACTCTATGGGCCCAAAGTGTGGGTCCGAGTTGATTCTCCCACTCTGCTGGTCGCGCATTGATGAATTTTTTTAGGATATTCTTAAAGCTTTTGTTAAACCTCTCCGTCTTACCATTAGTTTGGGGGTGCCAGCCAGAAGTATGTCTGACTTGCGTCCCAATGGATCTTAAATAACCTTCGACTTGTTGATTCATGAATTCTAGACCCCTGTCAGTAATGATTACCTCTGGGGGCCTGTACCGGGGTACATATTCATTTGCCAGATAGTCAGCTATATTTTTCCCAGTTTTTCTATCAATAGGTTTAACTTCCGCCCATCCACTACAATGATCAATTACAACTATAATATAACGATTCCCATTGTCTGAAACAGGAAAAGGACCACATAAATCCATTCCCACTATCTGACCTGGGTACCTTGCTATAGGCATAGCTGTGGGAGCAACCTTATCTTGACCTGCACGATTTACTGCACACTTATCACAATTACTCAACACACGGAGGGTATCTTTCCTCATAGTAGGCCACTTGTAGGCCTCTAATATCCTATCAAGGGTTTTTCTCATTCCCTGATGGCCCACTTCAGTGTGTGCTCTTCTTATCACTCTGTAACGAGCTGATTGCGGCAACACCAATCTAGGATAAGCTGGTTTATTGGGTGGGGACATGATTGTAAACAATAATCCGTTGATTAGTGTGTAATCGTCCACCTCCTCTAGGCCCAACTGATACTCAGCCATCTGTTGCTGCTCTGTTCTGACTTGTTCTCGCTCAAGCTGATCAAACTCCCAGGGGATTTCCTCTGTTTCCTCGAGGGCACCTACTTCAAAATTACTGAGAGCGTTCCCCTCCCCCTGGTCATAAGTTTCATGAGTCTTTATGCGAGATAACATATCAGCCCGTACATTGTTCTTACCTTGTCTATATTCGATGGGGGCACCGTATTCTGCTATTAAAACAGCCCAACGCTGAATTTTTGTATTTTTAACCTCACCAAGAAAGAGCGATTTGAGGGGTTTATGGTCAGTATAGATGGTAAAATCACTGCCATATAGATATGGTCTAAGTTTAGTTAGAGCATAAATAATGGCAAAAGCCTCCTTTTCTATAGTCGCCCATTTGAGTTGGGGACCTGAGAGTTGTTTTGAAATATACTGAACTGGTCTTTCCACTCCATTCTCATCAGACTGGACGAGTATGGATCCCACTGCGTATTGACAGGCATCTGTATAGAGCTTATAAGCTTTTCCAGGTTGTGGATGAGCCATGATTTGGTCTGAAGTAAGAACGTCTTTTAATGTTTCGAACGCTTCTTGTTGTTCAGGACCCCATTTAAATCTAGCATGTTTCTTTGTTAATGCCACCAAAGGTGTTACAATTCTTGCATAGTCAGGAATACACTGACGATAATATCCACAACAACCTAGAAAAGATCTAATGGCGGACACACTGTCAGGCGGGAGCATTTCTCGAATGGCTTTGACTTTGTCCGGATGTGAATTTATCCCTTGTTTAGACACCTGAAAGCCCAGAAGATCAACCTTGTCTTGAAAGAATTTACATTTACTCTTTTTGATGGTAATACCATGTTCGGATAAAGTGTCAAAAATGATTTTGAGATGTTTTTCGTGCTCCTCCCGTGTTTTAGAATAAATCACCAGGTCATCGATGAATATACCAAGAAATTTCCCAATATATTCGGCGAATATCCGGTTCATTGCCCTTTGAAACACAGCCGGGGCATTAGTTAATCCGAAAGGCATTCTACGCCATTGAAATAAACCTCTATGGCAGACAAAGGCCGTTTTCTCTATGCTTTCAGGGTGCATTTGGACTTGCCAATACCCAGATTTGAGATCTAGAGTGGAAAAGATCGCTGCTCCTGTTAGACTATCAAAGATATCTTGTATATTTGGTAGGGGGTGGGCATCTTTCTTGGTGACAGAATTTAATTTTCTAAAATCTGAACAGAACCTGGTTTCCCCATCTTTCTTAGGTACTAAAGTTATGGGACTAGCCCATGGTGACGAGCTTGGTTCAATCACACCTAACTCAAGCATTTCGTCAATCTCCTTATCTACTATCAGCTTTTTGTTTAAGGGAAGGCGATAAGGTCTCTGATTAATAGGGCGGGCATTCCCCGTGTCAATCTCCATGTATACATCTTTTACTATGCCTAATTTTTGCCAAAAACTTCTGGGTATCTTTCTTCCCAGATTTCTTCCTCTGTTTTTAGGGAAGCAAATTCAGAATCTATTTCTTCTTCTACCGTTTGACTTTTATATTCTCTACCTCCTAGACGTATGATTCTTTTTCTGTGCCAGATTACTGAATCCAAAATGTCCAGAGCATCGTCCCCTAGTAGGAGATCGTGTTGGAGGTTTTTAACAACGTATACAGGAAGATGACTACCCCCAGCCTTAATTATCGCCCTGCCTTCTGACTGCAAAGCGTGACCACTCAGTGACCGTAATTGTTCACCTTGTTCCAAAATTAACGGTCGGTGGTTTACCTTATTGAAATGTTTCCACAAATCATACTTAACTAAACTTCTAGTGGCGCCGGTGTCGATAAGTGCTTGTGCTTTCCTTCCCGCCACAGGAAGGGCCACACGAAACCGCTTATCCGGCGAATTTATTCCCCCGAAGGGAGAACAAAGGGGTTTGTGGGAACTCTGGGAGTCAATGCTTGTATAGCCGCTATAACGGGTTGCATTTTGTTATCCATTACTTCTTCCATGTCTGGCCGTACAGCCGCTCTCATTTGTGCGAATCGAGTAGGGCATTCTCTAGCAAAATGTCCCTCTAATCCACATTCATAGCAAGTATTCTTACCTCTAAACCTTTTTCCCCCCTTCTGTGCCCCTCCCTTCCTTTTCTGACCCTGTTGTGACTCTACCTGATTAGAATTGGCAACCGGGGCAGGGTTTGGAGCGCTATAAGGCGGAAATGCAGGCAAATAGGATGGTTGCACAAAGGGAAACTGAGTCTGGTTCTGAACTGGTGGTGCATGAACTGTTACCGATGAAGGTTGAGATCTTTCCCTCCCTAAGAGTTCTACCATATTTCTTAATGTTTTTAATTCGTCCATCACAGCTTTTGTTTCAATATTGGTCTCCCCAGTAGGGGTCGGTGGAGTCAGAGTTTGGGTTGGCGTCCGAAGTTTTGGGAGTAAGGCGCCTATTTCCATAGGTTCCTCTCTCCTTTCACCTCTAGCTGGAGCATCGGCTAACGTATGGGTATACGCTGCCGTTGTCGCCAGGTCAATTGCTTCCCCCAAAGTCTCTGGTCTTGTTGAGAATACCTCGCACCGTACCTGTCTATCGGTGAGCCCACGTATAAAATCTCGAGCTAATTGTGACTGAATTACAGGCAAGGCCAAAATGCCTGGTTCATAAGCCCTCATAGCTGTTTCCAGGTATTTACGGCCATAAATTCGTATGTCTTCGTATGGGAGTTGATGGATCCCCTTCAACTTCTCTCTAAGTTGAGTGGTCTCCTCTTCTCCCATAAACAAGCGAATTATTTCCTGTTTTACACCCTCCCATGTGCGTTCATCTCCCCGTGCTTCTACATAAGATTCGATGGAACGTGCTAAGGATCCCTGCGCTAACAATATAACTGCTTCTATGGCTATGTTATCATGTGCCCCTACTGTGATTCTAACTCTGTCCAACCCCTCTAACCACTCTCTGAGTGATTCTTTGTTGGTCCCATCGTTAGGACCCAGCAAGGTTGCATGTCTCTCCATACGCCTTCTAACTACTTCTATTGACGCATAGTGTGCTTTACGATCAGCATCATTGAGTGCATTTACCTCTTCGGCGGTGATATCCCAGTTAATGGGTGTTGTCAACGCCATTTTGGAGGTACTTGAATTAGCTGATTATGTGTAAAGATGAATTACTATTACCTGCTTGATTTGGAATATTCTATTTCTATATAGAGAATTTGGAATATTAATTTTTGCCTAGATCCAACATAACAATTTTTGTGCAGGTATTTCCAAAAACAAAAATTTTGATCTCTTTAGTCCCTATTCTTACTCATTACATTTTATCCCAATGGTAAGACATAGTTTCTAGCTGTTCACTGCTGAACTGAATCACACTTTCAGAGGTGCCTACGCAGTCGTTCCAATCCTCAGGTTCTGCGATCGGTGGATAACCATCATTGAATATCTCCTCTAGGAAAATATCCTCAGCTTCGAGGTATTGTGGGAACTCTTCCACATACTCAATTCTTTCCGCCGGTGGCATGTCTAAAATACTATCTCTACAGGATAAAGTAAGATAATACTTGTGTGATCAGCTAATGCACCTTCCAATAAAAGCCCAGCTCAGAGTCCCAAACATACAACACCCATAAATACAATGGCAGTTTTGAAAAAGGCACACTCACCTGACTCCTTTTGCTTGCTTCTAAGGTCGGATACCGATCTGACCAACTAACTAGCCCCTAATCATGGTCGCCAATGAAGAAATGCGGGTCATTCTTCGTAATAATTCAGGGTCAGTAGTTGGGCGAGAAATTAATCAACGCAACACACAGAGATGTATGCTTCAAATCAGTACCAGCCTCGGAAGAGACCGATTTTCATCTTTCCTTTATTTTTATACTAGACAGATTAGGACGAAATACACTGGTCCTGCGCTGATTGGCTTTGGTCCCGTTGGTCCAATTAATTGACAGGTTAGATTAGAGATCCAATCAGCCACAGGATAACAATGACAGACACTTATTAAAACGAGGCTCAGAGTGACCACTGCCACTCTGACCAATCTCTTTGGGTGGTGACCAGGTCACGGGGTTATCTCCCCTCCCCTCTCCCTCCCACTCTTTAATCAGTATTCCCTCCCCTCCCCTGACCTGGCGGTCAGCCCCTCCCCTCCTTTCCCATGTGATTGACTTTGAGATAACGGTCAGACCTGGACCTCACCTGTACCTTTGGACTTTGGGATGATAAGAAATCCGCGAGCGTTGTGGCGGTAAGAAAGTGTGGGTAGCCTTCTGGCCGGTAGGGGCGCGACGAATGTCTGGCTGAATGAGACAACTTTAACTTAAAATTAGACAATTTGGGCTTGTCAATTTTACAACATGTTCAATAATAATATTTGCTAATATAATAATATCATAATGTATAGTTAATCTGATTTTATCACAAAGACCGATTCACATGATAGAAATAGAAATATCTGGTTGGTAATGGGAAAAGCTGTCTTAGTAATGTACTTTTGATATGCTTAGTATCTGCTCAAAAAGAGAAAAAGTCATATGTTGTACAGATTGCCACTATTGGATGCAATAAGCAGTTAATAATAATCAATGAAGAGTGCATTTGCCCTACAAGGAAAGAGTTTATTTGATAAACTAGTAAAAAAAACTTTTTTATTTAATTTTTCTTTTATTTTATGTCAAATATTCTTTATTTAAGGAATAATTTCCGAGGTTTTTTCTGCTCGCGGTGTCTATAGCGTCAGGGAAGTTCGAGGGCGAAGCCCGAGAACTTCACTGACGCTATAGACACCGCGAGCAGAAAAATCCGAGGAAATTATTGCTTTTAGAAGAGAATTGATGAGATTCCCTTAATGTTAGAGCAAAAAAGATAGACAAACCTTCTTTATTCCGTCCAAAAACATCCAAAAACATCCGAAAACATCCAAAATATCATGCAAATCGTCAGCCTTTCTATGAGACCGGAAGTGATTGCACTGCTTTAATCGGAACCTATATAATACCGCGACGGCTGACCGAATGAAGCTTCAGCCACTACAGCCAATCAGAGGAGCGTATTTGCTAATGTTTATGTTCAGCCAGCCGGCCTGTTTTCGCAAGGTTCCGCTGCTTGCTATCCAAAGCATCGGACACCGCTTTAATCGAAACCTACATGATACCGCGACGGCTGGCCAAGTGAAGTGGGCGGGGCTTAGCGGAGAAACAGCCAATCAGAGGTGCGTATTCCCTAATGTTTATGTTCAGCCAGCCGGCCTGTTTTCGCAAGGTTCCGCTGCTTGCTATCCAAAGCATCGGACACTTCCGGTTCTCGAATGCCGTGTTGCGTGTGTCTAGGGACTTAAAAAAGAAATAAATAAAAGATTTGAATCGGTAGAAATGATTTAAATAGTGTTTGAGCCCGATAGCCAAGATTTAGTCGACGGGAATCAAGCAATAAATGAATGGCGAGTTCAGAACCTATACGTGCGACCGGAAGAGATGTGGAGACCCTTCGGCATAGCCACTCATGTGCACATTCACTTGGCGTTGCATTGTGTACGGTAGTCTATATAGCGCACAGAGGATTTCATTCGAAAGTCCCCGGTCCGGGTGCGCGCAAGCGGCTGTCTCTAGCAAAATTCAGCCTCGTCACATCCACCAGTTCCGTAGTATAGTGGTTATAGTGCTCGCCTTCGGCGGAGAACGTTGAGGGTTCGAGCCTCGTCAGGTCCTTTAGCTTGTTTTTCATTCTATACTTGGCAGCGTTGGGTTGATCTATGGGGAAGTCTTGATCTATGGAGACGGAAGTCTTGATCTATGGAGACGGAAGTCTTGATCTATGGGGAAGTCTTGATCTATGGAGACGGAAGTCTTGATCTATGGAGACGGAAGTCTTGATACTGATCTATAGGGAGTCTTGAGACTGAACTATAGGCTTGATACTGATCTATAGGGACGGATCTATGGGGACGGAAGTGGTTTAGAGGGAATCTATAGAGAAAAAAAACCTCCCAGAATCTCATCAGATCGATTCTAAAAGAGGATAAATATTGTTCTTTCAGACTTTAAACCCTTTCTATCAGATTCCCTGACCCTGAAAACCTATGTTTAGACACCAACTTTGTCTTTCTATGTCAAATAGAAGTGAAGTTAGGATGTTGGTTGAATTTTTGGCGGCCATTTTGTAAAAACTTCATTTTTTCTGAAACGGGGGGTGATATCACATGTGTCTTAGGATAAATCTTTTTCTATTGCCCTAAGGTGCTACCATACCAAAGGGGACCTTTGCATCATGACTTGAAGTAAATGGCCTGTTTTGAGCGCTAAGCCGACCAACTATATAGAAATTATGTACAATAGTGTGTTGGCCCGCCATCTTGAATCTTTATTCACATGGAATAATGGGAGTTGTATGTCAGTGTAAAAGCTATAAAAACATGTTATGTTCAGCTTGGACTATTCAACAGTGATCTCATGTAAATAGCCATGTGTGCTACATGTTTCCACAAACAAGACTTCATCTTTCCCATCATGCATTTGGTTCCATAGATCATTTTCACAAGCTGTGATTTTAGTGAAATAATCCTTGCACTCCTCAATAAAAATATTACTAAATATTATGTCAGTATGTCAGATTTAAGCTAAATCCATCCCAGCTCAGCATGCACTGTAACAGACGTGCACCATGAGATTTGCAACTTCCCTAATTGCAGCTCTGCTCTACTAGTGAGCTACCTATCACATGACATGTTACTGCTAGGAGTACGCTTCAGTGGGGAGAGTCATTCTGCTACGACCCTTCACACGAGAAGGTCGACTAAGATTTTTTCTGCTGGCTACACTACCTACCGGTACAACATGAGAGGCAAGCATATGCGCTTCTGCAAACCTTGTAACACGAAACATTTCCCGCCCACGGGGGCAAAATGTGAGTTGGTTGTTGAGTCGGATATATCATTTAAACAAGAGGTTTCAGAAAGTGAGTCTGTGTCGCGTTTAGTTGATTGGTCCCGCTGGACACCAACTAAACACCTTAAAAAGGATAAAGTAGCCAGCAAGCAGAATTTTGAGACTGTCAAAGACAATGGTTGGAAAGGTACAAGTAAAGATTTTCCTTCTCTCCCTTCCTTGGCTGGGTCAGCATTTGCGTCCAGGCCGCCTAAGGGGAAGGGAGTTGCCCGTAAGAAAGAGGCTCAGTTGAACATACCTGTCTGGCCTAAGAAGGTGGTGCATATTCCTGAGAAGTCTGTTAATCCTGTGCACAATATTGGTAATGTCGTTCAGCCTGTCAATGTCCGTATGAATGTAGATAATGTTCGGCAAGGTAATCCAGTCGGCCATGGTGGAGCTGGGGGTCAGGCACCGGTGGTACAGCCTGTACGCCGAGGCGAATTTGACAACTTGCATACGGCAGTTGGCGTGATACAAATGACAGTTGGGCGACTTGCTACTGTGGCAGACCAGACTAATGCTAAGTTCGATAAGTTGGAAAATCTGCTGGTTAACTTTACTGATAGACAGTCTTCTCCTACCCGTCCCGGGGGTGCCAGAGGGAGGCAGCAGCCTGCACGTAAGAAAACCGCTGTTACGTCCAGTTCGGAGTCGGACTCTACTCGGGGAAGGTCCAGGGAGAAGTCCCACAAGAAGAAACACCGGCGCAGGAGCCATGTTTCGTCGTCTTCAAGCTCGTCTGTGGATTCGTCGTCCTCCTCGTCCTCCAGTGATTCGAGCAGGAAAAGGTCTTCTAGGCGTACCAGGCGTGTCAAATCTGTCAAACGTAAGAATGAGTTTAAAATCAAACGTTTTTTGCCAAAGGAAGAGCGCAGCAAGTTTATGTCTAGTGAGAAGTTGTGGTTTTGCCACGGAGCGCTAATGTTAGAAAAATTTCGCACTGGCTGTAATATAGAGGGTATGCTTGAGCATAATTGTTTTGTGGCCGAGAAGGCGAGTACACAGGCCTATCAAACTAAAGGGTTATGCAAGTACGACGAGGCCGTTCGTGAATTGGCTAAGACTAAAGGGGTGAATGCTTACTCGGCGGGCCATATGGGGTATGCCTTACGCTTTTTAAGCCACGATTATGCCAGAAAATCTGTTTCTCAGGGGAAGACTAAGTCTTCTTCAGGTGATTCTAAGAAAAAAGAATCCAAAGGGGTCTGTTGGGGCTATAATAAGGGGACATGCTCCAACGCAGATTGCAAATTTCCCCATATTTGCTCGAACTGTTCGGGGTCGCATCCACGTACTAGCTGTAAAGTGGGTCAGGTTGGTAATGCATAGGTGCCGGTTGGCGAGTTTACGAGTTCTTTGGACTCGGCTAATGAGGCTTTAGTTATGGGTACATGTCTTACCGTCGGTATAAGTAAACCTGTTGGCATTGTTAACGTTGTTGAAAGTTCTGATACTGTTTGTATGAACGACTGTAATTCTGGACATGTATTTGTTCCGGAAAAATTTCTTTCGACTGACTTTGTTATTCCGCCATCTTGGATTGAGGTGGCTTCCGGTTCAGAGGTTCCGGTTAGTGATCAATGCCCGTTTGTCAGTCCGTCCATGAGTTTTGATTCGGACTTTAATGTTTCTTATACTGCTGATGTTGGAAATTGTGAAGTTCATTGTGACTTTAATTCTCCCAAATATGATTTTGACTTGACTTTTGAACCCGACTTTGACCGTAATCATAGTGTTTTCGACAGTGTGGTTGATGTTCGACCGGAAGTTGACTGTGGTTACCCGTATGTCTGTCGTCAAGATGGCGGACGTTTACCTTTGTGTGTCATTACCACCCCAAGAGATTTATCGTGTTGGGATATTCCAGCTTCATTTGTTACTCCCTACCATTACAATGTATCCGATGCTTTTGATATGAAACTTCTTTTACGTTCTGGTTATTTACCTAAGGGTTATGTTAAGAGTGTAAAGGTTTATGATGATCAATTCTTGCATTTAACCGAAAGTTGTTATTCAGGTACGTGTTCATGTATTTATTATCTGGATTGGGTTCCTACCCAATTGAAGCCTTGTCGTGTAGCGACTTTGCTAGATGTAGACGCTTGTAACCTAAATGATCCTGAATTAACTCGTTTCATATTAAATGGTACTTGTAGAGGTTTTAAGGTGCTGGATGATAATGCTGATATTTCATACGAAGTGAGTAATTATGCCTCTATTTTGGATCCTTCGATAGTTAGTAAGATGGATTCTACTGTTAGTAGCGAGTTAATTAATGGCAATGTTTCTCTTGTCGATAACAAACCTGTTTGTATTCATGCCTTGGGAGCCATTTTACGTAAAGATGGCAGGTTACGCCCTATAACTGATTGTTCCAGGCCGCTAGTTTCAGTTAACGACTGTATGGTAGACACAGCTCAGAAGTTTGCTTTTTACCGTGTTTATGATACTGTAGACCTTATAACTCGAAATGGTTTTGGTTGTGTTGTGGACATATCTAACGCTTATAGAACTATCAACATTTATCCTCCGCATAGAGATTATTTCGGGTTATGTATGGAACTTTGCTGGTAAAGATTGTTATTTTAGAGATAACGCTTTGTGCTTCGGCATCAAGTCTGCCCCTTTTATTTTCAATACTTACAGTGGTTTCATTGCTAGGCTTATGTCTTTGTGGGGTATGAAATGTCTCAATTACATTGATGATTTTTTCCTAGCTGGGGATAAGTTTGATGAGTGTATTTTTCGTCAGAATGTGTTGATTAAGCTTTTGAGATTTGTCGGTTTCAACATTAACTTTAATAAAGTTATTACCCCTACCCATACTCCGTTATATCTAGGTATAATCATTGATTTAGTGGATTGGTGTTTCAGATTACCTCAAGAGAAAATTGATCGTGCTTTGAGTTTGGTAAATTTGGCCTTATCGAAGAAATCTTGTACTAGGAAGGACTTAGAGCGACTAACTGGGTATTTAGCGCATTGTGCGGTTGTGATCAAAGGTGGCAGGACTTTTTGCAGGAGACTATATTCCCTTTTGCGTGCTACGAAGTCGGTTTCGAAAGTCAAGTTAAGCCCTTTGTATAAGCAGGATTTGCGTTGGTGGAGTAGTTTTCTTCCAGTTTTCAACGGTATTAAGAAAATCGCTGGTTATTATGCCCCTGCTATTCATGTGTTTACAGATTCATCATTATCAGGTTTTGGGGGATACTTGGGCCCCGACTTCTTCTTTGGTAGTTGGGGGGTTGGGGAAGCTAGTTGTGCTCATTTTGAGTTACCTCCCTCCTTTGATGATTTGTCCCATACCAATATTAATGTACTGGAGTTATGGCCTGTTTTAGTGGCTGTTAAGCGTTGGCATAGTTTTTTCCGGGGCAAGTCGATCCTTGTTCATACAGATAATACTCAGGTACTTTCAATGATCTTAACTGGTAGGAGTAGCAATCCTTTGGCTATGTGTCTACTTAGGGAACTTTTTTGGTGTTCTGCCCTTTGGGATATTGAGATTTCTGCCTGCTATATTCCGTCAGAGGATAATGTTTTTGCTGATTCTCTTTCTAGAGTTTTTTCCTGTCAAAATAAAACTTTGTTTGGTTGTCCAACTATTTTTTCCTTTTGTTGTTTTAACAGCTTCCTTGGGTCAGCTGATTGAGGACTGTTCTCGGGTGCAGACCTTATGTTGGGCCGACAGCACTTGGATTACAAGAAAGTCGCAATGGTTCCGTTATCTGCGGTTCTGTTCATCTTATGAGTTCACTCCCCTTCCTGCCTCTGTAGAAATTGTTTGCCTGTACATTACCTTCCTTACGAGGTTTTTGGCTTATTCATCAATCGCCAATTATTTAAGTGCGCTTTGGTCTTTACATGAGATGTATGGTGTCCCTCCTTTAGCTAAAGGTAATTTCTTGGTTAAATGCACTTTGAGAGGTACGAGACGTTTGTTGGGGGACTGTGCTCTGCAATCCGATCCTCTGCTGCCCTCCCATTTATTGGCCATCTTTCATGTTCTAGATTATTCAGATCCACTGAGTTTAATTTTTTGGTGTGCTCTGTGCTTCAGTTTCCGATGCTTACTGAGGAAGGGTCATTTCACTAAGTCTGTGCATATGTTAACCTGGTCGTGTATATGTTTCACTGATTATGGGTTTGTTGTTTCGGTATCTTCATCCAAGACTATTCAGTTCAGGGAGAGAGTTCAGTCGATTCCTGTTATTAGGTCTCATGGTTCTATTTTGTGCCCAGTTAAGTGGTTACGTAGGTATTACAGATCCTGTCCTGTACAGAGCCTATTACTTACTCTTGGTTTTCTAAATATTTAAAAGTGTGTTTAGCTAAAGCTGGTATCGTAGGTAATTTCACCTGCCACAGTATTCGTCGTGGCTCTGCTACTTTTCTTAGTAGGTTAGGTATGCCCCTGTACGATATTAAAAGCTATGGGGATTGGAAAAGTTTAAGTGTATTATTGTACCTATCTTCCGATGTGGAGACTAGGCTGATTAAAGATAAACAGGTGTCTGACGCCTTAAAAACTTTTTCTCGTTGATCTCGATGTTACTGTATTTCTTGCTAGTGGTGCCACCTGGTGTTATGACTTTCCTTCGGCTGGGGGTTGGGGGTCTGGTAAATCTTCCAGGCTCCCGGCTACCCAAATGATGTTTCCATTGAGTTGTCATATTACCAGTGCAGCCTCAGTAGATATTAGCCATCTCGCACAAGTGAGATGCTTATATCACTAGGTGTCACCACTAGTGAGCTACCTATCACATGACATGTTACTGCTAGGAGTACGCTTCAGTGGGGAGAGTCATTCTGCTACGACCCTTCACACGAGAAGGTCGACTAAGATTTTTTCTTGTGTTTTTGTTTCAATAAAGGGGGGTCTGGTAAATCTTCCAGGCTCCCGGCTACCCAAATGATGTTTCCATTGAGTTGTCATATTACCAGTGCCGCCTCAGTAGATATGAGTTCCCAAATTAAACAAATATAATTTTTGAACTCATTTTGCACCAATTTTGTTTTATCTGAGAGGATTGGTGAAGGTGTACATGTTCTGGTGACTTGACCCATATAGTAATATTTAGTATAATTATGCCATTCTACAACTGGGAGTTCCATATCTGCGGTGTGATGTAGAACTAGTCCAACATCAAAGGGACTTTTTTATGACGTCGCACCATGGACATGCTAAAAAAACAACAATCGTTTCATTTCTCATGATTCCTCTGATAATAATCCACACAAATTATCAATGAAAATATCTACAGAAAAGGGAGAGTCAAATCTACGAATGTATCATGTGAAGTCAATGTAGATTTAGATATTCCTGCATATTCTCTTGGTTGTTTACATGTGAATTCTTTTACTCCCATGCGGTCCTAGCCTACAGAGCTATGAGCAAGGCCTACGCTTGTGTTAATTGTTGTTCTCATATGGAACACCCGGCTTGAAAGCAATGTGTTTCAGAATCAAAACATCAAAAAGAAGGGAAATATGTGATGTGTTTCTGGAAAATGAGTCATAAGTCGCAAAATATGGATTTTGAGATATTATTATATTTGAATAGATGAGCTCAAGCCGATTCTAATCGTAGTAAACATCAAGCACTTCTAAGTAGTGTTTCTATATTATAAGTTTGATAATTTAATTTTTGAAAAAAAAGTTATTGGTATTTTTGGGTGGATAATTACTAATAAAGTACCTAAGTATACTCCATAAGCTGACCTTAGAAATGCATAGATATATTTAATACATTGCCTTGAAATTTCGTACATGTATTGATAAAATTAGCAGCATTAAGTACCCCAAGACTTAGAATATTCCAACAAAGAGATCTTATAAATAAAACACTTTGAAAAATATCCATTTTGCGACTTATGACTCATTTTCCTGAAACACATCACATATGTACTTTTTACATCATATTAGGCACAATAAACTTGTGGTACATGTTCTACATGTGTAATGAAGAACTAGTTTTCTGGCGGTGGTACAACACTCAAACTTTGGCTGTGTTGTATCAGTATGTCTCCAAACTCGTTCTTCATTTTTACCCCGCACTAAACCTTGTGCCAAAAGTGGTTAGTGTGTCATTGTGTCACCTAGGCACTCTTTCATTCCTACAGGTAGCGGGCAATACAACAAACACCATTCTTCATTTGGAGGTGAGGGACCAAGTCAGACAGACGACTTCCAATATGCTCTAGTGAACACTACATCGTGACTAACATCCAGGTAATAATTTTACTGCGCAATTCATCTATTATTATAGAGAATCACTTGCCCTCTGTGCCTGTTTATGTTATTCTTATACTATTGCCCACTCCACCTCACCCTATCTTACCTCTTCTAATCTTATCTTTATCCCTTTCCTCTCCTTGTCTCTTGCTCATTTGCTGCCTGTAATTGTGTCATTTATTAGGTCATACGCCTCTCACTCCTTTGTTAACTCACTGGCTAGCCATCCTGCTAGCCATCTCTTCCTCTGCTTACTTTTCCCTAGCTTGCACCTCCCTAAGTTGTATCATTGCAGTTGATTTTACACCTTTAAGAGTAGTAAAACTTCAAAGCACTCATATGTTAAGGTGCTTTCCACAATCAGTAGACAGGATTTGCTAGTAGGGCATTGCCTACATCTGTCCTCGTTACCTCTTTGGCCATCTTCCTCTTTCAACTTCTATCCTTAACTTATTACTGTTCCTGCCTCAAATGAAACTGTTTTAAGATGCTGTTATTGGTCACAGTTTCACTGTTGCAAGGCAATGTGCGATAGATACAGAGTGTGGTCATGTAGTCATAAAAGTCAGTTGTATCAAGAAAGTGTGGGTCCGCTAGGGTAGAGTTTCATGCAGGGGAAGTCTTTAGCTATTTACTTATAAACATATGGATTCTTTTTCTCATTTAATGACTACCCACCCACCCACCCTGCTATTGATATGATTCAATATGCATTTGTTTTGGTAACTGCCTTGTCTCCTCGCACATTTGGTGCGGGAGGCAGGGCGGACAGCTGGCGCTCATGGTCTGAGTGGGACAAACTGAGAGTTCAGCAAGGAGCGTGCAGGATGGCGCCAATTGTATGCCTGGTAATTACCCACCGATCACCAGCATTACACTCCCTGCCAAAGTGATTGAGAAATTAGTCCAGAGGAAGCTGACGTCTCACCTTGAACTCAATAATATCCTTTTTCTCTAAGCAATACAGCTTTAGACCAGGATATTCCACAAATGATGCAGTGGTTGCCTTCCTTAGTCAGGTTTATAGGGCAATAAATAACAAGGAGACTTGTCGAGCCGTCTACCTGGATTTCAGGAAGGCCTTTGACATGGTTGACCATTCTATTTTGCTACATAAGCTTAATGGCATTGGAGTAAAATATATCGAGTTTGATTGGTTTAAAAATTGCCTTACCGACAGAGTGCAACACATGAATATTAACGGCCTCACCTTGAGTCCTAGAACCGTAACTTGTGGGGTCCCTCAGGGTACCATGTTAGGACCTATTTTATTTTCGGTTCATATAAATGACCTACCGTGTCAGAAAAAACACACAAATTTACAACTTTTTGCAGATGATGCTATAATTTGTCACTCTGGTAAGAATCTTGACACCATTACAGCAAATATCCAATCGGATCTATCTAATGTAATGCTCTGGTGCAAACAGAACAAAATTTCTTTAAACCAAGAAAAGTAAAAATGTATGACGTTTCTCGATAGACCCTCTCTGGGGTCCAGGTGGATGGCAACAACCTCATCTATGTATAGTCTGTATTTAGGTACTACTCTCCTCCAAGAAGTTGAAGATTATAAATACGTGGGCACAGTCGTCGACGGCTCATTAACATTCAGTAAACATCTTAGCACCCTACGGGGAAAAATATCTCACAAACTGTGGTTATTTAAGCATCTTAGAAGCAGGCTGAATCAACACCTCAGTGCACAAGTTTACAAGACCTCCATACTTCCCTTATTCGACCAGGCAGATATATTTTATGACGGAGCGCCTAAATCAAAATTAACCCACCTTCAAACCTTACAAAATAGACCGCTTAGAATAATTACAGGAGTCAATAGATACCAGTGTGTTAGACCTTCCATCAACGATTCAGCCTCCTTCCTTTAAAAGACAGGAGAAGGTTACACCTATTACAACAGGCATTTAGAGAGGCAAAATAGTGATTTCTTAGATGTACGAAGGCTACCCGCTCGCCAACATGATCCCAACAGAATCGTCTTTAAATGCCTAGTCCCTAGACTATAGTTAATTAGAAGATATTTCTATTATAAACTGCCCCTTTATTGGAATAATCTTGTACCTGCATATCAAAATGCTGAAACCCCAAAAGCCTTTACAAACATGGTAAGACCAAATTGGATAGGTGATGACGTTAGATTCCTCGACTAAGTCATACTCCCATTTTTACTCTTATTCTTAATCTTGCACCATATGGTCAAGGTTTATGCCTGCTCTGCGGCATTAGTACTGTAACTGTACTATCAACACTGTAATCATTATAGCCATTGTCTCACTGTGATATTAGTCTACTAGGATATTAGCACAAATGCCTACTTTGAAACCATGTGATATTATTAGACACTTTGTGTTATCTATACATGTCTCTCGTCTATTTGTTGAAATGAACTATTATACATTATTTGCTCCATTTCTCTTTCTCTTGCCCCACCTTAGTTGGGCCAACCCTGCTGTAGCTCAGCAATTAATTAGTTACTTGTCCTTATCTAAATTTGTAATGTATTCTGTTTCTACCTTTGTCTCATTTGTTGCCAAACCCTTCGTAATTATTTATCATCTAATATCTCATGAACACAATAGCATCATCCATACAGATTGTTATATAAATTTATTCAAATATAACCTAATCGGTTTAGATCAATTGTACTTGTACTTTATTATATGTACTAATTCTGTCTTTTGGGGCTTTTTGAATATTTTTGCTCACATTCTGTGATGTAGGTAGATCCTTCATTGTTGGAATTTATTGAAAACTCTGAATGCCTGATGACAACCATATTTTGTTTGAAGAATCCTTTTATTAGTTATGATAAGTACTTATAATTCCAATATCTCATGTCCAATATGTACAATGTTGCCTTCAATCTATTTAGATCATTTTATCTTGCTTTTGCGGGGATTTTCTGATATTAAAAATAATTTTTATTCCAATTTGTGCTACTCTTCAAGTAAACGGTAGACTATTTAGTTCTATTACGAATTGTTTTCTGACATATTTATCTATACAATCCATGTTCACAATTTAGGCCCCAACATATCACATTTTTTAGGGCTTCTTTTAAAAACCTCTAAATGGGCTATTTACGTCCCAGATATGCTTTAAATTCCGATTTTCAAATTTATGAAATAGAAACAAAGATCACTTTGTAACATAGAAATTAATTATCATCTCCAAGTAGCATAATCACAACCTAAATACCCAAGTCTAAAATGATCTTGGGTCACAATGTGGCCCATTTCAACCAGGAAAACCATACAAATTTGACCCAAATATTAACTGTAACATACTGTAACCAAGATGCATTAATTATTTTTTATTCCACAGCTAAAACAGTACAGAATGCATCCCATATACATCATACACTGCTATATAAATCAATTTGAAACTAATCGTTCAACCATTAAACATGACAAAAGGCCAGATCTCTAGGCCAGGAAGGGATAAACTTACGTCACACACTAAAGTCACAATAATGAGGTGAAATTTAATAATCATCATTATTACATCCTGATCTCACTTCGTAAAATTTCTAATGGTTTTATAACCGTTTGAAAAATGAATTCTGCCCCGAAAGTCAGTGGAAAAATCTCAATTTGTGATCCAATTAATTTACCTTTTAATTAATCAGAATTCGTATAAAATCAATTTCATTAACAGAAATGGCATTCATGAATAATTATATCACTTCGAAAAAACTATTTGGGACACACCCTATACACCCTTTATATCAAATCAACTTGAAACTATTATTTCAACTATTTAGATGTAATAAATAAGTGAGATCCTGTGGCCAGCAAGGGACTTACGTCACACAATTACATGAAAACAATAAGTGTTAGAGTCTAATCACATGTTTTACTATTTAAAATCAAATAGCAACTATTTGAAGAATGGATTTCACACAGAAAACCAATTGAAAAATAATCATTTGCTGTATTAACTTGGAAATTCATCGAAATTCCAACAAAAGTTTGAATTTTTACATTAATATGCATGAATAGTTGTTTTAGTTCGACATAAAAACAATATGGGTCACATCCTATATACCACTGAATATGTTATATTCATTTTCACTGATTCTAATAAAAGTCTGCCTTTGATATAGCTTCCTGCTCAATTCAAAACCTACTATTTTTACTTTTCAGATCTGGTTTCCAGAAGTACAAATGCATCACTGTGATAAGATACCGTAGAGTGAAATAGAAGCATATTTCTAGGATGAGAGCATCAAGCATTCTCCAACCATTGTGTTTCCACATGAAATAAGTCCAAAGGAGAAATGATGTGATAACTGTTATATGATATTGTGGGTACCAAGACCTGAATAAATGAACATCTAGTAAACCAACATTATCCAGCATTATTACCGTTACAGATGTATCATCTCACATTTCCCATGTCATGAAATGAAGAAAAACCTCATTAAACACTACACTTCAATACTGAGAAGGAGGAAATAAAGGATCGTCGCCAAAACCCAATACACTTCAATGCTGAGGAGACCAACATAGAGGAAATCAAGGAGTCCTCAAAGAAACATTGTTCACACAACTAAGAAAAACAACACCCAAGGAAGATGTATCTCCTTAAGTTTGTTTTGTTGTGTGCACTGTTGGCCAAGGCTAACTGTGGTCGCTATTATAGGGACAGACTCGATATAGGAATCGTAAACAATAAGTATGTTGCCACTTATTACAAATTATCTCCATATCTTGAAACATCTCCGGAAGTTATATTTGATTTCAAAGTGACCTTCAGGAAGACCAAATGCTGCCCAGTGATGTTCCTTTCCCCAATGGTCCCAGGTAGTGCTGTAAGTGAAGACTACACAAAGGAAACCGGATGCCTAGATAGGCCGGAAGGGGACACCCTCATTGATGGGGTAGCCTATAGTGCTTTCTACATTCATCTCAAACCGGGAGTGGCACGTGTATCCTGTGTTGAACAAGAAGAAGATTATGTTTGTACTGGGAGAAGAGATATCCAATTGGGCGTGGAAAGAGATTGGTACCTTTTTGTAGCGCATCCTTGTAATAGCACACAACCTCTCAATCTGGTAATGAATCTTGAGTATGTTTTCAATCTTAAAAAAATAACACCATGTCAGAACATGGACATAAATATTTGCCCCAAACAAGGCAAATTCCCATCAGAACTTATTTTTGGACTTCGTTTTAATTTGTATAAGGAGGGTGAGAGTGAGGTTAATAAGTTTGATCAGTTCAAGGCCCTGCTCTCCCAGTGCTATCAACAAGCAGAACAATTTATGTGTCTTGGACTTTTCTATGAGTGTACTGCAGATGGTAAGCGATATTTGCCATGTAAACAAATGTGTGAGGAGTCTGTAATAGCGTGTTACAAAGAACTAAAAGCTCAGCGCACATTCCCCAATTGTGACTTCCTCCCAGACAAGAACATTGATGACTGTTTTTACCAGGCAGTAGAATGTCCTGAGTTTAAACCCCCTGTCAATGGGTCAGTGAAGTTTACAGGGCTCTCTCTCCATGATCTGGCACATTTCAGCTGTAATGATGGTTTTGATCTGATTGGGTCTGAAGAAGCGACTTGTATGTATTCTGGTGATTGGTCTGACAGGGGTGCTCGCTGCAGAAAGAACGATGAAACTATCCCATCTACCACTGTGAACAATGAGAGTCATACAACACTCATCACCGTCATTGCAGTCTTTGTGAGCTTTTTGATTTCTGTTTTATCATCATAAGGAGGAATGGCCAGAGTGAGGAACATGCAGTCAATCCTGATGAACATATATGTGATGTGTTTCAGGAAAATGAGTCATAAGTCGCAAAATTGATATTTTTCAAAGCGTTTTTCTCACAAGATCACATTATTGGAATCTTCTGATTTTTTGAGAGTGTCTCACTTATAGTTATGTCAATCGATGTCTCAAATTTCAAGACAATCTATGTAATATATCATTTCGTTTTAAAGGTCCTCATATGGACCACATAAATTTAGTTACTTTACTGTTTATTGACCCCCAGAAATATTGGAAACTTTTTTTTCAAAAACGAAAATATCAAACTTAAAATCTAGAAATACTTATTATTTCATTAAACTGTTAACTATCATTGGAATCGGCTTGATCTCATCTTTTCAAATATAATAGTATCTCCATATTATCAATTTTTGCAACTTATGACTCATCTTCCTGAAACACATCACATTTACCAACCACTGGAGGCTTCCCTGAACAAGATGACTGTCACCCCATCCCCCCAGTCATGCAGAGCAGGGTATGAGATCCAGCTGAAGGAGCCCTTGTTCAAGAATTTTGTTATGTGGGTCAGATTTTCAGAAAATGTACAATTGGCATTAATTAAATTCTGCTAAATTAGGCCGAAATATCATCACCACAATTAGGTATATCTGAATATATTTAGTATTGCCTTGATTCAAACAATCTGTTAGGTTATGTTCAACTGTAATTTGAACCTGATTTTTGTCTAAATTTGTGAATTTAGTGAATTTTGAATTGTACATTTTCAAAACATTTGAGGCATATGTCCACACGCTTAGAGGACGGATATGGATGTTAAAGTTTTCACTGTTGGACTCTACACTCTTGGATTTGTACTACCCGAGATGTGAGCATGTTTTATTGAATAGTGCAAAGGCCACAGAGTGAGGGGAGGATAGTTTTGAAGCAGTACCATATTTCACGGATAGAACGCCTGGGCGTTTATTTTTTCAGGCCACTCTTACTCCTGGTGCTCTTTCAGGGCAGGCGTTTATATGGGGCAGGTGTTCATTGTTTTAAATGTTAATGAATACCCATGCTGTATCAGTGAAATGTCCCTTGTTAGCAGCTTATTATACTTACTCTCCTTTTATACGGGTAACAGCAGGAAGATATAGAATCTAATTATTGGGACCCGGCATTAATTTGGGGCCGGCGTTTATTTATTTCATGAGGTTAAATGACCCGGCGTTTTTTCGGGGCAGGTGTTTATTTGGGACCGGGCGTTCTATCGGTGAAATACGGTATATGAGATCTGTTTCAGGAAAATGAGTCATAAGTCGCGAAAATTTGATTTTGAGATATCATCATATTTGAAAAGAGGAGATCAAGCCGATTCTAATGAATGTAAATATTAAGGACATCTAATAAGTACTTTCATCTTTTTAGTCACATATTTTTATTTTTGAAAAAAAGAAGTTTGCAATATTTCTATGTCGATAATTATCAGTAAAGTAGCTCAATATACTCAATAGGATGATCTAAGTAACGCACTGATATACTTAATAAACAGTCTTGAATTTTGGTACATGTATTCATACAACCACAAGGACTAGACACCCCAAAAATGAAAATGTTCCAACAAAGAAATCTTGTAAGTAAACAACTTTGAAAAATATCAATTTTGCGACTTATGACTCATTTTTCTGAAACACATCACAGTATTAGAGACTTGCCTAATTAAATCAAACAATGTAAACAAAAGAGAAGCTGGTGTGCAGTCCTGAGGAGTGTTCATTATGGACGGTGGACAGAAACCAATGAGGGGACTGATGATTGGCGGTATACTTCCTGGACAAACTTCCTGACCGTCTCAAGATCTATGTGTATATGGGGTACTGGATAGAGTGAATATTTATCACTTGCAATGCTAAGTCTATGGGGCAATGGATACAATGAGATAGATTTAACAATTTAACTTCTTTATACTACCCTTAAAACTCAATATTATCAATACTCAATATTATAAAAGATATAGAGGCTTATTACTTAATATTATCCCTCTATATCATTACCTTAATCATAACTATACAATTATAGAGGCTTAGTACTCAATATTATCCTACTATATCATTACCTTAATCATACCTATACAATTATAGAGGCTTATTATTCAATATTATCTCATGATATCATAACTTTAATCACACTTATACAATTATAGTGGTTTATGACTCATTAAACGTGATTTGATCAGATTCTGGGAGGTTTTTTCTTGCCTATAGACCACGTTTGTATAGACAGAAGTACCTGAGGTAAGCTTCTGGATCAAAGTATGAGCACTCAATACCTGTTTCGCAAGGCATATTTGATTGAAATAAATAATTGTACAGGTCGGTAAACCCTCTATTTTGGTATTAATAAGTTGATCTGATCGAATCGCGTCTAAAAGCACTATTACCCTCGATTTGGTGGTTCGTTGTGGTCTGTGTGGTCATGGAAACTCGAGGGTGGAGCCCTGAGTTTCCAAGACACCCTGTAATATTGAACTACTTTAAGATCATATATTATAGTCATACATCTCTACCCCAGTCTTTTAAACAAGCCTACCTTCTATTTGACTAGAAATCACTTCTTTTCAGATCAGGCTTGTCTATGTAAACCTTTGGCTTCTATTAATTTTGATGAAACTGGTTAAAGGGGCACCTTTGGTATAAAAGGGGTGTTTGGGACCAGCGGCAGCTTTCCCCTGTCAGACACAGTCCCAAGAAGAGCAGAGCAAATTTTTTGAATGTCTTCCCTAATATATCATATTTTAGCCACTGTTTCTTCATGTAACTAGCTATAAATTGATATAGATTGATATAATTATGGAGGCAATGATGTCTACTTACATTAAAAATCGTAGCCCTCTTTACATCAAGCCTGTGTTTACACCAGTCACATGAGAAAACAACAACACATGAGGGAAGGAGTATTGCTTTGCATGTAGTCATGCACCTAGTTAGTTAAAGCCACATTAGACACAGCGCCAGGCAGAGTATCATTACAGATGCTGTAAGCTTTGGTCTTGACAAATAGTCATGTCTTGCTGTATGAAATTGTTGAATAAACAAAAAATAAATGTTTTGCCACTTGTATACTGAACGATAGAATATCATGTAACTATGTAAAATCAGAATATTATGTAAAACTGCAATGAATAAAATTGGCTGCACTTTTCTACCTCTTTTAAAATTTATAGATCGCTGGATATTATGTCTTTCAATAATTTATAGATAGCTGGTTGCAGTGGAAATCCTAGCGACCGATATAGGCCGCCTAAATTAAAGATTTTTTATCAAGCAATGAGGCCAACCGACATGTTGCTCGCTTGAAAGAGTGGTAGTGACTGGCCCCTTGTGAGTGTGGGGATCCAGCATGTAAACCCCAGTCGCTACCTTGGCAACTCCTGCCACCAACAAATCAGGTATAACCTGCACTTATTTATATTTATATTCCTAATGAATAATGCACAGAAATTTGTTTCGATAAACTAAATAATAACAACATAACTCTATGATGGTTGCAGTGGAAATCCTAGTGACCAGGCCAAAAAAAAAATAGGTGTGTTTCCGATTTATCTGGCTGAAAACTAGGTTGGGGGGGGGGTAACTTTTTTTTTTTTAATTTTTTTTGTTTGAAAACCACCTCCAAGGAACTGAAAAAAATGTCTTTTTCATAACAATAGTTGTTTTGAACATGGGAAATGTGCCTTTTGACAGTTCTGGGTTAGGAAAACCCGTTTTCTTGCTTTTATAAGCTTTTTTTGTCAAAAAATCCAAAAAAAGTAAGATATTGTAGTGTTTTTCCGTCTCACACTACCCAAGTTCGATATCTATTCTCGCGAAGGGAAAGAAGACCAGACACACAGCTCTTTAGGTATCACAGGCTTTATTCTCCACACAAACCATGTCCGATAGTGTTTATCGGACCCAACAGAGGTGACCAGGTATTGGCCTCAAAGGACAAGTGGCAATTATGGTACACGATCATTGCAGGTGTTGAGAGTCAAACAGTTAACATGGTTTTACATAGGAGTAACACAGTGAAACAACACGGAGTCTTACCGGAGCATCCGGAAGCACTCTAAGACACATTATGGTAAAAGAGTTGACTAGATTTAAGTTACCTTTGATATTGGTTTACTGGAACTCTGTCCAAGTAAGAAAAGGCGGGAATCCGAAAGGCCATTTCTGAACCGGGAGCGCGTTCAGTTGAGGCGCGTGCACCCAATTATAGCAACGCCCGGTCAGACCAATTGTCTCGGATCTATTTAAAACCGTATTCACTACAATACCCCCTCCAAAATTTAAAGATTTTTACCTCACAGTAAATAATCTTCCGGAGGCATAAATTATTAAAAGAAGTGAATAAGTAACATGTTCTAAGAAGTTATAAAAAGAGAATTCACACGGCAAACAAGTACAAGCAGGAGCATATATGTGTCCTCACTACATAGTTAACAAGTCGCAACATCTCCGTAAGTAGAAATAGAAGTTATAATTTTTAAGCTTTGAGAATTATTTTAACCATCCAGCGGCATCTCGACAACAAGGAGCTTCCAGAGTCCTATCTATGTACAAAACATGATCCAGCACAGGTTAAAAAATTTAGTTTCTACTACACCAAAACTTCTTTAGAACAACACAGCGTACGTTCTTCCGCGAATCAAAGGGTTTTCCGGGGTCAAACGGGGTCAGCATCAAGTCAATCCGAGCCGATCCGTGTCCCATCGCGGTGTCCAAGGGCGTTCCACGTCAGGTTTAGTTCAGGTCCGCCATGTCAAGTCCGTGTCCGGGTTCCAGAGTCCAGGGTCAATCCGATTCGTCATCTACAGCGGCTGCTGCTCGTCTCCGGGCGTCTCATTATGGGTGCTACTTGAATCCTCCATATCCTCTGGAGGGGCACCTTGAGCCGCCGGAGCCGGACCCCGCAATGGGCTTCCCATGTGTGCTAGGGAGGCCATCATTAGCGGACTCATGCCGGGATTCCCGTAACCAGGAAACGTTCCGGCCATGGGCAGGGACATAGGAGGCGGAGCACTCATGAAGGAAGCCATCATTTGACCCATCCATAAGTAGCGATCCGCATCCGTCATCATAGCGGGGGCAGTGGTCAAAGGATTTCTCCTGACCGGACTGCCAGCTGCACTGCTGGGGCCAAATTGGACGGAGCCGGCGGGCTCACGATCCTCGCTTGTGTCAGGCGCTGACACACCGTTAGCCTCCAAATCTGCTCGCAGGGAACTGACGGTTTCCTCCAGAGACCTAACCTGCAAGTCACTCCGGTGAAGACTTGCCTTCAAGTCTCTGATCAGGCGCGACTGGGTGCGATTTTCCTCACGGAGAGCAGCTAACTCCCCGATGGACTCTCGCACAGCTTCCAGCGCCTGTAGAGGTTCCGTCAACTGGTCTACAGCAGTGCCAACCTGGGTCTCAACGTCTGTCAGGGCAGCCCGAGCCAGCTCGAGAGCCTCCCCAACATCCGCCCTTGACTGCTGTATAACATGGCACACGGCAGCTTGCTCCGGGAGCTTAGCTTCCATGTCCGTGACCTCCTGCTTGGCTACGGCAGTCAGGGTTTTCGTTTTCTTGCTCTTCTTCACGGGGACAGGAGAGCCTTCACGCTCGCTAGAGCCGGAGTGCGAACGCGATCTTTTCCTCTTCTTCTTCTTTGACGGAGTGGAACTCGACGTGCCAGAAGTGGAGGGAGCCGGAGAAGAAGGGGCAGCCACGGCCTTAGGCTTCACAAACTTGTGTGTAGCCTTCCGCCGGATCACCTGAAGGTCTGTCGACGTCAGGTAAGCCATCCGACTGAACAGATGATTCACCTGAATCGACGGTGACAGCTTCATCACCTTCTCCGCAGCTACCGCGAATCCCATGTTGTGAGCCACCACTTCTCCGTACTGGAGATGGCGGACCAACTCGATCCTGCGGTCTACCTTCTGCTTACATCTTCTGGAGGGACACTCCCACACCATGCGATGGGGGGCGTGCTCCTCGCACAGATGCCGGAACAGGCGGGGCCTCGTTCTAAAGACACAAATCCCGTAAGGATTCATCCCTTTGTGACGGCAAATAGCAAAAGGACACCGGAATCCGGGTTCCCAGATGCTAGGGGCATCCCACACTTTCTGGTACGTTCCAGGATCCAGAGCATCCTGTCGAACCAAACTGGGCCACTGACGGGTCTCGAAGCGGTCCATCAGGAGATCGTCAGCGAACTCCGTATCCTCATCCTCACTTTCGTCAGCCAGGGGAACACGGACTCCCGGGGAGTCATCGGCCGGGTTGATGGGAAGGACCCCGGTGCCTGCAGTCAACAGGCCACGGATATCACACTGTGACTCCTTCAAGGCATACAACTCGGTCTTGTGCTCGATCCGCTGGCGATGCACCTTCACAACCGGCTTCTTCTTTCCGGCCGGAGTCTTGGACGTTGCACCAGGGCTGGTACTGGTCCCGGACTTGCCAGTAGTCGGAGCAGGAGATGCATCAGAACTCTTGGTGGAGGCAGTGTTCAGCGGAACACGCTCCACACTCACGGTTACTGCTCGGAGGTTGTGCTTACGCTCCAACTCCCTTCCACGCTCACCCGTAGTCCTAGCGGACTTAACTGGGGAGTTGGACTGGGACCTAGTCTCCGGTCTATCAGCAGCACGACCCCGCTTAGGTCGCGCCGGATCGACCGGACCATCCTCCTCGGTTGCCGAGGTGTCGTCACCTTCATTGATCTGCATGGCCGCTAGGCCGATCAATCCGGTTCCGTCACCCAACAACTCGTTCTCGTCTTCCATGGGCACCTCTACGGAGTCACCGGAGACGTCCAGGTCGATGATGTCGTCGCTAGGCTTCGACATCTCGTCTTACATTCAAGTAATCAGGCAATCAGGTAGTCAGTAGCTTTAAAAGGCTGCGTTTCAGTTCTCGTTCCTGCAACAAAAAGCATTACATTCAAATCTGGAACGCTGTAGCCGGAACATTATTTACATCATCCGAAACCGAAACCGAAACTAAAAGATCATCCAAAAGGAATGACGGAACATTTACTAGACAATCCTCTTGGAGGGACCTAGTTCTAAAATCACTACCCGAAAGTTTAGAACGTACCCAACAAGCTTACATAGGGATTTGCAACCCATGTGCGTGGCTCATGTTCAAATAGCCCACACGATGCAGAGCACGTGGGTCGTGGCTGTGGCGGTCTATCTCCAATGCAAAATAGAGAGAACCCACCAATAAATCAAACCAACGACTTCCGTGCCTACTACTAGCGGTACATAAAACACATTTCCTTTACTTTAGCAAACTAACAGCAACATTTCATACGGTTCACACATACAAATCAACCAAATATGAAGAGCATCGTCAGAAAGCGTACTTACAGGTTGAAGTCCAGAAGCAAAGAGGGCTCCGTGAGGGAAGAGAACTAGTGAGCAGCGGTTGCAACTACCGCTAGTTACACCGTTACAACGCTAGTTCGCTCACGTCTCACCGCACACCTCAGCGCCATTGCCTCCGTGCACAACCCGCCTAACCTTATGTTAGGGTTTTCTTCACGTTGGGTTAGTATATCCGTTCCCCTCCTGGGAATATTATGAACACGGACAACCAACCCATCTTCCACCAGAGACAAGGGTGGAAACATATTCCGCGGATCTTTGGCATGATACCTCAGGCAGCATTTTCAAGCTATTTCAACCAAGATCCAGGACCAATAGCGTTACGAGGTTAGAATCTCTATTCCCCATAGGCCTAGTCCAAGCCACATCACGGTTCTCATGCGGTAAGTTATCAATCCGCCGGAATAACTTAGGTTCTTTCCCGGCCATACGAAACTAATAAAAGCTCCATACGCCGTTTGGGGACCCAGGGTGTATTCTTCCGTGCTGGCACCCCTGGTCCACTTCTCGTTGTGTTTCGATCCGGGGAATCAGACCTACATTCCCCGTATTGGTACACAAACAGCTAAGACTTCAGTTGTAACCGGTCTGGGGGACGGCGCACCCGTTTCCCCTTTACAACCTCGACAGGAGAGCTAGCTCTATCCTTTCTGACTTTCTTTACTCGTGCTACTGAATCTTTCGCCGGCCTCCCTACTTTCTTTGCGGTAGGTTTCGGCAGCGGATCAGCAACAACTTTACGAGGTCTACCCCTCCGTGGAGCTACAGCCGGAACAGGTGGGTCTGGCAACCGTAGCTTTCGTGGTCTTCCACGTTTCCGCATGACAACGTTAGCTTGGGGCAAGGGCGGAACAGGCAGAACAGCGGTCTTCGTGGCTTTCAAACTCTGTTTCCCCTTCTTAGGCCTTCCCCGTCGTTTCACAAACACGGAGACTTTTTCCCTCTCTTTCAGATCAGGACATTCCTTGCCAGCTATTACTTTCCCACTTTCAAGTCTGAGGACGTCGCGGCCAGCCTTCTGCAATGCACGGAACTCCGGTGCTCTGTCAAGATTAACAACCTGCACGGGTCCGTCCTTGTCAAAAGCTTGCTTAAGGTAGTTGACATGACACCTTACGACTCCTGCAACTGTTTCCAGTTCATAGGTTGTACCCCCTATAAACCGTTTTACTTTGAAGGGGCCATCCCACTTGGGACCGATCTTTTTACTGGCCTGCGGATGGTTGTAGCGGTATACAACATCCCCCACTTCAAAGGTCTTAGGCTTAGCTCGCCGATCGAAATCCCGTTTCTGGTGGATCGCTGCCACTCCGAGATTCTCACGGACGAACTTATGCCCAAGCTTCAACCAATGCTTCAAATTCTCCACGAACGGCACTCTGCATGGAAAATCCAGACCGCCTGGTTCCACCCCGTGGACCAAGTCCATAGGCGTTACCAGCTCGTCACCAAACACCACAGAGTTAGGTGTGCATAACGTACTCGCATGCACACTTGCTCTGTACGCGTGAGCGACACACGGAGCCAACAAATCCCAATCCGTCGCACTATAGTCCGTCAGACAGGACAGTTGTTCTACTAGGACTCGGTTCATTCTTTCCGTTTGACCGTTTGACTGCGGTCTATACGGTAAGGTAATGAGCTTTTCAACCCCTAGCATCTCCAACAAGCTCCGCAACAGGGTGGACCGAAACTCTGGTGCTCCGTCCGTTTGCAACGATACGGGACAACCAAACCGGAGGATCCATTCCCTGAAGAGAACTTCCGCACATCTCTCAGCGGTGTGGTCTGGCATTGGATAGGTCTCCGCCCACTTTGAAAAGTGATCCGTCACTACCATAATGTAGTTATTACCCCTGGGGGTAAGACGGAACGGACCTATTATATCCAATCCAATACGACTCCAGCGTTCTCCATGCAATTCCTTCTTGAGAGGCATGATTCCGCCACCACCCCTCGTCTTTCGCATGCTACATTCCGGACATGCCCTGAGCCACCTTTTCAGATCACTTCTCATGTTGGGCCAGAAGTACTTCTTCTTGGCTGTCCAACCAGTCTTGAAAGATCCGAAATGCCCAACCGTCTTCGGTCCATGCATTCCCTGGAATATCTCATAGCGAAGCGCAGTAGGAATTACTTTGCGCACGTACGTGATCCCTGTGCGAGGTCGAGTCCACGACAAGCACAGCACACCATTCTTCATCGACAAACTCCCCAAGTTATGCATATAGGTACAGAATTCGTCTGATTCACCGGACAGGGACTGCTTGTCCGGAACCGAGACTTCTCCTTCCACTATAGCAATCACTCTTAGGATCTCTGGGTCGTCTTGCTGAGCGGTCCGGATGATTTCCCCCGTAGCAGCAAGGGTCACAGTGGTCGCAGCAACTACAGCGTCGTGCGCCCCACAATCAACACAGTCAAATCGAGCACACTTCCGGGTCGGAACCCGGGAAAGCGCATCGACATTGACATGTTTCTTCCCCGCTCTATGGAGAATCATTCGCTGATCCAGGCCATACTCTTGCATCTGGGTTAACCAGCGCGCCAGCATGTCCATAGGATCCTTGAAATTCAGGAGCCAACGCAGCGAAGCATGGTCCGTCCGAACAAAGAAATTCCGATTCCCTAATAAATAGTGCCGGAATTTCTTCAGATAGGTAAGCACGGCCAACAATTCTCGTTTGGTCGCACAGTAGTTCCGTTGGGCTTTATCCAAGCTATTACTAGCGTACCCAAGGACTACCTCCTTACCATCTTGGACCTGGGACAAAATCCCTGCCATGCCATACCCACTGGCATCCGTGTCCAAGATAAACTCCCCCTCCTTCCGAGGGTATCTCAACAACGGAGCCCGGGTTAACAAATCTTTCACGCTCTGGAAGGCAACTGCACACTCCGGGGTCCAGTTTATTGCTTTTGTGTATCGTTTTTCTCTTCCGGCTGCCGTTACTACGTCCTGCAACGGGGAGACAACTGCAGCGAAATTCGGTTGGAATTCCCTGTAGTAGGACGCGAATCCTATAAATTGTCTAACTTCCCTCGCAGTCTTCGGAACGGGCCAGTCACGGACCTTCTGTATCTTCTTCGGGTCCGCCCGAATTCCTTTTTCCGATACTAATCTCCCCAAGTACTCCACTTCACGGCGGAATAGTTCACACTTCTTGGGTTTCAGCTTCAACCTGTATTCCCGGATTCGTTCAAGAACCAATCGCAGATTTAGCAGACAACCATCGAATGTCTCGCCAAATACAACGATATCATCGAGATACACCAGACAAGACTTCCAGCGAAGGTCGTCTAGCATACGATCCATCATCCGCTGGAATGTGGCAGGGGCATTGCACAATCCAAAGGCCATAACCTTGAATTGAAACAATCCAACGCTGGACAGGAAAGCCGTCTTTTGCTTACTCTCCTCGTCCATCGCTATCTGCCAATACCCACTTTCCAGGTCGAGGGTGCAGAACCATTTATTTCCGCCCAACGCCTCGACACACTCGTCTATTCTAGGGAGTGGAAAGCTATCCTTCACTGTGACGGAATTGAGCTGGCGATAATCGACGCAGAAGCGTTGAGTTCCATCCTTTTTACCAACAATCACGATGGGTGCTCCCCACGGACTATTAGAATGCTCAATTCGCCCCTGCTCGTACATCTTCCAGATCTCCGCTTCGGCTACTTCACGCTTAGACACCGGAATCCGCCTATAAGCAAGCTTAATAGGTCGAGAGTCGGCAGTATCAATTACGTGTTTCACGACATGGGTGCAACCCGGATCTTCTCTCCAACCATCTCCGGGTAGCGAAAAGCTCCCACGAAACTCATTAAGCAGACCCATTAGCTTTGACCTCTCTGTCGGATCAGTCAAATCAGAGTCCCTTACAAGTTTCTTCAACGGACATTCCGTACTTGGTGGCACAGGGTCATCCGGGGCAATCAAATCCTCATCTACCACAGACGGGTTTTCTACCACCTGTATAGAGTTGATGATCGCATCCTTTATTTTGTCCTCCGGACACATATTCACCCCCTCCGGACTAGTAGTAGGTGACGATAGCAGCGTCACATCACTCACTCGTCCAACCACCATATCAACACCTAAACGTAGGGTTTCTGCGGACGGATTACTAAAGGCCACAGTCGCCGTAGCGTCAGCCGAGATATATGAATCAAGGCATCCCACAGTGTAATCCTTTAGAAAACCCTGGTCTGGCTCAAACATCAAACCCGTTGACGAATCCGAGCACCCGCAAACATCGATCTTAACCAGTGTAGCTGAATAAGGACGAAGGACCACCGCTTTCCGAAGTGTTACCTGTCTTCCATCGTCTACTTCACTAGTTGTAATCATATTCACCGAGGGACCCAATTGCTTTGGCGGATCACCACGCCAGTGATGCATGATCACAGCGTCTTCTCCATCATTCAAAGACAATTTCCCTGACCAGCACACATAACATCTATGCACAAGATTGAAGTCCTGCGCCAAGATTCCAGACTCCGGGCCAGATAAACCCGATACTACCAGACACGTTAACATGTACGTCTGTTTCCCTAACGTCAAAGGGAACAGAGCGCTACCATGCACAGTAATCTGCAAATCGTTTCCCATCGTGCACGCCAACCGGCACGGAACCAGTGGCGGCGGCCGACGCAGGGCGTCATAGAACGTCTTCGTCACCAGGCTAGTGGTAGCGCCTGGATCCCAAAGGAAATCACCAACATCCCCATTCACTGATACTGAAGCGTACCATCTATCCGCAATATATGGATCACGGAGCTTCAACACCCTCTGATCATCCACGGAAACTTTCTGAATACTCGCACCCGTGATGGGACCTGACTCCACTATCACCAAATGCCCTAACTCAGCTTGGTAACCTGCCTTACCCCAACAAACGTTGTCGGAGTCTGCAACTACAGGAAAATCCCTGGAATCTACACCATCCCTGGAATGAGTGGTCTCGTCCGCTCGACGCGCCCGAACCGCTTTCGTACCTCCCCGGCAGACAGCCCCGGGCTCAGTAGTACTTACGGGAGCTAGAGCCCCACACCCAGTCTTCGTTTCAGACACAGAACGATCATGAACTGTAGTACTAGGAAGCGCAAACAATTCCCCGGATCCCATCTCGCTTCTTATGAGATCCGTTTGGAGTTTTCCGACGACTCCGGCTTCACTGCTTGATCAACCTTTGTCGCGGAACCTCCCTTACCAGTTGCGTCTTTCCAGACATCCCTCTGCGGACAGCTAGCCATAAAATGACCCTCCTGACCACATTGGAAGCAACCAGTCCGCTTCACACCTCTTTTCCAGTTAAACTTCGATGTTTTACCGGAAAACTTCTGTCCAGACTGTCCTACCCAGGACCGTAGAGCCTGGACGACAGCTTCAGGGACGTCATCGCCACATGAGTCGTCCGCCACAGGTTCGGCAGCTGTAGCTTGCACAGAAACCTTTGGGTTTTTCTTTCTCACATCCGGGCCAGCAGTGGTAAGTGCACTTATAGAGGCAACACTGCCACTCTCCAAGTAACAACTTTCCCACACCTCCGCCCAGTGTATGGCTCTCAGGAGATCCTTTGGCTGTTTCAGGCGAACCCAATCAGCCATATCCTGATTTAGACTAGACTTCTCGCCAAAGTTTGCCTCCATATGGTCGACAAACTGCACAAGAGTCAAGTTCTCCGGCAAATCTCCCATTTCCGCCAGTTGTCTCCTAGAACCACAGATCAACTGTCGTAACAACTGTTCGGGGCTCCAGTTGTGCGCGGTAGCAATTACTTTCATTTCCGCCAAGTATATCCTCCACGAAATAACACCATCCCACAACCTGGGTACGGATACTTTCGGAGCAATACTCTCACGGGTCGAAGACTGATTGTAATTAAAATCTTCATCCGACTCATCCGGTCCAGTATACTCAAGACCCTGGACAAGAGAACGATCTTTCCGGCGGGACCTACTAGATCTACAATAATCTTTTCCACAGTCGTCATCAGAGTCATCTGAGTCACTATCACCTCCAGAAGGCTTCTTCCGGGCTTTAGTACTGGATAACACGGAACTGGGGGAACCAGGGGAACTGCGGTAGTACGTACCATCACGAACTCTACCATTAGGAGCTTTAACGACAGCGTTCCGTGACTTCGGAACAACCACATTGTTCTGTTCCTTGCGCGGGGTAACATTCTTGCCGGCCAAAAATGAACCATCATTTGCATTCCCTTTCGGGGAAGACGAAGCTTGTGCCTGCTTTGAGAACGTAACATGCCTGTCCACATCCTCCGGCCCTTTAGCTGCAACAATGGACGGATCGTCCAACATTGGTGCAAATGACAACTTCGGATCAGCAAAAGTTGACGTCACTGGAGCTTTGGGTGTGTATGCACTTTTAACCTTCAGCAACATACCAAGCAAATCCTCACCCTGCGAAGTGTCCGGCGGGGGCGTATCTTCCGTCCCATCCTCCGAAACACAATCTTCCACCGTTACCGGCGGAGGCCGTCCGTAAACAGCATCATGTATAACTCCGCGAAGAGTTGCATTCTGCTGTGTAACGTCTGCCATACGCGCATGCAAATCTTCAGCAGCACTTCTATGAGCTTTAAAGTCGGCACGCATCTTCCGGAATTCGTGACGGAGTTCATCCTCAGTCAAGTCTTCCGGGGACCGACGCCACTGATTGAAAGCACTACCTGCTCCAACATCTACCCGGTGCACAGAACCATCGCCCTCATAAGCGAAAGTTCCCTCATCCTTACGGGATACAAGATCCTTACGGTCCTGCTCCTTACGGGGATCCAATAGTCCTGTCAGCGGAGGACCAAAGGTTTCCGTAACTATATACGACAACTTCGGAGGCTTGATCACAGCAGCGACCTTCGCCGGAGACTTGACCACTTTGACTTTAGGCGGAGACTTCGTGCCCAGCGGGGCAACGGTATCATCCGCTGCTTCAGCCATTTGGTCGGGTCTATCAGGTCTCCGAACCTCTGCACAACGCAGTCCTGTTTCACCAAGAAACAACAGTCACACTATCAACAAGGTCTGCGGCCAGAAACTGGTTTACGGCACCAATTGTAGTGTTTTTCCGTCTCACACTACCCAAGTTCGATATCTATTCTCGCGAAGGGAAAGAAGACCAGACACACAGCTCTTTAGGTATCACAGGCTTTATTCTCCACACAAACCATGTCCGATAGTGTTTATCGGACCCAACAGAGGTGACCAGGTATTGGCCTCAAAGGACAAGTGGCAATTATGGTACACGATCATTGCAGGTGTTGAGAGTCAAACAGTTAACATGGTTTTACATAGGAGTAACACAGTGAAACAACACGGAGTCTTACCGGAGCATCCGGAAGCACTCTAAGACACATTATGGTAAAAGAGTTGACTAGATTTAAGTTACCTTTGATATTGGTTTACTGGAACTCTGTCCAAGTAAGAAAAGGCGGGAATCCGAAAGGCCATTTCTGAACCGGGAGCGCGTTCAGTTGAGGCGCGTGCACCCAATTATAGCAACGCCCGGTCAGACCAATTGTCTCGGATCTATTTAAAACCGTATTCACTACAATATGATGGGGGGAAAATCAGGTATGGTAAAAATTTTTTTAGGTAGGGTAAGGTTTTTCTAGGTAGGGGGGGGGGGGGGGGGTAAATCGGAAACACACCTATTTTTTTTTTGCCCCATATAGGCCGTCAAAAAAACTCCCATCAAACCAAACAGACAGAACTCTGATATGGAGAATCAGAGGAGGGTTCAAAGCAGCCCTTTACTAAATACAAACCCAAGATCAAGAAAATCAAGGGAGGGTTCAAAGCAGCCCTATACGACACAAAACCAACTAGCAAGAAACTAGTGGAGGGTTCAAAGCTGCCCTTTACAAGGAAAGAACGAGGGGTCATCTGTCAGATAAAGCACTCAGACGCCTACTCTCAATATCCATCTTCCTATGCACAGGTGTATTCAAATAATGTAGAACCGAAAGGGAACTCCAATCCCCAATCGATTTGATATCTATGAGGGAGATACCCAAACCGTGGAGGAAAGCTGCCCCACTCCGACAAAGGGAATGCAATCCAACATTCGCAGGATCAAACCCCAGTAATTGAGCCTTAGTTTTCAAAAACTGGAGGACCTCTGAGTATAACAAAACAGCAGAATATCCATTCTTCAAAGTCTTGTAGAAAATAGGGCTAGTAGGTGTAGCAGGGCAACGATGAAAATGATTCAGCAGTTGAGTAAAGATGTCAAACTTTGGGTTAGGACATGCCAGAACAGGTATGACAAATCTATCCCTACGATACTTCAAAGTTTTCGAGGATCTAATAGTCACAGTGAAACCATTAGAGTGGAAAGCCAGGTCCCCACATTGAACAATATGGCCTTTCTCTGATGATGTAGTTGGTAGATAGTTAGACTTCCTGAGCAGGGTCCTAAATGAAAAAACCACTGCATACCAGCAGGTAATATCATTTCCATCCGAATAGTCGATCAAATCGTGTATCCTGGACAGCTCAGCAGGACTAAAACACATCTTGGATTTTACTTCCTTGCCTAAGGTATTAGCCAGGCCCATCATAGTCAGTTTAATAGAATAAATTGCACTAAAGTCCACCGAATGACCCAGGTACTTGTGTAAACTATTTTTTTTGTTTTTAAAAGGTTTTATTCATGATATCCTGCCCTCTAGGCTTCTACACAACTAAAGATCAAGCATCAATTTACCTTATATTTTATATTTTTTTGTGTTTTCAAAATTTTCTTCTTACTCATCCGCGTAGGGTCTGCTCCCTTTACAATTTTGCGGTCCCTGATTCTCGATTCATAGTCAGTACATATATTACTCACAAAACCAGTCCACAATAAAAGAGGCAGCAATACAACAATAAAGTGTTTCACGTTCATCTTCTGTTTGATTTTTGGTCATACTAATACTCAAGCAACACGTCTATCACCAGCAGTAGCCGGGTAAAGGATATCCACTTGCTATCAACAGACAACAAACATTTCACGGTCATCAGTGCAATCACACAAACATATCAACTTCAGTTAAAAAGAGTAATCTTAACATTTGATCTGGCTAAAGTCAAGATGAATATTTATCCCAGAAATTTAAATACCAGCGTTACATAACACGAGACCATTCCATAGGCATATAAGTACAGACAAGATATATTATAAATATAGGGCTCTGGCCTCCTGAACATAGCTTGTGTAAACTATTAATGGCCGACAATAATTATTACAAGTCGAATAACAGCACAACCTAGCCTGGAAAGTCAGGAATCGTGAAATAGTTTGAGGTGAGGCTGGTACAGGCACCAAGTCATTAGTTGAGCAGGAAAGTATCTGTTCCATTGAGAGTTTCTGGTCTTTAATGTATTAGCCGACCAAGCAGTTTCTAAGATGTTGGACACTTCACTATCCAATGCAGCCATATCAACCCTCAAGGCAACGTCTGCAACAAAGCAGATAACTATTTAAGTCCACACCAGGGGGAGGCGAATTAAGACGAGATAGGTAGTCGGCAATAATATTAGATTCACCAGCAACATGTCCAACAGTTAAATAAATGTTATGAGAGACACATAGCCAGAAAATCTCTCGGATAAGGGACATAATGGCCTTGCTGGAGGTGGTACCCTTATTAATACTAGCCATAACGGTCGTATTATTCAAATATAGCACTATATGTGATGTGTTTCAGGAAAATGAGTCATAAGTCGCAAAAAATGGATTTTGAGATACTATTATATTTGAAAAGATGAAATCAAGCCGATTCTAATGATAGTAAACAGTCTAATAAACTGATAAGTATTTCTAGATTTTAAGTCTGATATTTTCGTTTTAAAAAAATAAAGTTTCCAATATTTCTGGGTGTCACTTAACAGTAAACTAACTAAATGTAATCCATATGAGGACCTTTGAAATGAAAGGATATATTACATAGATTGTCCTGAAATTTGATACATCGATTGACATAACTATAGGTGACAAACTCTTCAAAGCCGAGAACATTCCAATAATGGGATCTTGTGAAAAAAAAAACACTTTGAAAAATATCAATTTTGCGACTTATGACTCATTTCCCTGAAACACATCACATATGAGTATCGACCCACAAATGAGCCCATCTCAGCAGGGACAATTTAACCGGGATCATTTCCAATTAATTGATGTGGAACATTGAAGAATCTAGATCAACATTGACTCTATGTCTATGGAGATCGAAAGGACTCTTCTCTGAAGGCTTAGGGAAAACATCCCAGCCTGCCAGTCACCATTTTCCTGTATAGAACCATAACTATTCGATGAGGAGTCAGAAGCATGGTCCCTGGCCGAAGTTGTAGAATACCATCTTACAAGATCTGTTGAATGAAGAGGCATATTCTGACCACCAAAGTAGATCTAGTTTAAACTCACTACTAAGACAAATTCTAGGTTTATGTTCAGGGAAACCCAGTAATAAGTCAATGACTCTCCTAGAAAAAATCATTTATTAATCCCTCTATATTGTGAGGAGCACAACATCTTGTATTTTAATTGACCATTAATTACCACATACTATATACTTATTGCAGAAGAGAACATTTTGAATAGTATATATTCTGCATACGAAAAGAAGGCGGCTCTTTACATGGGATTTATTAAGTCGTTGAACAAGAAGTCCACAAAATAAAGTCTTGTAAGTTGAAATCGGAAGTTACATATACAAAGTTTATTATTGGTAATACATATATATGGGTCAGATTTTCAGAAAATGTACAATTCGCCTTCACCAATCCTCTCAAATAACCCACTTTTAAGACAAAAAAGAGCTTCAAAATGCAGTTTAACATAACAGAACTGATACTTTGAATCAATGTGATACAAAATATACTCGCTATTCTTCATTTTTCAGCCTTATTTAGCAGAATTTCCTAAATGTGTAGAGCTGCCAATTGTACATTATCTGAAAATCGGACCCATACAATGCGTTCTATAACCCCTTTGCATAGAATGATTTCTGTAACAAGCCAAATTAGTTTGTTTCATTATTAGAGACTATGAGGTTTTATATCAGTAAGACTCACTAAATTGGACTTCTGGTTTAGATTTTGTTTCCAAGACGGCCCCTGCAAGGCTCCTCTTTTTCTTTCAGGATAGATTGTATTAAGAGGTGGAAATTCATCACAAGTTTTGTCAGACACCTTCAGTTAAAGGCAGAGAATGTGCAGAGAGCTTCAGCTAGGAGTATTCAAAGGATTTTCGGTGTTTAAGATACTGTTTGATATCTTGACTGACCAACGGTCGTGGTCCCGACCCTCTGGAAGCGACCATTTGATAGGTTAGGAGAATTTGCTGCACATGGAATGATTCTGGAGTGGATTCAGTAGGTTTTCCTAGGATTTACCTCTGTTTGAGACCCTACAGACTGTTTCTAAATTGTGCATAACGAAAAAAACGTTACGATTTGCAACCCTGTGTCCATACTAGGATTATACACGTGTTTAGCTTGCAGGACTAAGGAGTGTTCATTGAGCCTACTGGAGTCACCATGCTGCTTCCGCCCAATACAAGTGACTAGTCAGCGTGCATATATAGCTGATCTACTGACCTGGTAATTGACTAGACAACAGAGATTAGAGATCAGCTGCCATATCGATTCCATAGAAGTAAAGTGGATAAATATCTTTTGCTCTTTGTATAATTGTATTGCCTTAACAAATCTAAGGAAAAATTATAATAGTTTTGTCACCAGATCGATCTTGAATCCACTATGGGAGAACAGATATCCAACTCTGAGGTGATGACGAAGTTTCAAGAGTTAAGCCAGATGTTTTCTGGTCTGTCTAAACAACTTTCTGATTGTACCAATTCTTTCACTGAAACAACACCAGAGGTATCCACAAGGCCTCATGTAGTGGAATCAGAGAAAGTGGATAAAAGACAAGATAACATACAATGCAAGTTGGAGGAGAATATGATGGTTGTCCCAAGTGACATTGACGATATTTCGCTGAAGTTTAATGATATGAATGGCATGCAAAAATATGAATGGAGTGCGAAAATAGAAAACCACATTGAAGAACAAGAACGAATGGGCCAAAAACCTACATGGTTAAAAAGGAACTTGTGTATTCTGAACTGGACGTGCCATAAGGTGTATGAACTGGCATTTCTCCCCAAAGAAATGTTGCTCTGTTTTCTGTTCAAGAGGGAAAATTATCGAGAGTGGGGAGGTAACTGGCAGAAAGGGGATGAGATGGGGTAAACCTGATTATGCTTAGTTAGATTGGATAATTTGAGATAAACATTGATTTACTTAAATAGACTACTAAGTATGACATATTCTGAGAGTTTTGTTTATTTTAAGATTGACCTGTAGCATATATTTTGAATATGATTAGATCGATTGTGTGAAAAATGATGATTCTGTACTGGAAATGATAGATTGGATTCATGTTTCGTTTATTTTGAGATTAATCTGTTTCATGTAGGTCTATTTTGACTCCAATTTGGATCGATTGTGTGAAAAATGATGATTCTGTACTGGAAATGATTGATCGAATTCATGCTTTCTTTATTTTGAGATTAAGGTGTATCATGTAGGTGTTTTTTGACTATGATTAGAGATCAATTGTGTGAAAAATGATGATTTTGTACTGAAAATGAATGATCAGGTTCATGTCTGGTCCATTTTGAGCAAGTGTATCAAGCTATGTTGACTCTCAAGACCTGATGAATGCGAAATTATGGTGGAATAAATACCTGGTGTAGGGGGGAAAAAAAAGACTCACTAAATTAAAAAAAATGCCTTTAGATTTTAGAACTGCCAATATTGCCTTTCAATTTTAGAACTTGTAATATTGCCTTCAATTATAGGACTGACAATATTGACTTTCAATTTCAGGGTTAAGATCGAAGCTGCCCGCCAGACAACAGGTACGGATGCTGTGTACTATCCTGGCTTGTTTGTGCTGATGGTGACACACTTCGGAGAGCAGCTTAGCTTCATACTGCTGCAGGTCAAGGTTAGTAACATCTATACCCTGTCCAGCCTCTAAAGAACCGAAACCGCAATGCTAAACTATACCGGCACTCTTTGAAGTCTCGGTTCTTCAGAGGCTGGACAGAGTGTAAACATAGTAACCTCTAAACAAACATAGCAACATTTCAACATAACCTAAAACAATTATGACCTGACCTGAAGACGATAGTGACTGTCGACGCATAGAGCACGTATAGAGTGCGATTTTAATGAGAGTTATTTTTTTTTTTTTTTTTTTTTACATTTTAATGATATTTTGTGACTTTACACTAAAAGTAAGATACCATACATGGATGGTATTTGTGGTTACCAATATTAGTGACCCGACCTCTGATTAGTTATGTGTTTGATGATGGTATATTACTTTCTTCCAGGCCACTGCATCTGAGTTGGAGCATCCTCCCCTTCCAGCAACACCTACCATCTTGTCCTATGTACTACTAGATATTATAAAAATGATACTACTACATTTTATATAAACAATACTACTACATGTTATAAAAACGATACTATGTGTAAAAAATGATTCACATTTACAAATTATAAAATCTATATACTATGGGATTAAAATGGCACGTACATAACAACCCAATGTTTATTCCTATATTGGGACTGATAAAAATTTCAGGGAGTTATTATGAATGTGTTAACATTTCTGCTAAACATTAAAACAGCTGCAAAGACCGCTATACTGGCAGGCAATATAGCTATCAATGGATATTTTGAAATATAATAGTGTATATTATCTAAATACTACTGCAGATTATACTAACACTGTATAGAATAGGAGCTACTACATACACATTTATCCCAGAGATAAAGAATTTCATAACAACATTAATTTTATGTTGTTGAAGCTGCGACTAGCGGCTTGACTGATGTACTCCATTGATTGTGGAGTTGTCAATTACAATCTCAGTGACCACAATCTTATATATTTTGTAAAGAAAAAAACTCGGGTACACCATGAGAAATGTAACTTTACAGCAAGATCATATGCTAAGCTAACACAAGAGAATGTAAATAATGCTGTGATGGAAGTAACTGACTGGAATGAGCTTAACCTGATTGAAAACCCAAACAGAGCGTGGAAATTTATCTATGCCAGACTGTTAAAAATCTTAAACTCCCTCTGCCCTATGAAAAAATATAGAGCGAAGAAGGTCAAACCGGAATGGTATACTAATGATATCTTGAACCTAGCATATAATAGAGACTACTTCTTTAAGAAATACAAGAAAACAAAGAAAGAAAATTTCAGAGTAAGGGCAGTGGAATTTAGAAACAGAGTGAACAGCGAAGTAAGACTAGCAAAACGCCGATATATTAAGAGCCTGCTCGAGAGATATAAGTACGACCACAAAAAATTCTGGCAAATTTTGAACATGTACCTTCCATTTAAGGGATCTAACAAAATAATATCTAGCATTGTTAACCCAGAGAACTCACAAATGGCACATGCCAACATGGTACCTGATATCATAAACAAGTACTTTGCAGAAATTGGGGAAAAGATCACCCTTACAATGCCAGACGTTGATAACAATACTAGTGATACTTATGCCTTAAACAATACACAGAGATTTTTACCAATGAAAGGAACTCAATACATTCCAATAAATGAGGAGATCTTCGACAATCTAGTTGATGACCTTCACCCAGGTAAATCATCGGGCTGTGAACAAATCCCCATGAAGGCATATAAATTATTTTTTAAAGCTATTCCAAAGCAAATGATCTTTGTATTAAACCTGTCAGCTTATAGAGGCATTGTGCCTGAGGTATGGAAAAAGGCAACGGTAATCCCAATACCAAAAAAAGGGAACGCAACTCACACTAATAATTTAAGACCAATCTCTCTTACTCATGTTGCAAGTAAGCTACTAGAAAAACACATTAATAATCAGGTCCAATCCCTTCTAGAATACTACCAGGTAATCTCACAATATCAAGGAGGATTTCGAAAAAACTCTTCGACCATGGAAACTATTAATTTATTACTGTTTAAATTGATGAATAATGTGAACAAGAAAACTGACTCATGTTTAATGTTTTTTGATTATCAGAAAGCGTTCGATTCTGTGAACCATACGTTGTTAATTAACAAAATAAGAAAGTATCACTTTCCAGACTGGTTTTGTAAATGGACTTATAATTATTTGGATAACAGACAGCAAAAGGTGAGGACAGGGGAATTCTCGTCTAAGTACCTACCTATTAATTGCAGTGTACCGCAGGGCTCGGTTATGGGACCTACACTATTTAATATTTTTGTTAACGACATCTGTGATATAGAGATCCGTGGAGATATGCTCCTCTTTGCGGACGACATTGTATTAATTAACTCAAATAATGATGCTAAGGGTCTTCTGGCACAGTGCCAACGCGACAGTTCTGCTATAGCCGACTGGAGCCTGACAAACAAATTGTCCATAAGCCTGCCAAAAACCAAATCCATGTATATACCTTACTTACAGAAAGAAACAGCAAATTATCCAAGAGAAAAAATTGTAATTTATAATACCTCGATTGATTGGGTCAACACTTTCACCTATCTGGGCCTGTCAATTGACAACAAATTAAAATTCGAGGAAATGGCAAGAGGTATAATTAATAAAGCTAATGCTAGGCTGTATAACATTTATATTAATAGACATTGTTTAGATACCACGACCAGAACAATGCTGGTGAAATCAATGGTTTTAAGCCATTTAGATTATGCTAATACATGTTACCTTAACTGCACTAAAGGTACCATACAAAGGGCACAAACTCTACAGAATAAAGCCCTTAAGTTTGCTTTGAAAAAGCCGCGTTACTATGACACAAACATACTACATGTAGAAAGTAAAACTATGCTTGTTAAGGACAGAATATACTTTAACACGTTAAAATTCTACCACAAACAAATCCATCATTGTAGGGTAGATTGGATACCACGCAAAACACCTGACGCGAATTATGAGTTAAGGGACAACAGGTTACTACAATTCGAGTTAACAAGACCTTATGAAAACCGATTCCAGAAGTCACTAGCTTACACAGGCATCCGCATGTGGAATGACCTGAGCATAGATTATAAAAGGCTTGACGACAAATTATCTTTTAAAACTGTACTCAAGACAGCTATTATTATCAAGGTTATCCAATCCTCGGAATACCTACCATAAAGGCACTTGCCTATTACTTAAGTTACCACTATATGAACTACCTGTATACTGTCGTATTGTATCTAAAATTACAGTCCAGAAACCAAGTATATTTGCTACTGTCTACCTACCACTTTACTCCATATGTGCTTATATCGTTACCATCACATTTCTAAACACTTTAAATATTACATCATCTCATCTCATTAACTCATCATTACTGTATTGTTGATTATGTTATCCCAATTTAACACTCAATTTGTTGATATGTAGTTGAACATCATCAAACTCAGGACCTGACGGGAAACAGGGGCAACCCTAGTCAGTGTAATGTCTAATAGATGGCACATGCCACTGTTCTACTCCTGAATAAAGAAATGTTAAAAAAAAAAAAAAAAAAAAATATTAATTTTGTTACCATCTTTATATAACTTATCTTAAATATCACCTCATATCATCTCATTATACCATCATTTAATAATAATGTAGTTTTTTCGTTAGTATCTTCTCATAACATGCCACCCAGCAACAAGACTGTGTACATCGAATTTCATTACATTCAGGGGGTGACGGGAGATAGGGAACTGCCCTAGTCACAACACCGTATTGCTTGGCATAAGCCAACTATGCTTCCTGAATAAAGAAATGTGCAAAAAAAAAAAAAAAAAAAAAAAAATCAGTTCACTTGAATAACCAAAGTTCTGTGGTAATACACTTTGCTAACACTTAACAGATACCAAATTTCTATTGCAGGAGAAACCCCATTGATCGCAAATTAGTTCCTTATTGATACGTCGGTCGGGCAAGTTGTGTCAAGAAACATCAGAAGCTTCCCCGTCGCCATAGCAGTCTTGTTTGCTATGCATTTTAATACAAACAGCCACTACACAAAGGTGGCAATGAATACAGCCACACTCTTCCAATTGTAAGTTAGATTGCCTATTTATAAACAAAGTATATTCACGAGTATCATCCCTGACTTCTGCCTAACCTATCCCGAGCGGGGATGGACAGTTAACCCCCATCAAATCATAAGACTCTGGCTCTCAGGGTCAACAGACGGACAGAGTAAATTAAGTGTATTTCACTGTTATTGATATTCATTAAAGACAAAGAAAGTTGCCAAAAATGTCCTGGGAGATTTTCTTATAAAATGATGTAATCATATAAATCGTACCCCCCCCCTAGACACACTTATATACCGGACATGTTGCTAAGATTTTCACAAAGATTTTCACTAAAAGAAAGAAATATGAGAAGATTTCTCTGGAAATGTGTCTTGTTAGTATTCCTCTGCCGAAATAAGTATTCCTCTGATGAAATTGTATGCTTGCTCATGTTTTTAGTGTCCAGTCGACTGATTATCTCACATTTTTTTCAGGGCATTTGCAGGGATCAACCCCCAGAAGGGAACAGCATCATCTGAATTAAGATAATTTGGATTAATGTAAAAGTTGCCAAATGTCCTAAAAAATACACCGTTTTATATCAATATGTACCAAAATTTTCTCTGATTCCTAAGTGTCTGAATAGTTGTCTTATGCTAGCTGGATCGTAGAGAAAGAGGCTTCAAGGCTGGATGAAACCCAGAGCATACACCCTTCTTTGTGGAGTGATGGGCAGTGAGATAAAGATAAAGTGAGATATCAGATATTTCCGTTTTGCATTGAGAGTATAGGGTTTATGGAAATCACCAAGTTGGCAGATGTGCATGCTGTCTCTGACAGTAATCTGTTGTGATTCTTAACCATTGCTCATTATTGAGTTATGTATAGTATATCATTATGCCTTCCTTAGGGCCTTAGAAAATATTCCGAGTTTTTGGCCATACCCAACTTGCATCCCTCTTTACTTACTTTTTTTTATTAATTTATTATATAAAACCAGAAAGCAACTCTTCGCCAGCTGGTCGTTTTGTCACTATTTTACTATTGATTTATTATATTATTAATTCATCTATTAATGTATGTATTTATCATTATTATTATTTTAAAATATATTGCGTCACGGACGGTGATGGTCATAGAAATATTTGTTGTCATTTCATTCAGTTATAAAAAAATAAAGGATTATCATTTCACATGATTCTAAAGAAGAAGGTAAGCCCTTTCGAATAGTATATGGGGAACGAAGCTACATCCATGGGATCATTATGAAAATCAATGAAGAAGACGGGGACGGCGGCGGGTGACAGACAAAAAACTTCCTCATTTTGGAAACATAGATCCTTAGAATAATTAACAATAGTAATCTAGTTTTCAAAATTCCATCCACCCTCCTGGTTTTATTCATTTGGGAAGGAAAATTTTTTTAGATAACCTTGTCTTTCTGGCAAATGAAGAGAACGACTCTTCTAAGACACAGATAAAAGAGAACGAGAAAAGATTAAGGGAAATAATTACCAAGAGTTTATACACAACTCCACACAAACTGAATACACCATTGCTATCTTTTCAGACCCGAGATGAGTACCAACAGCTACCAATGGAAGCCAAGGGGACTTGGACGACAGCTCGCAACGCCAACACTGAGGCGATAAAGTTGGAGCTTAGGGCAACTTTCTTGGAAAAAGCAATCCAATTTGATGTACTTGAACCTTGGGCGCTCTGTCTAGATAGGACTCCCGGGTATTTGATGAAAATAGGAGGGTTCCAAGAGGACCTACTCAAGATGAGGATAGAACACGCCAAGGAAGAGATGTCCTTGGCTGCCCACCACCTCCACAAGTCCGCTACTGATAGCACAAACATGTCGGTCACACTTAAAGCCACAGCGACCATCGTGACAGAGCGGGCCCAGGGCGTCGCTCTAGCAGACGAGACAATTGCTCGGGCCAATATCGGGTGGAAAATAACATCCGATAAATTCCAGACAACTGAGCACAGACAACTTGACGAAAGGAGAATTAAACTGCAAGCTGAGCAGCCGACAAAATCCGATATCATTGATCCTATGTCAACGATTAGGGTCCCGGATTTTCAGCCACGGGGACGAGGAAACCCCCGCCGTCCGAGAGGCAGGGGGGATACAAGGGGACCCCCAAGAGGGAACCCCAGGGGAAGCAACAGAGGCACGAGGGGCTACGAGCCCTATCACCCGTACCAGAGAAACCAGAGAAACTCGTCCCCCAGATACAATTACAATTAAAATTGAAACCAAACTCTGAACCTAACACGGAACCGGACCTAGAAACGATAAAAGCAAAGAATATCGATAGTATTGAAAAGGATAAAGATATTTGTAATAACTCGTTGCCAAATGTAACAGTACCAGAAGAGAAAAGAGCAAATGAGAATGAAAATAAAATAAATGCAAATTACCTGTGTTCCAATGTCTTACCTGAAAACCAACCAATACCCCAAACGAAAGTCCTACAAAAAGGCGATATAGTAAATCTCTCTAGCAGAAAATTGAATAAACATGAAACAAATCTTCTTACAAAAGGTCTAAAATTCTGCCCTACTACCAACAATACTGATATCTCCCAAGTAGTTAGAGAAACTGAAGACCTCTATAGAAAAATGCGTTTCCACTGTTTCTTTGAGAAAATTGAACAAAACAAAGACCAAAAACAAAATGAGAAACAAGAGAAAAAAGAAATAGACCCAGAACTATCAAAATTCAAAAACAAATTTAAAGATAAGAGTACAAAGAAAGGCCCCCAGGGCCCCCCAAACCTGGAGTTCTTCATAGAAACCTGTGATTCAGAAATCGCAAAAACTACAATCAAACCCGTGAAAAGACATAACCTCACTTTAAATGAAAAGCAGGCCCTCAAAAACCTGGCAAAAGATAAAGAACTGTATATACAAAAAGCTGACAAGGGGGGAGCTATAGTAATACAGGATACATGCAAGTATGTAGAACAATGCAAACTAGATCTCTCCGAACCAAAATACTATAAAAAATTGGATTCAAACCCAACAGAAGAATACAACAAAGAGATCAACAAATATATAGAAACTAAAACAGAACAGGGTGAACTAACAAAAGATGTCACTAACATACTAAGAAACAAAAACTGTAAAACACCCCAAATCTACTTTCTCCCAAAAATCCACAAAGGGAAAATACCTCCGCCAGGTAGACCGATAGTATCCGCAAACAGCAGACCAACGGAGAAAATATCGAACTATGTAGACATCTTCTTAAAACCAATGGTAAAAGATGGGAGCTCCTATGTAAAAGACACTGGGGACTTCATAAACATAATACAAGAGATACAAAATGTAAAGGACACAGATATCCTAGGAACTTTGGACGTTAGCGCCTTATACACAAACATACCAAACCAAGAAGGTATTAGTGTAATAGAAAAGATGCTAGACGAAAAAAGAAAAACCGCCATAAAACCGAGTAATACCACAATCTGTGAACTACTCAAGAAAGTCCTATATCTAAATAACTTCCAATACAACGGTGAAAACTACCTACAAATAGGCGGAACAGCCATGGGAACAGCCCTGGCACCATCGTACGCAAACCTCTTTATGAGAAACCTAGAAGAAAAAATGCTAAAAGAAGTACCGTTCAAACCCACCATCTGGAAAAGATACCTAGATGATATCTTCTTCATTTGGACTCACGGGGAAACAAAACTGAAGGAATTCATACAAAGAATAAACAAATTCCACCACTCGATAAAATTCACCTCCGAATACTCTAAGGAGGAAGTGAATTTCCTAGATACAACCGTAAGAAAAGACCACGAAGGCAAACTATATACGACGTTGTACACCAAACCCACCGATAAAAACAACTACCTACACTATACATCGGCCCATCCCCCACAATGCAAAAAAAGCCTACCGTATAGTCAGTTCATACGCATAAATAAAATATGAACAAGAAAGGAAGACTTTGTCCAAAATAGCAAAGAAAAAGAAAAAGATTTCAAACGCAGAGGTTACCCGGAAAACCTCATACAAACGGCCCTGAAAAAGGCCACGAAAGACAGAGAAGAAGGAAAGGAACAAAAAGAAGAAAAGGAAAACAACAACATTTTCCACATCAGTATGTTTAGACCAACATACAATAAAACACAGACCATACTCAAAAAGTATTGGCCCATACTAGGAAAATCCAAACAAACACAAAGCCTACAAACAAAGAAACTTGTATGTGGATACAAAAGACCAAAAAACCTACGAGAACACTTAATCCGAGCGAAACTGGACTACAACCCAGAGAACAATGCGAAAAAGAAGGAAATAACAAAGAACAAATGCGAACATAAGAAATGCAAAGTATGCCCCAAACTAAACAAAAGCACTCCCATAAAAAGTGCGAAACGAAGAAAAACCGACGTAAAAACTAACGTAAACTGCGGCAGCTCAAATCTGATATACTGCATATCATGCAAAAAATGCGAAGACCTATACATAGGGCAAACAAAACGTACCCTATGGAAAAGAGCGAGCGAACATATGGCGGACATAAAACACAACAGAGTGAAATCAGTGGTAGCGAAGCACTTCAATCAACATGACCACTCAGGTCTAGAAGACTTCCAGATACAAATAATAGACTTTATATACAAACATCCAGAAAGCAAGAGGGCTAAGGAACTTAGAACCCTAATAGAACACAACTGAATACATAGACTACAAACATACCAACCGTTTGGAATGAATGTAAAGGATTCAGAATTCGGATGAGTCAGCACACCCCTCTCAACCTAAAGCCACGTCAAAAAATTGTTTCCTTCCCAAATGAATAAAACCAGGAGGGTGGATGGAATTTTGAAAACTAAAATACCCCAAGGGGGCTGACTCTCACTAAGACCTGTACTCTTTTTTCGAATGCCCCAAGGCCATAATAAAAACTTATGACCTTGGAGAAAAATCCTTTCAAAAATAAAAAAACTTAAAGTAGATTCTTTCATAACTAGGACCGCCCTAACGCTTCTTAAAAAGTGGCAATAAGGGAAAAGAGTTAACACCTAAATAAAGTACCTGATGAGGCCCTACAGCCGAAACCGTTTGAATAAAACTATTTCCACAGGAGAGGGAGGAGAGAAAAAAACATCTCTCCTCCCTTTGAAACAAGGCATAAAGCCCAGTTTCATATAATTATACACCCCCCCCCTACCAAAAAATCCCCCTACCCCTTGCCCCCCCCTTCCCCCCACCTCACCCGACAACCCCTATTCTCACCCCAAAACAGGATGAGACCTATGCAAGTCTAGCCACACCTCTACTCAGGTGGGATCAACAGTCCCAGGGCAGACGGAAATAGACACAGTGACCAGGACCTGGATCAGTCACAGAACAAAGGATTTCAACATTTGGCGGGAATCTGGACACATATAAATACTGGACAGATCCCACCCACAGGCATTCAACGGTCGTACAGGTTTAGGTGAATACTGCCGCGTCTACCTACTATAACAATAGTAATCTATTTTTTTCTTCCTGTTTCAATACACCAATGTGTCCATCTTGCGTGAAGCGCACTAAGAATATCTATTGCATGATTTTTAGTATATTACACCCTATTATCAGCGTCACAGACGGTGACGGCCATAATAGGTTATAGATCTCTCTCTTTCCCCAAATCTTTAATAAGATTTTAGTTCAATTTATTTTCATGTATTATGCTTCATGAAACTCTTGGCACATAAGAATAAGTAAATCCACATTACCCTATGTTCATAATTCATTTTCAGAATGATATATTTTTGGTTTGAAGGTTTATTTTCAGCATATTTATGGTTCTAATTTCCTAAATATTCATCGTAGGTATGGAAAAGTGGGTACTCATTTGTTCAGAGTATAGAGTCCGATACCATAGAACCATTAACTATGAGACATGACCACATGGATAAGATCTATTTGAAGAAAACTAGTAAAAAAAATGACATTTTCCCATTGGGAACCAGTTCATGAGAATCAACCATAATAGTAGCGCAAATTTGAGCTAATTAGAAGCCACAACAGCCTGGGGTACTGTATCCAGGGCTCGTTTCAGGTGAGTGCAGGGGTTGTCACGGGTGAGCACACACTCCTTCACGCACTGCCGCACAAGGCCAGGCGTGCCAAGGCTTCATGCTCCACCACACATGGGGAGACTAGGAAATCCTTGAACTTTTTCAGTGGATGAATTACGAAGATACAAATAACACCATGTATGGCTCAGTGAATTCTTTAAGGAGAATTTCCAATAAAATCGCGTAAATCTATGCGATCCGCGTTTAGAGTGTACCGAGATTTAAAAATAATAAATTGTGTGAAACAGTTTATCCACACTTATATTATCAATTGCCAGGGCTCTAACTTTTAGGAATGCTTATATAGATATTAAGTGAGGTTATACCTGGCTATTGGCTTTTCCTAAATATTTTATTAAAAGTCAAAGTGGCCTTAAGAGCCCTTAGAGACTGTACTAAGTATGGCCCGGTCAATGACAGAGAATTTATGGGAAGGTTTTTTTAACGAATTATAAAACCCCATTATTTAATCTCGAGTGTCGAAGAGGTGTGTGAAAATCTGAGGTGTAACTGTCTGGTGCGTTTATTTGTGTTTTCTGTAGCTATCGATCAGGATCCATGAAATGGTGGGCTGAATGTGATGGTCGCTCCGGCTCCGTTTGTGTCTCTTCACATACTGTAATGATAATATAAGGAAGCTGTTTGGTTCTTTGCTTATTTTAAGCAAAATAACAAACGGCATAGAGTGTGGTAGTTAAATTATAGTTAGACAAGCCTTAGAGGCCCAGTCAATCGATGATGAGCTCACCACAGATCTTTTAGTCATGATTAAAACCTGTTGATACAAGAGAGTTGTAACAATTGTATACCCTCTTGATTGCTGCCTTTGTATGACTATTGAATAAAGACCCGGTGTTGGGGGAAAAAAAAATTATTAAAACAAGTTCAATTTAGTTACTTTGTCTGCTCCAATGAACCCATTTCCAGCAACCACGGTCAAGGACCTGTAGTCGGGTATGTTTCATACCTTATCATTTAGGTTGTTCAAGAGGCTGGGTGCCTGCTATACAGATTTTGGTGCTGCTACTATCAGTTTGGGGCCTTTTGAGAGTATTCTTTAATTTAAATTTCTCTTGTCGATTTTCTCTCACGTCTGTCACATTTTCAGAAAATGTACAATTGGTAGCTGTACACATTTAGTAAATACTGCTAAATTAGGCTGCGATTTGGTCAAGACTAGGTAAATTCAAGTATTTTCTGCATTGCATTGATTCTAGCAATCTGGTTGGTTAGGTTGAGCTGTATTTTGAACTTTATTTTCATCGGAAATTTGGGTTATTTGAGAGAATTTGTGAATGTGAATTGTACATTTTCTGAAAATCTGACCCATATGGATGCCTGTTGCAGTAGGTGTATCTATCTTCTAATGTGTGGTGGTTGTAGGCCGCCTCATCATTGAGATGGTCGACATTTGTCCTTTATTGTAGTCTAAGTGTGAGTTTGTTTGTTTTAAGATTTTTATTCAGCCAGACATTATGCAATTAAAACACTATTCTCAGTACAAGCTGATTTAAGTCGCAATAATACAAAGACAATTCTATAATCAAAAACTTCATACAAATAGATTATTACTAAAACAAACACACTATAGATGCTATATCAAGGTCATATATGAAACTCACTGATGTAATGAAAAAGACAAAAAGTATCAAACAATTTAAGACCACACACCCAGGCCAGTATCATATGCATGACATGTCATTTAAATGCTAAAAATGAGTCTAAAAATTCTGTTTTGGGTGGTTGTTAGAATGTGACTTATCAACACCATAATGACTGGTGGTAGAAGATTTAGAATATCAGGCCAGCACAATGTTCAAACGTAAATAAACATAATTTCTTAGTCATCTGCTGCCACTAAAGCTAGTTTTTCTAGGAAAAAAAACTCTTTTGTACTTCGCACTTGTTGAAAAGTACAGCTCTCTGTTCCCAGGAGACTTGGTGCACTGTATAAAACTGTGTGCGCATCGGACATCTCCATCGCGTCAGTGAACGCACGGCTCTGTTTGACAGGTGTATGCTGAACCCAGGAACATCTAACACAGGGATGTTCAAATTTTCCATGATAAAACCAAACCACATATCTTCAATAGAGAAGAACGGGACATTTTCTGCTTCTCGTACAACTGCTTCTACAGCTAGTGTTGAGTAGATAAAGGTAGTTCCCACATTATAAGTCGGAAACCTATTCCCACCAAATTCCAGATATGGTAAATAAATTTTAGTTCTCCTTATTCGATCAATCCAATTGTTGTTATTGCGACTTCCGATTTGTTTCATATGAGTGGGATCGTCTGATCTCAGGTAGCGCAGTACTGCTGGAACATTCACATGTGTGTCATCTGCTGCCCTCATAATATATTTAGCTCGGCTGCAATTGTTCAGAGCCCATTTATAAGCCATGACAACTTTATAAGACAGATTATAATAAGCATCTTTAAAATCATCTTGGAGAATATCTCCATACAGTGCATGTTCCTTAGTGACCATGGTCTGCACTGACTTGCTGCACCCACTGCCCAACAAGAACACATGCCTCACTCGCCCCGTGTTGTTCCTGGTATGTGACGCCCATGTGCCTCTTATGGAGTTCCTTGCACTGACACCAGGTGGTGTTGTGGTGGTGACAATTAACATGTCAATTAGTCCTTCCCCACCACAAGCATTCCTGGGTGTAAGGATCCTGTTAAATTGATAAACATTACAATGATCACATCTTGTTTGTCTAGGAGATGTTGGAAAGACTCTTGTTTGTGTGATCTTGAGTGTTCTTATGAGGACGTCTAAGGAGGAATATCCAAACTGTCTGACTAGCAACCTGACACATTTATGCAATGTGTTCATTACTTCAAAGTCGGCTTTTTCAAGGTCAAATGTTGTCTGCTTTGAAAAGCTTGCGACTGCCATGGCTGCTCTCATAGTAATCCAGCACTCACATGTATCTACATTGTCTCTAACACTATCCATATCCACTTGTTTAGTATTTGCGTTTTTACTTGAGATTTTGTGAATGGTGTCTAAGATTTGATGTAACGATTCGGTTTTGAAAACATCTCTCAGCATTGTGGCCATCTTGTAAATTGCTTTGACAATATCTTGTTCCGATTTTGCAGGATGGTGACGGACATCACCAATGTACTTGAGTAGGTGAGAAGCTGTGGCATTGTCCACCCAACATGTGCTGGGTACATCCATTGTGTGATTTAACACTGCACGTATTTGTTTGGGCTCCGTTGTAACCTTAAGGAAAGATTGAATACCAACCATCATATAAATTAAGGTGATTATAAGTGATGATAATAAGAAAAGTAACTTTACATTCATCTGCTGCCGTGGACTTGTACAAGATGTGCCTGTCATGTAAGCCATATTGTGTGACCTGTATAGAACAAAACAATCATTTGCTTATTTATGTTTCAAAAAAAAAGGATTGCAATATTTTAAGAATTGAAATTTAGTATATTTATAGATAGATTAATCTGACTTAGAGCGCTGAACCCTACGAAAATCGGACCATTTCCCCAAAGAGATGTTATGAATAGTTGCTCCCTACTTATCATGAGCAGGAAATGCAGAGAACAGTATCCTCACCCTATGTAATGTCCTGAATAATAACCTTTTCAAATTGAGAACTGGTGCTGACATTATCCATACGAGTACCGTATTTCATGGAAAAAACGCTTAGTCCCAGACAAGAGCCTGCCCTGAAAAAGCGCTGTATTGTCCCTCATGAAATAAATAAGCGCCAGCACTGGAGAAATCTGGAATCTGATGTAACAGAAAATATTGATTTATTGTAAAATAGAAACAAAATGTAAAATCGTATCGTATATCAAATGTTTGTGTAAAGGTTAAACAGACCTGATAGAAGCTTTAACGAAAGAAAAAACGGCTGAATTATATTAGCGGACGCTAACGAGTGGCGCCACCTGGTGGCTCATAGGTGGCTCTCCTTCTTACACACCTCCACGATAACCATATAGTTTAACGTTTGGTGTTTGTCTTTTAACATTGTAGAAGCCAAGATGGCAGGATAGTGTTCAATAAAGATTTAAAAAAAAAAAAAAAAGTGAGAGAGACAGGGAGAGCTCTGTTCTGCCCTTTCTTATTTCATAACTAGTGTGTCAATGAATGAGAGACTGTCCTTGACTAAATACAGGTTAACTAACAAGTTGGTGAATATTGCACAAGTTGCATAGCAACAAGTGCAATATTCAAAGCAACTGAAGCGAGTTAGTTAACATATTTATTATGCTTTCAATCATATATAGATAATAGATCAATAAAAATTGACTAACAAAATTGAATATCAGGGGTAATTTTAGTAAAAAAAAATAGATTGGTTGCCATGACAACCTCACATAGCAGACTAATGAAATAGAGATGGTAAAATACGCACTATGCGTAACTCAATCTAGAAACGTTGTTTTCATCAGAGCAATGGGTGTATAATAAAACCTTTTAAACCCAACATCTAATGCAAGATGTCTGTAATAGGAAGTTGGTAGATGGTTTGTAAATAATAACTTGGTTTTGTCACCAAAGGGTTGGAAGAAATAAAGTCATATACTCTAGTAGATGACTATTGTGTACTCTATTCATTCCTGTATTGTAATAAGTGCAAGCATGGCTTGAACACAATAAGCACCCGTTTTTTCAGTGAAATACGGTAGTATCCAGGCTGTGTGGACGCCAATCTAATCAATGCCCATGTCAAGGTTAATGAAGCAGCCATGATTTCAGGCATGACTCAACTCAGGTAGGGGCGGGTAGGGGTGGGTACACTGTAGGAGCCCTCATCATAGGAATACGAGCACCGGGTGGATATTGATCCTTCATATCATATTAGAAGCCCATCGATTGTATAGAAAGCCTATCGTACAACTAGAAAACCTATAGTTCTCCATCAGAAAGCTTAACATACTGGCACTGTGGGGTGGGGGAGGGGGTTTGTGATGAGAGGGGTGGGGAGGGGGTTCATTCCTATTATTGCAGGCCTGTACTAGCGGGGCAGGGGGGGGGGGGGGCAGGGCAACAGGAAGGGGCGGGTTGGAGAGGCGGGGAGGGGTGAGTAGTTTGCAATATTTCTGAATGGGAAATAAATTACCAGTAAAGTGAGTAAATATACTTCATAGGATGACCGTTGAAAAAAAGGACATAATGCACTGTCTTGGAATTTTGTACATACGGGTCAGATTTTCCGAAAATGTACAATTGGCAGATCAACATATTTTACAAATTCTGCTAAATTAGATTGAGAAATCATCAACACTAGGTACATATGGGTATATTTGGTATTGCCTTGATTCAAACGGTCTGTTTGGTTTTGTTAAACACTATTTTGAACCCGATTTTTGTCTGAAATTTGGGTTATTTGAGAGAATTGCTGAAGGTGAATTGTACATTTTCTGAAAATCTTACCCATAATTATACAGTCATCTGACATAGTTATAGCAAATGGCACGATGGAGGGTTCAAACTGATCAAGACACATCAGACAAACCCCAAAGGGGTGAGTTACCGTTCTCTGGCTTGTCGCAATCAGTTTGAAGAACAGAGTGCAATTTGCTAATAATTACACACTTCATATGGATTAAAAAATTGATGGAAAAGCAACTCAACAAAAACAGTCATGGGAACGAGTCAAGTTGGTATTTTGTAGGTTTATTGGCGTTCCTGACGCGTTTCGCCTTTCTTGGGCTTCATCAGAGGATATATGGATGTTAAAAAGTAAATTCAACTTGTTTAGCCTAATTTTTGCACGAGGAAGCTCGATTCACTGCAACTTGTAGGCCTAGGGTACACGGTTTGGTACAACACCATTTGTTTCACTTTTGTAGGTCAGGCCTACATAAGATATATATATAAAGATTTTTATTCCGAATTATTTGATCATACATATAATACTTTGCACATCATACATATTCAATACAATAAAACAGGAATTGGGCATTAATAATCCTCTACCATGAGGTCTTCCAGACCGCCCAAAATAAAATAAATTAATTAAAGGTTGTAATGTATAGTAAATGTTTGTCCATAGTCCTTTCGTTATCATCTTTTTTGTATAGTTCGTATTTATTTATTTCACTGGCGTCGGTCGTCGGTGATGTTTGCTGACTTTTGTTGCGATGTCTTGTTAATCTGTGACAATATTGTTATTTATTTTATGTCCATCATGTTTGATAGAGATCACGTCATCTCACTAAGATCCATATTTGGATTTATGTACATCCTTATGTACTTATGTAGAATATAATTGTAAATTACTACCAGTTCATATTGATTCAGTCGTAGACCAGGAACATTATTTTTACATATAACATTAAACAGGATAACATGAGCATAAGGTCAAGTTATTTAACAGAATTACTTGTACAAGATATTAGCAATGCCTACTTTAAAGACTGGTAGGACATCATACATCCAAAACTATGTCCTCAGAGTAATTCTAAGTAACACCGTTCATACTAAATAGGATTGACTGAAAAGTCAATAAGGACCCCCCCACCCTTGAACATCGGTATATCAATCTTAACTTTGACTGGGCTTTTACAAATCCCAGAATTATCCCCCCAATACAATTTTCCCAAGCAATGGATTTCAAATTACAGAGGAATCAGATTCTACGTCAGACTTAAGGAAAGGATCAAATGCCAGATGATACTGGTGCTTTAAATACATTTTAAAATCCTTTCTCGCATTTGTCATCTGTATTTTTGGTTCAAGTCTGTTCCATAGAGTTGGAATACAATATAGGTATGACTTTCTGAATAACTCGTTATTTGGATGAGGGTAAAGTAGTTTCTTTCCCTCCGAAAGTCCCCGCAGTCGGACTTTCCTCCTGTCAACATTTACTATGTCTCTCGTCCGTAAGAAAGCTAAATCTAAAATATGGGTTTCTCTTCTTGTTTGAAGAGAAGTAATATTTAGTTTGTTATGAATGTCTCTAGTACTGGACAATCTAGGAAGATGTAATATTATTTTTAAAGCAGAATTTTGTAGAGTCTGGAGTTTCATAATCTGCTTTTGTGGTGCAGAGTTATAAAAGACATCTCCATAATCTATAATGGGTCTGATCATAGTTTTGTATATTGAAAGTAGAACAGATTTATCACAGATATTGTAAAGCTTGGATAGTGACCGTATTTTAGTTCGTACCAGGTTTACTTTCTTGGTAAGGAATTTATTAAAGTTCAATTGTTTATCTATCTCAATTCCGAGGTATTTATATGAATCTACATTCTCAAGTTCTTGCCCTTTAATATTATATCGAGTAGAGTTGTTTACATCATTCCGAGCTCTAATAGTGAGACTCTTACATTTATTAATATTCAGTGAAATTTTATTACGATCGCACCATTTCACCATATTAGATAGGTCATTTTGTAATGCACAAATGCTTCGACCTTGCAGTGATCTCTTAGAATATAAAACAGTATCATCTGCAAATAATTGAATATTACAGTTATTAACAACATCAGGCAAATCATTTATGTAGATGCAAAAGAGAAGCGGCCCCAAGGCTGTTCCTTGAGGTACTCCGCATGTTATTGGTTTTAGAGAAGAGGATTCCCTATTTATAAGCACTTTTTGAGACCTGTTCGTTAAATAATTTTTGAACCAAAGTAGTGGTCCCCCCCCCCCCAACCCCATAATTTTGTAATTTTGAAATTAAAATGTCGTGATTAACCGTATCAAATGCTTTTTTGAAATCTAAAAATACTAAATCTGTGGCCAATTTGTTATTTATGTTGTTGTATATATTCCCCAGAAGTTTGTCATGTGCCTCTATAATAGATCTTCCCTTCCTAAAACCGAATTGGAAATCTGACAATAAATTATTACTTTCGAAGTAGTGGGTTAACTGCGCTTGAATACAGCTTTCAAGGATTTTTGCGGGGAGGTTAATACACGAAATCGGGCGATAATTTCCCGGATTTCTTCTGCTTCCATCCTTATATAATGGTGTGACATTAGCTTTTTTAAACTCAACTGGTACATATGAGATATGTGATGTGTTTCAGGAAAATGAGTCATAAGTCGCAAAAAAAATATTTTGAGATATCATTATATTTGAAAAGATGAGATCAAGCCGATTCCAATGATAGTAAACAGTCTAATAATAGTCTAATAGGTATTTCTAGATTTTAAGTTTGATATTTTTGTTTTGAAAAAAAAGTTTCCAATATTTCTGGGGGTCAATAAACAGTTAAGTAACTGAATGAAGTCCATATGAGGACCTTTAAAACGAGAGGATATATTACATGGCTTGTCCCGAAATTTAATACATCAGGTGATATAGCTATACATGATACACCCTCCAAAAAGTAGAACATTCCAATAATGTGATCTTGTGATAAAAACACTTTGAAAAATATCAATTTTGCAACTTATGACTCATTTTCCTGAAACACATCACATATATTATTAAATGTAAAAATGTTGCCAAACATTTGTATGTCTGATTTCAACAGAATCCATCCCAGCATGCACTGCAGTAGACATTGCGCAGTGAGATGTGCAACCCCCCTATTCTACTAAGACTTTAATAGAAATTGTATACCAATTGTACATTTTTTGAAAATCTGACCCATGTGTGCCAAAGTGTTGCTGTGGGCGCTCCTTCCTTCCCACACATAGCAGACAAAACAACACACATTACATTTGAGACGTGTTTCAGGAAAATGAGTCATAAGTCGCAAAATTAATATTTTTTAAAGTGTTTTATTCACAAGATCACTTTATTGGAATTTTCTAATTTTTTAAGGGTTGATAAGTCATGGTAACATCAATCTATGTATCAAATATCAGGACAATCTATCTAATATATCCTTTCATTTTAAAGTGACACATGCCACTGAGCTCCCGATTTGGGGAAAGTTTGCCTGAATTTCAACTATGTTCTAGATTAGTATATTTGTAATGTATACCCTGGAGCATTAATGTAGGAATTACATATATTGTGTGTATTTAAGAGTTTAAAACTCCAATTTCGTAGGGTGCTGGAGTCACCCTACCCAACTGCCAGACACAATTCGGTTGGTGAGGGGAAAGTCCCAGACGCCTCTTATCTTAATGAGTTAAGTGATACCAGCTGGATGGGACAGGGTAGATATGTCACTATGTAACTCCTGCCTCGCTCCTAGTTCATCATGCACTGAGGGCACCACCTTATGGTCAAGTTACTTCTCTCTCAGATTTGAATTCCTCAATGGAATCTCTGCCATTCTTCGTTAACAAATATCAATTAATCTAAGGAATATATAGAGTTGGTATTCCACACAAATGTTCTTACTTGTGCAGGTAATCGAAAACTACAAACATATTTCTAAATGACATATAGTCAAACAGTGTCCATAGCCACTTTAAAGGTCCTCATATGGACTACATTTAGTTACTTTACTGTTTATTGATCCCCAGAAATATGGGAAACTTTTTTTTTCAAAAACGAAAATATCAAACTTAAAATCTAGAAATACTTATTAGATTATTAGACTGTTTACTATCGTTGGAATCGGCTTGATCTCATCTTTTCAAATATAATGGTATCTCAAAATCTTATACATCCCATTTACACACCTGAAGACGCGAGGGACCAAGTCATGCGACGATGCCATGTATTTTCAATACTGCCAATAAAGATTAATGAAAAATTGATAAAAAAATAAAAAAATATACTTGCTATAAAACATTATTTACAATTAAATTACAACCATTTTTTCGGCAGTTAATCTCTCCAAAAACCATAGTTCAAATTATCATTATCAAACGATTATCGAAGTTGCATTCCAACTAATATTATACTTAGATATACCTAGTGTTTATAAATGTTAATCCAAATGACTACAAACACACTGCTATAGATGTACAGACAGAATAACTGATCCTACTTTGTAAACTAAGAACAACTATCATCTTTACTATTAAGTAAACTAACTACTATGACTCATGCACCACTCCTTTCCTTCTCTAGTTGGGTCATATCTTCAGAAAATGTACAATTCACCTTCACCAATCCTCTCAAATAAACCAAATTTCAGATGAAAATGCAGTTCAAAATACAGTTCAACCTAACCAAACAGATGCTAGAATCAATGCAATGCCGAATATATTCGAATTTACCTAGTATTGACCAAATTGCAGCCTAATTTATCAGAATTTTCCAAATGTGTACAGCTGCCAATTGTACATTTTTTGAAAATATGACAACGTTGTTACACTGCACTCAACAACAGCCCCTGGACACTACTAGACAGTAGTCCCCTGAGTCATGCACATCCTAATATAACACCGATGACTGTATACACATCTTTAAAATAAAATATAAAAAGGGCAAATGTTCACCAGAGCGTATTCTAGGTCGTCTGTTGGACTTGGTCCCTCACGGGGGAACCTGCTTGACAATGTACAATTGGCCCTCAATGAATCCACCCAATAATCCAAATCTATGTCAAGGTTATGGAATTATCTTCCTGATGTACATCAATTACATACGTCAAGGAAAGAATTCAGACAATATTTGAAAACCTTGTATCATAAATGTGTGGAGCTGCTGATTGTATATTTTTTAACAATCTGACCGAGGTCTCAAGTTGCCTATAGAAATTATGTACAATAGTGTGTTGGCCCGCCATCTTGAATCTTGATTTGCATTGAATTATGAAAGATGTATGTCAATGTAAAAGCTATAAAAAACATATTATGTGTAGCATAGAATATTTAACAGTGATCTCATGTAAATATCAATGTGTTTTACATGATTCCACAAAACAAGACTAACGGTACATCTTTCCTATCATGCATTTGGTTTTATAGATCATTTTCACAAGCTATGATAGACATGTGCAGTGAAATATGCAACTCCCCTATAGGCAGCTCTGATCTTCACATTTAATTAATCCTGCTAATTTAAGCAGCTAATCAGTATCATATTAGGCCAGTTTACTTTTATTAACCTTTCTATTTTTTCGAGTTCAATTTGATCCTGGAGGAATAAATAGTTAGGTAAAAAACTATCAAACATACTAGAGGAAAAAAGCGGCAAGTTTTCAGTATTAAAATGATGAGTTTGATCCAGTCGGCAGACAGAGGCAAAGATTATAGTAAGTACTATAATCTTTGACGGAGGTCTTTAAATAGGAATATATTGTTCACAAGGTTCAATTGATCGAGTATTTAATATCAACAGTGTTCTAATACTTCAAAAGAATTTATATAAAGTGTTCGTTCTAGTTGTCATGAGGTAGGCCTATGCTTGATGGATTTTGTAAATTATGAAAATCACCACCACCACCGGTGTAGATCATTTGTAATAAGATACTTCAATGATTAGATTTGGAGAGATAGGAACTACATGGTTCAGAATTTTAATTCTTAATTTATGACAAATCACTAACGGCCAAGATCATTTGTGACAAGAGTAATACTATATGGTTCAATATTATGTTTCTTAAGTGCATAAGTATAGTATTTTTATGTGCCGAATAGGAAAAATGTGAAAATAATACTGAGATATTACCATTTTATTTCTTTTAAGTATTGTCAATAATGATGATTTAGGAATGTAAATGCCCAGATGGCGGGTGTCTTTGAATAAAGGATTTGTAAAAATAAAAAAACTTAAGCTGCTAAATGATAATATTAGGTACGTCTGGGAGTATTTGGCATTACCTTGATTTAATATAAATATTCCCTCGCTTGTTTTGATGTTGAAATGTATTTTGGAACTCATTTTAGGACCACGTTTGGTTCATTTGAAAGAGTTGGTGTACATTTAAGTTGTACATTTTCTGGCGACTTCTGAACCAAAAATGAGTTCTGAAATTATATTTATTTAATTTTGGAACACAATAATGAGTTCCAAAATTAAATCAATAAAGTTTTGGAACTCATTTTTAGACCAAGTTCTCTTTATTTAAGAGGATTGGTGAAGGTGTACATATTCTGGTGACTTCACCCATGTAATAATATGTGTGTCATTGTGTCACCTGGGGGCTTTCCCTCCCTCCTACAGGTAGCAGGCAATACAACAAACACCAGTCTACATGAAGACGTACGGGACCAAGTCTGAGAGACGACCTAGAATACGCTCTGGTGAACACTACATCGTGACTAACCTCCAGGTAATAATATTACTACACAATTCATCTGACATAATAGAGAATCACTCTGTGAGCCCTCTGTGTGCCTAATCTTGTACTATTGCCCACTCCATCTCAACCTATCTCATCTTCTTATCTTATCTTTATCTCTCTCCTCTCCTTGTCTCTTGCACATTTGCTGCCTTTTGTCTCTCATTATGTCATATGACTCATATGACTCTCACTCGCTGCTAGCCGTCTCTTCCTCTCCCTAGCTCACGCTTCCCTATGTTCTACTTATGTTATGATTGTAGTTGATTTGGCACCTTTAGAGCGGTAACATATCAAACAACTGAGTTGTTATGGGTCCTTTCCATAATCAACACCTCTATCTATCTCTCTGTTCCCCTTGTTCTCCCTCCCTCTCTCTCCCCCCTTCTCTCTCCCTCTCTATTTATGTATTTGTCCCCCTCTCCCTTTATTTTTTGTTATATTTCATTTAAGGCCTAACACATTTAAAGCTATAAGTATACGGGAAACTAAGAAAATAAAAAAACGCATTATACCCTACCCGGGTGTCTTTGTGCATTGCCTCTGGCTACCTTACACAATTTAGGTTATAAATTATATAAAAAACAAAGACAATGTACTAAGCAAAACAGAAAATATGTAAAAGATCTTCCCCCTCTGATCTCTCTCCCCCTTCTCTCTCCCTGTCTATCTCTTTATGCCCCCCTCCCTTGATCTTCCCCCTGATCTCTCTCCCCCTTCTCTCTCCCTCTCTATCTATGTCTTTATCCTCCTCTCCCTTGATCTCCCCCTGATCTCTCTCCCCCTTCTCTCTCCCTCTCTATCTATCTCTTTATCCCTCTCCCTTGATCTTCCCCCTGATCCCTCTCCCTCTCTATCTTTGTCTTTATCCCCCTCCCTTGATCTCCCCCTGATCTCTCTCCCCCTTCTCTCTCCCTCTCTATCTATCTCTTTATCCCTCTCCCTTGATCTTCCCCCTGATCCCTTTCCCTCTCTATCTTTGTCTTTATCCCCCTCCCTTGATCTTTCCCCCTGATCTCTCTCCCCCTTCTCTCTCCCTCTCTATCTATGTCTTTATCCCCCTCTCCCTTGATCTTCCCCCTGATCTCACTCCCCCTTCTCTCTCCCTCTCTATCTATCTCTTTATCCCTCTCCCTTGATCTTCCCCCTGATCCCTCTCCCTCTCTATCTTTGTCTTTATCCCCCTCCCTTGATCTCCCCCTGATCTCTCTCCCCCTTCTCTCTCCCTCTCTATCTATCTCTTTATCCCTCTCCCTTGATCTTCCCCCTGATCCCTCTCCCTCTCTATCTTTGTCTTTATCCCCCTCCCTTGATCTTTCCCCCTGATCTCACTCCCCCTTCTCTCTCCCTCTCTATCTATGTCTTCATCCCCCTCTCCCCTGATCTTCCCCCTTCTCTCTCTCCCCCTGATCTCTCTCCCCCTTCTCTCTCCCTCTCTATCTATCTCTTTATCCCTCTCCCTTGATCTTTCCCCCTGATCTTTCCCCCTGATCTCTTTCCCCCTGATCTCTCTCGCCCTTCTCTCTCCCTCTCTATCTATCTCTTTATCCCCCTCTCCCTTGATCTTTCCCCCTGATCTTTCTCCCCCTTCTCTCTCTATCTATCTCTTTATCCCTCTCCCTTGATCTTTCCCCCTGATCTCTCTCCCTCTTCTCTCTCCCTCTCTATCTATCTCTTCATCCCTCTCTCCCTAGATCTTCCCCCCTGATCTCTCTCCCCCTTCTCTCTCCCTCTCTATCTATCTCTTTATCCCCCTCCCCCTTTATTTTTTGTTATATTTCATTTAAGGCCTAACACATTTAAAGCTATAAGTATACAGGAAACTAAGAAAAGAAAAAAACGCATTATACCCTACCCGGGTGTCTTAGTCCGTTGCCTCTGGCTACCTTACACAATTTAGGTTATAAATTATATAAAATACAAAGACAATGTACTAAGCAAAACAGAAAATATGTAAAAGATCTTCCCCCTCTGATCTCTCTCCCCCTTCTCTCTCCCTCTTCTCTCTCCCTCTTCTCTCTCCCTCTTCTCTCTCCCTCTTCTCTCTCCCTCTCTATCTATCTCTTCCCCCCTGATCTCTCTCCCCCTTCTCTCTCCCTCTCTATCTATCTCTTTATCCCTCTCCCTTGATCTTCCCCCTTGATCTCTCTCCCCCTTCTCTCTCCCTCTCTATCTATCTCTTTATCCCTCTCCCTTGATCTTCCCCCTTGATCTCTCTCCCCCTTCTCTCTCCCTCTCTATCTATCTCTTTATCCCCCTCTCCCTTGATCTTTCCCCTTGATCTCTCTCCCCCTTCTCTCTCCCTCTCTATCTATCTCTTTATCCCTCTCCCTTGATCTTTCCCCCTCTCTTCCAAACATTTTGTAAGTTAGGTATTGTTTATCACAACCCTTATAAACAGGGTAGGGAATAACCACTTTTGAGTCCCGTTTACCATTTTGTATAAGCCCCATTTCCCAAATACCGCAGGTTTTCAATTTGCAATCCCATTTTTCTATTTGCAATCCCTACCTGGAAAAATTAAACCTGGCTCTGAATCTCTTTCCCAAATCCCGTAGGCCCTTTTAAATCCTGAATCCCAACCTAAAATAGGCCACCATCTCGTTTCCCAGAAAGGTATTCTCTACCCTGTACGTATAACCATCTATGGGTCAGATTTTCTGAAAATGTACAATTGGCAGCTGTACACATTTAGGAAATTCTGCTAAATTAGGCTGAAAAATGATGAATACCGGGTATATCTGAGTATATTTGGTATAGCATTGATATAAAGCTTCAGTTCTGTTATGTTAAACTGCATTTTGAAGCTTATTTTTGTATTAAATGTAGGTTATTTGAGAGAATTGTTGAAGGTGAATTGTACATTTTCTGAAAATGTTACCCCTATACAGCCCAGTTGGCATGAATAAGTGGATCTTTCTCATGCAAAACACCACCAGTTGTATGTAGGACGGAGGCTTTATATTCACATCCTGGTTGTGTCCCTGTACACATTTGCAGTAGGTCAGGTAGAAAAATAAATACATTAAACCAACCAATAGTCACTGGTGGGACATAGATCCCCGTCAGGCGCTTTACCCTATCACATATATGGTGGTTTTGAGGCTCCCATTCATAATTGTTTGGCCAGTTTTCATTCATACGAGATAGTATTTTATATGTTGTTTGAGGCATAATAGTATTTAAAAAATTGTCTTTAGTTAAAAGATTTGGTCTCTGCTTGATCAAGGTGGATCATTGGCAGTGAAGGGATGCCAACATCTGAGACGTCTTTATAGCATCCTCATATATATATATATGTGTCTGCATGGTATAATGTTATTATGTTCAGAGGTAGGAGGCATGTATGTAATATAATATTTTATATTTGAACAGCTCCTATAAGATATGGGGGTGGAGGTATTTTGGCTCAGAAAAAGTGAATAAGTTGGTTTATTTAAGAGATCTTTTCTAATGTGCCAGTTTTGAGCCCTAAATTTCCATTCTTCACAAATAAATTAGCATAAAAGTTAAGAATATATATTTGATAAGTCCACTTTACAGGAATCAACAAGTTGCTTTACTGGTGGTGCCACAATCAATACCAGTTGACCTTACCGCATCACCATCAGAATTGTTCCCACATATTACTCCGTCGTGATGACCATAATAAGACAATTTTCATAATCGAAATTTTGTACACGTATTAATGCTACTAGCGGCATTAAGCACCCCAAAAAATAGAATATTCCAACAAAGATAGCTTATGAATAAATAGCTTTGAAAAATATCCATTTTGCGACTTATGACTCATTTTCCTGAAACGCATCACAAATATTGATTATCATCTTTAATTATAATTAACATGTCAGAATTATATAAATAACTAAACTCAGATGTAAACAATGACCACTGTTGATTGCATTGGCATTGTGTGATGGGGTAAAGCATGCCACGGGGATCTGTGTCTGACCAATGATAATAAGATAGAACTCAACAAGAGAAGGATATAGGATGACATATTCACAAAACACGAGTGCGTTGTTTTCCAATTTTTCCCGAGTGACAAAGCCAAGAGGGAAAAACGGAAAAATAACACACAAGTGTTTTGTGAATGCATCATCTTATATCCATCTCAAGTTGGGTCCTATTTTTATGCCGTGATATATATATTTGAGCCTTATTTAATCATTATTTACCTTCAGTTAATGTCTTGCAACTCTCCGACTCAGCAAAAGCAAGCACCTACAACATTGCATCATGAAATGAGGGTCATAAAATAAGCATCAATGATTGGTGGAACTAAATTTTTGCAACCAATCAAAATAGGGGAGTATATTGGTTGCATTCGAAAAGCAGCCCCTGCTAGTGAAATCTATGCATGCATATGCAATTGGCTAATATGGCCATGTTTTTGTGGATACGCAAACCTACCATGGCATAATGTAGAGTGATGCAAAGTTGATAATGCCGGTAACAATAAAAACATGGACTGCCTCTTACGCACTTGTCAAATGCTAAAAAGGTAAAAGATTGTTTAAGGGGGTCCAAGAAGTGTGCAGACCTAGAAGTCCTGCATTCACATATTATAGAAATAGATTGCAGATGCAAGATATATTTTTAGGATTAATTTGAATCCTTAAATCGCCTGTGGCGAACACAGGGACCCTCAATATCTATTTCACCATTCTCCTCAATCACCATGAGGAGAATGGGGGGATTGAAGTAAACCTAAAATGTGATGCATTAATGCGTATGCCAGTGTTTATATGCATGTTCTCTACTGTCCCCTATAGTCAAGTGGTTAGCATCTGAGACTTCCAATCAGTACATGGTGAATTTGAACGCCCTTGTAGGCAGCCTTTTTACATTTGTCTCAATTTGGGGTTATTTAGAAAAAAACAACTCACTAATATCTCCACATCTGGGGCTGTGTTTACTTTTAAATTGGTGAAAAAATTGGAGAATCTAAGATAGAATTAAGCGAAACAAGTTAGATGGGGTTCAGGCAAACTATGGATCTCCAGACTTTGCTATGGGTGGCAGAAATGAGCTTGCGATCACATTATAGAGTAAGAAAAACCTGCATTGTTGAAGTGTAGTGTTTAATGAACAAACATTGCTTCTCTGTTTGCACAGTGCTCTTTTACAGGCCCTACCCCCACCCCTTCTCCACATTCACATGTGCACATACCCCTCTCCCTCTGAACTATTTGCAACATTTGTGTACACCTCTATCATGCCTTCCTGGTCACCATTAGCAGATATATCCTATAGATGAAAAAGCTACTAGCATAGGCATCTCTTCTGGCAAAATCTGTAAATTTAGATCAAATAAAAGTTTGCCTTTGATTTAGCTCCCTGCTCAATTCCAAACCTTTTACTATTTTTACTTTTCAGATCCGGTTTCCAGAAGTACAAATACAACACTGCGATAAGATATGATAGAGTGAAACAAAAGCATGTTTCTAGGATGAGAGCATCAAATATTCTCCAACCATTGTGTTTCCACATGAAATAAGTCCAAAGGGGAAATGGTGTAATAACTGTAATACAAAATTGTGGGTACCAAGACCTGAATAAATGAACATCTGGTAAACCAACATTATCCAGCATTATTACCGTTACAGATGTAGGATCTCACATTTCTCATGTCATGAAATGAAGAAAAATCTCATTAAACACTACACTTCAATGCAGAGAAGGAGGAAATAAACAAACCCTAAAAAGAAGCCACTATGCTTCAATGCTGAGGAGGCCAACACAGAGGAAATCAAGGAGCCCTCAAAGAAACATTGTTCAATTTCCACAAAACTAAGAAAAACAACACCCAAGGAAGATGCATCCCCTTATGTTTGTTTTGTTGTGTGCACTGTTGGCTACGGCTAACTGTGGACGCAATCTACAGGATACATTCAATCAAGAAATCAACACCAATGATGTTAGCTTTTATTACAAATTTACTCCCGATGGTGAAACATCTCCTGATCTTAAATTTGACTTTGAAGTGACCTTCAGGAAGACCAAATGCTGCCCAGTCATATTCCTTTCCCCCATACCCTCAGGTTATGATGTCAAAGAAGAATTTCCAACAACAAGTTGCCTGGGAGGGCAAGAAGGGGGAGCCCTCATTGATTGGAGATCCCAAAGTCCTTTCTATGTATATCTTCAACCAGGACTGCCAAATGTATCCTGTGTTGAACAAGGAGAAGACTATGTTTGTTCTGGGACAAGATCGGTCCGATTGGGAATGGAAAGAGAATGGTACCTTCATCTTGGGTATCGTTGTAATCACACACAAAGTCTTGATCTGACGATCAAATCTGAGTTTGTTATCAATGCTCCTCTACAATGTCATCAAAGCACACAGAAAGGTAGTTGTTTAAAACAATTCAACTACACTTCGCTTGGTTTTCCTAATTTGCTGGCTCAGCAGAGTGAGCAGGAGGCTCAATTCTTTGAGCTGTTCATACCCGGGTTCTCCCAGTGCTACAAACATGCAGTGCCATTTTTGTGTCGTGGACTTTTCCAAGAATGTACCACAGAAGGCAAGCTATATTTGCCATGTAAGCAAATGTGTGAGGAGGGTGTAGCAGGATGTGAAAAAGAACTAACTGCTTTGAGCACAGCACCCCGTTGTGACTTCCTCCCAGACAAGAACATTGATGACTGTTTTTACAAGGCAGTAGAATGTCCAGAGTTAAGTCCCCCTGGCAATGGGTCGGTGAAGTTTACAGGACTCTCTGCCCCTGATCTGGCACAATTCAGTTGTAACATTGGTTTTGATCTGATTGGGTCTAAAGAGAGGACATGTTGGTACTCTGGTGAATGGACTGAAGGGGAGGTGCACTGCAGAAGGAACAATGAAACTATCCCATCGACCACTGTAAACAATGAGAGTCATAAAACACTCATCACCATGATCGCAGTCTTTGTGAGCTTTTTGAATTCTGTCTTATCATTGTAATGAGGAATGTTGAGTGTGATGAACATCAACTCCCTGTTGAACAACTTAATGACCATCTCAAGATCTATTTCACAACAAGGGTGTATCTGTGCATGACAGAAACACTTTTCTGGTACAAACTTCGCCGAGCTTTCACAGAGTGACTAGGGAAGGAAAGCAGTGGGTTAGTAGTGAGTTTGAGGCAAGCAACTGCACCAGTTTGTTGACAAGAAGCACAAAACTCCCATAGGCTTAGCATTGTGGAGCAATCTATAGCCCCCGATTATTTCACTCATGTCCACTAGAATCTTTCAATGTTTGTTGGGCTAAGTCTATGGGGCACTGGATAAGAATATTTATCACCTGCAATACTTAGTCTATGGAGTCCTGTATAGAGTGAATATTTATTTTCAGCAATACTTAGTCTATGGGGTCCTGTATATGGGTCAAATTTTTTTAGAATGTACAATTGCGATTTTGTGAGATTTATGAAGATTGAAAAAAAAATTAGCAAGTATAAGCTCATATTCCTTCTGACTGGTATCATAGATGTCCCCACCACCTAAAAACACCAATTATACTCACCAGATTTCAATATGTCAGTTTTTATTGTAGTTGAAACAAGGTGATATTTCTTTTGGGTATACCCGGTATCAAATGAAGTGGCAGTTCCTTATATCCTCAATAACTCAGAACATAATGATTCAATTTCCAAATAAAAAGTAGTTCCTTATAAGGATTAAATGTTCCTTTACAAGTATACCAATCCATAACTATGTATCATCCAAGGTTATCATGTGAGACATGAAAGCAAATGGATCACATTTGCCCAAAACGGGAGTGTTTTGGTCAGTTACATATGATTCAAATATAAATTCAATAATGCTGCAGTTGTTGCCATAAACAGGATGAAAACCTGTTTTCTGGTAACATATACCTCTGTTCCATCAATATAGCAACCTATTACCAATTTGTTATGCTTAGTATCCCTGGGGAAATTGGTAATAGACAGCTATCTTTGATACCGGGCATCCCTTTTTACATATACCGGGCATACCCTTATAATTCCCCACCAACTTTGCCATCATAAATAAGTCAGAAAGTGTTCATATCAATAATAAAAAGGATTTACATCAAAGGAGAAATATATTTGGTACACAATTGATCAAAGTTCAAGTCACTCCTTGACTAAATATTACCTCACTTGGCATGAGACCAACAGCTTCTCAAATATACCGGGCATCCCCCTATATACCGGGCATCCCCCAGAAGAGTACATGTTATCTGACATCTCACTGTGGCTACTAAAATGGGCACAAGCACATGATACTCAGTAAGTCCATAAGAAATATGTCTGGTAATGCATACAGGCTCTAAAAGCAATGATAACAAATCAATGTAATGGATCATAAAATTTTTGAATAAAAATATAGAGGGGTTGACAACATAAAAAAATACAAGTTTCCATATCTGATTTTTAACGTTCCCACATGTTAGGGTAGGTAACAGGCCATGTTACTGCACAAAAATACAGAAAATAAAGTCACATGGGTAGAAGTCATGACAAAAATTGTACCTTTCAGGGGATGCCAAGGGATACCCGGTATCATGATTTTGATTAAAGATGAATTGAAATGCATGGAAATGAGGCATAAAGCCACATACATATGTAAAGTAAGGCATGATATGTTCAAATATTAAGTTTTATGATGATTTGTAGGTTCAAAATGGACTTAGTCAAGGGTACTAAGATTGAGTGGGGATGCCCGGTATCAGGGGATGCCCGGTATCAACCAGTCTTTTAATATGCTTAAGAAGGGTATCTATTATGTTTATGAACAAATTTTCACTTGTACATTGACAAAGGAATTGCAAGGGACATTGACATTTGATAGGAGGAGCCTACCTACAATAATAATGCTATTTTGCTATCATTTATCAACAGAAAATGATTTGTGGGGGATGCCCGGTATCAATTCTTATCACATTTGTCTCAACATGCCTGTCCCCATAGTTCTAAAAGTATGTTGAATTATACATATGACATTTCTGATTAATAAAAACTAACTTAGCATGATCCCCATTGAGAAACATTTATTAAATCTGGATAGAAATCAAGTTCAAAGATAATGGTACCGGGCATCCCCCCTTGAATTGTTGTTAATTATAAGGCTATATTACTCCTTCCTTTAACTGATGACAGAAACATGCTTAGCTAAGAATGATTAAAAACAACTTTTTAAACATATAAATAATGATTAGATAGACAAATATCACACAGATGGCCGATTCCTAAAAATCTGAAAAATATATCCACACCATAGAAGTGCAAGTATAATCCTAAATCGTTCTCATTTTTGTTAACAATGTCCAAGAAATCTCAGAAATACCCACCCAATCACTACATGTGGTGGTCGACATGACTCCCAGAAATTAACATGGAGTCTTGAACATGTTGTAACAACTTGAATGTGTCTCCTAGTTGTTCCTTTCCAGCCATACCGGGTATGCCCAAATGTACCGGGTATGCCCACCATTTCATTTGCATTCATATCGCCATAATATATTGTTTTAGAAAAATGGCCTTTGGGATATATATATAGATACATACTGGGATTACATATACGGAAAATTAGTACAGTAGGATCAGTGGAACTGGGTCTCCATTGCAATAAGAGTACAGGGCATACCCGGTATGAAATAGTATAAAATCTCCAGTTTGGTAAACATTGAACCATGGCCCTGTTAATATTTGCATTACTGGCTAAATTGTACTAATATTGCATTAATGATATGTTAAAGTGTATTCTAGATATCTTAAATCATATGCCAAGGATATATTCATAGCCAGTATACTAGAATTTGTCTTTGATACCGGGTATACCCATGTGACTTCTAACAATTGGCGATTTGAGTATAGGACTGGCATACTGAGATGAGGGCTAGTAGAAGGCTATAATATTACCAGGCTATCAGAAATATGCATAAGAACTGGAACCTGATGAAATTTGATACCTAAAACGTTTACTTTTTTTTAGGTGGGAGGTCTAATGGGAAAAAGTAGTGAATTCTTGGGTGTTTTTGTTATAATTTCAACGTTTATAGTGATTTATCACATAGAAATCCTACAAATATATATATTAATGTGTACATTTTCGTAAAGCTTAGGATGTCTTCTCCCCAATGATACTAAGATCATTAGGATTGATTCATTTTTGGGCAATACCCATTCAGTATAATGGGCAAAGGTCGGGAATTTCGCAATTGTACATTCTAAAAAAATTTGACCCATATAGTAAATATTTATCTTCAGCAATGCTAAGTCTATGGGGTACTGGATAGAGTGAATATTTACACCCACAATGCTAAGTCTATGGGGTACTGGATAGAGTGAATATTTATCACCTGCAATACTAAGTCTATGGGGTCCTGGATAGAGTGAATATTTATCACCCGCAATACTAAGTCTATGGGGTCCTGGATAGAGAGAATATCTATCACCTGCTATGCTATGTCTATGGGGTCCTGGATAGAGTGAATATTTATCACCTGCAATGCCAAGTCTATGGGGTACTGTATATAGTGAATATTTATCACCTGCAATGCTAAGTCTATGGGGTCCTGGATAGAGAGAATATCTATCACCTGCTATGCTATGTCTATGGGATACTGGATAGGGTGAATATGTGTCTCCTTAAATGCTAAGTCTATGGCAATTCTTTTAGTTCTGGTCAACATATTGGTGCAAGTGCATGCCTTGATTATGTTAAAATTCTCACAGTTGTTAAACACTCCCATTCCCAAAATCGAAAAATGTTAAAATTAGAACATCCAAAGTCATCTCTATTTCAAAATAGTTTCCTTTATAAGGCTAAAAGTGCCTGGAACAATCTCCCCACCAGACTACAAAATTCAGAAACTCAAAGACAATTCCGACAAGAGATAGAATCTTTTTATTTACAAAATTAAATTCAAATCTAAAAACGTTGGACAATGTTACTTCATAAAAGTAAATTAACTGATAAGCCAGGTAACTGACTCTCGAATATATGTATTTCTTGCCTCTGAATCTCCCAAGTTTGATTTGATTTGATTTAAAATTGAAAATCAAAAATCAAACTGTATTGTACTGTACTGTACAATCATTGTATTATATCGTGTTATCTCATGTTTGTTATACCCACTTATATAATCATAACTATCTTTATTCTTCATCTGTCATGATCTGTGAAGCTTTCTGGAAGTAAATCTGAAGCTCTCCTCAACCCTATTGTGTAAAATAAGGTTTCCAAACCAACTAATATAGTACATATAATCTACCTATCACTGAATCGCATACTTATTAATCTCTTATGATCTATGTAAGCATTGTGAAAGTACATCAAGTGCAGTCTTACTCACGAGTTATCTTTATATTACTCAAAACAACTGTTTTACCAACCAATAAAGTATATTATTGGAAAATGTCTATATATATTTAAACACTTGTTAGTTGTAGATCCATCTGATAATTCTCTCATCTCGCTTCTTTATTGTTTTATATTTTATCCCATATTTAATCCTAGCCTCAGTCGTATACAGTAAATAGGCCTTCTAAATTAAAGGTAACTGTCGGTAGAAATGGAATTTACTTTTCATATAGACATGTCGACCCTTTTGTCATCTCTTTGTATTTTAAATAGGCAAATAAAAGATTTTCTTATCTTATCTTATCTTATCTTATGATGTACTGTAATGTGTTCCAGGAAAATGAGTCACAAGTCGCACAATTGATATTTTAATATTTTTAAAGATCTCTTTATTGAAATGTTCTGATTTTTAGAGGGTTTAGCACTTATACTCATATCGATCCATGTAACAAATTTCGGGACATTGTAGTAAATATATCCCTGCGTTTTGTAGGCCTTTGTATGGAGTATATTTAGTTACTTGACTGGTAATTACCCACCCAGAAACATTGCAAACTTTTTTTTTCAAAAATAAAAATATCAAACTTAACATAATTATAGAAATACATATTACGTGTCCTAGTGTTTACTACCATTAGAATCGGCTTGATCCCCTCTTTTCAAAATCAATGATATCTCAAAATCCATATTTTGCTACTTATGACTCATTTTCCGGAAATGGATCACATATTAGGGCTTGAAAGGTTGCTCCTGGTGCAGATTAAAAGCCGCAAAGCCAAATATTATCCTATTATTATTATTATTATTATTATTATCATAAAACTTATATTCAATAAACAAGTACATTTCTGTTAATGTTGACTGAAGAGGAATGATCCCTCTCAATGTTATACAACGCTGAGGTATCCCTTCAGAAATAATATAGAAGGAAGAAAGATATAATTCAATGACAAGGTAGTTACATATTCATATTAATAACTAAGTGAATATCGTTACGGCTCATTATTGTAATCATACCTATGCAATTATAAAGGCTTATAACTCATTATTATCCAGCTATATCACTATTGTAATCATACCTATACAATTATAGTGGCTTATTACTCAATATTATCCCTCTATATGTTAATCTAATCATACCTATACAATTATAGTGGCTTATTACTCAATATTATCCTACTATATGTTAATCTAATCATACCTATACAAATATAGTGGCTTATTACTCAATATTATCCCACTATATTGATTGATTTTGAAAATATGTCTATTCAGCACAACATTACATTTGACCGCTAAGAATTTGAAGAATTTGAATATTGAAAAATACTGGTATGTTTCTCTATAGTTAAATTAAATGCCAGACCGACCAACGGGGACTAATTCCCATTAGATCTCCCTTGCTTGGCCAATCACAGTAGGCGTCAAAATAGGAACAATCACACATACATGATGAATCTGGAGTGAGGCAGAATGACTTAACTAACTACTCACTGCTCAATGAGTGAGTGACAAACCTGTGGGAATTATCAGATCCTACTGACCGACAGCCCCTCCCCTCCCTTCACTTTAATAATGTTCCCCCCTCCCACTGACCCTCCCTCCGTCCCTAGCTGTACCTATTCATGCTTACATGATAGCAAGGTATAGGGTTGATGGTTCAGCTACCTCCCTTCCCTGTAAAAAGCCAGTTATCCATCAGTCAGTCCAACCTTATCTGGTGAGCACTTGAGCATACCTTGTATACATGCAGTTTAAAGCTGTGATTCCACTGGATTCCATTGGTCTGCTCATGACCCGCTGTTTTTATTTACTTGAGCGCTTAACAAGCGAAGATAGAGCGAAACCAGAGCAGTCACTGCCACTGCGCATGTCTGATACAGTGCATCATGGGATAAGTTTTGATGAAATCTGACATACAAATATTTGGGAACATTTTAATAAAAATTGCAAGAATGTTTTCACAAATATCACAGCTTTTATAAATGTTCTATGAAAACCAAATGCATGATGGGAAAGATGAGGACTTGTGTTATGGAAACATGTATAACACATGGGTATTGACATTAAAGCATTGATAAATAGTCCATGCTGAACATGTCATGCTTTTAATAGATTTTACACTGTACCATTAGTACCATAGTGCCATGCGAATCAGGACTCAAAATGGCGGCTATGCAACTCCCCTATTGAATCGGTTAGTGCGCTTTCTATACACTCTTATAAATAGCTATATGCACTTCTTTAGAAGTGCTCAGGACGTTCTGCTAAAATTTGCCATGTTTGATTTGAGTGCAACTACCGGACGCTCTTTCTCCTTGCTTAAGGGTGGTCTCCACTGGCTGCGGTAAGCTCTGCGTCAAGCCTTGCAATGGTTTGTGGTTGTTCTGTAGGTGGAGAGGAATGACGAGGTCCTGCCTACATGGATCACTGGCCATGTAGGCAGGTCCTCGCCACTTCTCACCATCACAGCACCATCGCAAAGCTTACTGCAGAACTTACCGCAGAGCCTACCGCAGCCAGTAGAGACCACCCTTGCAGTTGAATAGCGCAAGCAGTTGAATTCATAAGGAAACAGGGTTAGGGTTATTGATTTCATAAGGAAACAAGCGAACCAGTAGAATCACGCTGTGCTTGTACTGCATTAAACATGAAAGTAGACAAAGAGTGAATGAAAGCGCACTAGGAATAAGCGAAGTAAGGGCAAGTCATGAGCACATATACAAGTGATCCAGTGGAGATCTCATTAACCCAATTTTTAAAAATGTGAATAAATGCTTTTTTCCTGTAGTCACTTATCCATAACTGTATACGAAAATATATGTACAAAACTGGTAGAATATGTTCAACTTCAAAAGATCTGCAAAAGATAAAAAAAGGTTTCTTGATTTCTTACATAGAATTACTTTCTTAGATATACCTACTAATAGCATGGATTAAATGCTTAAATATACCTAGTGCTTAGATTTTCCTATCACTTAGATATACCTATCACTTAGATATACCTAACACTTAGATGTACTTAGCACTTAGATACACCTAGCACTTACAACTAGTACCTACAACATTTTTCAACTTATTTGGAAGGATTTACTAAATGTGTGGAACTGCTGATTGTACATTTTCAAATAATCTGACCGATTGAAAGGCTATTCACCACATCCTTTAGCATATATTTTGTAAGTTAGAGTGCTGCGTAAAAAAAAATGAGAGCAAGATCAAATGAAAGAACAGCTTTGGCAACATCACGAGGGGTGACATCATAAGGACGTTCCAGTTTTCTAGGGAGTGTCAGGGAAAAAATAGATCTGACGGTAATATTTCCAAATCAACATAACCGAACAGATTTTTTAAATACCTACTAATACCAACTAATACTCAGATATACATAGAGAGAATGGAACAAGCCAACAGTACCAAAAGATTTATTGGACTTGATTGGTCCGTGTAAGGACGATGCCGTAGGCAGAGTGCTTACACAGACGAATTTCGGACGAATTACAAATTACGACGGCGAGTTCCATTCTATATTTTTTATATGTGCATAAAATTTGATCATATGTCATCAGATATCACTGAGAAATATTAAAGAAGTCTCAGAGATAGTCCAAGCACTGCTTACTTGGTCTATGCCTTTGGATTTGTTGACATATGTTTCGCGGAGAGCCTTAGTTCTCCATGAAGGCGGCGGAAGTGCGGAGGTAACATCAGAGGTATTTTTAGACAACTACATTTTTATGGTATGCGAATATTGTTATAGCACCCCACTTATAGCATCTCTCATATGGAATGCGCATATAATAATAGTATTTAGGTCTAAGCCTTATTTTGCAAAATGTATTATTGATATCTATATCTTGATTATTGATTATCTCTATGTGTAGAGCCATGGTATTTCGTTTTAGTTCATTAAAGGCCAATTCAATATTTAAATGATAATCACTTTTCTGTCTTATTCAGCAGAATTTACAAAATGTGTAAAGACACCAATAGTATATTTTCTAATAGTCTGACCCATATAGGAGTCAAGTCGTCTATAGAAATAATGTACAATAGGGGATTTGCATGGCTGTCATCTTGAATCTTGATTCACATTGAATTAGGGGACTTGTACGTCAGTATAAAAGCTATAACATTTTACTGCATGGAATATTTCCCAGTGATTTCATGTGTCTTACATGTTTTCCATAAAGCAAGACTTCATCTTTCCCACACATTGGGATTTTATATACCATTCACACAAACTATGATATTGGTGAAATGAATTTCGCATTTTTCAATGGAAATATTGCTAAATATTTGTATGTGAAACCATCTCAGCATGCACTGTAATATACCTGCACAGTGAGATATGCAACTCCCTTATTGGACATCCCAGCATGCACCGTAATAGACATGTACAGTGAGAAATGCAAAACCCCTATTGTACATCCCAGCATGCATTGTAATAGACCTGCACAGTGAGATATCAAACTCCCCTATTGGCAGCTCTACACATTTAGACGTGCTAAATTAAGCTGCTAAAAATTAAAAAAAAATTAAGCTGCTAAATGATAAATACTAGGGACATCTGACAGTATTTGGCATTACTTTGATTCAATATAATCTATTAACTTATTATGTTGAAATGTATTTTGGAACTCATTAATGTACCAAATGTGGTTTATCTGAGAGGATTGGTGAATGTGTACATATTCTGGTGACTTGACCCATTGGGTGTGCTATTGTGTGGCTGTGGGCACTCCTTCCTCCCTATAGGTAAATCCGCTGAATACCAGACTTCACTCAGACGCGAGGGACTAAGTCTGACAGACGACCTAGAATACGCTCTGGTGAACGCTACATCGTGACTAACATCCAGGTAATAATATTACTACACAATTCATCTGATATCATAGAGATAGACTTGCCCTGCTGTATGTCTGTTTATGTTAATCTTGCACTATTGCCCTCTCCAACTCACCTTATGTAATCTCTTTAATCTTATCTCTGTCTCTCTCACCTCTCCCTGTCTCTTGCTCATTTATTGCATGTAGTTCTGTCTCTTATTATCTCAATATGACTATCATTCTTTGCTAACTCCCTGGCTAGCCATCTCTTGCACTGCCTACATCTCTATAGCCCTCACTTTGTTATATTGTAGCTAATTCAGAACATTTAAGAACAGCGGTAACACATCATACTACTCAGATGTTGTGGGTCCTATTGACAATGAAACATGAACTGAAAAGGAATGACAAGGCATGGTTCCCCCACACTTCAAGATTCGGGAATAAATCTCCAGTCGGCAGATGGATGAATACCAGAAAGAGGGTACATTGCCAGAAAGAGGGTACATTGCCAGAAAGAGGGTACATTCCCACACAATTTTGTTATGCTTCTTATCTACATTATCTGCTATATAATGATCCACAGGGATGTACTAATATTTCTTTTCCTCCTCAGTTCTCTCCTCCACAACAAACTATTTTGTATTTCTTTACCACTTGGCCCTTTCTGTCATAGGCATTCCTTGTGTTTGTTTACTATGATCTCCCCCATTGGGCTGTGCCTCCCCTCACCCCTCACCCACATCAATCACAGTTTGCTTTCCATCGCACTGTTATGTAACATTACGTAACATTGTGTAACCTCATTAACTATTAATTATCACCCATTAATTATATTATCTCATTACTAAAATCGCTAATTATACTTAGCTACCCAGTACTGTGCAAGTCTACTTATTCACGCTAAGCCATAGGTATTACGTAAGGGCTCCGCCCCCTACTCTTTACCCACATCCTGGAGGAAGATATGTACAGATTCTATTTCATTAAATCAGTTGCTTCGCTCAAATTATAATTGACATGGGTAGCACATGATGTCATTCATTAGGCCTCTCACTGCCTTTTCAACATTTGTGTGCACATCTATCATGCCTTACTTTATGATTGGGAATGTATCCGCCTGGGGCCCGTTTCATAACTACTAATGGAAATCCGCTATCCGCTATTAACTGATTTTTTTTGCGGAGCGTTGCATAATCCGATCCGCCCAATGTCCCGTAAAAAAGCTCCTATTGCCCGTTTCGTTCCGTCCCATTCCGTTATCCTCTGCTTGAGGGTCCGCTATTACCGTTGTTAACGGACACTAGAAGTATTGCAATTACCTATTCTATTCTGTTACGTTCCATTACCCCCGCTATATAGGATCCCGTTGTTAAGTCAGGCTCAAGTCTCACGCTCTCATGCAAAAGCCTCAAAATCTCATGCATAAAATTATAAAATTAAATCTGGATAGAAAAATTAGTTATGCGTTGTTTCGTTGCCAATTCATTTGAATGACATATGAAATAGTAAAAAATCGCTGGTATTCGGATATATATATTTGGGTGCATATTTTCTGAGGATGTACAATTGGCTAACGTTATACTTTCTTTATTCCGTCGTACACCATATGTCAGTACAGCTCATGCCATTCCTTTTATTTTTGTTTCATTACAAAGAGAATTAATTACTCTCTCAGGAAACTTTTGAAATTTCTATACATCTCTCCTTTATTTTTGTGTGTTTCATTGAATGTGCATTTTTAAGTCTGCTTCAAATGGCTGCAAAATACAAATACAAAACAGTACGCCTACAGTGGCGGGAACCTTGCACTATCATAAATATACACAACATAATCTGGAATTGCATGCTTAAATGTCGGCCATAGAATGGCCCTTTCATTGATTAAAACCTTTTTTTTTTGGGGGTGGGGTGGGAATGGGGGTGGGGGTGGGGGGTGGGGGGCTTACAGCGCCCCCCAAACCCCCAGCTAGGGATCTCACGCATTTCTGATACCACAACTTGAGAGCCCTGTTAAATAAATAATAATCTTATGACAATAATTTCCTGAATACAACAACAATACCTTGGTCGAAAATTGTTTTTTAAAAGAATGCTCACCTACAAACATATATTAACTAGCAACAAACAACTATAGAAAGGATAAAAAGTGTTTATTTTGTATCTATTTCATGTGAAATTAGTCAAAAAAAGTTGCGGAGGCCCTTTTGAATTCCAAAAAAAACTCAGCATCTCACAGGGGCTTTCCCAGGCTATAAACAGAGTGTAGAGATCGCAATTTAAAAAAGGCTTCAAAATCACATTTTCATCCCAGATACCTTCACAAGCCACATATAAACCTCCAGAGAGGGTGGACAGAACTCTACAGATGAATAAGATGGTTTGTAAAATGACAAACTCCGAGAACATGTGGGACAAAGAAACCCCTCTTTTCCTCACATGGATTTCTACCTCTTTTCATAGAAATTGCTTTTTCCGTATATTACATGGTTAGATGGTTACATGTATGTGATTTCAGGGGTGATATTCAGGGGTGTTATTTGAAAAGTCAAATAGCACCTATGTGCTATTTGAGCCAAGGTAAAATACTATTAAAGTCTAATTCACTTGTTGATTGTGTGTAATAAATACCTAATAGCACTCTGTTCGGTTTGTAATCAATCTCGACGTTGGGTCAAATCGCACTCCACTCCTTTGGGGTGCAATTTGACTCGACATCTTAAAGGCAAACGCTACTATCTAGTGGAAAATGAAAATAAATGTCATTTTTCTGAAACTTTGGTATTTGATTCTTGAAGTGTTTCCGGTCATAAAGATGGAAAAAAATCAATGGGTCGCCGTACTCATTTTTGAATTACAGGGCTTCAAAATTTTGTATCTCAAAAGAACCAATGAGAACCAAAATGGGGACTCATTTTGCAGTACCTCGAATTCATAGTTCATATTTGCTATTTATATTCACTCAATTTAAGTAAAGTTAACAGATTTGGAGAGAGTATTATTTGGCCAATAATTCTATGCCTCTTTTTTATAGAGTGTATTGATATTTTTATTCTGAAAACAATGAACACCTGATGCGAATTTTAAATTAAAAACTCAAAAAACCCCATTATTTTTCACTACTTTTATAAAAACAATTTTATTTTTCTCCTCATCGAAAATAAATGTCATTTTTCTGATATTTTAGTATATGATTCTTGAAGTCTGTGTGTTCATAAAACTAAAAAAAAAATAATGGGTCGCCGTGCTACTTTCTGAATTACAGGGCTTTGAAACATGGCTGACAACCCAAAAATCTGCTGCTTTTAATGTGTTCTATATTTCCTAAACATGTCTATTTCAGACACCTACAATTATTTTTTGAATGCAATGACATACACTTTTTTCCCTATAGATATTTAGAATATTACCTGCACTATATGTGTAGAAAATTTTGGTATATTAGGAGTTTCCGTTTTTGTTTTATTCCTTAAACCGTGAATGAAAAATGCAGCATTTCCAGATAGTCTTGTATACTAAATGGGTACAACTGAGAGTACCTACAGCTACTTCTGTTTCCCAAACATGTCTATTTCAGACAGCTACAATTATTTTTTCAACGCGATGACATATATTTTTTTTCCTTTTGATATGTAGTATATAACCTGTACTATATGTGTAGAAAATTTTGGAACAGTAGGAGTAGCCATTAATGGTTTATTTTGTACTATAAAACGTGAAAAAATGGGCCGTTTCTCCATAGACTGCAATGCTAAAGGCATAGTGCGTAAAATACCCGTATATTTGGTATATGGAAAAGGGGGGCGTGGCAGTGAATAGTAGCGTTTGCCTTTAATTGATTACAAACCTCCATTGTGCCACAGTGCTACATTGTGCATTAGGCTCAGGTTATGAACAAGTGCCTTTGATATTAAATTTTTTACTTTTCAGATCTGGTTTCCAGATGTACAAATGCAACACTGTTATAAGATACTGTAGAGTGAAACAGAAGGATACATCCAGGATTAGAGCATCAGGCATCCTCCAACCATTGTTACAGTGTTTCCACATGAAATAAGTCCAAAGGAGAAATGATGTAATAACTGTCATATAATATTGTGGGTACCCAGACCTGAATAAATGAACATCTGTTAAACCAACAGATGTTACAGATGTATCACCTCACATTTCTCATGTCATGAGATTTAAAAAGAATTTATTAAACAATACACTTCAATGCTAAGGTGACCAATACAGAGGAACTCCAGGATCCCTCAAGAAAAACATTATGTAATCTCCACACAACTTACAAAACAAACCCAAGGAAGATGCATCCCCTCATGTTTGTTTTGTTGTGTACACTTTTGATCAAGGTTGACTGTGGACGCTATCTACGGGACACATTCAATCAAGATATCAAAACCAATTATACTGGGTTTTATCACAGATTTACTCCTTATCTTGAAACCTCTCCTGATCTAAAATTTGACTTTGAAGTTACTTTTAAGAAGGTGAAATGCTGCCCAGTTATATTCCTTGGCCCCAACCCCCCAGGTTATATTTTCAGGGAACAATTCCTAACAACAGATTGCCTGGAAGGGCATGAAGGCAAAACCCTGGTTGATTGGGTAGCCTATAGTCCTTTCTACATTTATCTAAAACCAGAAGTGCCACATGTATCCTGTGTTGAACAAGGAGAAGATTATGTTTGTACTGGGTCAAGATCAATCCGATTGGGCATAGAAAGAGAATGGTACCTTGTTCTTAGATATCGTTGCAATCACACACAAAGTCTCAATCTGATGATCAAATCCCAGTTTGTTATCAACGCTCCTTTACAATGTCATCAAAGCACACATGAAGGTAGTTGCCTAAAACAACTCAACTACACATCACTTGCTTTTCCTAATATGCTGGGTCAGCACAGTGAGGGTGAGGCTAGATTATTTGAGCAGTTTGTATTCCTGTTCTCTCAGTGCCACCAACATGCAGAGCAATTTTTGTGTCGCTTCCTATTCCAAGAATGTACCCCAGAAGGTAAGCTATTTCTGCCATGTGAGCAAATGTGTGATGAGGGTGTAAAAGCATGTGAAAAAGAACTAACTACTTGGGGCATATCTCCCCGTTGTGACTTCCTCCCAGACAAGAACATTGATGACTGTTTTTACCAGGCAGCAGAATGTCCTGAGTTAAAACCCCCTGGCAATGGGTCAGTGAAGTTTACAGGGTTCTCTGCCCATGATCTGGCACAATTCAGCTGTAACAATGGTTTTGATCTGATTGGGCCTGAAAATAAGACTTGTTGGTTCACTGGTAAATGGACTGAAGGGGCGGTGCGCTGCAGAAGGAACAATGAAACTATCCCATCTACTCCAGAGAACAATGATAGTCATACACCACTCATCACTGTGATTGCAGTCTTTGTGAGCTTGCTCTTTGTCCTCATCATTATATGCATTTTACTGCACAAGTGGCTCAAACTCCTTCTTGTCTACAGCTACTATGGTAATGAGTACTTCAATAGATGGACCAGTAAAAGCCTGAACAAAATCTTCCTCACATACAGCAGCTTGGACCAAGAAGAAATTACAGATCATTTCCTTCAAGACATGATGAAAGAGCTGCCAAAAACTTGGGAAATCCTTACATTTTATGAAAACTTCACACCAGGGGAAAATCTTGTGGATACAGTACATGAGCATGTGTGGAAAAGTCATGCAGTTATTGTTTTCCTCACAGATAACTACGTCAACAGTCGTTGGTGTGAATATGAGTTCGGCCAGGCACACACCCGCCAAGCCAGTGATACAGATTTCCGTCTTATCATTGTAATGAGGAATGCTCAAAGTGAGGAACATCAAGTCAATCTTGACAAACTTCCTGACCATCTCAAGATCTATGTCACAACAAGGGTGTACCTGTGCATGACAGAAACACTTTTCTGGTACAAGCTTCGCCGAGCTATCACAGAGTGATTGGAGCATGGCAGCAGTGAGTGATTAAAAGAAATTGCAGCACACACTTGTACCTCTGTGTTGACCAGAAATAAACACTTCCCATATGCTTAGCATTGAGGGTGATAAATATTCACTCTATCCATCAACCCAATGAAGAAGGTGGTATTGTTCACTAGTGCCAAAATATTGTAAGATTAGGATGGTGACTTGAAAACCTCCTATTAGATAAGGAGAGTTATCCCCAGACTTCCTAAACAAAAGGGGACTAAAGCCATTAGATCCTTCGTTTCTGGTCCTTCGTTTTCTCTAAGCTTCCCTGAAACAAGCCAAGGTGAAGCCGAGGATTCTTTCTGGGAGTCTTAGAGAAAACGAAGGACCAGAAACGAAGGATCTAACCACCTAACAGATCTCTGGTATGCCTTACCTGAGAGAGATTCTAATTAATTCTAATTATTTGACTGGAGGACACCTTTTGAAACACATATCTGTAAGGGGTAGGATTGAATTGTAAATAATGCTTTGATTCCACCATCAAAACGTTGGATTCGGAGACTGGATTCCTAAGTAAATGTTTATCAATTTCAATACCAAAGACTAAAGAAAGTAGACTGAAGATAGTAGAAAACTATTTGTGTCTTGTATTCATTCCCATACAACAATAAACTGTGCCTTGTATAAGCGACTGCCTCGAAAAAGGGCTGGGGGTACGGGTAGTCTGAATAAATAAGGGCCTGGGTGCTTTATCAGTGCAATACGGTAATAGCTCTTTTAAAGCAAAATGCACTGTAAGGGATAGGTTGACCTTGATAACTTCCATTCCGAGGGAGTGGTGAGAATGACGGTGGCTGAATTTGAAGGAGCCTCAGATAAAGACAAGAAGATCATATTCAAAGTTGTTTTTTTTCTTTAGAATATTTATACAGCGTATCAACAATTACAATAATGCTTACAAGTAATAAACGGTAACAATGTACAATGTCTGGTTTGCAAAACAGGTCTGCCTCAGTGATATTATTATTATTATAAGATTTTATTTCCATTTCACAATTACATACATATTAAGTCAAAAGAAGAATGGAAGTGGAATATTTTCTGTGCTAGTCACAGCTCTTCCGAATATCCCATTGTGAATAATATGGGCTCACTGGTGATCTTCTGCCCATGGGTGGTCTTCTGCCCACTGCTGTCTCTATAACTACCAAATAACTAACTACTAAATAAGAACTCATGTAATACACTGTGTCATTTTTTGCCTGAATGTGAGCATCCTAAAGATATTTGGCTAAAGGTAATAATGTGAAAAATAGTGATCTACTCACTACTAGATATAGATGAGAAAGAAATGAATATCTGTAATATTTTGCTAGCTTATGATGGTGGCAGAAGTCAGGGCAAATCAGATGCTGGATTGTAGGACTACAGACAAGTCCTACTACTATTGGATGTCTGCTTTTGGGCTGATCGCTTATATCAACAACAATAAAAAAACAATAATTTACTTCACAAAACTGCAAGTTCATGACTTTGGACTGGATTTTGCTTTGAAATAATTTATAATTGGTTGTTAATGTGCTTGGGATTGGTCCATGTTTTAGCCTTGCGGGACGGTAGGCCAGGGGATACCTTGGCAAATAAGAGGTATTTAATGATTTGCTTAAAGAGAAGCGTACTTTGGGTTATGAGATTGTAAGGGGGTTGTTTTGGCAGTCTAGGATATGTGGGTATCTCAGATTTAACAGCATGCGCTGTAACAGACATGTGCAGTGAGACATGCAAATCCCCTATTGGCAGCTTTGCTCTACTACACATTTAGTTAATTTTTTAACTCATTTTTTGTAGCAAATGTGGTTTATCTGAGAGGATTGGAAAAGGTGAGTAATATATTTTCTGGGGGAACTGACTCGTATAATAATATGTGAGTCATAGTGTTGCCGTGGTAGACCAGCAGAATACAATTCTTCATTCAGATGCGAGGGACCAAGTCTGACAGACGACCTGGTGAACGCTACATCGTGTCTAACATCCAGGTAATAATATAACTACACAATTCATCTAATATTATAGAGACTCCTCCTTGATAAATGTTGCCCGAAATGTCGGAGCCCCAGTAAACAAAACTAACACTTCTGATATTCTTTGCTCTATCTTAGCTCTCCACTCTATACCTTCATCTGTATCTGTCTCCCTCTCTTGTCTATATCTGTCCCTCTCTTGTCTATATCTGTCCCTCTCTTGTCTATATCTGTCTCTCACTCTTGTCTATATCTGTCCCTCTCTTGTCTATATCTGTCTCTCTCTTGTGTATATCTGTCCCTCTCTTGTCTATATCTGTCCCTCTCTCTTGTCTATATCTGTCCCTCTCTTGTCTATATCTCTCTCTCTCTTGTCTATATCTGTCTCTCTCTTGTCTATATCTGTCTCTCTCTGGTCTATATCTGTCTCTCTCTTGTCTATATCTGTCCCTCTCTTGTCTATATCTGTCTCTCTCTTGTCTATATCTGTCCCTCTCTTGTCTATATCTCTCTCTCTCTCTTGTCTATATCTGTCTCTCTCTGGTCTATATCTGTCTCTCTCTTGTCTATATCTGTCCCTCTCTTGTCTATATCTGGCTCTCTCTTGTCTATATCTGTCTCTCTCTTGTCTATATCTGTCCCTCTCTTGTCTATATCTGTCTCTCTCTTGTCTATATCTGTCTCTCTCTGGTCTATATCTGTCTCTCTCTTGTCTATATCTGTCCCTCTCTTGTCTATATCTGTCTCCCTCTCTTGTCTATATCTGTCCCTCTCTTGTCTATATCTGTCCCTCTCTTGTCTATATCTGTCTCTCTCTTGTCTATATCTGTCTCTCTCTTGTCTATATCTGTCCCTCTCTTGTCTATATCTGTCTCCCTCTCTTGTCTATATCTGTCCCTCTCTTGTCTATATCTGTCCCTCTCTTGTCTATATCTGTCTCTCTCCTGTCTATATCTGTCTCTCTCCTGTCTATATCTGTCTCTCTCTTGTCTATATCTGTCTCTCTCCTGTCTATATCTGTCTCTCTCTTGTCTATATCTGTCTCTCTCCTGTCTATATCTGTCTCTCTCTTGTCTATATCTGTCTCTCTCCTGTCTATATCTGTCTCTCTCCTGTCTATATCTGTCTCTCTCTTGTCTATATCTGTCTCTCTCTTGTCTATATCTGTCCCTCTCTTGTCTATATCTGTCTCCCTCTCTTGTCTATATCTGTCCCTCTCTTGTCTATATCTGTCCCTCTCTTGTCTATATCTGTCTCCCTCTCTTGTCTATATCTGTTCCTCTCTTGTCTATATCTGTCTCTCTCCTGTCTATATCTGTCTCTCTCCTGTCTATATCTGTCTCTCTCTTGTCTATATCTGTCTCTCTCCTGCCTATATCTGTCTCTCTCCTGTCTATATCTGTCTCTCTCCTGTCTATATCTGTCTCTCTCCTGTCTATATCTGTCTCTCTCTTGTCTATATCTGTCTCTCTTCTGTCTATATCTGTCTCTCTCTTGTCTATATCTGTCTCTCTCCTGTCTATATCTGTCTCTCTCTTGTCTATATCTGTCTCTCTCCTGTCTATATCTGTCTCTCTCCTGTCTATATCTGTCTCTCTCATGTCTATATCTGTCTCTCTCTTGTCTATATTAAACTTACTAGACAATTCATCAAATATTGTAGAGAAACACTTACTCTTTAATCTTTATCTTTCTCCTCTCCCTGTCTCTTGTCTATTGGCTGCATGTAGTTCTGTCTCTTATTAGGTCATATGACTCTCACTCCTTGTTAACTCGCTGGCTGGCCATCCTGCTAGCCATCTCTTCCTCTATAGCTCTCACTTTGTTAAAGAGTCTCTTAGTTGCAGCTAATTCAGAACCTTAATGAGGAGTAACACATCATACTACACAGATATTATGGGTCCTTTTCATAATAAGATTGGAAAGGAATGACAAGGCAGTTCAGCTATACCCATCTAAGGCAGAGACTATCCCACCTCCCCTGGTTCCTGTCATCCTCCTTCCACTGCTCCCTCTCCCCACCTACTCTCCCTTACCCACCTTTTTATTCACCTTTGCCTTCCTCTCCCTGCCCCTGCACCCCTCCTTCCCTCCCCTACTCTGAACTGCCCCTTCCTCCCCATTTGACTATTACAATACTTACTCCACGTTGATATATGTACCACATGCTATTTGTATGGGTGGGATAAGTGTGGTAATTTGCACCAGTTCAACGCGTGTGGTATGACTTCCTTGTCCCCAGTAAACATAGCCATATAAGGTAAGCATAGCAACGTGGGAGTAAATATGGAACCTAAATTCGGATGTGGAACTCAGGACAATATTGCACTGTCCTCGATGTTTGTTTTTTTCATAACCCACTCGCCATCGGCTTGTGGGCCACAAAAAAACAAACATCTTGGACAGTGCAATAGTGTCCCTTGTACCATTGTGAGGGAGGCTAACAATTCCCTTTGATATATATATAGCTCCCTTGTATATTCAAACCTCTCCCCCTTCTCTCTCCCTCTCTCTCTATGTCTCTGTCCCCCCTCTCCTTTTCTCCCTCCTCCTCTTTCTCCTCTCTTGCAAACACTTTTGTAAGGTAGGCACAGTTTTTAACAATCCTTATAAACCATCTATACAGCCCAGTTGGCATGAATAGGCAGATCTCCTGCTTTCTCATGCAAAACATGAGCAGTTGTATGTAGGACGTACATTTCATATTCACATCCTGGTTGTATACATTGATGTACATTTGCAGTAGGTCAGCTAGAAAAATAAATACATTAAAGGCAAACGCTATTATGCAATGATAGCTGTGCGTATCCACAAAAACATGGCCAGATTAGACCATAGCATAAACATGTCTAAATTGCACTAGCGGAATCCGCTTTTCGATTGCAACCAATTTACTCCCGCTATTTTGATTGGTTACATAAATTTAGCTGCGCCAATCTATGACGCTCATTTCATGACGCAACATTGTAGGTGCTTGTTTTTGCCGAGTCCGAGGGTTGCGAGACATGCAATGAAGGTAAATAATGGACAAATAACTCTTAAATATATATCATGGCATAAAAATAGAACTAAACTTGAGCTGCATATACGGCAACGCATTCCCGTGTCTTTTGGTGATTGTCTTTCACGCATGCCTTCGGCACTTGTGAAAGACACTCACCAAAAGACACTTGCGTTTTGTGAATATGTTGCCGTATATGCAGCTCGCGTTTAGTTATATCTTACTATTCACTGCCACACCCCCTTTTTCATATACCAAATATACAGACATTTTACATACTATTCCTTAAGCATTGCAGTCTATGAGAAAACGGCCCATTTTTGCACTTTTATAGAATAAAACAAACAGCTAATGGTTACTCCTACTGTCCCAAAATTCTCTGCACATATAGTTCAGGTTATATACTATAAAAAGGGGACAAAATATATGTCATTGAGTTAAAAAAAAAGTTGTAGCTGTCTGAAATAGACATGTTTGGGAAACACAGCTAGCTGTGGGTACTCTCAGTTGTACCCATTTACTATGCAAGTCTATTGGGAAATGCTGCATTTTTCTTTCACGGATTTGGGAACAAAACAACAACGAATACTCCTAATGTCCCAAAATCTTCTACACAAATAGTGCAGGTAATATTCTACCCATATATAGGGAAAAAAATGTATGTCATTGCATTAAAAAACTAATTGTAGCTGTCTGAAATAGACATTTTTAGGAAACATAGAACACTTTGAAAGCAGCAGATTTTTGGGTTGTCAGCCATGCTTCAAAGCCCCATAATTCAGAAACTAGCATGGTGACCCACTACTTTTTTCTTAGTTTCATGAACACACATACTTCAAGAATCATAAACTAAAGAATCAGAAAAATGACATTTATTTTTTTTCGATGGGGAGAAGATAAATTGGTTTTTTTTTTATAAAAATGGTGAAAAATAGGGAGTTTTGATATGATGCATCTTTCGCAAAATGCATACAAAATGGCAGAAAACTGAAATTAGTTCTTTTATTTTGATTTATTTATATTTTTTATTTACCAACGGGATGTAATAAATATGTAATGTACCTCGGGGTACGTCTGCCGAAGTATTATGCATCTCAGTTGCGGCGGGATTCCTCAGGACTATGATGCGCTCCTTCCCTCGGTATCCCGCCACAACCTTGATGCATAATACTTCGGCAGATGGACCCCTCGGTACATTACATCTATGTATGCCATCACCCAGAACTTTCCGTTAGTTGACCACAGTATCAAGAAGTGGCCCAGGGTGGGAAATATATTTTTTATTTGCATTGATTACGTCCCATGGGGTCAGGGGTTTACAGAAATTTTGATAGGATCAGGTTTTGCTGGGATGGGGAATTGGAAACACACATGGGGATATTTTCTTCTCTCCCTCTTCATCTTGTGCTCGCTTCTGTCCCCTTCCCTCCCCCGGTCTCCACTCTTTCATTCTCCTTTCTTCTGGTCTATGATAGAACCACACAAGTAGTTGGTCTGATGTAAAGGATCACATGGACCTGAGATGGTTCTCACATTCACAAGGGGTTATAGCCCTCTCCCTCTAAATCGTTTGCAAAATTTGTGTACACCTTTACCATGCCTTAGATTATACTATACCCTTCAGAGGGAATTTGTCTGAATTAATTTGTTTTCATTTATTAAAATGTCTATTGCAGTTCACTGAAATGAATGAAATAGTATATCATTTAAAACAATTATACAGGTATAATTTTGTCTTTGTGTTAGATAGAAACTAGTTTTACCATTAGAAACTATATATCCAATTGTGTTGGTGAAAATATATGTAGCAAGTTGTAAGAGCATGAAAGACTTCCTAGCATAGGCGTCTCTTTTGGCAAGATCTGTGAATTCAGATCAAATAAAAGTGTTAACCAAACAGTGAAATTGTGAGGGAGGCTAACAATTTCCTTTGATATAGCTCCCTTGTCTATTTAAAATCTTTTACTATTTTTACTTTTCAGATCCGGTTTCCAGAAGTACAAATACACTACTGTAATAAGATATGATAGAGTGAAACAGAAGCATGTTTCTGGGATGAGAGCATCAAACATCCTGTAACCAGTGTTTCCACATAAGTCCAAAGGGGAAATGGTGTAATAACTGTAATACAAAATTGTGGATAGCAAGATGAATGAAATCTTGTAAACCAACATTATTCAGCATTATCAATGTTACAGATGTATCACATTTTATGTCATGCAATTAAAAGAAAATAACCAAACAACAAACTTTGCTGCTGAGAACACCAACACGGAACAAATCAAGGATCTCTCAAAGAAAACAACTTAGAAAGTCACAAACCCAAGGAAGATGCATCCCCTTATGATTGTTTTGTTGTGTGCACTGTTGACCAAGGCTGACTGTGGTCGCTATTTAGAGGGCACATTCAATCAACAAATCAACACCAATGATATTGGTTTTTATCGCAAATTAACTCCAAATCTAGAAACATCTCCTGATCTCAAATTTGACTTTGAGGTGACCTTCAAGAAGGCCAAATGTTGCCCAGTCATATTCTTTTACCCAATGCGCCCAGGTTATTTTTTTACTAATGAATTCTTAACAACAAGATGCCTGGAAGGGCATGAAGGCAGAATGCTTGTTGATTGGGTAGCATTTAGTCCTTTCTACATTTATCTCAAACCGGATGTGCCACATGTATCCTGTGTTGAACAAGGAGAAGATTATGTTTGTACTGGGACAAGATCGGTCCGATTAGTCATGGAAAGAAAATGGTACCTTCTTCTTGGGTATCGTTGTAATCACACACAAAGTCTCAATCTGATGATTAAATCTGAATTTGTCATCAACGCTCCTCTACAATGTCATAAAAGAGCACACAAAGGTAGTTGCCTAAAACAATTCAACTACACATCGCTTGCTTTTCCTAATTTATTTGGTCATCAGAGTGAGAGCGAGGCTAGATCACTTGAGTTATTCATATCTCTGTTCATCCATTGCTACCAACATGCAGTGCCACTTTTGTGTCGTGAAATTTTCCCAGAATGTACCAGAGAAGGCAAGCTATATCTGCCATGTGAGCAAATGTGTGAGGAGGCTGTAGCAGGATGTGAAAAAGAACTAGCTATTTGGGGCATATCCCCCCGTTGTGACTTCCACCCAGACAAGAACAACCATAACTGTTTTTACCAGGCAGTAGAATGTCCTGAGTTAAAACCCCCTGGCAATGGGTCAGTGATGTTTACAGGGGTCTCTCTCCATGATCTTGCATATTTCAGCTGTAACAATGGTTTTGATTTGATTGGGCCTGAAAATAAGACTTGTTGGTTCACTGGTAAATGGACTGAAGGGGCAGTGCACTGCAGAAGGAACAATGAAACTATCACATCTACCCCAGAGAACAATGAGAGTCATACAACACTCATCACCGTGATTGCAGTCTTTGTGAGCTTGCTCTTTGTCCTCATCATTATATGTATTTTACTGCACAAGTGGCTCAAACTTCTTGTTGTTTACAGCTACTATGGCAATGAGTACATCAATAGATGGACCAGTAAAAGCCTGAACAAGATCTTCCTCACATACAGCAGCATTGACCGAGGAGAAATTACAGATCATTTCCTTCCAGACATGAAGAATGAGCTGCCAAAATCTTGGGAAATTCTTACATTTGATGAAAGCTTCACACCAGGGGAGAATCTGGTGGATACAGTACATGAGCATGTGTGGAAAAGTCATGCAGTTATTGTTTTTCTCACAGATAACTTCATCAACAGTCAATGGTGTGAATATGAGTTCGGCCAGGCACATACCCGCCAAGCCAGTGATACAAATTTCCGTCTTATCATTGTAATGAGGAATGCTCAAAGTGAGAAACAACAAGTCAATCTTGACAAACTTCCTAACCATCTCAAGATCTATGTCACAACAAGGGTGTACCTCTGCATGACAGAAACACTTTTCTGGTACAAACTTCGCCGAGCTATCACAGAGTGATTGGAGCATGGCAGCAGTGAATCATTAAAATAAATAGCAGCACACACTTGTACCAGTGTGTTGACACTTCCCATAGACTTAGCATTGAGGGTGATAAATATTCACTCTATCCGTCAACCCAATGAAGAAGGTGGTATTATTCACTAGCGCCAAAATATTGTAAGATTGGGATGGTGACTTGAAAACCTCCTACTAGATAAGGAGAATTGTCCCTTGACTTCTTAATAAATGTCTATCAATCAATCAATGCCAGGCCTATGGTAGATTTGCACTTCTTCTCAACACACTGGTGCAGTGTCATGCCTCAAAAGTACTGCTGTGGACTACCTAGCCTCCCTATTTGTCATCATTGTGTTCCACAGTAGAAGGGCTCTTTTTGTGCCTAGACGCAGTGTGCAACAAAGCATACATCATACAACAGAAGTAGCTGACACAAGCATAAAGAAAAATAGGAATTGGACCTGTTACTTTGAACTAGAGACTCCAGCCCTGGGATATTGACATGTGGTTGCTTATTAATCATTAAAATTAACTCTCATCAAAATTTTATACTACCTATATAGCATCAACTTAATTTGGCTGTTGTTTTCTCCATTAATAACTAGGTTGCTGGGGCAAAATGATGGAATCCTAGAAAGAGATTTCATCAGTTTGAATTATTCATGTACTGTTGCCATCTGTCTTTGTGCAATATGAAGATGTGAAACTGACAGCTCAAGGCACCAGCAGTCTCAGCAATTGACATTTGTGTACCCAGAGGTAATGGGGCATTAAAAGGCTGCTATGTGATTTTTAAAAAAAAGACAATTAACATGTTCATATTCTAGACCGTGGTTATCTAGATAAAGTGTTATATTATCTTACTTTAAAATTAGTCACTCCACCTTTACCTAGCCCAACTAAAAGTAAAGTAAAAAAGTAAAGTAAAAAGTTTAAGAAATGATGACAACAAATGACAAAACAGAAGTAAACAATTTTAACTAATTTAAGTCGATGTAAAGTGAATGACACCAAAGTCAGCTCCAATATTGTATTAGAACCCTTTTTATATTTAACAAAACAATTGTAAAACTTCTTTTATTAAGTTCAGGCACCGAAGAAGAACTGTTGATTACAGAAGGGTCTTCCCCTTTTCCATATGTTTGTATGTAATTGTAATATGTCTATTATAGCATTAATACCCAAGGTTTTGGATGGTCTAAGTGGTCTGTAGCCTGGTGGACAATTTGAGGGGTGTTAGCCCCGAGAATTTCCACCAGGCAACAAACCACTTAAGACCATCCAAAACCGAGGGTATTAGTACTTTTAGACGCGGTTTGGTCAGATTCGACTGAGGGCTTAAGAAAAAAGATTCACCAACCTCTAGACCTTTTATTTACCAGTTCTTTTGACGTCTATAACCCCCATTCCTTACCAGAAGTTGCCGGAAGTGATTGCCGTGCACTATTGTGACAAAAATACACCCCAGAATCTGACCAAACCAGGTCTAAATATATATATAGCTGCCCATTCTTAGAGTGTGGCTGTGAAGGGTTAGCAACTTTGCAACAGGTTATTGATGTTGTCCCTCATCTGAATAGTAGAAAAAAAGTTGATTTTCTCATAATATGATTTATAATATATTTTTCTCATAATATGATATATAATAATAATATCCCTACCTTATATACATGTATACAGTTTAATACTCAAGATATCTCATGAAACCAATGTGTATTGATGTATTGATGTGAAATAAAATGTTTTTTCCTGTCTCTAGTTATCCAGATGGAAGAAATTATTAACCATGAAAAATAAAGACTGGTAGAATATGTCATACTGCAAAATGATAAATTTATACGTTTCTTACCTATAACTACTTTCTTACCTATACATAGTGAAGTCATGCACCCTTTACTAACCAGGCGATATACTTCTGTTTCTTGTATGAGCAAAGCACTTACCTAATGATACCCATTAGACATATGAACCATTATCTTATGTTTTTCACTTGTGATCTTTGGCCACTCAATAAAAATTTCTACCACCTTGTGCCCATAGAAACATGAAGCGTATCAATGAGTCATTGTTTTTTGTCTCATTCTCGGAGTCATGGCTAACACTATTCAATCTAGCCACCATGTAGCTGCCTAGTTTTCAAATGATCCAACCCATGTCCAGGGTAGAACATATTATTCAGCATTTATTGTAGGAGTCAGAGCAAAATGAGTTCCAAAATTAAACAAATATAGATTTGGAACTCATTTTTCAACCAAATTTGGTTTATCTGAGAGGATTGGTGAAGGTGTACATATTCTGGTGACTGGACCCATATAGTAATATGTGTGTCATTGTGTGGCTGTGGGCATGACTTCCCTCCTACAGGTAAACCCGCAGAATACCACTCTACACTCAGACGTGAGTCTGACAGAAAACAGACGACCTAAAATATGCTCTGGTGAACACTACATCAGGACCAACATCCAGGTAATAATATTAATACATAATTCATCTAATATAATAGAGAATCACTCTGTGACCCCTCTGGTTTTTTAAACAAAATTTTATTTGTCAAGATTTTACATCTTCTGTCTTCTGTCTAATGATGTGATACATTTTATACTAGACTAGATACTGTGTGCCTATTCTTGTACTATTGCCCACTCTATCTCAACCTATCTAACCTTCTTATCTTATGAACCAATCTTATCTATATCTCTCTCTATCTCCCTGTCTTTTGCTTATTTGCTGCGTGTAGTTCTGTCTCTTATTATCTCAATATGACTATCACTCCTTACAAACTCACTGGCTAGCCATCCCTTCCTCTGCCGACATTCCCCTCACTCATGCTTCCCTAAGTTATTGTTGCAGCTGATTTGGTACCTTTAAGAGCCAAATCAGCTGAATAATTATTTATGGAGGGCGACACTCGAGTCTTGGCTTTTTACTGGAAGAATGTACAGGACTTTCAAGGTGGATTCCTTTGGATTTGACTGAGGTTACCTGGGTATTGGTCTTTCCTCAATAATTGTTTAAAGTAAGTTGTAGCGTGTGATACAGTTTCCTGGGAATCCCCAGTTTCACAACTCCGCATGGTAGTAGTAGAGTGCTGTTAGGTTGTAAAGGGGGGGGCATGGGGAATTCCAAGTTTCACAACTTTGGTAGTACCAGTGTGTGGGTTTTCTTGATGAGATACTTCCGACCCCAGCTAATTATTTGATTAATAGAGAAATAGCAAGTAATATGTTAGTCTCAGAGCATAACCAGACTGTACTGTACAAAGTGTTTAGTGCATATTTAGGTGGATTTCATGAAAATATGCTATTAATTATTGGGAACCAATTGACAAAAGTTGTCTGAACTGATGCATTGATCAATCAATGTTATAACCATTGGGTCATAAATTCTATAACACAAGAGACAGTATGAGCAATCAAACCTATTGTTTCTTGCGTTGACATCACCAGTTCTGGGGTTTGTGGATAGCTAATCCCTAGGATGGGTTGCAAAAAATGTACTGATCACTTCTGTGAGGTCAATGACTGCTGTCTTAGATATGAAGTCTTTTGCAGGCGAAAAATGGCAAGAAGTAAGATGAACAGACCCACTGTCTGAGGGCCCATGAGACCGACTGATGACACTACTGCTGTACCTGACCTGTCAGGGAATGGTGCAGACAGGAAAAACCTGTATAATCAATGTTTACTGGGCTCTACTGACTGTTATTTCTCTAGTAATTTTTGCCGAAATAGGTACGAAAATAGCATGATGTTAAAATTAAGATTGATTGAAGTAGGCCTGAATAGATTTCTTGTTCAATTTCTATGGAATCTGTGGTTTTCGGCGAGCCAGGCAGCTTAACTAAGATATCAATGTTCATGCTCTTTATGGTGAAACCTAACGCTAATGACTGACGCATCGACTCATGATAGGTTAGGTTTATGTTAAAGCTATGTGTGCTGTCTGCTTATCCTTGATATTTTTTTAGGCAAAACTGTGTATTGTTTTTTCATAATACATGGTTTTGCCCCAAACAGTGTGTTATAGGATTTATGAATTACTTCCTGGCTTGAAAAGATGTGTTATAGGAAATATGACCCAACTCATGGGACTGATACTGGGCATGGGCCGGAAACTATAATAGACTGATAAATATGTTGGTGTGTTATCAGAGCTGGTGGGATTGGGGGTTGGGTTAGGGATTGAATGATTGATTACAGGCAACTCGTGCTTAGTGCCCCTAAAACACGGCAGCTATACACATAGCCAATTCTTTGGATTAAATTGATAAAACAACAATAGAAAGTTTTAATTCTAAAACTAGTCTAAATACTTTATTCTTTCATTTTTTTTAAAAATAGACATGCCAATAATTGGTAAGATGCTGATATGTCTCAATTACTTGGCGCCTAGTCAGTTGAATGGGTTGCCCATAGAACTCGCCTAGAACTTTGAAAGAATTTGAATTCTTTCAAAGATGCTCCTTAATTATTAGCTCAGAATCATGTATCATTGGGTGATTCATTCAATCAATCAACATCCATTTCCATTTAGTCTGTTTTATTCTAATGACATACATGACATGCAACAGCTTAAACTTATTGATAAGCCTAAATGCTTTTTATACCAAATTATTTTATGAAGTGGTGCAAACAAAATGTTTTGCTTATATGAACATGTATGGTCTAAAGTGTCTGGTGTAGACATTATTGAATCTGATTTCTTTCCTCCTTTAAGAATCATTTTATATTTTATGATAGAGAATAAGTTTTGAGATACAATCATACTTGAAATGATAAGATCAAGCGGATTCCAATGGTGGTAAACACACTATTTGTAGAATAATTGATTTGAACTATGCTAGGCATGGAAAGTTGTGGCATGCATTAAGCTAATTGATATATGGCTGGGCAATTGCAAGCCAGGATTGATTGCTATTAACATTTACTCTATGCCTATGGCATGTGCGGACTATTATAAGCAACATTCCCTGGTGCCCTCCCTTCATCCATTTGTTATTCAGCAATAATCAAACAGTGAAATTATGAGCTAGGCTCCATTGATGTACCCTGGCCTATTCACAACCTTTTACTATGGTTACATTTCAGATCTGGTTTCATGCAGAAGGACAAATACAACTCTGTTATGGGTATCACAGTTCATGCCATGCAATTAAAAGAAAATAACTAAACAACAAACTTTGCTGCTGAGAACACCAACACACAGCAAATCAAGGATCCCTCAAGGAAAACAACTTAGAAAGACAACACCCAAGGAAGATGCATCCCCTAACATTTGTGTTGTTGTGTATACTGTTGACCAAGGCTGACTGTGGTCGCTATCTACAGGACACATTTAATCAACAAATCAACACCAATGATACTGGCTTTTATCACAAATTTACTCCTGATCGTGAAACATCTCCTGATCTTCAATTTGACTTTGAAGTGACGTTTAACAAAGCCAAATGCTGCCCAGTAATATTTCTTTCTCCTGTACCCTCAGGTTATGTTTTCAGAAAACAATTCCTAACAAGAAGATGCCTGTCTGGGCATGAAGGCAAAACCCTTGTTGATTGGGTAGCCTTTAGTCCTTTCTACATTTACCTCAAACCAGAAGTGCCACATATATCCTGTGTTGAACAAGAAGAAGATTATGTTTGTACTGGGACAAGATCAATCCGATTGGGCATGGAAAGAGAATGGTACCTTCTTCTAGGGTATCGTTGTAATCACACCCAAAGTCTCAATCTAACAATAAAATCTGAGTTTGTTATCAATGCTCCTTTACAATGTCATCAAAGCATGCACAAAGGTAGTTGCCTTAAGCAATTCAACTACACCTCACTTGGTTTTCCTAATTTGATGGGTCAGCTGAGTGAAAGTAACGCTAGATTGTTTGAGCCGTTCATATCCCTGTTCTCCAAGTGCTATCAACATGCAGTGCCATTTTTGTGTCGTGGACTTTTCCAAGAATGTACTGCTGGTAAACTATATCTGCCATGTCAGCAAATGTGTGAAGAGGGTGTAGCAGGATGTTATACCGAACTAACTGCTTGGGGCACAGTCCCCCGTTGTGACTTCCTCCCTGACAAGGACATTGATGACTGTTTTTACCAGCCAATCAAATGTCCTGAGTTAGAAGCCCCTGGCAAAGGTTCAGTGATGTTTTCAGGGCTCTCTGCCCATGATCTGGCATATTTTAGCTGTAACAATGGTTTTGATCTGATTGGGTCTGAAAATAAGACTTGTTGGTACTCTGGTAAATGGACTGAAGGGGCGGTGCTCTGCAAAAGGAACAATGAAACTATCACATCTACCCCAGAGAACAATGGGAGTCATACAACCCTCATCACCGTGATTGCAGTCTTTGTTAGCTTGCTCCTTGTTCTCATCATTACATACATTTCACTGTGTATGTGGCTTCCTCACATACAGAAGCCTTGACCAAGGGGAATCATTTTTGTCCAACACCAGTATTATGTTCCTAAAATTAGACAATCCTGTTTCAATGTATAATGTCAATGTATAACTTAATGTTAACATTAGATTGGAGGAAGTTAACTATTGAATTGGAAGCTACTAATGTATCAATCTTCGGCTTGTTAGAGATGTAAACCCTTCGGTCAACAGGATATTGTACTTGTACAATTTGGGGGACATGAGGGGGAAGGGAGGGAAGTGTCAAAACAAAAGAAAAGAAAATCAGAAATGTCTAGAAAGAAATAATAAAAAAAGGGTATAAATAACTGCATCAAAAGGGACATGATCTTTGTAAAAGTCACTCAACCCCGAATTAGATACATAAAAGCCCTGAAATAACGATTTTGTTAATAAAAGAATTAACAAATTAAAACAAAATATTATTGTCCATATAAATGTGCGTTTGGAATTAACGTTATTTTTCAAGATTATTAACTGGCTTTAGTTACGTTGTATATTTTTGAGCGATAAAAACAGATCTAATTCTTTTTTGAATGAGCGTTCACATCAAATATGTGGTAAATATTTAACTTTTGGTGAGAAATTTGTAGATTCTTTGTATTTCCGGAATTTAAATGTAGATTCTTTGTATTTCCAGAATTTTAATAAAGACATTACTACAAAAAAAAATATATCTACCATCCCAAGAGAGTTGCTGAGAATTTGGAGGAGCCTCAAATAATTTACTAACTGTATATATAATCATCATAAAAATATTAATAACTGCGTTTTTCATGATTAAGTGGATTAATATGATATTAATTAGGAGGGAGTGAATCGTAATTAGGTATTCTTCAATGCATGGGTACATTTATCATTAATAAAACAGGTTTTAGTACTTAATTACGCTTCAAAACACAGAACTACTTTCTTTCCGAACGACCGCGGTGTATGGATATCGGTACTACTTTCGGATTCTTCATTTTGCCGCCGGATCCTGCCTATAGGCAGATCGAACTATAACCATACATTGTATGCATAGCTCTGGCCTATATATATATAATAATATTATAATATAGGATACCAATACTCAACTGGAATTTGTATCTATCTACTCAATGAAGGGTTGAAATCAAATTAAGAGGGCCTAGGCCTATACGCCGGCTACACACCTTTAGGGTCGGCGTAGCTGCGTGTATGGACTAAGCCTAAGGACCTACTTTTGTATTCCCAGACTCGTAATCGGCCGTTTCGCTCGATTTTTAAGCCTTTTCATACAACTGACCACCAAAAAGCACACATAATCAGACTGGAAATTGTCCAAGCTTTAATTTGATATAAAGTATGCTTCCGAATTCGTGTTATTAGACATTCTAGCATAACTTTTACCAAAACATGTTCTGTCAACAACAACACCGATCAGGACGCAATATTTTAGGACGTAACATCCCCTAATTTATACGTTAGTAACGTGTCCTTAACAACGCTTTTCCCGCGCACAGAGCTTGGTGTGTGACAGTCATTCTATATACAGTTAGTACGGTTAAACTTGTAATAATTTACTAACTGTATATATAATCATCATAAAAATATTAATAATCGTGTTTTTTATGATGGAGTGGATTAATATCATATTAATTTGGAGGGAGTGAATCGTTGTTAGGTTGGGTTCAATGCATGGGTACATTTATCAATAATAAAGTAGGTTTTTATTGTTTAATTACACTTCGAACACAGAACTACTTTCTGTCCGAACAACACTTGTGTAAGGATATGTGCACTACTTTCGGATTCCCGTTTTTCCCGGGCCTACTTTTGTAGGCCTATTCCCAGATTTCGCAGCACTCGTAATCGGCCGCTTTGCTCGATGTACAAGACCTTTTGCCTAACAGTACACACCATTGGACAGGAAATCGTCCAAGCTTTCATTTGATATAAGATATGTTCCTGAATTCGTATTATTAGTCTTTCTGGCCTACCTTTCATCCAGACATTTTTGTCAACAACTATGTCTATCAGGACGCAATATTTTAGGACTTTTTTGCTAAATTTGGCTTGTCTGAGAGGATTGGAGAAGGTGTTGCATATTTTCTTGTGGCATTAATTATATGGGTCAGATTTTCAGAAAATGTACAATTGGCAGCTCTACACATTTAGTAAATTCTGATAAATTAAGCTGCAATTTGGCCAATACTAGGTGAATTCGAATATATTTGGCATTGCATTGATTCTAGCAATCTGTTTGGTTAGGTTGAACTGTGTTTTGAACTTATTTTCGGATGAAATTTGGGTTATTTGAGAAGATTGGCGAAGTAGAATTGTAGATTTTCTGAAAATCTGACCCATATACATGTGTGTCATAGTGTTGGCGTGGGCATGCTTCCCTCCTGTAGGTAGACCAGCAGAATACAACTCTTGATTCAGACGTGAGGGACCAAGTCTGTCAGACAAACTACAATACTCTCTGGTGAACACTACATCGTGACTAACATCCAGGTAATGATATTACAATTCATCAAATATTATAGAAAAGTGTTTTTTGTAATTGAGTATTATAATAATGGTACTATATGAGAAGTATGAATATGTTTTAAGGGAGGTGGGATTTAGTGACCAACAATAATGGCAGTTGATAATTCCAAAACGATATCTACAGTGCTCTAGTCATTAAAAAGAAAGTGTTTTGAGATTGCCGAAGAGGTAACTGAAATAGTCCACTTTTACATGTTTTTGTGGGGTTATCCAGGATGGAATATGTTGTTCACCTAACTACCATGATTTGTTCTATGTAACATCAGAATTAAAATCGCTGTACAGTTGAAAAAAATGGAAAAAAAGAAGAAAAGGAGATATTACCTATGTTTGTCATATCATTCAATTATTGTTGTACTCAGTCAGCTCGATATAACCTGGTTCGAATTATAATCTAGTTTGGTGATAAATCCGTTTTGCAATAATAATAATAAAAAAATATTATAGAGAATCACTTGCCCTCTGTGTCTGTCCATCTTTGTATTTTATAATGTGATTCTTCTCTCTATCTTAGCTCTTTAAGTAGGAATATCCTCATAAAATTCTCATCAATTGCTGCAAGTAATTCAATAAATAGGAAAAAAGCCAACTTAAAAACATCTGAAGACAACAAGTACTGTTCCCTAAACCCAGATTTGAATTCGAAAATAGCCGAGAAGCAAGCTGACGTGCATCCAATTGCTAGTCATGCGAGATCCTAAATGCTAGATTAGCTAAGACAAAGGTAATCTTCAACAACCAATCTTTTAACTACAAACAATTGGAACCAATCCAAGGTAGTGTTTAAATGGCAGGTGTTTCTATAGAGGAGACTGAGACGTGCTCAATAGCCCAGGGCATTGGTTTTCAAGGTGGACTGGTGAATTATTGATCCCCATTGTCTAACTTTCACCATTTCTTCGATTTTTTCTCCATGAAGTAGTAATAAGGTTATGTGGGTCAGATCGTCAGAAAATGTACAATTCGCCTTCACCAATACTCTCAATTAACCCAAAATTAAGAAAAAAATGTGCTTCAAAACTCAGTTCAACATAACCAAACAGATTGTTTGAATCAAAGCAATCTTAAATATATTCGGATATACCTACTAGTATTGACCATTTTTACTGTCTAATTTAGCAGAATTTCCTAAATGTGCCAATTGTACATTTTCTAAAAATCTGACCCTGATACACGTGAGCCAGTAAGAAAACAGGAGAAGATTGTGTAGGATCAAACCGAATATGGGATGACATGAAAATTGAAAGAATGACAGAGATATTTGAGGGAAAATTAGCCCAGAATGAACGTCTTGCTATTTTCTTAGTTTCTACCAAAAGTAATAATATGGTGGAGTGTACAACAGATTGTTACGGGAGAGGGGGCCTCTCTCTTTCCTCTAACAAACTGAACAAGCCTAGAGCTAATCTACCTTGCCAAAATAAGCTACGGTCTATTTTGGAAGAGTTTTTTACTGAGCTTATGGGTCAGACTTCCAGAAAATATACAATTGGCAGCTCTACACATTTAGTAAAGTCTGCAAAATTAGGCCGCAATTTAGTCAATACTAGGTAAATTCGAGTATATTTGGAATTTCATTGATTCTAACAATCTGTTTGGTTAGGTTGAACTGTATTTTGAACTTTATTTTCGCCTGAAATTTGGGTTATTTGAGAGGATTGGCCAAGGTGAATTGTACATTTTCAGAAAATGTGACCCATATATGGACGGATAGACATCAACCAGGTCCTCTAATAATTGCACGACATTGTGGCATGTGCCAAGATAATCTCTCCATACCTTGAGGTCATTAGGTGCATAAATAAATACGTTGTTCGAATGAGCGCTCAATGAAAGTATAGTCTGTCCGAAAAGTAGTTGACACGTGATTCCTTAGGACCTTTAAGGGGAGGGAAAAGTGGGAGATTTTTTACTTCTATTTATGACCTGTCAACCTGTTAAGGACCTGTCAACCCTTTACCCAGCGAGCCGCTCATTGCAATCAACCATGGGGAAACAGGGCCAGTATAACCAGCTCTTCCTTCCATCTAAGCAAAACAACAGCTGCAGTAAATGGAACATAGGCAATGCAATACAATACAGCTGGATGTTTGGCCATGGTTGGTCGCAAACTACCATGGTCAGTCGCAAACGGCGATTCAGGGGGCAAAGGTTTGAAGTAAAAAATCTCTCACTTTTTCCTCCCCTTAAAGGGATTAAGGAATCACGTGTCAACTACTTTTCGGACAGACTATAGAGTATAGATGAATATGAAACAGAGAGGACAATGACATTGAACTATAAACAACAACAACAAGTCGGTAAACCTTTTTTAAGCTAAAACTTTATTGTATAATCAAACTTAGAAACCTTAGTGGGGAAATGAGCCGGGGATTGGGATTTAATCAATTAATATTTAACTTTGAATAGGACAGGCTTTTGTACATCACGATATCTCGTTAAATGAATAACAGGTATTTAAACATAAAGGATCCCCCAGGAAGACCTCCATATGGAGAGGCTGGCGTCCTGTTCCGAAAAAGATGTAACTTTGCGATTCAGAATAAAATATATATATTATATATATATAATAATGAATGAGAATGGAGAGGCTACCTTGGGAAATTAAAATTCAATTTTTTGTAAAAGTTTTAGATAAAGGTTAAATAAATATATATAATATTGGCAAAGTGGAGTAAAATTGAATTGATATGAGTGGATTGAGTTTTGTGAAATGAGATGTATGCTTAAATTTTAATGAAATAAATAAATGATAAGTGATGAGGGTAAGAGATGATACAGATTAGGTGTGGGTGGGTGGGAAAATTGAGGTGTGTTGGAAGCAGTGGTGGAAAGGTAAAGTAAGGTTTGGAGCCGTATGGGCGGCAGGTGTATTGTTAGTAGGGGAAGGGATGAGTTGAGGTGAGTGGGTTGTAATTGGCTAGCAACAATGCCACAGCATCTCCTAATTGAAGTGCTATCCATTTGCTAACAAGCCAGAGACTTGTTCAGAGACAATTCAGAGAGGTAGGGGAGGGGGCCGTCCAAGCACTCCCATGAGTTCAGAGGTCGAGGGGGCATGTTCAGAGGTCAATTTGGATATGAAAGCATGAATGATAATTCCCACTTCAACCCAGATTCCCAGCACTTTGATCCAGCTCAGAAAGAAGATGACTTGGATGATCAATACGAACAAGAATATGTTGAAAATGGCGAACAGTAATCCAGATGAACTAGCCCAGATTTACCGATCCTTACCCATTCTAGAGGCAGACTGCTTAATGTGTCAAACAGTGAAATTGTGAGAGAGGCTAACAATTCCCCTTGATATACTTTGGTTTATTCAAGACCTTCTACTACTTTTCAGATCCGGTTTCCAGAAGTACAAATACAACTCTGTGATGAGATACCGTAGAGTGAAACAGAAGCATGTTTCTAGGATGAGAGCATCAAGCATCCCCCAACCATTGTCCCAGTGTTTCTACATGAAATAAGTCCAAAGAGGAAATGATGTCACGTGATAACTGTGATATAATATAGTGGGTACCAAGACCTGAATAAATGAACATCTGGAAAACCAACATTATTCAGCATTATTAACAGTACAGATGTATCACATTTCGTTTCATGCAATAAAGAAAACCAACTAAACAACAAACTTTGCTGCTAAGAACACCAACACAGAGCAAATCAAGGAAAATATTTAACAAATTTGAAAGACACAAACCCAAAGAAGATGCATCCCCTTATGTTTGCTTTGTTGTGTGCACTGTTGACCAAGGCTGACTGTGGACGCTATCTACAGGATACATTCAATCAACAAATCAAAACCAATGACATTGGCTTTTATCACAAATTTACTCCCTATGGTGAAACCTCTCCTGATCTTAAATTTGACTTTGAAGTTACCTTCAAGAAGGCCAAATGCTGCCCATTGATATTCCTATACCCCATGATCCCAGGTTCTTTTTTTGGTAATAACCTCCTAACAACAAGATGCCTGTCTGGGCATGAAGGAAAAATCCTTGTTGATTGGGTAGCCAATAGTCCTTTCTACATTTACCTCAAACCAGAAGTGCCACATGTATCCTGTGTTGAACAAGAAGAAGATTATGTTTGTACTGGGTCAAGATCAGTCAGATTGGGGATGGAAAGAGAATGGTACCTTACTCTTGGGTATCGTTGTAATCACACACAAAGTCTCAATCTAACAATAAAATCTGAGTTTGTTATCAATTCTCCTCTAACATGTCATCGAAGCATGGGCAAAGGTAGTTGTCTGAAACAATTGAACTACACATCACTTGGTTTTCCTAACTTACTGGGTCAGCAGAGTGAAAGCGAGGCTAGATTGTCTGAGCAGTTCACATTCCTGTTCTCCCAGTGCTATCAACATGCAGTGCAATTTTTGTGTCGTGGACTTTTCCAAGAATGTACCCTTGGAGGCAAGCTATATCTGCCATGTAGGCAAATGTGTGAGGAGATTGTTGAAGGATGTGAAACAATACTAAATGCTTGGGGCACACTCCCCCGTTGTGACTTCCTCCCAGACAGGAACATTGATGACTGTTTTTACCAGGCAGTAGAATGTCCTGAATTAAAAGCCCCTGGCAATGGATCAATGAAGTTTACAGGGGTATCTCCGAATGATCTAGCATATTTCAGCTGTAACAATGGTTTTGATCTGATTGGGTCTGAAAATAAGACTTGTTGGTTCTCTGGTAAATGGACTGAAGGGGCGGTGCACTGCAGAAGGAACAATGAAACTATCCCATCTACCCCAGAGAACAATGATAGGCATACAACCCTCATCACTGTGATTGCAGTCTTTTTTAGCTTGCTCTTTGTCCTCATCATTATATGCATTTTACTGCACAAGTGGCTCAAACTTCTTCTTGTATACAGCTACTATGGCAATGAGTACTTCAATAGATGGACTGGTGAACACATGAGCAAGATCTTTCTCTCATACAGCAGTCATGACCGAGAAGAAATTACAGATCATTTCCTTCCAGACATGAAGAAAGAGCTCCCAAAAGCTTGGGAAATCCTTACATTTGATGAAAACTTCACACCAGGGGAATATTTGGTGGATACAATACATGAGCATGTGTGGGAAAGTCATGCAGTTATTGTTTTCCTCACAGATAACTTCATCAACAGTCGATGGTGTGAATATGAATTCAGCCAGGCACATACCCGCCAAGCCAGTGATAAAGATTTTCGTCTTATCATCGTAATGAGGAATGTCCAGCGTGACGAACATCAAGTCAATCTTCACAAACTTCCTGACCATCTCAAGATTTATGTCACAACAAGGGTGTACCTCTGCATGACAGAAACACTTTTCTGGTACAAACTTCGCCGAGCTATCACAGAGTGACTAGGGCATTGCAGCAGTGAGTGAACACAAAAATTGCAACACACCTTTGTACCAATGTGTTGGCCAAAGTATAGAGGGTAACAAATCTTCATCTATCTGTTGCCCATTAGAGGATTAAATATTCCATGGGTCATAATCAAAACTTGTTTGCGCTTTTGATGGCTGACTGGTCATCAGATTTTTTAAGTTCTCTTGGAGTGGTGAAAGGACCATGAAAAATTATAACGGCAATGCCAAGCCTATGAGAGTTTCACACTTCATTGCATGTTCATTCACTATTTGGTCAGTGATGTAAGTGATGTAGGCTTACAAGGGTGTCCCGAATATAGAGTCAAATGGAGGAACTATGTTGTCCCTTATGTAAATGGATAAAACGCACAAAATATTAGGTTGCACTAAATACCAATAGAACCATTACATTCGAATAGTAGCAAAGATGTTGATCATCTCATAATATTTTAGGGTAATACCTATACCTATACATGCAGTTTAATACTCAAGAGGCTCCCCAGCTAGGAAGTGAGCTCATGTAGATCTCACTATGAGCTCAGAAACTTCTCATGTATGTGATATCAGAACTGTGAGGTCTGGGTGAGGTTTTTGTGATCTTGCATATGTGATCTCACATGAATGGTTTCAGTGTGATCTCAGTGTGAGTTCACAAGTTCTAGCTCACATTTAGCTAACAGCTGTGATATCTCAGTGAGCTCAGAAACTTCTCATAGATGTGAGATCAGAACTATGAGGTCTGGGTGAGATGTTTGTGATCTTGCATATGTGATCTCACATGAATGGTTTCAGTGTGATCTCAGTGTGAGTTCACAAGTTCTAGCTCACATTTAGCTAACAACTGTGATATCTCAGTGAGCACAGAAACTTCTCATAGATGTGAGATCAGAACTATGAGGTCTGGGTGAGATGTTTGTGATCTTGCATATGTGATCTCACATGAATGATTGGTTTTTGGCAACATTGGTAGAGTGCCAATTTTTGAGACATTTGACCCACTAGTTGTCGGCTATCCTGTGCTGATGGAAAAGAAATAACCCCCCACAATTGTTGGCCCATGTCTCTAGTTTCCGTAGATACCAAGGACAAGTCAATCGGGCCAGAAATAAAAGCGTAGCAGTGTTTTTGTGAGGCCATGTCTGGTCGAAATATAAAATCTTCCATTATCGCCATGCCGAACGTCCCGCCGATCAGACATGGCCGATCGTTTCGCCACATCGTAGACGTTGTAGACATTGTTGAGAGTTGCCATTTAGAGACATTTGAAAGAAGACATTACGGACTATAGATGCTGCAAATTTCAAAACGTTCGACGGAGATTCAGGGTGTTTTTAGAGCGCCCGGATTCGGAACAAAAAAAAAATTCGGGACCCCACAAAAACGATAGGATGCCGTAAGTGGTTTTGACTTTTCCCGAATTTCTGACGGGGGTGGCATCGGCCGATCCGTGCACAAAAGATATACAGACTTGACCGTCAATGTCTCTAGATCATGCAGGTCTTTGGTTTGAATCGATACGAGCAAGTGGGAGGCTATGAGAGACCAAAACTCGATGCAACCTCCAACCGGGCCAAGAGCAACATGTTTGGGCGATTTTTGTACAACATAACAAAAACGAAACAGTCGATTCGGGCCACTTTTAGGGCAGCTAGGGCTTAGATTTTCAAGTATGGCATGCAGCGGGGCCTGTTCCACCCTGGTGCCAAAGAAATTTCGATTCCAAGCATTCCTTCATATTCAAAACAAAGGATTCGTTTGAGATTGTAAAGTGGGTAGGAAGGGTCAGACTTTTTAGGTACATGTCTATGGCAGAACAAGTGAAAAATTCGACTTTTTTCTGGTGGCCCATAGAAATTTTGTGAGATATTGACCTAGTCCAGTTTTTTCCCCTCTTTTCAAATCTGGCCTCCAATTTTTTCTATTGGCATTATTGGCGACGTTATTGGCAATTCGACTGTTTTCACCAGGTGGCAGCACCATAGAACTTGGCTTTCACTAGGTGCCCTCACAGGTTACTACATGCCATTTACAATTTATATTAGAACAAAAGTCTCACTAGTAATACTTATATGAGGCATTTATACCTTATAGATATTACACTTTATAAACTTGGAAATATTGAAAGCAATGAAATCAATACTTTATTTGTATAACTTACCTGCTTGATGTTGAAAAATGTTGTGAAGAAAGCACCCTTATAATTCTAATATTATTACTATGAGTACTACTGAAGTACCCAGATTGTCAAACACCAAGTTGCAATGGATACCTATGTCAGCCACAGGAGAGGATTGTATTAAGGGTAAGTTTAAGTGATGGAAATGGATGAGAAACTCTGAAAAAGTCAAGCAAAGGGACTGCATATAATATGCAGTCTCTCCTTGAATGCTCTTGGGCGAAATGCTTCTGTGGAGAAACTTTCTACCTTAGCACTGAGCACAACAAAAACAAGTCTAGCCTTGTCATCTTATTGATTAATAAGAGTGAGATTGTGTAAGAGTATACTGTTAGTTCACAATATGAGGCCATTGTGACATTAGATATTGACCTCACCATGAGATCATAGTATGAGTATACTGTGAAGTCACATTGAGAGATCATATTGATGCCACTGTGAAGTTACACTTTGACCTCACCCGTGAGGTCATACTTATGACCTCACAGTGAGATCATAGTATGAGTATACTGTGAGGTCACATTGAGAGATCATTTTGATGCCACTGTGAAGTTACACTTTGACCTCACCCGTGAGGTCATAGTATGAGCTCACTGTGATAAATATTGTGAGCTCTCAGTGAGCTCACTGTGATCACACATTCTTAGCTGGGTCAGATATCTCATTAACCCTATTTGTGTTGATATAAATAAATGTTTTTTCCTGTCTCTACTTATCCAGCTGAGAGAGCTTATTAACCTAGAAAAATAAAGACATATCAGCAGAAGTAATTATCTCTGCCTCATACATGTCTAATTCATCTACTGATGGAATATGAACATAAAACTGGTAGAATATGTCAAACTGCAAATGATGAAAAAATGCTTTGTTTTTTTTACAAAAAGAAGTACTTTCTTATATAGATACCTACTTGCACTTGCTCTCTTTGAGAGATATGACATGCAACATTTCCTAACCAGACAATGTCTTTCTGTTTCTTGTATAAACAAAGAGCTTACCTAATTATACCCATAAAATACAGCCATAGTAAAATGGCAGTGGCTTCAATATAGAATTTTCACAAGATGATAGGCTGCAATGAATACCTACACCAAATTAAAGATAGAAATGATTATGTATTAACTTTTGTGATGAGAGAGATACACAGTGTCATTTTTTCACTGAATGTAACTTGTGTTCTAAAGATCTCTGGCTGAAGGTAATAATGTGGGTTGAGAAATAATGATCTACTTACAGGTATAGATGAGAAAGAAATTAACAAATGTGATGTTTGCTAGGTTATGATGATGGCAGCAAGCAAAAAGAATTAGTTAATTGTCTGATTTTAGCTGCAAAGTGTTGTATATATATAAACAGGGGTAGTAGATATGAGATTCAGTGCAAGTCTAGTTGACTTGTTGTTGTTTTACCATTGAATAACATGGGTCGGCCTTCAAGGTCAAGGTATGGGCAACACTCGCTCAACCACGTTTTGAAGCCTTTCAGATCTGTCTGGTTCTGACTGTCATCAAATACTTATGCTTTACCCTACTTACAGGTTTTTTAAGAAAACTTATTGTTTACACCAGAAAGTGTATTATACTCTCTACTGTTAATGTATGCCTTTCCCCTGTATAACTTCTGCTATGTACTTTGTATCCCTTGCTCAATGTATTGTGTTAACATGTACCAACACAACTTTGTGTATTTGATCCAAAGAGTGACTATGCTGTGTAGCACTCGATCCGGGGTCTGACCTTGCACCTTCAGTCAGAATATCAAACAACTGAGAGTGAATAAAGCCCCGATAACAGAATAGCTTGTCTGGTCTTCCTTTCCCTTTGTTGAGAAGATTACCGAACCTGGGTTGTGGAGTATAGCACAACAGTTATCATGGGCCGGATAGCTAGTGTCACCATTTACTTGAGAATCACCTGTAGCTCACTCTGACTGGTATGCCAACCAGCGGGTTCACTACACAGGGATTGTTCCCTGATAATATTATAATTTTTCAAGCTTTTATTAATGAATTCGAAGTCAATTTAAGGATAGGAAAAATAGCAATGTCATACAGGGTAAAGGGAAGAAAAAGAAAAAGACCAGAGAGAAAATCAATAGATGAAATGGAAAGTAATGTTTAAATAAGAGGTTGTAAGAAAAGAAACTACCAAGGGGAAGCTTAAAGTGGTAAGAAAAATGTGAAAACCTTTTTATCTAATTGCGAAATTGTCTACGTCTTAATGTGAGCAACTTTTCTTATGATGAAATGATTAATCCTTCCACAGGCAGGTTATGTTCAAATAAGCAAGAGGGAGCTAAAAGTGGTAAGAAAAAAGTGAAAACCCCCAAAAAGATGTTTTAAAGGAGATGGATCAAGTGGCCTCTTTTAGCACTGTAGTAGATGCCAAGATATCTTGAATAAAACTTGTTATTTAAAAATAATCATCATGCATTTGGATTTTATAGATCATTCACACAAGCTATGATATTAGTGAAACATAATAATGTTATAATGTTACCTAATAACCAGCACAAATCTTCATTCAGGTATTTTCTTTTATTTGTTATATCCAATAAGAGCCATCTGGCATTGGCTATGATATTACCTGTTTGTAAGTTCATATTTAAAACCAAATGATCTCCACTACACTGCCACAGACATACAGACAGATAACTGATCCTACAATACCCCTAAGAAATACTATTGCTTGTTCTCTGATTCTAAAAACTACTATTACTTATGCACCACTCCTTTCTGTTCAGTTGTAGCACCACACACAACAACCTCTGGTAGAAGATTGTAAACATCACTGGTCACTAGTCCCTGTGAGCCTTGTAACTCCTTTCATCACAATTGACTGTATAAATATATTAAATTGAGAACAAAAGGGTCTCATAGTGTCATAGTGGTAAACCCGTATATGATCGCTTGGGGAGTTATGAGAAAGAAGCAACACCAGATGCTTAGTGAGATAATCAGAGATTTGATCTTAAAGCTAGAAGCCAGACAAGATGCTTAGTGAGATAATCAGAGATTTAATCTTAAGCCACATATTACTGCTTCTAATTTATCTGAGATAAACTGCAAGCCCCACACAGATCAGCTTCTAATCAATGAAGGACATTTGTCTACTCAATAGCATCATTTGCAGATTACCGTACATCTGCAAATAACAACGGTTTGTAACATCACAGATTCCAAGACAAAAATGTTCCCAATTATACATAAGATGTGTGTCATAGTGTCGCTGTAGCACACCGCAGACTTCATTCAGACGTGAGGGACCAAGTCAGACAGACGACCTAGAATACGCTCTGGTGAACACTACATCGTGACTAACATCCAGGTAATAATATTACTACGTAATTCATCTATTATCATAGAGAATCAATTGTGTGCCTGTCCATCTTTGTCTTTGATGTTATTGTTATTGTGTTTGATGTTATTCTTCTCTCTATCTTAGCTCTTTACTCCATACCCTCGTCTATATCCTCCTCCTCTCCCTCTGTTATCTATATCTGCTTTTTGTTCCTCCTTTGTCTATATCTGCCTCCTCTCCCTCTCTTATCTATATCTGTCTCCCTCTCTTGTCTATATCTGTCCCTCTCTTGTTTATATCTGTCCCTCTCTTGTCTATATCTGTCCCTCTCTTGTCTATATCTGTCTCTCTCTTGTCTATATCTGTCTCCCTCTCTTGTCTATATCTGTCCCTCTCTTGTCTATATCTGTCCCTATCTTGTCTATATCTGTCCCTCTCTTGTCTATATCTGTCCCTATCTTGTCTATATCTGTCTCTCTCTTGTCTATATCTGTCCCTCTCTTGTCTATATCTGTCCCTATCTTGTCTATATCTGTCTCTCTCTTGTCTATATCTGTCTCTCTCTTGTCTATATCTGTCCCTCTCTTGTCTATATCTGTGTCCCTCTCTTGTCTATATCTGTGTCCCTCTCTTGTCTATATCTGTCCCTCCCTTGTCTATATCTGCCTCCTCTCCCTCTCTTGTCTATATCTGTGTCCCTCTCTTAACCTAATGTAATCTCTTTAATCTTATCTTTACCTCTCTCCGCTCCCTGTCTCTTGGCCATTCACTGGCTGTAGTTATGTGTTTCATATTATGTCATAGGACTCTCACTCCCTTGTTAACTCGCTGGCTAGCTGTCACTTCTCCTGCCTACTTTCCCCTAGCTCATACTTCCCTAAGTTATATGATTGCTGCTAATTTGGAAACTTCATGAGCTGTAACACATCAAAATACTCAAATTTTATGGATCCATGTATACATAAATTTGTGGAAGGTCAGGTAAAAAAAAAAATACATTAAACCAACCAATAATGTACAGTGATAAAATGCAAAGTTGATATTGCTGTAGGCCCAAGTGTTTTTTTTTTTTGTTTTATTTTTTACAAATCTTTATTGAAACCTATCCTGCCATCTTGGCTTCTACAATGCTAAAGGACATTTTAAGAGTTAACTTGTTGTTCCTCGCTAGGGATGTACGAGATGATATATCCGAGTAAACCACCAGGTGGCGTTACCATATATAAGGCCCGGCCTTTGTATTTCTTACCATATACTACCCAGCTTTCGACACACATATACAGTGTTAATCTTTATTTTTATTATACCAACTCAATATTTTCGGTTATGTCCGCCTCCAGATATCTCCAGAGCTTGTTCTCCTCCTTGCTAACTTTTCTAAATTTATGCGAACTTATTACAACTCTACACCTTATTCTTAACTGATACAGTGCATTTTTGGCATTTGCATTACCATCATCAAACAATTTCTGCCTGTGAATAAAGGCTTTAATTTGGAGGAATATCCAGTTCATGATTTTCGAATTGAGATTAGTTATTTCAATTCCTAATAATATATTCCGCAAATCCATCACAAAAACACCTCTTCTCTTGTGTATTATTGGTTCACCATTTGTATTTACATTCAGGTGTCCCGAATCATAAATCATGCGATAAACAATCTTCCACAGGCTAGTAGTTGCCTTACATGATACAAAAAAGTGGGCTAGATCATCTTCATCAGAGCAAAAGCTGCATTTCCTATTCTTTTTAATGGTTATATCGGATGAATATTTATTACATGTTATGATCTTATGCAGTATCTTATACTGGAAGGCCTGTATCCTAGTTTCAGTTGACACCTTCAATTCAGCAATTTCAATATTCACCGTACCCCTTTGGGGTTTATCTCCCTGATGCCTTAAGGCATTCAACCACTTCACAGGAATCGCATCTTTTAAAATTTTCCAATGGGCCCTTGAAGGGTAAAAAGCATAGTTCTGTATCAACTCATTCATAGACATAATATCTTTATGTTCATTTAAGATGTCACCAACAGCCGATATACCTCTGGCTTCCCATTTTTCCCAATATAGTTGTTCACTTTTATTCTTGATCAATCTATTATGCCATAACCTTTCTCGCAAGATTTCATCAGCATCTTTAGGCTCGTAACGATAATAATATCTATTCCATATTTCGAATAAGTCCGCATAGAATTCATTCAACGCTTCTTTGGGCCTGGACCTCGACATGATAATATTCCCCACCCTTCTCCCATGGAACTCTTCCAGGGCTTTAAAGCTTGACGAATCATGTTGGAGCATCAGTTTTTTATCCACATTAACCTATTGGTTTCATAAATCTCCTCTAGGAGTCTAAGTCCTAGGCCACCATTCTCTATAGATTGAGTTAAAAATGGGGCACTAATTTTACAATGCGGACCTTTCCATATAAAATTCAATATAATACCATTTATCTCTTTTATGAGAGGTTTACCAAAGGCAATACATGACAAAGCATGTTGAAAAATAGGCATAAGAAACACATTACAGATAAGAACCTTACCTTTCAAGGTTAAAAATCTATTATTCCATTGGCTTATAATCGATTTAACATGAATAATGCTCTCTTCACTGTTTATCTTATACAGGGTTTTTTCATTTCTCGGATACATTAATGTTATTCCCAGCACTTTCATTCTATCCACCCATTTGATTTCTTTCAACCTAGGGTTACTTATTCTAATTCCACCAATATTAAAACCTTGGGATTTCGTGGTGTTCAATTTTAATCCTGATGCTGAATAAAAATCATCAATTATCTCGATCGTTCTCACAAGAGATTCTTCATTACATACAGTTATCGATATATCATCAGCAAATTGGACAAACTTCGATTGCGTGTTTGCTAACTTAATACCCAGAATATTCTCTTCTTTTCTTATTCTCTCAGCTAGCTTCTCTATAACTATTGTAAACAGAATTGATGAAACAGGATCACCCTGCTTCATTCCTCTTTGGATATCAATCCAATCTGATGTCGTTCCATTATTAATAAAAGTTGCTTTCGAGTAAAAAAATAAGGCCTCGATCCATCTAATAAACTTATCATTGATATTATGAGCTTCAAGAGCAGCCCTCATAAAGGGCCATTCAATGGAATCGTACGCTTTAGAAAAATCCAGCGATGCTATTAAACCCTGTTCTTTTTTCTTCTCTAGTACTGAAATAATATCATCTAACTTTCTAACAGCAGTTCCAATATGTCTTCCTTTTACGAAGCCGTATTGATCATTACTTATTAGTTGAGGTAGGAATTGCGTTAATCTTGTAGCTAAAACCTTCGACATGATCTTATAATCCACGTTTAGTAGTGTTATGGGTCTCCAGTTTTTTATAAAGGACAAGTTGCTTCCATTTTTTGGGATTACACTTATAATACCTCTTTTTTGATCCGCTGCCATTTCACCCTCTTCAAAACATTGCTTCATCATTGACATAAACATATATTTGATCAACTCCCAGAAATATTGGTAGAATTCGATTTGAAAGCCATCACAGCCCGGAGATTTATTTTTCTTTATGGCCATAACTATAATTTTTGTCTCTTCCTCTGAGAAATCTCTACTTAAAAAATCATTCTCTACGTCATCAATTTGGACAAATTCCTTTCAGTCTGAAAATTCATTTATTTTATTTATGTCTACTCTTCCACTTTTATATAAATTTCTGTAGAAGCTTTCTCCTTCTTTCAATATTTCTCCTGGGTTACAAGAATTCTTGCCATTAATATTCAACATGTTAATTACCTTCTTTTCCGCTCTGTATTTTTCAATCGCACAAAAATATTTCGTGGGTTTCTCCCCATCCACAGACCATTTCGCTCTTGATCTTATCAAGGCACCTTCTGCTTTCTTTAAATCAAGCTCTCTTAGTTCTGTTATAATGGTATTTCGCTCATGAACCTCTTGTGGATTTAGCCTTTTTCTCGAATCTAATATTTTTAACTTTTGCTTTTGAGAATTATATTTATCTCTTTTTTCTTTTGCAATCCTAGATGATACTTTTATAGCCAGGTCCCTGACTCTTAATTTAAAAAATTCCCATTTTAGCTTATGGCTTAGAGGCTGCTTCTGCACATCATTACATATCTCTTCAACTCCTCCACAAAAGATTTCATTGTACAATAATTGAGTATTGAATTTCCAGTACCCTCTCCCCTTTGCTGTACATTGGGTTTGTAGTAAGTATCAATATTCATGTCCCCAACGACCATCAATTGGTCATACTCTTGATCTTCAATGTTACTCTGAACCTCAGCAAAAAAATCTTTTTGCTCGAGGAAAATACCACTACTGGGTGCATACACATTAAAAATACATGTTCTGACATTTTTATATTTAATATTGTCAAATAACCATCTACCATTTTCACTTCCTCCGTGATTTACCACCATACCTTTTAGGTCTTTCGAAATAAGAAATAAAACACCTCTGGACGCTGTAGTTCCGTGCGAATATACTATTTGGCCAGGCCACTGAGAGTTCCAAATCACCTCTTTGTTAATAGAAGAATGGCTTTCTTGCATAGCAATGATTGTTCTTGAACTATTCTTATAATCATCAAAAACAGCCCTTCTTTTTTTAACCTCTCCTAACCCATTTATTTTAATTGATATGATTTTTATCGCGGATTTCGACAGTTCGTTATTGTCCTCCATTGGAGTGGTTAGACGTCCCCTAGCTTCTTCTCTCTTCACTTCATTATTCTAGAGGGCTCCATCCTTCTGATCCTCTTTTTTGCTTTCAGGGGCATTCTTCTTTTCTTCTTCTATCGATCTCTGAATAGCATTTCTTACCCTAGTCCAACACTTCCCCATCAGGTTCCCATTTGGTGGCCATGCGAAGGTGTTCAGTACATTAGGGTCTTGGAGACCAATACCGATACCCCAGATTTTATTTGTGGGGGCTGCTTCTCCCAGGGTTTTCTTTCCTGTGCTGAGGAGATAATCCCTTACATTTCTGTGCATTTTCGCCTTGACTCTAAGAGCCCTCATGACAATCTCCCCCTTATGCTGGTCCCATTCATCCAATTTCCCAGTCACCTGGGACATATATCTTTTACACTGTACTGGGTCGGTTGTAGTCAGGGCTAAGGATGGTTTTTCCGTGTCCTCTCCGATGATGGCTCTATGGTACAGCAAATATTGTTCAATCGTCTGGAACTCATGCCCTCCCATCGAAATGGGGGCCTTGTAGTGATTTGATAGCGGGTTCGAGGCTGAGAAAAATACAAATGCATTGTCGTTTTCTTGCTTAGACAATTGTGAAGGCATCAATTCTGTGGGGACTCCGTTCAGTTGATCATGTCTATATGGGACATTGTCGATAAATATACATCCCCTTACCACTCTGGTCTCATAGTTCTTTGCTTTGGCCGCATCCGCCACCATGTTAAGCTTTATCTGTCTCTGCCTCACGATCCAGGGCAAATCTCTCTTAAGATATGGACCCTTATAATCTTCTTTTTTAACATCATCTGGCACAAGACAACCTCTCTCTGCCCAGACTGTTTGCGCATCCTCCAAGGTTTCAAATTCTACCTTTATTGGAGCCCCAATCCTGTTGTTAACTCTATAGGCTCTTTTCACCACGATACCATCAAGGTCAAGAGACTCTCCTATAAAGGCAAGTGCTATGTCCAGCACAACCTCATCTTTGAAGGATTTTATTCCCATGAATAGCAAGTTCTTTTCTAGTTTTTTTGTCTCACTATCGATGAAGTTTTGATCATTCGTTATCTCCTGCCTTCTTATTTTTAAATGATCAGTATCTGTAATGCTTGGTCTAGCCCCGGCCTCAGCGGCAGCTAATTTTTCTTCATGTTCTTCCAGCTTTTTCTTGATTTGTTCTATGTCCAGGTTTCTGGCCACATTTTCCTCCAGAATATCATCAACCTTGATATCGATCGCATCCATTCTAACTTCGGATTTATCTTGCCTGTCATGTATGTCATCTATTTCCCCTAGCTTGCTGAAAAGTGCTTCGAAGTTTCTCTCTGCTCTTGCTGATGCTTCAGCTGCCAGTTTGTTGGCTACTTTTTGATCCTTCACCATTTGTTTCACGAACTGAGCTAGAGGGTTATCTGCTTTATTTGGCGATTCCTCTATGGCCTTATTCAGTTCCGTTTCTTGGCGATCTTCTTCCATTTTCTCCTCCTCATAACCACTCTCGCTATTTTTATCTCCATTTACGTCTACGGTTGGCTTACTTCTACTTGATCTAGCTACAGTTTTTGTACCCTTTTTATCTTTCATCTCCTTGGGTGGCATATTGTCTATTCTCTGTGCCTTGTTTTTTCCCTCCGGTTCGATTTGAGCTAACTTTCTTTTACCTGAATCTGTTTTACTCCGTTTTTCCGGCGTTGTCATGTCCAACGCGGCAAGCTGGGCATTGCAACGGGTACGTACTGCCCTTATATAGTTAAATCTTATGGAGCTTTTGCCTTTTTACGCCTTTTTCCAAAATGGCGGATCAAAACTTCCGGTTTATAAAACACCTCGCTTCGTGAATATTATTCTGCGTTTTTCCTTATTTATACACCTTATAACCTGGCCCTTATTGTCATTAATAACAGATCTGTCACAATGTTCTTACTTTCCTGGCTATTTAGCGGCTAGCTCTCCTTTAGGCAATTGTTTTTGCTATCTTTCTTACGCCGAAGGCTTCCTCTGCCTACCTAGTCGGGGGCTCGATGTTCTCCACCTCCTATGTATTGTTCATTTCCACCAGGTGGCAGCACTGTTCTCCGCTTTGTTTTGATTCTACGAGTACAGAAGGATTATTGGATAATCCACTCCGATACTTTAAACTTTAGTATTTATCGACTTATCTCTTTTAAACAGTCCATTTGCGAAAATACCTCAATCTTATCTCACTTTCCTGGCTCTATAAATCCGCTGTGATTAGAATCGGGTGTGGCGGCAAGGCCTTCCTCCCACGTATTTAGGTTAATCCTAAGGCCACTTCATCTAAGTCCGTTTGCTTTTCGGCTATTGTCTTATTTTCACAACTCTACTTATATAGTTCTTTTCTGATTAACTTGCTTTTAAGATGTAATTCCTGCGTTGATTACAGTTTTTGGATTATCCCTCGGATTATCTGTGTCGACTCTCCGCGGGCGATAATCCCTCTCCACGCTAGTAACGGTTCTCAGTTTGGCGGGTTAATCCTTCGTACACAAAATCAAACTTTTTAAATGGTATTGTTCGTTTCAAGTGATTTTCCACTGTTCCTAGATATGCTCTGAGTAGCTCCTCAGCTTATCTACGATTCAACTTTCTGCCTTGATGTTCACAACCTGGAAAAAAGAAGCAAAATGTGCCTCTCTCTTCCAACGATGTCTGTACTCCATCTTGGTCAAACCGGAAGTCTCCTAGGCCCAAGTGTTGGGTTTGGCTTGTTCCACAGTTTTTTCATAGAGAGAACTAGGGGAGAGTTTCTCATTTATAGTCGCTGGAACTATGTAGTAGCAGTTGTAAACCACCTTTCAGGAACTGAAAAAATGAGTGAGTGAGTGAGTGAGATTGGTTTCTTTACGCCCTTATCAACACATTGAAGGTTGTATGAAGGGTGGGAGAGCTGAGAGGGGGACAGTTTATGATCTTACCCAGGAAATAGAGATAGAGAAGAAGGGAGAGAGAGACAGAGAAAAAGAGGCAGAAAGGCACTTTATGGTCTTACCCAGGACCAAACTGAAAAATCTATTTCATAACAATAGTTGTTTTAAACAAGAGAACTAACTATTAAGGGTTATTCTGCCAGGAAAACTTGTGTCCTGCTTTCATTTGTTCCGTTTTGTGAAGGAAAAGTTTTTCTGGGTAGGGGATAAATCGGGAATACACCTATGAGGCACTTAAATTAGTTCATTGTTGTATACGGCACCCTTGAAAAAGGATACTAAGTTATCCGTAATGTTGGGCACAATAAAAATACACATTCCAAAACCCACGAATCCTTCGTTCCTCCACGCAATAAGTGACCACCAAGTTCATCTGGTTTTCAAGCCTAGTTAGTAGTGCAAAATCTCACCATTAAATTAGTTCAAATCAATTCATGCAATTCTGTCTCTTCTCTCTTCATCTGTCTCCCTCCCTCCCGCTCTTTCTCTGTCATGGTCCTGGGTAAGACCGTAAAGTGCCTTTCTGTCTCTTTTGCTCTGTCTCTCGCTCCCTTCTTCTCTATCTCTAAACAGTTTTCAACATTTGTGTACACATCTATCATGTCTTACTTATGAAATACCGTATTTCCTTGAATTACCGCCTCCCGGCGCTTATTAACTCAAGAAATTAAAACCCAGCAGTAATTCAAGACCCGGTGGTAATTCAAATACAGAACTTAATGCATTTCCACTGAAAGATCATACTCAACCCCGGCGCTAATTCAAGGCGCCCGGCTGTTATTTAAGGCCTGGCGGTATTTCAAGGAAATACGGTACCCATGATTGGGAATCTGTCTGCCTAGTCATCATTCTCAGATATATCTTGGTGGCACCAATGGCCCATGCCACTGCTGTGCTCCTGCTCATCAAAACAAAAATAAGAGTTGCACTGGTGTGTCAGGGTCAAAGTTTGTTCCTGCCTTACATGGGGTGCAGGGAGGAGTTGAAAGATAACCGTTAACTGGTTGGTCTAGAAACCCATCTTGTGCCCGTCCTTTAAATGACTATACATGTATAGTTTGGACTTTGTGTTAGATAGAAACTAGTCTTACTCTTAGTTAGAAACTATACATGCAATTGTATTGATGAAACTATATTATTATTTAGAAAATGGATGAGACTGAAAATCTAGGCATAGGCATAGGCGCCTCTATTGGCAAGATCTGTAAATTAACATAGAATTAAAGTGTTAATCAAACAGTGAAATTGTGAGCGAGGCTAAAGCATGATATAATATCCACTTAGCCAACAACCGACAACCAACAAAAGTGTCCAAAAGTGATCAACAATCGGTTCCCTGCCATCGTCCGTCACCTTCATCGGTTCCCGGTATTTACTTACACAACAAAAATGTCACCAACAATAGGTCACCTAGGGGTGACCGATCGTCGGTCACTGGTATCCACTTGTAAGATAATCGTGTACCACTGACATTTATATTGTATTTAATTGTGATTTCCTCAGATATTGTTTCAAACGAAGGTCGATATATTTATCCTACTCTAATTTAATGTTATTTCTCATTTGGTGTTGCAGCACCCAGTTTGTTCTGCTGAATCCATTCTTCCTAAAGACATGATATTTTGAAATAATCACAAATACTAATAAATTATCTCTGTTTTTGCCTTCATCCTGTGCCCATATGCATCTAGCATTAAGTAAAACTGAATTCAGTTGGATACCAAGTTATTTCTTTTTCTAAATGACTCATTATCATGAAATATAGGTCTACACTGTCCCACGCACCGTACCCGCGTGATACGAAATTGGATACGAAATTCTTGTCCCCACTTTTGATACGAAATTTTTCGTCTCAGCGTATTCGCGTGGCGTTTTTCGTACCTGCGACGGGTAAATAATAACCTGGGAAAGCTAAAGGATTCGGATTAGGCCGGCCGGCCAGTGCCAGACAAGCTGGCGTGACCATTAGTGCATCACGGATGCCAAACAGAGAAAAAAAACTTACCCATGCTTGGGTTCGATCTAGCAACCTTAGGATTCATAAGCGAGCTTCTACACCACCACACCACCGAATTTGATGAAGACAGATTTCATAAATGATGCATATGAGTCTATCCACCAATCTGTCATCATATGACTTCAAAACAGGCAAAATTTAGAAGTGCTTATTTCATCTTGAATTTTTTATGCAATATAACCAACATCTTGGGCGACATCTTTGCGAAAATTGGGAAACTAATCTTTAAAATCAGTAATCCTATGATATTTTGAATCTGGGTACCTCAGTAACCATGTAAGCGACCGTGTGCATATATCATTAATTCCTTGAACATCATTGTAGCAATATTTGCATGCTTTTTATGCTAGTTTATATATAGTAATATTAGATACATACTACTGTTAACAATGCAAAGGGAAAAACAAGTTTTTCTAAGAGTTAGAGGTATTTGCATGTAAAGGTATTTTGCTTCATTTTCGAGGTACAATTACATGTTCATTTCTAAATATGATCATTAATAATATGCTTTGGATATGGGAATTTTGTGGCGTTCATCTAATTGGACAAATAATGTTTGATGCAAATAAAAAAAAAAGTTGATAATATTCTAAATATTTTAAGTTAGGGATGAATAAAGTGTGTAGCACGGTCGTTTACATTTCACCCATTTATATCTCCTGTTCTAAGGTATTTCTACTGCATGAAACAATGGATGAAACGAATCATCTTCAAATCATGAAATATGGATTTGGGGTATTCAGGAAAAGTTTATTTCAACAGAATCACACTAAACAGAATAATTTTCAAAAGAATTATATCACAGAATTAAGTGAGAAATAGAGAATTAACAGTGACCTATTCAAACCAACCATACATAGAGAACCACTCGGTCGATTCTGTTGGAATAAACATTTCTTGAAAGCCCAGAATCCAAATTTAATGATTCGAAGATAAAACATATAATTATATGTATTTGATTTTACTCTTGGCTAAATATCATAAATACAAATCCAATTAAATTTGTCCCCACGGTCGCTTACAGTACACGGTCGCTTACATGTACAAATTAATATTGAATATGAGGGAAATCTGGGCTTTTTTAGACATCCAAACATGTTGCATAGACTCCTTATACTGTACATTTCTGCACCTATGTAGTTCTCAAAACTCAATACGAAAAACGGAGCGCGAATACGGAGCATATCATATTTCGTCTCCGTGATTCAAATGACGTTTTTCGTATCAGAAGTTCAGGCAATTTCGTCACCACTGTTCATCAGTAGCGTTCGCGGTGCTCTGTAGACAAAAATCGTCTCACTGAAGACGAAAAAGCTTGCCGCTCCGTATCGCACGGGTACGGCGTGCGGGAAAGTGTAGGAACTCTGTCAACGTTTCATGAGAATGTATGAAAGGCATGTTGCTAGGCAGTGTTTCTAGGTCGATGACATTGCGTCGCCAAAATAGGCGAGCGCATTTAAAGCTGCATTCCCAGGATTTAAGATCGAGTGGTTCTTCTGGAATTACATTCATATTAGTTCCCAAACTCAATATTATCCATCTCTTTTTCAATGAAAAGTAAAATAAATGTCTAAATTCTGTGATTTTACGATCGGGGACAGACAGGAATATGTATAGAAGCAGTTCTGTAGATGCACTGAATGGTCACACAGTGGCGCCTCTGTGCCACACCAAGGGCATATGTTTCTCTCTGTCTGCCAACGAATTTTCCCCGTCCCCGACTATCTGTATGGAACAAGGCTAAGGAGGTCACACTGGTGACTATAAGGAGGTCATACTGGTGACCACCAGTACGATTTCTTCTCAAATAATAAACTCCAACCTTAAGAAAGAAACCTAAACGATTGAGATAAGGTGGGTCAGTATACTAGTCAGCTTAACAAGTGAAAACTGAGATTTGTATAGAAATTAGCTGGGAATGGAGCTTTAAGTTGCGTCACTGAAATACCGTATTTCCTTGAATAAGCCTAAACAGGATATGATTCCTCCGACCACCAATATAGGCCTATAGGACCTAAAAGATTCTCAGAAAGTAAAACTATAATTTCCATGCTCATTCTGCCTTCTTTGGAAAAACGCCATGCCTTGAATAAACGCCTGGCCTTGAATACACACCTGGTACAATATCCCTTGACTTAATTAGCGCCGGGGGCGCTCATTCAAGGAAATACGGTAGGCCACCAATGTTTTGTCGTCGTCACAAACAATACGACTGCATGTCTATCGCCATGCATCAACCAATAAGACATAGGCTACTTACTGCCTATATATATATGAATAAATATTAAGTTATAGAGAGTTAAATTAACGTAGAAACAAAGAAATACATGAAAAATAAATCACAAATGTTAAAATATTGTTCCAAAACTATAAGCAACTGGGATAAGTCGATAGGAACCATACAAAATAATAAATAAGAGGAAAAATTCAGAAGAATGCTTTAAATAGACCAATATAGAATATAATCAACCTCAAATAGTGACAAAATTAAGGTGGAAAAGAACTAAAACGTCGATGCAAATGTTATTGGGGTGTTTCCCAATCATAACCAACATCGATATGGCCATACAAGTTGAAAATTTTTTAAAAAAAAATTGGCAGGGGTGACCAATTGTCGGGACCCCTCCCGACAAAGTTTGATATTTTAGACTTTGTCGGGAGGGGTCACCGACAAACGTCACCGACAAAATGCACCAGGTGACCGATTGTCGGTCCCCGGTATCCACTTGCGTGATTGTCGGTGACCCCCAGTGACCGATTGTCGGTGACAGCTATTAAAGTGACCGATTATCGTGCAAGTGGATATCTAGCTTAACAATTCCCTGTGATATAGGTCCCTCATCTATTTAAAACCTATTACTATTTTTACTTTTCAGATCTGGTTTCCAGAAGTACAAATAAACACTAGGATATGATAGAGTGAAACAGAAGCATATTTCCTGGATGAGAGCATCAAGCATCCTGTAACCATTGTTACAGTGTTTCCACATGAAATAAGTCCAAAGGGGAAATGATGTGATAACTGTAATATAGTATTGTGGGTAACAAGACCTAAATAAATGAGCTTCTGGTAAACCAACATTAGTCAGCATTATTAATATTACAGTGAGATCCAATTAACAGAACCGACTAAACAACAAGCTTTGCTGCTGAGAACACCAACACAGAATCAAGGATCCCTCAAGGAAAATATTTCACAACTTTGAAAGACACAAACCCAAAGAAGATGCATCCCCTTATGTTTGTTTTGCTGTGTGCCATGTTGACCAAGGCTAACTGTGGACGCTATCTACGGGACACATTCAATCAACAAATCAAAACACATGATACTGGCTTTTATCACAATATTACTCCATATCTTGAAACATCTCCTGATCTTAAATTTGCCTTTGAAGTGACCTTCAAAAAGGTCAAATGCTGCCCAGTCATATTCCTTTACCCTATGCCCCCAGGTTATTTTTTTAATGAAGAATTACTAGCAGCAAATTGCCTACCAGGGCATGAAGGCAGAACCCTTGTTGATTGGGTAGCTGCAAGTCCTTTCTACATTTATCTCAAACCTGAAGTGCCACATGTATCCTGTGTTGAACAAGGAGAAGATTATGTTTGTACTGGGACAAGATTGGTCCGATTGGGCATGGAAAGAGAATGGTACCTTCTTCTAGGTTATCGTTGTAATCACACACAAAGTCTTGATCTAATGATAAAATCTGAGTTTGTTATCAATGCACCATTACAATGTCATCAAAGCATGCATAAAGGTAGTTGCCTAAAAGAATTGAACTACACATTGCTTGGTTTTCCTAATATGTTGGGTCAGCAGAGTGAAAGTGAGGCTAGAGTGTATGAGTGGGCCGTATCCCTGTTTTCCAAGTGCCACCAACGTGCAAAGCCATTCTTGTGTCACTTACTTTTCCAAGAATGTACCCCAGAAGGTAAGCTATATCTGCCATGTCAGCAAATGTGTGATGAGGGTGTTAAAGCATGTAAAAAAGAACTAACTACTTGGGGCACAGTGCCCCGTTGTGACTTCCTCCCAGACAAGAACAACGATGACTGTTTTTACCAGGCGGTAAAATGTCCTGAGTTAAAACCACCTGGCAATGGATCAGTGAAGTTTACAGGGCTCTCTGCCAATGATCTGGCACAATTCAGCTGTAACAATGGTTTTGATCTGATTGGATCTGAAAATAAGACTTGTTGGTTCTCTGGTAAATGGACTGAAGGGGTGGTGCACTGCAGAAGGAACAATGAAACTATCACATCTACCCCAGAGAACAATGATAGTCATACAACCCTCATCACTGTGATTGCAGTCTTTGTGAGCTTGCTCTTTGTCCTCATCATTATATGCATTTTACTGCACAAGTGGCTCAAACTTCTGCTTGTCTACAGCTACCATGGTAATGAGTACTTCAATAGATGGACCAGCAAAAGCCTGAACAAAATCTTTCTCACATACAGCAGCCTGGACCAAGAAGAAGTTACCGATCATTTCCTTCCAGACATGAAGAAAGAGCTGACAAAATCTTGGGAAGTTCTTACATTTGATGAAAACTTCACACCAGGGGAAAATCTGGTGGATACAGTACATGAGCATGTATGGAAAAGTCATGCAGTTATTGTTTTTCTCACAGATAATTATGTCAACAGTCAATGGTGTGAATATGAGTTCAGCCAGGCACACACCCGCCAAGCCAGTGATAAAGATTTCCGTCTTATCATCGTAATGAGGAATGTCCAGCATGACGAACATCAAGTCAATCTTCACAAACTTCCTGACCATCTCAAGATTTATGTCACAACAAGGGTGTACCTCTGCATGACAGAAACACTTTTCTGGTACAAACTTCGCCGAGCTATCACAGAGTGATTGGAGCATTGCAGCAGTGAGTGATTAAAAGAAATAGCAGCACACACTTGTACCACTGTGTTGACCAGAAGTATAGGGGGTAAATATTCATTCTATCCATAGCCCATTAGAGGATCAAATATTCCATGGGTCATAATCAAAACTTGTTTGTGCTATTTCTGGCAATCTGGTCATCAGAATTTTTAAGTTCTTTTGGAGTGATGAAAGAAACATGAATAATTATATCATCAATGCCAAGCATATTGGAGTTTCACACTTCCTGTCAACAAACTGATGCAGTGGCTTGCCTCAAAACCACTGCCGTGGACTACCTAGCCTCCCTATTTGTCATCATTGTTATGATTTCCACATTAGAACGGCTCTATTTGAGCTTAACGTTTTTCTACCCCTCTTGGAACGGGAGTTTTTCTGTTTAAGTTCAGGACAAAACAGTGTGAGTTAATGTTCTCTATATGTACTGAATTTAAGAAATTATTTCAAGACACCATTTATGTAAGTCCTTCAGGTTGTTAAGAGTAGCAGGTATAGTCTCATAATAATATATGTGTGATTCAACAGTTATTTCATGAAGGAAATACATTTAATGTTTAATACATAAATATTCATAAAGCATTATACATAATGAATTCATATCTGATAATCGGTTACGCCATGTTGCTTAATCTTATGTATAGTCATATATTACAGGAATATTAATCATAGAGATATGAGCATGACAATGTCTACTAAGACACCTTATACCATCTGATTGCTCTAAGATTATATATTATCGTCACCCTCCTCTACTTCAGGCTTTTAAACTGGCTTAAATAGAACTTACTGTCGGTCACCGATTGTCGGTCACCCCCTGTTACCAAAAGTCATGCCAGGATACCAGAGCCACTGACAATTGGGCACCTGTTACTGATTGTCAGTTGTTTGTCGGTCACTTGTCGTGGACCCCTCCAAACAATATATTGAAGAATACTAGGTCATTCTCTGTAATAAAATTAGAGTTGGCAATTGGGTGAGAAATTAATCAATGCAACACACAGATGGGTATGTTTCAAGGCCAGAACCGAACTAGTAGAAAGAGGTCTCTGTTCATTTATTTGGTGGCTTATATACTAAACAGATTACACAGAGATTGGGCTGATTGGCTTATCCTGACTGGGCCAATTAATTGCCTTAACATGTAAATCCATGTAAATATTGGATAAACTTACAATTATGTAAGTGTCCATCTTAAGGTGTGTAATACCTACTATTAATTAATTGTTAATTAATCAAAATCGAGATATCGATGGGTAGTTATAAACTGGGTGGTAAGGTGGGGTGACCCTTCTTTAAGGATCCAACTATTTTGCTATTATTGTATTATGTGCCTTCCTTATATCAGAGACAGTCCAATACGGAGACGGCTCACTCTGTGTGTTTTGTGTAATTGGGTCAACCCGGCGCGACCACAGCGCCTCTGGTAGCGGGAAGTAGCGGGAAGTAAGAGCACATCATGTCACATAATGACACATGAGTAGATATGGGGTACTCTTTTTGTGTGCCAAATATCAGGCTTCTATGAATCCACTGACCCAGTACAAGACCAATATCGCACATTTGACAATTGTTATAACACCCCTGTCCGCTCATTTATACCAATGGTGTGTGTGTCTTTGTTTTAACACCATATGGTTATAACATTGGTCCATGTTTTGATACATATGAAGTTTACATTTAGAAACCCTAATAGGAGAGGCCAAACACATATAGGGTTACATTACGTTGGTGTACTGGATTAATTCATAATATTACGTAATTAGGGAAATATCTAAACAAAATACTTAATATTCAATAACATAGATCTGCTATGTTATGGTAATCGATGCTTATATGGTCAATTCTTTTTTGTGGGCGTCCAGAGGGTCGATAAAGATAGAATAGCAATTCAGTGTATAGTATGTGCTTATAGGTGGCCTGGATGTCATTTACATTTTATATGAATATATGACGTCCATTGGTCTGATATTTCCCCAGTTCTCATATAATGGCATATGAGCAAATCCACCATTTGGTCGTCATTTGACCCTCAGATCGTCTTTTGCGTATTTGAACGGGAAAAAACGTTTGGAGACATTTTCCAATGGTTTTATCGTATCTGCCCACCCAAAATACATCAGAAATACCCCTTTTTACATAGCTCTTCCTAAGAATTTATGCATGGGGGCCGAAAAAATGGATTTTAGGGCCTTAAAAATGAAGAAAAATTAGGGGAGACCCAATAAAATGCTGGAAATGAATAAAAAATGTTTAGTCGAATATAGTTTAAACTTATTTTACCATTGCGCCTTGACCCTAGCTACTATATGATCTGTTTTTTATTTGTTTCCAATGGCTCTTTGATATACGGTAATAAGAAAGTACAAATATAATGGGAAGTCTAAATGTCAGCGTCATGTGTGGAAAATAAAATCCATTGAAAAAAATAGAGGTATTCATTCAAATCAACTTAAAAAGAAAATGAAGGGGAATAAATACTATTTAGTCATGTATAAATTCCAAACATAATCAGTTTTATATGTGCATATAGGCACAGGGTCAATTAACTGTCATCCTATAGCCGCTGCCATTATAATTACCATTACTGGAATGGTTATTTGGCTTTCACAAACTAAAAAGTGCTGTCACCCTTATGTCGAGGCCTATCAAGTACAAAATAGTTTAAAACATTATGTGCACATTTAGCAGGGACTACACATTTGTTTTATTTATTTTTAATTTAAGTCCTCATTTATGTTCAAATATGTACCAATCTTCGATGCCCTTATCATTAGAGTTCTAATCACAGATTCTATCAGGCTGCCCTGACTACAATATTCATCATTAACATTCCCAATTTCGTCTATAATATCAGCAATAAGTGTAGTTTATATACGAAAAAGAATAAATCAATAGAAGCAATTCTATTTTTTTTAAAAATTTTCAGCCATGGATGGCAAATGACCAATTGGTGGATTTGCTCATATGCAAGGTATAGGCATAATCATGGCATGTTTCTCATAGTCTTGATGATTATTTCATATGTGTTCTGGCAACATAAACAGGAGATACCTTGTTTATTACCTTGAATAAGGGTCTAACTTATGTACATACATGTTTAAAGTTAATATGTTAATTTACTGAGATATGGCTATATATATTGCATACGCATGGTATGCAGAAAAGTTGACTATGGTGTATGTCTCTTTGCTATTTCATTGATAAGCAGAAACTACTGATAGATTGGTAATCTTTTATGGTTTCCTTCAGAACTAGAGTAGGGTTCGGATTTAATGTAAAATTGAGATGTGAATGTGTAGAAACCATTCTTTTCAGCAGAAGTAATATATTTTCTAAATGAGCCTGTGTATATATCAATGTTTTGGGTTAGCAATTACATTAAAATTACGAGGGTACTCAGCGTGGGAAAGCTCCTGCTTCTACAGCAGGACACTGCAATACTGTAACTACAGCTGGTATGTTTACTTCCCGCCACTATGCGGCGCTACTGTCGCCGCCGCTCAAGTCAATTACATAAGCGCGAATAGGGAGTGAGCCGTCTCCGTATTGGACTGTCTCTGCTTATATTTACTGTACTATAGAAGACAGACAATCACGATATCACTTGACCCTGTGTATAAAATGTAACTTACTCCTAACTGTACTGTTGGAGCCTGCTTATTCTGTGATAACACTAGTATTATGATACGGTAGTACATCAAATTGTAATGTCTGGGAAAACCCATTAATGTAGTGAATTGTAGTGAACTGTAATCTTACCACGATTAACTATGTCAACTCCTATGAACATAAACTATGTAACCCTGTCAAATAGTCAATTGTATTACCTCAACCTAACTATCTAACACTTGAGGTCACTCGACAATTAATTCTTCTGTAAAAAATAAGGTAATGGAAGTAATGATTGTACCGATTTAATATTTCATTTCATTTAAGGATACAATGGAAGACCTACTCTGAAGAATTGTCTTACCTTTTCACGATGTAACTGTTTACTTCTTGAATAAAAATTCAATATATATATATAACATATTCAGGATCCAATCAGCAACAGGTTAACATAATTGATAATTGAAGATGAGGCAGGAACCCACAGTTATTGCTGCCTGACCAATCCGACTCAACACCTCCACTGGTCACTCAGTTATCGATCCCTTCCCTCTCCCTCCCACTATAATCAGTTCCCTTCCACCCCTGGCCTTCTGGCAGTTCCCATCCCTCTCCCACCCATGTGATAACAATTAGTGATACTGTGAGTGTAACCAGGGAGTTTGCTTTTGTGAGGAAAAACAATTCATGAGTAGTGGCGGGAAGAAGGATGGTTAGGCCCATGAGCTGGTAGGGGGCTTGGCAGATGCGTTTCGATGTAAATAAAACCTAATTAATTAAAAGCTTGGGTTGAGTCAAAGACAAAGCCCCACTTTTGCAATATGTTTGATCAAACTTTGTCAGGAAGGTGACCGATTGTCGGGACACTACCGATTTTTTCCCATTTTTTTTTCTGTTCTTATGCTCATACCAAAGGTTGTTATGATCCTGGCTCCAGTTGACATATGTGTAAGATTTAGAGTACATTTATTTCTAACATGTAAATTGATTTAGAGGCAATTATTGGTATTTTTCGTAATTATTTTGACTATTTTGACTAATTTGTAGTGTAAACGTATTAATGTTTGTGCAGGATTTATTTTCGCACACCCACCTTTGTGCGTTAAAATAAATCCTGCACGAAAGGTATAATTATTGCATGAACACGTGTGAGGCTTTCTTGCTGCGCAAATTTAAATCCGCGCAATAAGGTGTCAAATACTTATTGCGCGAAAATGTATCTGCACGAAAATAAATACGTTTACAATATATCTAAATCACTGGTGATCATGTGGTTTGACCTCTCCTTCTTTTATTTGTATTATACTTAGGATTTTTGTATAAATGCTTTATTCAATATAGCCTGCCATCTGGGCTTTGACAATGCTAAACATATATATATATAAACAGTAAACATGAAATAAAATCATAAGAGTTTCCAACATTCACAATATAGTAGATAAATGAACGCTATTCTATCATTAATGTATATCGACTCAATCTTCAAAACTTATACTCCTCGTTATAGGAGACAATGGTTGACAATAAAAATACAAAATTTGTATTCTCCAGTCAGTATTTGAACGTGCATTCGTTGGAAACATGTATTTGTATGGATACATTTAATAAAATCATAATTTACTGAGAATAGAGTATGAAAGCATAATGTCTCTGGCTGAATAAACAAAATAAAACAAAATTACATTTCTCATCATAAGCACGAAAATATAAGCAAATCAGAAAATAAAAAATATATATTGATAGGGGCAGATAAGTATTCTTTAATATGGAATATCAAAGTCCATGTAAAAGTAATGGGTTATTTTATTTTGTTCTCACCTTTGTGTGTATTCGTATGGAAACGTCAACATGAAAATGGTCAATAATGGTATATATCCCTGTTGAAAAAATTGAAGCGGTATCTATTAGTATGCGGCATCCTCTAAGGAATCAATACATTCCATGTGTAACTATATACGACCAAAATTGACAATGTTATTTGGAAAAAAACGTGACTAACATCAAAATCGCCTTAAAATTTCTGGAATCGACCATATATATACAAGGATTTCCCTTGATATCAAGTCTAAAATTATTGATAAATAAATCACTACGAAGGCAGACACAACACAATTTATTCATATTTAATACATATTCAATACATATGTATTGAATATGTATTAAATCTAATCAAGGTCAATCTTTCAATGAGTTAGGCCCTGATAAATTCATGAGAAAACATCTAATATTTTATAAGCAATAATTTATTGTGAACCATGTATTGGCCTAAAACATATCACCCATGCACGCCCCCTTATTAAAGAACTCAGAATATATTTTAAAAAAACGTAGAAAAAAATTGATGACAGGAACAGCCCTTTCAGGCATCTAAAATTATTTGAGGTTACGTATATAGTTTACCTTACTTGATAATACAAACTTCATAATAGAGCAAGCATGTGTTTTATTTTGTTTTACCTGAATTTGACAAGCCAATTAACGTTTAAGTCGCCTCTAATATGTAGGCCTATCTTTAGAGGTATGAGGAGGTAGGCTAGCCTACTGTTTTGTTTTTAAATAAAATTAACAGTTTAAAAATAGAATAAAAAAGAACAACTCTAGGCCTAAACTCAAAATCATGTTCTCACAATCAAAACCTGTATGTTACGCCTATATTTTATTCAAATATTAGGCCAACAATTTTAAAAATAAGATTCGACTCCCCAAGCAGAGTCTCACAAGCCTATAATTATTATTTGCCATTTCTATATTTATTGGTTTGCACTAATGCGCTAAAAATGGCGCCACAGAGCAGCGCCAAGCAGATACTGGTGGCGCCGTCTGAACATGAAGTTAAACACTACAATATACACTTCCGGCCAACGCTGCCTCGCTCGCAGGAAGAAAACGAGCGTGATCGTCTGATTCTCTTCTTTTGTTTGGGATTAAGACTAACATTGCTCCTATCTCAATCACCAGATACACATGAACTGTTTTGTCCTGGAAGACATCAGAAACGCTTGTCTAGAGGACGGTGTTGAAGGGAAGAACTGAGAGTTTTTCCCTCGTGCGGTGTCGACCAGGTCAAACATGTCTGCCCGTTCTGTCTGAAGTTGAAACAACGAGAATCATCGTCGACCAGTAAAGACTTCTGCTTCTAGAAATAACTGGAAAAGGTAATACAATAGTCGAGGCTAAGTTGGATTTTATACTATTCGTATCTTATTTGTAGGTATCTAGTCGTCACATTGAAGGTATGCCATTTTATTTTAATTATTCGATTTGTTGCGCCTATTTTCGCCTGGTGACACAGCCGCCGAGCCGGTGTGTCAGACGTTGGTAAGACCAGAATGAGAATGCTATTTTCTAATTTTATTAGTCGTCGCTAAGGTAAGTTATATGATGTTGAAGTCGATGCAAGTTAGGTGTCGAAGGTGCTTAACATTTTAATAACCCCCCCCCCCCCCCTTTCCCCCTAGGCTTTCCTTCCTTTAACCCCCCCCCCCCCCCCAATTTCCGTTTTTAAAAAATGACAGTTTTTAGGCCTATCTCTGTCATTGTGATTTATTCATTCTCCCAAGCCAAATTCAGTTAAAATTAACTTAAAATAACTGTTAAATAGAATAGTATTAGTAAACGATTTGGGCCAGTTGCCAACTCAAACTATCCCACAGATTAATTATTTCGGGAAACACACTCTCCCATTATTTACTCGTCCATCTGCCGACTTCTTAAACTTAGGGAAATCCTTGGTAAAATTGGATCAAAAGGCAAACAAATCTCTATTAATTAATCCTTTTTACCCCAAGTTCCATGCCACTAAAAAACAGGAAAACACAAAAACTGAAAATTTCAGGAGAGACAAATGGATTCATGAAAAACGGCAATATTTCTTTATTTTCAATTTTCAAATAAGCCACTCCCCAAAAAGTATTGGGAAACATTTTTGGTCGATTTAGATTGGATTAGAGTTTTAATAAAGTTCCCTATGATTCTATCTAAAACTGCAGGTAAAGTTAAAGAAGGCATCTGTGCTTAATCCGTCTAGGCTCAGAGCCTATCTGATGAGATAAGATCATTATGTTAATAGCTTTCCCCACCCTGAAGTAGGCTCACCACCACCGTCCTAGGGGAATTTAATGGGATTTTGCGGTCAGTTTCCCTTTGTTTGAGGGAATCTGATAGGCTCTGACCGGGGACGGGAACCAAGCGCCCCAGGAGGACCGTAGTGCCCAGACTCTAGCATCAGAATGAAGCTCCCCGGCCTTGGATCGAAGCGCCCACGGTTTGGATCGTAGTACCCAAACCGTTTACTAGTCAATTAATTACTTTTATTAATCTATTTTTACTCAGGACAGTTCACTCTGCCCTTTACTGACTTAGGACCACCAATTTAAGGTTAGGTTTAGGGTTAGTTTTGGTATTGTTTAGTGTTAACAGTCTGGGCGCTTCGATCCAGGCCATGGGCACTTCGATCCAAGGCCGGGGTTCTAGTGTCCAGGCCTGGGCGCTAGGATCTTGGGATGCTACAGTCCCGGGGCGCTACAGTCCTTCGATCCTCCGACCCTGGATTGTGTTAAGATCCCGTAAAGAAAACAGTAATAGGTCAATCTTGTGATTTTCAATGCCTGCATTAAGGCCATCTCAACCAACTAAAGTTATACAAGACTTTACTTTCATAGCTACTAGTCACCAGGGTTCTCCATTAACGCTCGCCCCAGGCGACCATAATTTGGTAAGGACTAGTAGATCTCACCGGCCACTCGTCCTGTGGGAGAGTAGAGATTTTGGGGGAATTTATGCCAAGAATATTTTAAGGACTACCAGATTTATATAAGGACTAGTCTAGTGGTTTCTATGCTCTACTAGTCCTGTGGGTGAGTGCATGATTTCAGTTAGTGGAGACCCCTGGTCACTAGCCTTAAACTCTGTAGATTGAATACTTTCTTTAGATGTTTCAAAATCATATGAATTTACCTCATGGAAATAAAAAGAGTTATTTGAAGGGGCAAGATTGAAAGATTCCAGGGTTTTGGCAACATCCGTTCTCTTTCCTGACATTCAGAGTATCCAAACAAATTCAATGTCTTATCATCTTATTTGGAAAGTATCCCGTAAAGATCGTTTTGAATGCTTCAAAATTTTCAGAATATATAAATATTATATACAAATCATTAAACAAAAATCACTTTGCAGCTCCCCCTTGCCTTCTGTCAATGAAAAGTTGTGAATAATAACATTACATTTGCTTGCAATCAAGCCCTGTTATTTTCTCCCATCATGATTACCTATTTCCTCTGTCATGCAAGTAATCCTTTTTTCAAAAGTAGAGTTATCATTCTAAAAATCGAAATGGTTTTTTGATTTAACAGTTTGTGCGGCTGCAAGATGTTGATCCATATGAAGAACCTGCCTATGGACGTAGAAAGTGCCGACATCCGGGCATTTTTTCAGGGACTGTCGATACCAAATGCTGGCGTTCATATTGCCAGCAATACAGATGCATTTGTCAAGTTTTCTAAAACTGAAGACATCCTCACTGCCGCAAATTATGATGGAAGACTCCTCCTTGGAAATCGAGTAAAGATGCTTCTATGTACTGAAGATGAAAAAGCACGGATTGTTGAATTGATACGTGCTGGTAGATATCAAGATTCATCGCCTGGATTTGGTATCTCAAATGTAGTTCAAGCCACACCTAGAATTGAACAGAGCACCTTTTCCTTCCTGGCAATATCTAATATAACCCAGGTGACCAATGAAGCTGATATCAGGGCTTTCCTGCGTACAACAGGCAGTTTCAGAATCCAAGATGAAGGAATTGTTGTTGCTCCCCTCCGCAATCCTCCAGTAGCTTTTGTAAAGTTGGCTGATGAAGCCACACTTACAAATGCTTTAAGTCTCAGTGGAAAGAAACTGAATGGCCAAGTTGTTGCCATTAACCGCTGTAATGAAGACGATTTTATGACCCATGAATCATTAGGTGTGTCCACATCATCAATGACGCCAAGATATGAGGATGTGCCACCAATGAATCTGAATCAGGTACACCACATGTCAAACATGCCACAACCAAGTTATGAGGATGTGCCATCAAAATATCTGCATCGGGAACATCGTGAGTCAAACATGCCGCAACCTAGATATGAACATATGCCAACACAAAATCTGCATCAGGAACATCGTCAGTCAAACATGTCACAATCTGGATATAACCACATGCCACAAAAAAATCTAAATCAGGAACGCCACCGGTCAAACATCCCAAAATCTAGATATGAACATACGCCATCACAAAACCTGTATCGCCGGTCAAACATGATGAAAAATATGGGAATGCCACAACAACGCAATGACAAAGTAAAAGATTACCAACAACCAGGTAGACATGAAAAAAGATATGATTCAAGTAGCTATGTCCGTGAAAACATTGAGAGACAACCTGAGAAACAGGAAAGAAGAAAGGAATCCAACCCTGTGCTTATCAATGATGAACTTAAAGGTCCACTCTGGATCAAAATAGATAAGTTACCATCCAAATCCGATTTACAATGGATACAATGGTTCTTTAATGATTGTGCAATCAATGATATTGCCATAATATCATATGATCAGAAGGCCCTCTACTCATATGTCGAAATGAGCAGTCATATAGATATTAAAAAAGGCCTGATAAAAGATTCAATGCGAATTGGGAATGATACTGTCAGCATAGCGTTCATTGAAGATAAGTTAGTCCAGGAGGATCTTCGTCATCTACCCCCTAGTCTAACATTGGTGAGGAGTCAACCAGGAATGCATAGTTCCACGGCTCAAAAACAGCCAGGTATGGAAGTCAACTACATCAACTTCAAACCTGGTGAAATGATGAAAGTTGTCCAACCACCTCCATTTCAGTCTCCCCCACATCAAATTCCTGCTGAAGATCCCCCTTGGCTAGGCAAACGTCAAATGGATTTTCCGGAAAGTGAAAATGGTCACAAAAGAGTCAAATTTGATGAAAGTAACATTCAAAAACGTGTTGGTAGTCATGTTACCAAGACCAATCCAGAAGAGCTTTATTCGGAATCTGAAGTTGTGAATGTTGAAGGTCTGGCCCTGTATCAAGAATCTGTGCAGAAGGAGTTCATATTATGGCTCAAAGGAAACAATGTCAAACCAATTGGTCAATTGTCATTCTATAAATCCAAAGTGGAAACCGACGGTCATTCTTTCTACATTGGTCACATTGCCTGCAAAGGTCGCATCAATCCCACTCTGCCCAGAACCAGTCTGATTGGTGGTAAAATATGCAAAGTGATTCATCCCCTGCAGTCAGTACCTCACTGTCATGCATGCCGAAATTTTAATTGCCAGAGTGGGGAAATGTGTGAATCTTACACCCCTATAACATCTATCATGTTGGAGTATAAAGTAACTCCTATATTGCCTCCCGCAGATGCCTCCCATCCATTCATGTACAAAGGTTACCATTACCAATCAGTCCTGGTTGCTCTAAATGCTGTCATGGCGAGGGGGCTAGGGCAGCATGAAATTGCTGCCAGACTGATGGCGACAACTAACCCTTCTAAGCTGAAAGAACTTACTCACAGGTTTGATAAATTTGAGGCTATGAATTGGGAAAATGATAATATGGACACTCTGGTTGATATCTACAGGGCCAAGTGTAATCAGATTCCAGCATTTGGTAAAGCTCTTCGTAAAACAGGTCGTCGTACATTGTTGTACTTGAACATGAGGACAACACTTGGTATTGGAATCTTCATTTCCAAGAAAGCCTGGCTGGCGAACGTTGACCCAACCTATTTTCCGGGCAGGAATATAGTAGGGCGGGCATTGATGCTGCTACGTCATGAGAAGTTTGGGATTCCATTTGTTGACTACATTGGTTGTGAAAAAACCAGATTCCTACCAAGCAAGGCTCTGCCTAGGAGTGCTTCTATTGTCCAGGCCCAGCTCATGCCAGTGACTCCAAGGGCAGATGACTTTGATGATGATGTAGAAATGGAAGATGTAGGTATTAAAGAGGCAAACTCACCTAAAAGCAGTGAAACCAAACAGCAGGCACCTCCTCCACCGACACTGGCTCCACTAACGCTGCCACCACCACCACCACCACCACCACCACCACCTCCAAAATATGCTAGTTCCAAACCTCAAAGCACTTCTGAAGATGTAAAAGCTGATGAGAAAACTATTCCTTCAAAAAAAATATGTCTGCAGTTGGAAGGCCTTCCTATTGGTGAAGTATTTACTGTGAAAATGGTAATGGACTGGCTTCAGGAAGAACCTAGATGTATCAAGCATGTTGGCCCTATTACTACAGGCAAGAAGAATAACCCAAATGCTGCAAATCACCTAGTTGAAACCATCCGGATAGAAGTGGCAAAACCTATAGACCCTGCATTGCCCCGCTATGCATTCATAAATGGTTATGCATGTAAGATTATTCACACAGCACAAGCTGATGCATGTATTGCTTGTCGCAAAATGAGTTGTGATCCTGAAATATGTGAGGGCCTATCTGAAAATGATGAAGTATTTTCCTTGGAAAGTGGCAAAGCATCTTTGCTGTCACCCAACAACCTTTTCTGTTCTTTTGAATTTGAAGGACAGAAGCAATTCTCTGTAAATCTTGCATACTTGTGGAAAATGTCAAAAGACCTTGGTCGTAGAGGTATTGCAGAGCAGATCCGCAGTGCTGTGGAACCACACAAATTCAATGAACTTGTGAAAAAACTTCAAGATTTTGAGTGCCTCAATTGGGAATTGAGAAACTATGATGTGATCAAGAATCTCTACCTAGCCAAGTGGGATGTCTCGCCACTATTTAGGAAGGCTCTCGAGGGCACAGAAGATAAGATGATAGTTTATCAGCATACACGGGCTACTCTTGGTACTGGTGTGCCCCAACATCGTAATCGAGCAAATATTATCCCTTCGTATCTGCCTGGCAAAAACATTGTTGGCAAAGTTTTGATGGAAATACGTTCTGAGAAACGCATAAAAATTCCTGAAATTCCTGCTGGGACTTCTTGGGAACTAGCACCTCCTGGTACTTCAGTGGTGTCACTCCCTCAGCCCATTACATCAGTAACCTCTTCGGAAGGGAATTCAACTTCATTACAAGCGCAAGTACCTAATGCTGCTGGGGATTCTGTGGTACTAGAACCTCCTGGTACTTCAATAGTGAAGCTTCCCCCGCCCATTACATCAGTAACCTCTTCAGAAGGGAAATCAACTTCATTACAAGTGGAAATAACTACCCCAGATGTACCCTGTACGAAAGATTTAACAGAACATGCAAGCAATGCTATGGAATGTACAAGCACCCTTGCCCCAGCCCCGGATGCTGGGCCTGGTTCATTTACTTCCCAGGACTTTCACAATTCAGACCCAATAAAGTTGGTTGGTGAAAACCCTGCTGTAAAGGCAAATAATGACCATACCCCAGACACTGGTAAAGATGTCAAGTCAGGTGATGTAGTACCTGAAGCTGAGCTAATAACTACTACCGCTGACGCTGAGTCAGTTGATGTAGTACCTTCAACTGAACCAATTACTGCTGAGTCTCAGGCTGAGTCAGTTGATGCAGTACCTCAAGACGAAGTACTTGGTACTCCAGCTGAATCAGTTGATACAGTACCTCAACACCAACCTCTTGGTACTGAGGCTCAAGATGCATCGGATACTCAACTAAGCACTGAGTCTAGGGTGAATGGCGACAACTTGAGTGATGGGCCACCTACAGGAGAGAGCCAACATCCTGGGCCAATTCCAGAAGATCCTGTTTCTAGCGGTCTGAAATCCAATGTTGGAGATGCCATGGCTTGTGACAGCACCAAAGATACAAATGCTGTAACTGAACCAAGTGATCCTGTGTCACAGTCATAGGCCCAAAGACATTGAAGTTATTAAATACCAAATAAACAACATGATGTGTATCGCCAGAGCATACATAAAATAAGACGATTATTTTAGACAAGTAAGTACACTCATCATGAAGGATCTGTTACCGTTCATTGGTTGACATGATTGACCTTTGTATGTAAACTAACAAAGGATATATTTGTTGTCGCCCCCTTTCATTGATTAACCTGTTTAAGGATCTATCTTCCACCAGTAGTGAAACAAGTTGATGTTTCCTATTCCAGTGCTAGTATCCGGAAGTAAAAATATCAAAATAAGTCTGTGACACTCATTATTAGGTGACTATCATGTATCATCATATGACTACTCTCAAGTACTTTAATTTTCAAATTCTACTCTTGTGTTAATATAAGGATTTATACATGTATCTCCCATGTACAGTGGAGAAATAACAGTGTTGTCTGATTCACTCAAACTATGCTTCTCTGAACGAAACTTCCTAAAAGTATACAGCCGACTATAGAATTAGAAAAGCCATCAAATGAGATGTTATTCTGGGATAATAAAAATGTAGATTTTGGTTGAATCTAGTCTTTATCAAGCCTTACAAAATGATCACGATAAGCTGCGTTGCAAGACCATTTGCTATTTTGTACCTTCCATCTGCCACATGTGCTAATGAAGAAATTCAGAATATTTTAGGAACCCATCTCCGATATAAATTACCCACATTTCAATAATTTGATGAAATTGAGTTCTTCAAAACAAAAAGGAGTAGTAAATTCTTTCTGTCCCAAAGTATTGATATGCTAGTTAGCATTTGGTCAGCACCTGCTATGTGCGGCACCTCATGGACTTATCCCTTCAGGGTATCCCAAATCGCTCAGAAATGTGGTTGCCCGGCGGGCAACCAGAACCTAAAAGCTGGTTGCCCAGCCATTTAACATGGTTGCCCAGAATCTTTTGTTAAAAGATAGTTTAAACCAAGGAAACAGATGATGTTTTTTGAAACAGCTTAATATCATTTTATTTATTTAAACTTTATACAATTCAAAATCTGATACATTGGGTGAGGAAGCAGTCGATTTTTTTAACAGTTGATGTTTTTATCAAAATTTTATATTTCAAAATCTTCACCTTTAATGACATCATCCTGGGCCCCAAGATGACGAAATCCCGGATAATTACTTAGCCAGTGATCAATCATCTGGGTCAACCTTGTAGTTGTAGTATGGTGACCGTAGAAAACGTTAGAATTCATTCAAGATCCACCATGTACTACTGTAAAAGTGTTTGTGCATCCACTTTTCTGCGTGAATTTAAAGAAAGGGTTCGGAGTGGAGTAAATTAGATATACATCAACTCTTTCCCTCTTAATTTAGGATGTCTTGTGTTTAAATCATTCGATAGTATCCAAATAACCCCACAAAACAATGTAAAAGTGTCCGAATTGTGGCAGACATTGCAGGCACAGACATATGTTGATACGATTACCGATTTCATAAACGCCAAACCAAACAAAACCCTCTTGTTTCTTTGTAGTTGTCTGCGCGAAACTCTAATTATAGCATAAACATGGTACAAGTTTATTGCTGCACTGAGAAAACAGTGGGTGAAAGCTGGTCGCCCGACGGGCAACCTCATGTGTTTTCTTAGTTGCCTTGGTTGTCCCGGGCAGCAAAAACGGCGATTTGGGAAACCCTGCGCCTTCCTCTATTGTCATCAGTACTGAGCAGAATGAGTCTCCCAAGGCCTTTAAATTGTCCTGAGCTATGAAAAGATTTAACTTCTTTGCTAGTATGCAAGTAATCAACTTGGTCCTTTCAATATTTGTCATTTACTGACACCAGACGTTGTCGGCCATCGCAAAAGGAGGCCAGGGTCGTCATAACACTGCTGTAGCGTATACCTACAGTGTATTTATATGATTGGTAAACATTATAAAGAACACCATCTTATTTAAAGTAGCTTAAATATTGAGAAAAACATTCACATTAAGTTACTAGGTAGTCAAAATGATTCCCAAGATGGAATTTTCATACATCAAACCCCTCAGTGTCTTCGATTGGCCTGCAACCAGAGTTGCTCGGGTGCAATGTGGCAAACAAAATGGCAAAAGTACAGAAGAAAACCGTTCATATGCCAGTCATTATGCTTTTTGGCCTTAGAGAATGCTTTACTTATGGGGAAAACCAGCATTGTGGCTAAATTGAAGTAAATGTAAAACGACCAAACCACCTACCTTCTTAACAATGATGTAGAAATGTGATCAAATTTCTGATAGTATAATTCGTTAACATAGTTTTGCTAAGTGTCTACTTATAAGATCAGGCAAAGGGCAAGTTTACACGATGAGAATCTGTTTCCTGTTTAGAGATAGAATAATTAGATATTTAAATTCCTGGCCGATAAAACAACAAATGGAGATTTCAACCCAAAAATAGTATATCAAGTTGTGAGAAAACAAGAGCGAGGAATCATCAACACTTGAATTCAGCGGAGAGGCTCAGTGGAACTTGCTGTGGATTCAGACTTACACAGAGGACCTTTAAAGTTCTGGTGACAAACTGGCCTTTTTCATAATTAAGAGATTATTATATCAAGAAAAAAATCAACTTCTGAATCCTCATGGTAATATATGGGTACATATGGGTAAAATTCGACACGATTGACACGCGACACGGCCGCTAAATCGCGGGCGACACGGCGACACGCTCCCCTTAACGTGCGACACACATAGCTCCCAAAAGGCTGATAAAATTCGACATGAGACATCCAGAAATGTATTAAAAAAGGACACGGGACACAGTGATTTATTTAACAGGCGACACACGACATTGTAATGACCGTTAATATATATAATGTATTGCTTAAAAAGTGACACGAGACATCATTGAATTGTTTTAAAAAGTGACATGGAAAAATGTCTTATCGTGCGACACTCAGACACAGACATAAAAAATGGGACCCATATATACCCCTTAATATGGGGTTTATAACATAAAACTGAATTCAAAGACGTATTCCCACCTGTACAATTTAAGACCTCCCGATGAAGGGTCAGGGCCCCTGAAAATGCCTAAGTAAAAATTAATAAAGTAACTACATTTTCATTTGATAATTCACTAGACAACTAGTCTAATTGCCCTTAATTATTAATTTTATTATATTATAGTTAAAAAGTACAATGTATGGAAAGTAAAAGTTGTAACAACAATTCAGAATTATTGTATATTGATTGCATTTGTCTAAGGTATTACACCGGGTACAGGGAAGAAAATCATCGTTATAAATAATCCCTGATTTGTAACTATTGCACCTTATTCAGCATTGGTAAGAAAAGGCCAAACCAAAAAGTATTTCCGATTACTCTCTTTACCCCCACCTCCACCCCCTAAGAAAGAAAAACCTATTCCTTGTGCAACCTAAAAAAATACCTTTCCTAATTAGGCCTATTTTCCTGACCCCCTCCCATCCCATCCCCCGCTAAAAAAAACCTAACCCCAAATTAATTAAAGAGCAGGAAAAGCCCTTCCTAAACCAGAAAGTAACTCTTAAAAGCCATCTTTCTTGTGTTTATAACGACAATCAGTACGGCCTATATATCCCCCTTCCCCAACCAGTTCCTAAAATGTGTTTTCCTAAATAAATTCTAAAAAGTGTCCCACCCCTTGCGCTACCTAGTTTTCACCTCCATAAATAAAGAAACAAGTTCTAGTCTTTTGGCCTAAGGTGGCCTCGACCGGACAGTACACAATTTATACGTTAGATGGCAGCACAGGCACCAAGCTAACTTCGAGCGATAATAGGGGCTGGCAGCCAGTGTATAGTAAGCTGCGAGCGAACCACAACAAATCTTCCGCTGCTCCCATATTAACCTACTGCGGAGTAAAACTCGTAACACCTGCTGGAATACATCCATGGATGTTCCCTGCAAGTAGGGGAGGGAAATATAGTATAAAGGTAAGTTGTCATTTGTGTAGAGCGGCAGAAATAATGGACACCGACGGGCACATTTGAGTCTATAGGTAGGCCTACCGTACCTTAGTACAGTCAGTAGGATGATTCCTGGACGTTTGGGCCCCGGCCTGGTCGATTGGGCCCCCGGGCTTGGACGATTGGGCCCCCGGGGCTTGGACGTTTGGGCCCCGGCCTTGGATGTTTGGGCCCCGGTTAGGGTTAGGTATGATGATATAAATGACACTTTTTTTTCATGTTTTCACAATATCAAATAGGTAGTTGGAATATCTAACCCTAAGCTACCCTAGTGTATTCCTGTCGTCAGACAGGCTACAAATAGGGAGTCTAGAAGAAATTCTAACATATTTTATATCTAAATATTTACTTGAGACATGCGGGGTAACTTGATAGGCCTACAAAAGGCCTTTTTCAGTATTGTGGGCTGCCTGTGTTAAATTTTATTTTTACTACTGAGTAGCAGTGAGTAACGTTAGGCCTACACTCCCGGTCTCCGGCCCGGCCTACACTACAGCATACAGGATGGATACAGGTTAATTTATTCTAGCTGCACTAACAATTTCTCATTTTATTTTTATGTATAGCAATATCTCTAATTATAAAATGTAGGCTATATAGGGCCTAGGCCTAATTAAGCTTAGTCGATCTTAGACATCCATTTATTTTAGTTCCTATTCGTGTAGGCCTATTAACATAATAAACAGAGGCAGAGTTTTATATTGTAGACATATGTATAGCTCTGTTTTTAATGATAAATAGTACGGGAGTGAGTAGCACCCCTTGCAATCCCCTCCCCCCCCCCCCCCCCCCCTCTTCTCCACCAGCCTGGCCCTATAGCGGGCCCTATAGATATCGTTCTGTTATAATGTTGGGTTTGATGTCCCTCCCGCTTTCTTAGCTTTTCTTGGACACACATGAGGTGGTAATTTACTGCACTCATTTAAACACACTTGAACAGCAGCTGCTCCGAGTTACTCGTCCTTTGGCTAGACTCCTACCCTTCTCCTACTACTCCACCTAGATATCTACCATCATGTTCCCCGATTTATAATAGTTCCTTGCTAAAAATAGCATCGGTGCGATATGTATAGCCTAGCTATAGGTAGCCAGGGTACAGTGGTTACAATATCAGTAATTCACTTATATAATAAACCAACTCATAACGATGGGAGAATCCAGAAAGCATACCGCTGGATTGGGTTGTGTTGTGATCTGGCTTTTAGGCTAGTTGCTTGTATAAATAAAGAAAAACAGTTGCCGACGAGGTCCCGTCCACGCTCCACCTCCACCCCACCCCCACCCCTATAGTATAACGCTGCTCCGTGCGTAGGCACGGAGCAGCGGCCTATGGAGCAGCGGCCTATGCAGTGGCGCCAGCGGCGGCATTGGGAGACACCATTTTCGGCGCTTGTTGATATATTTCGCGGCAATGGCCGTCCATTCGAATCTTCCCGACGGGACCTATCGAGCTATACCTGACTCTAGCATTGTATATAGACAATATTGTTCCAGTAATCACTAGCTAATATCGTTGCTTACTAATATATGGTAGTTCTCACACCTGACACAAAGCTGAATGAGGATTTATTTCGTTGGCAGAGACAGCAGCAATTCCCTTTTCTTCTACTTTGTACGTGAGACCGTGATAACGGGTACGACTGTTCCAATTTTAGAGAGGAGCCGGTGGCGGCTTTTTTAAAAAAAGCGGTAGGTCGCGGGAGAGTCCAGGCCCACTCTCACCAGGACTAAACAGAGGACATCCATGTAAATGTCAATGGGACCCTTTATCGAATAAAACAAATGTTGTAACGGTATTTAGCTAATTAGTCCAGGAATTCAATTTTCTGGGTTTAAACCTATTTTCCCCATGATTCTTCAAGATTTTCTAGAACGAAATTCAAGCTGTATTCGTAGCTAAATCGACCAACGTCTATTTTTCTAAATTCATTCTTCGTTTAGTCATTACACAACACAGTGGGTTGAAAGATTTAAATACTGAAAATAAAGAGAATTTTATATTTCCCTTTCATGAATTCATGACCTTTTCTCCAAGTTTTCGATTGAACAAAAACAATATTTTGATCTGCAGTGGTTATGTGGGTCAAACTAACTATTGCCCTTTGCTATAATTTCAATTCCATATTGAAGATTTCTAAGTTTAGTGGAGAAAGTTCTTAAAATGAAAAAAATAGTGGGATGTTGGTGTAAACCGAAATAGATGGATCACAAAACAGAAAGTTTTCTTTCCTAGACTGATATTAGTTGGATATCTAGCTTTAGTGCATCTGCACCAGCATGGAATGTGAGATTATCTGATTAGTGAATTTATTGTTAAAACCTTAGTCGTAGAAAGAAGTAAGACAAGTTGAAGTAGTTCTGTGAGAAGGATTCTTGGAGTAGCGAAACTAGTTGAGTCAGCTAGTGACGTAATGGTAGAAATGGAGTAAGGTGTGATAGGGAAACATATGAGGTGAGGATAAATAAACATCATCATCGTATTTACTGTAACCATGCCTTCGGCACTTGGATTGTAGAGGCAGTTGTGTTTGTACTTCTTATAGGAATCCAACAATTTACTGGATGTTTATTTTAATTTGGAGATATTAATTTGATTGCCAAAAATTGCTAAAATCACAGGGGGCCTACGTCTGGGTAGTAGGCCTAAGGTGTAGAAGGCAGAGAGAGGGAGGGACAGAGAGAGAGGAGGAGGAGAAGAGAGGGAGAGGAGAGAGGAGGATGACTGATATAATAGGGTTTCATGGAAACAAATTTGCACTCCCCCCCCCCACACACACACCTATACATCTATCAATTTTCCTTCTCCTCCCCCTCCCCGACTACCTCCCTTGCTCTCCCTCCCCTTTAATTCCCCCTCCTTAATAATAATAATAATAATGAGTAATGTGTGGATTATTATTAATAATGAGTAATGTGTGGACAGACATTCTTTCATAAAAAAAAATCGTAAAAAAAAGTTGGTCGTAAAAAGTTAGTCGAAAAAAAGTTGGTCATTAAAAAAGTTGGGTCGTAAAAAAAGTTGGGTAGTAAAAAAAGTTGGTCGTAAAAAGTTAGTCGATAAAAAGTTGGTCATTAAAAAAGTTGGGTCGTAAAAAAAGTTGGGTAGTAAAAAATGTTGGCAGGTCGTAAAAAAGTTGGGTCGAAAAAAAAATTTGGTTGTAAAAATAGTAAGTCGAAAAAAAGTTGGTCGTAAAAAAAAGTTGGTCGAAATAAAGTTGGTCGAAATAAAGTTGGTCGGAAAAAAATGTTTCAGAAAAAAGTTGGTTGAAAATAAAGTTGGTCACCCCCCTTCACCTCTTCACCCCCCCCCTCCCCCCACTGCCCCCCCCCCCCCCCCCCCCCCACCGGGTGAAATGGTGCATCCTAGGGTCATTTTCACATCATATTCCAGCTATTGGAAGGCCTACTGACTATCTCCGAATTTGTGGGGGAGGACGTCGTCCTGCAAGAAATCTTTGAATTTGTTAAAGAATCTATTTATATATAAAATATAAGTGAGAAAAAAAGAATTTCCATGGGAACATACTTCATTCAAATTTGTAGCCCATCCCATATGGTTGGTATCAGAGAGCAGAATGGCTAGCATACTCCTGAATTTCCGCATATACTAGTAGCTGCATATGGGCCTCCCACATGTTTGCATTGGCATTAGTTTCCTTTCCCATGTCTCAGAGGCCCCCCCCCCCCCCCCCCCAGGGAATTAGTGAAATGGTGCATTTGGTGCACACTGAACCTACCCGAATGCAACCACTAAAGGTCTGGGTAGTGAGTTACGTAATCCTCTAAACGGTGTGACGTCATAGGTTGTTTACAAACACTCTCGCCACTCTCGCACTCCCGGGAGTGGAGGGTTCACCGAGCCGTAACGAATCTCGTATGCTGCGTGTTTCCACGAGTACGCAAAACTCGGGGAAAGGACGATTTCATTGTATAGGCTATAAAAGCCCAGACTTCTATTTTATTTTTATCACAAAAGAAATCGAATCAGACCAGGCTTGCATTCAGTAGGGCTCTTGAGGCCTAACATTGACAAATAGATATGGCCTTTTCTTAGATCGACAAATTAGCTAAGACAGCTATAGTGACAAATGACAAAGACACTTTCTTAGCCTGACAAATCGACAAAGACCTTAATAGTCCTTAGCGACAAAAAATCAGCTGTATGAAAATAAAGCGACAAACGACAAACAAATTTTCTAAATTAGTGACAAATGACAATTGTTGTTTTTTGGTAGCGACAAGAATAATTAAATACCCGACTCAGGAGCCCTAGTCCCTTTCAACTTGTATTCAGACCAGGCGTGTATTCAAACCACCAACCCCCAGCTTCTATTCAGACCAGGCTTGTATCCAAACTCCCGACTTCTCTTCAGACCAGGCGTGTACTCAAACCACCAACTCCTAGCTTCTATTCAGACCAGGCTTGTATTCAAACCCCCAACTTCTATTCAGACCAGGCTTGTATTCAAACCCCAGTATTTTACTTGAGTAAATACGGTGTGTACCCCATGTAGTGCCCTGTCAGGTAGGGTATATGTTTGTACCGGGAGGTGCCACTACTATGCTGGCATGCTGGGGCAGTAGGCCATCAGCTCTACCTCAAAATAGGGATTTTCGTTCTGGCATCGGGGGCACTACTTTTTGTCAACATATTTCAATTGCTAATACCCTATATTATAATATGCCAAAAGTTCTCCATGTAATTCCTGACAGTTTTTGAGGAATTTGGCATTGATTCTGGCAGTGCAAAGCCTTTGGAACTAATGACCTGGCTTCATTTTTAATAGGCCGGGGCAGAATATCATGCTATTTGGGAAACCTTGCAATTTTGCTCATACCAAGGTTTTTTGATTGGTTTTTAATCAACCAAATCTCCTGATTCTGAATCTGCCAATTTCCCCAAAAATTATTTACTAGATTTAGAATCAAGTGATTGATATCAATCGATAGGAAATAATGTGCCCTAAAAATGATTTTATTTTATTATAAGATGTCAGTGCATTATTTTCTGAGTTATTTGCAAAAGGCCTAATGAAGGTCAAGGTCAAAGGCCATTTTTAGGTCTTTTGCAAATAACTCGGGGAAATAATGCACTGACATCAATAGGTCAAATAAAAACTATGTACCGGTAGCAAGAAAACAAAGTGAAGTAAATACAGTACACAACAAAAAGAGTAGTTTCCAGAAATTATTGGGGCTATGTAGCCTTGCAGTAGGTTTAATATGGGGTTGGGTAAGTCTTACATCCTTACATAACTATGGGGTCTTTCTTAAACTGTTTTCGACTCAAACAATAAATAATGATAACAACTATTCAATAGTAAGATCTAACATAGAAGAGGTAAAGGTATATTTGTAATATTAGTAAAAAAAATATCTATATGAGAACTTTAAAAATTCAGTGGAACCTCACATAAAGACCACCTCTCTATAGAGACCACCCCTCTATGAAGACCAGTTTCTCTCAGTCCCGAATTGCTTTCCTCTTATTAGATTAGCCTCTCTAATGAGCCCCCTCGCTATGATACCACAAATTGTTTAGTCCCAAGGGTGGTCTCAATAGAGAGGGGCCACTGTACTGTATAATTTAATCCTGAGTATAATACCTATTGATTGCCAATCACATTTATAAATGTGTAAATGATTGTTTTGTCTAATGGTTATGAACAGGAATTAATAGGGGATTTGCATGTGCCCCTGCGCATGTCTGTTACAGTGCATCCTGGGATGGAATCTGATGAAATCTGACATACAAAAATTTGGCAATGTTTTTATTGAAAATTGCAAGAATGTTTTCACCAATATCATAGCTTTTATAAAAGATCTATGAAAACCAAATGCATGGTGGGAAAGATGTGTTATGAAACCATGTATAACACATGGATATTGACATAAATACTCCTTGCTGAATATGGGATATTTTAGATTTTAGACTGTACTATTAGTCCCATAATTCCATGCAAATTTTCAAACCCAATCCAAGGAGATTGTTAAATTTAATTGAAGGTAGAATACAGAGGGCATGGGTTAGAGATTAAGAGGAGAAAGCAACGGTTATTTTATCTTATATTTCTAAAAATATGTTGTAATAAGAGTTCTTCTAATTATCTTTTATTTGGAGCTCGTTTTTATTAAATTGAAGATGGAGTGGATGACTCCTAGACAGTAAGTGAGTTAGGCAAAAAAGAAGAGGTTTGTTTCCAGTTTATATGGATGAAAACTGGGTGGGTGGGGGTGGGGGTGGGGGTGGGTTAAATCAGATACACCCTTTTTCTTTCCTTATGTTGCATATGTATGACCTTAAATACTCAATTTTATGAGAACTTTTTTTAACTCCAATAATTTAAGTCTTACAATTTAATGCTCGGAGCTGGAACAGAAAACAGACTGGAAGGGAAGGGGAGATGTTAGAGTAAGCTGCACAGAAAACCTGTATGAGATGACTGGTTTTCAAGATCACTAAATCTAAGCTATTAAATTTAATAATTGGAGCTAGAGTGTAGGGACAATCCTGGAGTCGAGGATGAGTAGGAGGAGGAGGAGGGGGAGGAGGCTTTATAATGGCACTGGAGGCAGAGTAGGCAGTGAGCTTGCATGTAAGCAAACATGAGGCGTGGGTGAGGCAGTGAAACCAAGGCAAACACTGGCCTGTCTCCCTTCTCTATAGCACAGAGCATGGAACTGAGACATGCTGCTGGGGGAGGGAAGGGGGGGGGCACTCTTAAACTGGATGATTATCAATTAGATAGAAAGAAATCAGATTCGCAAATTATAGAGAGTATTATGACTTGAATGCAAAAGGGTATTGAAATGTAGGCTCATCTTTTATATTTGGATGATGTGGACTGATTGTTTATATTATGCGTTGATATGGGGGGAAAATTGTGAAAAAATGTTGATTAATGATGTAGATTGTTTTCCTCAACTAAATGTCAGACTTTATTTGAGGTTCTCGTTTCATTGAAACGAATTATAAAATGACCTTCTGTCATAAATATGATAATAGAGTGACTTAATGTTAAATTATATTTAAATTCATACATATTATTTTATTTACATATTTTCTTTTTTTCATTTTTCATGAATCCTTAATGTATCAAGATTATGACGAATGAGACATATCACATTGTGAAACTTAGGTCACTAAAATTTGAGCTGAGGATACAGCTTTAATTAATATGATACAAGGAGGTTTAACAACATGGGTCCCATTATGAAAACATGAAAGCGACCCTGAACAGGACTGTAGTGACTGAACGTGTATGTAATAAATCGGGTACAATAAATATTCAAGTACTATTATTTGAATATTGAAATATATACCTTAGTCTTTGAATCACCTTTGAGTCAGTATCTAAAGGTCAAAAGAAAAGCTAGTTTGAGTTATTTATTGCACACCTTTAAAATCGCGCCCAAAAGAACCATCCAGTCCTGGCTTCAGCCCCACAGCAGTGATACCGATTTCCATTCTTCCTGTATATAAATTAATTTTCACTTCACCACATATTGCAAAGGTTTCAGAGAACAGGGTCTAGAAGCTAAACTGTACATGGGTTTTTTGTTATTTTGATTTGTGTGTGTGAGGGCTTAGATTGCCTAGACTATGCATCGTAGGTGGCCTCACTGATGCCACACATAGTTGTGGTTAGGCCTGTTGGTCCACTCGGTCATGGGCTACTGCAATTGGCCACGAAATCGACTTCAGACCCAGGACTGTATCGCAAATATTAAAAAAAAAGTAGGGTATCACATCCCATTGGTTACTCTCTTGCCCAGATGGGACCAAATATATATATATGGTAATATGAAACAAAGTATGGTGTCAAAACAGGGCCTAAGGAACCGATTCCACCCTTCCTGATGTTAAAGATAACACTTAAATATTTTTTAATCAAACCCTCCAACGAATATAAATTTAGAAATAATTGTTACAATCTTTTAATTTAGATGAAATTTAAAAAGATTTGAACTTATATGTGGCTGCATTGAACATATGAATACAGGAGTATCCCCCCCCCCTTCCCCACACCCCCTGCATCACCAGTGCTGCCTAGAATTTCTCAACACGACACAGACACAAACTAAATGTGGCCTGTCCCATGTCCCTGCTGCAGTGCTTGTGGATCTATATGAATAAAGTCTAACGCAGGAGTATACATGGTATAGAAGGTATACAGTAGCAGGACTAGTCACCAAAAGGTACTGTATGTAATATATTGTTCATTTATAATGTTTTATTGATACCATACAGCGTCCATCTACAGACATGGCAATTTTTTTTAAAAAGTTTACCTGACTTTAGGATCAGTAAAATGTAGTTTCACTCATCTTTCCACGGTTTTACTGGTCAGAACCAAATAATAACAATTAGCAGTTGCATTGAATTTCTTGGATAAAATTGTTCAAAATGTTACCAAACAATCAAACCAGTAGGCCTTGAGTGTCATCAGTCCGTCCTAACGTTTACCGGCCACAGACTGAGAACTGGCATTTTTAAAAAAAACATGATTTAATCTTTTTTAATTAATTTTCTTTTAATGGCAATAACGGACACTCTCACCCCAGGGGTGGTTTTCGTTGTGCCTGATCATAATTACATCGTGGTATTTATTTCTAGAGATTCATTTTAAAATTTAATTATACGACTGACATTTAAAAATATTAGAAAAAATACAAAAGGTGATTCGATGGGTGAAAATGAGATGAGATGAGTGGTGAACGTTGAGAATAATAAAGTTATTTATCGGTCTTGTCAAACATTATGACTATTTCGAGGTGAGATGGTTGAATGGGTCAGTGATATCTACAACCAATTTCCCCCTGTCTGCATCTATGGAACATGCATGTTTTAAAAGCTATATCTTACACAATGACTATGTTTTGGTCTTACTCGTCTTGGTGCTATAATGTAATTTTAAACTTGAATTAGAGTGTTCATATACATGCATGACCATCTAGGCCCAAAGATGAAAGACTCCCTTCAAACGGAGGGAAAGCCTCTCGCCTCAAACCCCGAAGTGCCATTATAATTCCATTAAGACCGCAAAATGTCATAATCCCATAACAACGCCTAGTCTTTGGCCATGAAACCGATTAGCGAAGTAGGGGTTCAATCACTGGCATACCATTCTTATCTGATCTGAGGGTTTGGACCTAGACGGTAGAACTAAAACAGGGATCACTTTTGGGCGCGACATTGCAATATTGTCACAATCTTTGGATAAATTGCGTTTGGATTCTCCATATGCGATAAAATTTGGCATAATTTTCTAATTGATTTAATATTGTAACTAATGAATAACTTCATTGTGGTCAGAAAAATTCACACTGATTTTTTTCTCGTGCAAAGTCCAAGTCAGGGAGATCACTGAAAAATAAATAGTTGTTAAAAATACATAACATCTCGATGTGTGCTATTTTTTGTTTTACTTTATTATTGAAATCATTTTATCACGCTGAAAAGACCACTATGACAGAAGAAATACAGAAAATTACCTGAGTATACAGATAAAATAAAATCCCTCCCACCAACCCCGACGTCCCACATGGGGAAATCAGTCTAGGCCCAAAGATGAGAGAGTTCCTTCACACGAAGGGAAAGCCACTCGCCTCAAACCGCAAAGTGCCATTATAATTCCATTAAGACCGCAAAATGTCATTATAATCCCATTAAAACGCCGAGAGTTAGGCCAGTCTTACAAACTTCTTCAGGTGCTGTCCACACAATGATTCTTATTATAAAGAACGCAAGAAAAGCAATAATTTCATTGTAGTATTTTTCCTGAAATCTAAACATATCCAGGGCGATATTCTAATGGTGAGGGAGTGTTTTATAATCAGTCAGCCATATCCATCAACAACACATAAATACAGGTTTCATGCTTGTGTTTGGGCTTGGACAGGGAATTGATGTTTGTGCGGGCATGTGGCATATATTGGTGTGTGGGAATGAGAGGCCGAGAGACTGGGTCATAATAAAACATAACTTTTGTACTGCGGTGAATACCAGCACATGATATACAAGGCAATGGTGCGGCATTAATACAGTTATAGGAGGGCAGGGGGCAGGGTAGGCCAGTGGGGTGGGGTGGGAGGATAGGCCAGTGGGTGGGGGGGGGGCAGGGTAGGCCAGTAGGGGGGGGGGGGCAGGGTAGGCCAGTGGGGGGGGGGGGGTAATTAAGCCAGTGGGGTGGGGTGGGAGGATAGGCCAGTGGGGGGGGGGGGCAGGGTACGCCAGTGGGGGGGGGGGGTAATTAAGCCAGTGGGGTGGGGTGGGAGGATAGGCCAGTGGGGGGGGGGCAGGGTACGCCAGTAGGGGGGGGGGCAAGATAGGCCAGTGTGTGTGTGGGGGGGGGGGGGGGGGGCAGGGTAGGCCCGTGGGGAGGGTAAGCCAGTGGGGGGGGCAGGGTAGGGGGGGGGCAGGGTAGGCCCATGGGGAGGGTAAGCCAGTGGGGGGGGCAGGGTAAGCCAGGGGGGGGGGGCAGGGTAAGCCAGGGGGGGGCAGGGTAGGCCAGTGGGGGGGGGGGCAGGGTAGGCCCGTGGGGAGGGTAAGCCAGTGGGGGGGGGCAGGGTAAGCCAGGGGGGGGGGGCAGGGTAAGCCAGGGGGGGGGGCAGGGTAAGCCAGTGGGGGGGGGCAGGGTAAGCCAGGGGGGGGGGCAGGGTAAGCCAGGGGGGGGGGCAGGGTAAGCCAGGGGGGGGGGCAGGGTAAGCCAGGGGGGGGGGCAGGGTAAGCCAGGGGGGGGCAGGGTAGGCCAGTGGGGGGGGGGGGGCAGGGTAGGCCCGTGGGGAGGGTAAGCCAGTGGGGGGGGGCAGGGTAGGCCAGTAGGGGGGGGGGGCAGGATAGGCCAGTGGGGGGGGGGGGGTAATTAAGCCAGTGGGGTGGGGTGGGAGGATAGGCCAGTGGGTGGGGGGGGGCAGGGTACGCCAGTGTGTGTGTGTGGGGGGGGGGGCAGGGTAGGCCCGTGGGGAGGGTAAGCCAGGGGGGGCAGGGTAAGTCAGGGGGGGGGGCAGGGTAGGCCAGTGGGGGGGGCAGGGTAGACCCGTGGGGAGCGTAAGCCAGTGGGGGGGGGGGCAGGGTAAGCCAGGGGGGAGGGGGGGCAGGGTAGGCTAGTGAGCAATAGGGACAGCTAGTCTTGTGACCTCATTCTAACCCTATATCATAACATTACGTCGGAAATGACAGCAGTTTTCTCCCTAATATAAAGATCAGATAATATTCATTAGTAACGTGTTAGTTATCAATAATCAAAAAACGGTTAAGAGTGTGACCACCCTGAATGATGTATTAGATTATGTTCTTTATCTCTCATAGTGACTCTATATACCCGGCATTTTGACAGGACCCACCCGCCCCTTTCTCGGCCAATCTCGGCCGCTCTCGTGACACACTTGCAGGCCCTATTATTGAGCATCGGTTGATGAAAGAATGTTCACATTTCAAACATTGTAAAATTTTGTTAATATTAACTTAGTTTGGGGTATTTGTGGAAGAATGTGAATTCACAGAATATAAACCTTTTTTTTGGCTTCAATTTTAAATAAAAGTATAAGCTATAATATGTTTATAGTAGAAATAAAAACAATTATGTATTATATATTCTGGTCTTACTCGCCCCAGACAAAGTGAAGTCAGATTCTAAAATACTTTACCTGTCTCCAGACAGCTACCATGTTTTCTGGGTCATGTCCTCCCAATAGAAAATGATAAATTGACTTTGTTAAGTTTGGCTTGTTTTTCCCTTTTACACTGAACTTTTATCATGAGTCATTCAAGTACAATGTTTACGAGTAAATCTAATCTTCTAAATCAGTCAAATATTGTTTTGGGTCGACTTAACTGAAAGTTTTGATATAATAATGGGACTGTAAGATAAAATATAGAATTATCAAGCAGCACATTTCTCATACAGAGTAAGTATAATGTCTAAATTAAGACCATAAAAACATGGACATATTTTTCTGTATCATAATTAATATAATGTATAATAAATATGTCGAGGAGTCCAATCATGTTACGCCATGTCATTCATAAACTATTCTTACTGTTATTTCAAAGGATTTTGTACTATTTGGAAAAAATAATCTGCATTCAAACAGTCAAATTTGAATAGAAATTGTCACACAAATTAGCAAATGAGATATCTAAATTTTGAGATAAAGTAACAAAAAGTGATGTCTACATTTGGAGATAGATTAGCAAAAAGTGATTCCTAGATTTGCAGGAAAGCTAAGCAGAAAGTGATTCCTATAAAAACTATTCCTATATTTGCAGATCTATAAACTAAACAAAAAGTGATTCCTATAAAAGCTATTCCTATATTTGCAGATCTATTTATAAATAAAAACTGATTCCTATAAACACTATTTCTATATTTGCAGATCTATAAACTAAACAAAAGTTATTCCTATATTTGCAGATCCATAAACTAAACAAAACCTGATTCCTATAAAAGCTATTCCTATATTTGCAGATCTATTTATAAACAAAAACTGATTCCTATAAACACTATTTCTATATTTGCAGATCTATAAACTAAACAAAAGTTATTCCTATATTTGCAGATCTATAAACTAAACAAAAGTTATTCCTATATTTACAGATCTATAAACTAAACAAAAACTGATTCCTATAAAAGCTATTCCTATATTTGCAGATCCATAAACTAAACAAAAACTGATTCCTATAAAAGCTATTCCTATATTTGCAGATCCATAAACTAAACAAAAACTGATTCCTATAAAAACTATTCCTATATTTGCAGATCTATTTATATACAAGAAGTGATTCCTATAAAAACTATTTCTATAGTTGCAGATCTCTTTCAGTGCGAAAGACCTGCTGTCAGCTCTAAAAAAAAAAAATATATATTTGCAGATCTATAAACTAAACAAAAGCTATTTCTATATTTGCAGATCTATAAACTAAACAAAAGTTATTCCTATATTTGCAGATCCATAAACTAAACAAAACCTGATTCCTATAAAAACTATTCCTATATTTACAGATCTATTTATAAACAAGAAGTGATTGCTATAAAAACTATTCCTATATTTACAGATCTATAAACTAAACAAAAACTGATTCCTATAAAAACTATTTCTATATTTGCAGATCTATAAACTAAACAAAAACTGATTCCTATAAAAACTATTCCTATATTTACAGATCTATTTATAAACAAGAAGTGATTGCTATAAAAACTATTCCTATATTTGCAGATCTATAAACTAAACAAAAACTGATTCCTATAAAAACTATTCCTATATTTGCAGATCTATAAACTAAACAAAAACTGATTCCTATAAAAGCTATTCCTATATTTGCAGACCTATAAACTAAACAAAAACTGATTTGTATATTTCCAGATTAGCAGAGGTCATGTACCTGCAGACGACACTACTGGTGACCCTGATGTTAGGGGTCACCCAGGGTCAAGGTCCCTTCCATGGGGGCACCACTGCCTACACCCTCTACAATAACAAGCCACCGGTCAAGGAGGTCCTGGTGTCCAACTGGACCTCCACCTTCACCCACGCCAACACAGCCTGGACAGTGGTCATGTATGCCAGCTGGTGTGGTCACTGTCAGAGGTTTGCACCTAAATACATCTCCATGGCAACCTCTCTAAAGCGTGAGTATTTCTTCATTCAGATTTTCAGAACCACAAAACCACAGCTCACCTAACGGTGATCTACCACTGCTGCCTGAGTTCGGCCGGCCATAAAGATAAACAAAAAGATAAATATTCTACATTTGAAAAAATAATAGAAATTATACAAACATAGATGTAATATCAGGGCAATTTAACACGACAAATGTTATGTAGCATACATGCATTCATACATACATCCATTTAAGAGGTAGGTAAGGACAGATGCGTACTACCAAATTGTTGTTTTATGCTGAGATTTATCGGGCGACTCCGATCACATTAGAATTTCTCTTTACATTAAAATTTCTCTTAGCTAGAAGCTTAAAAACATCAAAGTCCTCTATCTTTCTTTTTGTATATTGGAATATTTCTTGAACTAGATGTGTAAAACATGGCCTGTCATAAATTGGACACAGTCCAGGGTGTATGGTTTTAATTTTATTCTCTATTTCTTTATTATTGAACGCCTAAGGTGAAATAACCTTCTGGTTAACGATTATTATTACTATTGTGTAATTTTTCTATTATTTTCTAACATTTTTTTATATCTGATTAAAGCAGCTTTTCTGTGAATAGTGTACCTGTTGCATAATGTCTATCTGAATAAAAATCTTAAAACAAAAACAAAATGTCTGGCAGGTCATTCCAATGTGAGTTCCAATGTCCAATGTCACTTCAATATAATTTCACAGAGCGTAGTGTGTTGTTGTAGGTTGGAAGAACGTGGTACAGTTTGCAGCCTTGGCCTGCTCACACCCTGATGGAGAGAAGATCTGCACTGACCAGGGCATCATCCACTACCCCACCATCAAGGTTTTACGCTTTATCTATTGGAAATAATTGTTAACTACTAATAATTAAATCAAATATGTGAGCATGTATAGGCCTACCATTAAATACAGAGATGGTGAAACGTGCCAGTCCACAAAACGTAGTGAAACACAAGGTTTCAGCGGTCTGAATTTCCTGGGAAAAATTTGAAAGACCTTTAATAGTTGTATCCATGGAAACCAAATGTTTAGCCGTGTTTACCTGGGTACAGTCAGCCTCTTCTGCTGGCCACCATTTGTGCGTTTTTTGAGATACAATATAACACAGAAATCCAGGAATTCTGTCAATATAATAAAGATCCACTAAACATTTAATATATAGAGAGAATGGAACGAGCCGGCAATAATCAAACATTTATTGGACAAGATTTGTCCGCATAAGGACGATGCCATAGGCAGAGTGCTTCTGCGGATGAATCAAGTCCAATAAATTTTGAATTATTGCAGGCGAGTTCCATTCTATATTTATTATATGGGCATAAAACTTGATGTGTAAAATCTGAAAAAAGTAGCCGACTTGGTGACGAAATAGTTCATATAGTATGCATAATATATGAATATTTTCATAGCACAGAAACAGCTTTTTTCTATACTATTGAAGAAATGCAAGACATTCTTCGTAATAATTCAGGGTCAGTAGTTGGGCGAGAAATTAATCAACGCAACACACAGAGATGTATGCTTCAGGTCAGTAGGATCACTTAAAAGAGGTCGAACTAATCACTGATCTTTATTCTTATACTAGACAGATTAGAACGAATACACTGGGCCTGCGCTAATTGGCTTAGGTCTCTCTGGACCAATTAATCAACAGGTTAGATTAGAGATCCAATCAGCCACAGGATAACAATGACAGGAAAATATTAAAACGAGGTTCAGAGTGACCACTGCCACTCTGGCCAATCTCTTTGGGTGGTGACCAGGTCACAGGGTTATATCCCCTCCCCTCTCCCTCCTGCTCTTAATCAGTACCCCCCCTCCCCTGACCTGGCGGTCAGTCCCTCCCCTCCCTTCCCATGTGATCGACTTTGAGATAACGGTCAGACCTGGACCTCACCTGTACCTTTGGACTTTGGAATGATAAGAAATCCGCGAGTGTTGTGGCGGTAAGAAAGTGTATGGAGCCTTCTGGCCGGTAGGGGCGTGACGAATGTGTGGCTGAATGAGACTACTTTAACTTAAAAATTAGACAATTTATGCTTGTCAATTTTACACTATTCTATTCGGCAACACTTTGGACCGGTGGAAAGGTTGTTTCACCAGTTCCATTGTCTAGTAAAGCCTCAAATGTTTTCACCATGACTGAATTTAACCCCAACATAAATAAAAGCCCATCTCATGGACAGGACTGCAGCATGCATGAGTCATGCTTCCTAATGTCTCACTGAGACAACATGTTGACTTACAAGAACAACATTAGTAATACATTAGAGCACTTTAAGTGTAAACGTGACTTCCTGACCGTCTAGGCTATGATTCATCAAATATCTAAAAGAAAAATGCATTCGCAGTGAAATCGTGCAACCAAAACAATTATTTTTTTAATTCTTCCATTTCTTTTATCCAAAGTACAGGATTTGGGAGCTGAAGTTAATAACACGAGTTGTAGATCTTTTTTGCCAATATTTCTTCAGTGCCATGTTAGGAGTTTCAGTTTAAAAGAGCACCGATAGTATCCATAAGCTTCTGGGAGAGACAATGTTGGCATGTGTTTAACTACACGCTGCCTCTCTCACCCACATCTCTCACCCACATCTCTCACCCACCTCTCTCACCCACCTCTCTCACCCACATCTCTCACCCACCTCTCTCACCCACATCTCTCACCCACCTCTCTCTCACCCACCTCTCTCACCCACCTCTCTCTCACCCACCTCTCTCTCACCCACCTCTCTCACCCACATCTCTCTCACCCACCTCTCTCACCCACATCTCTCACCCACCTCTCTCACCCATCTCTCTCACCCACCTCTCTCACCCACATCTCTCACCCACCTCTCTCACCCATCTCTCACCCACCTCTCTCACCCACCTCTCTCACCCACATCTCTCACCCACCTCTCTCTCACCCACCTCTCTCACCCACCTCTCTCACCCACACCTCTCACCCACATCTCTCACCCACCTCTCTCACCCACCTCTCTCTCACCCACCTCTCTCACCCACATCTCTCACCCACCTCTCTCACCCACCTCTCTCTCACCCACCTCTCTCACCCACCTCTCTCACCCACCTCTCTCTCACCCACCTCTCTCACCCACATCTCTCACCCACCTCTCTCACCCGCCTCTCTCACCCACCTCTCTCACCCACATCTCTCACCCATCTCTCTCACCCACCTCTCTCTCACCCACCTCTCTCACCCACCTCTCTCACCCACACCTCTCACCCACACCTCTCACCCACCTCTCTCACCCACCTCTCTCACCCACCTCTCTCTCACCCACCTCTCTCACCCACATCTCTCACCCACCTCTCTCACCCACCTCTCTCACCCACCTCTCTCACCCACCTCTCTCACCCACCTCTCTCACCCACCTCTCTCACCCACATCTCTCACCCACATCTCTCACCCACACCTCTCACCCACACCTCTCACCCACCTCTCTCACCCACATCTCTCACCCACCTCTCTCACCCACCTCTCTCACCCACCTCTCTCTCACCCACCTCTCTCACCCACCTCTCTCTCACCCACCTCTCTCACCCACATCTCTCACCCACATCTCTCACCCACCTCTCTCACCCACCTCTCTCACCCACCTCTCTCTCACCCACCTCTCTCTCACCCACCTCTCTCACCCACCTCTCTCTCACCCACCTCTCTCACCCACCTCTCTCTCACCCACCTCTCTCACCCACCTCTCTCACCCACCTCTCTCACCCACCTCTCTCACCCACATCTCTCACCCACCTCTCTCACCCATCTCTCTCACCCACATCTCTCACCCACCTCTCTCACCCACATCTCTCACCCACCTCTCTCACCCACACCTCTCACCCACCTCTCTCACCCACCTCTCTCACCCACACCTCTCACCCACCTCTCTCACCCACCTCTCTCACCCACCTCTCTCTCACCCACCTCTCTCACCCACCTCTCTCACCCACCTCTCTCACCCACATCTCTCACCCACATCTCTCACCCACCTCTCACCCACATCTCTCTCACCCACCTCTCTCACCCACCTCTCTCTCACCCACCTCTCTCACCCACCTCTCTCACCCACCTCTCTCACCCACCTCTCTCACCCACATCTCTCACCCACCTCTCTCACCCACACCTCTCACCCATCTCTCTCACCCACCTCTCTCACCCACATCTCTCACCCACCTCTCTCACCCACACCTCTCACCCACACCTCTCACCCACCTCTCACCCACACCTCTCACCCACCTCTCTCACCCACCTCTCTCTCACCCACCTCTCTCACCCACACCTCTCACCCACATCTCTCACCCACCTCTCTCTCACCCACCTCTCTCACCCACCTCTCTCACCCACCTCTCACCCACATCTCTCTCACCCACCTCTCTCACCCACCTCTCTCTCACCCACCTCTCTCACCCACCTCTCTCACCCACACCTCTCACCCACATCTCTCACCCACCTCTCTCACCCACATCTCTCACCCACACCTCTCACCCACACCTCTCACCCACCTCTCTCACCCACCTCTCTCTCACCCACCTCTCTCACCCACCTCTCTCACCCACCTCTCTCACCCACCTCTCTCACCCACCTCTCTCACCCACATCTCTCACCCACATCTCTCACCCATCTCTCTCACCCACCTCTCTCACCCACCTCTCTCACCCACACCTCTCACCCACATCTCTCACCCACCTCTCTCACCCACCTCTCTCTCACCCACATCTCTCTCACCCACATCTCTCACCCACATCTCTCTCACCCACACCTCTCACCCACCTCTCTCACCCATCTCTCTCACCCACACCTCTCACCCACATCTCTCACCCACCTCTCTCACCCACCTCTCTCTCACCCACATCTCTCTCACCCACCTCTCTCACCCACCTCTCTCACCCACCTCTCTCACCCACACCTCTCACCCACATCTCTCACCCACCTCTCTCTCACCCACACCTCTCACCCACCTCTCTCACCCACCTCTCTCACCCACCTCTCTCTCACCCACATCTCTCACCCACACCTCTCACCCACACCTCTCACCCACCTCTCTCTCACCCACCTCTCACCCACCTCTCTCACCCATCTCTCTCACCCACCTCTCTCACCCGCCTCTCTCACCCACATCTCTCACCCACCTCTCTCACCCACCTCTCTCACCCACCTCTCTCTCACCCACCTCTCTCACCCACCTCTCTCACCCACATCTCTCACCCACACCTCTCACCCACCTCTCTCACCCACCTCTCTCACCCACCTCTCTCACCCGCCTCTCTCACCCACCTCTCTCACCCGCCTCTCTCACCCACATCTCTCACCCACATCTCTCACCCACCTCTCTCTCACCCACATCTCTCACCCACCTCTCTCACCCACACCTCTCACCCGCCTCTCTCACCCACATCTCTCACCCACCTCTCTCTCACCCACCTCTCTCACCCACCTCTCTCACCCACATCTCTCACCCACATCTCTCACCCACATCTCTCTCACCCACCTCTCTCACCCACCTCTCTCTCACCCACCTCTCTCACCCACCTCTCTCTCACCCACCTCTCTCACCCACCTCTCTCTCACCCACCTCTCTCACCCACCTCTCTCACCCGCCTCTCTCACCCACATCTCTCACCCACCTCTCTCACCCACCTCTCTCTCACCCACCTCTCTCACCCACCTCTCTCTCACCCACCTCTCTCACCCACCTCTCTCACCCACCTCTCTCACCCACCTCTCTCTCACCCACCTCTCTCACCCACATCTCTCACCCACATCTCTCACCCACCTCTCTCACCCACATCTCTCACCCACCTCTCTCACCCACCTCTCTCACCCACCTCTCTCACCCACCTCTCTCACCCACCTCTCTCTCACCCACCTCTCTCACCCACACCTCTCACCCACATCTCTCACCCATCTCTCACCCACCTCTCTCACCCACCTCTCTCACCCACACCTCTCACCCACATCTCTCACCCACATCTCTCACCCACATCTCTCACCCATCTCTCTCACCCATCTCTCTCTCACCCACCTCTCTCTCACCCACCTCTCTCACCCACCTCTCTCACCCACCTCTCTCTCACCCACCTCTCTCACCCATCTCTCTCACCCATCTCTCTCACCCACCTCTCTCTCACCCACATCTCTCACCCACCTCTCTCACCCACACCTCTCACCCACCTCTCTCACCCACCTCTCTCACCCACCTCTCTCACCCACATCTCTCACCCATCTCTCTCACCCACCTCTCTCACCCACCTCTCTCACCCACATCTCTCACCCACCTCTCTCTCACCCACATCTCTCACCCACCTCTCTCACCCACATCTCTCACCCACATCTCTCACCCACCTCTCTCACCCATCTCTCTCACCCACCTCTCTCACCCATCTCTCTCACCCTGCCTCTCTCACCCACCTCTCTCACCCACCTCTCTCACCCACCTCTCACCCACCTCTCTCACCCACCTCTCTCACCCATCTCTCTCACCCACATCTCTCACCCACCTCTCTCACCCATCTCTCTCTCCCACATCTCTCACCCACATCTCTATAATCTTATAATTTTTTTAAATCGTATTGCTATACTTTGATTGTTGTGTTAGTCAGACAAGAGAAAACGGTCGCTGATTAGCGATAGTAAGTGAAGACATCACAGGAAAGAATTCCAGCGGGTCCTCAAAATACAAACGACGTTTTAGAAGCCCTGTAGCGAAACAAACATAATCCTCCAAAGTTTTGGTCAAACGACTTTTAGATAGGTTGGAAAATAATGGAACAAAAAGTAGAAAATGTTCAGTTTTTGACCGGCGTTAGCTGAGACTGCAGCTTTAAGAGATTAAAGGGCGTAGTCCACCAAGCTGATTCTAATGCGATTCTCATAGAATTGAGTACAAAAGAGTCCTCCGCTGTGCAGAATCACATGAGAATCGGCTTGGTGGACTGGGCCCTTACTAACACTTCCACTCCCCTACTCACCCAACGTCCACCCTCCCCTTCCATCCCCCACACACCCTCCCCTTCTCCCCCCCCCCCCCACATACCCTCCCCTTCCCCCCCCACACACCCTCCCCTTTCCCCCCCCCACACACACCCTCCCCTTCTCCCCACACACCCTCCCCTTCTCCCACACACACACCCTCCCCTTCCCCCCCACACACACCCTCCCCTTTCCACATCCACAACTGGGAAAGCTTGCCTTCTGTCTGTAGAACTGCTGTAAACACGTTGTGGCATTTTAGTGTATACATATTTATCTAGAATTTTTGTTTTTATTTAGTCTTTTTGATTGAATATAAATAAAGAATGAGGTAATGTCTACACGTCTGGACGTGTTTGTGTTTGCACATGTCGTCTGTATACAGCCCGACCTTGAACTAGTTCTGCTGCTGGGCCAATGGTAAAAATAATAATAATAATTATTTCATTTTTATTCAACATTTTTATACAACAAGACATGGACACGTCAAGACCAGATCTCAGGGAATTAGTACCATGCTATTCTGCCTGGGCTGTTTCTAGGGTGGGTTTATCTATCTAGTTGCATACTATTCATTACTAATTAATGGAACTTAATGACATCTGAATAATAACAAAAAAAAGTTCAATATTCAAAATAGCATATATGTTAGAATCAGGGTCATTTTGTTGAGCGTTATAGAGCAATTTCTCAAACTGTTTCATTGAACTTAGATTTGTTTTTAAAGATTTTATTTCGACTGGGAAGACATTTCCCAGAAAAACCCCAGGATTTTCAAATGCACCCAGCTTGGATTTACATAGTAAAATATATCACAATAAATAAATAAGAATTTATGTTGCTTGCTAATATTCTTTTATATTAAAAGTTAAATAGTGAAGAAAGAACTCATCTATTCAAACAAAAGTGGAGATTTATTCTGTTTATATATCTACAGTTAATTTGCCAGCTTATCATTAAACAGTCAATATTCATAATAGAACAACATAACTGCATTGTCATGCTGTGGTACCTTTACAAAGAATATAATTCACCATATGTGTCATAATATTTAAATTATTTCTGCTTTGTTTTATGTTTTAGCTTTAGGTTTATATTATTATATTCCTCTTGAGAGGTGCAATAAGTGGGGTGCAAACAAAATATGAAGTTGTCTATAAATAGCGTCACAAAATACACTCAAATAGACAGTGACGTCCTGGTGGACGTGACACAAACTACAGTTAGACAGCCCTGAGTAATGTCACTCATTCATTGTTTACACGTTGCTATGTTTCACATTGTTTATATTTTATTTTACCGGATTGGCCACTTACTCAGAGTGATCTGACGATTTTCACATTATATTTAGTCAAATTGAAGCGCATATGGGTCAAATTTTCAGATAATGTACAATTGGCAGGTCTACACATTTAGTAAAGTCTGCAAAATTAGGCTGCAATTTTGACAATACTAGGTAAATTCGAGTATATTCGGTATTGCATTGATTCTGGCAATCTATTTGGTAAGGTTAAACTGTCTTTGAACTTTATTTTCGTCTGAAATTTCGGTTATTTGAGATTGAGATTGAGATTGAGATTTGAGGATTGGTGAAGGTGAATTGTACATTTTCTGGCGATTTCACCCATATAATAATTATAGAATGGAAGTCGCCACTCGTAATAATAAAAAGTTTGATTACTAGCAGCTTCTCTCTATTTATTATTTACTCAGACATGTAGATGGGTGAATTAAGTTGATAGAAAAATTGAGTTGTTGAAATAATGTTATTACTAATACTACATCTCTACTTGTTTCAGTTCTTTGGCCCAGACTCTACTGACAATATCGGCAGCCCGTACACAGGCCCAGTGGACTCCCGGGAATCAGTAGAGACCGCATTAGTAAACTTCCTCTCCACCACTAAACCCATTAAGGACAAGGCCATCAGCCTCACACCCATCAAGTACGAATTATTGTATTAAATTTCTTTTTTTTTTAAATATTACTAATTAGTATTGGTTGATGGTATGCTGCTTAATAAGTTCAATTGTATACAACTGTAGTGAATACGGGGATTTCAGGATAGGCCGGATGTTAGCTCTTCATCAGAGGCAAAGGCGGTAGGAAAAGCGCAAACAGCACCTAACCTGTACACATGGTCACTTCCAGTAGCTATGCGCTCTGAACTCACTCATTAAGAAACGCCCAGAATTAGACAAAAATTGTTGTAGAAAAGCCCCTTTAGATAACAATAACAACTGAGATATCAGTTGAAATATTCACATAAAATTATAGGCTATAGCCTTGGAATCCACATCTTGTATTGTGGTTTCTTTTTAATAGCGACCTAACTATATATAATGTGTTACAGACCTATAGATGATATATGGGCAGAGGCTGAACAGTCTTAATAGTGACCTAACTATATATAATGTGTTTCAGACCTATAGATGATATATGGGCGGAGGCTGAACAGTGTTAATAGCGACCTAACTATATATAATGTGTTACAGACCTATAGATGATATATGGGCAGAGGCTGAACAGTGTTAATAGTGACCTAACTATATATAATGTGTTTCAGATCTATAGATGATATATGGGCGGAGGCTGAACAGTGTTAATAGTGACCTAACTATATATAATGTGTTTCAGATCTATAGATGATATATGGGCGGAGGGCCTGCTAGAGCTGAACAGGAAGGTGCTGTTAATAGCAGATAATCACACCAACACACAGCAGTGTCTAGGCTGCTACGTGAGTATTTTGTTTCTAAATATATTAATTTATTTTTCTGAAAATCTGACCCATATATTAATTTATTCAGGTAGGTAAAACAGTTAACATTTACAAGTACATGTGGTTTCCGTTGTGTCCTGACAAAAGTAAATATTTGGCTGGGGGTGGGGGTGGGGGGGGGACATGGATTTTAAAAAAGATTTTCATAATTCATATTCTATTTGTTTTTGATGATATATATAAAACACTGAGAGAAAAAAAGGTATAAGTTATTAGAAGATGAAAAAGGATGAAATAGGTGATGGCTCCTGCCTTTTTTGTTGGTACATATCTTATGGTACCGAGTAGGAGTATATTAAACCATTATGATAATGATATGAAACTTGTTTATTTGAATGGTTCCACAAAGCTATCTCTGTGAATAGAAGTTTGTACATACATGTACCTTTTCTTGTCATATGGGTCAGATTTTCAGAAAATGTACAATTGTCAGCTCTACACATTTAGTAAATTCGGCTAAATTCGGCTGCAATTTGGTCAATACTAGGTAAATTCGAGTATATTTGGCATTGCATTGATTCTAGCAATCTGTTTGGTTAGGTTGAACTGTATTTTGAACTTTATTTTCGTCTGAGATTTGGGTTATTTAAGAGGATTGGCGAAGTTGAATTGTACATTTTCTGACAATCTGACCCATATAGGTAAATATTGGCTAATTTTGTAAACAGTATACCACACACTGGTGCAAGTGAACAACCCCATCAACGGGAATTGATTAACCCAGTTTAAATAAAAATATTAAAATAAAATCAATAAAATGTCTTTGATTAATATTCAGGTGATCCTGGATGCAAGCAACCAGTGGCGCCGCGTGGTGGTGAGAAGGATAGACGCAGTCGATGCTGTGAATATGGGCATCCGGGACTTTCCCTCACTCAGCCTGGTGGCGGCAGATGGCGCTGTCTCCACACTAACTAGGTCAGTAGGTCAATTATATGTGTCACAGAAAAATTGGTCATAAAAAGTCACAGAAAAATGGATTTTGAGATATCATAATATTTAAAAAGAGGAGATCAAGCCGATTCCAATGGTGGTATACAATAGGACACCTAGAGCCTCTATATTTTTGTTTGCAAATGTTTAGAATATTTCTTGATGATCAAGCACTAGTAAAGTTGTTAAATATATTTCCCCTGTACATTCCTTAGGATAACCGTGAATATGCATAAATATATTCAATACACAATCGTTATACAGAGATTGCTTTTAGTAAGATATCAAATTTGTGTAATGTATGTACCGGAACTGTTGATTACAGATATTCGGTTTTTGACAGATTTTATTTCAAGACAATTTCACAATTGTGATACCTTCCTTTCATGTCTGAAAAAATCCTGGAATAGTTATATATCGTGCCTATATGGGCGGGGCCATATGGGATTATAGATGGCGACCACATGACCCATACCTGACGTCATATGGCGGGAGTTACAAATACGGCAGTCGCCATGTTTGATGCTCAACAAGCAACATCTGCCTGAACATTCCTTTTTGTTGCCCACTAAAATCAAAATATAGAAAATAATCTGAGCATAAAACCAGCAATATTTCAGCTACAATAGTTATGTGACCAGATTGGACGGTCCAATTTATATATTTATCTTTGATACCAGAAAAATACTAATACCAGAATAATAAGTAAAAACGGTGACTTGGCAACATTACAAATATTTCTGTTCTACTACAGACATTTTCACATACATGAACTGAGTGCCAGGTATAACTTTACAATGAGTTTGTCAGTCTTGCATAGTATATGATATCATTCTTCCCAATTTTTTTTCTTTAGAAACCTAACAATTCAATTCAAATCAATCTATTTTTTATTCATATAAAAAAGTTGTAGAAAAAGGAGACTTGCATCTGAAAGTTAATTTCAGCGGGTTTCCTAACTAGTTACGACTGATAGAATAAATTCTGATTTACAATATTATGCCAAAATGGAATTGAGGGTTATTTTCCTAGATTTCTACACTATCGGTACTCTTGAAGGAAATAAAACTATAAAGAAAAGCAATAGAAAACACACATTAAGAGAAAAATAACCAGTAAATGAAACCCCTCTCTTATCAAGGAGGAAAATAAATCGTTATAGCAGAATAACAACAACTTCAAGTCCTATTATTATAGGCAAAACTATTGTTTACTTAGATCGAAGTTTACGTGCCACGATTTAATCCTGTACTGGATTGATATGTTTTACATCTTATATTCTTTGAGACGGAAAGTCACGTGATTGCAGGTGGCGCTGCGAACCAGGGGTTGACTTTTGAGCGGTATTGGGTGCATGTCCCATAGAGCTCCATAGTAAAATTTTGAGATTTAATCCCCCAAAAATATAGAAAACATTTGTAAAAAATTAATTGCTTTCATTGACTTAAAGCTTGATATTGCAAGTGTCACATATGTTGAGAGCAGAACAATTTGTCATCGTTATCATGTAGAACCAGGAGTATAAACTTTGGGATTTTAATATGGGAGTCTATGGGGGCCGATGTCAGTATTCAATCCCTGCCGTATCTGTTACCTTTTCCAACGCACTTCATTCAAAGTTTAAATTCTCATCTTTCTTGGGCAAACTATGTTGAAATTAAAAGTTATCTGGAAAGGGATATTCTTATAAAGATATATGTAAAAGAATTTGTCCTGATGACACCATAAATGATTTGTAAAATCAAGAATTAGTTTTATGAAAACAGTACCCATTGCACCGCTACCGCTACCGGAACCGGCTTGCCGTCTCAAAGAATTATCAATTACTACTCAACCTTACGTTAGTTTATCCCATAAATGTCAAGGGAATGGCCGGAAGATCTGGGTATAAAATCCTTAATGGTACCCAGAGGCCTGTCGACCTATTCGTCACAATAACTGTAAACCCTTGATAAATAAAAGATTGTTCTATTCTATTCTATTCTATTCTATTCTATTTACTTTCCGTAGCGGACTGGAGAGAGAAGGGTTTGCTGAGTACATAAAGCGTGACGTACTACACCTGGACCCTAATGATGAAACCACACCAGTACCAGGGGGCACCACCACCACCTCACGCCCTCTACCGGTCGTGTAAGTAGTTACGTAACATTCACATTGTGAATAAACCTTGCCTGAAGGAAATTGCTATGAAGTAAATTCTGAATATAACTATTATCAAATGTCTATTAATTCTGAAAGTGAAAGGTAGTTCTTATTTAGAATAATAGGGAAAAACAAGTACTAATAAAGTACTAACAAAATGTATTATATCTAAAGAAAAAATGAAATGTATACATATACAGAAGGGTTTATCAGGACCATACACAAGATCTGTTCACCACTCTGTTAACTTTCTCCCTTTCGGTCCACTTCACTCATTTGTGAGTCTATTTTTCCAATGTTTGTAATACTAAATAATGCTGCCAGAGGTCGGTATGATATGCAAGAATCTCCCAGGGGGTGATATTACTTTCCAATGCTGTAGCCTATGGCTTTATATACCATCCCGCTAAGAGGTATGATAAACAGGCCATACCAAACGCTATATGTGGTATGAGCGCCAATGCTCTAGCCTATGGCATTGTATATAAAGTATAGTGAAGTGTATATCAAAATGATGTCTATATAACTCTTAAGCCGTGTTTACTCCACAGACTGCCCGATGGCGTGCATGAGCAGGATCTGGAGTCCGGCGTCTACATGTCTCTATGGCAGGAGGTCAGGAAACACCCACGGCTCCAGGGCCAGAAACTACGCGCAGTGAAGGCTCACGTCAGGAACATGGCCACTGTAAGTGGGCTCTTATTGGCAACAAATTGAACTTGTAACTCCATTGCACAATTTGTACAATAAAATATGAAAACAATGGAAATTTCTTTTAACAAACATAGAGTAAATCCCCATAACTTCCACATGGCTGTTTACATTATTCATCTTTGTTTGGATACTAATTTATACCTCAACATTCCTCAACATTCTATGAATCAATGTTTACATTGTTTACTTCTTCTGTTTGGGTCAACTCTCAATATTCTAATAATCAAAGTTTGTTATGCATTCATGGGGGAATTATTTTTGATGAAGTCAACAGATAATGCATGTTTAAGACAATACATTCCCCCACAGCTGCTGGCGGTGAAGCCTGAAGTGCGGACGTGGCTGAAGCGGGTGGACGAGTGGCTCAAGGACCAGACCAATGTCACCAGTGCAGAGTGGACCAAGGCACTGAGCGACTTCAGGGTAAGTGTAAAGGTGTATTAGGGCGACTCCACTAGAGAGAAAAACGGCACCGACAAAGTTGCCCACTAATTTGTTGCAACAAATATCCATACAGAAACAAGTTTCCAGAGAATATGGCTACACATCTGACACTCCTCCATTTGCGTTTTCATTGCAAACATGAAATGAACTGATGTTAGTGGGCAACAACAAAAATTTGTCGCCGCCGTTTTTCCTCTAGTGGAGTCGCCCTATAAGGGTAAATGTTCAGGGTAACTATAGTCCCACATAATGACTATCTCTGTATTGAGACCAACTTGTAGTTAATGTCTCTGTACTGAGACCAACTTGTTGTTAATGTCTCTGTATTGAGACTAACTTGTTGTTAATGTCTCTGTATTGAGACCAACTTGTTGTTAATGTCTCTGTATTGAGACCAACTTGTTGTTAATGTCTCTGTATTGAGACCAACTTGTAGTTAATGTCTCTGTATTGAGACCAACTTGTAGTTAATGTCTCTGTATTGAGACCAACTTGTTATTAATGTCTCTGTATTGAGACCAACTTGTAGTTAATGTCTCTGTATTGAGACCAACTTGTTGTTAATGTCTCTGTATTGAGACCAACCTGTAGTTAATGTCTCTGTATTGAGACTAACTTGTTGTTAATGTCTCTGTATTGAGACCAACTTGTAGTTAATGTCTCTGTACTGAGACCAACTTGTGGTTAATGTCTCTGTATTGAGACCAACTTGTAGTTAATGTCTCTGTATTGAGACCAACTTGTAGTTAATGTCTCTGTATTGAGACCATCTTGTAGTTAATGTCTCTGTATTGAGACCAACTTGTAGTTAATGTCTCTGTACTGAGACCAACTTGTAGTTAATGTCTCTGTATTGAGACCATCTTGTAGTTAATGTCTCTGTATTGAGACCAACTTGTAGTTAATGTCTCTGTACTGAGACCATCTTGTAGTTAATGTCTCTGTATTGAGACCATCTTGTATTGTAGTTAAAGCTGCATTCTCAGCTATTGTGGCAAACAAAATCTTACCAAATGTACGCATATTATGACTTATTAATAGGGCTTGTTAGTATTCTGCTGCTGTAATATGTTTTGAAGCAGAATTTGTAGAGCGAAAACAGCCATCAGCCAGTGCACTGTTTGGTGCATAATCCTGTGGCGAAACTGAGGCAAAAACAGCGCACCAACTGGTCTAAGCCTGTGGTTATTAATCCTTTTAGTATTTTGTATTTAACAGGATATCCATGTTGAATAAAGTGTATCTTGTATTTTCAGGACGAGCACGGCTACATCCCGCGGCGTGTGCTGTGGACAGGGTGTCAGGGCTCGAGGCCGGAGAAGAGGGGCTACCCCTGCAGTCTGTGGACCATGTTCCATGCCATGACAGTGGCTGCCTATGAATACCCAGATATAGGTAAATCGTAATCAACTATTATAGAAGATTGCAATACATGCTGGGCATGCTACTCATTGCCTTTTAACTGCTTCATCAGCAGTCATCCTCTTGCCAGGTTTTGGGGCTTAGACTGTACCTAGTGTTGTTCAAAAGGTGCCCCAGCACAGCTGGTCAGGCTCCACTTAGCGACTGCAGGTTTCCAGGGGCAGCACTTTATGTGGACCCCCTTCCACCTACAGTCAAGGCCATTCCAGATGTTATCCTCCAAGGCAATGCAATTCCTTTGAAGTTTTGGTCCAGGCTATAAGCACTGTATATCCCATAATACACCAATAGATTATATTAATATGAACAATGAAATTCCAATTTTAAGGAAATCCAATTTTGAAGACATCTTCCAGTTAATTATGTATTGTAAAATTATGAACAATTTTATTCTCATTCCATATATTATATATTCCATATTACATCAATACATTATATGGGTATAAATAATAAAATTCTAATCGTTGGGCATAAATAAAACAACAATTTCAAAATCCATGAATCCATCGTTCTTCCACGGAAAAAGCGATCAACAAGTCAACTAGGTTTTCTCAAGTTCAGTTAGTAGTATAGTAGTGTAAAATCCCACCAATAAAATTCTAATTCTAAGGAAATCCAACTTTGAAGACCATCTTCCAGTTAATATCTATTGTAAAATTATGAATAATTTTATTCTTATAAGTTGACAATTCCTGAACATTTTGGTAGGGGAAAGAGGAGAGAGAGAACATTAGAATTAAAGAATGGGGAGTTTCCACTACTAACTGGTAGAAATAGAGGGGCCACGTGAATTTTCGGTAGATTCCAGAAGAATGAAGATTTTTTGAATGTTTGATGTTCCGTTTATTGATTCCCAACTTTTCGAGAGCTTTGCTCTCTTCTTCAGGGGTGAAGGTGGTACAATCATACACTTGACATTCGATACTTTTGAATTAATTTTTTTTTAAAGTTTTTATTAAGTTTCCTGCCGTCTACAGTCCTAAATGTGTTTTCGCTGTCTTTCTCTTACTTTTATTGGGTTTTTTGTGATTTTCTATTCACACCAACACAGAGTTCAGCTTGAGATTAACATTCAACACGCATTGCATGCCTTTTAGAATTATCATCATTAACACCAAAACTTAAAGACTCCCTCAATACATTTTGATAGTAATTTCAAACCTTTTTGACTTCTTTGATAAACACCTCCCTAACTAATTGTGTTTGGGGTCCTGGGTATGACCATGAAGTGCCTTTCTATCTCTTTTCTCTGTCTCTCTCTCCTTTCTTCTCTATCTCTTATTTCCTGGGTATGATCATAAACGGCCTCCCTCTCAGCTCTCCCGCCCTTGATATAACCATCTTAAATGTGTTGATAAGGGCATAAAGCAACCAATCTCACTCACTCACCTCCCAAACTAATTATATTTTCAGGAGTAAGTGGCAAAGATGTGCTGTTCGGCATGAGAAACTACATCATCAAGTTCTTCTCCTGCAATGACTGCGCAAAACACTTTGACGCAAACTCCAAGAACATTGGCACGCAGGTGGACGGTGCGGATGACGGCACATCCGCCATGTTGTGGCTCTGGAGGACACACAACAAGGTCAACAGACGTCTCCATGGCGACCCAACAGAAGACGCTGCGCACCCAAAGATGCAGTTCCCTACAGCAACACGGTGCAGTGAATGCCATGAGGCGAAACCAAGCAGCTACTTCACTAAGGGGGACTGGGATGAGGTGGCGGTGAAGGAGTATTTGGTTGACTTCTACAGCTCCAGTTCTATTCTTAAAGACTCTAGACCCTACAAGTTTATACCTCCTACAGTCAAACCTGAGAAAGAGGATGTTGTGAGCTCTGCATTGAAACCTGCAGCGTCGCTTGCTCTGATGTCTCTTTGTGCACTGGTTACTGTATTGGGATTGGTCAACACTAAGGATTTTGTGTTATAAAAGTAAATATTGGGATAGGTGAATGGGGATGTGGTTAAAAATGAATTAATGACTCACATTGAGGGTTGCTGGTGCACTGTTTGTGCATAAAGGGTGGTGTCCACTGGCTGCGGTAAGCTCTGTGGTAAGCCTTGTAATGGTGCTGTGTTGTTGAGGCGTGGCGAGCTCCTGCCTACATGGTTCACTGGCCATGTAGGCAAGGACCTCGTCATTCCTCTCCACCTACAGAACCAGCACAACACCATCGCAATGCTTACCGCAGCCAGTGGAGACCACCCTTAACACTTTGGCTTTTTGCCTCAGGAATATGCACGAAACACTGCACCAGCAGCCCCCAAAATGGAGGTTAATAATCATTTTAATCTCTGCCTACCGTGGTTATAGCACCACGGATGTTCATGGCAGTGACTAAACTTATTCATTAAAATACAAGTAAATAATTTACGTACATTTGTATCAGATATACTGGATAATTAGGTATTTGTTCCATCCAAGGTCGAAAAATATATACATAGGAATTGTCTCTATGTTTGAAAATAGTTTGTTTTATATTCTGGGTGTCAGAAAATAATGTTTGGTCCATTAGGGTCTTTTTATCAGCTCCTGTTGAAGAATATTTATATCATGAATTACTTCCCTGTACCATGTAAAGCATTGACAAAAGACTAATTATTCAGACTGTCAGGGATTTTCTCATACAGTAAATGCTGTACAGCCATATTAAAGCTGAGCTGAAGCGAACAATTATTTTTGCAGTGTTTATTGGGAGATATATTAAGCTGTTTTAATAAATCAACTATGAATGAGTCATTAAATGACTCATTCATAGTTGATTTATTAGAACAGCTTAATATATCTAATATGGAGATTGATAGCAGTGTTGATCTATCGAACAGACCATGTCAATTGTTGATTCCTCAAAAAGCGGGCCATGTCGACTTAAGGCATGAGAAACCGTAGATTTTGACACTTTAGTGACAGTAGCAATTTCTCTGGCGTTTTCACTGGGTGCTAGAATATTCTCACACTAGCGATTCTCACATTTTGTGGATGTTCTCAATACTTTGCCCAGGTGGTAAACTAGATAGAGTGGTATTGTGCCATTCACTCAGTGTTATATGGGCTACATGCATCATCGGCCCACTAGATTAACTCATACTTGGTGGGATTCTATTAGAGTTTGCATATTGTAGAAATGGATCTATGTAAACTATTGCATACAATTATATTAATTACCAAAGCCTTTCAATTTCTGATTCCCTGTTTCATTGTGGAATATATACATGTTTATACAACGTTTTTGTTTTTTTTAAGTTTCACACTAATTGTTACTGTTATCACACTAGTGTCATAATGTTTATAATCAAAAAAGAAGTTAATTTAACTATTTTTAAACATAATAAAAAGGTTAACAAACTTGTTGGTTTCATTGGGTCGATTAGACTTTTAGATATTCTCGCTATTTCAACCGCCTTGTTAGTTAACCTGTATAGTCCATGTCAGTAATGCAATCAACCCAGATCAACACCAGATTGACTCATTCACCATAATAAAGAGATAAGATAAGAGAAGATACTTGGTAAAGTCAAAAAAACGCTTGATCCCAAAGGTGGTTGTGTAATACACTTGTCAATTGCAAAATGTCACTATATTCCCATTAAAACGCCAAGTTCTAGGCCAGGAAACCGATTAGCGAAGTGGGCTGACATACCATTCTTATCTGATCTGAGGGTTTGGACCGAGAGTGCCAGGGCAAGAAATCTTTGTAAATTCCTGAACACATGGGGCACATTTTTCGCATTATTTTTGTAAATAAAACCTATAAACCCTGACGGACATTCCCCCGCCCTGGGCCACCTCTTCATACTGCGGACATTTCCCCCCCATACCCTGGGGTGGGGGTGGGGTTTCAATTAACAAGTGCATAAATTGGATTCTACTGTATTTATGAAACACCTCAAATATATTGACCCCTTTGTGTTTGGCTCTAACGTCATACCCTCATTTAAAGAGGAACTTTATAAGATCTGAGAAAATTCATCTGGATGTAATCATGTTTGGCTATGATGATGTCATTTATTCATTGATTGATAAGAAGGAAATTTATTATTTTTGGTAGGTTTTAGGGTGTTATATTTGTACTTGACAAACAGGCTTATGCAAAATAGAAGAATTGATGAGGTTGTGCTATTTTATAGTTATTCATAACAAAGGAAAATGTTATATACAGAAATGATAGTGATGATTACCAATTGCAAACAGTATCGTGAAGAGCATTAATGCTTAAAGCTGCATTCCCAGCTAATTTCAGTAGAAAGATATTGAGAGAATGGAACGACTGGCTGGTAATTCTATAATTATTGGACGGGGTTCCAGAACATTCACTATTTATTATATATGGCAGAGAAGTAGGTAGAAATATAAAGCTTTTTATTCTGGATCACTATAAGATATATCTTAAAGTTAATGGAAAATTAAATTTTAACTAACGATACTAGCGCAATATGTTCATCTATATTGCGATTCTCGTACAGTATTTCATATTGTCCCCCTCCCCCACTTCATGAAATGTTCGCTTTCTTTATAATATAATGTTCATATAATCTTTTTATTTCCAAGAGCTTGGAGTGCAAGCTTCTTCTGTTGGGCATGTTATTTAAACATCTGATGTACAACTTTGTTGTAATTTTTGTGAAACTAGTAAAAGTGGAAATTGTTTTTATTTCCATACTAATACAGTTGCATTTTGCATTTTTTATGATGGAACAAAAATCGACCTTCTGCACACAGTGCAGGTCTTCCAGGGGTCCTCAAGTTGTACAGTTGGAGTGTAAGCTTCTTCTGTTGGACATGTTCGTTAAACATCTGATATACAACAATTTGTTGTATTTTTTGTGAAACTAAGTAAAATGGATATTGATTGTCTTTTACTTTTAATCTTTAAATTTCTAGTCTTCAATCTTACAGTTGGAAGAGTAGAGAATAAGGGAGAACAATAAATTCTAGATTTTGCTGGGAATACAGCTTTAAGGCCAAACCTTGATTTAAATCTCCATGTTTGTTTATCTGACAAAGGCAAATTGTCTCATGTTGATATTTGTTTCTCTAAAGTGGGAATGCCCTTATATGGCAACCCCCAAAATGCTACAAGTACAAGTAGAATTTGTGATGAGATGTACATTTTATATGCTTTATATTGTCAATGTGATGTTTTGTGAAGAATACAAGGTGCTTGTTTAGGATTCGCTTTATGTATCTTATTTGTTTGATTAAATTATTAAAAAGTAATCTGTGTAGTAGTTGATGTAAACCTATACATGTATTGTGTTCACTTCTTTGTCTCTGCCTTATAAAGCACTGTATGTATGTTTTCATACTGCAATATCATCTAATGTTGTTGTAAAACCTTTTGTTGTTGACTTGAAGATGTCCTTAAACTAGCTTAGTAGAGGTTATATCACATGTGTCTTAAGCTTGTATTATTGTACATTCTTTTTTCACCATTTGCTCAATTCTACTTAAGTATAATATCCTAGAAATGTATGAAACCAAAAAAAGCGGGCCATGTCGACTTAAGGCATGAGGAGCTTTTGACACTTTAGTGACAGCAGCGATTTCTCTGGCTGCGTTTTCACTGAGGAATTGTGCTAGAATGTTCACACACTAGCGATTTGTCGCTGACAAACCATAAAATAACCAAACTTTTGTGCTAAGCCCAAAACGCTGGTGAAACAGCTAATGTGTGACTACACCTTTAAATGGTTATTAAAGGCTTCAAAGGCTTTTCACATTTTGTGGTTGTTCTCAATACTTTGCCCAGGTGGTAAACTAGATGGAGTGGTATTGTGCCATTCACTCAGTGTTATATGGGCTACATGCATCATCGGCCCACTAGATTAACTCATACTTTGCGGGATTCTATTAGAGTTTTGTAGATATGGATCTATGTCAACTATTGCATACAATGACACTTTAGTGACAGCATCCAGCCTATGGAATATTGCCCAGGGGATGATGCAGTGGGTAGAGACCAGGTGAGGAGTACACGATAGTCCTGCCACAATAGGAATATAACTTGTAGACACTCATCATTGTAGTTTAGTAACTTGTATTCAGCCCAATCCAAGTGTATATGTCCATACAGTACTACAATATGACACATAGTGGTAGACTGAGATTTAGCAACTAGCATTTATAGACGAATATTTGTATATGCAAATTAATGACTTATTATTGTGTTTCCCATAGTGGGTCAGATTTTTAAAAAATGTACATTTCACCTTCACAAATCCTCTCAAATAACCCATGTTTAATACAAAAATGAGACGCAGTTTAAACAAAACAAAGTTTAACATAACACAACTGATACTCTAAATCAACGCGATACCAAATATACTCAGATATACCCAGTATTCATCATTTTTCAGCCTAATTTAGCAAAATTTCCTAAATGTGTAGATCTGCCAATTGTACATATTCTGAAAATCTGACCCCAGTAGAGTCAGAACCATGCAGTATATGACAAGCTGTAACTATGACCCAGTCAATAATGTTGGACACAGACACTACCTACTCACAGCACGGCCTTTCACTACATACTTGAGTACCGCAGGGTCCACTGAACTGTTGTTCACTTCATGCAGCTTGTCGTGAATCTATCGCAAAATTCACAATTTGGTGCTTCAGAATTCTTCGATTAACAAACACAAATAAACTAGAGATACAATGCTAAACATGTAAATTATATGTTAAATGTGTAGTAGCTGTAAGTGACATAGTTTGGTGTGACATGTAGTAAGTGAAGACAGTCCCAGTAGCTCTGCTGGGGTGGTGTTCATAACAGGTGGTTTTACAAGTCTGATCTTGGGACTCCAGGCTAACACCTTGCAGCTATGAAGTTTATTGGTGTTAACTTAACACTGGTGTTAGTGCCGTGATAATAAGTGAAGTCATCACGGGCGGGTCCTCCAAATACAAATAAGGACGTTTTAGAAGCACTTTAGCAAAAACAGCTCAACAGAATCCTAAAAAAAGTCGGTCAAATTCATTTTAGATGTGTTGGAAATGAATGGAAGAAAATGCAGAAAATATTTAGTTTTTACCAATGTTAACTAAGAGTACAGCTTTAACACGGAAACAGATGTTCAGTGTTTGGTCTCTTTATGAACGCCGCCCCAGATGGTAGGTTCAAGTAACTGCCTGTGAGACTTGGATCACTACACATGTATTATTATCTGCTTCTAGCATCAACATTGTACTTGTTCATTTAAGAAATGACATATGAAATAGGATGTCACTGATTGTATATATGTATAAATATATCAATATTATTTCAGATATTTGTTTCATGCTTTTAAGAATTTTATATTAACCTTTAATTGTTTAGTCATATAGCCTAATCGGACTCTTCCATTACATGTATGGCTGGTAGGCTACTGTCCACTCAAATCAGAACAATGTCCAGTTTTGTATTTGTATTTAAAGATTTTTATTCAGCAATAAACATTATGCAACGTTTACAATATTCTCAGAGTCTGCTGGTGTATTACAAATAGTGTTCGGAAAAAAATAGTCGATTACAATATAACTTCAATTTTTCATGTCTCTATATATATATCGCTTGCTTTAGATAAGATCAATGTTAAGAGCCTGGCACAAATAGGCGTGTACAAATAAATGGTCTGGTCATTACATCTTTTTAGGAAAACATATTGCAAATGAAACAATTAAAACAAATTATCCTTGAGCGATCTCTAAGGTTGTTTCTACACACTTGTGCTATATGTATGTGTAGTACCCTAGATTGAGGAATCTGGTTACAGTGGTGGCCTTCCGGAATCAGTCAAGCTCGGTGGTGTAATGGTTAGCATGTCCGCGCGCATAGCGGGAGATCCGTGGTTCGATTCCCAGTTGAGGAAGACAGTTTTTCGGGGGTCATTACATATGTATGAGTAATTCTATTCTCAATCCCATTTACAATGGATCTTGGTACAAGTTTTCTGTCAAAGTCCGTTTGTCCAGACTAATATGATTTACACTTATAATCATATGAATCCATGTTACAAATGTCAGGAAATTGTTTTAAATATATCCTTGTGTTCTGAAGGCCTTCGTATGGAGTATATTTAGTTAATTTACTGGTAATTACCCATCGAGTAACATTGCCAACTTTTTATTTAAAAAAAAAATATTTCAAACTTAAGATATAGAAATACTTTTTAGGTGTCCTACTGTTTACTATCATTAGAATTGGATTGATGTCCTCTTTTCAAATATGATGATATGTCAAAATCCATATTTTGCGACTTATGACTCATTTTCCTAAAAACGGATCACATTTGACAACCATTTAATCCCTACCAACATTCAATAATTATTAGGTCAGTACCAGTTGGAAGTGTGCAGATATTTTTATTTTATTTATATCGTTCAGGCCGATATAATATTTAATAATTTATAGAAAGATTGACAGTTCTGTAGTTGTTATAAACCTAGTCAGCAAACCTGCGTCTGCATCTTGAGAGATCGGGATATGGGTCACATTTTCAGAAAATGTACAATTCGCCTTCACCAATCCACTCAAATAACCCACATTTAAGACAAAAATGAGCTTTAAAATGCAGTTTAACATAACAGAACTGATACTTTAAATCGATGCAATACCAAATATACTAAGATATACCCAGTATTCATCATTTTTCAGCCAAATTTAGGAGAATTTACTAAATGTGTAGAGCTGCCAATTGTACATTTTCTGAAAATCTGACCCATATACAGCAGGCGGACTCAGAATCAGGCTGACTATTATAAACCCCACCTTTGAACCTTAATACATGATAAATTCACCAAGGTATGAAATAGAATAAGGAAATAAATCAAATAGTATGTTAAATAAGTAAGGTAAAAGAAGTAATTTAACTTCTATGGCAGAGATATTGAACTGGCAAAACTTCCCATGTTAAGAAAACTCACTACAGATCGACATTTGTAAAATTTGCATTTGTTATATGTTCCTTCTATTTGTATTGCTTTACATACTTAAGGTGTTATTCTTTATTGAATAAAATCATTTTGTTAATACGGAAATGGTCTTGCCTTTACTCCACGTTGGTGTATGTACCACATACACGAAAATAAAGGTAAAATTACACCAAACCAAACAGATTCCTAGAATCAATGCAATGCCCAATATACTCAGATATACCTAGTATTGACCAATTTCCAGCCTAATTTAGCAGAATTTACTAAATGTGTACCAATTGTACATTTTCTGAAAATCTGACGCTTATATCACCTTAGTGTAGTAGATGTTACTGCTTTCTTTTATACAGTTTTCTAATAGTAGGGGGATATGTCTTCATCATGTCGCAGTCGTTTTTACTTACTTTAAAACTATTAAACCATTTAGACCCATTTATAAATAGATTGTCTTTCCTGGCAGTTCCCTTCCCCTGACAGAAACCATTAACTTTGACTGAAATGTCCTGAAAAGTGCTATACTCTTCCTGAATATCATTGCCATAGTTGTTTACACTGTCATCAAATGTGATGTGTTTCAGGAAAATGAGTCATAAGTCGCAAAAAATGGATTTTGAGATATCATCATAATTGAATAGATGAGATCAAGCTGATTCTAATGGTAGTAAACATCAAGGACATCGAAGTAGTGTTTCTATATCATAAGTTTGATATCTTTATTTTTGAAAAAAAGTTATTGATACTTTTGGGGGGTTAATTATTAATAAATTACCTCAACATACTCTATAAGATGACCTTGGAAATGCATAGATATATTTAATATATTGCCTTGAAATTTCGTACATGTATTAATATTACTGGCAGCATTAGGTAGCAGAAAGATTAGAATATTCCAACAAAGATATCATTGAATAAAACACTGAAAAATAGCATTTTTGCGACTTATGACTCATTTTCCTGAAACACATCACAAATACTTTTTTAAGACGACTAAACACTGCACAATCACAGGAACTCCACTGGCATATGCCGTTGTTCAGATTTGTCATGTCACTGTCTTTGAAAGTTGGACCCTTGCTTTTTCTCAGTTGTAAATTAAGGAAGTCCTTTGCAGGCCAACACAATTTGCGCTTCAAGACTAAAAGGGATAGAGTATAATTATCAGTCAAAAGTATTGTAAAGTCCTGGGTAAAATGTCTCACTTGTGCTTCAAATGCTTCACTCTTCAAATCTACTGTTTCCTTAATTCCAAGTTGCTTACACATCATATTATGACTGCTTTTGATAAGCTTCATATTTCTACGCATTAATTCTTTACAAGATGTGTTCAACGATTCTAGTGAGTTGTTTGATTGGAAAAGGGACACCAAGCATTTAGGGCTTTCAATAAATTGGACTGCCGTATTCCGAGTCTTCTTATGTTCCTTTATTCTGGATATGAATTTACCGAGAGTATCTCTTATCAAGAGTATATTTGTCCTTGGTGTTTTTATCAAATTATCTTCCATAAGTGTACGATCATAGAATGTATGATCTCCAAATATATTGTATTTCATAGATACCCCTGGTTTATATGGAGGTATGATGATTTCAAATAGACGTTTAATGGAGTGTATTCCCGGACCTTCTGATGCTGGTAACACAGGCATGGTTAAGTTATATTTTACTCCATGCCGATACAAAATGTGATGTGTTTTAGGAAAATGAGTCACAAGTCGCAAAATTGTTATTTTTAAAAGTGATTTATTTACAGGATATATTTGTGGGAATGTTTTAATATTTGGGATGATTAAAGCCTCTCGTAGCCTTAATACATGTACCGAATTTCAGGACTGTGTAATAAATATATCTATGTATTTCTAGTGTTGTTGTAAGGAATACATTTAGCTACTTTACTAGTAATTGCTCACCCCAAAATACTGCAACCTTTGTTTTCAATAATAAAAATATAACACTTATATTATAGACATGCATATGAAACGTCCTACTGTTTACTATCATTATAATCGGCTTGATCTCATCTTTTCAAATATAATGATATCTGAAAATTCATTTTTTGCGACTTATGACTCATTTCCCTAAAACGGATACAATATATACTCCACATTGTCGTACGTCCAACTTTGTTAAGCCTTAAGAAAAACACATTTTGAGCAGGTGTTGTAGGTGAGCAATAGTGGTCTTTGTTCATTCTTAATTGATGTAGAAGATTCCACATTGTGTTTGGTATATGAAGTCAAAGCTTGCCCCAGGGTATTATTGTATATTCTATGTTGTACTGTCCCACCCAACTTCATGGTACTGGTGATGAGAATGAGAACCACTGTCTGAAAATCGAAAAATAGCAATAATAATGATAGTGATTGATTGAATGATAAACTATTTTTAATTGATCTATAATCTTAACAAAAATTGCGATAACTTTTGATTGCGTTTGCTGGATAGTTAACTTTTTGCAAACAGTACACCTTAGAAGGTGTCACTTGAAATACCTTGCCATTCATTACAGCAAAATACTACTCCTAAACAAGATGCAACTACTGCTTTTTCTGTGAAAAAGCTGACAGGCTTTTTCCTGAGCCCCATTTTTCTACCTTTTGTAAGACTCCTTAGACATACGTTTCTTTCATCAATGTTTGTCCCTTGTTCTATTCTAGCAAATGCCCTCCCCAATATATGCATATCCCTTGTTTTAAGCGTTAGCATATTTAAATCAATATGAATTTGTTTTGTACTTGTCATTCTAGGAAGTTTCAATATTATTTTGAATGCTGAGTTCTGCAACGACTGCAGTCACCTTAAATACACTTGAGCAGCTGAACCATAAGAAACATCCCCGTAGTCTATTTGAGGCAATATTGTTGTTTTATAGAGTAACACCATTGTATCTTTCTGGCAGATTCCATACAATTTGGATAACGCCCTAATTTTATTTTGCACCATGTTGCACTTCCTATCAAGGTTGTTTTTTTAATAATTCAGCTGGTGATCCAATTCTATACCTAAATACTTATATGTGTTTACTGATTCCAGCGGTAATACTGAAAGTAATGAACAATTCTGTATATTTCTCCTAAACTTTTACTACATATATGTGAGACACTCCTAACTCCCCCAAAGAGCAGGCCAAGAATCATTTGTCATTGATATTTTTTAAGTTAGATAAAACTATGTGATGTATACTCAAAATTGAAAACATTCCACAAAGAAACACCGGAATTTCGGATCCATAAATATTATCTAAAATAAATTTAATCATATCTTTTATTCAGAGATAAATGAACATACCAATTTATGCACAAAAACGCTTCAAAATATCTAGTTTCATGGTATAATAAAAATATATTAATCAGACCTATTTGAAAAATGACCATTTTCCGACCCCCTGGACGCCCAAAAAATAGAATTGACCATAAGTTTGAAAGGGTAATGCTGAAACATTGAATTGAATTGAATTGAAAAATCTTTTATTTGTCAATAATATAGTAACAGGTACATTAAGAAGAAAATGACAAATTGGTCTACAGACTTCTGGGATAGTCCCAGTTCTTCCAGTCTTTACCATGATTTTTGGAAGATTAACTAAGGTAACTAAGAGGCAAGTTTGCGTATAAAATACATCAGTAATTGGTACAAGTAGGTTAAAATCCACATTAATTAAGTACATAATTATGTGTTAACAGTTAAACGTATTATAATAATGTGACTACATGGTTTGCTTTAGCATTAATACCCGAGGTTTTGGCTGGTTTCCGGGGTCTATTGCCTTGGGGAACATTCGAGGGCGTAGCCCGAGAATTTCCCCAGGCAATAGACCCCGGAAACCAGCCAAAACCGAGGGTATTAGTGCTTTTAGACGCTATTTGGTCGGATTCAAGGAACCTATATAATACCGCGACGGCTGACCGAATGAAGCTTCAGCCACAACAGCCAATCAGAGGAGCGTATTCACTAATGTTTATGTTCAACCGGCCGGCCTGTTTTCGCAAGGTTCCGCTGCTTGCTATCCAAAGCATCGGACACCGCGTTAGTCGAAATCTAAATGATACCGCGACGGCTGGCCAAGTGAAGTGGGCGGGGCTTAAAGGAGAAACAGCCAATCAGAGGTGCGTATTCGCTAATGTTTATGTTCAGCCAGCCGGCCTGTTTTCGCAAGGTTCCGCTGCTTGCTATCCAAAGCATCGGACACTTCCGGTTCTCGAATGCCGTGTTGCGTGTGTCTAGGGACTTAAAAAAGAAATAAATAAACGATTTGAATCGGTAGAAATGTTTTAAATGTTGTTTGAGCCTGATAGCGAAGATTTAGTCTACGGGAATCTAGTATTCAATGAATGGCGATTTCAGAACCCATACGTGCGACCGGAAGAGATGTGGAGACCCTTCGGCATAGCCACTCATGTGCACATTCACTTGGCGTTGCATTGTGTACGGTGGCCTATATAGCGCACGGAGGATTTCATTCGAAAGTGACCCGCACGTCAACAAACTGCCGTGTCCGTGTGTCTAGGTGAGGAAGTGGCGTTGGAGTGGTCTATAAGGTAAAAAATACCCCCCAGAATCAGACCAAATCGCGTCTAATATGCTTTATCGTATAGTACAGTACGACTAATTACATAGTATGGCAATACAATAATAATACAACATCATATAATCGAGGTATATCGGTATTTTCGAATGTTTTTCTACATAATGTATCGTTTCGACTGTTAATATTTCATTTCCATCGATATAGGCGATCATTTACAGATCAGAGCTGGTTATATTTACTTCAACCAGACATTATTTTGTATAAACACCAGATAACTAATATAATATAATAGCTTGTCGGATATACTTCCTTGAGGCTTTACATTTTGGGTGTTGGAGTTTTCTTTTTACTGAAAACTGGTATAATAATAAACAAAATAAAAATAAAACAAAATAAACATACCAAGAGACAGACGAATAAGCCTTGGTATATCTGTTTACGTATAGACCACTCCATTGCAAACCACGGTTGGGTTCAGTTACCCGTTGTATGTGTATACTATATTGCAATATTGGCACCAAGTGTCAGTGCGTTGGGGTGAGGCGGGGGCCGTGAGAGGTATGGAAAGCACAATTGGTATATAAAATGCAAACCTTCAGCCCTCAGGTTCGGACCTCCGGCCCTCAGTTCCAGAATTCTGGAGGGCCGAGCCCTCTGTTATTTCGCTATTACAATTATACAGAACAAGTACTAAGTTAAGAAATTATCAAGTTAAGTAATGATATAATCAACTATATATTTTAATTGCTTTTAATTCTACTCCCTTGCAATGACTTAGGATCAGGCAAAATATTATTTCTCTCTTTTCCGATGTTTAGTTTGGGATAACAAAAATGTGTGTATAGGAAGGTGAAACATGCCCCACCTAGCTACAATATTTATCTATTTAACTATACAATTAGTGTCAACTTAATGTAACTACCTGGCGTTTCCAAAGGAAACGATTTTTCAGGATCAAATACTTGTGTCCGATGTCAAGTTATAGTTACTGCAATTTAGTCATGCTTAGACTGAAAATGCAAAATATTTACATTGTAACTTATATCTGAACATTTTCGAGGTACAAATATTGTTTATAATGACCAACTTCATCATTTCATATACAGCATATTTATAGTAACTAAGTAGGGGAGAGGGGGGTAAGTTGAGCCATGGGGTATATATATAAGAATATTTATTCAGACAAATCAATATACAGTTACAATAATGAAAAGGGCTTGGACCTCTATACGCACAAGCGAATAGATCTTCCGGCTAGTCCGTTATTAATTAATGAAATAGTAGACTGGTTTAATACATACATTTTGAGACGTGTCGTATATCATAAAATTAATTTGTGTATTGGACATTATTTCTCAGTTGTCAGTTACCTCCTATAATATATAGAATCAATGTTAAAACTGTTAATCTGTGTTTAAAACGTTAATCTGTGAGTTATTAAACTGGATGACATTCACTGTCCATATACTGTCTCAGAACCTACCTATCATGTTATATCTTGTAAAATGTCAGTCTGTGAGTTCTTATACCGGATGACATTCCTTGTCAGGATACTGACTCAAAGTTCCACATGTGTCTACCTGTGAAGTTTTATACAGGGTGACAACATTGTGACTAACTATTTTAAAAATAGATGTACAAATCATTCTGAGAAGTTTAATACCGGATGACTAATATAACCTTACTCTGGATACAATACAGAGCAGTTAGATACACCATTCGCAGGCGCTAAAACTAGTCATAGTCCATTGATCTGACCTTAGCTTGCTTTATCTTATCCTATTATAGTCTAGTCTATACTATTATTATAGTAGCCATAAGGCAATCTAGTTTTCAAATAGTTTAAGTTAAGTTTAACTTCGATCCAACCTTTCTCCTTATCACATATAGTTGTGGAAGTGTCAAACAAAATAGATATTCCTATTTACTCCTACTTATACATCTTCATTGTAAGTGATAGCTCGAAGCTTGATATTTTTTCCCCCCCATCTTCATCACCATTACTTTGTTCCATCATATCTGGCAAGGCCCATTGTCAACAAAATGCTAGAATGTAGAACGGGATGGCCCGTCAATTTATTGATAATTGTAAACACCATGAATCATTCATTATGTCTAGTGAAATCAAAAAGATTATAGCCAGAGGATTCAGCGTGGTACATTGCAATGTAAGAAGCATAAAGGCAAATTGGTCTAATTTCAAAAACACTTTCAGCAAACTTAAACCTGAGATTCTGACTTGCTCCGAAACTCTTTTACACGAAAAAGATAGAGATATCGATTTTGAACTTCCAGGTTACAATAACATTGTCAGAAATGATAGAGAGGTAATCTACAGACCCCCGCAAGGAGATAAGTCCATATTTATTGAAACCCTAAATAATATCCTGGGAGACCAATCAATCAAAAACAGTGAAAACATACAGTTATTAGGTGACTTTAATATGAACATGCTAGATACAGACGACGCACATAACAACGATCTAACAACAACATGTCACTCATTTGGTCTAGAACAGCTTATTAATGAAACAACTAGATATGACATCAGAACAGATAGAAACATAGTCCAAGAGACTTGTATAGATCTGATTTTCAGTCGCTGCAACCTGAGCACTGAATCAGCAGTAGCTGACCTATGGATAGCTGATCACCTGATGATTTATTGTGTAATTAAAAAGCTAAAAGTATTGTTAGCAAAGAAACGCGTTATTACTTACAGGTCATAAAAATTATGATAAAGACATTTTTACTAACAACCTTCTAAATAAGGATTGGGCACTTGTAACTGAAGAAGCTAACCCTAGCATTGCATGGGATCATTTACTATCTGGTATCACGAACGAATTTAATAAACAATGTCCAATACTAACAAGAAGAATTAGTGTACCCAAAGAAAAGTGGATGACTCCAGACCTATTAAGATTAATCGACCAAAAAGATAATGCACTAAAAAAAGCCAAGAAATCAAAGATAAGACAGGACTTAATTTACGCCAGAAATCTTAGGAATAGGACAACAAAGCTATGTAGAAGAGGTAAGAAAACCTACTATACTGACATGACATTACAAAACTTTAGTGATAAAATATTTTGGCAACAAGTTCAAGAACTATTATCAAAAAAATCTAACAACACTGGGAATGAGATAAACATAGTTGACAGCACCACTACCCGTCCAGTTAAAAAAGAAATGACCGCTGATTATTTCAATTGTTACTTCTCCACTATTGGAGAAAAATTAGCATCAACATTGCATGATAATTGGCAGTTTTATGGCGACAAGCCAAACTGCTCCATCGAGGTAATTACCACAACCACTGAAGAGGTTCTGAAATTTGTTAAACTGATTGACTGCAACAAAAGCAGCAACATAAAAGATTTAAAAACAACAGTAATTAAGGAAGCACTCTTGGTGCTACCTGAGCTGCTAACTCATATCCTAAATTGCATATTCAGAAGTAGCGAGATTCCAGCAAACTGGAAGATAGGCAGTGTCACACCTCTCTTTAAAGGAGGAGATCCCTCTCAGATCACAAATTATAGACCCATTACCCAATTACCAATTCAAGCTAAACTACTGGAAAAAATTATCCACAATAGATTGATAAATTATTTCGAGGAAAATAACTTGTTGTCTCCAAACCAAAAAGGTTACAGTACAAACAGATCCACCATGGATACTGTATCTGATTTAACAGACGATATTAGAATTGGCAGAAATAGTGGCTGTTCTACTGCATCAGTTTTCTTTGACTTAAAGAAAGCCTTTTATACAGTCAATCACAAGATTATAGGAGATAAGTTGAATATTTATGGTGTTAATGGCTCCCTACTGTCTTTATTGAAAAACTACCTAACTGACAGAAAACAGATAAGTATTTGTAATGATGTAATTTCATCACCACACGATATATGACACTGTCATTTATGTATCAGGCAAGGAAATAGAGACCATACATGAAAGATTACAACAAGATTGCACGAACTTCCAGTCCCGGTGCACCAAAAACAAATTATCCCTTAATGTAGGCAAAACTAAGTCAATGTTATTCTTTGGCAACAATGCAGAGATAAACATATCCTTGAACGAAGAAATTCAGAGTGTTCTAAATTATAAATACCTGGGAATCATACTAGATAAGAATCTAACTTTCAAAGACCAAGCATTATACACAATAAAGAATACTTCTCATAAGTTATACCTTCTGAGAAGAATCGCAAGGTTTCTACCATCACTTGTCCTGCAAAGGGTGTACAAGGTGTATATTTTGCCAATTCTGGATTATGGTGACCTATTGTATGACACCAGTGTTGTAAAACATCTGAACAGACTGCAAATCATTCAAAACAAATGTATAAAGATAGCACTTAAAGTACCCATGAGAAGCCCTAACATGTTAATCCACAAAATTATTAATGTACCATTACTTTGTGACAGAAGGAAAGCACATCTGCTACAATTTGCTTATAGAAGAAGTAGAAAAGAAATATACATTGATCAGAGAGGAGGCAGAACGAATAGATAAAAAGATAATTATTGAACTCTAGCAATCCCCAAACTCACTGTTAAAACTAGCTGTTAACTATGCTTACTACACCTGAAATATGTAATTATGTGAGTGCTGGTTGCTTAGCACTTAGTAAACAATTTTCTGCTGAAATAAGAATACAAAACTTAGATAGCATAGGAGTTAAGAATGAAAGTGATTCTCCAGATATTTTATTTCTTTTGTGATTTAAAAATGCTATGAAAATGAATCAACACAAGCTTCTTTAGATGCCATATATATAATCGAATCAGTTCTCAATATTAAACACAATATTACCATTAGAAAAATATATTAATAAGCTGATTTAAAGTTTAACAGCCACAGCACTGGTTGTTTTGTAGCATTACACACAAAATATTTTTTGCTCAGTTAAATCTTCATATCTTTGAAATATTAGGATTTAGTGAATATCATTTTGATCATGGAAGGTTGAGGCCTTACTCTATAGAGTAGATGAGAAATTAAGACGATTCTGGGTAATCAAAATTTTCCAACACTGCAACACTTTTGTAGGGTTTGACCATATATTTAAGAAATCCACTTTACAGGCATCAATCAGTTGCTTCACGGGTATCACCACAATCAATACTGGTTGACTTTACCTCATCACCATCAAAATTGTTCACACATATTGTAGAAAAACCACTGTTGTGATGACCATAAAAAACAACTTTCATGATCCAATATTGAATACCATCTTAAATAATGATTCACATACATGTCCAAACTTCATAAATACCTAAACTCAAATGTAAACAATGACCACTTTTAATTGCATTTGCCATATATGTGCAGAGGTAAGGCACATTACGGGGATCCCCAACCCACCTGTGCTAACATTCCCTTACAGTTGACTAGTTGAGTGCTCATAGCCCCATGATATTCCCTTACAGTTGACTAGTTTCGGTGCTCATAGCCCCATGATTTCTGACCTAGTTCAACCAAAGGCAAAGCATGTAGAGTAATAGTTGATACATATTAGATACTCTAGTTGAGTGGTATGCCTTATTGAGTGAGACACCTCCATCCATTCCATTCTGTACGGATACTTACAGTAGCAAGCTTTTGGATAGAAGATTGAAGCAGATTCTTACAAAAATGAAGCAAACCAGGTGGATGCACATCATTAGACACTTTGTGTAAGTATGCAGAGTTAGATATTTGTGTACAGAAAAAAATAATATTACAAACAAGGAGTAAATTTACAGTTCAAGATACACTTAACAATAACAAGTGTCTAACATTTAAAAATGTATATTGAGAAACTATGATGAGTCATTTGATAAAGAGACAAGGCACTTTATTGTTGTTGTAACGTTGTTATTCTTACATTCAGATAGGTATATCTAGATGTTTCCATCTATTTTCGTTTGTATCCTATGCATGACTTTCTATATTATACTTTCTACACAACAATAATTCAAAATAAGATATAGTATATTATCAATGAAATAGGTATCACTTCTATGTTCTGGTACTCAAAGATAATCAACATTTCTATACAGTATAAATATATAAGTGTTAATGTGCTGGTACACTGGGCAGTTGAGTTATATCACATAGACTTTACAGTTGTGTTTAACTATATTCAATTCAATTCAATTCAAACCATTTTTTATTTATACGAGAAGGTGTACAAAAAGGAGACCCGTATCTGAAAGGTAACTTCCAGGTCTTCCAGCGGGTTCCTGACCAGTTGCTACCAGAAAAAGATTTGAGTTTACATTACTATGTCCAAAATAAACGTTAGGGCTATTTTCTAATATCTAATCTAGGAGTATTTAGTTAAAGTTAAAGTGAGAAGCAGTTCATAGCCATTGAGACAGAGACAATAAACTTCATCTAGCTAACAGTTAATACAATCTATCTAAAGCAGTTTAGTAAATTCATCAGTAGTAGAGACAAATAATAAAACAAGGTATAGCAGTAGGAACAGTAATAATGGTAGGTCCAGACCAAGAAGCACAAAACACTAATAGGTATGAGTATAACATAATTCTCATTTTACGTTTTACATCTTTTATAGCATACATTATTATTATATAGTCTGTTGACTATTGGTGTGATTATATATATACCAGTTCATAATCTTAAACTATACATGTGTTAGTAGTTGGGGCATCCCTATATTATTGGTTCCTTAATTTACTGTGGTTTCCTTATGATGCAGTTGAATATTACTGTATAGTGCCAGTTGTATATCGGTGTATATGGGTGTAGTTTTAAACAAAACTGCACTCTTAACTCCTGATATGTTAAATTACATTGCTCATATTTATTTGTGAGCATAATATATTCTGGTTAGGCTGTCGGTTTCATACAAAACCTTTCAGCTGGGCTTGAGGTGTTGTTGATAGAAGGAAATGCTTGAATAAATGATTTGTTAGTATATCGTTTGTATATTGGTAGGGAGCTTATTCCATTCTTGGAAGGCCCTATTGCGAACATTTTGATTTTGGTTTTTCAGTTCTATAACTGATTTCCTTAATATTTCTTCTATTCTGTGAATACCTGGTTTGTATTGTTTTCTTTATTATATTGTTTTCATTTTGGGTTATGTCAGATGCATATTGCATCAGATGCAATGTTCGCCTATCCACCAATGGTAATAATCCTAATTCTTTCTCATATTCAGTAGTGTTGGTTCTCTTAGGCAACTTTCTTATTTCTTAACTTTCTTCTTATTATTATTTTTGTAATTTATCAGCTAGTCTTTTTGTACAGGAGTCAGAAAATATATCTACATAGTCCATTAATGGAAGATTTTGTTGTACACACTCGATCCATTGGATTCACATGACTGATATTATATATGTTCCTTTCTCCTTGGTTGACCTTACATCCCTTACCTGTCCCCTGTTGCTACCCAGTCCTCTCTACTAGACTTGCATACTACTGCAATTAATTATTTATATAGGAGGGTCATTATCCGTATTATAGGTCATATCTAATTAGGTCATTAATTATCATGTGGTTAATCACTATTACGTCATGTTACGTAATATGATATAACAATAGTGGTTTTGGAAATTAGGGATGGTATTGGAGCTGTTAAAGCTTTCCTGATTTTTTGCAATTGGTAAGTTCTGTGGTTTGCATTTATATTGCTTGCTGGATTTGCTTTTTAAAGGTGAGTGTATTATCTATGTGTACTACTAAATATTTATATGTTGTCCCTGGCTCCAACTCGTCATTTTGGATTGTGTATCGGATGCTTCTGTTGTTAATATTTTTATTTCTCGTATGTTGTATAATCATACAGTTTGACCTTTTTGCATTAATTGTTATTTTATTTACCTTACACCAGTTTTCTAGATTGCTTAGATCTTCTTGTAACTGGATTGATTTATTGTTAGTTGATGTCTTTGTATACAATATAGTATCATCAGCATACATTTGCACAAGACTATTGTTGATATTAATGGGTAGGTCATTTGTATATAGGAGGAACATTAATGGTCCTATTGTGGTTCCTTGTGGTATTCCGCAGGTGATTTTGCTGGCTGTGGACTTAGTATTACATAGTGTTTGCTGATAGCGATTTTCGATATAATTCTTTAGTAATTTATTTAAGCCTGGAGTAATTTATTTAGGCCTGTATCATATATCTACAAGTCACCTTTTAAAACCAAGAAATTGCTAGTCCTTATTTTAGATCTTGATATCTCTTGTCTAAACGTATTGTGGCCCCAGGCAAAAAACAGTCACGCCAAATCAAAAACAAGCTTAGATCTGCCATGCACCCATGACAGGAGCCAGTTTAGAGTATTGGCAACAGATGGTGTGTGCATATGAGGGGCCAAGTGTTACCTACATAATTAAGCGTTTTTCTGGTAGTCGGACAGGCCAAATAAAAATTAAAATAACAATTAAAATACACCCACACAGCTTTTCTAAAACTGACACCAAATAAATAAATGCTTGGAGAGAATAAATAAGTTCAATGAACAAAATTAAAGGGTATATTGACCATATAAATAAATACAGACACAAAATTAATAAATAATCACAGGATTGATAAATAGGGATATGTAGTGTCTGGTTACTTTATATGTATCGTAGTGGCTATGGGACTAGATAGAAATAATGACACAATCAGGTTATTATGGTCCTCACCAGCCAAATCCTTTATTACACCACTATACACCTGCCACGGCTGGAGCTCAACAATGCCAAACCTTACAAGATGTGGCCAGTAAGACATAAGAGTGAAAGGTATTGCAATGATAAAAGGTGTTTACAGATGAGCATCAAGCATCAAGAATCAATACATGAAAAATAATGTGAAATACAGGGTACATTAATTAATACGACCTCTGTAGTTAAGTAAGAGAGCTAAAGCCACTTCAGTTCTGACTTGGTCGTCGAAAGGAGAGCATCCGCAGCCCCAGATCTGCGGGGCTGGACAGTCAATACCAGCTTGGCTCCCGCCGGCACCACAGATACAAAAGCAGTAAATTGTCACTGAATTAATAAAGAGAGATACCAAATTAATAAATACGGAGAACAAAATAATGAATAGTCACCAAATTAATAATAAAATTAATTAACCGAATGAACAATATTTAGTGTGTGTATTTATTAATTTGGTGACTAGTTTGGTCATTGAACCCCTTAATTCTGCTCATGTATTTATAAATTATGCCACTGCATTTATTTATTCAGTCCTAGCATCTATTTATTTGGTGTCAGTTTAAACAAAGTGTTGTCTCTGTATTTATTGATTAGGTCTGTTGATGTACTAAAGACTGAATTATGTAAGTAACACTTGGCGCCTCATATGTGCAGAGAGGCTTGGAAGGAGCCTTTAGTGTCTTTAGGTCCTGTCCAGTCCTGTCAAGTAGGTGCTGTGATGTTCAAGCTAGGTAGTCTGACTAGCTGGGGGTTCTGTGGTAAATCTTTGTCTCTGCCCAATGGTTAACAAATATCCCAGTTCAAATTGTCTATGTCCAGTATATAAATACCAACTTCTTCCTGTGGATCAGGGGAGTTTTATATCGTGAAAATCCAGTATTGAGATATTTCTACAGCACCTTACCATTGTTAATCATGCTCCCAAACATTGCATCATTTAAATTGTTTGATTCTTTTTCGGGTGTATAGTATACCATTCTATATATTTGGAGTATTGGTTATTGCATATTGCTGAATGGATTGGGGGGGGGGGGGGGGTTATGTGACACAGGACAATGAGTTATTAGTTTCAAAAAGGGTATTTTCCCATTGTTTCCTTCTAAAACTACTCTTGCCAGGAATGTTTTGATATTTTCGGTAATTAATGCCATTGGTCCTATCAGCACATGGTTTAAAATTGAGAACTATATATTCAACATGTCGGCATTTCTAAGTATTGCACTTACCTAGTAAGTATATTTACCTACTTTACTAGTGATTGTCAAACTTGAAATATCAGTGAATATATTCTCAAACATTGAAAGTACAGAAATGCTAAAGATTGACATTTTTTTAATCCACTTCAATACATGTTTTTGGATTTATGACACGGCCTTCTCTGACACATGGACATTTAAAATCTCTTGAGTTGAGTTTTAACATCATTGCTATAGAAAACTATAATTGTATTGTCTTGCTTTATTTACAGACAATCCACCTCCATTAAAGTGCGCCTCACCTTCACTTTACTATTTATCGCTGTGACTATCTCCACTATCTTCTTAATTTCACCGCATTCAAGGAGAGACAATGATTTTGGCCAGTCACTTCAGGAAATTATTCAGAAGCTAACCACATCTTTTCTCCGGTCAAATTTGAGTCAATCCATGAGAGATCCCCGAGTCTACGTTGGACATGATGAGTTTGAAAATGTGAATTACAATGAGAAGGAGGGTGAGAATCCTTGGAACAAAGTTCCTAAGTTTGAAATATTCTTAAGAATGTGCTCAAAAACAAAGAACATGTATGAATCAATACTTCTACCTAGTATGAAACTCTTCCTACCTTATGACCTTACCTATTTGTATATACTAGATAATGAGAATAAAAGAGACCACATGTGGGGAGATTCATTACTGAAACAATGGCCTCATCCTAAGGTTGTTTATGAAGATCCAAGACCAAAGGTGTACAATACACTTGGCCACAATCGACAGCAGTGGACATTCTTCTACCCAGAGAATTACACCAAAGCTGAATATATTGGTGTTGTTGACCCTGACACTCTATTTATAACTACTGTTACACCTGAGGATTTGTTCATTGGTGATAAACCTATTGTCAATGCTGAATATGGAGGAACATATTATTATGCCAATTTTTCTGCACATGTCACATACCACCTCTTTAAAATGCCTCAGGTTATGCACTGCATGGCCTTTTTCCCAGTCATAATCAAGGTCCAACACATTATAGAACTCAGAATGTATTTAGAGAATTTTTACAGTGATACCTTTGATGAAATATTTAGAAAACATATATCTTACTATCATGAGTTCAGTCAGTTCAACATCATATGTCAATATCTTTACCTCTTCCATAGACATGATTACGAATTTAGACTCATGTCAGCAAAGGGTCAGGGAGACACCCTTAAACCCGAAAAAAGGGTAAAAAGACTTACAATGAAGTATCCTGACATACAAAGTGAAAATAAAACATTTCCATTAGAGTTTTACAAAATCAATTTTTCTGCAAGAGAGAGGAGTCCATTTGTTAGAGTGAGTATACATTGGTATTACCATACCAACTTGCATGGAGACATAATATGGAAGGGAAAGTTAAAGCAAAATCAACAGTATTTACACCATGCCCTCATTGAAGGTGTCTGCAATAGTTGGGGCTATTCAATATGTCCAGAATTATGCCAAGGATTTAATCGATCAAAGTTGCATGTTAATCTCTTTGATTTTGAGGATGTTTTATGGATGAAAACTGCACCTGTATCGACCTGTCTACTAGAACAAAGGAGACATTACAAGGATGTTGATAAGTTAATCACTTATTCCCAAAACAAAGGAAAGGATTTCTTCAGTCAAATCACCAAAACAAAAACAACATGTAACCTTTTGTCAGAGGTTGTAGTAAATGCCACTCTTCTTATTAAAGATGCATTACCAGCTGTTGAAGATCTTGAAATGAAATGACTATCCTTGAGATAAACCCTCTAAAGCTATCATATGTCCCGTAGAAACGACTTAAATGAAGAAAAACTGATTAAAAGTGACACATTCGGTATCGGTTTTTTCTATGCAAACCACTGCATGAGTGGCCTGTAAATGCCCATTCAAGACAGAAGGGGTAGTGGGGAACCCCTAGTCACATACATGTGTGCGCAGGGTCTATTTTTATATAGTTTTGGTGATTGGGCATAAAGGAAAATACTTGGATGCTCTTAAAATGAATGCTTTTATGTATACATTATCAATGTATTCCAACAACTTGCACCCTCACAGTCTATGACAGATGTAAACTGTTCACGTTTAAATGGATGTAATCATACTACATACTAGGTGACTGAATAATAGCTACTCAGAAATTTAGTTGTAGAGGTTTAATTATGTTTGCCTGTATGTGTATGGTCCAAAGAAGCAAGCTTTATAAAAATAGGCTTCATAGTTTCTAATAGGCAATCAGGTTATTGGTCATAGTTTGACACAAACAAACTGACCCATCAATTGGGTTTGCATTGGCATTCAATTAGGCAATGAATCACCAGTGGGGACATAAATAGACATGTATAAATGACTATGGTCTGACGATTGGCACTCAAAATTCAATCAATTTGTCCAATTTACAATGAAAATAACAAACATCTGTTTAACATGTGGAATGGAATTCTACAAAACGTCACACTATGCTAATGAATTCGACTGAGATCATTAGCATATAGTGTGCCCTCATTTCCAATATATGACGTTTGCTAACAAGGGGGAAATCCCTGTGAAATCTTTGGTTGAGAGACGATCAAATGGCCGTCCATTCAGTGCGCACCAATTGAATAATGGACCACTTCTTTTGTTATTTACATGCTTTTAATGGCTTCGGAATTCTTAGATACTCAGGGACATGTTTGGGTATGCCATATACTTGGGGTATGTAGCTTCAATTTTGCGGCAATAAAATGTATCAACATTAGTTTCTACTATTAGTTTTCACTCATTCTACTCTAGAAGATTTCACTCTTATCCCTCATATATTCTCCTTGATTTTTCTAAATTTGTCTTATTTTGGCCATAAATGAATGATAATAAAATAGGGTCCTCTTAGCCTGTTAAAAGCTCCTCCATTAGTTTAGTTGGGGACAAGCATGGGAACCCACTTTTGTTCTGAGTGCCCTCGTCTCGGGTCAATAACACCCCACAATCAACTTTTACACAAACAGCCTTCATGCTCTAATACTTTGTTAGGACACTTTGCAAAGATTCTAGGCAGTAGATTAATGGTGCATGGGTCAGATTCTCAGAAAATGTACAATTCAAGAGCGCCATTTTTCTCAAATAACCCAAATTTCTGACGAAAATAAAGTCCAAAATACAGTTCAACCTAACCAAATCGGTTGCTAGAATCAATGCAATGCAAAATGTACTCGAATTTACCCTAGTATTGACCAAATTGCAGCCTAATTTAGGAGAATTTCCTAAATGTGTACAGCTGCCAATTGTACATTTTCTGAAAATCTGACCCATATACAGCTGTGCTGGTCATATGGGTCTGGTCATATGAAAGTGCACAATGTTAGCAGATACACTATTGTGGTAGATTCTCCAGGAGGTGGACAATTATAGATCATAGGTAAATCTGAGCAGTAGCCCTTGAAACCTGGCTAAAACCAGCCTATGAGCAGCAGCAGGGAGCAGCACAGGGCCATAGGAGAAGTTGTTTCAAATGTTTATTCCAGCATTGGCTTGGCCTATCTGATATGTTAAACAATTGCCTTGGCCTATCTTTTATGTTAAGGAGGCCTAGATAAGGTCCATGGACTTTGAATCATCGACTAGAATTACATATGAACTTTTTTCATGAGACCAAAATGACTAGTGTCCTCTCAGAAATAAAACTGTTCCATTGCACAAAAACTATGGAATTTATGATCTTGTTATTCTGAAATTGTTTTATTGTGGATAAGGTTATTCTTCTGCAGAATATCTAAATATATATTTATGTACGAGTCCTTGAGTTTGTCTTCACTGTTTACATATATAATATTATATGATCAATTGAATACAAGCGAAAATTCTGTGTTATACATAGATTTCCCATGATGTCACACACCTGGCTTGGGAGTCACAGTGGCTGCCATGACAGGGGTCAGCACTACCTTTACGTCTATAGCGTGTTTATACAAACAAAACTGATAAACCCCACAATGTTGGATACCATACTTTAGCAATAATTTACTAAAGAAAGATTACCTATCATATGAACAAGGCTTATCATGGGTTCATTAACATTGGTAATGATTAAAACGGCTGGAAAACAGTATTTTCGAGTCTTGGACATCTAACGTAGGGTAAAGAATTGCATTCTGTGGGTTGGAAATTTGACCCATTTAGCCCTGATCATGGTCAGACATGCACGCCACACATGGCTTGGCCAGGAGGGAGGGAGATGAGCTAGTCAGAGCTGACCCCTCCACCCAGCCCGACCTAATTACTGTATCCACTGCTCTGGGTTAATCAAGAGGGAGGGGGGAAGGAGTAAGAGGGAGGGGGGCAGGCACCAGCCTCTGGGATCTATGAGTAAGGGGTGGGAGGGGGGAAGGCTGAGGGAGGGATACAACCTTACATGTGCACAGTGCATGATCTCTGCATGATGGGGAGCGGAGGTCAGTGCATGGCCAAGCAGGATCCTCTCTCTCACCCAATTAGAGAAGGGGTAGGGCAGTGGAATATTTCCTGGAACTGATTCTGTGCATTGATTAAGGGTTTGGCCTATCATAAATAAAGTGGAAGGGGGAAGCTTCAGGCACTCACTGAGTCACTCCTTGCCTGGGCGGAACCGGACGAAACTTCAACTACATCTGACTTCTTGTCTACTTCCCACAACACTGAACCTATGGGCAAATACCTATAGATTTCTTACAGTATACCTGGGGTAGCCCCCCAAAAATGGTGATGCCTGTGACGTCAGTGGAATCTATGTATCATGTGACCTCTTGTAAATTGATGCATGTTGCAATAGGGTGGTTTTACAGTTCTGATTTGTTGTTTCAGGTTTTGTTGTTACCACATATTGATCTTACTTAGGGGACCTATGCTTGTACATGATTGACTAGATCAGCTGACTATTTAAGTACTTACTGTAACTAATCATATACTCTAATTAGAATTCTAGAAGGACAAAAGCTCCTGTCTTGATATATACATATAGGATTTTTTTTTATCCAACATCTCAATTACATAACAGTTGTTAGAAATGGTCGATACACTCTGCACCATGGACCATGCGGGTCTTCCGGGTAAACCCAACAGAAATGAACACAAGATTAATAGAGTAAATAAAGTCATTGGTTTTCAGTTCATTTTGGAGTTTCCAGATTGTTCTTGTGAGTTATTTATATTGGAGATTGATTCAGTGACTCTCATTTTCCTTGTGTAGTGTCCTGTGTTGTGATGTTGATATAACAAGATTACTTCGCTTCAATGTATATTAGACTATTTATAAACACTTTATTTCTAGAATCTGTACTACTGAGAATAATGTCCCCGTGGTGTAATGTATTTACTGACTAAACAATTTAAAACAAAAAAACAAAAGAAATTCACCGGCTACTGAGCATGGGGAAAATAGGCTCGGCTATGCACTTCTATATTAGACCTACAATGTCATTGGACATACATAGGAACAACACAGATTTTGAAAATAGAGAAAATAATTTCACAGGAAAACACAAGTGACAGTCCAAGGTCACGTCCTCACTGCACATGTACCTAACAGGTATGGGAGGGCCATATGTAGGTCACTGACCTCATTTATCCAGGGCCGCTTTCGACTCCTTCACCAGATGGACTGGGTGCACTTGGTGGATAACTCGAATGCAGTATGGTGGGTCACTAGGTGGCCAAGCAATCCACTGACCTAATTAGGCTGGTGGACTTAGTGGGCATGTGCAATAGGTCAAATAAATCCATCCTCCAATCTCCAATGTATAAATATAAACACAGAACGACAAGCTGGCTCTCTTTCTCTCTTTATTTCTACCTTCACACTTCTTTATTCTTCCACAAGAGCCAGATAATATTGCCCCCAAAACCTTTTATTTTTTCAGGAAACAAAAACAAAAAACCCCAGGAAAAAAAATTTCACTTCTGGCAGGCTCAACAGCTGGGCTTCACTAAGTCCGTTGGTCGCTATGAGCAACGAGGTAAACAATGTCAGGTCTCTAGCGGGAATATATTTATAACCATATTTTATCTCCTGACAAATATCCTGTAACAACTTATTATCATAGATTTTGTAGAAGATATATCACTCAAGTCGTCATCTTCGAAAGTTTCATTTTATTAATCCAATATTTCGCCCTATAGGGAGGGCTTCATCAGGAATGAATATAAACTTATTATCATTATTATTAAAGTTTTATTCAGATCAAAATAAGTAAAGATAAGGGCTCAAGCTTCTACAAGTAGATCTCCATATCAGTCCTAAAAGTAGGTCACCAGGTCGATTAGAATCGTGTTTGGGCTTTGGTGCACTACACATGTGTATGTTCTACTTCCTATTCACCAGGTCAATGGTGAAGAAATTGAAAGCGGCCCTAACAGGGCCATATATAGGTCACTGACCTCATTTATTGTTATCCAGGTCAAGTCATGCAGAGGAACATCATGTGACACAGGTAGACAGGTAACTTTGCCTCACTCGCCGCGGACACACAGGACATGTAAGTTGTACTTTCTGGTAGACTCTGGTTGCCCTTTATGTGGGGGATCCCTAGACTCATGTGTTGGTGCATGATATTTTGTATTTGATTCCCATTTTCATAGATTCTAAACACATTTCTTCACCAGGGAAATTGGTGTAGGTTTATAATCTTTCTTAAAGACTTGGTAGTTATGATTGTAAAATTAGTCCTACAAGAAATGTGTTCCTGACACATCTATTCCTGCATATATTATATATATAACGGTAGGATTCGTCTATGTGTAAGTTCATGTAAGATCAGTGTATAATTAGATGTCCTACTAATGTTCATGTACCAACCCATTTGAGTCTTTGGTCATCATCTTGTTATCCACTTATTATCCCTGACTCGTTTTGGACAGGGAATCTAGACCTCGGTCTACCAAGCTCGTAGTCACACTGTCCTCTGGCTGTCTGTTTGCATTTCAAATGGTTGTAACTTGTTCCAATTGAGTCTTCTTTAGTACTTCGTTATCTATGCTCAAATCGAAAGCATGTCTTTTGTATTTTATTGGCTCTGCAATACCAAATGTTGAAGATTGGGCCGTTGGTTGCTTCTGAGTCCTTATTCCTCTTGTAGCCCACCTTGTGAAAGTTATCAACATTCTCTTTGGTATTGGATGTTCTTTGTCTGTTTGAGAACCTTTCAAATTGGTGAGTTTTCCTAGTCAATTGAGATTCTCACATGCCTTGAGGCATTTGGTGTGAATCCAAGTTGATACAAGAATTTCTTACACAGTGATCCATCCAGGTATGAAATAATTTCTAATCATGCCGATGGTTATTATAGAATGGTTTTACTACTAGCATTCCACATTCAATTGTAACTACTAGCATTCCACATTCAATTAGTACTACTAGCATTCCACATTCAATTGAGAGATCAGCCATGGATATTCTTGAATCTCTCTTGTAAAGCCTTTTATTCAATTCTAGAGTGTGATAATAGGGCTCTTTATTTATAGCGGTAATATTTTACAGCGGTAATCTGTGCATGTTGAAATGCTGCTGAATTTCTCACCCAATAAGCCATCTAGGTATGAAATAATTTCTCATTATGCTGATGGTTATTATAGGATGGTATTTACTATCAGAATCCCACATTCAATTGAGAGATCAAACATGGATATTCAATTTCCTATCGGAATTGAATTGGAAAATGTTTCATTCAATACTAGATTGTGATAAGGAGGTGATCTTTTTAAATCTGACAACATTTTTATTTTATTTTTTGGACAATGTTACTTTTGTCAATGACTTTTTTTCTCTTTCTCACCCAACACCGCATCTTCCGTCAGTCTGTCAACGAAACATCGTAACGAGCCATCTACACCTTGATATTTTTACTTGGTTGGCTTTGCTTTGATTGTTTAATACCTTTTGAGATGGTTTTGTTTGTATTCTTTTGCCCCTGCTGGCGGATTATAGATGTGACTTATGTTTTTTCTCTGATTGTATAATACCTTGTGTGAACAACACTTCTACTTTCTTCTACTTTCCTTGGACTATTGTGTATTTGAATTAGAATGCCACTACTATGAATGCAACTAGATATGTTTTATTATGGCTGAGTAGTATCTGTTTATCTATTGTATTTTCCTAAAATGTCTACTACTTTGTATGACTTAGATGTACAGCTGTATCGGAGAACAGTGTGTAATTACATAATGTTTAATTGAATAAAAATATCTAAATACAAATACAAATACATACAAGTGCCCAAATCCTCCATCTGATGAAACATAGCCACTACTCTTTCTAATATTTCAGAGTTATAAAATTTATTTTTCCAAAATTAAATTTCCAAATTGGTGTTTTTGGAATGAGTCTTGCCAGTAGACTCGTACAGCTGGTGGGTAGGTGGGAAAAGATTATGTCATAAAGGAACAACTACAAATCTCTGAGGTCAGGTCATTTAGACAAGAATACATTGTATCACACCAAATGAAGTATTTCATAGATTTCTTTTTTTGATCAATACTTTGATATTTTGTCGAGTGGCATTCTATTCACTAAAATTTCCTATGCATCGTTTGACATTCAAGTTCTTACACAGAACTGATAACAGTTCAACTCTGAGAAATATCTCATAGGTTTTATCGACAGATTCATTTCTGATTTGTGTGGTTTTCCTTGAAATGAAGATCTATCAATTAATTCCATGAACAAACCGTTGTTTGATTCAAAATCATGCATGAATAAAGAGAAATGATTTATCATTTGGGTCCTGCAATAGAATAATGTTAGAATAATGTTACACCATTTCCTAACTTCTTCTGTATGTGTCTTATTTATTTCCACTGGTTTCCATGGGTCAAATTATTATTATTATTACTTCTTTATTCAGTAAACCTGTACATTTCTGGTTTATGCAATACTAAAGAGGAATATGCCTTCTACGAGTGGGTTTTCCAGGCATTCCTTTAAATTGTAATACATAATAATAATATAATACAATACAATATGGGACAATAATAATCAGTTCCCGCTCAAACTGAAGGAGTATTTCCTGCCTTCACCATCCTTATCTCTCAGTGCACACACTCACAGTGACCTACAGTTTCACTGACATGATAGCGTGGCAGGAGTTTAATCTATCATAAGTCATGTGTGTACATAAGAGGAATAAATAATACACGTAAGAGTGAGGTTACCAAATGTCTAATCTAGCAGTAAATGTGATGTGTTTCAGGAAAATGAGTCATAAGTCGCAAAAAATGGATTTTGAGATATTGTCATGTTTGAAAAGATGAGATCAAGCTGATTCCAATGATAGTAAACATGAAGAACATCTAAGAAGTATTTCTATATTTTAACTTTCCAATATTTCTGGATGGACATTTCCTAGTATAGTAGCTATAAGTAGCTATATGGTCTATAAGAAATACATGGATATTCATTACACTTTCTTTAAATTTAGTTAATCTATTCATGCTGCAAGCAGCGTTGAGCACACCAAAAATGAACACATTCCCAGAATGGCATCTTGTGAACAACTCAAAATATAGACTTATGACTCATTCTGCTATAACACATGACAAATGAGGCTAGATCTGTTTTCAACACATTGTAAAATACTTTTGTGGTGCTGATAATTGCCATTAGAAAGGTGGTATGTATAAGTAATTATAAATAGTTTTCATCTCTCAAGTGCATGTTCACTCATATCTGGAGGGTTTCTAGTTTTTTCTTTCAATGTAATTATGGGGTTTCCGTATAAATGATTGAAGTAAATTAATTTTTTAAATCATAAACAATATTCCATTAGTGGCTGGAGTTAGTCATGACTTCTTTCAGAAAGAAGCGGGAGCAGTAGCAGGAGAAGTAGCCGGCCAGTGGAACCCAGCTTTTCGATGTACCATGTTTTCTCCCATGTCATAGCTTTCTAATGCATCCATAGGGCTTCGCCAGTTTAATTGTTTAGGCTAAAGTTAATAACTTCTCCATGGTAGTGTTTAACAAAACTAAGATCATAATTGACCTCTATTTACTTTATTCTCACACTCCACCATTTAAATGGTAATCTAAGGCGAGTAGGACCAAATTCATAGGATGTCTTTCAGATGGGGATTCAGTTGAAGTCCCCTCCCCCCTTCTTACATAACAATGACGTAATAGTGATTAACAACATTATAATTAATGAGCTAATTAGCTATGATCTATAATAATGATAATTACCCCCTACATAAATAATTAATTGCAGTAGTATGCAAGTCTAGTGGAGAGGATCGGGTAACAGCAGAGGACATGTGAGGATATAAGGTTAACCAATGAGTGAGGGACATGTACATAATATTACTCATGTGGATCCAATGGATCGGTTGTCAACAATAAAGTCTTCAGTCGGATCTTGTGATTCACAGCCTCCGGTCTCTATTTATTGCTTCTCCTACAATAGCTTTCCAATAGATATAGAATAGTTAATCAACATTTACAAGTTATAATTGAGACATAACACTGGTGGGAACCCGTTCGCTCTGGACGTTTTACATGCCAAGTGAGATATAGAAATTACACAAAATTCACAGTATGAACCATGGCAGATAAATCTTTCTTTGAAAGGTTGAAGGATTTGGTGGATAGATTGACTTTACTACCACAGAGGCTCACCCCCAACTCTTACCTCTTCCATCAGCAGGACAGCAGGCTTGAATGCTGTACTTCCATCTTCAGCCAATGGACTAGTAGATCAACATGTTCAGCTATATTCAAAATTATTATTTTAATTGTGAACATACCAGCTCTATTTTCATATTGTAATTTCATTCTTTGCACAAACGCATACATGGATTCATAGAGAATCTGACAGTTGTTTGATTTTTGATAACTTCAACAAATATGGGAGGTATTATAGAGGCATTTTAATTTGAATATTTAAAACATTAATTAGAATTTGAGCACTTGAGTTAGAGCTATTTAGTTCCCCCAACATCTTGCCCCTTTTCATCACCAGGACACAAGGCATTTTTGGTGTTAGTCATTTATTTCTGCTCAGATATGGTTGTATAATTTAAAGATTCACGTTGGAATGAGAGCGCTTTAGTTCTCCCCACGTCTTACTATTCCCCTCCATCATCAGGGCACCAGGCATATATGCTGTGCTTCCAGTCCTAAGTGGCCAAACCATGAATTAGTTTGATCTATTTTAGTTTATTTCTGCTCAGATATGGTTGTATATTTCAAAGATTCACGTTGGAATGAGAGTGCTTTAGTTCTCCCCATATCTTACTCCTCTCCTCCATCCACATACATGCTGTGCATCCATCAAGTTGCAATGCCTTGAATTCCTTTGTTGTTGTTTTTTTAGAGCTTTTATTTACACTAGGTACAACAGGTATCCCCTTTTCAGGGTTTCTCACCCACCCCTAGTTGATTTTCATTTGTCTGTAGGGGGTACATTAGGGTAGATATATTCATATGTACAGAAATTGGTAATAATATAGCTCTAAATTCAACAAACTTGCCACTCAGATTCAGATGATGGAGTGTTATTGGTTGGACTTCTATTGCAATTTTGCCACCCTGATCCTAAAGATGGAGCGTTTTAGTTGGTATACATAGTGAATACATAGCTTGCTCTTCATTTAGAGTGTGAACAAGGACAGGTGCTGCAAGCTCCACCTCCACATCTTACATTTCAAACATCTATGGTGCTCCACTATTGACCTTAATGGAATAGTAAGTGTTCAACATGACAAGAATAATACTTGATTATCAAAAATTATTCTTAGCACTTAATTACGTGAAGGCATTAATTTTTATGTGGCTGTAGCAACTACACTTTTAATTTTTTAATAACTTCCTTGTCACAAAATGGACTCTTTTAGAGAATATCATGAATGTTTAATTTAGGAAAGTTGCAATGTCAGAAAGTTGCAATGGTAGGTAGAGAGAGAGGTGCTTCAGTTTTAATTCTATTTAGATATACTTCAATATTTTTAACACTAATAAGGGTTATTAACATAATTAGGATTAATTGTGTAGTTTTTAATATAGCATAATTAAGAAACATAGTACTGTATTTTAGACCACAGGGTTGAAGTTCCCCCCACATCTTACCTGTTTCAATCACCATCACCAGGACACCAGGCCTTTATGGTGTAGGTCAACATATACAGCCTCTATTTTGTATAGTGTTAAACATAACATATCTAACAGACAGATAGTGTTGTATTTTACACTACATGGTTGGAGTTCCCCACAAATCTTACCTCATTCAATCACCAGGACACCAGGCTTTTATGGTGTAGGTCAACCTATGCAGCTTCTATATTGTGTAGTGTTTGATTTAACATTTATAAAGAAGCAGAAAGTACCGTATTTTACACCACAGGGTTGAAGTCCCCCCCCCCCCATCTTACCACTTGTCCCTCAGCAGGACACCATTTATTGTGTATATCACCCTGTACCTCATCCATGTTGTAGTGTTTGATATGGCATAATTAACAGACAGACAGTAGAGTATTTAACACTACAGGGTTGAAGTTACCCCCACATCTCACCCTCTCAGTCATCAGGACACCAGGCTTGTATGGTGTAGGTCAACATATATATAGATTCTCTATTGGGTAGAGTTTAATTTAACATAAAATTTAATAAAAAGAAAACGTCTTACTTCTCCCCTCCATCATCAGGGCACCAGGCATATATGCTGTGCATCCAGTCCTAAGTGGCCATACCTTGAATTACTTTTTGTTTTAGCTAAACTGTAGCAAAAGAAAGTTTGAATTCTACTTAGATATATGCTTCAATATTTTTAACATCAATTGGAATTGGAGTACTTTTGAGTTCAGCCCACACCACATCTTACCACTTTCAATCATCAGGACATAAAACACCTCAGCTACTTCTGTGTTTTCCTCCACAGGGTTGAAGTTCCCCCCACATCTTACCACTTTCCATTACCATCACCAGGACACCAGGCATTTATGGTGTAGGCCAACCTATATAGCTTCTGTAGTGATTAATATAACAGTAATAAAGAAGTAGATAGTACTGTGTTTTACACTACATGGTTGAAGATCCCCCTTTCATCTTACCACTTTCAATCAATAGTACATAACGTAACTGACATACTGTACACATGCTGTACTGTTCACATCTTACACACAGACCCTCAAACCAGCCCTTGTCCCTCATAGTGCTTACGTTGGCACCAAGTGTATACTAGTGAAGCTAATCCTAGGTTCTCACTTTTCTTGTTTCTATATCAATGGAAATATAATATGCAGATCTATGAGATACAAATTGTAATTAATGTGAGAAATAGTTTCAAAGGGAAATATCTGAAATGCACATGCTGTAGACAATGTGTCAATATAAATGCAAAATCAGCCACAGTAGGTCAATTTCTACTTTGATTAACTTGTGTAAGGATTAATGTTTTTATTCCACTTAAGGATCTAGGATTTCCCTCATTTCTTACCTCTCAAAACTGGACACCAGGCCTATATGTTGTAGTCAGGAAATACCTGAAATGCACATGCTATAGACATTATTTAATATAAATGAGAAATCAGCTACAGTAGGTCAATTTCTACTTTGATTAACTTGTATAAGGTTTAATGCTCTTTTTCCACTTCCCTCATTTCTTACCTCTCAAAACTGGACACCAGGCTTATATGTTGTAGTCAGAAAATATCTGAAATGCACTTATATAGGCAAATGAAGTTGTTTGATGTCCAAATGTAGACCAGTTAATGAGCTTGTTAAGTTGATTTTGCTTCATGACTTCTGTGACGTTATGCAGTTATATTGGTTACACCCAGTTGCTTGTACAGCACGGCAAAGAGAATGACCAGAGGAAGAAGAAGTAAACTCTGTCATACTTTTATTGGAGGTAAAGACACCTGCTTTAAACCTTAATACATGAGCAAACACCTCTGTCACCACTGCTACCTCTGTCCCACTGACAGAGTGCTACAGAATTCTGTGTTCTCTGACAGAGTATTTTGGGTTTAAGTATACAATCAACTGGGAGTCATGAGGTCTCGTGATGGTCTTCTCATATTATCAAATTACTACTATTGGTCAAAACAGATAAGATGCCCTTGACATCTTTGTGACCGATGTATCAAAGTGTGACCACTATGTACCTTGACTCTTTAATAAGCTGTTTATAATCAAACTGTGCACAATCTGTTGTATAACTGTTCCGTAAGCATAGATGAAGCTGCAAAGTTGTGCCCTCTCGATGTGACTGTCAGTTCCATAACTTCCATGTTGTAGAGTGAGTAATACATCATAATTAGAAATACTTAGTGTAGTAGTGTTTAATATAGCATAATTGAGAGAGATAGTACTGTATTTTATACCACAGGTTGAAGTTCCGCCCACATCTTACCTCTTTCCATCACCATCAGCAGGACACCAGGCTTTTATGGTGTAGTTCAACATATATAGCTTCTATATTATGTAGTGTTTAATTTAACATTAATAAAGAAACATAGTACTATATCTCACACTACAGGGTTGAAGCTCCCACTTTCATCTTACCACTTTCAATCAATAGTACTTAACGTAACTGACATCATGTACATGACATTGTTGTACTGTTCACATCTTACACAAACCCTCAAACCAGCCCTTGTCCCTCATAGTGTTTACGTTGGCACCAAGTGTATACTAGTGAAGCTAATCCTAGGTTTTCACTTTTCTTGTTTCTATATCAATGGAAATATAATATGCAGATCTATGAGATACAAATTGTAATTAATGTGAGGAATAGTTTCAAAGGGAAATATCTGAAATACACTTGCTGCAGACATTGTATAAATATAAATGCAAAATCAGCCATAGAAGGTCAATTTCTACTTTGATTAACTTGTGTAAGGATTAATGCTTTTTATTCCACTTAAGGATCTAGGGTTTCCCTCATTTCTTACATCTCAAAACTGGACACCAGGCCTATATGTTGTAGTCAGGGAATACCTGATATACACATGCTATAGACATTGTTTAAATATAAAGGAGAAATCAGCTACAGAAGGTCAATTTCTACTTTGATTAACTTGTATAAGGTTAAATGCTCTTTTTCCACTTCCCTCATTTCTTACCTCTCAAAACTGGACACCAGGCTTATATGTTGTAGTCAGGAAATATCTGAAATGCACATGCTGTAGTCATATGAAGTTGTTTGATGTCCAAATGTAGACCAGTTAATGAGCTTGTAAAGTTGCTGATGCTTCATGACTTCTGTGATGTTATGCAGGTATATGTGTTACACCCAATTGCTTGTACAGCATGGCAAAGAGAATGACCAGAGGAAGAAGAAGTAAACTCTGTCATACTTTCATTGAAGGTAAAGACACCTGCTTTAAAGCCCAATGCACAAGCAACCACCTCTGTCACCACTGCTACTTCTGTCCCACTGACGGAGTGCTATAGAATTCTGTTTTTTTCTGACAGAATATTTCTGGTTCAAGTATACAATCAACTGGAAGTCATGAGGTCTCGTGATGGTCTTCTCATATTATCAAATAACTACTATTGGTCAAAACAGATCAAATGCACTCGACGTCTTTCTGACCAATGTATCAAAGTGTGACCACTATGTACCTTGACTCTTTCATAAGCTGTTTTATAATCAAACTGTGTACAATCTGTTTTATAACTGAGGAGTTGTGCCCTCTCTGTGTGACTCGGACATACAAAAATAGAATTTGAGCCCTTGGGTCCCCCCCCAAACCTTACCAATTACCAGCAGCAGAACACCAGGCGTGTATGCTGTAAGTCCATCTTTAGCCATCGAACAGGTATATCATATTCAGCTATCAATGCCTTGATCTATTGATCTTGAAAATTTTTGTCAAAATTATCAATTTAAATCTGACTGTACCAGCTCTATTTTCATATTGCAATTTTGTCCTTGGCACTAACACATTAGTGGATATATGTAAAGAATCGGACAGACTTTTTATAATTGAGACAAAAATGGGAGGTAATATACAGTCACCTTAGTTTGAATATTTTAACATTAATTAGAATTTGAGCACTTGAGTTAGAGCTATTTAGTTCCCCAACATCTTACTCCTTTTCATCAGCAGGACACCAGGCATTTATGGTGTTAGTCAATCTCTACAGCTTTGATGTTGTGATTAATGTTTAACACTGTTTAGTAGAGTCATTTTAGTCTATTTCTGCTCAGATATGGTAGTATAATTTAAAGATTCACGTTGGAATGAGAGCGCTTTAGTTCTCTCCACTTCTTACTATTCCCCTCCATCATCAGGGCACCAGGCATATATGCTGTGCATCCAGTCCTAAATGACCAAACCTTGAATTACCTTGTTAATTTAGCTAAATTGTAGCAAAATAAAGTTTGAATTCTACTCAGATATTCTTCAATATTTTTAACATTAATTGGAATATGAGTACTTGAGTCTTACCTCTTTTCCTCGGCATCACCCTCTACCCAATCCATGCTGTAGTGCTTTATATGACATAATTAACAAAGAGAGAGTAGAGTATTTAACACAACAGGGTTAAAGTCCCCCCCCCCCCCATCTTACCATTTATTGTTTATATCACCCTGCACCTCATCCATGTTGTAGTGTTTGATATGACATAATTAACAAACAGACAGTAGAGTATTTTACACCACAGGGTTAAAGTTCCCCCCCATCTTACCACTTTCCATCACCATCACCAGGACACCAGGCTATTATGGTGTAGGTCAAACTCTAGAACTCCCTTGCTGTATAGTATTAAACATAACATGTCTAACAAAGAGAAAGTACTGTATTTTACACCACAAGGTTAAAGTCCCCCCTCATCTTACCTCTTGTCCCTCACCAGGACACCATTTATTGTTTATATCACCCTGTACCTCATCCATGTTGTAGTGTTGGATATGGAATATCTAACAAACAGACAGTAGTGTAAACCACAGGGTTAAAGTCCCCCCCCCCCCCCCCCCCCCCCAGCGTACTTTCCCACAGAGTGCTTTATCACATTACGCGTCCTATGCGTGGGAGTGCTTTTAAGGCAATACCAGCCAAACGCGTGGGAGTGCGTTAAGGCAATGCGGGGCCAAACGCGTGGGAGTGCGTTAAGTCAATACGCGGCCACATGCGTGGGAATGCTTTAAAGCAATACGCGGCCTGAATGGGTTAAACATAACATGTCTAACAAACAGAGAGTAGAGTATCTTACACCACAGGGTTGAAGTCCCCCACATCTTACCTTTCAATCACCATCAGCAGGACACCAGACATTTATGGCGTAGGTCAACCTATACAGCTTCTATATTGTGTAGAGATTAATATAACATTAATAAAGAAGCAGCTAGTACTGTATTTTACACCACAGGGTTAAAGTCCCCCCCCCCCCCCACACACACACACATCTTACCTCTATTTCGTTAGTGGGGCACCAGGCATTTATTGTGTATATCACCCTGTACCTCATCCATGCTGTATAGTCTTTGATATGGCATAATTAACAAACAGACAGTAGAGAATTTTACACTACAGGGTTAAAGTTACCCCCACATCTCACCCTCTCAATCACCAGACACCAGGTTATTATGGTGTAGGTCAACCTATACACTTTCCTTACTGTATATTGTAACGTAACATGTCTAACAAACAGACAGTAGAGTATTTTTCACCACAGGGTTAAAGTCCCCCACCATCTCACCACTTTCATCACCATCACCAGGACACCAGGCTATTATGGTGTAGGTCAAACTCTAGAACTCCCTTGCTGTATAGTATTAAACATAACATGTCTAACAAAGAAAGGGTAGAGTATTTAACACTACAGGGTTGAAGTCCCCCCTCATTTTACCTCTTGTCCCTCAGCGGGACACCATTTATTGTGTATATCACCCTGTACCTCATCCATGTTGTAGTGTTTTATATGACATAATTAACAAACAGACAGTAGTGTATTTAACACCACAGGGTTAAAGCCCCCTTCCCCCCCATCTTACCTCTTGTCCCTCAGCAGGACACCATTTATTGTGTATATCACCCTGTACCTCATCCATGTTGTACTGTTTTATATGACATAATTAACAAACAGACAGTAGTGTATTTAAGGTTACACATAGTATTCCCATTAAGAGTGGTGACGATGATGATGACAATAAGAATAGAATGATTTTTGGTAAGTATGTCTAGAATCATTTATTTCAAGTAAAGTGCTTGAGTTCAATCAGTCTTACCTCTTCAATCTGGCCACCTGGTGTATGTATAGAATTTATATTCTGATAGTAAATGCACAGAATTGGGCTCAGGCCTCTAAAGGTAGGTCTTCTGGCCTGTCCATGAAATGATCGTATTTTTTTTTATATTTGATTTTTAAAAAGGTTTTATTCAGCATATCCTGCCATCGAGGCTCTTATAATTCTAAACAAGTATGCAGTGTCCTTATATTTTGATTTTTAAAAAAATAAATTCTGAAATTTTCTCAATTAGATCAATAGCATATTGAAATGATCGTATTGTATTGTATTGTACATTTCATAATTAATATGGAAAAAGGACTATCCATGTAACCTTCTGTGAATACACAGTTCTTTCAGGCTGTTCTTGGTTAATTCTGAGTTGGATCAATATCAATTATTATAAAGTTCACAGATTATTTTTATTCATGTACAACATCACAACTCCTAACCTTACACTCTACATTAGCAAAGGCTTCATTACAAGATTTCAATTAAATTCTATATTTTCTATAAATATTTATTCAGATGCTGAGTAAATAATATCTATACATGTGATATCAAAGTTCAAGTAATCAGTTCATTCTACAATATACAATTTACAGTCAGGTCATTTGATCAGTCATTAATTGTACAGCAGTGGATTAATATACTTTAATTAAGATACTAACAGCTCTGAATTCCCATAGGGCAGTATATTACAACATAAACTTGAAAAGCACACTGTATATAATGAGATTGTTTATGCCGTTTGCACAATGGAACTATCATAGATTCTATGTTGTCTGCTTAATTGTGATGTGTTTCAGGAAAATGAGTCATAAGTCGCAAAATGGATATTTTTCAAAGTGATTCATTTATAAAATATCTATGTTGGAATATTCTAATTTCTGGGGTGCCTAATGCCACTAGTAACGTTAATACGTGTACAAAATGTCAAGGTAATATATTAAATATATCTATGCATTTCTAAGGTCACCTTAGGGAGTACATTCAGGTACTTTATTAATAATTATCCACCCAAAAATATTAATAATGTTTTTTCAAAAATAAACTTAATCAAGATTAAATATAGAAACACTATTATGATGTTTATAGTGTTTACTACCATTAGAATCGGCTTGATCTCCTCTTTTCAAATATGGTGATATCTCAAAATCCACATTTTGCGACTTATGACTCATTTTCCTGAAACACATCACAATTGGGAAATGGGTCAAACTAGTGACAAAGTTCACATCTTACCCATGAACTGTTTCATTTTGTTGTGCTACAGTTCCCATTTATTACTCTATTCTAACTCCCAAGTTCTCATTTATTAATCTGTTTTAACTCCCAAGTTCTCATTTATTACTCTAGTCTAACTCCCAAGTTCTCATTGTATTACTTGATTCTACCTCCTAACAACTCATTTAATTTCTCTGTTAGAACTAACTCCCTAGTTCTCATTTTATTACTCTGGTCTAACTCCCTAGTTCTCATTTATTACTCTGGTCTAACTCCCTAGTTCTCAAAGTATTACTTTATTCTACCTCCTAACAACACCTTTAATTTTCCATGTTAGAACTAACCCCACTAACTCCCTAGTTCTCATTTATTACTCTGGTCTAACTCCCTAGTTCTCATTTATTACTCTGTTCTAACTCCCTAGTTCTCATTTATTACTCTGGTCTAACTACCAAGTTCTCATTTATTACTCTGGTCTAACTCCCAAGTTCTCAAAGTATTACTTTATTCTACCTCCTAACAACACCTTTAATTTTCCATGTTAGAACTAACCCCAAGTTCTCATTTTATTACTCTGGTCTAACTCCCAATTTCTCATTTATTACTCTAGTCTAACTCCCAAGTTCTCATTTATTACTTTATTCTACCTCCTAACAACTCATTTAATTTCTCTGTTAGAACTAACTCACAAGTTCTCATTTATTACTTTATTCTACCTCCTAACAACTCATTTAATTTCTCTGTTCTAACTCCCAAGTTCTCATTTATTACTCTGTTTATTATCACTCTACATAGTTCTGCCTGTGAGCAATAGGTGGGGATAGACCTTATTGCAGAGTTCTGCCAGAGAGATTCTTTGGCCAGGAGTGCAGTTGTAATCGATATAAGTTTGTGAAAAGGTGGTCTCTACTGGCTGTGATAAGCTCTGCGGTAAGCCTTGCAATGGTGTTGAGCTGGTTCTGTAGGTGGTGAGAAATGACAAGGTCCTTGCCTACATGGTCAGTGAACGATGTAGGCAGGACCTCACCACTCCACAACAACACAGCACCATCGCAGGCTTACTGCAGAGCTTACTTCAGCCAGTGGAGACCACCCTTTAACCTCAACTGGGAGGGGTTGGGAAAGCATGAAACAACACTCACAGGACGCATTGGAATGGGGCCTTAAAGCCTTAAAGTGAAAAAGAATGGAACAGCAGGATTAAGCTGACCTCAAGAAAACAAACAGAGTTCTTCTCATGGGCAATCAAGAAGGATGGTGAAGTTGTTCAATTCTCACCATCAAATTTTTCATGTTCTTCAGGAAAGCGAGTCACAAGCCGCAAAATTGATAATTTTTCGAAGTGTTTTTTAAACAAGATCTCTTTATTTAAATCTTCTGATTTTTAAAGAGTTAGCACTTATAGCCATATCCATGTAACAACTTTCGGGACATTTTTTTAAATAGGTCCTTGCGTTTTGAACGCCTTCATATGGCGTATATCTAGTTAGTTTACTGGTAATTACCCTTCCAGAAACATTGTAAACTTTTTTTTTTAAAAATGAAAATATCAAACTTAAAATATAGAAATACTGTTAGGTGTTTACTATCATTGGAATCAGCTTGAGCTCCCTTTTTCAAATATGATGCTATCTCAAAATCCATAATTTGCGACTTACAACTCATTTTCCTAAACCGGGACACTTTAATTGGTTCTCGCTCACACATTGCACAACCTTATCCACAACCATTTTCTCCAAATCAAGCGATTTATTACATTATCTTATAGTCACATGACTTAGAACAAATCTTGTTTGTGTCATATGGGGTTGGGGGCGGTACTAATCAATTATAAAATCATGTGGTGTAACAGACAATTCAATTTGAATGTGGCTCATTTCTCAAGTTTACATCACTCAAGGGAGATAGGTATGGTATGGATGGATAGGGATGGTATCAGCCTAATCTTTTTTACACTTTGTACTCCAAATCACGCCGATTCAAATATAATTATTTTAAAGAGCGTATAATTATTTTAAAGGGGTTTTTGTACCAGATTTTTGTTATTTTCTTTGTTTTTTATTTGATTAAAGGCCAAACATTTAACAAAGCGACAAAACTCCAGTGTAAATATGTATTGTCCTCCATGGACATACTTCATATGTTGCTTACAGAGAAGATATCTCAGAAGGAGACCTACGAGCATAATAAGTCATAAGAAAATAAGAATATAAACCTCACATAGTTTCAGTTAGAAAATAAAAAGCTATTCAATTAATTTAATATGGACGTCTGTAGGGAAAAGGGCATTTAAAAAAAACAACACATTTGTGACCCAACACCCCAAAAACAGGCACTTTTCGCTCAAGTCCATGTTGAGCTACAGCCATGCAAAGGCAGGAAATCACTATTTCATCAATATTGAGTTAAGAGTTTTGCCATCATGTTTCATATCTAAATTACCATCTCCCAAAGTTTCAACTTAAAAATAGTTCTAGAAATGTTATAACTGTTCATTTCAAAATTATTTAACTAATTATCATCATGCACAAGTGGATTCAATTAAGGGAAAATCAACCAAACCTATCATAGATGTAACATTGCCATTATGAAGGACAATCTTTGTAGTCATTTTTCTCAGTTTTGATACCAGTAACAGCTTCTGACATTTCTGGTCATAACTTTTGGACTAATAAACATAGGCTCAAGATCCAAACATCATTGTACAGCTAAAGCTGACCTCTTCTTGAATATTAAGATATCTAGGAATCTTCAAAAATCGAGAAGTGCCTTGTTTTGGGGTGTTGGGTCACATTTTATCCATTTAAAACCATGAATTGTAATAACAATTGGCTAATGTTTTAGTATAGCATAGTTTAAGGGATATATTTTCTGAAAATACCAAGAAAATTGTTGGTTTATACATCTTACATACATGCACAATGTATTCCATGTAGCAGGTCACTGTCATGATGGTTTAATGTCATCTTTCTTCTATATAAGTGGCAGGGTCAACATTTTTGGACAGAACGAGAATGAACAGGGTTAATACCCCAACCCTGTGAGGTGGTGAGAAGGGTGAGAAGGGGTTTGCCCAGATAAGTAGGCCAGAAATATCTATATCTTACATACATGCACAATGTACTCCATGTAGCAGGTCACTGTCATGATGGTTTAATGTCACTTTTCTTCTTATAAGGGGCAGGGTCAAAATTTTTGGACAGAACGAGAAAGAGCAGGGCCAATACCCCAACTTCACGAGGTGGTGAGAAGGGAAGGAAATAGGTTGGTGGGGGGGGGGGGGGGGAATCTGAATGGTAGTTTGTAGTCATTTTTAACCTGAACTTATAATAATACGAGTCACAGCAAAATACAAGTACAAGTATAAGTCAGAAACAAAAGATTTTGAGATATAATCATATTAGATCATGCCGATTCCAATGATAATAAAGTAGGGCATCTAATAACTATTTTTATATTTTAAGTTTGATAATTCTGTTTTTTTTTTAAAAAAAGGCAATATTTATGGTATTTACTTGTATTGTAGGTAAATATACTATATAGGATGAAATTAGAAATAGATATAATTAGATATAACTAGAATGGATATATTTAATACACATTTATTCACTTGAAGATTATGTAAAGTAAGTTGAAAGAAACATGGGATTACATGAAATGGTACCGCCATCATCAGGGCACCAGGCATATATGCTGTGCATCCAGTCCTAAGTGGCCAAACCTTGAATTACTTTTTGTTTTAGCTAAACTGTAGCAAAAGAAAGTTTGAATTCTACTTAGATACGCTTCAATATTTTTAACATTAATTGGAATTTGAGTACTTTTGAGTTCAGCCCACCCCACATCTTACCACTTTCAATCATCAGGACATAAAGTACCTCAGCTACTTCTGTGTTTTGCACGACAGGGTTGAAGTTACCCCCCATCTAACCACTTTCCATCACCATCACCAGGACACCAGGCATTTATGGTATAGGTCAACATATACAGCTTCTATATTGTGTAGTCATTAATATAACATTAATAAATAAGTAAGTGTGTTTTACACTACATGGTTGAAGTTCCCCCTTTTATCTTACCACTTTCAATCAATAATACTTAACGTAACTGACATACTGTACATGACATTGTTGTACTGTTCACATCTTACACACAAACCCTCAAACCAGCCCTTGTCCCTCATAGTGCTTATGTTGGCACCAAGTGTATACTAGTGAAGCTACTCCTAGGTTGTCACTTTTCTTGTTTCTATATCAATGGAAATATGATATGCAGATCTATGAGATACAAATTGTAATTAATGTGAGGAATAGTTTCAAAGGGAAATATCTGAAATACACATGCTGCAGACATTGTATAAATATAAATGCAAAATCAGCCATAGAAGGTCAATTTCTACTTTGATTAACTTGTGTAAGGATTAATGTTTTTATTCCATTTAAGGATCTAGGGTTTCCCTCATTTCTTACCTCTCAAAACTGGACACCAGGCCTATATGTTGTAGTCAGGAAATACCTGAAATGCACATGCCATAGACATTGTTTAAATATAAAGGAGAAATCAGCCACAGTAGGTCAATTTCTACTTTGATTAACTTGTATAAGGTCTAATGCTCTTTTCCCACTTCCCTCATTTCTTACCTCTCAAAACTGGACACCAGGCTCATATGTTGTAGTCAGGAAAAATCTGAAATGCACATGAAGTTGTTTGATGTCCAAATGTAGACCAGTTAATGAGCTTGTAAAGTTGATGTTGCTTCATGACTTCTGTGACGTTATGCAGGTATATTGGTTACACCCAATTGCTTGTACAGCACGGCAAAGAGAATGACCAGAAGAAGAAGAAGTAAACTCTGTCATACTTTTATTGGAGGTAAAGACACCTGCTTTAAACCTCAATACACAAGCAACACCTCTGTCACCTCTGCTACTTCTGTCCCACTGACGGAGTGCTATAGAATCCTGTTTTTTTCTGACAGAATATTTCTGGTTCAAGTATACAATCAACTGGGAGTCATGAGGTCTTGTGATGGTCTTCTCATATTATCAAATTACTACTATTGGTCAAAACAGATCAGATGCACTTGACGTCTTTCTGACCAACGTATCAAAGTGTGACCACTATGTACCTTGACTCTTTCATAAGCTGTTTTATAATCAAACTGTGTACAATCTGTTTTATAACTGAGGAGTTGTGCCCTCTCTGTGTGACTCGGACATACAAAAATACTCATTTAGAATTTGAGCCCTTGGGTTCCCCCCACACCTTACCAATCACCAGCAGCAGAACACCAGGCGTGTATGCTGTAAGTCCATCTTTAGCCATCGAACAGGTAGATCATATTCAGCTATCAATGCCTTGATCTATTGATCTTGAACATTTTTGTCAAAATTATCAATTTAAATGTGACCGTACCAGCTCTATTTTCATATTGCAATTTTGTCCTTGGCACTAACACATTAGTGGATATATGTAAAGAATCGGACGGACTTTTTATAATTGAGACAAAAATGGGAGGTAATATACAGTCACTTTAGTTTGAATATTTTAACATTAATTAGAATTTGAGCACTTGAGTTAGAGCTATTTAGTTCCCCAACATCTTGCCCCTTTTCATCACCAGGACACCAGGCATTTATGGTGTTAGTCAACTTCTACAGCTTTGATGTTGTGATTAATGTTTAACACTGTTTAGTAGAGTCATTTTAGTCTATTTCTGCTGAGATATGGTTGTATAATTTAAAGATTCATGTTGGAATGAGAGTGCTTTAGTTCTCCCCACATCTTACTTCTCCCCTCCATCATCAGGGCACCAGGCATATATGCTGTGCATCCAGTCCTAAGTGGTCAAACCATGAATTATTTATTTGTTTTAGCTAAACTGTAGCAAAAAAAAAGTTTGAATTCTACTCAGATATTCTTCAATATTTTTAACATTAATTGGAATATGAGTACTTGAATCTTACCTCTTTTCCTCGGCATCACCCTCTACCCAATCCATGCTGTAGTGCTTTATATGACATAATTAAAAAAGAGAGAGTAGAGTATTTTACACCACATGGTTAAAGTCCCCCCCACATCTTACCTCTTGTCCCTCACCAGGGCACCATTTATTGTGTATATCACCCTGTACCTCATCCATGCTGTACTGTTTTATATTTAATATCTAACAAACAGACAGTAGTGTATTTAACACCACAGGGTTAAAGCCCCCCACCATCTTACCTCTTGTCCCTCAGCGGGACACCATTTATTGTGTATATCACCCTGTACCTCATCCATGTTGTAGTGTTGGATATGACATAATTAACAAACAGTAAGTAGTGTATTTAACACCACAGGGTTAAAGTTCCCCCCCCCCCCCCCCATCTTACCACTTTCTATTACCATCACCAGGACACCAGATATTTATGGTGTAGGGTCCACCTATACAGCCTCTATGTTGTATAGTGTTTAATTTAACATTGATAAAGAAGTAGATAGTACTATATTTTACACTATAGAGGTGAAGATTCCCCCCCCCCCTCCACACACACATCTTACCTCTATTTCGTTAGTGGGGCACCAGGCATTTATTGTGTATATCACCCTCTACCTCATCCATGCTGTAGTGTTTTAAATGGAATATCTAACAAACAGACAGTAGAGTATTTTACACCACAGGGTTAAAGTCCTCCCCCCTATCTTACCTCTTGTCCCTCAGCAGGACACCATTTATTGTGTATATCACCCTGCACCTCATCCATGTTGTAGTGTTGGATATGGCATAATTAATTAACAAACAGACAGTAGAGTATTTAACACCACAGGGTTAAAGGCCCCCCCCCCCCCCCACATCTTACCTCTTGTCCCTCACCAGGGCACCATTTATTGTTTATATCACCCTGCACCTCATCCATGCTGTATAGAGTTTGATATGGCATAATTAACAAACAGACAGTAGTGTATTTAAGGTTACACATAGTATTCCCATTAAGAGTGGTGACGATGATGCTGACAATAAGAATAGAATGATTACTGTTTATTGTTAAATATGTCTAAAATCTCTTATTTCAAGTAAAGTGCTTGAGTTCAATCAGTCTTACCTCTTCAATCTGGCCACCTGGTGTATGTATAGAATTTATATTCTGATAGTAAATGCACAGAATTGGGCTCAGGCCTCTAAAAGTACGTCTTCTGACCTGTCCATGAAATGATCGTATTTTTTTTTTTATTTTAATTTTAAAAAGGTTTAATTCAGCATATCCTGCCATCGAGGCTCTTATAATTCTAAACAAATATGCAGTGTCCTTATATTTTGATTTTTAAAAGAATACATTCAGAAATGTTCTCAATTAGATCAATAGCATATTGAAATGATCGTATTGTGTTGTAATAGTTTTATTCCCAATTTACATTTACATTTCATAATTAATATGGAAAAAGGACTATCCATTTAACCTTCTGTGAATACACAGTTCTTTCAGGCTGTTCTTGGTTAATTCTGAGTTGGATCAATATTAATTATTATAAAGTTCACAGATTATTTGTATTCATGTACAACATCACAACTCCTAACCTTACACTCTACATTAGCAAAGGCTTCATTACAAGATTTCAATTCAATTCTATATATTCAATTAATATTTATTCAGATGCTGAATAGACATGTGATATCAAAGTTCAAGTAATCAGTTCACTCTACAATATACAATTTACAGTAAGGTCCATTGATCAGTCTGCACAGCAGTGGATTAATATACTTTAATTATGATACTAACAGCTCTGTATTTCCATAGGGCAGTATATTACAACATAAACATGAAAAGCACACTGTATATAATGAGATTGTTGATGCCGTTTGCACAATGGAACTATCATAGATTCTATGTTGTCTGCTTAATTGAGAAATGGGGCAAACTAGTAACAAAGTTCACATCTTACCCATGAACTGTTTCATCTTGTTGTGCTACAGTTCTCATTTATTACTCTGGTCTAACTCCCAAGTTATCATTTATTACTCTAGTCTAACTCCCAAGTTCTCATTTATTACTCTGGTCTAACTCCCAAGTTCTCATTTATTACTCTGGTCTAACTCCCAAGTTCTCATTTATTACTCTGGTCTAACTCCTAAGTTCTCATTTTATTACTTTATTCTACCTCCTAACAACTCATTTAATTTCTCTGTTAGAACTAACTCCCAAGTTCTCGTTTTATTTCTCTGTTAGAACTAACTCCCAAGTTCTCGTTTTATTTCTTTGTTAGAACTAACTCACAAGTTCTCATTTTATTTCTGTTAGAACTAACTCACAAGTTCTCATTTTATTTCTCTGTTAGAACTAACTCCCAAGTTCTCATTTTATTTCTGTTAGAACTAACTCACAAGTTCTTGTTTTATTTCTGTTAGAACTAACTCACAAGTTCTTGTTTTATTTCTGTTAGAACTAACTCACAAGTTCTCATTTTATTTCTGTTAGAACTAACTCACAAGTTCTTGTTTTATTTCTGTTAGAACTAACTCACAAGTTCTCATTTTATTTCTCTGTTAGAACTAACTCCCAAGTTCTCATTTTATTTCTGTTAGAACTAACTCACAAGTTCTCATTTTATTTCTCTGTTAGAACTAACTCACAAGTTCTTGTTTTATTTCTGTTAGAACTAACTCACAAGTTCTCATTTTATTTCTCTGTTAGAACTAACTCCCAAGTTCTCATTTTATTTCTCTGTTAGAACTAACTCCCAAGTTCTCGTTTTATTTCTTTGTTAGAACTAACTCCCAAGTTCTCATTTTATTTCTGTTAGAACTAACTCACAAGTTCTCATTTTATTTCTCTGTTAGAACTAACTCACAAGTTCTCGTTTTATTTCTCTGTTAGAACTAACTCCCAAGTTCTCGTTTTATTTCTGTTAGAACTAACTTCCAAGTTCTTGTTTTATTTCTGTCAGAACTAACTCCCAAGTTCTCATTTTATTTCTCTGTTAGAACTAACTCACAAGTTCTCGTTTTATTTCTCTGTTAGAACTAACTCCCAAGTTCTCGTTTTATTTCTCTGTTAGAACTAACTCCCAAGTTCTCGTTTTATTTCTCTGTTAGAACTAACTCCCAAGTTCTCGTTTTATTTCTGTTAGAACTAACTCCCAAGTTCTCATTTTATTTCTCTGTTAGAACTAACTCACAAGTTCTCGTTTTATTTCTCTGTTAGAACTAACTCACAAGTTCTCGTTTTATTTCTCTGTTAGAAGTAACTCCCAAGTTCTCATTTTATTTCTCTGTTAGAACTAACTCACAAGTTTTCGTTTTATTTCTGTTAGAACTAACTCACAAGTTCTCGTTTTATTTCTCTGTTAGAACTAACTCACAAGTTCTCATTTTATTTCTCTGTTCTATATATCTCAGAAGGAGACTTACGAGCATAATAAATCATAAGAAAAAAAGCCAAAAATGTTTGAGGAAAACAGAAAACCAGTAATTATATAAACCTCACATAGTTTCAGTTTGAAAATAAAAAGCTATTCAATTAATTTAATATGAACGTCTAATAATCTAGAATTATATAGATTAGGCCTTTTGTTAAAATTTATTTTTCTAATATGTTTAAACACATCTTTTCCTGAAAAGATTGTACTTTGCAAAGTGTCTGGCTGAATAAAAAAGCATTGCTTCTTATAAGTAGCACAGTAAACGTTTTCGGACAGAATGAGAAAGAACGCAGCTAATACCCCAAACCTGTGAGGCGGTGAGAAGGGGTTTACCCAGAATGGTAAGGCTGAAACATACATATCTTACATACATGCACAATGTACTCCATGTAGCAGGTCACTGTCATGATGGTTTAATGTCACTTTTCTTCGAGGTGGTGAGAAGGGAAGGAAATAGGTGTGTGTGTGTGTGTGTGTGTGGGGGGGGTGATCAGAATGGTAGCTATGGTCATTTTTAATCTGAACTTATAATAATATAATATATATATAGCAAAATAAAAGTACAAGTACAAGTCACAAACATAAGATTTTGAGATATCATCATTATTAGAAAATATGAGATCACGCTAATTCCAATGATAATCGACAAGTAGGACATCTAATAATCATAATCATTTTAAGTTTAATAATTCTGTTTTTTTTTGTAAATGCAATATTTATGGTATTTACTTGTATTGTAGCTAAATATACTCTATAGGATGACATTAGAAATAGATATAATTAGATATAATTAGAATGGATATATTTAATACAAATTTATTCACTTGAAGAATGTAAAGTAAGTTGAAAGAAACAAGGGTTTACATGAACTGATACAAACGTCTCTTTATTAAGTACGGGAAAGACAAAATCCGAACAAGGATCTCAACCTCAGTAAAGGAGCCCAGGAATAAAAACTGGAATTGCAAATGTATTTTCTCTATATTCATATTTAACTCGGAGGAGCATTAAAACATTATGTTTTCCACCCTATACCTTTGACTCGGAGATTGGTTGTTCCCCCCTATCCTTATTGAATATATTCATAATATATTCTCACAGAAGTAACCTATACAATCACAAATATATTATTAATGAATGTCGGTAGTGTTTAAGCCCGGAAGAGATCTGGAGGCGATATCACAGACGTGCAACGCTGGCGCATCAACTCAATGGAAAGAACATAGGCAACAAGTCAGTCCAGGCATGGAAATAACCAAAAAAAATTCCTATATGGGTCAGATTTTCAGAAAATGTACAATTCAACTTCGCCAATTTTCTCAAATAACCCACATTTCAGATGAAAACAAAGTTAAAAAAACAATTCAACCTAACTGAATAGATTACTTGAATCAATGCAATGCCAAATATTCCAAAATTGACCTAGTATTGACCAAATTGCAGCCTAATTGTGCAGAATTTACTAAATGTGTACAGCTGCTAATTGTACATTTTTTTAAAATTTGACCCATGTGGAGGAGAGATGAGATACAGGCGCCCATATGTGAATTCATGTGGGCTATACATAGAGACATCAATTGTCGCATGGCTTGGCATCAATGATGTTCCGATTGTGAGTATTTAAACAAACATTTAAACAAACTTAACAAAAACAATTTTTCTAAATATCTTATCTGTATTTCGTCTATTTTAAGCATGATCATCATACACCATTATAATCACAATATTCCTGAATACCGAAGCTCTCAAACACATCCCAATGAACGTTAATTTCTACTCTTTCTGTCTCTCTCTTTCTCCCTTTCCTCCACCCGCCAATAATATATAATAACATGATATACATATCAGAGTCATACATTATTTTCATTACTTTTGATCCGTTATACCTGATATTTTACACCCAAAAGAGTACAGCCCCCCTCGCGCGAAAACATTTAGTACGGCTGTACAAAAACGCTAGCGCAGCAGCCGTCGCACTAGGCCAGTGGTAGGTGTTAAAGCTAAAGACTGCCGTCCTCGTGCGACGCCCGTACAGCTGGGCAGTGGACGTAATAATTTGGCACCTTTCCCATTTCTCATTTTATTTCTCTGTTAGAACTAACTCACAAGTTCTTGTTTTATTTCTGTTAGAACTAACTCACAAGTTCTCATTTTATTTCTCTGTTAGAACTAACTCCCAAGTTCTCATTTTATTTCTCTGTTAGAACTAACTCCCAAGTTCTCGTTTTATTTCTCTGTTAGAACTAACTCCCAAGTTCTCATTTTATTTCTGTTACAACTAACTCACAAGTTCTCATTTTATTTCTCTGTTAGAACTAACTCACAAGTTCTCGTTTTATTTCTCTGTTAGAACTAACTCCCAAGTTCTCGTTTTATTTCTCTGTTAGAACTAACTCCCAAGTTCTCGTTTTATTTCTGTTAGAACTAACTTCCAAGTTCTTGTTTTATTTCTGTTAGAACTAACTCCCAAGTTCTCATTTTATTTCTCTGTTAGAACTAACTCACAAGTTCTCGTTTTATTTCTCTGTTAGAACTAACTCCCAAGTTCTCGTTTTATTTCTCTGTTAGAACTAACTCCCAAGTTCTCGTTTTATTTCTCTGTTAGAACTAACTCCCAAGTTCTCGTTTTATTTCTGTTAGAACTAACTCCCAAGTTCTCATTTTATTTCTCTGTTAGAACTAACTCACAAGTTCTCGTTTTATTTCTCTGTTAGAACTAACTCACAAGTTCTCGTTTTATTTCTCTGTTAGAAGTAACTCCCAAGTTCTCATTTTATTTCTCTGTTAGAACTAACTCACAAGTTCTCGTTTTATTTCTGTTAGAACTAACTCACAAGTTCTCGTTTTATTTCTCTGTTAGAACTAACTCACAAGTTCTCATTTTATTTCTCTGTTCTATATATCTCAGAAGGAGACTTACGAGCATAATAAATCATAAGAAAAAAAGCCAAAAATGTTTGAGGAAAACAGAAAACCAGTAATTATATAAACCTCACATAGTTTCAGTTTGAAAATAAAAAGCTATTCAATTAATTTAATATGAACGTCTAATAATCTAGAATTATATAGATTAGGCCTTTTGTTAAAATTTATTTTTCTAATATGTTTAAACACATCTTTTCCTGAAAAGATTGTACTTTGCAAAGTGTCTGGCTGAATAAAAAAGCATTGCTTCTTATAAGTAGCACAGTAAACGTTTTCGGACAGAATGAGAAAGAACGCAGCTAATACCCCAAACCTGTGAGGCGGTGAGAAGGGGTTTACCCAGAATGGTAAGGCTGAAACATACATATCTTACATACATGCACAATGTACTCCATGTAGCAGGTCACTGTCATGATGGTTTAATGTCACTTTTCTTCGAGGTGGTGAGAAGGGAAGGAAATAGGTGTGTGTGTGTGTGTGTGTGGGGGGGGGGTGATCAGAATGGTAGCTATGGTCATTTTTAATCTGAACTTATAATAATATAATATATATATAGCAAAATAAAAGTACAAGTACAAGTCACAAACATAAGATTTTGAGATATCATCATTATTAGAAAATATGAGATCACGCTAATTCCAATGATAATCGACAAGTAGGACATCTAATAATCATAATCATTTTAAGTTTAATAATTCTGTTTTTTTTTGTAAATGCAATATTTATGGTATTTACTTGTATTGTAGCTAAATATACTCTATAGGATGACATTAGAAATAGATATAATTAGATATAATTAGAATGGATATATTTAATACAAATTTATTCACTTGAAGAATGTAAAGTAAGTTGAAAGAAACAAGGGTTTACATGAACTGATACAAACGTCTCTTTATTAAGTACGGGAAAGACAAAATCCGAACAAGGATCTCAACCTCAGTAAAGGAGCCCAGGAATAAAAACTGGAATTGCAAATGTATTTTCTCTATATTCATATTTAACTCGGAGGAGCATTAAAACATTATGTTTTCCACCCTATACCTTTGACTCGGAGATTGGTTGTTCCCCCCTATCCTTATTGAATATATTCATAATATATTCTCACAGAAGTAACCTATACAATCACAAATATATTATTAATGAATGTCGGTAGTGTTTAAGCCCGGAAGAGATCTGGAGGCGATATCACAGACGTGCAACGCTGGCGCATCAACTCAATGGAAAGAACATAGGCAACAAGTCAGTCCAGGCATGGAAATAACCAAAAAAAAATCCTATATGGGTCAGATTTTCAGAAAATGTACAATTCAACTTCGCCAATTTTCTCAAATAACCCACATTTCAGATGAAAACAAAGTTAAAAAAACAATTCAACCTAACTGAATAGATTACTTGAATCAATGCAATGCCAAATATTCCAAAATTGACCTAGTATTGACCAAATTGCAGCCTAATTGTGCAGAATTTACTAAATGTGTACAGCTGCTAATTGTACATTTTTTTAAAATTTGACCCATGTGGAGGAGAGATGAGATACAGGCGCCCATATGTGTATTCATGTGGGCTATACATAGAGACATCAATTGTCGCATGGCTTGGCATCAATGATGTTCCGATTGTGAGTATTTAAACAAACATTTAAACAAACTTAACAAAAACAATTTTTCTAAATATCTTATCTGTATTTCGTCTATTTTAAGCATGATCATCATACACCATTATAATCACAATATTCCTGAATACCGAAGCTCTCAAACACATCCCAATGAACGTTAATTTCTACTCTTTCTGTCTCTCTCTTTCTCCCTTTCCTCCACCCGCCAATAATATATAATAACATGATATACATATCAGAGTCATACATTATTTTCATTACTTTTGATCCGTTATACCTGATATTTTACACCCAAAAGAGTACAGCCCCCCTCGCGCGAAAACATTTAGTACGGCTGTACAAAAACGCTAGCGCAGCATCCGTCGCACTAGGCCAGTGGTAGGTGTTAAAGCTAAAGACTGCCGTCCTCGTGCGACGCCCGTACAGCTGGGCAGTGGACGTAATAATTTGGCACCTTTCCCGCATCCGACAGCAGGTGCCATGTGACTCGGGTATAGGTTATAGCTACATTTGATTCTCCATAAAGTGTATATATATGCCATAAGGTTGCTCGCTGAACTGGAACATGGGGCAAAGATTTGATTAAGACGTTATTTTTACTCATTTTTCGTTCATTTCTTTGGTATCTCTTGACAGTATTGGGACTTCAGTGTGTTTATCTTTTAGTTAGTATTTATATTGAAGGTATGTTCACGGCTGATAATGTAGCTTAAACTCCAATCAAACCCTGTAACGCTGTGTACTGATGTCAAAATATTCTGTCATCATATAAATCATATAATGTCATCATATAAAATTATGATCAGTGCCAAATCTCATTGGTGTGCAATGACATTTCATTAAATCTGATGGATTATTAAAAACATGATGGACTCTTAGGTTGTTTTTTTTATTTTTTTATTTTTTTATTTTCCCTGCCATCTGGTCTAAATATATGATTGTCTCTAAAACCCTTTTTGCGCACCTTAACACTCATTTCTTTGTTATATAATACTAATTATTGACTGCATGGATGTTAAATTAATTTAGACTAGCAAATACCCGTGCTACGCACAGGATTTGCTACAGGGACAGAGGGCCCACTTATTCATCTGTCTGTGACACTTCTCCCAACATCTCTCTCTTTCAACTTCTCTGTGTAACTTAGTACCTGTATTTAAACCTCAAACAAAACCCTTTTAAAATGGTTCCTTTGGTCACTGTTGTGTTACAGAGACAGATTCAGAATCAACAAGAGGCTTTGCCTCTTGAAAGCGGGAAACAAAGTCACTCAAATTCCATAAAAAGAAAAAGGATAGTGTGAAAAGGCATATCCAAGATAAAGAGGATATATCAATAGGGGCCTTCACAAATAGGTTGATGACAAACTTTGCAGTGGTCACTATGCCCCGGGGACGGGACTAGCTGCGGGCGCCTTCCCCGTCAGCTAATACCTTCACTATAGGTGTCAAACTTTGCCTCCTTATTCTAGGAATACAATTTGCTTTGTGGCTGGATAGCTGTTCCAGGATTATCAGATCACATGTTGACAGTAGTTTTGCCTAAACTTAAGTAGATTTTACCCGCTAGATCTTATGATCATAACAACTTTTGTCAAGTGAATCCATCAAAACATAGGGTGGGAAGAAGCATGCACACAGGGAAGGGTGTGCAGGCAGAGGACGGGGCAGAGGAGCGGGACGAATGTACACACAGAGACCATGCATAGACTTGCAGTATGCCTCTAGGGGGTCCGAACTAGTGTGAGTGTACAGTGCGTTGTATATATAGAGAGAGGGACTGTGCAAGTCTGGTGACCAGCTGGTCAATGGTGGTATGGTGTGTGCTGCCCCTCTCTCCCTCTATGGGCCTTCCCCGCTCCCCGTCTCAGTGTACAGCTAGGTGCCCGCATTCCAGCCACCACTGGCCAGTAATGACCTGCGCAGTGAGAGTATCTTAGCACGTCCGGTTACCTCTACAATAATTTGTGATACCCCCTATTCACACAGCATCTTCATTGTGTGGTTTCTTGGCCAGCATGTGCACCTTCAATGGGAGAGCTGCTGTGTAGCGAGGTGTGACATGACGTCATAAATCATTGAAGGGTCAATAAGTCAAATCACTTCACAGTACAATGAAGATACAATGAGATGTCATCATATTTACAGTGTCCTGGAATTATTTGGACTATAATAGGCCTCCTATGCATTAGCTCTCAAATAAGAATACTGTGCCCATATCCTATGTCCTATTTAAATCCTCAAATGCTAATGCAGGCACCCTCATTGTGAATTCCATTCCAGTATTGATGAAGAGTATGGTTTTTATGTAAGTTTGTATGTATGCAACTAACTTGTACAGGATATGGATATATATGGAGACTAGAATGCTAATATTACAAAGCAAATAAAAGAATTCAGTAAAATGTAGTGTCAGGAAGGCAATATTCTGGGATAGGAATAATGTGTAAGAAAAGTACGATTTCAGCAATTTAGCTGATGGCATCAGCAACAAAATCTTGGTATGAATTATAAAATATTTAAAAGCTCAGATGATTATGAAATATTTAAAAGCTGTATCTATCCTCAGTAAGTAACAATTGAAAAGCGGTAAAGTACCAGTAAAGTAGCTAAATATACTCTATAGAATGACCTTATACATGCATGGATATATTGAATACACTGTCTTCAAATTGGGTACACGTATTTATGCGACCTCACCGACTAGATGCCCCAGAACTGAAAAGATTTAAAAAAAGAGATCTTGTAAATAAAACACTCAGAAAAATGTTAATTTTGCGACTTATGACTCATTTTCCTAAAAACGGATTACATTTTATCTGCCTGACCCACATGTATGAAGGAATGTGCCTGCAAATGTATCAACCATGATGCTACAAGGTCTATGTCCAGTCTTTGTCCAGATCACAGACCAACAGAAGGGAAAGCCAGGAGCTTGCCTCATGCAACCAGTCACCTATCTAGTGATTAACAAGGAGCTGAGGCCCATGGTGAGTGATTTATGTTCTAGTACAACTCAACACACAGTGGCTGTTCAGATAAGATAAGTTGTTTTTTATTTGCCACATTCATAGAGTACAGAGGAGTACAAATGAGCGAGTATAGGTGATTGACAAAAAGGTCGACATGTCTATATGATAGAGCGAAGGTACCATTTCTTCCGACAGTTACCAAATTTGGAAGATATGCTAAGAATATATATAATGTAAGAGGATATAAGTAAAGCAGAATAAAACAAGGGAAACCCAGGTGAGTATAAAGGCCGTCGCACACAGTCAGGATTTGGAGGGGTCACGATGAGTTGTATATTCTCATTTTCCCCCATACGTTGACGGCTGCCTAGCCGACAAGACTTAGATCAACTCACGTCAAGATGTGCGTCCAATTTTCACGCACACATACAAGATTTCATGCACGATTTGGGTCACACGATTTCAAAAACTTGTGTTCACGTCATTATATTCTAACTGCCAACTCGTGCACCAAACCTTGTATGGGTGTGTCTGTGTAAAAATTGTCATAGACTCCTAAATAAATGCTCACAATTAGTTTTCGTTAAAGAATTTAAATGTACGGCCGATTTTGTAATAAAAAAACAAATAAACAAAAATATAGGAGCTTTGCCACGACGATCCAAATTATGGATTGACGTGGGCACAATTCCAAAAAAAATTAAATTTCTTCTATTGGTTTATTATTTTTCGTACATAAACTAGACATATTGCTGATAATATAGACGAAATTGGGAATATTAATGATGATTATTGTAGTCAGGGCAGCTTGGTAGAGTCTGTGACGAGAATACTGATGATAACGGCACTGAAGAATGGTACATATTTCAACATAAATGAGGATTGAAATTAGAAATTAATAAAACAAATAATGTTCTGAATTCTTGTGTAATTCATAGGTCTCGACATAAGGGTCCTTTTAGTTTGGGAAAATATTCCAACTAGAAGAGAAGTTACATATAAAAAAACGATTCAGTAATGGTAATATTGGTAATGGCAGCAGCAAGGGTCACAGGGCATTGACCCCCTGTCCATACACATATAATCTATTATATTTAGAATTTATACACAAATATATCACGTTCTTCCCCTCGTTTTCCTGTTAAGATGACTTGAATACTTGTATTGGTTGTTTATGTCACATAATTTTAATGTCACATAATTTATGTCACCGTAACCGTAAGTCAATGGAGAAACATTTTTACACATTTTATATGATAAAACAAACGATTAATCGCTACTCCTACTGTCCAAGAATTGTGTACACATATAGTGCAGATTATATACTACATATAAAAAGGGGAAAAAATATATGTTATCGCGTTAAATTTCTTTTTATAGCTGTCTCAAATAGACATGTTTGGGAAACAGAGCTAGCTGTACGTGGACACTACTCTCAGTTGTACCTGTCTATTGGGAAAAGCTGCATTTTTCTTTCACGGTTTTGGGAATAAAACAAAAATGGATACTCCCAATGTCCCAAAATTTTCTACACAAATAGTTCAGGTAATATTCTACACATGTATAGGGGAAAATGTATGTCATCACATTAACAAAATAATTGTAGCTGTCTGAAGTAGACATGTTTATGCAAATATGAACCAAATCGTGGCCAGACTATTTCATGAAATCGTGAGTGTGTGTGCACAATTCTCACGATCTCAGGTTTTCACCAAATTTTCCCTGAAATCTTGAATGTGTGCGCAGTAAAAATGGGCACGATTTAAAAATAATCTGCACGATTTCATCCCAAATCGTGGGAACATCTGAGATCTTGACTGTGTGCGTCGGCCTTAACTAGTGGGTGAGTAACATAGGTGGCATTAAGAGTGACTTGAGTAGTACAACTCAGGCGGACATTATAAGAACAGATGTGAAATGAACTTGAGTAGTACAACTCAGGCAGACATGTAATATCTAATGAGAAAATAAACTAAAGGCAAGATTGTGACTAAATAAGCCTGCTCATTCAGTACAGCATGAACTTACATAGTTACTGAGATTATACTTTTTTTTTTTACAGTTGCCTATTAGTTCAGGTTGTTTTTGTTTTTTTCTCAACACCGGGTGTTTATTCGGTAAGTATGCAAAGTCAACAGTCAAGAGTGTTTACAATTCATACATCGCACTTGTATAGAGGACACTTATCCTGTTTTAATTCTCCCTGCAATGTAATAAAAGGTTTTCATCTCTTTTATTTCACACCAAAATTAAGTTCAAAATGCAGGCATTGCATTGATTCTAGCAATTTGTTTGGCTAGGTTGAACTGTACTTTGTAATTGAAGTTTGGATTATTTGCGAAAATTGGCGAAGTTGAATTGTACATTGTCTGAAAATCTGACCCATATATGAATGTTATATCTAAATGAATGTCTTTTCGTTGAATGAATAACTGTAAGGAGTCGTGTATTTTCTCATTTTACTTTTTATTTCCCTTGATTTTGATAAGGATGTAATATTTTTGACTGAATGAAACGTATATATTATATATATTGCATCAGCGAAATTTCGGTTAATAAACTTGTTTAAAATAAAATTACACAATACATAAGACGGACGTACAGGAATATAGTGAAAGGTTATAGACAATACACATTCTGCTGTAGTTGAATATAATAAAAGAAGCCTGTAAAAGGGTGATAAGAGTAAAACATGGCTGTCATTTAACAAGTATAATTCCTAAAGCTTATTCCATGCCCAGTCAAGGGTTGACGTGGACACAGCAATATCAAGGACATACAGTCAATACAGTCAGGTTCAGAAGGCAGTTTTGAACACCTAAGTTTTAGCCTTAGTCTAAGGCTGCGATTCCACTGGCTTGCTCTTTTGGTCCGCTCATGGTCCGCTCTTTTTATTTCCCAGAGCGCCTAACAAGCAAATTTAGAGCGAAACCATAGCAGTCCAATAAAATCGGTTACTGCGCTTTCTATATGCTCTTAAAAACTGCTACTTGCGCTTCTTTTTGATGCGCTAATATCTGTTGTGTTTGATTTAAGCGCAACAACACGCCGCTCTTTCTGCCTGTTAAACTAGCGGACCAAGAGTGCAGTGAGAGCACACCAACACATTTGCTATTGATTTCATAAGGAAACAACCGTACCTGTAGAATCGCTCTGCGCTTGTCTTGGGCCAAAAATATTAGTGGATGAAGAGTGAATGAAATGCACACTATAAACAAGCACAGCAAAAGCGAGCCATGAGCAAATATACAAGCGATCCAGTGGAATCATACCTTTAGCCTTGTGGTTAAGCTTATCACTGGATGTAGAATCAAGGAATGTGGCCATCTGGACCTGACTGAATACAATAACAAAAGACAGGGGAGGGCTATTTAATCCTCCGATCCACTACATATATGATAATGATGGAACATAATATTATGTTTTTCCCGGTTATTTTCAGAGGTACTAATCAGCATATGAAAGGTTGGATAGAAGCAAGCCCCGGAGAAAAGAAAAGAATTGCAACCAACAATACACAGATTCTAAATGATGGAAGGTGTAAGAATTGAGACAAGCCCATTGGTCACTTCCCCCTGGTCTACCTGGAACTTCTCCAGACCGTTCTGTTTCTCTGTGCTCATTGCATACTTCTTATTTTTCATACATGGCGCTGCACTTAGCATACCAGCAATATCAATAGAACAACTACAGAATGCAAGTGTACTCCAGACTGCGGCAGATATAGGACTCTTCTCAGCCACCATTGATATGGGATGTGTGGTTTCTGCACTTGGCGCATACGTCATCATGGATAAGTTGGGAAGACGAATGACTCACATAATTGCTTTTGTGTTTTACATTATTGGCTGGGCTTGTACTGTACCAGTTACTATTGCAGCATTTGCAGGCCAGGCAAGCTTTGGCATTGCAAATGGGTTGGTCCTTCTGGTTGGCTTTGCCTACCTTGGTGAGATAACTAAGACTGCTCATCGAGGTACAATGAGCATGGGTCTTAGTGTATTTGCCATGTTGGGTCTCCTGATAGCAACACTTCTATCTGCACACATCTCTCTAACCTATGTGGCAGTTATTTATGTTTGTATTAGCAGCCTGATTCTTTTATCAGCCATTTTATTTCTGGAAGAATCACCCCGCCTGCTGGCAAAAAATGGAAAGAAAGAAGAAGCAGCTCTAGTTCTCCAAAGGTTAAGGGGTCCAGGAACAGATATTTCTGATGAATATTCTGACATAGTCTCTAACACAAGTCAAGCAATACCAGTGCCTGCTCAATCTTCATCACAGAGGGTTTGGAAGAGTGTTGTCCTATCCACTCTTCTGTTATTAATCGTACCCATGAGTGGTTACCCAGTAATCCTTCGCTACAATAGTATCATTTTAAAAGATGCGGGATGGGATGAACATCTAAACTATGTGCTTTTTCTGACTTTCTTTGGAGCATTTGTAGGAACTTGTATCGGTGTTCCTATAATTGACAAAGCAGGGCGAAGGATCACATTATTGGTATCATTAACACTTGCTTCACTTTTACTGGTAGCACTGGGTCTCCCATCATTCCTGCATTCAGACACGGACTCTGCTCTTAAGTGGCTAGCACTTGTATCCTCTTTTCTATTCCTCCTGGTAACGTCTGGTTTACTGTTCCCCAGTTGTTATATTGTTGCTGCAGAGTTGTTACCAACTGCTATAAGAGCGAGGGCTCTTAGTGCACAGACTGTTGCTACATTTATTTTCAGCTGCTTGCTTACATTTAGTGTACCGTTAATGTTTGAGCATGTTGGCATCTTTTCTGTTATGTGGATGTTTGTGGGTGCATGCCTTGTTCTGGCAATCATTTTAGGCTGCTTTTTACCAGAAACTAAAGGCAAAACCCTGGAGGAAATAGAGACAATATTCTCGTACTAATTAATAATAATAGGTAGAACACCATTGGTAGGAAGTTCTAAAGTGCCTTATGCTGCACAATGGTAAACAAGTAAAAACGTCTTACAGAAATGTATAAAAAGAAGGCCTCGCTTTTTTGGCGGCGGTGGTACAGAAAGCACGAAAACACAAAAAAATAATAAAAGGCAAGTCAACAAAGTCCTTGTAGAATGAAACACAAGTCTCCATACATACTTGTTTACTATAATACCCCAACCTGTACAGTATATTTTATATTTGTTATATTCCCTGCAAATAACAATGCTTAATATTCTTAATGTTGGCAATAATGGCCTGAGCCAGGTGCTTTTTCCCATAGAGACCAATGCTATTTTGTGGAAAATGACACAAAAACGTTAAAATCTCAAAAAGCACACAGTCCCTAGCTGGGGACTTTTCAGGGAATGTTCCCCCATGTGTCCTGCATCATATATCCACAAATCAGCTTTACATTATTTTATTCTGGGTCTGGCCTTAAATCTGCCTAAAATGCCTGTACTATAGCTTTAGTACAGAAGGTCTTTGCGCGAAAGCGTTAGAAATGTAGAAGCCAAGATGACAGGATTGACAAAAAATAAAGTTGCTATGTTTAAAAAAAGTAATAATTTGTATTTCTTTTGTATTTTTATTCAGCAATTAAACATTATGTAACAGTTACACTATTCTCAGAATTTGCTGGTGAACTTACAAAAGGGTAACAATATGTCCTGACATTTTTCAGATATTCTCTATATATATTATCAAAACGAATCATTATGGATAAGACCAGTGTTAAGAGCCTCGCACATTAGGCATTTACAATAGTAACCAGATCTTAACCAATGATCTTAAACAATTTATGGAATAAAAACCAACCCCAGCGTTGTGTGTGATACAAATATTCCAAAAAGGTGTATCCTATTTATGTATTAAACATTCAAACATTCAATAATAATAGGCGTAGACGTAGACGTAGATGGCTGTTTGTAAAGCTAAGTTTCTCTCTATTATTTAGACCACTGTCAATCTTAATGTTTCTATGAACATCTGAATGATGAGGGGCAAACCTGCATTAAATACATCTTATGCACCAATGTTTGTGGTATAACCTCTGTGTACACTTATGGTATTTATTGATGTATTCATGTTAATACTGTTGATGTTATTATGATTTATCACACTTTTAGGGGCTTATCATGCAAAATTGTCATTAATTATTGGATGGTGACGTGTGATAAATTAGTTAATCAATGTTGGCGTGTTCGTGAAAGTGTTGATGTGTGGATTATAATGATCTCGAACTGTGTTCTCGTTCATTATAATTCACAAACAACACTTTCCCTCAGCCAACATTATTTATCCACTACATAATTTATTTGACTACAATGGCCATGCAAATTGCAATCCAATAGGGGAGTTCTATAGCCGCCATTTTGAATCTTGATTCGCGTGGAATTATGGGTGTAATGGTACAGTCTAATATCTATTGAAAACATGCCATGTTCAGCATGGACTATTTATCAATGGTCTAATGCAAATATCCATGTGTTATACATGTATTCATAGAACAAGCCTCCATCTTTCCCATCATGCCTTTGGTTTCCATTGATCATTTATATGCGCTACCATATTGGTGAAAACATTTTTGCAATTTTTGACAGAAATGTTGCCAAATATTTGTATGTCAGATTTGAACTGAATCCGTCCCAGCATGCACTGTGACAGACATGCGCAGTGAGACATGCAACTCCCCTATTGAGCACATACAACATAATAAACAGTTGATGAATGTTAATTTGTCTAATAAAGCACTGTTGATGTAATTCAATTATATTTGATGTCTCACTCACCTATATCAAAATCTTTTCATTGAATATGATGAATATTGGGCCTAGAATGAAATATTAATAGGTTTGTCATGAAAATGGACACATGCCCGGGTGGAAAGTTTTAACTATTTTATATATCTTGATATTCTTCCAACATGTCTGCCTGTATGTACTCTTTACTACTAATCATTTCTGCTAATTATTTTTCTCTAACTTTTTTGATGCGAGGTATATGTGTACATATGCTGGTATATCTGAAGGGACAGATGGCGCCACCTCCTGGGCTGGCTACCTTGCTCGTCCAGGCACGCACCCCGGGCAGTTTGCTGCCAACCACCATTGACATCGCACTACCAGTTCAGTTGTCGTTTGATTTGTGAACCGGAAGTGACCTCTACCTTTGGCCTTGACCTGATGGTTGCTTCCGGCAATGGCGGACTTGGCTCACCTTCGTCATGTTTTCTTACTTCGGACACTGTTATTCTTCCCATTCCTGACCAACTAATTACCGATCGCCGGGTTTCTATTGAACAAAGAGTTCTTAGTGCTGTTGCCCTACCTTACCTAAAAGATGGTTCCGTCACATCGCCTCAAAATGTGGATTTTGTAGTCGGAAATGTTGTCAACAAAGAGTTGTCAATTGTACCGTCAAATTACGTTGCTGATCAGCTGATTGTACCTAATGTTTGTGTGCCTTCTTCGACTGCAGCTTGTCTAAACAGTGGAATTAATGATCGGTTGGTGGATGTCCATATTATTGATGGATGCCCTTCTCAAATGAAGCTTAACAAGTGGCTCGTTGAGCTGGAGTGGGAGGATGATTTACTGTTGAAAGAATTCCTGACTGTCGGTATACGTGATGGTTTTATGATTGTTGATGATGTGGACTCTGTGCCTTCGTACCATTGCACCAACTATTCGTCAGCTCTACATGGACCCGCCTATTCCTTCATATCGGGCCTACTTAAACAGGAGTTGGATGAGGGGAAATACATTCATGCTCCTCGTTCCTCTAAATGTGTTCATTCTATTGGAGCAGTTCCGAAGGCTGATTCTTCATTCAGACCGATCACTGACTGTAAAAGGCCGATTGGACACTCTGTAAATAACTTTCAGGAGTTCACATGTGAGAAGTTTTGTTATACTGGACTCGATACTGTTATAGAATTCCTGTCGCCGGGTGATTATATGGCTTCGATTGACATTGCTGCGGCGTATAGGTCAATATCTATCCATCCGAGTTGTAGACCTTTGATGGGTATTACATGGAAGTTTCCGGACTGTAATGTTGAGTCTAACCTTTGGGACACTCGTCTGTGTTTCGGGGTTAAATGTGCCCCTTTTATATTCACTGAGGTCAGCCGTTTTGTGGTTCGTGCTATGTGTAGGAGAGGGTTCACACGTGTCAACGCTTACCTGGATGATTATATCGTGGTGGGATCTACCTTCAAGGAGTGTCAGGATGCTCAATTGTGCCTCATCTCCCTCTTGGCTTCTCTCGGCTTTCTAATTGCCTGGAAGAAATGCCATTCTCCCGCGACCTCACTACAATACCTTGGGATTGTTATCGACACCTCAACTATGTCTCTTTCTCTTCCACCCCAGAAGTTAGACAAACTCCACAATACTCTTGCCTCCTTCGCCAAGAAATCTTCTGCGACTCTTCATCAACTACAGAAGCTTTGTGGCATTTTGTGTCACTGTTCGACCGTGATTAAAGGTGGTCGGACCTTTTCACAGAGAGTCATTCAGCTACTAAAAGGGCATACCAAAGAGGGTGCTCGTATTGTGTTAGATGAGGAATTTCATCAGGACATAAAGTGGTGGCAGAGCTTTGCACGTATATTCAATGGCTCTGCTTCTATTGTCAAATATGATTTATCGACAGCCATCCCTGTGTATACTGATGCCTGTGCTACTGGGTTCGGTGTATTATGTGGTTCTGATTGGTGTGCCGGATATTTCAATTGTAACCTGAAGCCTGACAATCTGTGTCTTCTGAATCCGACTCATTTTCATTGGGCTAACGTCAAGATTGATTCCCTCTCTTCTCGCGATGACAATGTGAATTTGTGGGAGCTTGTCGCCTTATGGCAAGCCTTGAAGAGGCTGGCTCCAATTTACAGGAATTCTCACTTGTTATGCTATTCTGATAATAGTCAAGTGGTGTTTATGCTGGCTAGGGGTCGCAGCGTCAACAAGTCTTGCATGTCAATCCTTAGGTCTATTTTCTGGTGGTGTGTGAAGCATAACGTTTTCCTCACGTCCAGACATATTCCTGGAGTGGCAAATGTTCTGCCTGATATGATGTCTCGCCTCTTCTCTTGTAATTCAATCAGCCCGCTTTTGAATATTCCATTGCTTTGTTGCAGTCGACCTTCGGCAGCTGGATCTGGAGGTTGCCTCGACTATGGCTCGGGCTTGGAGTGTCAACACATTGAAAACTAGAGACTCGCAGTGGAGGAAGTTCATTACTTTCTGTGAGATGATTGCTGTGCCACCTATTCCGGCAGACTCTCAGACTGTCATCAGGTACCTAGTTTGGCTTGCTAGGTCACTGAAGTTTGTCTCGATTAATAATAACTTATCGTCTGTGATTAAATTGCAGCAGGTTTTTGGATATGAGCCTAAGTACCGGGACATGTTCGTCGTGAAGATGATTCTTGCTGGGTTGAAACACCAGCTTGGCGACCCCGTATGTGAAAAGCTTATTGTCACGCCTGCCCACCTCAGGCAGATATATGTTAAGCTTGAGAAGACTGACTTCAATATGACGTGTTGGTGTGCTATCATCTTGAGCTTCAGGAGTTTACTTAGGAAGTCTCATCTGGTACCAGACCCTAACTCACCCCATACCCTTCTTAGGTCGGATGTTCAGTGGACCAAAGGGGGTGTGATTCTTCAGGTGTCTTCTTCAAAAACCATCCAGTTTGGTGAGAGGAAGTTGCTAATTCCTATTACTATGGTGCGAGACCCTGCCTTGTGTGTGGTTTCCATGCTTCGTGACCATTTCTTCCACTATCCTGCCTTGCCTGATGCACCGATTTTTATGGATCCGTCGTCGTCTCCATTAGTGCCAATTACTTATCATCAACTTCTATCCTTCTTCAAGGGCTGTGTTGCTTCAATAGGCTTGGATCCGTCGCTTGCCGGTATTCATTCTCTTCGGCGGAGTGGCGCCTCGTACCTTCATCATTTGGGCGTCCCCTTGGAGGATATCAGGTTGATGGGCGACTGGAGGAGCCTATCGGTCCTGTCGTATTTGGTTTCTACCTATGATAGGAAGGTTCAAGTTGAAGCTTTGGTCGCTTCGAAGTTATCATCTGTGTGATTGCTCCTTTGCTTATGAACTGGCATTTATATTGAGATGTTATTCTCTGGAGCTTGTGTGTGTGCTTGTTGGCTAATGCTTGTGGACTGGCATTGTGTTGTAAAGTCGACATAAAAAGTTAATATATATAATGGGCATTGGCGTCCTGACAGAGTCGCCGGCTTATCTGCCGCAACCTCAACCACTCTCGTCGTTGTTGATATGCGAGGTATATGTGTACATATGCTGGTATATCTGAAGGGACAGATGGCGCCACCTCCTGGGCTGGCTACCTTGCTCGTCCAGGCACGCACCCCGGGCAGTTTGCTGCCAACCACCATTGACATCGCACTACCAGTTCAGTTGTCGTTTGATTTTGATTTTTTTTGTTTTTTATATTTGTTTAATAAAGGCGTCCTGACAGAGTCGCCGGCTTATCTGCCGCAACCTCAACCACTCTCGTCGTTGTTGATATATGTAAATTTAAACTCAACACGTACTGGGAATTATTGTATATCAATTGTGCAAAATGTCGTCGCTGAATAAAAATCTTAAAACAAATATATTTGATGTAAATATTTCCACTGGCTCCGTGCCCGGATGGCTTCATCTCTGGATCCTCCGAGCTATGAAGTTCACCCAGACGCCACTTGGGGTATACAGTACCAGCCAATATATATATATATTGTATTTTTATTCTGAGTCGAAGAGTTACATAAATCAGAACGGGACGCCAGCATCATTATTCGGAGGTCTTCCTGGGGTATCCACAATTATTATTAATACCTGTTATTTAGTTACTGGATATTAAGAGGTGTACACAATTCTGTCCGATTCAAGAATACTGGGAATACTGGGAATTAACAATTAAACCCAATACGTTAATTCTGTGTCATAAGTCATTGTAGGAAAGGATTTGGACGGGTCTTCCAACTAGAAATCAAGATGTTTAATAGCCAACAACAGCAACCTTAGGGGGTTGTAATTAGGGGTTGTAATTAGGGGTTGTAATTGTAATTAATGTTTTGGCCTGTAAATGAAATAAAAAAAAACAATAAAAGACCTAAGGCCAAAAAAAAATATAGGTGTGTTTCCGATTTATCTGGCTGAAAACTAGGTTGGGAGGGGTGGTAATTTTTTTTTTTTTGTTAATTTTTTTTGTTGGAAACCACCTCCCAGGAACTTAAAAAAATGTCTTTTTCATAACAATAGTTGTTTTGAACATGGGAAATGTGCCTTTTGACAGTTTTCGGTTAGGAAAACCCGTTTTTCTGCTTTTATAATTTTTTTTTGTCAAAAAATCCAAAAAAAGTAAGATATGATGGGGAAAAAAATCAGGTATGGTAAAAAATATTTTAGGTAGGGTAAGGGTTTTCTAGGTAGGGGGGGGGGGGGGTAAACCGGAAACACACCTTTTTTTTTTTTTGCCTAAGAACAACTTCCAAAAGAATCCTCCAAAAGCTTGGTGAAATGACCTTTAGATGGGTGGGAAATGACTGGAACACAAAGTAGACAATATTTAGATTTTGACCGACGTTTGCTGAGAGTGCGGCTTTAAAGTCATCCTAAATTAAGTATACTGAATTACTTCACTAGTGATTGTCCTCCAGAAATATCAATGACTAGTTTTTCAAGCATGCAAAGATATAAAAGTTCTTATTAGATATGCTACCGATGTGTAGCCCTTTGGTGGAGCCATTGACATATTCATGCAGCACATATGGGTCAGATTTTCAGAAAATGTATAATTGGCAGCTGTACACATTCAGTAAAATCTGCTAAATTAAGCTGCAATTTGGCCAATACTAGGTAAATGCGAGTATATTCGGCATTGCATTGATTCTAGCGATCTGTTTGGTTAGGTTGAACTGTATTTTGAACTTTATTTTCGTCTGAAATTTGGGTTATTAGAGAAGTTGAATTGTATATTTTCTGAAAATCTGACCCATATAACAAGCATAAATGGACGGCTACATGTATGTAGCCGTCCATGGCCGCTACATGTAGCCGTCCATGGGTGCTGTATTTATTCCTGGTACAGGTATACAATTGTGATGGTATAACCTAGTTGGAATCCGGCAGGTAACTGATGAGTAAGGGGTCAGAGAGCCCCTTATATCCTAGGGGAGGCTTACCATCAGGTCCGCCTACCACCCTCATTGGGGGGCGTGGCTAGACCAATGGGGACGAGGGATTACTCATTATAGAGGTAGCCTCCATGGAGGTAGGAGCTACGGTGAAGGTATAGGCATATGGCCATTAATAATTAAAATTTTAGGTACACTAATATATTATGACACAATGAGTTATAACATATTAATATGGCTAGGGGTATTCATAACTAGCTTAAATATAATACACGGTCTTGGAATATGGTGCATGTATTTATTCAAGACATATTATACGTATCAAAAGACGATGTATTTTGATGAGCACAATTATATTACAAAATTGGCCGTAAATTTAAATTCCTTATCGTAAAACGCATGTGGATGTATTCTTGCGTAACCACTTAAACAATTATACAAAGTATAGCTAGCTTTATTTAGGTTTAGAGTAAGGGGGCTGGAAACTAGATATTTTCCCTTCCTTTGCCTCTAATGACCATTTAAAATATGTAACGGATTGTACTTCCATGGAAATAAAATGATGAAGAAAGCAGATAATACAGAAATAATGGTTTGTATTCCTCTTTATTGCAGTTGATATTAATATGCAATATAAATACACAATAAACCCTTTGTGAACAATGAGAGAATCACGAAAAGTACATGAATCTGATACATAATATAATGAAATAATAGCACATGTAATGTGTCACAGATAAATGAGTCTGAGCTATGTATATGTTCATGTCACAAGGTTGTGACTTTTATCGTCTAAAATTAATTGAGCATTGTCCCATAAACCATTTAAATAGATAATTGTGGCTGCAGATAAATGCAATATCATGAATCATAATGGCAAATATACAACTACCACCCAATATTAAAGCTAGTTTGTCTAGTATTAATATTGAATGGTTCTGTTGAAATTACATTCAAATTAGTTCCCAAACTCACTATTACCGATCTCTTACTTAATGAAAAGCCCAATAAATAGATGAAACTGACCGCAGTTATGTATTTCCGATCGTTCTTCACCGAGTTGGAGGTGGGAGGGTTCCCGAGGGTCGGAGCGTAGCGTAGACCCGAGGGACCCCTCCTGCCTCCAACGAGGTGAAGAACGATCGGAAATACATAACTAAGGTTAGTTCTAGATTTATTTGACCTCTTACGAATGATTTTAAATATGTCGGAATGGTTTAAATTACGGTAACTTGATGCGAGAGTAACACGGCAACGGAGTGGCATCGTTCCAGTGGCGCTTGAGTTTATGATGGCCGTCGTTGACGCCGGGCGTGACGTTTACGACGCCATGACAACCCTGCCCTACTTTCAGAAAAGCCAATGAAAGCGCAGAAGGATAAACTGGGTCATCTGTTTCTTCCCTAGGGAGGAATGAAACATATTTCTTCCCGCTCACTAGCATATAGCGAGTCTATACAAAGTCTATGGACACTCCATTCCAGAGGTGAAATAAATGTCTGTATTCCATGATTTTATGATCACAGACATACAAGAATAAGTGCGGACGAATTCGCCATAGTAATATAGATGCATATTGTAGGGGTAGACACTATCTAGAGGTCACCCCAGTCTCTCAGCCAGTGACACACCTAGTGCGCCTGCGCGAGGTGACTTGCCCATGCACATAACAATTAGACTGCCATCTACACAGGTCTTTTTGGAATCATTCAGTATCATTGGAAATATGGGTGTACACCGCCGGGTCCACCGTTGAATTTATTTGACTATTTAGACTCAAATATTGATCTTCAACATTAAGAAAGAGACTCAACTCTTGGGACAATGTGGAGTAGGGTATTTGTGCTCTAAATAAGTAAAATTTGAGATTTGTATAGAAAATAGCTGGGAGTGTTTTGTCCCCAAACTGTCTGGATAAACATGTGTCATAGTAAATATCCAACAAATCTGACACTTTTCTTTTTCGAATATCATTTTCCTTTTCTAAGATATCCTAACACGTAATCAACATGACTTGTGGATATCCTGTGTGTTGCCATTGGTAAGTCAACCTGCTACTTGGAAATAGGTTAACCACAACTTTAACCAGTGGCAGGCACTGACCTTGGTGTGGCTATGGCAGAGGAAGGGGAAGTAGACTAACACCAAGTCCCTTTACCCATTCTCACAGAGAAGGAATTGCAAACGAAGATATTGGTTCCTATAGGCTACATTCAATTTATTTTCAGAAACATTATTTTAGGAATTGTCTTAAAACTATTGCCTCTAAATTAACGGCTATGAGTTGATGGATTTCATTACTACACATATATTTATATGTATCAAAAATAATAAATAATCAAGGTGCGCTAGTCTATGCATGACAGAAAGGTTTAGAGCAAAAAGAACAGATCCAATCAGTGTCATATCTCAAAAAAGCTAAGTGTCATGTGCAATAGCAGGAGATGGCACACGCCATGGGTGATAGGGGAGTCGTCATAGTAAAAAGACTCCTTGTCATGGGTGAAAAGATCTCTGTAATGAAGAAATAGTCAGTGCCATGAAACTATTTGTTCAAGGAATAGGAATAACGAGATTGTAATAGGAAAAGGTGTCTTTGTTATGGATTTTGGCTATGCGTAATATGTGCAAAAAAAAGAAGAAAAGTCTGTAATATTACACAGGTTGTACAGATGACGACTTTGGGACGCAACAGGGAGAGTAACTTTAAAGAAGGAGATTAAGGCCAAACATAAAAGAAATAAAAATGCATTCTCTTTAGGTAGTTCACACGAGTAGTCAAGGTATAAATTTTCTACTATTCAGTAGAGAAATTTTAATTACATTTTTACCTTGATATCTATAATACGTCATAATATTTTAAGCAAATAATACAATATGCTTGAATACTGAATCACTCAAAACAGATCACAATAGACGTTAATTTATACCATAATTTTCTGAACATATACAAAATAATTTACATGAAGAAAATTACTCTTGATTAGCATAATTGTGATGTGTTCCAGGAAAATGAGTCACAAGTCGCAAGATCTATTTATTGAAATGTTCTGACTGTTAGAGGGTTTAGCACTTATAGTCATATGAATCTATATCTCAATCTCAAACTTTATTTTTTCAAAAATAAAGATATCTAACTTAAAATATAGAAATGCATATTAGGTCAAAATCAGTAAAATATCACAACAGATTACAGTGAGTTCCTCTGATGCACCATGCATGTCTTCGGTCAGATTTTCAGAAAATGTACAATTCACCTTTACCAATTCTCTCAAATAACCCAAATTTCAGACGAAAATAAAGTTCAAAATACAGTTCAACCTAAACAAACAGATTGCTAGAATCAATAAAATGCCGAATATACTCGAATTTACCTAGTATTGACCTAATTGCAGCCTAATTTAGCAGAATTTACTAAATGTGTACAGCTGCCAATTGTACATTTTCTGAAAATCTGACCCTTTTATGGTTTGTCATTCCACTACTACACACTGGGTACACATGTTCCTTCTGGCTATGGCTCACCCGCGTCTACAAACACAAAATTACCAGAGCCACAGGCCCACTGGCACCGCATGCTCTCTATGGACAAACAGCCACCAAGGTAATGATGACTGTAAAGCGACTGAATGATTTCTGTACCACACTATCACGTTATGGTCATCTTCCCTAAAAATTATAATAGCATTTCCTCAAGTTTTACTTTCATATAGCCTTAAGTTAAACTTATTACAGTATTCCTGGGTGCTGTATGCCTCCACAGACACATAAATAAGCATTCCATATGAATGAAAAAGGTGTTAAAATCTAGCAAACATTTATGAACTGAAGCATCCGAATTTGACTTTACCTCATCATGTATATAAACAGGTTTGGGCACAGTACGAATGGAGGGAATGAACAATCATTCCCTATACAACTGTACTGTATAACCAGTGGAGGGAATGAACAATCATTCCCTATACAACTGTACTGTATAACCAGTGGAGGGAATGAACAATCATTCCCTATACAACTGTACTGTATAACCAGTGGAGGGAATGAACAATCATTCCCTATACAACTGTACTGTATAACCAGTGGAGGGAATGAACAATCATTCCCTATACAACTGTACTGTATAACCAGTGGAGGGAATGAACAATCATTCCCTATACAACTGTACTGTATAACCAGTGGAGGGAATGAACAATCATTCCCTATACAACTGTACTGTATAACCAGTGGAGGGAATGAACAATCAATCCCTATACAACTGTACTGTATAACCAGTGGGGGGAATGAACAATCATTTCCTATACAACTGTACTGTATAACCAGTGGAGGGAATGAACAATCATTCACTATACAACTGTACTGTATAACCAGTGGAGGGAATGAACAATCATTCCCTATACAACTGTACTGTATAACCAGTGGAGGGAATGAACAATCATTCCCTATACAACTGTACTGTATAACCAGTGGAGGGAATGAACAATCAATCCCTATACAACTGTACTGTATAACCAGTGGGGGGAATGAACAATCATTTCCTATACAACTGTACTGTATAACCAGTGGAGGGAATGAACAATCATTCACTATACAACTGTACTGTATAACCAGTGGAGGGAATGAACAATCATTCCCTATACAACTGTACTGTATAACCAGTGGAGGGAATGAACAATCATTCCCTATACAACTGTACTGTATAACCAGTGGAGGGAATGAACAATCATTCCCTATACAACTGTACTGTATAACCAGTGGGGGGAATGAACAATCATTCCCTATACAACTGTACTGTATAACCAGTGGAGGGAATGAACAATCATTCCCTATACAAATGTACTGTATAACCAGTGGAGGGAATGAACAATCACTCCCTATACAACTGTACTGTATAACCAGTGGAGGGAATGAACAATCATTCCCTATACAACTGTACTGTATAACCAGTGGAGGGAATGAACAATCATTCCCTATACAACTGTACTGTATAACCAGTGGAGGGAATGAACAATCATTCCCTATACAACTGTACTGTATAACCAGTGGAGGGAATGAACAATCATTCCCTATACAACTGTACTGTATAACCAGTGGAGGGAATGAACAATCATTCCCTATACAACTGTACTGTATAACCAGTGGAGGGAATGAACAATCATTCCCTATACAACTGTACTGTATAACCAGTGGAGGGAATGAACAATCATTCCCTATACAACTGTACTGTATAACCAGTGGAGGGAATGAACAATCATTCCCTATACAACTGTACTGTATAACCAGTGGAGGGAATGAACAATCATTCCCTATACAACTGTACTGTATAACCAGTGGAGGGAATGAACAATCATTCCCTATACAACTGTACTGTATAACCAGTGGAGGGAATGAACAATCATTCCCTATACAACTGTACTGTATAACCAGTGGAGGGAATGAACAATCATTCCCTATACAACTGTACTGTATAACCAGTGGAGGGAATGAACAATCATTCCCTATACAACTGTACTGTATAACCAGTGGAGGGAATGAACAATCATTCCCTATACAACTGTACTGTATAACCAGTGGAGGGAATGAACAATCATTCCCTATACAACTGTACTGTATAACCAGTGGAGGGAATGAACAATCATTCCCTATACAATTCCCATATTTCCTAGTACTGTATAAGCAAGCAAAATTCTCAGTGGGTATATTTCTGAATCTGCAACATAGAAGCAAGTAAGTATGAACACACCGTTTATGTAGTGGTTGCAGGAGCAATAGACCCACCATTGTTTCTCAACAGGAGCTTCTTGCAGGACTTCCTAAAATCTCTGTCCCTCCAAGCATAAATTAAGGGATTGACCCAAGTATTGCTATTATATATTGTGAGTGTTATCCTCTCTACAATGACCATGTTTACATTTTGGTAGCGGCGCAGAAGAAATGCTGACACCATCTGTAAAGGATAGGTGACTGAGAAAAATAAAAGCACTGTCAGCATCATTTTGGTAATCTTGCTCTGTTTTCTCATCACATCAGCCTCAAGAGTGTTATAGGCTTGGGTATGTGCCATAATCTGTTGCTTGTGTTTGTAAGCAATCTTAGCAATGATAGAATAGCATAGAATAATTATAGGAAAACCTATGTAAAACTGAGGCATGAAACACCACCTATAAATATTCTTGTTCATGAAGTAAAAGACTTTACACTGTACCCCAGGGCCTAGACTGTTGTTAAACAGAACCATAAGTATGCTTTGAGACACATTCCCTACCCAAAGAAAAACAATTATACTATAGATAATCTTTGGAGTCATAACTTCAGTGTATTTGAATGGGAAGGACACGTTAAACAGTCGGTCAGTGGCAATTATTAGAATAGTGTGAAAGTTACCCATAATAGAAATAAGCAAAGGTATCTTATCCATAAGGCAGTAGGTTACATAATATTTGCTGTTAGGATACAAGGTATGCATGAATTCTAGTGGAACACAGAGACCACTGACAATGTCAGCCATTGCAAGGCTACATACAAAATAGTTTGAATTTGTCTGTAAGACTCTGAACTTGAAGACTGCTACAATGGTGAGTGTGTTTGTGATGAGGGCCACGGCACCAGTCAGACTCCGCATGGTCAGGAACCAGAAGATGATGGCTCTTGGGATGATTAGCCTTTCTTCTGCTGTTGCTGAAGAGTTTGTTGTTGTGTTCATCATTTTCTGAAAAATATACAAAAGTCATTTTAGTGCATTATCCATCAGGTCCATCATTATCTTTTAAATAGTTATTATTGGCCTTTATTGAAATGTGATGTGTTTCAGGAAAATGAGTCATAAGTTGCAAAAAATAGATTTTGAGGTACCATTATATTTGAAAAGATGAGATCAAGCTGATTCCAATGATAGTAAACAGTCTAATAATCTAATAAGTATTTCTAGATTTTAAGTTTGATATTTTCGTTTTTGAAAAAGAAAGTTTCCAATATTTCTGGGGGTCAATAAACAGTAAAGTAACTAAATGTAGTCCATATGAGGACCTTTAAAACGAAAGAATGTATCACATAAATTGTCCTGAAATTTGATACATTGATTGATATAGCTATAAGTGATAAACCCACCAAGAATTAGAACATTCCAATAATGTGATCTAATGAAAAAAACACTTTCAAACCTGTACTGATCACACATTTTAAAAAAAACACAAATCTGTACAGAATTGAATGAACTGGTGGCAGATATTGAAATGTAAGGGAGCGGCCAGTGTTTCAAACGAAACACCGGCTCCCGCTAATCCGCGCATCCCTGACAACATCTTACCCTACTTCAGGATCGTCAGAAAGATGGTCCAATCGAAGATCAAAGCCGACCATCATCACACATTCTTGCAAATGTGTTTAGACCAGAAACATACGCCACATGGACTCCAGGCCCGAGTACTGTCACAGGTACCGGACCAAGACTTTGAATTTTCCCTTAAATGGGAAAAGGCACATCAGATGTTCGCTACCGAACTTACCACTCAACTAAGGGACTATTACGAACGCAGAAACCACCACTTCAAAAGAGAAATAGACAAGGTTAAAACCACTTTAGAGGCAGAATGCCAGGAAGAAGTGTTGACATACATAACCCGGATTCTCCAAGAAATGGAGATACAAATGAGAAAGGAACTAACAGCCAGAAGAACCCGGAAAACAAAAACAAGAACAGGGGGTTCAAAAGGTACACCCCCGCAGAGGGAGACAACATAGTCAACCTCTCAAACTTCCCACTAAATAACCACCATACCAGTCTCCTCAACAAAGGCCTAAATTTCATCCCCACCCCAAAATCAACCAACCAAATACACAGCCTGAAGGACACCCTCATGTTTAATAGACGCATCCGACTCAAACATTTCTGGCAAAACCATCCCACCCCAACAACTCAACAACAACTACTCCCCAAAGAACCCAAAGGATGGGTCCCCCCGAAAGGTTTGGACCCTGACATAGATGCTTTCACCTCGTACACTTCACAAAAAATGAGGAAGTTTCCTAAAAAAAATCACACCAAACCGAACCTAAGTGATGAAGAAATAAATGCAATGAATGAGCTAAAAAACAACCCAGATATCACTATCAAACCAGCCGACTAGGGTGGGGCGATAGTGATACAGAACACAAAGGATTACATAACCAAAGCTGAAAGGCAGCTACACAATACTGAACACTACAAAAGGGTACCACTAGACACCACCAGCAAGAATTACCATCGGATTAAAAACAGAATCACAGAAATGGCAAACAACGGACATCTACCCACTGAGGCCCCAACAACTCTGCTCCCAAAGGACATTAGAACGGCCCCATTCTACACACTCCCTAAAATACATAAGACCGGGAACCCAGGCAGACCAATCGTGGCTGGCATTGATTGTCCCACTGATAAAATCTCTGCACTCGTAGACCAAATACTGAGACCACTAGTCAAGAAGATTCCTTCTTACATCAAAGATACCCGCCATTTTATACAGACCCTACAAGAACATGGGCCTTTACATGACAACGACATAATAGCCACTATAGATGTCTCAGCACTCTATACCTCGATCCCACACAAAGACGGCATAACAGCAGTGGAAGACACTCTATATGACCGCCCAAACAACCTGATCGACCCACGAATCGTCACTGAATTAATAGAAATGGTACTAACAACAAATACCATGATGTTCAACAACCAACAATTCCTACAAATTCAAGGGACTGCCATGGGAACAAAAATGGCCCCAAGCTATGCCAACATATTTATGCAGAGCATTGAAACCATTCTACTATCAAGAACCTCAATCAGCCCCTCCCTCTGGAGAAGATACATTGATGACATTTTTGCCATATACCGATGTACCCAAGACGAACTGGACCAATTTCTTGCTGAAATCAACACATTTTTCCCGACCATAAAGTTCACTGCCAACACCAGCCGCCTTTCAGTCGACTTCTTAGATGTTACAGTCTATAGAGGGAACGACAATACAATCCAGACAAAATTATATTTGAAGCCCACGGATAAGGGCCAATACTTGCATGCTCACTCATACCACCCCAGACATACCATCCACTCTATTGCACATAGTCAAGCAATAAGACTACGACTCATCAACTCAACAATGGAACAGTACGACCAAGCAACCAAACGTCTCCTCAAACTGCTGACCCTTCGAGGACATGATCACCGACGTACAAGGGAAACCATATTGAAAGTCAGAAATTTGGATCGAAATACATTACTCAATCCCACTGCAAAAGATACAAAGAAAATCATTCCCTTTATCATCCAATACACCCCTGCCAATCAAAGGGCAGAACAAATTTTGAAGGAAGCAACATCCTTCCTACGCCCCAATCCAGCCAACCACAAGTTCCTACAATACCGCTGTATGGTAGCCTACAGAAGGGCACCAAACTTCAGGGACCTCCTGGTCCACTCCTCCTACCCATCAACACAGAAATGCAGTACTTGCCACCCCTGCATGCGGTTCAGCTGCACGATTTGCGAACATGTAATATCCACCAAGAAAATCACATCCACCTCAAACAAGAGGACATTCAACATTAGTGGTCACAACACCTGTGACACCAACAACACCGTCTACTGCATCACCTGTCCCCTCTCCACATGCAGAAAACAGTATGTGGGAGAGACAGGTCGAAATATCAGAGAGAGAACAAAAGAGCACCTCGCCGACAAACACAGACGTCGGGAGAAACCTGTAGCAAAGCATTACATAAACCACGATCTCCTACCAAGAGATCTCATTCTGACCATCATTGATTCAGGTCGACGCAATACAAATGACAGAAAACGCCTGGAAGAGGCTTGGATACTCATGCTCGACACACTAGCCCCAAGTGGGCTAAACCTCCAATACTAAGCCTGGGCGGGAAACACTCCGCCGCACAGGCAATACAAGAACCGCTCCCTCAGTGGAGCTACGCCCATGACAACAATAGCCCTGACGACCACCCTAACAACGCGCGCTGATTGGCCGCCCTGATTCGAGCGACCTATATTCAAATCAGCGTGACCCACAACAACAACAAACCAGCACGAGTTCACTTGGCAAGACATCGCACCGCTAATCACATTCAAAATGAATCAAATCAAGGACGACCCGCCCATCCAGTGCCATCTATGTTCCACCTGGATGTCTAACAGAGGGGGCAACCTGATCAACCTGATCAACTCTGAAGCCTCACCGAAGCATATTCTTCCAAAAGTTGAACTTGACATAATCAAAACGTTTACCACAACTAAACCTAAGGCACTGTTTCATATATTAGCGGGTAATAATTCCCCATACGTTGCAGGTGTACCACCGAGTCAACCGAAGCCCACCACCAGTAAACAGAAAATCCAACACCCACCCAGCTTTCCTATCACACGCCCAGAAGATAGAAGGTCAGAACAAGCTAGAAGACCCATGACTAGTACCTTACCTCCTGTACCGACATCTTGCGACCCTACTCTCCGGCTCCCAAGAACACAACATGCCCCGCCTACACCAACCAAAAGGGCCCCAAGACATGAGAGTCCACGCCGACATAACTCACACACAGCAACCAACCATACTCAGTTAAGTGAACAAACCGTAGCTAAGAAACCACGAATGGACCCACAGGGTCTGACCGGGTTTACAGAGGCCCTCAAAGGGCTTCTGCCATCCGAAGTGCACAAAACTACTCCAAATGCACATCCAATCCCACAAGCCACAAACGAGCCTGTCCAAGCCCAAGTCCAAGAACGCAGTAACACACCATGCCAGGACGAAAATCCTTCACCATCTGTCAGCTCAACACATGCCAATGCAAACGATGAACCCAGTCTGTCATGCTCAGCAGATACTAATCTCTCCGAATTAAACCAGCAGCTCAATTCCCTACTGGAAAAAGAACTCCCAGTAACCAAGATCGACCAAAGCACGATGACTAGACCAGACACAACGGCAATAACTCAGTGCAAACAGCTGCACCTGATTAACTATTTTATCGAAACGATTGACAAAGAACTTTCAGTCGAATTTAACAAACTCCTCTCAAATAAGGGATACTTTTACAACCCTTCTTCCTAAAAAAATCAACCACTTTACCTGTCTTTATCATCTAAAATTCAAAAAGAAAAAAGTTATAAGTTCTATGCCATTTCCAACACCATTATACCATTGTATAGCCTATGTAATTCTATCATATTGTATATGAAGCAAAATTTTTTTGCTGCGGCCACTACATGCATGTCAATATTTAGTGCGGGCAGAAATCATATCCACTGTACACTGACTACATCTTTTTCCACCTAAGCATTGTCAAAATCATAACTTGTCACCTGATGAAGGGCACACCATAGCCCGAAAGCTAGTGATTAATAAAAATAACCAAACTAATAGTAAGGGTTTTTTCCAATCCTTTACCATTTCTTTGATTCAACAACCCGGGCGAAAGATATACAAGCGACCCACCTTACTTCGATAGATATTGAAATGTTAAATGCATTTTTGTCTTCTGTTATCCAAGAATACATTGTGGTTCTTTCTATTCTTGTTTATCATAAATGGTCAACAATTAAAATTGTATTAATGAAATTAATGAAATATCAAAAGAACCCATTTAGTGTAGCTATAATATTTGCAATTGTGCTGTTATAGACAAATTGATGTTTCTTCATCAAATACAAATGTATGCAAATTAACGTCATGGACTGATATGTGATGTGTTTCAGGAAAATGAGTCATGTAATGTACTTTATTATATGTGCTGTGTTTCCGCAAAATGAGTCATAAGTCGCAAAATTGATATTTTTCAAAGTGTTTTTTTCACAAAATCACATTTATGAAATGATCTGATTTTTAGAGAGTTTATCACTTATAGTTATATCAAACAGTGTACCAAATTTCAGGACGATCTATATAATATATCCTTTACTTTTAAGACAAAAATGTGATGTGTTTCAGGAAAATGAGTCATAAGTCGCAAAATTGATATTTTACAAAGTGTTTTTTTCACAAGATCACATTATTAGAATGTTCTAATTTTTTTAGGGTTGATCACTCATAGCCCTATCAATCGATGTATCAAATCTCAGGACAATCGATGTAATATATCCTTTCGTTTTAAGGGTCCTCATATTGACTACATTAAGTTACTTTACTGTTTATTGACCCCCAGAAATATTGGAAACTTTTTTTTCAAAAACGAAAATATCAAACTTAAAATCTAGAAATACTTATAAGATTATTAGACTGTTTACTATCATTGGAATCGGCTTGATCTCATCTTTTCAAATCTAATGGTATCTCAAAATCTATTTTTTGCGACTTATGACTCATTTTCCTGAAACACATCACAAATGTATTCAAATTAACGTCATGGACTGATATGTGATGTGTTGCAGGAAAATGAGTCATGTAATGTACTTTATTATATGAAATAATGACCCCCCTATCTGTCTTATTGCTATTGCTTTATTTTATTAAGCCTTCGTCTCTGAATGGCAGAAGAGAAGAAATTGGAAATAAGATAAGAAATACTATACTAGTCACTAGACAGCCTACTCAACTATAATATTTAATCAAATGTAGCATCTTAGAAAATTATTCCAAATTAATGTAACTGCTGGAATATGCATTGGACTCTGATTCGATGCATAAGTATGTCGACCTATTCGTCTACACATCATTGTAATTGTATTAATTAACTTAATTAAACAAAATTTTGATGAAAGATGTTCTATTCTATTCTATTATGTCAACATAGCAGAGGGAAACATCATGTGTTCTTTAGAATTTCTAATGGAATAGAATTTCCAGGTAATAGTTATGTGAATTTATTACACACGCATTACACTGAAAACCAGAATTTTCTAGATCTAGAGTGAGTTATGCATAGTGCGTATTACACTAGTGAGTAAGAATATTCACTTAGAATATTCACGCTCCTTCAACCAACTCTTTAGTTGTATATATCGTATATATACCTGTATACTCGTTTTTACTGACGTGAGGATCTCTCTCCCGAGGCCTGGTGGCCTCTCGGCAGATCCACACATCAGTAAAAACTTGTGGCCATCATATGGGTCAGATTTTCAGAAAATGTACAATTGCACCTCGCCAATCCTCTCAAATTAGCCAAATTCCAGACAAAAATAAAGTTCAAAATACAGTTCAACCTAACCAAACAGATCGCTAGAATCAATGCATTGCCGAATATACTCGAATTAACCTAGTATTGGCCAAATTGCAGCCTAATTTAGCAGAATTTACTAAATGTGTACAGCTGCCAATTGTACATCTTCTGAAAATTTGACCCATATACAGTCTCCTAGACACGAGTCTCATTACATTCTATATTAATATTGCATTGCTCTGTACCTCACAAATATTTCATTAAGAAAACATTTGACTTCAATTTCGTGTTCATAAACATTTTCTGCCTGTGAATAAATTCGTCAAAGTTTTTATGAGTTGAGAGAGCAGCGAAAGACAGTGATCGATAGAGAGGGAGAGCGACAGTAGGGAAAGAGGGAGAAAGAGATAGGTATAGAGGGGAGAGGGAGATGGATAGGAGACTCGGATAGAAGAGGGGGGGGGGAGAATAAACTCTACACATTATTTGAGCAACTATAACCACCAAATGAATGGAGGAGAAATGTGGAATATCAATTTCCAAAATTAATTGAATTTATTACGACCTGAGAGAGGAGCGAGAGCGGGGAGAGACAGTGATGGAGAGAGAGGGATAAATAGAGCAGGGAAAGAGGGAGAAATACCTACACACTATATTTTAGCAACTATAACTAATTAATTAACTATGCTTATAAAAATATAATTTAAAAATTCCTGTGCCGAAATTCTCGTGCCAGGCTGGCACGAGAATGCTAACTTTATGAACACCCCTGCTAAACCGGTTTTAGTCAATAGCACTGGTGCCATGGCACCAACCTTTTATGAACGCCAGCCCGGTTCTCTTTAACAGACGTCACCAAACTTAATTAAATCCCATACGTCAGCTTTTTTACGTGAGTTGCTCAAGTTGGAACAATGCCAAAACTCACTTTTTATATTGTAAATATACTATTTAAATGACATTGTTAACTGTCCTACCTGTATAATTGGCGATGAGAAGTAGCCATTTCTTAGAACATACAATGCTTAAACCCGTTTCTCTTGCACTCACTAAATTGGATGATTTTAAAATGGACATTAATGTTGTTCCAGCAAAATGAGTCACAGGTCGCAAAAATGGTATTTTTCAAGGTGTTTATTCTACAAGATTACTTTCTTGGAATGTTCTGATTTTTTGAGAGTTTATCACATATATATGGTTGTATCAATCGATCTATCAAATTTCAGGACATTATATATAATATATCTTTTCGTTTTAAAGGTCCACATAATTATGTAGTATATTCAGTTACTTTACTGATTATTGCCTCCCAGACATATTACAAACATATTTTTTTTTCAAAAATAAAAATATCAAACTTGAAGTATAAATATAGTGATTAGATGTGCTAGTGTTTACTATCATTGGAATTGGCTTGATCTCATCTTTTCAAATATAATAATATCTTAAAACTTATACTCATGACTTATGACTCATTTTCTTGAAACGGATCACATATACTATTTAAATGATATTGTTAACTGTCCCACCTGTATAGTTGGTGATGATGAACTTATAGAAACATACCTGTATGCCAAAAAGAGAGGATGCCAAACTATTGCATTGTATTTATCAAACCACGATGTTTTAAAGACTACTTACTGTCTGTTGGCACTGCAATAGTATCACTCATTTGTCATTAATCTAATTACAGAAATATAACTATCTATTGTGAAATTTGGACATGAACGTTATTTTATAATTTCTAAAAAGTTGAGACGACTCAAAGCACGAAGGGACACAGATATTTGTAAATTTGAAGGAGGTTTAATTCTTTGGGGGCGATCTACGTTTCGGTCTGCATTTGATCTTCGTCAGGATTTTATAACTTCATCCAGGAGTTTTGGTAATAATGGATCTATTGTAGTTTGTGCATATATACTAATAGCACTACCAAACTGTTCTGCTTAACAAACATTCCCATTTTATCCCTTTGTCTGGTGCTTTTTGGCCGCTATGGCGGGCCCCATTAAACATGCCTAACCAAACAATGTGGTATGTGGAACCACAAACATTACCCTAGGTATGACCATAAAGTGCCTTTCTGTCTCTTTTCTCTGTCTGTCTCTCTCCCTTCTTCTCTATCTCTGTTTCCTGGGTATGACCATGAAGTGCCTTTCTGTCTCTTTTTCTCTGTCTCTCTCCCTTCTTCTCTATTTCTATTTTCTAGGTATGACCATAAAGTACCTTTCTGTCTCTTTTTCTCTGTCTCTCTCTCTCCCTTCTTCTCTATCTCTATTTCCTGGATATGACCATGAGGTGCCTTTCTGTCTCCTTTTCTCTGTCTCTCTCCATTCTTCTCTATTTATATTTCCTAGGTATGACCATGAAGTGCCTTTCTGTCTCTTTTTCTTTGTCTCTCTCTCCCTTCTTCTGTATCTCTATTTGCTGAGTAAGATCATAAACTGCCTCCCTCTCAGCTCTCCCGCCCTTGATATAACCATCTTAAATGTGTTGATAAGGGCGTAAAGCAACCAATCTCACTCACTCACCCTTCCTACGTCATGAAAGTTGCTACTTATAAAAGTGTCTGATCAAGATAAACTTTGAAATACGGGAAAGAATAAAAGATCAGAGGGATTTCATTACAGGTAGTTTCCAGAAACTATAGGATTACAAGTAGCTATTTCTTAGAACATAAAATACTTAGACCTGTTTCTCTTGCACTCACTAAATTGGATGATTTTAAAATGGACATTAATGGATTATTAAATATCCTTGAACTGATGTGATGTGTTCCAGGAAAATGAGTCACAAGTCGCAAAATTGATATTTTTCAAAGTGTTTTTATCACAAGATCTCTTCATCGTAATGTTCTGATTTTTAGGAGATTTAGCACTTATAATTATATAAACCCATGTAAAAAAATATCAGGAAATTGTCTTACATATATCCTATCGTTTTGAAGGCCTATTTGGAGTATATTTACTGGTAATTTCCCATCTAAAACATTGCAAACTTTCTTTTTCAAAAAAAATAACAAATTCAAACTTAAAATATAGAAATACTTATTAGGTGTCCTACTGTTTACTATCATTAGAATTGGCTTGATATCCTGTTTTCAAATATGATGATATCTCAAAATCCATATTTTGCGACTTATGACTCATTTTCCTAAAACGGATCAGAATTATGGTACACTCTCTTGAAACCGATTACCAGTATTCATATGCCCTAAAACGCCATATACCCCAAAATGGGGATACCGCTACAAAGAACGTTTGTGAAAAAATCATTTAAAAGAAATCAATTTTGTGACTTGTGATTCATTTTCTGAAACATATTATCACAAATATGAAATTCGCCAAAACGTGATAAAGAACTACCAACCTTCTTGTCAAAATTTCCTCAAAGTTGACCATCAACTGTCTGTTCTTCCAAATGCCAAGTTGAAGGCAGATAAGCTAATACGTTTGAAGTGAGCTTAAGAAGATCAAGATGATATCGGTATCACAGGATTATCACTTTTAAAGTCGTAGGTTTTGGACGCGGTGACAATCTAAAATGTTCTGTTGAACTCGGTTTTTTTTATTTTAATTTAAAACCCTAGGAACTGTTTACAAAGTGGATCAAAATGACTGTGTTTCTCTGAAAGCTGCAACAATCTAAAATGTCCTGGTCTAGGAATTGTTCACAAAGTGGATCAAAATGACTGTGTTTCTCTGAAAGTCTGAGGTTTAGATACTGTGACAATCTAAATTGTCCTGGTGTAGGAACTGTTGGCAAAATTGATCAAACTGACTGTGTTTCTCTGAAAACAGGAGTTATGAAATGCTAAGGTGACCTGTGAGGCACAAGAGTTGCTCGTTTGCTGTAGGAAGAAGCGCATGCCACTCTGCTTCTGCTCTCCACTTGTCAAACCTCTTTTATATCCATTCCTAATTGAGCAATAGGTCGTTTGTAATAGCCTCTGTCACACCACATAGTAGCAAACTGATTTAACTTAATATTTCTTTAATTAAGTATAACGAATATAGGTTTTAATATATTTCCATACATGTTCTTTGTGTATAACAAAGGGCTACGCCTCTGCTTAATTAATGGACGCGCCTGGGGTTGGCGGGAAGCCTTCCTATAAAGGTGAGTCCAATGCAGAGAGAGGTTAACATCATACTCATAGATGGATTGACCAGCACCTCACATACAATTAGTTAGCAACATCTTTATCGAGAAATATAAGGATATTCTCACCAATATCATCGGTTCTGTAATGTGATGTGTTTCAGGAAAATGAGTCATAAGTCGCAAAAAATAGATTTTGAGATACCATTATATTTGAACAGATGAGATCAAGCTGATTCCAATGATAGTAAACAGTCTAATAATCTTATAAGTATTTCTACATTTTAAGTTTGATATTTTCGTTTTTGAAAAAAAAAGTTTCCAATATTTCTGGGGGTCAATAAACAGTAAAGTAACTAAATGTAGTCCATATGAGGACCCTTAAAACGAAAGGATATATTACATTGATTGTCCTGAGATTTGATACATCGATTGATAGGGCTATGAGTGATCAACCCTAAAAAAATTAGAACATTCCAATAATGTGATCTTGTGAAAAAAACACTTTGTAAAATATCAATTTTGCGACTTATGACTCATTTTCCTGAAACACATCACCTCAAATGTTCTATACAAACTAAATGAATGATCGGAAAGGTGAAATCTTGTTTTATTGAAACATGGAAAACATGTAGCTATATAACTAATATTGAGCCTTAATGTGGTTATATTTAATAGTGTTGATGAGGCTTAAATATATTGGATATCATCTCTGATAATGCTAGATGTTGATAATGCAAACTATGTATTAATGATCCTTGAATTGAAACTGCTTAAAACATGCTAATGTGTAAATGTAATTATTGAATTAATCTTTGTACTTTGGCAGAATGAGACTTAACACAGATTGTGACATTTTTGTCAAATAAAAGATTTATTAAAAAAAATATACCTGAGCTCACTGTTAGATGGGTAAGATTTTCAGAAAATGTACAATTCGCCTTAACCAATCCTGTCAAATAGCCCACAATTAAGACAAAAATAAGCTTTGACATACAGTTAATCATAACAGAACTGATACTTTAAATCAATGCGATACCAAATATATAGATAAAACCGGTATTCTTCATTCTTCAACCAAATTTAGCAGAATTTCCTAAATGTGTAGAGCTGCCAATTGTACATTTTCTGACGATCTGACCCAAATATTCCATGTGCAACATTACATGATTTCTATAGGTTTTACACTGACATTCAATTCCCATAATTCCACGCGAATCAAGATTCCAGATGGCGGATATGCAAATCCCCTATTGATATGCAAATGCCCTATTGACCAGCGCCTGAGGTGTAACATAACACCACTATACTCCTCATCCACTGGTCAGGTGCCACAAGGGACCAGAAGGGACCAAACTGTCCATGCCAACAAGTGCAAACGTATAATGTTCTCCTTCGCCAATCCTCTCAAACAACCCAAATTGAACAACAGAAACGACATTCAAAATACAGTTCAACACAACCAAACATATATTTTCAATTAATACCAATCCAAAGGTACCCCATATATATGGGTCAGATTTTCAGAAGATGTACAATTGGCAGCTGTACACATTTAGTAAATTCTGCTAAATTTGGCTGCAATTTGGTCAATACTAGGTAAATTCGAGTATATTTAGCATTGCATTGGTTCTACCAATCTGTTTGGTTAGGTTGAACTGTATTTTGAACTTAATTTCTGTCTGGAATTTGGCTAATTTGAGAAGATTGGCGAGGTGGAATTGTACATTTTTTGATAATCTGACCCATATACATGGCATGAACTCATTATTTTTCAGGTTGATTTAGAGCTGCCGTTTCTCCATCTCTTGTGGCCCAAGGCGTTTGGTGTTTGGGCCCAACGGCACACATGTCATAAGTTTGCTAATGCTGAATAGTTCTTACATATTCATGTGATGTGTTTCAGGGAAATGAGTCATAAGTCGCAAAAATTGATATTTTTCAAAGGTTTTTTTTTTTACAATATCTCTTCATTGAAATGTTCTGATTTCTAGAGGGATTATCACTTATTGTCATATCAATCTATATAACAAATTTCGGGACATTGTATTAAATATATCCTTGGGTTTTGAAGGCCTTAGAATGGAATATATTTAGTTACTTTACTGGTAATTACCCATCCAAAAACATTGCAAACATTATGATATCTCGAAATCGATTTTTTTGCGACTTATGACTAATTTTCCTAAAACGGATCACATATTGAATACCATTCCAGCTCATTTCTTTACATATCCCCCCCTCCAGCCATGCCTTCACATGATTATCCCCAACCTCCAACCTCACACACACAAAATGAGTCATAAGTCGCCAGAAATAGACTTTGAGATACCATTATATTTGAAAAGAGGAGGTCATGCCGATTCCAATGGTGGTAAACATTACGGACATTAAAGAAGTATTTCTATATCTTAAGCTTGTTTTTTTTTATTTCTGAAATTTTTTCTAAAATATTTGTGGGTAAACAATTACTAGTAAATAAGGTAAATGCACTCCATAGGATGATCTTAGAAATGCATAGATATATTCAATACACTATCCTAAATTTGGTTCATGTATTCATTAGACCTATCTTACTAGATACTCTAAAAATGAAAACATTCCGAAAAGGAAAACTTGTGAATAAATGACTTTTAAAAATATGAATTTTGCGAATTTTGCGGAAACACAGCACAAATTAGGAAGTCGCAAAATTGATATTTTTTAGAGTGTTTTATTCAAAAGTGTCTTTGTTGGAATGTCTTCATGTTTGGAGTGTAAATAAATGTACTAAATACTGCGTATTGAATATATCTGGGTCAGATTTTCAGAAAATGTACAATTTTCAGATGTAAACATTTAGCAAATTCTGCAAAATGAGGCTGCAATGTGTTGAATACTAGGTACATTCGAGTATATTCAGCATTGCATTGATTCACACAATCTGTTTGGCAAGGTTGAACTGTATTTTGAAATTTATTTTCGTCTGAAGTGTGGGTTATTTGAGAAGATTGGGGAAGTTGAATTGTACATTTTCTGACATATATTGCATTATATCTTGACAGGGACTACACCTGAGACAATATTTATTGTATTACTATTTGACAGGGCCTACACCTGAGACAAGGTGAATGAGTTCAAAATTTAAGATATATATGGGCAGAAAAGCACTTGAACAATATCCAACTACCAAGTTTCAACTGAGAATTATATGATAAAAACAATGAAAAATGATCTGAGAATACTCAATATGTTACTACTTATAGTGCTTACAAATTGTATTTCCAATGTATGTTAAAGGTTAAATTAAATATAACAGTATACCGTAACCCTTTCGTCAATGACGACTGGGGAATTGTTCACTGTATATAATATGAATAATGTAAAACCACCAGAGACCTCCCTTAGTTGGAGAACCGTCCTCTATCAGCGAGAAAGAAATCGTAATAAATGTTTCTAAATCGAAAATTACCCTATAAATCGGAAACTAAGCTAAAACTAAATTTTTAGGAACTGAGTATGAAATATACTTTAAACGAAAGAAAATCACTAACACTCCACATCAGTCCGAGTGCCACAGTGAAGTCTAAATTATATATTGTAAATACTAAAGAAGAACATAGCGAATCAACTATTTTGAAAAACTAAAAAGATTATTTTATGGAACTGAACTATGTATATAAATCTCGATCTCTGTACATATGTATATATTTAAAGCAAACAAAACAAATATTGTACTGATTTCCAAATAGCTTGGCCCAACAGAACTAACCCCGAAAAGGGGAGTCGGTTACCAAGTATAAATAAAAGCTTTAAAAAAAATAAAATAAATAAATCTAAAAGATATTCAGGCTTCAGGCGAGCAGGAGCTGTGCACCCATAGGCGGCTGGGACATGGTCAGATCTCCAGCTATTATGACAAAGACAAACTTTTCTAATTCACTCATAATATAACTTATAGGACTAAAGTGATCAATATTATATTTATTTGTAAGGAAATCCATCAAAGAAAACAAGTCGACAAAATCAAGACAACAAAAGTGACCATAGTTTGAATCTCTAACACGAACTTTATAGAAGGACTATAAATCATAAAACTTCGAACAATCACATATATTATATTATAATTAATCATCACGAACTTTTACCTTATTTCATTATGTTGGGCTATCAGGAAGACCTGATTTCAGAGGATGAATTAAAGCCCGGTTCCGAAATGTTGTTATGAAATGTATGATGAAATGTCAAATGTATGTAACGGAATTTTGGAATAAAAATCTTTATATATATATATGTAGTGGATATGAGGATCAGCGCAAGTCTAGTATAGCTTGCTGTTGTTTTAACTCTTATATAACCGGGTCGGCCTTCAAGGTCAAGGTTGTAGCTCCGCTCGCTCAGCCTTTCAAGCCTTTCGGATCTGTTCCGTTTTTACCTTGAATGAAATGTTATAAGCTTTACCCTAGTTACAGATTACCTTTCATCTTTCTGCATTGACCAGAATACGTACTGTATTGCATAACTGTGATGTATTGTGTATCTCCTGTATCACTTATTCCTGTACGAAGAACATCTTGCCATTTACTTGTACACACCTTGTTATTGTACGGATTGCATTTGTGACTATTCCGGAAATCCTTTCCGTCAGATGTCTTGGTTAGCCCGGCTGACCATGTACCTTGTGATTGCACTGTGGGGGAAATAAAGCTACGGAAACAGAGATCGTTGTCCATGTTTTACTTTCCCTTAGTCGAGAGGAGAATCGAACCTGGGTTGTCTAAGTAATAGCACGAAGGTTATCGCGGGCTGGATAACTAGTGTCACCATTTACTGATAAACTACCTGTAGGAGAGCCTACAGCCCCGGATTGGTAATCGAGATATCCGGGGGTTCACTACATATATATGCTGCTGCTGGTATATGTGATCCGTTTTTAGGAAAATAGGGCCATAAGTCGCTAAATATGGATTTTGAGATATCACCATATTTGAAAAGAGGAGATCAAGGTGATTCCAATGATAGGAAACACTAGGACACCTAATAAGTATTTCTATTTTTTAAGTTTGATAATTTTCATTTTTGAAAAAAGGTTGCAATGTTTCTGGATGGGTAATTACCAGTAAAGTAACTAAATATACTCCATACGAAGGCCTTCAAAACGCAAGGATACATTTAATAGAATGTACCGGAATTTGTTACATGGGTTCATATGACTATATGCGATAAACCTTCTAAAAATCATAACATTTCAACAAAGAGATCATGTGGAAAATAATACTTGGAAAAATAATCAATTTTGCGACTTGTCAGTTATTTTACTGCAACATATCACATATGTTTATACAGGAACTTAAAGGTGAATCAGCGGGGGAAGGAACGGCCGCCTGTGAGTGACACTATAAGCAATATCTCCACAGGAAAGGATTTGGGCGGGTCCTCAAAATACAAATGGGGGCATTTTAGAAGCCCTGTCACAGAAACAACTGGACAAAATCGTCCCAAAATTGTGTTCAAATGTATTTTAATCGGTTGGAAAAGAATGGAACAACAAATAGAACATGTTTGACTGACGTTGAACTAGGAGTGCAGCTTTTTTAAGCTTTAAGGTGGTGGTTTTCAATTCAATTCAATTAAAATATTCTTTATTGCTGAGGGTAAATTAATATTGGTAGATCATCTCTGACTGGTGTCAGCTCTTCTGACGAGTGCCATTTTTTAACTTGACTTTTGTTTCAAGTAAACTAGTAGAATAGTAAACTAAAAGAATAATAATCAACTATTTTCGGTACATGTGAATGGTTGGATGGTTAATTACAGGGAGAATGTGGCACATATGATAATGGGTAGTTTGGTAGTGAATGTTATACAGGTAATGATAACAGGTCAATACAGAGATGATGGTAATACAGACATCTGGGCAAGTTAATTGCATGTTGGCAAACAATATAAGATAAGTACAGTTCATTAAAGTAACTTTTTCTAGGCAGGGTTTGATGCGTGCATCTTAGAATGGTGTCAGCAGTTATTCACTGAACTTTTTGACTTTTAAACATCTTATTCTTGGAATTTTGATTAACCTTCAATTACAAAGTCGAATTAGTTTTTTTATTCCAAAATAAACAACGGAACAGGCATAGTCCACTGTAGACAGTCTAATTTCGACCATACCATGAGGTAAACATGCATTAAAGGGTATAGAAAATAAGAAAATCCCCTATCTTCAATAGGGGAGTTGCATGTGTCACTCCGCATGTCTGTCACAGTGCATGCTGGGATGGATTCAGTTCAAATCTGACTTCCAAATATTTGGTAACATTTTTATCAAAAATTGCAAAAATGTTTTCACCAATATCATAGCTTATTATACATGATCAATAAAAAAACAAATGCATGATGTTAACGATGGAGGCCTACGTTATGGAAACATGTATAACACATGGATATTGACATTAGAACATTGATAAATATTCCATGCTGAAAATGGCATGTTTTCTTTAGATTTTATACTGTACCATTACTCCCATAATTCCATGCGAATCAGGATTCAAAATAGCGGCTATGCAACTCCCCTATTACAATGTACTCGTCATGCATTCTAATCAAATGGTCATTAAAAAGTGTTGTTGATTATAGCACTAAGGCCAGGGTCATCGGCAAACCTTTAACATAGATATGACCTAACTGATTATGACTTAACCTCTTCAATTTAATTTTTTATCCCAATAACGTTACTTATGCTTGACATTTGTGTAACCCTTAATTTACTTTAACAAAAAACAATCAAGAACATTATTTGATACCTCCTCCAATGAAAGTCCCTGATGTTCCAGATGATCATTAGCATTAACCTTAAGCCCATGTGGGTCAGATTTTAAGAAAATGTACAATTGGCAGTTCTACACATTTAGGAAATTCTGCTAAATTAGGCTGGAAAATGAAGAATACTGGGTATATCTGAGCATAAAAATGTTGGCATCACATTGATTTAAAGTATCAGTTCTGTTATGTTAAACTGCATTTTGAAGCTTATTTTTGTCTTAAATGTGGGTTATTTGAGGGGATTGGTGAAGGCGAATTGTACATTTTCTGAAAATCTGACCCATATAGAGAGGCAAAGGTGAATCTCTGTCATGCACCTGACATAAGTTCAGAGTATTGGTGTTCCATGTTGATGTAATAATTGGGTCAGATTTTCAGAAATCATACAATTGGCAGCTGTACATATTTAGTAAATTCTTCAAAATTAGGCTGCAATTTGGTCAATACTACGTAAATTTGAGAATATTCGGCGTTGCAGTGATTCTAGCAATCGGTTTGGTTAGGTTGCACTGTATTTTAAACTTTATTTTTGTCTGAAATTTGGGTTCTTTGAGAAGATTGGTGCCGTTGAATTGTACATTTTCTGAAAGTCTGACCCAATTAACACCTACAACTAAAGAGTATTAATAGCGTGCCGCTAACAAACTATTTATAGAATTGAGGCCAATGGGTCAAACAGCTGGACTCTCCCGCGACCTACCGCTTTTTTTAAAAAAGCCGCCACCGGCTCCTCTCTAAAATTGGAACAGTCGTACCCGTTATCACGGTCTCACGTACAAAGTAGAAGAAAAGGGAATTGCTGCTGTCTCTGCCAACGAAATAAATCCTCATTCAGCTTTGTGTCAGGTGTGAGAACTACCGTATATTAGTAAGCAACGATATTAGCTAGTGATTACTGGAACAATATTGTCTATATTCAATGCTAGAGTCAGGTATAGCTCGATAGGTCCCGACGGGAAGATTCGAATGGACGGCCATTGCCGCGAAATATATCAACAAGCGCCGAAAATGGTGTCTCCCAATGCCGCCGCTGGCGCCACTGCATAGGCCGCTGGGATTCGAAATGGATAGCGCTGTTTATTTACTGAATAAACAGCGCCGAGGTAGTATAGGGGTGGGGGTGGGGTACGGTGCATGGACGGGACCTCGTCGGCAACTGTTTTTCTTTATTTATACAAGCAACTAGCCTAAAAGTCAGATCCCAACACAACCCCATCCAGCGGTATGCTTTCTGGACGAGATGTGACCAACCCGCCCTCTGTGGGCGGATAAGCCTACATCAACAATTTGTGACATCACCCAACCCATCAGTGTCCACTCCCCATATATACACGACCCATACTTCTGGCCTTATTTTTAATGTTTTCCCCTGAAAGTGACGACCTGTAATTCGCCTGAGAGAAACTTGACTTAGTTAGATACCCTTTTGTCTGGAAAAACAACTGTGTTCATGGTCCAGAAATGCTGTTTTCAAAACATTCATGCATCCTCTATCTGTTGTCACTCACTCCTGCCATGTTTACATAGCTTCAACCACCCAACAGCTATACCCTTACTAGCCACTGCCACCCTTACATAACACACACACTCACAGCTAGCTTGTTGACATGTAGGCTATTTATAGGGTGGGTGTTGTAGCCTACCCAACACGTTGGTGTTGTGTAGGCTACATTATTTGATACTTAATCAAATGGATATTGTAGGTAGGAGGGGTAGAGACAGGGTGGGTGGGTGGGACGATCTTTTATTTTTAAATATAAAAACAATCTAAAAGCGTTCAGATCTGATGAAATATATCCAATTTACTTCCCACAAATAAATGTCTTGCTGCAGTAATTTTCTGGACCACCGAGGGGCAGCCAAACATGATCTGCGTGTCTAAGACGTTCACTGCATTACTGTATGAGGGAGTACCCATCGTTGTCAATGTTTCTTAGATTTAAAACGTTTTAAACGTGATGTGTTCCAGGAAAATGAGTCACAAGTCGCAAAATTGATATTTTTTTAAGTTATTTTTTCACAAGATCTATTTATTGAAATGTTCTGGTTGTTAGAGGGTTTAGCACTTATAGTCATATGAATCCAAGTCACAAATTTCGAAACATTGTATTGAATATATCCTTGCGTTTTGAAGGCTTTTGTATGGAGTATATTAAGTTACGTTCCTGGTAATTACCCATCCAGAAACATTGCAAACTTTATTTTTTCAAAAATAAAGATATCTTACTTAAAATATAAAAATGCATATTAGGTGTTCTAGTGTTTACTTGATCTCCTCTTTTCAAATATGATGATATCTGAAAATCCATATTTTGCGACTTATGACTCAATTTCCTAAAACGGATCACAAATGAGGAAACATTGTTGCTGATAATATAGGAGTTGCAAAGGTGATGGCTGATGACATGATCATTCCAGATTTTCTGAAGGTTCGAATAGAATAATACCAAAAATAGTGGCTACCCACCTCAAAATGGAAACCACATTGTGAGTCGCACTATCTACGGGATCTGTTGAGTGCGACTTGACCCAGAAAATGTATCCCACTTTGAAGTTTCAACTCAACAGAGCCCACACAGAGTTGGAAGGGCCCCTCGCTTTGGTTGGGGATTCCCCCAAAGCTATTTGGGTGCTGATGTCACCCAGTTTACCGGCGGGTTGAGTGCCACTGAGCGAGAGAGGCTGTATTAGGACTGGTTGACTGAATGTTTAACAGAAATCAATACTAAAACTAACCCTAAGCCTAACCTTAAATTGGTTGTCCTAAGTCCGTAAAGGGAATCTCGTTGGTTTTAGGAAGGGAGAAGCGGATGCAATCGGGCAACTTGCAACCTCGTACCTACCCCTTAATTGTAATGCCCGAGAAGTATGCCCTACACTGTAAAGTCAAACGTCTTCATATGATACACAAAACAAGACGTTTTTCTTGTCCCCACTTTAAATACGTTGTTTTGGTGTGACGTTTAGCATCTTATGTCTTTTACTGTCTTCCAAAAACGCTAAACGTCACATGTGTGACGTTTACTGTGTGACGTTTAGCGTCCTAGAATGTACTACATTTAACATCATGAAAAAACGTCTCCCACAGCCCAGATTCGAACTCCCAACCTCTCACATTTGAAGTGAATGCTCTACCAATTGCGCCACAGACCCAGTTGATGAACGATGTACAATTTATGAAACATATTCAATATGGACATCATGGACAATAGACACTAAGAACCCTAGATTTGATTTAAAAACCTTCAAAACGCATGACTACAGGTACTTAACCCAACAAAAAACAGAACTTGCCAATAAGGAGATCTTGTAAAGAAATCCCTTTGAAAAAAAAAGTACGACTTATGACTGATTTTCCTGTAACAAATCACATATAATTAAATAATGGATTAGTATCCTCCCAATTAATTTAAATATGAAGTGCTTACTATCAAAAGGAAGCTCAGATTCATACGAATGCAGCTATTTACTTTATATTCACCGCTCACTAATATTAGAAGCGTGATCACGGACGGCGCGTGATCGCGTGTGAACATAATTTAAGACATATGTCTAATATATCCTAATGTCTATATTCAATTCATATTCATACATAAGGGTAAGGTCAACTAGAAATGTACAAGTCTCTGTGTGAAATGTGGAGCTTTTGTAAACCAATATAGAGCAGCATGTGTCGCACATACATAATATGACACTGCTCATTGTGTCATATTGTTGCTAGATGACAAATTCTCTAACTATTAGAGGTGGTTGGAATCCTTGTTTGATTATATGAGCATTTTCTATCCTGTTGATGGTATCTATAACATATTATGCACAGAAAAATGGTAGTTCTAATGATAGTGATATGTGATGTGCCACAGGAAGATCAGCCACAAGTCGCAAACAAAAATAAATGTTGAGAAACCATCATATTTGAGAAGATGTCTTTATGTTGTTCATACAAAATATATCCAGAATTTTCTAAAAAGAACTTTGTGTTAGGAAATGAGACTATCTAGTTTATATCTATCTATAATTGATATTAAGGGTGTAGTATAGGACAGCACATGATGTTATTCATGATAACCCAAATAGTTATTTGTTTCAGATAAAGAACAGGTTGGAATCATAAATGGGGGAATTAAATGAGAAGAGAAGTTGAAAAGTGATATAAGAATAGTATGGTGGGATATACATTATTTAGCTCCGAGTATAGGGGGTTCTATGACCATGAATGTAAGGAAGGGTGAGGTGTCTTATGTGCGACATCATATGTGTGACAGTGAGTGTGACACCCCAGGTGAGTGAGTAGTGTCAGGCCTTGTGGCATTTCGCTCACCCATAGCATTGGCAGTGTGGCATCATTTTAGAGGAAATGGAAAACCCCACAAACCCCAAATAGACATTAGTAGGTTCAGACTGGACAAGGACTCTTACCAGGTAAGTTTAGTTTAGACAGAGGAGAAAATATTTAGTGGCTAAAGGTGTGACGTTTAGCATCTACAGGTGTGACGTTTAGCATCTACTGGTGTGATGTTTAGCATCTCCAAATAATTCTGCAGCTTAGATTTATGTGCAGAAGGTCTCAAAATGCGTCTAACGTCTTATGAGGACGTTATTGTGTCCTCTGTTGATACGATAGGAAGACGTTAGTGTCTAATTTTCTGTATCAACTGAAGACGCCGCCCTACCACAGTTTTTAGAGTGTACTGTCAAAATGTCACCTGTCCACTCTTTTCAGAACCCCTTATGCTTGAACGTTTATATTTACACCTTTATGATATCGCAAATTCAGTACGGTATATTATTCGCATTGCTTAATGATAAATCTGTTGCTTTCTTCAGTATTTCAATCTCGAAATATGTCCAAAATCATTAGAGATAACTCCTAATGCTCAGAAGAATTGAATATTATGTGGAAAGACATATAGATAATGCAGTGCATTTGCAAACCTTTTTGCAGAAAAAGTTGGTGATGAAATATATTATATATCGATTTTCAAGGTTTAAACGTTCAGATAAGTAAAGTACCCTATAGATACCAATGCTTCCAAGAAAATGCAAATAATTAACTGGCAAGCATGTCTCTAACCGAAATGGACCCACTACAGTCACATATATATATGTATGAAGGAAGAGAGGGCCAACACAGATAAAGTGAAATATGAGGAGATATGACGAGATATAAGCAGATACAAGACAAGATAACAAGGATGGAGAGAAAGAGCTGGATAACAGAGGAGAAATGGAGAGCGAGGAACATGAGGATAGAAAGAATATAATAATATTATTGAGTCGTTCATATCATGTAATAAGGAGATGCAAATACATTAGTATAAACTTTCTCTTCAATATTCTATCTGGGATGATACCCTGCTTGCCTACTAATTCCATCCATACCAAAATGATCCATTGATGTTATTATTATTTAGTCAACGATGCACATATCATTATGTATACCTAAGATACCTTAAGAAAAAGAAAGAATTAGTGTACAGTCTGTAAGTTGTTGCTGTGTCCGTGGCTGGTGAGGGAGTGGTCACTTGAGGTGAGGATATAAATAGCCACAGTCCCCGCCGCTCTGCGTCCCCTGCAGTCATTTAGACATATATATATGGGTCAGATTTTGAGAAAATGTTCAATTCAAATTCGCCAATCTACTCAAATAACCCAAATTTCAGACGTGAATGGGGTGATTTTAGTATTTTGGGTTATAATGATTTGTATTATGAAACTGTTATGTCTTACAGTTGCACTCTCAGTAAACATCGGTCAAACAATTGACTATTTTCAACTTCTTGTTCCACTCTTTTTAAACGCATCTTAAAGTCATTTGACCAAGGTTTTAAAGGATTTTGTCCGGTTATTTTTGCTAAAGGGTTTCTAACAAGTTCTCGTTTGTATTTGGAGTACCTGCTTGAGTACTTTCATGTGATGACTTTACTTATCATCACTCATACTATAATTCCGTTATCTATATCTGTATCTATATCTATATCTATCTGTAATGACCTGGGGTGAGTTTCGAGGAGGGGAAGTCTATAAACAGCCAGAACGAATAGGGTTTTACCCTACAACTATGGCTCAACACATTGTTGTAGGTTTTCTTTATTTCTTCATCAGGAGTACATGTCCTTGTTTTTTTTTTTGGCAAGTTTCATTTGACATATCCTGCCCACTTGGCGCTTACAATGCTAAACTTGATCTTTTAATGAAAATTTGAAGAAAAATGTTGTGTTTTTTTTAATTTTCTATACACAATATTAGGCATAGCCGCCATTTTGAATCTCAAATCGCATGGAATTATGCAACGTAGTTACAACAAACGTTGTTTCAACGTTCGATAAACCAACGTCAAACTAACGTTAGATTGTAAGGTTGGTTTGATGTTGGTTCGAGTCCAGACGTTTAAACGTGTTCCCAACGTTATGAGAAAGACGTCATTCCTCTTGATCCAAGACGTCATTCCAACGTAGAATAAACCTCATTTTGTTACCTGGGTAGCCATTGGATTCATGAACACATATAATATGAATTAATCATAGAACTGGACGAGACGCAACTACTGCTTTTTCCGGGGAAAAGCCGACAGGCTAACCTACTCAAGAAAGTTGTACCCGATACATCGGTAAACACATGATAGAGAGAACCATCATTTATTGCCCTTTTTTTAATATCACTGTATAGAAATCGGCAATTCTATCCACTGAAATTACATCTTAAGACATTGTCCTTTCAACTTCATCGGGAATTGATTCATCATTAATGTATACAAACGTTTTCTAGAGTCAGGTTTAGCCATCAGAGATCTTTGCAGAACTTTTGAACATTGCCATATTCCCGCACATAGGCACAGACAAGCTATATTTGGCTGCAAGTGGATTCCAATGATGGTAAAGATGAACACTATCTAAGTACTATCTCTATATTTCATGTTTAACATATTTATGTTTGAGGGAAAGTTTGTAATATTTCTGGTCGGGCAATTACCAGTAAAATAACTAACTATACTTTGGTGACTTTTGAAACACAAGGATATATCTGTAATATATCTGTATTACAATGTCATGCCATCGGGTACTTATATTTTTTTCATTTTTTTTATTGTATTAAAGCCCAATTACTTGATATTTATTTGAAAACACGTACTGTATCACTCAGTGATGTCTTTGTACGTTCCCTTATAAAATCTGATTTGATTACAGTTACTATACTTAAATTACAAGCTCAAAATCATAAGCATTTAAAATTATAAATGTTCTATCTTCACTACATTAACTATACAACAGGCAAGCAATATGAAGTCCATTTTTAACCTCTACCTCACAAGCATAAAGACCCAATGTAATCCTGTACTCTACTTGTGCTCTACATATGGGTCAGATTTTCAGTAAAAGGTACAATTCAACTTCGCCAATCTTCTCAAATAACCCAAATTTCAGACGAAAATAAAGTTCAAAATACAGTTCAACATAACCAATAACAGATTGCTAGAATCAATGCAATGCCAAATATTCTCGAAGTTACTTAGTATTGACCACATTGCATCCTAGTTAAGCAAAATTTACAAAATGTGTATGGCTGCCAATTGTACATTTTCTGAAAATCTGACCCATATATTCATATGACGGACAGGGCTAATGCCCCCAAGGTCAGGAAGAGGAAGTGTGTTAACAAGTTCTAGAGGAAAAGCCAGATATTCAGGTCTAGGCTGGGTAGAATGTCTACCCTATGGCATGGCCTTGGCGACAATAGTCAAGGTTTCCCTGATGGTTTGTCCTTCAAGGTTGCAAGATTGTGGCGGCAGCTGGTGGAAATGAGGATAACTAGACATTCCTTATCAGCAGCTCTCCTGACTACTTGACTATGATTACTGGGCTTATCTCTAACATGTTTGTGAGGGTCATTACCAGCAATAATATACACATAATCACAGGATAAGTGGGTAATACAGATAGCATTGGCATGTGGAGTATGACAGTAGCTGTCACTTTGGCAGACTAGTGTTAAAGTATTGTACTGACAGTAACTGTCCCATAGTGACTTGGAAGATGTGAAACAAGACAGCACAGTTGCTTTATGAATGATTCTGGGTATTTTAATTTCACATAACTGGCCATGCTTTCCCTAATTATCTGACAAACTAAAAGAAAAAGAATCTAACCTGGTTTCAGATAAGCACAGCTCTATCGTTGTACTGACCTGTATATTGAACTAAACTGGTATAATCTGGTTAATTTCTAATCTCTGTTGTTTGTTCTCTCCAAGTTTTCTACATAAGAAATCGTCTCTAGCTTGAGGTAGGCTAAACATATGAAGCAGTAAAATAACAAATCTGACTTATTGTAGCAAAATATTTACATAGTTTATTTAATACTTTATGTGGAAGTACTCATATATCGACTGCGGCTGTAACTGGAATATGACAACTTGCGGACACAATGTTTGGGTAGCCGGGAGCTTGGAAGTGTTACCCCTTTATTGAAAACAAATAACAACAATATCACACATTGAAAATAAAAATAAAATATATATGAAGAAAAAGAAAATTTTAGACCTTCCTTTGTGGAGGGTCTGAGCAGAATGACCCACACACATGGAAATCTCCACCTTGCTGGTCAAGTCATGTGACCATCATCTGACCGCTAGTGGCGACACCTGGTCATATAAACATTTCACCTTCTAAGATGGTTAATAAACATTGTTTTTTTACAAGGCCTGAATGTTTGTATTTCTTAATAATTATATCTTTCATTTATCTTTTAATATTTTTCACCAGCACTAGATCATCTCACCAGTGTCCTGCTCCACGTGTCTGGAGAAAGGAGTGAATCTGACCCAGAAAATTGTTGTTTAATAATATAGAATAGGTCTGGCAACATTAGATGTAGAAAGAAGCAATACTGTGGTCATGTAATGTACCTTCACATTATAGCTATAAATGCAGAAGAGAGTGCCTCCACCTGGTGGGTCAACGGTGAACCTGGCAGAACCATGAGGGAAGCATCTATATACTTGGCGCCAGGATGCTAATACAGCACTGTATTTTCATGTGTTCTGTGAAGTGGAATAGAGCATATGGATTGATACCAATGCTCACTATAACCCTAAACCTAACCTTCAATGTGTTGTCCTAGGTCAGTACAGGTTGTAGGTATACCCCATTAGCATCCTGACGCCTAGTATTTAGTTGATACCCTACCATACTATAGTGCTGCACCCCATGTTAGGGACTTTGCTTATTACCCACTTTTTTAAAAAGAATCCTTGATAATTAAAATGTTTTCCTTGTTCATAAGACTTAAGATAGATACTAGAAGTCAGAATCTTGTCTATGTTCCAAGTGATTATGATTTTTGTATCATTAAATTCGAATTTAGAACCTTAAAATGGAATATTTTCCTCCAAACGTTCTCAATTTAATCGTGCGATAGGCATTTTCCTGGTATTTTTTCAAGAATGAGAGACAATCATGCCTGCATATATGTCAAACTTTAATTAAAAGAAGAGAATTAATTAAAATTTTAAAATAGATTGACTCCACATATTGTATTTCTAAGTAGATTCAAAGAAAACAAAATTTATTTCCACAATTAGATAGAAAATATAGTTCATGTCATTCATAGCTTTTGACCTTATATATTGAAATCATTCAAGAGTTTTATCGCATTGTGATGTATGGTTAAATTGGGCTTTACTTTACCCTAAAATGTGTACTCCAGTTTACAGAAATGTAAATTATTTTGTGATACAGAAATTATAGTTGGTGACATAAGAGAGCAAAGGCTTGTGCCCTTAAGTGAACCAGTGAAAAATGGTATTTGAGTGAAAAATATGGGCCTCTGTGTGATTCTAAAAAGTCTCATGTTAATGCTTACAATCCCAGATTTCGCCTAAACGGCCATTTTTCAGTGAAAATTGGTCAAATTTGGGACATTTCGGCTCTCAATTCTTCACCCTGCCATTTCCACCATTTTGATAGTACAAAGTTGACATATATGCCAAAAATTGGCAAATTTAATTTTGTATGTGCAACATGGCCCCCAATGCTGCAGAACCATTTACCTAAGAGAAATTGCCATGGAAACAGTTGAAAGTCAGGATTTTCATGACATTTCAGATGCGGTTACCATGGAAACAGCTGTTAATATGAAAAAGAATGCAATTGTGCATGTGACAGTTTCAAATACAGATAGCCCTGAATCTTTTCTTTTATTTGACATATCATATATTATTATATCATAAAAACTCATAAAGTTATCATGGATCATATGAAATAAGTCAACTTGATAAAGATGAAAGAATTTTAGTTGATTCATTCATTTGAAAGATATATTACACCTCGACCAGCCTTGAAAGTTACACGAATGTGCTGATCATTTTGATGTCCACTGCGGGAAAATCACTCACATTTTCGAATCAACTTACATCTTTTTCACAGCTTTAAAATTAGTTTATAAAAGAAGCACGTAAATAAGGATAGGAGAATTTCCGTTTATTTCCTTCATATTTGCGTTGAAAGCCCTTCGTTCCAATTTGGGAAATAAAACTAACATTAACGTAATTTAAACACAACTCCCCTATGCTCTTCACATGATCTGCCTTCATTAATCCCAACCCCACATTCCTTTTTCCCTCATTCCACTCCCTCTTCCCCCTCCCTCCCTCACTCACCCCTCCTCCTCTACTTCCCTTTTCAATTTCTCACAAATGGTTATCTGCACAATATGAGTGATACTGAGGGGTTACAATAGACCACGCCAAAATACATGACGTAGCTAGTGAACTGATATACAAAATTACACTTGTGATTCAGCCCTTTATTATGCTGTAATCTAAGTTCTAGTTTAAGGTTTTGTAGGTAAATATTCAACTTTTTCAATCAGAGCATGACCACATCGCAGTAACCTTAACTTGACATCGGACACAAGTCCCTGCAGATGACGGGAAACGCCAGGTAGTTACATAAAGTTCACACTGAAGGTTAGATAGATCAATATTTAATAAAATAACTAATTTTACTCAATATTTGTTTTAGCAGCATTTTTTAATGTTTGAAGTTTCTGTAATTCAAGTTGTACAGACGAGCCATGAAATAGATCTCCATAATCAATTATTTGCAATACCATAGTCTTGTATATGGGTCAGATGTTCCGAAAATGTACAATTGGCAGCTGTACACATTTAGTAAATTCTGCTAAATTAGGCTGCAATTCGGTCAATACTAGGTAAATTCGGGTATATTCGACACTGCATTGATTCTAGCAATCTGTTTGGTTAGGTTGAACTGTATTTTGAACGTTATTTTCGTCTGAAATTTCGGATATTTGAAAAGATTGGCGAAGTTGAATAGTACATTTTCTGAAAATCTGACCCATATGAGCATTAGGTGAGTTGAGAGGTGTCTTGCCACCCATTTTGAATAAAAAACATTTCCAAAAAATCAACTAAATAAAACTATAAAATGTAGTTATGTAATATAACATACTAAGATTGCATATGCAATAGAAAGTTTCTTTTGTCTTCAAGACAGAAAAAATACGTCCATAATTGTCTTGTAATGAGAAAAACGTAAATGAAATGATATTTAAATTGCTGTCATATATATTAGATATACCACTAGCCAAAATATTAATGATTTGTAAAAATGTAGGTCGGCTTTTGAAGTTGCCAAATAGGAAAGTTACATTTATCAATCATTGTGCAGCTGGTTAATGACAAATAAACAAGACTTCTGTTTACATTAGTATTGGGCCACTTTGGCTCTTATCATTTCAAACACATATGGGTCAGATTTTCAGAAAATGTACAATTCAACCTCGCCAATCTTTCCAAATAACCCAAATGTCAGACGAAAATAAAGTTCAAAATACAGTTCAACCTAACCAAACAGATTGCTAGAATCAATGCAGTGTTGAATATACCCGAATTTACCTAGTATTGACCAAATTGCAGCCTAATTTAGCAGAATTTACTAAATGTGTAGAGCTGCCAATGGTACATTTTCTGAAAATCTGACCCATAAGCCTTCCTCAACTTTCTAACTTAGCAGGTGCAGTTCACCTACATTTGAAAGGCTCACACAGCTGAATCACAACTTGGTATAACGTTTTAATCTAGGCCACGACAACCGCGATGAGAGTGACAGAAACAGTTGTATATATTGCTATTGGTGGAAGAACTCAGTGAAGAGGTCTGTATAACTCTTTTCTTTAATATTTCATTTTCTTGGGGCTGGGCTTGGTCAGGGTGTTTATATGTGATCCGTTTTAGGAAAATGAGTCGCAAAATATGGATTTTGAGATATCACCATATTTGAAAAGATGAGATCAAGCCGATTCCAATGATAGTAAACATGAAGGATATTTAAGAAGTATTTCTATATTTTAAGTTTGATAATTTTTGGGGGTAAAAAAAAGTTTGCAATGTTTCTGGATGGGGAATTACCAGTAAAGTAACTAAATATACTCTATATGAAGGCTTTCAAAATGCAGGGATATATTTAATATAACGTCCTGAAATTTGTTAGATGGATTTATATGACTATAAGTGCTGAACCCCATAAGAATCAGAACATTTCAATAAAGAGATCTTGTGGAAAACACACTAAGAAAAATATCAATTTTGCGACTTGTGACACATTTTCTTAAAGCAAATCACATATATGTCCCATCCAGTCCCTCTATCATTGAGCAAGAGGTAGAACCCTAAACAGATTGGAAATTTAACTAACACATGGCTTCTGGTTTTGAAAATGTATAATATGAAGGAAAATTCCTGAAATATTCAAACCAACAGGGTCACTTTTTGTCGATTATTTATTTCAAACATTTCAACATCCACCCCTGTTCTTCAGGGAAGATATTTGTGATCCATTTTAGGAAAATGATTCACAAGTCGGAAAAATGATATTTTTCAAACTGTCTTTTCATAAGATTTCTTTATTGGAATGTTCTGAATCTCAGATGGTTTAATAATTATAATTATATGAATCCATGTAACTCATTTCGGGACATTGTATTAAATATATCCTTGCGTTTTGAAGGCCTTCGTATAGAGTATATTTAGTTACTTTACTGGTTATTACCTACCCAGAAATATTGCAAGCTTTTTTTTTCAAAAGTAAAAATATCAAACTTAAAATATAGAAATACTTATTAGGTGCCCTAGAGTTTACTATCACTGGAATCGGCTGGATCTCATCTTTTAAAAAATGATGATATCTCAAAACCAATATTTTACGACTTATGACTTATTTTCCTAAAACCGATCACATTTTTAAGTGTGAGTCGGTTAGTGTGAGTCAGATCAGGGGGACTGACATGTTCATGCATAACTGAAGAGATATTATAACCACAAAATCAGTGAATGATCGGGGAAATCATTCTATACCATGCCAGAGCTGAGAATCCACCTATTCCCAAAAGTAATATCCTGAGCATAGATAGAATTGAACAACAGGTTCGAACTATGCATGATTCAATGGCTCAACTCTTTTTTTTTTTTTTTTAGAAACGTTTATTAATCGATACACAAAATAATATGACAATACACAATCTATTCTTGCAGAGTACAATGACATGTGTATAATTGGTAGGAAAGGAGCCTCAGTTTTAACCATTTGAATGGTTAAATCTGGTTGAGTGGCTATTACCTTTGGGTTCTATAAACTGTGACTTGTTTATGCATGTAACAACACAAATAGAAAGAGACTCGCTAAAAGAAGACACTAGGAGAGAACTACAATGATAGGATGAGGGGTGAGAGGATATTTACGGTTTTAAGAGAATATAGGTAACATACATTCAGCCTTGGTTAAGGCTGTGAAGACCTTATAATCGTTTATGTTTCTTGTGTCAACATCGAGATTGTTCCATAATAACGCAGTTTTTCTTTGGACACTTTGGTCATAAGACACAATGTTTGGCCTATTGGAGAACAGCACTGGTGCCTGCCACTGTCTGGTCTGTCTTACATTTTGGTCAACAAAGGCTGGTTTTTGGCTTCGTTTAAAGGCAAGGTTTAGGATATGAGCCCTCCTTCTGTCCACTAACATTGGTACTCTGGCTATTCTGTGAATAAGTAGTGTATTTGTTAACTTTGGGAGTTTGAGTGCAATTTTTAGGCACTTGTTTTGTAAAATTTGCAGTTTGTCAATATGCCTTGCTGCACATCCGCTGTAGATAACGTCACCGTAATCTAACAATGGGAGTATAAATACCTTGTAAATTCTTAGGAGAACCTGTGGTGGCACCAGTTTAGAAATTCTCTTGAGGAGGTACATTTTATGACTCACATTTTTATGGGTAGATCGCACTTGCATATCATATTTGAGATTGGCGTCTAATGTAATGCCCAAGTATTTGTAAGATTCTACACAATCAAGCTGAGTACCACTAATGATAATATTTGGTTTAACATGATTTACTCTGCTTCGAACACCTCTGAGGTGCATTGTCTTAGTTTTGCTCACATTCAATGTCAATTTATTAGACTCACACCAACGAAAAAAATTGTTAGTATCTTCTTGCAGTAGTACATTCAGGGTGTCAGTGTTATTATGGCTACAGTATATGACAGTGTCATCTGCAAAAAGCTTTACTTTGCTATGAACAAGACAATGTTCTACATCATTTACATAGATAAGAAAAAGCAGGGGCCCCAGGATAGATCCCTGGGGGACTCCATAATTTATACTAGCACTCAAAGATTCAGTATCATTGCAAACTGTTGTTTGTGTTCTCCCTGAGAGGTAGTTATGCAACAAGGCAAGCAAGTTGCCCTTAATACCATATTTGTCTAGTTTAGCTAAAAGTACATTGTGGTTCACCGTATCAAATGCCTTTTTTAGGTAAAAAAATACAGCGAAAGAGGTGTTAGCATTGTTCCTATCTTTTAGTATGTCGTCTGTTAAGTCAGAGATTGTGTCCACAGTCGATCTTGATTTTCTGTAACCATTTTGTCTATTGGAAAGGACATTGTGATTTTCAAAGAAATCTAGTAGTCTACTGTGAATAACCTTTTCTAATAACTTCGACTGAATAGGAAGCTGGGTTATAGGTCTATAGTTAGAAATTACTGAGGCTTCTCCGCCTTTGAACAACGGTGTGACACATCCTTTTTTCCAGGAATTTGGAATCAAATTTGAAGCAAATATGAGGTTAAATATGTGACTCAAGACAGAGGGTATCGCTTTGAATACATCTTTGAAAACAAACGACTTTATGAATGGAATATTGCTACCCTTGTTGACATTGATATCTTGTGCAATTTTTACAATCTCATCTGGATTTGTAAACACATCACTCAAGGTTTGTTCACACTCTTGCCCTATAAAAGTCCATGGCGCATCAATTTGTGCTGCTAAATTCTCTCCAATTGAGGCAAAAAAGTTATTGAAATGTGTAGCTACATTTTCAATGGGTACTGGTAGTTTAGTGTTGTCATCAATGATATTTATTTCATTGTTAGAATTTCTTGACTTTTTGGGAATGAGCTGACCAACCATTGACCAGAATTCTTTGTTGTCATTGAAAGTTTCTATGCTTAGGTTAGACAGGTACCTTTTTCTGGCCTTGCGGCATAAGTTAGTAACTCTGTTTCTTTTTTTTTAGCTGTCACCCAGTCATTGTGTTTTCTCGTTTCTTTGGCTTTTTTCAGTGCTTTGTCCTTATCTCTTATTTGTATAAGCAGCTCGTCAGTCATCCATTTTTCCCTAGGTAGGGTTATTTTTTGCTTTACGACTGGACATATGCGTGACAGGGCTGTAGATAACTTTTCAATGAAAAGATTCCAAGCCTCTTCAGGGTTTTCCAAATCAATGATACAGTTCCAGTCGATATTTCTAATTCTAGTAATAAAATCAGCAGTCGTATAGTCTTTATAGTTTCTGTATTCAATTACTTTTGGTTTGCGAGATTTGAACTTTTGTCTCCTAAGGGTTACAAATGTTATCAGATGGTCAGCTACCCATAAATCGAGTACACCACTAGCATACACATAATCCTCCTTGCTAAAAATCAAATCTATACAGGACTCATGGACACGCTCTCTGTCTTCCCTAATGTCAAATCTGGTTGTGTCATTTATCAACTGAGTTAACCCCAGTTCATGACCCATATCTGTAAGATTTATGACTGCTTGGTCCTGGGTATTAAACATGTTAAAATTGAAATCTCCGGCAATTACAACATCACAGTTATTGTTGTCAAAGATAGGTTTTGAGACAGTAGCAAGTAATTCTTCCATAAAAACATTCTTGTCGCCATCTGGCGGTTTATATACAACAAAAATATTTAGGTTCCTCTTATTAGTGAACAGAATAGTACAACATAGTAGCTCAATATTCGCATTTGATACATTCAGAGTATTGTGTGTTTTGAAAGTGTAACCATTTTTTATATAGCACCCAACGCCACCACCCAATTTAACACTGTTATCAGGGTTTAGTACACAGCGATCTTGTCTAACAATAGAGTTGTACCCATCTAGTTCGTGGTCCAGGTTTCTATCCAAACTGGTCAGGAATGTTTCAGTGCAGAGGACAATGTCTGGGAAAATAGGCAGAATAGTATTTTTGAAGTTAGTCCAGTTACTTTTTAGGCTTCTAACGTTTACATTCACGATGCTGAAACCACTTGTGAGTAGTTTTAGGTTGTCAACCATTATTTATCTGCGGTTTACCTACATAATTATTCCCCCTGTAATGATGATATTGATGAAGGTATGCTAGGGCATACCATATGATGATGAAGACCATTTTTGGAGGCTATCTGGGCGATAGCGAAATAAGGCAGAGAGGTTAAATGCTCTCCGCAGCTCACTGTACACTAAAACTAAAACATTTTACAATATAGCAATATACGGACTAGATTAGATTTGAGACACCAAATTTTGTAGATAAGACATATAGATTATACAATATTTTGGCAGGACTAGATGGACTAGCTAAGACTAGACTGGCATGCAAAGGTAACTCTACACTCTATTTTGTATCAAATGTGATCCGTTTCAGGAAAATGAGTCATAAGTCGCAAAATATGGATTTTGAGATATCCCCATATTTGAAAAGATGAGACCAACCCGATTCCAATGAATGTAAACATTAAGGACATCTAATAAGTACTTTTATCCTTTTAGTTAGATATTTTATTTCTGAAAAAAAAAACGCTTGCAATATTTCTGGGTGGATAATTACAAGTAAATTAGCTAAATATACTCATTGGGATGATCTATGGAACGCACTGATATAATTAATAAAGTCTTGAAATTTGGTAAATGTATTCATACAACCACAAGGACTAGACACTCCAAAAATGAAAATATTCCAACAAAATGATCTTGTAAGTAAACGACTTTGAAAAACAGCAATTTTGCGACTTGTGACTCATCTTCCTGAAACACCTCACAAATAAGCAGCAGTTAATAACTCATTCATTTATAGTATGAATAATACTAAATTGAAATTGACTACGGTTTCATTCCTTTCTGATAAACAATACTTTAAATGGGATGTACTTTTTGTGGTTTCTATATCTTCTTTGGAGATATTCTAGATCACCAAAATAGTTCATTAAAATAATGCCCAATTTAAAGATCAGTGTTTTCACAATCAGATCCTGATTGCCTTGTTTGATGCCTGATGATTCCACTCTCACATTTACAATCATAACAGAAAAGAAACATAAACTCACTAAATGGTTTGACATAGATGTAAGGTACAGAGTGAGCAATCGGCAATTTATATGTGGACTTGTTATTGAATTCATTATCTCTTGAAAGCAGAGGTAAAACAGAATGACCTTACATGGGTCAGATTTCTGAAAATGTACAATTCACCTTCCCCAATCCTCTCAAATAATCCAAATTTCAGACAAAAATAAAGTTCAAAATGCAGTTTAACCTAACCAAACACATTACTAGAATCAATGCAATGCCAAATATACTCTAATTTACCTCGTATTGGCCAAATTGCTGCCTAATTAACTGCCTAATTGACTGCCGGACAGGTCAGTGTGTTGGAGTAAAACATGAACTACTAGCAGCTCTAGTGTCCGGATTTGTTCCCCTTCTGCTCAGATAGGTCCAAACCAAACTTGGTTAGTGAAGCTAGCAATAGTCCATAAATCATATTTGTTTTATATATTGGAGGCCTTCTTGGAAGAACTGAGTGTCCCAGAAAGTCGAAGCCTTTTCCGATTATGTAACTGTATTTGAAATGGAAATACAAAAATGTCTATATCTAAATCAGTATATCAACAGGGAGCACCATTTGCTTAAAATCACTACAATAATGTATAAAGTACAAGTATAAGTGGATCATAACAAAATTGTAACAGATAATCTTATAGTATTACATTGATGAGTAAATTTGAATGTGTCTTTCTGTTGGAAAATTGAAATGTATCACACACAGAAAAATATAGCATCTACCTAGCTTATTGGGAATAAGTAAAACACTGAGAAGGAACTTTTCCGCTTCGGTACAACATAGCAGAAATGTACATGTTTTATTGAATACAAGTTTTATAATAATAATAATATAGCTAAGTGAACCTTCAAGACTACCATCGTTCCACCACAATGTGCCACTGATATTAACTTTATATACATCCTGAATATCAATCATAACAAATATTTTTAGTTTCCAACTTGAGCATTCCAAGGGTTTTTAACCAACTGAGGCTGAAATAAACGGAATATTATCCTAAATTTCCCGCCTGCACTGATAATGTGCAATCCCAGGAGTCATTAGATGTACATGATACTAACAACTATACCTAATACTAGCCAATGAGTGGAAAACTGCGAAATTGAGATAATAACACAATGTACAATAACAATAGAGTTACAATGTTAAAAAGGTACGAGAAGCTGCTGAGTGTATTTTCTAAATGAATCGGTATCTTCGATTCTGTGAGCTACGGGCTTCAGCATATTCCACCTTGTTCTAGATTTATACATAATTGAATCTGTGACCTTTTTTAACTTAGAAGCTAAAACATTCAAGTTTCTTTTCCCTCTTGTGTGACTTTGTGTAAGTAGTTTTCTACTATCTATATTATTTTTAACCTAGGCTAAGTAAAAAGCTATGTCTAAAATATGTTTATCCGTTTTTTTAAAGGGGCCATATGTTTAGGGCTTCATGTTCATTATCCACATTGTCTTATTTGTGTTGTGTTTCAGGAAAATGTGTCACAAGTCGCAAAATTCATATTTTTTAAAGGTCATTTATTCACAAGTTCTCCTTTTTGGAATGTTTTCATTTTTGGAGTATCTAGTAAGATACATGAACTAAATTTCAGGATAGTGTATTAAATATATCAATGCATTCCTAAGCGCATCCTATGGAGTATATCTATCTACTTTAATAGTAATTGTTCACCCAAAAATATTAAAAACCTTTTTTTCAGAAATGAAAAAACAAACTTAAAATAAAAATACTTCTTTAATGTCCTTAATGTTTACCACCATTGGAATCGGCATGATGTCCTCTTTTCAAATATAATGGTACCTCAAAGTCTATTTTTTAAGTCTATTGGCTATGCACTGATAGGTTTATTTTCAGGCAGTGCTGGGGGCCCTGGATGGGGATGCTCAATGTAAACCCATTTCTAACCCGTTTCCAACCCTAATTTGTTAATGAAACATAGTGGAATGGTTCGGCACCATTTTTGGCAATGTGCATGTGCATGTGTGAAATATAATGGAAATCTGGCCAGCGGTTTCAGAGAAGATAGGGGTTTAAGGCTCCAAACCCGTATTTTATTAATATAGAGATCATTACTTGTGAAATATTAATCACCTTTACAGATGTATTGTGCTGACTACTAATGACTTCTAGATAGATGGTTATCAGTCTCCAAGGACTTTCGTAATCTATTTGGTTTCCATAACAACATTCATCATGTACATCTTCCAGACAGTAGCGATCTTAATTTGTTTGTCGTTTTCCTTGGATCCCATTCATGGGGCTCAACCAAGTAAGTCATTCTATCATAATAAGTCTCCATGTGTGTGCTGTGTACGTTCTTGGCAGCACAAACTTTGCACCCGACCCCATATCTATCTGTGGTAGTAGAAGTATTATACATGTATCCTATTGCTTAATATTAAGTAGTATTAATTAGACACAGCAGTGGGCAGAAAGCCATGGATATTTTCACTAAATATACTACCGTGAGCCTACATCCTAATAGGCGATGTGCATGTCTCACTGCGCATGTCTATTGCAGTGCATGCTGGGATGGGGTGGGTTCTGTTGAAATCTGATATACAAATATCTGCCAACATTTTTATCGAAAATTGAAAGAATGTTTACACCAATATCATAGCTTTTATCAATGATCTATGAAAACCAAATGCATCATGGAAAAGATGGAGGTTCGTGTTATGGAAACATGTAAATCACATGGTTATCGACATTAGATCGTTGATAAATATCCCATGCTGAACATGACATGTTTTCTATAGATTTTATATTGTACCATTACTCCCATGATTCCATGTGAATCAAGATTCAAAATGGCGGCTATGCAACTCCCCTATTACCTCAACTGTATAATCACTGCCAATGTACAATGTACTTGCATTACTGCAATATATCTTGTAATGTCTGATGATTGCTTAATAAACATAACACAATTTTTAAAAAAATCCATGGTCCTGGTTGATTATCATTAGAACTGCAGCAGATATACCATTGGGCTCAATTACTTAAAAAGAGGGAGGGAACAAAAGAAACACTGCAGCAAATGGCTTCTCTCAAGTTGACATTGACCATTGACTTGTATGTTTCATGTGAGTTCATCAGCCGAAGACTAAATATTTTAGTTTTCTGAGTAGCAATAAGTTGTCCTAATGGAATGAGCGCTGCTTTCCTCTAAATGTTAGTTGCTATCTAAAACACCATCCTTAGGGAGTTTTGCTCTAGAGGTGAATGATTATGTGGGTCAGATTTTCAGAAAATGTACAATCCACCTTGACCATTATTCTCAAATAACCAAAATTTCAGACGAAAATAAAGTCATCATACAGTTCAACCTAACAAAACAGATTGCTGGAATCAATACAATGCTGAATATACTCAAATTTACCTAGTGTATAGCTGCGAATTGTACATTTTCTGAAAATCTGACCCATGAACAATGTGTTACAATTGCATAATACATGTAGTGATGACACCTACCAAATGTCTATATTTGATTTCATTTGAAACAAGGTTTCAGCGGTTACCATACAGTGAAAAAATATGTTCTCCAATTTATGTTTTTCAATATGAGTGATTGGTAGGTATATAAGCTGGATTGTATACCTTTTTGCTTGTCTTTTTTCCTTCTTCCAATATTGTAATTGTAAGAATAATATAAAGCTAGAGCAATTTCTAGGAAAGGAGGTAGAAAAGAAATGGTAGAAAGAAGGTTTTCTTTGTCCAGAATGTTCTTGGAATTTGTTGTTTTACAAACCACTTTATTCATCTTTAGAGGTCTCTCCCCCCTCTCTGGATGTCGTCGTATGTGGTTTGTGAAGGTATTTGGGGTGGAAATCTGATTTTGAAGCCTTTTCTAAATCGGGATAACCACACTCTATTTATAGCCTGGGAAAGCCCCTGTGAGATACTACGTCATTTCCCACAACCTACGTCCAGGGGGACCTAAAACAGGTATGAAAGTCAGAGAAGAGGGGGAGGGAAAAGAGGGAGAGGGGGATGTGTGGCAATAGAGGGTGACTGTCCGGAGGACGGGTACTTTGCTAGTTGTAAGAATAAAAATCATGTTTGAATGTGGGTATGTATCATTGTTGTCACAATTATGTCACTTGTGGAATATTCATCACCTGAAACAGGTGTAATTGAACAACCTCACTCGGGGACTTGTAAATACATTCAATTTCTTTTTCATAAATTTGAGAATCGTTTTATGAGCTTGTGTAACTGTATGGTATGTATGACATATGATGCATGAAGTTATCTTATAGTCAAAACAAATGACAAACATTGTATCATAGAACTTTATGTACAGGTTTACATCAATATCACGACGAAAATGAAAATATATGATTATTATGAAAAAGTCTTTTATACCCTCATATTGTAATTTTGCAAGAAGAAAGAGATTTTTTGTTCTAAATACTCAACTTATAAGTCTCACAATAACTCTGTATTGATTACTTAATGACGTCATCATTGCTAGGATACCAGCCATTGTTAAGAAAATCAGGCCACAGAATTGTTGATATAACTCCCCCCCCCCCCCCCCAGTGGGGCAATGACATGTTCATACCCTAAACGTTAGTAAATTGTCAATAAATCAGATAAAAGCTATCCAAGACTACTTCTTTCATGGTGTTGATGTTTTATTCCCTTTTAACATTTTATAATTGCTTTCTTTAGAAAACTGTGCAGAAGCATTTGAAGATGGTGACGTGGGGGATGGTGAGAAGATATTATACACGCAATCTGGAAAGAATTTTACTGCATATTGTGACTTTGAAGGACGAAAAGGTTACCTCTTCCTTTCCAAAAGTACTTTCACTGATGATGAAGTGTTGGATCTAAACTTAGATGACCTAAAAACAAGTAATGAGACCGAGACTCCTTTATGTTTTTATAGTTCTAACTCCACCATTAAATGTGGTGTTTTCAAACTTGTGGAGGATGATGAGAGTGGTAATCAGTACCCGACGGTAATGAGGAATGATTGGACCGACTTTGTGGAACCTCAATACACCAGATCTCCATATTATATCTACATTGGCTTCTATGAAAAAGAGCGAGCCAATGATAAAAATAAAATAGCTGGATTTAGGGTGAATGATTCGCAGTGTACTTATGAACCCTGTGATGACCACGAATATAATCACATTACATTATATTCCGGGATTGGGACTGGTGATGCACTAGCTTGGCACCATAACACCTCCCTACTAGACTGTCTGGAAGAAAAGCTTGTACATAGCAACCTATCTGCCCCAGAAGCAGACAATTATAAACTGTATGGTCAGATCGCCTTTGGTGGATGCGGTGCAGCGAGGACAACCGATACAATGAGTGAATGGGACATATATGGCATCCAGATGGTTTTCCCCAGTTCATACAGTAAGTGCACATTTCAGGTCAATGGCCATGGTAAGGTCTCTATACCTGGGTCAGATTTTCAGATAATGTACAATTCATCTTCGCCAATCTTCTCAAATAATCTAAATTTCAGACGGAAATAAAGTTTAAAGCACAGTTCAACCTAAACAAACTGATTGCTAGAACAAATACAATGCCAAAATACTCGAATTTACCTAGTATTGACCAAATTGCAGCCTAATTTAGTAGCAGATTTTACTAAATGTGTACAGCTGCCAATTGTACATTTTCTGAAAATCTGACCGACCTGCATCCTATCATTCTCGATTCTAGCATACATTTTGAAACCACTTCGTTTCCTGAACTATTTAAATACAAGCAAGCTCTACAGGTTTGAGATATTTATTTATCTCTTGAAATATATCAACCCTGAATATGATGGTTCTATAAACGATCACAAACAAATCAAAGTTTAATATACAATTGAGACGTCATAATTGATATAACAAGTTGTTCACAGGTCACATATGAGTCCAGAAGTTTACCATACAATTGTTCTGGTTGCTTATACAATAGCAAAGTTAAGGGAATGATTTGTTTGTGCCCTCCCCTCATTCCTCTCCATCCTTGCCCCCAAAATATTATGGATGTGTTATAAGTGTTGTAACACAAAAGGAAACAGAAAATCTGTGTAGCGTATGAATTGATATTTATGCCTGGTACAGGTATAAGTGACCTTAGATGCAGAGGGTACAGGTGCGGTGGTAACTGGAGCACATGGGGTCAGTCAGTCTCAGGGAGGCTTACCTGCTGGTAAGCCTCCCTGTCTTATCAGGCAGTGTGGCCCGACCAATGCCAGTAATACACGGTGTGACTTTAGCCTCCAAACAAGTAGGAGCTGATGAAATAAATGTTAGGGATGTATACCTAGTGTAGTGATTTCGGCCTAGTGTCTTACTAGTTCACTAACCAAGTTTGAATCTTATCATTCCTAGCGAAGGGAAAGTAAAACCAGGCACACAGTTCTTTAGTATCTCGGGCTTTATTCCGCCACACAAACTATGTCAGATAAACAATATCGCACCCAAAAAAGGCACATCAAGGCAAGAGGTATCTTTGGTACACAGTGATTGTAGATAAAATGCTTGACTAGGTTCTGTGTGAAAACAGGTAATAGTAAACAGGTAATAGCTCCCATACAAGTTATGGTCCCTAACATGACTAGATAGAGGAAACCAGTAATAATGTAATAATTAAGTTCCTTAGCATAGGCAGGTGGTGGGAAGAACGTTGATTTGACAATGCCATTTATTTCATTCTACTGCCAATAAAAAAAGATAAATAAGAAAATGTGATGATCATGAAGAGGATCCAGGCCAGTAGAGCCATGAGGCAAGCTGCAGAGATCATGGCACGGTCTGCCAGAGGTATGGATCGTCATATGTAGATGTGGCTGATGCAGCTACAGGAGAGGCACCCCACCATACAGATGCTGCTTGATGGGTGGTGTTGACCTGTATGACAGGTGAGGCCCTGATGACTGCAGTCAGTGTTGCTGCTGGCAGGATTTTGCTGATCCTGTAGCATGCACCAAGTAGTGAGGCAGATATGTAGAGCAATTGTGCATTTTGTCATGAAAGCATGAAACTTGGACATATTGGTCGTTTGTGAAACAAGAGAAGGAAGAGTTTGTCAATAATTTGTTGAGGGTAGATAGTCTGAACCCTAATCCTGAGCAGCACTGAAGGGAAGCCAGTGGGCAGCAGGGATAACCAATACAAGCCTGCAATTCCCAACACATTTCTGTTATATTCATAATTCATTACAATAATGACCTTGCATTCATAATTGTTTGGGGAGAACTGTGATGTATGAAACATAAATAATTCATGCAATCTTATTATTGCAGCCCATTGTGGAGATCCAGATACACCAGCAAACGCTGTGAAAAATGGGAATGATTATAGTATTGGCAAGGAAGTTCAATGGTCTTGTGTAAATGGTCCAGGTAGTAAAAAGAGGCAGTGTCAAGAAGAAACTGGGTGGAGCGGCTCACCAATAAAGTGTCGTAAGTATAATAAGTAGTTATGATTAGGTATATATACACTTGATAGTATGCCTTCCCCATAGTAATTAGTCACTGCCAGGAGGAATTAAGACAAAAACATAATTTTCCAAACCCATTTTTATCTCATCAGCATAACGGTAATTACCTGCACCTTGATTGACAGACGTTCAGTATAAAAGTAATAATACATCAGTAGGTGTAGCCACCCTTCCTTCCCTTCTGTGTGCTAGTTAGTCATTCTACAGTAGGAAGAGCAGAGAGTAGACCAATGGTGGGTTGAGGGGTGATGCGTGTTCTCCACCAATGTTATACTATTGTGTATACTAGTATATACTGAATTAAAGATACAAACAATGAGTGAATAAGTCAACGATCTGTATGTGTTGATGGTCAGGAGTTAACAGTTTACTCCCCAAAACTGCTCTCCCAGTCACAGTCACTCCCTTATCTGACTGTGGCTCCACCCAGTGGATCCTCCCCTGTAGAACCGAACATAGCAACATAACATACTGCTGTTCTAGCATAAGACCTCCTAAAAAACAATTGAAGGTTGTACTAAACCTCGACTTGCTGTCACTTAACTGATAGCGATATCAATACTTTACAATATTATCATAGACAGAAAGGACTGTGGTCAAAATATTTGAATGTTTTTCAGCTACTAATGCAGTCTTGCCTATTGGTCAGGCCCCTTACACACACACACACACACACCAGCAGTTTTACATGCAATGGTCCCATTTGAGACTTTGGTAGACTGTGCACAAAAGCATTCAATTGGAAGAGTAGTACTCAAAACAAGGAGAAGTTGCCTAGGCCAACTGTATCTTCTGTCTCTTTAATGATTGTAGGCATTACCATTTCAGCACTAGTTGAAAACATGACTATAGCACTGAGAGAGCCAGACCCCAAACAAGGAGAAGATGTTCAAGCCAAATGTAGCTTCACTTTAACTGAGAATTTTCCTGGCTCCACATTGACCTGGCTTCTGAATGATGAGACTTTGGTAGACAGCACAACAATAGAGATACACAACACCCACTCTGGGGCTGTCTACATCTCCCACCTCGTCTGGAAAACCATTAATCCAAAGCACAGCGGTAAGTCTTACTTTAAGTATAAATTCATATACTACTATTAACTGTTCATTTTATCACAATACCATCAGGCCCATTAACACTTTTCTTTCCCCAGATCTATTTTTGGGGCAGCATTTTCTACATGAGGTCAATGTACTTCATCCACTTATCAACTCATCCACTATTAGCATGATAAGTTACACAATAGCAATATCCATTAGCACGATAAGCTACACCAACAAGTTATACCGATAACAGTGCCTCTTGGAGTAACCAATATCCTGGCTACAGTTGATATGGAAAGTTAACAGGAGGTTTATTGGGAGGCTCCAAATAAAATGTTTGATTTTATTACACATCAAAATGCATGTGACCATCATAAGATATTAAACAGATAAGTCACCGAGGACTGGAAGATCAGGGTTTTGTCCTAATTATTTGTGTTATTTCGCCAAATCTTTCATAGGAAACACTACACCACATATTTTATATGAATATTGCACTATATTTTTTAGGGTGCCTTCTCTGCCAGCTTGATATACCAGAACAGACAGTCACACATCCAGTTGTACAGAATATATCCCTCCATATCCTCTCTAAACCAACAGTGCTTCTGCCATACAGGAGCAGGGCCATACCCTATGGAGGCAGCCTCAACCTCACCTGTACATCTACTGTGGTCAGCACTGGACATCCTGCTGACCATCTACCTGCCAACATGACCTGGTATGTTGAGGACAGGCCTAGCATTCCTACATCATCCACAACAGGTAAGACTGAGTTAAACAAGGTGCACAGATAAGATGAAATAAATTACAAATAAGATGAATAAAAATGAGGAAGACAAGAATACAACCTTTTTGATCCAGCTACAAAAGACTAATGCAAATGTAGCAACCCTAATTAAATCAATGGTTAAAAAAACAATACATGAATGTAAACACCCCATAGGATCTGCCAGAAATTATCTAAAAATGACGACTTGATGAATTTATTTCAGACATGGCCACAAACACCACTTGCTTTGCCGGAGGCCTGTGTGAGAGCCACATCAGCCTGTACAACATTGCTGGAGATGTGACCATCAGTTGTCAGGCAAAGAATCCGGCCGGCCTGAGTGATGCCTCAACCAAAGTCTTTACATACCCCACTGGTAGCTAGATGGTCCGAAGTCACCAAGTTTCTTTTGGAAGTCTTGATTGAAAAACATATTTAGAGCTTTGGGTCTGGGTGGTGATATAAATATGGGTCAGATTTTCAGAAAATGTACAATCGTCCGGTCTACAAATTTGGTAACTTCTGCTAAATTAGACTGGAATATTTTAAATGCTATTCATATGCAAGTAGAAGGTAAGGGAGGCTTAGAGAAAACAAAGGACGATAAACAAAGGATCTAATGGCTTTAGTCCCCTTTTGTTGGGCTGTTACTATCATTAACAACACATTATAGGAATGATTTCGAAGCAAAATCAACCAGTAGAAAGCCATGGTCTTGCCATTTTTAGCAGTAAATATTGTTTTGTATTTTCGTTGATGTAAGCGGTCAGCCGGAAATGGAAGTCCAACACTAGTACCACTTGTCTGTATGTGTATAACTGTCCTGGCCAGCCCAACACTAGTACCACTTGTCTGTATGTGTATAACTATCCCGGCCAGCCCAACACTAGTACCACTTGTCTGCATGTGTATAACTGTCCCGGCCAGCCCAACACTAGTACCACTTGTCTGTATGTGTATAACTGTCCCGGCCAGCCCAACACTAGTACCACTTGTCTGTATGTGTATAACTGTCCCGGCCAGCCCAACACTAGTACCACTTGTCTGTATGTGTATAACTGTCCCGGCCAGCCCAACACTAGTACCACTTGTCTGTATGTGTATAACTGTCCCGGCCAGCCCAACACTAGTACCACTTGTCTGTATGTGTATAACTGTCCCGGCCAGCCCAACAAACGGGGACTAATCCGACACAAGCTAGACTTCACCATTATGATCAATCAAAAAGTCTGGTTACTGGTATTATCTAGTAGTTATGCAATAGAGGGGGGTGAAGGATGCCATCTGAGTAGCATACTGGCTACCATAAAGTGATAATAATATTGGTATACCTATTCATAACATCTGAGAGATATATGTGATCCGTTTTAGGAAAATGAGTCATAAGTCGCAAAATATGGATTTTGAGATATCATCATATTTGAAAAGAGGAGATCAAGCCGATTCTAATGATAATAAACACTAGGACACCAAATATATATTTCTATATTTTAAGTTTGATATTTTTATTTTTGAAAAAAAAAGTTTGCAAGTTTCTGGATGGGTAATTACCAGTAAAGTAATTAAATAGACTCCATACAAAGATCTTCAAAACGCAGGGATATATTTAATACAACATCCTGAAATTTGTTACATGGATTTATATGACTATAAGTGCTAAACCCTATAACGACTTATGACTCATTTTCCTGAAACACATCACATATGGTTTAATTGTTCTCCAACAGGAACACTAATATGTCCAATGGAACATAGGGATGGACATGTGTGGCCTGATACACGTGAGTCTGATGTGGCAGAGGCTCTGTGTAATTCATCTTCAGGTAATATCTTTCCCGAACCTAATACAGCTTGGCCTTTTTTATTGAACTGGTTTCTTTCTAATGATTAAAATCACATTTAGTAAGTTCTGCTAAATTACACTTAATTTAGCCAATACTAGGTATGTCCAAGTATATTTGGATATGCATTGATTTTAGCAATGTGTTTGGTTATGCCCAACTTTATTTTGAACCTCTTTTTAGTCTTAAATATTGATAATTTGAGAGATTTGGCGAAGGTGAATTGTGCATTATCTTGCGACTTAACCCACATAGTTTAACTAAAAAGAACTAATGAATTAATGTCCTAATCTCTTTGTTGTGCCATGCTACAAAATATTAGACATGTGGGTGGGACAAGTGTAGTTACACAGGTCATTATATTTGCAGCTGTTAGAAGGGAATTTGTGTGCTTCTGTCCCAGTTCTGAAAGAGCAGTGTACAACATAGCCCTGTGCATGACCATAGTTTGGTGTGACAAGGGTAGAACCATATTTGGTAGCTCTTTGATAGATGGTACAGCACTAGATGTGTAATGGTGAGACTAGGGTTATTAGGATTCTCCCTCACAGCTGGGTTCTACTGGCCGGCTACTACTCCCGCTACTACTCCCACTACTACTCCTGCTACTACTCCTGTTTCTTTGATCCCGCTACTTTTAGAAGCGGGGGCAAGTATAGGGAGGTAGCCCCTTTAATTAAAACATGTTTGATTTAAAACTGCTACTTCCCCTTACGTCTAAAGTAGCAGGAGCAAAGAAACGGCAGTAGTAGCGGGAGAAGTAGCGTGGCAGTGGAACCCAGGCTTAAAGGCAACCACCAGTCTTTGCGACCTTGGCTCACAACACATGCATTAATTTATCTACTCTGCTTTCTTGATTATCTCTCCAGAAATGGTGACCAGACCATGCCAGGAAGGAGGTGTCTGGGGAGACATTGACAACTCATTCTGTGTAGATGAAGACATTGTGGACATTCTCCACCGGGTATGGTTTATCACAGCATGATTTGGTGTATGTTAGGCACTGGCAATTAATATTGTAATGAATCATATTTAATAAATTGCACCACATGTAAGCCATCAATTGTTCCTTTTAGTAATCAAGACCATTTGAGATGTGTTTCAGGAAAATGAGTCATAAGTCGCAAAATTGATATTTTTTAAAGTGTTTTATTCACAAGATCACATTATTGGAATGTTCTAATTTTTTAAGGGTTGATAACTCATGGAAACATCAATCTATGTATCAAATATCAGGACAATCTATTTAATATATCCTTTCATTTTAAAGGTCCTCATATGGACTACATTTAGTTACTTTACTGTTTATTGATCCCAAGAAATATGGGAAACTTTTTTTTTCAAAAACGAAAATATCAAACTTAAAATCTAGAAATACTTATTAGATTATTAGACTGTTTACTATCATTGGAATCGGCTTGATCTCATCTTTACAAATATAATGGTGTCTCAAAATCTTTTTTTTGTGACTTATGACTCATTTTCCTAAAACACATCTCATTTCATAAATATCAAAAGTCTGGTTTTACTAAAACAGATAGTTCTTGTTATGCAACCGGTTTCTTATTAGGTTATATGTATACCTTTGTACTACATATATATGAATTCTTACATGCACAGATAGCTGACATGGAGGAAGGTATAGGAGTGAGTGTGAATAAGAGCAGCTCTTTGGTTAGTGACCTGGAGCAGGTCATCCAGAACAAGACCCAGGCAGGGTCAGTAGCACCGGGGAACATCAACGCTGCAGTAGATGCGCTGGACAGGTTGGCGGCTATACACACATCACTTGAGGCTGCCCCGCATTATGAGGAAGTAAAGGTAAACTATATTCACTACACCAGATCTGCAGAGTAGGTCTAATGAACTAGTATAGTATATCATTAGTCACCCATTTACACTATGCAGATATCAATGAATTTGACCGCCCCACATTATGAGGAAGTAAAGGTAAGCTATATTCCCCAGGTAGGGCAAGTGTTATGAACTAGTATACTACATTATCAATGAATCATACATAGTATAACCCCAACAGTTTGGAATCACACATCAGTTAAGAATCACAAATGAGATTGCTAGAAACACTACCCACGTTTAGACAAAAGTGGTCTTAGCCAGCATGTGTATCGTCCTGAGGCTTTAATCTTTACAAATCCCGAAATTCATATTCACAAAATTCATATTTCTGACATATATCTGGATCAAAGCAAAAAACAATTGTATATAATTTATCTTATTCCTTGTTAAAGAGATAAACCACTGTTCTCCGCACTGCTGCAGGCGGGAGTTAAAGGAACTAATGCATGAAAAATAAGGATTAACAGTAATTTTTTCAAACTTTGTCTTGAGAAAGTACATGGTTAGAGGATAACAAAAAGCAAAAAAAAATGGATCTCAGCATATTTTTTTTCTTTCTAGAGACCAGCAAAGTTTAGTATTGAAGTATGTGGGAAAAATGGATATTTTCTCAGTTTTTCCAAGATTTCAGACAGACAAATAACATTTTTCAATTGAAATGTCTTCTAAACATAACCACTATAGATGTTTGCCCTCATGTATGAAAGAACAGGGTATCAACATATTTTGAAATATATTATTTAGCATTGAAAATCTTCAATATTCCTGTTTTTAACTCACCGCCATGCAGATTCAGTTGAATAACTTTTTTAAAAGGTCGGTGACCCCCATTTTTTATTGCTTGAAAGGGTAAAGCAATATGTTAGCTATGTTTATAGAGATTTTTAGGAGAAAGTTATTTTCAATTTTTTTTTTATACTGAAAAAACGAAAAAATTGTCCTTTTCTCATAGACTTCTATAGTGAACAACCATAAATTTTGAGGCTCCCTAAAATGAAAACTAACCTGGTGACATATTCTTTTTATTGGCTTTTTGAATTCACATAACCTTGTTCTTTCACGAGGCAAAGTTTAAACAAAATGTTATTTTCAGTTTTATTCCCAGTTGAACTGTGGTTTATCTCTTTAAACTGCATGACATAAATCTATAAAAAAGACTTGCTTCTCCAGCTAGTGAACAGACAAAGAGTACACACAAAGAGTGAATACAATATACATGATGATCTTCCAGCCATCAGGTCTCACTAGGACAGTTCTAATAGATTCATTTCCCCCTAACAGGGTGCAGCGGGTGTTTGCAGCATGCTTACTAATACCAACAACAAAGAGGGATGGTCAAAGCTCCTGGATGTAAGTTCATTTATTGATGATGTTTGCCAATCGATTGATTTTCTTATGGGTAATGGAATGAGATTACTCTCTTTAGATGGGTATTGGTATTTCTAATGTAATATGGATTGCCTGTAGGCATTAAGCGTCCTACTGCGTGGGGGTGCCTTTTGGCAATACATGTCCTACCTTATAGGCGTCCCTTTTGACATTAGACATCCTATTGCATGGGAGTGCCTTTTGGCATTATACGTCCTGCCGCATGGAAGGGCCTGAAGACAAAACATGACCCTGTTTGTTAATGCCATACACGGCATGAATGCATTGATTACATTTTTATTTAATTAGAGGGCCACATGGTTGTCCCTTTAAGCACAAACCATGTGCTTTGTGCATCCTCTATCTTCAGGAGAGCAACTAGTTCCTGAAAAATGTACTTCATAAATTAGTGTATCCTTTTGACATCTTTCAGAGAGAACCTTTCAAAGCAGTGTCAATAATGGTTATTTTCGAACTCTACTCCGATGCTATAGCCAAAGGGAAAAACACTGATCTTGTTGTGCCTACGGAGAACATTAGTGAGCTACATCTCTTCTTGATCATGATATAATTTCTTGCCACACTTGGTATCGTCCATGTTGTGCTAACAATATTATAGAAAAACTTGTTCTAATTGTTCTTCATGGGGCTACACCACCTCTGTCACTTTTACTCATGCCTACTGCATTTGTATTTATTTCCAGTGTTCATGTCCAAGAATTGGACAAGTAGTAATGGAGATATCATTTACCCCAAAAGTGAAGATGATGATACGCTGGATAGAATTTTCATCTCTAATGAAACTTTAGCCCAAATTTTATCAGGTAATACAAGACTTTAGGCTTTCCTAAGATTGCAGCTGTCCTTAATCCTGAACTCCCACTTTTCCATGCTATTATGCTTTTCCATGCTATTATGCTCTTTCATGCAGATTTTCAGAAAATGTTACACTGTATTTTAAAGCTCATTTTTGTCCTAAATGTGGGTTATTTGAGAGGATTGGTGAAGGCGAATTGTACATTTTCAGAAAATCTCACCCATATATCATTTCCCTCATTAGTTATATGTAAATGATACCTGTGTTTTCTGTTAAAAGATATGGATGTAGATGATATGGTTATATCAACCACCCAGTACAAAACATTGAGTTCCATTCTACCCTTGAATGAGTGAGTACCAAATGTGTTAATAGTATTTCTTTTAACATATCACTGCATCAGAAAACATACTTCACCTTACACCAGAATTTAATTCAGAATCATTTTTGATAAAACACTATTTTCTACAGACAGGAAACAATATCTTCACACATTCTATCAGTCCATGTGGTAAACAACACAGGGAAGAAGGCATTTCAGACTAAGGTTCAGCTTTACTTTGGTGTGACCCAGGCAAATGTACGTAATACATTTCATCAATTTTGGTTACGCTGGTATTCTTATGAAACTCAGGGAAATTTACGAAAAAAACCCCCTGAATTATCTGAAAAAAACTATAATAAAGTCATTGTTTACATCATTATCAAATAAATGTGGCCTGTCATGAATCTGACACTGTCCCGGGTGTATGGTTTTATCAATTCTTTATTTTTATCCTCTCCATTATTACTGAACGCTTGCTGTGAAATAACCAAGCGGTTAATGATTATTACTTTATTTGTAGAATTTTCTATTTATTTTTCTAAGAATCTTTTCTATAATTGTTTAAAGCAGCTTTTCTGTGAATAGTGTACCTGTTGCATAATGTCTGGCAGAATAAAAATCTTAAAACAACCTAGTAGATGTTCATAAGGATATAACCTGAGGGTTGAAGCACGCCTACCTATCCATTAGTGCATACCCTGAGGGTGCAGCAACCCTACCTAAATGTAAACCCTTAGGGACGGCTCATGCTTTTTTTTTTTTTTTGCACGAATTTTATTCAGGAAATAGAGCATGGCAACTGCCTATGCTGGATATTTTATTACGGCTAGGGGAACCCTATATTCCGCCGCATCCTGAAAGTCACAATTACATTTCGACATAATCTCAGTGCTTGATTAGTTAATTTTCATTTCAGGAATCAGCCGAGCTTTTGTAATGAACTCTTTACTTAAATTATTTACCTTGATAATTAACATAATTCAAAAAGTACTAATTTCTTTTCCTATTTAATTATATATTTGTATAATTCATGTAGCATTCTATTTCAAGATTGGGTTCTCAGTTATACAGAAAGGGCTTAGCCCACTCTTTCATCTTGCATGTTTGTCAGATATCTGATTAATCTACTTTCTGTCCTGGATCACAATAACCTTAATTTGTGATATGTTTCAGGAAAATGAGTCATAAGTCGCAAAAATGATATTTTTCAAAGTATTGAAAAAATATGGAAATACTTATTAGAATATTGGACTGTTTACTATTATTGGAATCAGCTTGATCTCCTCTTTTCAGATATGATGATATCTCAAAATTTATATTTTGCGACTTATGACTCATTTTCCTAAAACGGGTCACATTTGAACTTAATTTGAACTAAATGCTGACAGGGAGCTTCTGGTGGAGATAATCGATGTGGTTACTGGGAATTTACTCACAGCAATTACAGCAATTATAGTATGTAAGTACAGAAATATGCTCAATGGGCAACATACACTTTTCCTCAATAGGGGATTTGCATGTCTCACTGCGCATGTCTACTGCAGTGCATGCTGGGATGGATTGTGTAGAAATCTGACGTACAAACATTTGGCAACATTTTCATCAAAAATTGCAAGAATGTTTTTACCTATATTTGAGCTTGTCTTAATGATCTATGAAAGCCAAATGCATGATGGGAAAGATAAGGACTTGTGTCATGGAAACTTGCATCACAAATGGATATTGACATTGGAGAATGGATAAATAGTCCATGTTGAACATGGCATGTTTTCTATAGGTTTTAGACTTACTATTAGTCCCATAATTCCATGCGAATCAAGATTCAAAATGGCAACTATGCAAATTCCCCATTTAGGTAAATAGGTTTTAACAAGTCTCCTTCAACCAGTTTAGTGTGGTTGGTTCATAACATTCACATTAACACTTTATTCCATCAGTACATTTTGAATACTTCATCAAATTCATTTTACCACTTACATCCAGGGGGCGTTGGTCTACAGAGGGTTGTAGCCCAGCTTTTTCCAACCAGTCACAAGTTGTCTGTGAGTGTGATCACCTGACCAACTTTGCCATCCTTGTCTCTCCACAGGCACAGGTGAGGGATTATATATATTAAGTGAACAGTTTGTGGTGTAATTAACTTCGTGACATCATCAGAAAATGTTAAATATAAGAAGGATGATACATATTTGGGTGTAAATGTATTGAAATATATTGTATGAAACTTTTGCTCAAAGTAGATCTACTTGCCCTGTCACAATGCTATTCAACCAGAAGTTTCACTTCCTAATTAAAGTTAGGTCCCTACATATGGGTCAGATTTTCAGAAAATGTACCATTCAACTTCGCAAATCTTCTCAAATAACCCAAATTTCAGACGAAAATAAAGTTCAAAATACAGTTCAACCTAACCAAACAGATTGCTATAATCAATGCAATGCTGAATATACTCAAATTTACCTAGTATTGGCCAAATTGCAGCAGAATTTAGCAGCATTTACTAAATATATATAGCTCCCAATTGTACATGTTCTGAAAATCTCACCCATATGGGAAAGTTAAATAGTTGCATCCAAAATTATTAAATTTGCTTTGTAATTGGCCACCAAAACATTTAGTAATATTACACAATGGTGAATAATGAATCAATATTACATTTAATTACAATTTCAAAATCTTATATTGTGTGATGAATGATTATATTTAAATGAATGGTATTTGTATGTGATCGCTTACTCTCAGCCTTCATGGTCTCCTCAAAGACTAGATGTATATTTGTATGTTTTCAGCAAAGCAAACTTCTGACGTACATCAGCTACATTGGTTGTTTCCTGTCAGTGCTTTCTCTCCTGGTGACTATCTTTGTCTATGCATTCAGCTGGAGGTAAGTGACCAATCTAATAATAAGTGTGAAATAATGCTTACAATTTTATTATGAATTCCTGATACATATTCGCACATGAGTGATGATATACTTTTGAGGCTAAAGTGGTCCGGCCACTGTGGACAAAACATAGTCGATGTAAAGAAAATGCAAAGACAATGTAATTGCCAGCGATGCCTGTCGATGAGGAGGGTTATCAGTGGCTGCATCATCTTGGCATCGACAATAGGTAAAAAATTGGCAAATATGTAACTAATTTTCTTGCTTTTACATATGGAAATGCAAATGCAATGCATTGCGACGGCGATAACCACAATTGACAATGCACTGATGCAAAATCACATCGGCGGGAAATATCAAACATGTTTGATCTTCATACCCTTGTCAATGCAATTTTCACATGCCCCACTCATCGCTTGTCATTGCTTGCTGTTGCCTAAGAGACAGCGATAACAAGTCGATGTAGAGAAACTGCATTAAATTTGACAAAGTTGTCATCAACTAGCTCATCGCCAACAATTTTATCGACAGTGGCCAGACTGCTTAAAATTGGTAGCTAGATTTTTTAACCTACTGCAAGCATGAGTGAGTGCAGACCTTACACTTGAGATGCTTGTGCTTGTCTTTGGTTCAAATTATAGTCATAAAATCAGAGATCTGCAAAGAACCTGTATATTAAATATTTATAGACTGAATACAGTTGATGTAAAAACAAAAAAAAACAAAAAAACCTGTATATTAGTTGAAAATATATTGCGTCAGTTCAACTCCAATTTCGTTTTGTAGGATTTCTGGTTTGAGGTATTCTATTCCGTTTTACAAACAGTTTTGAAAGAATTTAAATCATCAAACATTCATTTTTACATATCCTACCACTCATAATAATTCTGATATACATGTATCTCGTACAATCCACAGTAGTACACCCACAGACGTTTCCTCTATTCCTCTAAAGGCACAGAGTCTAAAGTTGCTATATTTTGCAGTAAGCTGAAGGTTGTGCTGAACGAGAACATGACCCGCCCTGTAATGCTTGTTATACTGTGTGCTGTTCTAGCTCTGGCAGATATCATCTTTCTCACATGTGTACAGCTGGTTGACTACAAGGTAACTATTGGTTTAATGGAGGCAATTATGTTCATTATTAGTGCAGTAACATCTTGATTACATGTATCCAGTAGATAGACTAATCATTCATTGTTAGATAGTTAGCCCAACTAGTTCATCCACTAATATATAGATATTTTCATTGGTACTTTTTATTCTTGTCAGTATCAACACTTAGTGACTTACTAGTGGTTGGTTAACATTGTGTGTGCTGTTCTAGCCCTGGCAGATGTCATCTTTCTCACATGTGTACAGCTTGTTGACTATAAGGTACCAAAACACATCTGCAATAAAGATGTCCTTGCTTTCCCGAAGATTTAAATTGGTCATCCTCACCATGCCTTTTCTTACAACAGATGTATGATTAATTGATTGATACAAATCTATTGCCAATATAAATTAGACAATCAAGATGATCTACTCATGTGTTGTTACCAACAATCAGGACTATGTACACATGTATGATATAATGTATACTAGATTTATTTCCTTCCTTAAAAACTAGGATGGAATCACACATATTGGAATGGGCTTTTATTCGTTCAAGAGACAAAAATAACATTGATAGTAGAAACACAAGCTTAAGGAGGTTGAAGTTGGGGGGACTTAAAGTCACATATCCTTTTAAAATCGTATCCTTTCCCCCTCCCAACGCTTTGGAATCAGCTTTCAAACAAAGTCCAACTCACAAAAACAAGACAAGAATTCAGGAGCTATTTAAGCAATGGTTATATGAGTTTGACTATTTTTTTAATCAGAACGTGGTAGAACATCTATGACACATTACAAACACATTTACAACACATTTGTCACGTGTTTTAGGAAAATGAGTCATAAGTCGCAAAGAATAGATTTTGAGATACCATTATATTTGAAAAGATTAGATCAAGCCGATTCCAAGGATAGTAAACAGTCTAATACTCTAATAAGCATTTCTAGATTTTAAATTTGATGTTTTTGAAAAAAAAGTTTCCAATATTTCTTGGGGTCAATAAACAGTAAAGTAACTAAATGTAGTCCATATGAGGACATTCAAAACGAAAGGATATATTACATAGATTGTTCTTAAATTTAATACATCGATTGATATAGCTATAAGTAATCAACCCACCAAAAATTAGAACATTCCAATAATGAAATCCTGTGAAAAAACACTTTGGAAAATATCAATTTTGCGACTCATGACTCATTTTCCTGAAACACATCACATTTTGGCCTATATATGTAGCACCATGATCGAATATCTCATTATCCCTGAAGAAGCCCACCAATTAGGGTGAAACATTGGAATAAAATGAAACTTTCCAAGATGACGACTTGAGTGATATTCCATCAACAACGTCTTTATATAATATACAGGAACAATAAGCGTTATTGCCAACTTTTGTTTCACAATCAAATTTATTCATTTTATCATTAAATTTACCGTTTAACGTTTCTTTATTTGACAATAAATCATACTATTTGTATAATACATCTACAAAAACTAGATGTTACTGCATATTGTACTGCTTCACCATAATACAATCTCTTCGACCCTGTACAGGTTGCATGTCTGGTGGTGGCTGCTGCCCTGCATTTCCTTTTCCTCACCACATTTGGGATCATGTTCATGTTCAGCATCTTCCTCTTCGCCAAGCTGCTTATCACGTCTCAGATGATGCAACCAGACAGCAGCAGGCAGCTCAAGTTCCTTCTGCTTCTAGCTTTTGGTAACTACTTTATTACTCTCTGTGCTTAGTAAGTTACTGGAGATAGTAGAACTCATTTAATTGAAAATTATTTTTTTCTGATTTAAGACGTGAGGATTTGAGGAGCAAGCGTTTCTTTAGGTGACTAGTTAACCTTGTGATGAATTTGCAGGTTTCCCACTATTGATAGTCACCACAACTCTTGGCCTTGCTGGTCTGGATGGATACACAAGTGAGCGCTAGTAAGTGCTGCTTTAAATATTAGACGCGATTTGATCAGATTTTGGGATGTTTTTTCTTACTTGTAGACCATGTTTTATCAACGGAAGTACCCTCGAGGTAGTGTGGCGCAACCTATAGTATTTGGCGATGTCAGAATGTAAACTTCTGGTTCATATTTGCACTCAATTCCTGTTTCGCAAGGCATATTTGATTGAAATAAATATTTGTACTGGTTGGTAAACCTTCTATTTTGGTATTAATAAGTTGATCTGATCAAGTCCCGTCTAAAAGCACTTTTACCTTTGGTTTGCTGTTACCCTCGGTGGCTGTGTGGTCATGGACACTCTCAGGCAAGCCCCTGAGTGTCCATGACCACACAGACCACAACAAACCAACACACCTCGGGGTAATAATGCTTTGGTAGAATATACGCAATATGGATTGATGGAACTTATTGATTTGAATCAATTTGAACACATTCATAGCTTTAATCAATTAAATCCTTAGTTTAAAAAGATATCAAGTAAGTTCTTGGTAAATATTTGGATTGTACCCTTGTCCGTTCTGTAAGAAATATTATGATTTATAATCATTATTTTTTATCTGTTATTATACACAAGATTTGTTTTATTCCTAATAATTTGTTCAAAGATATATTGAACATAATAAAATTTATGAGAAATTGTCATTCATTAAGTTGGCTGCAAGTCTGATAATTCAGTACTTATCTTGATGCTATGAATGATTGTAGTTGCTGGTTAGCTGTGGAGAATGGTGTCATCTATGCCTTTGTTGGTCCTGTCATCTTCGTTATTATAGTGAGTAATGTTGGGTTCCTTACATATTTAGCACTTATTGGGCACACATGGCGCATAAGTAAAGAACAAGATGGTAGATCAAGTTCTTTACTTAGGCGTGCATGCAGAAAAAAAGTCCTATAAGTAGATTATTGTACATGCCTAATTTTGCATGTAAAAAGTACAGATAATAATATGATTTACCATATCTGGTTTTCTTACAAATGGAATATAACTAGAAACAGGTGAAACAATCTAGGAAGAAAGCACTTGCCTTGGCAAACTTGTGTTGGCAATCTTGCGTCACCAAAGTTGCATTGGCATGACAACGTGCCGGTACTGTACTAGTCCATTACTGCATTATACAAGTAATGAACAGCTGTCAGGGCCTCAGTAGTGAATGCATGTATAATAATGACAAATACATTGCTTTTAAAATCATATAGCCTGTGGCGAATACGATTAGGAGAAGGATATATTTCCATTATGTTTCCATTTTGTTAATTTTGTGGCCAAAGAAAAAACATGAAAACATGGACAGGATTACGAGGAGGGTTGTACAGGTTTTTGTACAAACATAATACAGATTTTGACGGGTCAGGAATGAGCTGAGTATTGAGAATAGCAAAGGTTGTTATTATGCTTTTCACATCAATGTTAATTTTGTTTCATTGTGTTCTCAGGTGAATATTATCATCCTGGTGGTGATTCTAGTGACGAGTGCTCAGTCCAACGGTAGAATGAAGTCCCAGGGGCAGGCTGCCAAGACTGCTGCTAATGGCCTCAGGTAGGAACTACCTGTACTATGAGTATTAACCTAGCAAAGTGTTTCTATAAATTGTTTTAAGATCCTACTGGGAAGTATGGTTCTGTACTCTCAGCAATAAATAAACAAGTCAACAGGGCAACTCCTTACCCATCTGTTTATTATCAGTCTGTTAAACGGCCCAGATCCGGATTGTATGGCCAGGGCAATGTAATCCATACGTGGCTACACAAAGGTAGCACAACATAGCAATGAGTACAACAAAGGTGTATGTTGAGATATACAAGATATAGGAATGAAATAAAGTGAATAAACAGATTGAAGGAGTAAGGATAAGAGCATAAGGGGAAAGCAGGGTATTTAGTGATACTCAGGGTATAAATACAGAAAGCATAGGCACTTCTGTTGACATATAGGTGTACCAATCCTTTATCCATGCCTAGCGGATTATAGTAGAACTACTACAGTTCCATATTTTTGTATCAATTACAATGTTGCACTTTTGTCTGGACAGGAGGAATGTATGGAGCATGCTGATGCTGTGCCCCATCATGGGTGTGGGCTGGATATTTGGTGTACTGGCCGTGAGTGACCACACTGTCTGGCTGCAGTATGTCTTCATCATCCTAAACACTCTACAGGTGAGAGGTCACTGCTATCTCTAATGTTTTACATATTTGTGATCCGTTTTAGGAAAATGAGTCATAAGTCGCCAGATATGGATTTTGAGATATCATCATATTTGAAAAGTGGGCATCAAGTCAATTCTAATGAGAGTAAACAGTAGGACACCTAATAAGTATTTCTATATTTTAAGTTTGAAATTTGTATTTTTGAAAACAAAGTATGCAATGTTTCTGGATGGGTAATTACCAATAAATTAACTAAATATACTCCAAACGAAGGCCTTCAAAACGCAAGAATATATTTAAGACAATTTCCTGAAATTTGTTACATGGGTTTATATGACTGTAAGTGCTAAATCCCCTAGAAATCAGAACATTTCGATAAAGAGATCTTGTGAAAAAAAAACTTTGAAAAACATCAATTTTGCGATTTGTGACTCATTTTCCAGACATATTGGCACAACATTAATAATTAATGTTCAAGTAGAGATTCATTGCAAGGACAGTCTCACTAATGCCAAATGCTGAGCGAGTGATTTGTGTGTTCTTTTTAATTTTTAATATGTTCTTCTATTATTCTGCAGGGCGTGTTCATCTTCATATTTCACTGTTTCGTTGACAAATCAGTAAGTTTTGGCCGATCCCTTACTTATTCAATACTACAACTTTGAATAAACTAATCATCCTTACTGCTTGCGACCTTCCAGAGATACCTAAAAACTCAGTACAACCCCGCTTAATGATATATTCTGCTGATTTCATGTAAGAATAAGTGAGATACTGTAACTACTATATAACACTAATATATCTAGCATGTAGTGCTAAAGTTGCACCGAATTGATATCCATGTTTATTGTATTGTATTTCTACTTTGTATGTACCCATGTATAGTTGTATACTCTTCCCTACATACCTATGTTTATAGATAGGTAGGTACTGACAGTACCGATGAGGTATCGGCGACCTCAGTGCATTATATCATATTATATCATATTACATTGTCAAATACATCACCAAGGGTACAAACGAGGTCTTGGTAACCCATGTCTGAAGAATGTGACGTTCTTCAGTTGCATGGTAGCTTTAACGGGGGCAGGTTGTGCGATCGAGTCGTCTATATACATTGTCAAATAGTATAGATCCTTTTCCAAATTTAGGGCTTTTTGGAAGACCTGTATACTTTACAGATAATACTCCTTTTTCCATATGTTACTTCACTATAGTTCATGAGAAAGTAGGGGGAGGGATGGCAGTTGAATCGCTGTCATTGGATGACCGATGCATCTGCTATCTCTCCTTCACTAAAGAAGACACCAGGATGGAGTTGTCTGATTTATGTTAGTAATGTATGAAATCGTAGTATAGAAACTGTATAAAGCCTTAATGGTGTAAATTGGTAAAAGAAGTAAAAGATTAAGTTTGAAAGTTAGTTACAAATGATAATAGTATATGGGATTGAAATTTTTGTCGGCGATTGAAATGTATCACATCATGTGAAATCTTGTCGAATAAACATTTTAAAAAAAAAAAAAATTTCAATTTCTTGTCTCTACCATGTATTACACTTTGTAAACGTTCACGGAAGTAAAAATCTATTATTATTAGTATAACACAAGTAACACATGATTGTGGCAGTTGTCATAGCTGACTGATTGACTGCCTGACACCTGTTCTCCATTAAGCCTTTTCCAAAACTTAAAAGGCTGATGTACTCACTTGATAAGCCTGGAAAATGGGATATGGGTCAGATCTTCAGAATATGTACAAATGGCAGCTGTACACATTTAGTAAATGTGGCCAATTAATACTAGGTAAATCCGAGTATATTCTGCATTGTATTGATTCTAGCAATCTGTTTGGTTAGGTTGAACTGTATTTTGAACCTGATTTTCGTCTGAAATTTGGGTTATTTGAGAGGATTGGTGAAGGCGAATTGTGGATTTTTTGAAAAGCTGACACGTATGCACAGCAACCTAGTACCTGACCACTCTTTTCATGGCCCTGGTCTGGTAGATATGATTGATTGATCACCTCTGTTCATTAATTTCAATGTTCCCAAACGTGATGTGTGACAAGAAAGCAAAAGCAACAGATTCCATTGAATAATGACTTAAAAATCCTTCAATGTTTGAAAAGATAGTTACATATGTTTCTGGATAGATCCTCATCTGTAAGGTAATTAAGTATACTTCTGTAGGATGACCTTAGAAGCACAGAGACATCAAATATATAGTCATGAAGTATGGTACACATGTTCATCTGACCAAGAGCACTGAACATCTAAAGATTCAAAAAAACCCTACCAAGAGATCTCGTCAAAAACTTGAACTTGTTGAATTATGACTCTTTTTCCTGTAACATATTGCAACTGATCAGTGCGTGAATGAAGACATCTGGGAGATTTAGCAACCACAACGCACCAAGACAACACTAACAGGTCCACACATCCACTAACTATTAGTACATTATTACCATTGTGGGGATATCTCGAGAGGCCTGCAATGCAGATGCCCACGGCCTAGCGCCTCTCAAGATATCCCCACAGTGGTAGTAATGTACAAATAGTTAGTGTTGTGTTAGTGCGGTGTGCTTGCTAAATCTCCTTGATAGCTTAAAGCAATGTAGAGGTTAGATTGAATACTAGAGGGAGCCACAGGGGCTACATTTATACACACAATCACTAAGGTTATCTATATAAGCTGATATAATGTGCAATACAAAGCATATTGCACAAAAACATATAAGTATATGTAGTGAATTCTGTCAATAGCAAATGGCTGTAATTGCTAGACGATCACCCAACCCAGGTTCTTTCTCCGATGGCTCCAGATCTTGACGAAGGCAAAGAATAACACTAACATGGAACAGCTCTTAATTGGGATTTATTGCCACCCACGACCCAACTGCAAGTCATGCCTGTCCTCCTGAACTAAAAAGGGTATCGCACCAGGCAAACATTATCCGTACACATAATACATAAGAACAGGTTGTACGGGTATACAGTGAAAGGTTATACATAAAACACATTCTGTTGTAGTTGAATACATTATAAGAATCCTGTAAGTGGGTGATAATAGTAAAACACAGTTGTCTTTGAACTAGTACAAATCTGAAAGCTCAAATGGTGTTCAGCGAAGCTTTGCCGAAGCACGGAAAAGTCAAGGACACTTGATCATATATACACACTTGACGCAGAGGGCTATTTAAAACCTCTGATCCACTACATATATATGTTTTTGTGCAATACTCTTTGTATTGCACATTATATCAGCTTATATGATTTTTTAATCAGTCCTATCGCTGAGCCCTTAACGTGCCAACATTTCAACCCATGGTTATTATTAATTTAACCATATGTAAACTACACCATTTATGAATGGTCCTAGTCTAAATGACAGTCATTTTATTTTCTTGCCATTTTACTTAGATACCAATGTAGATAACTGTACTTTAGAAAAGGTTACGGCTGGAAGAGCTAGGACCTTCCCAGAGGCCTGTAGACCTGTTTGTCTAACTCATTGTATAATTTGGACAAATAAAAGATTATTGTATTGTATTGTATTCTATTCTATTCTAAAGTTCTAGGCTAATACAAGATAAATATTAGCTATGAATAATATACAAGCAAATAAATATTAACCAAGGGAATTGTGGGGACAGTAACACCGGGTTAGAATTGTCTCAAAGTTTGCTTTAAGCTTTGGAAAAATGTTTTATTTTGCACTTAATTCCACAGGTGAGGAAGGCATGGCAGCTTAAAGTGAAGAAGGGCAACTTCTAATGGTGCATACACCGACATATCCCCAAACAAGTATTTCATACCATCAGTGAAGAACCATAGATTGGATTTTGTTTTTGGAGATGTACCGTGGCCTCTGTAACACATGGATTCCTAGCTCCCTGTCACACACTGCAGGTTCAACTATAATAGCACGTCCAATCTGGCAGTGATCATAATCAAATTCCCTCATAATCTGTTGGATATTGAAGAAAAAATCAACCTCATTGCTCTGTGTAGTTAGACACAGCAGTGGGTGGAAGACCATGTCTTTTCTTCATTGAATTGCTGCCCGTGAACCCATAATCAATCTTCTTCTGCTAATGAATCTCTTTGTTGATCATAGCCAGTGTACTTTGTACCAGTCTACCAATAATTCCAATTGTCATTTGCAAGGATGTTTGATGTTTGCTGTATAAAAATTCTAGATAAAGAAAAAAGAAATCTGTATACCAAAGCTCATCAAATCCATATCAACTCCAATGATATAGGCTCCTATGGTATGTTAGATGCATTATAGCATTATAATATATGTAAACGACAAGGCTTCCCACAAAATGTATTGTGATATTGAATCAAGCTGTAATCATAATGATGCATCAAATTGTGAAACAGAATAAGTTGCAATAAACTAAACATTAATCATCTTTTTTTTTTCTTTTTTTTTGTTTACATTAATCATCTTATTGATAATCAAACAATTTAATTCAGGGAGACCTGCAAGACTTGTATTACTTCACACAAGGTATTGAAGTTAGTACTACTATTTCTTTCTTTATTCCTTTTTTCAAGAATATATGTAAATGTACTTATAATCGGGAATTACAACTGGTACATATAATAATGCCTACATGGTATTTTCATCTGATGCAAGTTGGGATGACAAACACATATGGAATAAACTCACATGAAAATATTATGAACTGACGTCTCATTTTAAAAGAAATATCTAGAGAAGGCCTAGAGAATTTAGTAACAACAATTAAACACAAGTGTGTTGGTAATTTGAACATTGAACCTGACCAGAATAACATGGTGCTATTAAAAATGCATTAATTGTACTGACCAAAATGCCTACAGAAGCCTGTAACAAACTAACAAACTTGGGAAAAGAAAGATGAAATTAGTGTAGAGGCTAGATGGTGGCGGCAGCTGGTGGAAATGAGGATAACTAGACATTCCTTATCAGCAGTTCTCCTGACAACTTGACTATGATTACTTGGCTTATCTCTAACATGTTTGTGAGTGTCATTACCAGCAATAATATACACATAATCACAGCATGAGTGGGTAATACAGATAGCATTTGTGTTTATAGTTTGGCGCTGTATTTCTTAACAGGAAAGGGGGAATGGGGAAGAGGGAAGGGAGGGAAAGACCCAATATTTCGGTAATTTAAGTGTCATAAAATGTCGGATATGTGATATCGAGGGGGGGAGGATTAAAGTCAAGACAGAGGAACTTTCCCCAAAATTGTGGTGAGGGAGGAGGGCCGACCCAAGACATTGTAAAAACCCAAGACATTGTAATAAGCAAACAGAAATTATGTAAAGGAAAATACTACAATTCAGACAATTGAAAGGACAATTTTTAGATTTGCCATACAGGGTGTCATGAATTCTAAAAATGTTGCTCTTAGTCACCTTATTGGTCAATTATTTTATTACCTGGTGAGGTCTGAGCATTACATTATTTGGTCTAATCAAAGAAGTGAGCTAGCATGTAATGTGAACTGATCCAGTGACTGATTAAATATGTGATGTGTTTCAGGAAAATGAGTCATAAGTCGCAAAAAATAGATTTTGAGATACCATTATATTTGAAAAGATGAGATCAATCCGATTGCAATGATAGTAAACAGTCTGATAAAATAAAATAATAAGTATTTCTAGATTTTAAATTTGATATTTTCATTTTTGAAAAAAAGGTTTCCAATATTTCTGGGTGTCAATAAACAGTAAAGAAACCAAATATACTCCATATGAAGACCTTTAAAACCAAAGGATATATTACATAGATCGTCTTGGAATTTGAGACATCGATTGACACGACCATAAGTGACACACTCCCCAAAAATCAGAACATTCCAATAATGTGATCTTGTAAAATAAACACTTTAAAAATTATCAATTTTGCGACTTATTACTCATTTTCCTGAAACACATCACATATGACTGTTTATTGATAGCAATGGCCACTGTGTCAAGGTCGGTATTCCTGATTAGCATAACCAGGGGACTACCCATTAACCTAACATTATGTAACATACTCGTGATATTTTGGGGAGCAAAACTGATTTCAAAAGAGGCCATGGGACACCTTGGACCCTCCCTCTGGGTCCACCACTTATCTTGATATTATATTTTGATTATTAACAGTTGTTAAACTGCAAATGGGTAAACAATTTATTTTCATGAAAACGTTATCAAAGTTGCCCCCAGTTGATTTCAATGAATAGGTTAGTAGAACTATCATATAGCCACAAGTCAAAGTTCCTCTGCATATAAATTTATTTGATACACAATAAATATGACAGTATCACGTACAGTGTTATAAGAAAGTGTTGTCTACATACAAAGGTTTTATGAATGTGCCGGTGCACATTTCCAGAAAATCTGCACAATTGCCAAGCAGAAAGGTGCCTTCTAGCAGGAGTTATAGTTCCAGGAATTCCCGCTAGGAGTCACATGATATTTATAGTTGGAATGTAACTTGATGGTAGTTTTACTGTTGATATGAACTCGCTATCTTGATGGTAGAATTTCGGGTGATAGTTCTCCAGTTCGTAGTTTTCCTGATGATATTTGATAGCTTTTCCATCTCTAGGGTAAACAAGAGTCAAAAGTGAGATAATATATATGGGTCAGATTTTCAGTAAATGGACAATTCAACTTCACCAATCTTCTCAAATAAACCAAATTTCAGACAAAAATAAAGTTCAAACAAAAGATGCAATGTATTGTTCTCAGTTCTTCTTACATTACCCTGGTGTTTTACCAGATAGTTTTATTACTTACATAATTATGTGTTTCAAATCCATGGATTGTGTATACATTACATCCCTGTGATTGTCAAGCGCACATTTCTGGCTAGTTTGCATTCTAGGGCCAAATATGATAGAGTCCCTTCAAATGGAGGGAAAGCCTCTCGCCTCAAATTGCAAAGTGCCATTATGGTTCTATTCAGAGAAAATATCCAAATATCATAATGACCCCATTAGAACAACTAGTCCTAGGCAAGAACAATTATTAACTCAGTGGGAGTCAAATCACTGACATACCACTCTTATCTGATCTGAGAATTTGAACCTAGACTACAAACTTTGATAAAAGAATGGATCCACATTGATGCTCCCCACCCCAGACCACCACACACACATTCAAGAGATATGGGTCAGATCTTCAGGAAATGTACAATTCGCCTTCAACAATCCTCACAAATAACTCACATTTAAGACAGAACTAAGCTTCAAAATGCAGTTTAATATAACAGAACTGTTTACTACAAATCAATCAGATACCAAATATACTCAGATACACCCGGTAATCATCATTTTGCAGCCTAATTTAGAAGAATTTCCTTAATGCGTACAACTGTTAATTGTACATTTTCTGAAAACCTGACCCATATATGCTCTCTAGATCTATCAAAGAATGGAATGGTTTGGATCTTATGTTGCTTATTGTTCCGGGATGTAGTTGTTGGGGGGCGGGGAGAGGTCTTGAGAAATTGTTGACGCCATCCATTTTCAGAGTTGATGAAATAAACTGCCATTAAATTAGGTTCAAAACATATGTGATGCGTTACAGGAAAATATGTCACAAAATATGTCGCAAAATTGATATTTTACAAAATATTCACAATGCTCCAAGACATACATATATATCACATTTCTTTTTAAGAAAAGGGCAAACAAAATTTACATCTCAATTCAAGGTGAGAGAATGGATTTCCTTTGTTTCTCTGAGCCATTTATTCTGTCCCATTCACACCAGATGAACGTGAGGCAGAAGAAGAAGAGATCTTCAAACAGTTCAACCTTCTCAAAACCATGGTAAAAGCCTGATTGTACGACTTATTCCGCCAGCCATAGATGATCGGGTTAATCCAAAGATTAACCCCGTGAGCCAACATACCAAATCTACAGAAAAAATTAAATAAGTTTGGATAAGTGTTGAAATCAACAGCATATGATAATGCAATGGGTATATAGAGGATGAAGTACAATCCAACCACCATGGCCAACATCTTAGTTATTTGTATTTCCATTTTCCGGTTATTCTTCTGTAGAGTTGTTGCATTCTGAATCTGCCGCCTGCCTTTGAGGATGATGAAGCTTGTGCCGGTATAGGCAATAAAGTTAGCTAATGTCAAAGCAAGGAAGATAATTGAGCCAACTGTATAAACTATAGCTTTAGCTGGGCAAGTACCTGCAACCAGTGGATACTTAGGGGAACTAAATGCAAAAATACCCAAAGCTATTCCCACCATCCAGCTGAATATAATCCAAAATATCACAACTTTGATTCCCCATTTATTCCCTTTACCAATAAAAGCCCTAAGTGATAGAAACCTCTCAACCCCCATTATGGCAAATGTTAGAAGCTGAGTGATACTGAGACCGATTTCAAAAGATAACTGAAATAAGCAAAACAAATTGGACAGGGACTGAGAACTTTCTCTGATGAAAGGTGTGAACAGTATGACAGCACCACTGAGTGTATCAGCCAGGGCAAGGGATGCAACCAGATAGTTTGGTGGGGTGTGTAAGAAGGGATATTTAATGGTGACACCTACAGTTGGAGCATTTACTACTATAGCTAAGCCACCCTGGGCTCTTCGACTGAGGACGACCCATTTCACAGGCTCTACACCCGCAAATGCCATTTTCACTGTTGTCTTGAAGATATACTGTGGGGAGATGTGATCTGAAAAAAAGGAAATAAAAGCATTATCAATACTACACTTAAAAAATAGGGCCTAACAAATTGTGGAAAAACATCGGTCAAAATCTGAACTCAAGTTTTGTTCTACTGCTTGTTCTAATACTTTCCAACCCATCTAAAAGTCATTTGACTTGACGATTTGGAGGATTTGGTCAGTGCAGAGAACAGCAATGGCCTTGGACAACCCCTTCCTCCTTACCTGTATTACACCTAAAACAAGAAATATTGGTTTTGATTGTAAGTGTCTTTAGCGCAGTTTTGAGTAAGTATTTTTAATAAGTATAATAGCTATTCTAATACTCATTTCTGCTATCATATTTTTTTATTTAACATATTTATACGGCCATTATGCACTTGTCAATTGCTAACAATTGTCAACAAGGGGGGTTAGTTGGGGTAGGGGCTGGGGTATGGAGGTGTTATGGGGGAGGGGGGTGGTAGGTGACTTCCCATGTGACTGCCCACCCTGTGCAGTCATTTCTGACAGCATATAGAACAGATGGTGAGATGTACTGGTTCCAGTTCAGTCATCCTCCAACTGGCTTCACCCTAGCCCATACAGTATTTGGAACAGCAGGTACAGAGGCATACTGTATACATGCAGATTGCAACCACTATCTATACTTTGTTTGGACAGCAACCATCCCCTATATAATGTTTCCACCAGTGCCCACTCTATACCTTGGTTCCTAAGAGTAAGAGAGTTTGGGTGGTTTTCAGTGTGTATGGGCTTGGCTAGGCAAAGATCTAAAGTAACAAACCTCCTCCAATATATACACATAGAGTGTCACCTTTGAACATGGCAGGGACTTACTACCACCTATATAGTGTTTCAACACTGTCAAGTCAGAACCTGCCTTGCTGAACATGATGGGGGACTCTTCATTCCATGGTACCCTATACTAGATATGCCAAGATCCTTTAGTGTTGGAGGTAGGGTTAGGGTAGGGGTTAGGGTATGGGGTCCCTGGGGGTGAGGGTGGGGAGGGCTCATGGGAGGGGGTTGTTGAGGGGGTTAGGGTTAGGGGTGATGGAGGGGGTTATATGTCACAAGTCTCCTGTAGATATATGCGTGCTCCCCCCCCCCACCCTAAACAAATGTAAAGGAATTTGTATTTTTTCATCGCTGGAGTCTAGGCTCTCTTTTGATGATAGGAAGCCTACTGCCCCCCAATTACTGCCCCTAACCCCCTCCCCCCCACACACTATACAAATTGAATTTTTGTGAAATTCTTTTTTTTCTTTTTCATCAATGGAGTGTATCTAGGCTCTCTTCTGATGATAGGAAGCCTACTGTGCCTACAAATCCTCATAATTGAAATAATTCAATATCTAATAATATTCCCTGGGGGGCTGTGTCTCATCAAGACATGCTTAAGGTGACTCAGTACTGATCTTGTGTATTCAACACATATAGCTCAGTACTGATATATGTGTATTCAATACATATAGCAGGGAATATCAGCATTATGCAGACGAAGTATGTATGTTAAGTCTTGATATAAACATTTCAGATAGAAAATTTTGCTGATTTTTGGTGTGGGAGTTAGTATCTACGATCCCTATACATCCATATTAAATTTCATTAAAATTTATGGAGCCATATGTGTATAAATCAAATATTTATTAAGAATTTTCTCATTTTTAGCCAATTTTCTCATAATTAAATTGTAACACAAAAAAATTGGCCTGGAAATTCATGCTGATTTTTGGTGTGCGAGTTAGTAACTATGATAGCTGTATCCATATAGAATTTCATCAAGATTTATGAAGCCATATATATATATCGTATTTTTATTCTGAATCGAACTCTACATCGTATTCTCCAGAAGTGGACACCATCCTCTCAAATTGAGATCTTCCTGGAGGGTCCAAGATTACAATACTATAAATACCAGTTTTTAGTTGAACATGATATCTAGATGCACCTTTTAAATCCGATTCGGAGATCAAATAACAATCTAATAAAACTCATCCTAGCTCTTAAATCAGATATCTTAATGTTTTACACATATTTCATGTTAAGACACTAATAAGTAGCGCCTAATAAGTAGCGCCTAATGCCACTACTTTCCGACTATTAGATGGTAATGTTCAGTTCAGTGTCAATGTTCTTTATCAGTCGGTATTCATTTGATTATGCTTATTATTTACTAAAGTTCTCAAATAATGAGATTACCACTATGTGAGCTAGGTCCACTATAATCACAAACAACAATTGAATTACTACAAGACAAAACACTTCATATTACAACACTTCAAATACATTGAAGTACAGTATTACTAACAATCACAGTAATAACAATCACATTAATCAGTTAGGAATCAATAAAAGTATAAAAGGTATAAGAGTATGACATATCGATGTATCGATCTTAAACACTAAGGACTTACAGGCCTTTTTTGTAATTGCTGATTTCTATACGTGTAGATAATCAGAAATTTGGATAAATCCATTTTACTATACTCGGGTGTTACTTGAATATCCCCCTTATATAGTCTATTTACTTGCTAAGAATTCATCAAAATCAGCAAAATAACCAGTTTTTAGATAAGTCCTTAGTTGCATTCTCGTCTTAGTTACTTGAATATTTTCAGGAAGATCATTCCATAAATTTGTTAAAACATATACATATGATCGTCTAAAAATTTCATTTTTCGGCTGCGGCACTAACAATTTTTTTCCTTTTGACAATCTTCTCAAACTAATATTCCTTCTATCGACATTTTCTTCTAATCTTGTTCTCATGAAAGCTAAATCTAACAAATGACTGTTTCTCCTAGATGAGAGAGATGGTAAATTTAGTTCCTTATGAATTACTTTTGTACTAGTTAATCTTGGTAACCTAAGAATAATTTTAAAAGCAGAATTTTGCAATGTCTGAAGTTTTTTTAACTGATTTTGTGCCGCCGAACCGTAGAATAAATCGCCATAATCTATAATTGGGAGTACCATTGTTTTATATAACAGCAACAAGGTATCCTTCTCACATGCATTATAGAGTTTTGACATGGCATGAATTTTAGACTTTACCGTGTATACTTTCTTTCTCAAAAATACCTTATAATTTAACCTCTCATCTACCTCCATCCCAAGGAACTTATAGTTTTCGACATTTTCTAGTTCATGATCCCCAATATTGTATTTCACTATAATCTTGGGGTTGCTTTTAGTACGAATTGTGAGTTTCTTACATTTGTTGATATTCAGAGATATTTTATTTACCGCACACCATCTTACTATTCTATTAAGATCTTCTTGTAATTCAAGATTTTGCTGCTGACCCAATTTCCTGTCATTGAACAACACCGTGTCGTCAGCAAAAAGTTGTATATTACTGTCCTTCACCACTCTGTATAGATCATTTATATAAACAATAAACATTAACGGCCCCAGACTAGTGCCTTGAGGCACTCCACATGTAACTGGTTTCAAGGAGGAAAAGGAATCGCCTACCAAAACTCTCTGCGTTCTATCACTCAAATAATTTACAAACCATCTGTGAGCTTTACCTTCAATCCCATAATTTTGTAATTTTGATAATAAAATACTATGATTAACAGTGTCAAAAGCTTTTTTAAAATCCAAAAATATCAAATCAGTCGCTTTCTTTTCATTTAAATTATCATATACTTTACTCAACAGATGGTCTAAGGCATCATTAATTGACCTTCCCTCCCTGAAACCGAACTGCCATTCATTTATAACATTATTACTTTCAAGGTGGTGGGATAATTGCTTCTGAATACAAATCTCAAGTAATTTCGCTGGTAATTTAATACAGGATATTGGTCGATAGTTACCTGGAAGGCCCTTATCACCTTCTTTGAAAAGCGGCGTTACGTTTGCCTGCTTAAAGTCCCTCGGGATGTCTGAGTTCTCTATAGAAAGGTTAAACAAATATACCATCTGCTTCTTCAGAGCCAACAAACATTGTTTAAGTATGCTGGTTGGTAGAAGCCTGATCCCTGAGGATTTATAATTACTAATCTTATTTATGGCCAAAACTACATCGAGTTCTGTAATCATTCTAAACTGAAACTTGTTCTCTAATATATTATCATTAATTATACTGTTCCTTTCCAAGATCATTTCCTCATCTTCTTTTATTTTCTCAGCTAACTCAGGGCCTATTCCGACAAAAAAATCGTTTATGACCTCAGCCGCTTCACTCCCTTTAAGTTTAACACCATCTTTTGATGTTATCTTTATCTCTTCCTTTGAGGATTTATTGTTCGTGGAAAGTAACGGCTTAAGAATCTCCCAGAATTTGTGGGGTTCATTTTGTTTTTCTCTAAGCTGACTTTTGATAAAATTATCTTTGGCCTTTATTACAAGAATATTAACTTTGCACCTCAGCGACCTAGCAGTCTTCCAATCCTCATCCTTCTTTGATTTGTCGGCTACTCTGAAAGCCTTATCTCTGGCCTTACTAGCCAGAATGATCTCTTCATCATACCATCCTGGGGTGACCCGCACCCTTTTAAAATTTCTGATAGGGCACATCCTATCAACATACCTGAAGATATTAGTTTGTATGATGTCCCATGCGACATTAACATCATTCGTTTGAAACAGTTCTTCCCAATTCAAGTCTACTAGAATTTCCTTAAGTAATTTGATGTCTAAAGCTTTTGTATCTCTAGCTACAAAAGATCCAATCTCATATACATTTCGCTCTTTCTTTATCTGGATGAACACTGGTAAATGGTCACTTATGTTTATATTAATTGAGCCATTTGTATTGATCCACTTTCCATTTGTAAAAATATGATCTATAGTAGACGAAGAGGATTTACTAATTCTTGTATTTGTCTTTATTACCTGTTGCAAGTTTAATTTGTTCAACAGACTCCTAAATTTATCTGCTCCTGAAGTTTTACCTTCAGTTATATATTTCTCATCATAATTAAAGTCACCAAGAATAATTAATTCTTTAGTACTATCCACTCTATTTAATATATCTTCAAGTTGATCAAGGGCTTGGGTCAAACCCCCAGATGGCGGACGATAGACATTTACACATATCTTTTCTTTCATAAACTTTTTCTTAAAGCCAAACACTTGCACTTCCATGTGCTCGTTTGAGATTTCAAGATCATTAAAATTCTCGGTAACGTCCAAGGATTTATGTACGTAGGATATCAAACCTCCACCTCTCCTCTTTTTTGCTCGATCCAACCGCACAGTACAGTAACCCTGAATGAATAACTTATTTGTACTATAATGCTTTGTTAACCATGACTCTTGGAAAGATAAAATATGTGGTTCAGTTTCAATAATAAACCTCTCAACTTGTTCGAATTTTGGTACCAAACTTCGTATATTCCAAGAGCTAACTTTCAGACCCTTTAGTTTCCTAAAGTCCTCTACTTCAAGTATTTCACTTTTTTTAGCCATTGTCCCAAGCAATAATCTTATCATTATCTGTAGACAATGATTCTCTGGTTACGAGTAGAGTCTGTTTCACCCTTTCAATTACCGGGGCTCCACAGAGATTTAAACGGCTATTTGGTTGGGTCCCTAAACATGTCGGGTTAGCCCATAACAAACGTTTTACAAACACTAACATGTTACAATAAAATACAATATATATGAATACCAAATGCCATTTTTGTTCAAATCAAATATTAATCAGGAATTTAATTTTTTTCCCAATTTTTCTCATAAATAAGTCGTAATATAGAAAAATTTAGCCTGGAAAGCCATCCTGATTTTTTGTGTATGAGTTAGTAAATACGGTATCTACATTCATATTAAATTTAAAAAATATTCATCAAACAGTATTTTTTTAAAACGCGGATTGTCATCAGTCAAAGTCAATTTTGCTAGTGCCCCATACTGCCACTAGGGGGCTTCCAGGGGGCTAACTCAGGATCTGAGGAAAAAAACATTATCTGATGATAAGTATATATATGTTGAATGTCTGGGTGAAATTTGATGTCTGAATTCATGTCAGAACCATTTTAAACGAATTATGTTAATAAATCACTCAAATGTAGTAAAATTACTCAAATAGGATTCATTATTTCTATCTCCATACTGCCATAGCATGAAAACTAGCCTGGTGACCTATGTTTTTTTTTCACTCAATAATGATTATTTCATGTCAACTATCATTGGTAAAAATTTTAGAAAAATTCATCAATAATCTGAGTCACCTTAAATAATTTGTATTTATGTCCTGCACTTAAGCCCCTGCCTGTCCTATGATAATACAAGGATGATCATTTTATATGATCATATTGATACATTGATGTGAATGCAATTATATTCCATATTTATTATGAATACATATATATATAATTGAATATGAAGCATAGGTGCCCTAAAGACTGTTGTGTCATATTGTGACATAAATTTGACGGTCAAGATATTTAGGCTTAGTTCAGTGAGAATTTAAATATCAAGATAGAAAAAGTCTAAAAAAATGTCCTCTGAAAAAATGTGCCCCAGGGGGGTCGGGGATTTACAGGAATTTCTTGCCCTGGGGGGTCGGGGATTTCATCAAATTTCCCAAAAGGCCAAGGACATTCCCCTACATCCCCGGGGGTGGGGGGGTGGGGGTTGCAATTGACAAGTGCATTAGTGATAAGGATATACAAGGCTCACGGGGGCTAGTATTTAGCATTGTCCATGATTTTCCGCCAGGGGCTGTTAGGTGCAGTCCTACTACTACAGAAGAAAAGGAGTGGTGCATGAGTAAAGGTATTTAGTAATTAGTGTAAGAGGAAAGATGATAGTTGTTAATCTACATGATAGGATCAGTTATTCTGTCTGTCCGTAGCAGTGTATTTGAGTTGTCTGTCATATTGCGTTCAGTCCTGGGAAGTTCCAGTGGTCATGGGATGTTCATTTTAATCTGTGGCTTCCCCCTTGGGTAAGATTGTGTGTGATTTGATTCTGTGTCTGAAATGTTTGCGGCTGTCTATGGTTTTTATGTCTGGGGGTAGTTTGTTCCATGCCTGGGCACCATAGTATTTAGGGGCTCTCTTAAGTGACTCAGTTTTTGGTTTGGGCAGAGGGAAGTTGAGTTGTGAGGATTTTGGGTAAATAAATAAAGAAGTAAGGCATTGTCTTGCTTTCATTGGCATTCAACATAGGATCTGGTAATGAACCTTGTAAAGCTCGCCTTATTATGATGGAAACAATTTTTCTTTAATCAACACAAAGTATTAGAAATATATTCTAACTTGTGAAATCTGAAAAGATACTGGAAGGGTAGTTTTTAACAGAAGGTTCATTTATAAAAAAAAGATCCCTTTTCGGAATGTACAACTTTTACAAACCTTTTACATAATTCACGACTCTACTCTAAGCCCTACCAATCTGCAGTTCACGACATATTGTATTCACAACATAAAAGGAGTAAATTTGTTATTTGCTACGATGTTATTATTACTCAATGTAACTCAGAGGTTCCTTTATTTTACAAAAGTTTGTTTTGTTTTAAAGGATTACATAAGACTACGGTGAAGATTGACAAAAGGAAAAAGTGCGTTTCCGATGGAAGCAGGGGCTCATTTTATTGAAAATTTGAAATAGTTAACATGAGTCACTTTTTGGCAAAAAACACACATCAAAATTTACCCTTGAGCTGACATGTCTCACAATTTTGAGATCAATATTTTGTAATAAGTCAGTGCTAGTTTAAGAAGAATGTTGTACAAATTTATCCAAATTATAAAATCAAGTAAAGGAATCCTTGCGGATATAATTATGGCAGGTTGAACAAGACCAGTGTACTATTTCATAATGAGTTCTTTGTCATATATGTGTACACTCCTATATTATTAGTATAGGTCTAAGCATTCAATGCCATCCGTTTTAGGAAAATGAGTCATCAGTCAAAAAAATGGATTTTGAGATATCATCATATTTGAAAAGAAGAGATCAAACTGATTCCAATGATAGTAAACAGTCTAACAATCTAATAAGTATTTTCAGATGTTAAGTTTGATATTTTTTATTTTTGAAGAAAAACGTTAGCAATATTTCTGGCAGGCAATAACCAGTTAAGTATCTAAATATACACCATATGAGGACCTTTAAAACGAAAGGATATATTACATACATTGTCCTGAGATTTGATATATTGGTTAATGTTGTTTTGTCCCTAATCGGAAAGGATATTTATGTGACATAAGAAAAGTCCAAGAGTTTTCCTTTTTCAAATATCGCTTTTCCTTTTCAAATATCCCTTTTCCTTTTTGAATATCCCTTTTCCTTTTCGAATATCCAGTCTTACGCTATTCCCACTCCTTCTCACCATGTACTATGATGTATTCCTACACCAACATCTGCATCTGGGGAGAGGGAGGGGGAGGGCAGTCATTAGTACATGTGCACTTGTGGCCATAGCTTTGACTGCTGGTGTGTTATGTAACACTGCTACACTAACACTCACTTGTATCTTGGTGTCCAAAGTGTGTGACATATTTCCCTTGTTCTGGGCTCTAAAATAGGCATTGTTTATGAAGCAGGTAAATAGTTGTTTATTGTCAGAAATGAGCAGCAGTTGTCAATTCACTTTTTAGAAATTCAACCTTTAATGCTATAAAGTAGGTACTAGATGAGAAGGGACTATTTCCCGGTGGATTGATATGCAGTGGTGCATTGGAAATGCAACAAAAGAAGATCCTCAAGTAGACTAGCTCCAAGCCCCTATAGCCTATGTTATGCAGATCTTATTATCCAAACTAATTACCTGTATATTTCATTTCTTTTGAAAGAATATTTATTTTAATAATTGATATGAAATGAATGCTACCCCATTTACAGCTGGGTGTTAATAAATCACATTTGATTAGATGAATCCATATATTCTGAATTACAAAAATAAACATGCTGTACAAGTCTACTCATGTCTCCTTTTGTATGGGTAGAAAAGGAGTGTACCAGGGAGGACATCGATTCAAAAAGATCAAATCTTGACATAGGTGTCAGAGCGGCCTGACATGGCTTTTCATGTAGAGGAAATAGGACATACCATAGGAGAAATAGGAAAAAGTTGCAGTGACATACTTTTCTGTGGTGATTATCCAAGGGAAATAGTGGCAAAGGAGGCTGACATAGAACTTTTTGTTCTGGAAATACTAAAATCTGCCCAGACATAGGAAGTTAGCAGTTGGAAAAGAATTTGTAATATGAGAAATAGCTTGTACCACAGAGGAAAAGTCTGTACGGATGTCATCATTAGTACATATGTCTACTTTGGGACGCAACAAATGTAACTATAAGTACTATACTTTCCAATGATCAGAACATTACAATAAAGTGATATTGTCAAATAAAAACTTTGAAAAATATCATTTGTGACTTATAACTCATTTTCCTGGAACACATCACAAATATATTAGCAATAGCATTAGTAAATATCTAGACAGTACTCTCCCTCAGCCACTTTAAGTGTTCCTTTAAGTCTTATGCATCCATTTTAGGCAATCACCCCAACCCTGAATCTCCCAGCAATATGCAGCATGCCACTGATTTTATCACAAACAAAATGAGGTGCCACTGATATAATCTCAATATCAATGGATATCATGACAGCCTTTATGCCAAAATCAGTCTTAAAAAGGCAATACTTACCAGCAAACTAACGTTTGCAGGTGATGAAACAACGGACTCACAACTACACCAAAGTGTACTTATGCACCCACTCAACTCATGTACAAACACCTGATGAAGGGCAATCTTAGCCCGAAAGCTAGTGTAATAAAGAATGGAAACCATGAATTAGGGATTTTTTCCTACCCAAAATAACATCACCACTAAGACAACCGGGATACTCGATATAAAAGCGACTATCTACCTACCTCGATACATCTTCGGAAGCTAGTAAATATAAATTGATGAACCAAAGAGGTGCACACCTGTTGAGATCAATTAACATACTGCCTAGAGTTGCAGCATGGACTCCTCCTTTTATTCTACATTTGTGATCAATATTACTGCATGTCAGACCTACAAGAGATACACAGTTGAATTGTGTTTCTTTTTTGAATATTTTTATTAGCCAGACATTTGTACCTGTGCGTGTAAATTATCATAAACAGTGAGGGCTTGATAAAAGAAAAGTTTCTATAGTGATGTAGTTTCTAAATGTGATCCGTTTTAGGAAAATAAGTCATAAGTCGCAGTCGTGGATTTTGAGATATCATCATATTTAAAAAGAGGACATCAGGCCGATTCTAATGATAGTAAACATGAAGGACACTTAAGAAGTACTTCTATATCTCATGTTTGATTTTTTGTTGGGGAAAAAATAGTTTGCAATGTTTCTGGATGGGTAATTACCAGTAAAGTAACTAAATATACTCCATACAATTGCCTTCAAAACGCAAGGAAATATTTAATACATTTAATGTCCCAAAATCTATTACATAGATTTATATGACTATAAGTACTAGACCCACTAAATATCAGATCATTTCAATAAAAGGACCTTGTGACAAAACACTATGAAAAATATCAATTTTGCGACTTATGACTCATTTTCCTTTAACACATCACAAATAATGTCTGAAATGTTACCTTGTTCAATATTGTTACCTTTAAATTTGCAAACATTAAGAAGTATGAGCCACATAAACATACTGACCCACATAAACATATTCCTAGACACTGAAATTGGGATCAATTTGATAAGAATGCAGTGTCTGGGCCGTGCGGTACGTGGGGTGTGGGTTGCAGCCATACTATTCAGCATATCATATGTGATGTCCTTCAGGAAAATAAGTCACAAGTCGCAAAATTGATATTTTTCAAAGTGTTTTTATCACAAGATCTCATTATTGAAATGTTATGATGTTTAGGGGTTTTAACACTTATAGTCAAATCAAACCGTGTCACAAATTTAAAAAAATTGTATTAAATATATTCTCGCATTTTGAAGGCCATCGTATTGAGTATATTTAGTTACTTTACAGGTAAGTACCCATCCAGAAACATCGCAAACTTCTTTTTTTTTTCAAAATAAAATGATCAAATTTAAAATATGGAAATACTTATTAGGTGTCCTAGTGTTTACTATCATTAGAATTGACTTCATCTCCTCTTTTCAAATATGGTGATATCTTTATTTTGCGACTTATGACTAATTTTCCTAAAACGGATCACATATTCATGAGGGTAAAGGTAACAAAGATGTATGTATACACACAATTGGGCAGTTTTCAAAGTTTCCCATTAATTGTTCCGCCAAAACATTTAAAATGTCATATTCAATGAGTACAATCACTTGCAGGATTGTTGGCTTGCTTCTTGTTATCTTAGTAATAAGCTAAATGCAAAATCCATAATACATTATTTCCAAGAAAACATTATAACCCCCCCCCCGCTCCCCCCTACCTAGAAAAACCTTACCCTACCTAAAAATAAAATTACCATACCTAATTTTGTCCCCATCATATGTTACTTTTTTTGGATTTTTTGACAAAAAAAGCTTATAAAAGCTAATCCCCCTACCTAGTTTTCAGCCAGATAAATTAGAAACACCTTGTCAAACTTTTCTTTCTCTCCCCCCCCCCATCCCCTTTAAAGATCCCTTACTTGGGACCCAGTGCATTTTCAGTGAAATGCGGTAATAATGTTGCGTTGTCACAAACAATACAGCTGAATATGTCTCTTGTAGTGAAGGTAGAGATGTGCTACAGTAATTTGGTTCCCTAACTATAGATAGATGGCGTATTGTTGAATTGTTCTAACGCTCGCTGTATAAACTTAACGGGCGCTAAAATCTGTTGTTAGCTTTATGAACGACACCTTGATTAAGGCATGGTTAACGCAGGCTTTATGAAACGCAAATAACGAACGCGCGCTACTTTGGTCGTTACCAGAGCATCGCTGCGTTCTTTTTTTTACCGAGCGCTGCGTTACATATGAAACGCCCGCCAGGTCCAGTAGCTAGGTACACACTGATATGGAATGATGAATATTTCATCTGAAACTGTTAATTAAGAGACATATACGACGTTACACTCACTGTCACCCAGAGCGGACACATACTATGAAACGCAGACATATTTGCAAACAACTGTAAAAGATTTTTATTAAAGAAATGTAAAATGTAGAGAGCTGTTCGCATTCATCGAATGCCACAGTAGTGTCCTCTACAATGTAAACCTGTAAAAAGCACGAGGGGTAGACCTCCCATTTGCCGGAGACATTCCCTTAATTGCAGTCATTGACTGAAATAAAATGTTTTCTTATCTCATCTTATCTTAATATTTGATTACCAAAACATATTCTATGAGGACACGTGTTTCTCTAAGTCCTTGACAACTGTTTTGATTGTACTACTTTGGTTTTGGTCATTTACACATGAACTTGAAATGATTTACGTGTAACGATTATTAGATTCACCCAACATTCAAATATTGTATTTGCATTAAAGTAATTTATAGATCATGCCTCTCATGCCACTGATCTTTAGATCTTAGGTAAAACATATTTTGGCAGCTTCTTTGAGTTCAGAAAAAGGTAGAATTTATATTAATTTAATATTAAGTTTAATTTCTGTATGATATATAGGTGTATGTGTGATGAGCTCATTGTCTGATAAGTCTCATTCTGCCAAGTAAACAACATTAATTTATCATTACAAATGTATATTTAAAATATTCATTAAGCAATTTGAATTCATACATCATCACATACATTAACTAAACATGAACTAAAATTACTGAAAAATCAATATCAAGCTCTTAACTTTAATGCATGCTGAACTTCACTCAAACTTTTTTTTTCATTATTTATTTATTATTTATTTATTCATTTATGTTCTATTTCACTCAACATTACCAGTGTCATGTCGAGGCTTCTAAAGCATGTATAGGAAGAGGCAAAAGTATACCAGAAGTTTATGTTATAAAGTTTGTTGTGTTGGAAGTGGATTCCCAGATATATTACTTTCAGTTGGCAAAACACAAACTCTACATATCAAAGAAAGATGTTTAATGCAATCCATTAGTGAAATCCAATATTAGAGGGAGGGGGTGGGGGAGTGAGGCCTGGGTGGTGGATGGTGAGGTTAAACAGGGAAAATTCAGGGAGGTGTTTCATAAAAATGAGATGTTATTACACACATGAGCAGATAGAAAGGTGCAGTTTGGGGGTGCAGTTTGGTTGATCCGAACTGTTCATGTGAACAGTTAGGGGAAAGATGCAATCTCATTGGCGCAGCGTAGGCCTGACCTACAAAGCTGTTACAAAGCAAGCCTCCTTGAGCTAAACTATAGGCTAAACAAGTTGAATTTACTTTTTAACATCCAAATAGAGTGTGTAATAAATAGCAAATGGCACTCTGTTCGGGTTCAAACTGATCTCAACCCATCAGATACCGGGAACTCACTTCTTCAGGGTTTGTCCCGTTTTCTTATGGGTCGGGATCAGGTTGAAACCGAACAGAGTGCCATTTGCTATTTTTGGGGGAACAGATTTTATTGCAGGGTAGACAATACAGCGTCGTCTCGGTGACGATGTTCCACCGCCTGCCTATTCAACAGTCGCAGTGATACATTTTTCATTTTATGAGAACAAAAATAGAAAAAAACAAAAAAAAACAAAAAAACAATTTCAATGTTAGTATGTCATTAGGTATGTCGGTCGAGGGGGAAGACCGGGTGAACTATTGGCTAATCTTCATTATAAAGGCAAATATCTGATTATTACTGCTTGGTAAGGGAAGATTGTATAGTGTATGCCCATTCGAGCTAATCTGGTTCTCTGGGAATAAATTCTTTCTTCATATAGGTTTTAATAGCAATTGGGTCCATGTTTCTGATATTTTGGGCATATTTTGGGCACGCTATAATAATTGTACAAGGTACAATAAACTATGAGATTATCATACAATGTATCTTACAATGTAAGATATTGTCTTAAAGAGATAAACCACAGTCATTTGCACTGCTGCAGGCGGGAGTTCAAGGAACTAATGCATGAAAAATAAGGAGTGACAATAGTTTTTTCAAACTTCGTCTTGTGAAAGAAGGTGGTTTGGGGATATAACAAAAGGCAAAAAAAAATGGACCTCAGCATATTTTTTTTTCATTCTAGAGACCACCAAAGTTTAGTATTGAAGTATGTGGGCAAAATGGATATTTTCTCAGTTTTGTCAAGATTTCAGACAAACAAATAACATTTTTCAGTTGAAATGTCTTCTAAACATAGACGCTATATGTGTTTACCCTCATGCATGAAAGAACAGGGTATCAACATATTTTGAACAATATCATTTAGCATTGAAAATCTTCAATATTCCTGTTTTTAACTCATTGGGAATCAGATTCATTTGAATAACTTTTTTAAAAAGTCAGTGACCCCCATTTTTTATTGCTTGAAAGGGTAAAGCAGTTAAAGTATGTTAGCTATGTCAACAGAGATTTTTAGGAAAAAGTTATTTTCAAATTTTTTTATACGGAAAAAACGAAAAAAATTGTCCTTTTTTCATAGACTTCTATAGTGAACAACCCTAAATTTCAGGGCTCCCTGAAATGAAAACTAACCTGGTGACATATTGTTTTTATTGGCTTTTTGAATTCATGTAACCTTGTTCTTTCACAAGGCAAAGTTTAAACAAAATGTTATTTTCAGTTTTTTTCCCAGTTGATCTGTGGTTTATCTCTTTAAATTTTACTACAATTCTTCCAAGAACAATTATATTTAGGAAGATCTTAAAAGTAAGATCACTACTTGTTTTGAACACTCTTATGGTTTGTTATATCACCAATAAGATTATCTTACTACAATTGGTTGGGTGCAATAAGTAAATTATCGCTAATATATATAGCAACCCACTTTTTAAAAACGGTCTAAAATTCAACATTTCTTATGAATGTTTATGATATCTTAAACCCATATAAGACGCTTTTATATTTACGATTAGATCGTAATTTCCTTCATGAAACACCCCTTAGACCTAGGCATAGGGAAAGCACACAGCGATATTGACAGAGGTAGGGACTGAGAGACAAAACATTCAGGATTCTCTGTGGGGACAGAAAGAGGTACGTAAGGAGAGAGGGTGTGGGAGAGGGAGCAGGGAGAGAAAAGGAGAGAGCGAGAGAGAGAGAGAGAGGGGACAGAAAGACAAGGAAGGAGGACAGGGCAGACTCAGGGAGACAATGTGTATGAAGGAATAATATTATAGTGAGATAATATAAGAGTGTTTGAAGAAAAGAGGGAGAGAAGAGGGAGCCAGAGTGAAAGAACAGAGGGGGAGGAAGGGTAGCAGAGAATTATTAATGGTAGAAAAAGAAGCCGCTATTAAAGTACCATGCCATAAAATACCATGTATTAAATAAACACTTTCTCAATCGAAACAATTTCTGACTGGATTTCCTTTGAAGCTTATAAGTTTCAATGGGTGAGTGGTCGCAAGTCAGTACGTGGTCAGTCGGTAAGTACTCCCCTAATAACGAGTCACGAAAATTGTATGGTTCAGTACAGGAGCTTCAAATGATACTGCTAAGTTTATAAGAGATTCAATAACAAATATTCAGACATATTGTTGAAAGTTTGTTACAGAAAAATAAAGACATCAAACTAGATTAGACCTACTATCTAACTGCCTGTGGAGCACAGACATCAGGCTTAATCAATGTCATGCAAATAAGAATTAATTCTTTTAGTAGAGCATCAGAGGAGCTAAACTTTTCAGGGACCCATACCCAACGGGTAACAAGACATGCCATACATCAAATTAATCATTGGAATGTGTACAATCAGAATATGCCGGGTGACATTTGCGAATTTTGGTGCGGGCCGAGAAAAAGTAGGTCAAATCCGAAAACATACCAAAATTAAGTTTTTTTAATAAAAGATTCACACTAAATTATTGAACCTATTTCTAAAAATTCTGATTTCACTTTTGAAAAGCAAACATATGTACCAATAGGGAAAATATAGATTTGTACCTTTTATTTATTAATATTATCTGTTTTTCATCATTTTTCACAAAAAAAATGCTAAAAATCTGACAGAAATCGCCCAAGCTGCAGGGAAGTAGTCCTACTATGCTAGGAATACTCTATATCTACAGGCCTGCCATCCATCTTCAATGCTAATAATTTATTATAATCTAGCTATTGACATCTCCCTATACCTGAATCACCGCCAATCATATGATTATACAATTGTAATTAAATTTAAATTTAAATATGGCTCTTGGCCCAAAATGAAATTTAAAAAAAAGACCTTAGGATCGCTGTGTCACAATTTCATGATGTTTTCCCAAGTCCAACCCGGCTTGCTTCAGGGTGCAAGAGGTGCCCTCCAGGTAGGCAGGGTGGCCGTGGGGGAGGGGGGCGTTTGGGGCTCGGGGTGGGGGGTTGAGTGTGCACCAATCTTTTTGCCAACCCGCCTGTGTTTGTCGGGGGTGGGTGGGGGGGGTCTTCTTATTCGCAATGTTTTCACCAGTTTCAGCCGTTTGGCGATCATTTTCTATATTTAACATCCCAACTTGGAATAAAGGGTGGTCTCCACTGGCTGTGGTGAGCTCTGCGGTAAGCATGGTGTTGTGATGGTGAGAAGTGGCGAGGTCCTGCCTACATGGCCAGTGATCCATGTAGGCACGGACCTCGTCATTCCTCTCCACCTACAGAACCAGCACAAACTTTCACATGACCAACCGTAATATTTTGCTGACCTGGACTTGTACAGCTATTTTTTAATTGAATTGAATTGAAAAATACTTTGTTTGTCTATGGTTATACATAAGGAGATTAGACAATTGGGTGACCAGACTTCTGGAATATATCCAGCTCTCCCAGTCGCCACCTGGTAGAAAGTAAACTATACTAAAAGGACTTTACATAAAGAGCAAAATACAAGTAAACGATATTAAGTTAATACAATCAAACAATTTATTGTTCTAAAGAGAGTACATTTACATTTTGTATCCCTTAACCGTGCTTACAACTAAATCAAAGCAACAAAGACGACGCAACCTGTTCACAAGGGTTGATTGTTTCATGAGAAGTTGCTAGCATAGGCCCACGATCCTAGGATGGTAGAGAATAGATTTGGTTTTTTTTAATAAATTTTATTGCACAAATTTTCACAGCTTGTGATATGTCTCATTCGACAAATTCAAATATATTGTACATTTCGATCAAATAAAAGTTGTTACAATACAATGGTGTCAGCTACATATGGGTCAGATTTTCAGCAAATGTACAATTCAACTTCGCCAATCTTCTCATATAACTCATATTTCAGACGAAAATAAAGTTCAAAATACAGTTCAACCGAACCAAACAGATTGCTAGAATCAATGCGATGCCGAATATACTCGAATTTACCTAGTATTGGCTAAATTGCAGCCTAATTTAGCAGAAATTACTAAATGAGTACAGCTGCCAATTGTACATTTTCTGTAAATCTGACCCATATATGAATGATTACTTCGCTACCTCAGCGCTATGCCATTACATTGCTCTATTTTACATGTGGATAGGTGTGGCCATCTGGTGGCTTTAACATTAACCATTTTCAATAGCTTTACTGCTAGAGGTTATGGCATGATGTCCATCGATTTTCTACATTTTTTTTGCCCGAGTATAAAATATAAAATACATTTGATATACAAAATACAGTCCTTGATAAAAGAGAGAGTCAGATAGTTTGTTTTATACTATACCCTGTTTTCTCGGCTTCACTGTTAGTAGGTTTTTGGCAGCTAGAGCTGCTACATTTCTTGTATCTTTCAAACATACAACACATTGCCAGAGGCAATATTCATAACTTTTCCATATCTATTTTAGTGTCCAGCCTTCACTCGATTTTAGTAGTGATTTTATATTATCCCACGACTCAAGTTTTGTTTGGTTTCCAAGGTTATTCCACATACGTGGCCCTTGTGCCTGTGGACTAGACCTTAATTTTTCTGAGCGTGGGTGAGGAACTTTCAACATGATCCCTCTAGCCAGACGAGTGTCTCTAGGCATTTCCTGGACATTTACCGAGATATCTTTGAGAACAAACATCAAGCCTACCAGAGAGAGACAGCCTCTCTTTTCGAGTGAGATAATATTGAGATTTCTCATGATATCTACTATTGTCTCGTTGTTATTTGGATCTATGAGCCTTATGCTGCGATTAACTACATTTTGCAGCTTCCTCATAGTGCAGTTACTTGCTAAGTTAAAGAACATAAGCCCATATTCAGCTAGTGGTAGGGTTTGAGCCTTAACAATTTTTATAGTGGTACCTCTGTCTATATAAAATCTAATTCGAGCTAGTTGGTTGATTTTTATCTGTAGTCCGAATTTTAGTTTCGAGAAGTGTCTATCAAAGTTCAGGTTCTCGTTTACCTCATAGCCAAGATACTTCACATTTGAGACTCTAGTCATTTCACTTCCCTCTATGTAAATAGGACTGAGATCTTTGTGTTTGTTCTTCTTCAGCTTTCGTTTACTGCCTATATACTGGTATTGACATTTGTGATGTGTTTCAGGAAAATGAGCCATAAGTCGCAAAAATTAAATTTTGAGATACCATTATATTTGAAAAGATGAGATCAAGGCGATTCCAATGATAGTAAACAGTCTAATAATCTTATAAGTATTTTTAGATTTTAAGTGTGATAAAGTTTGAAAAAGTTTCCAATATATCTGGGGGTCAATAAACAGTAAAGTAACTAAATGTAGTCCATATGAGGACCTTTAAAACGAAAGGATATATTACATACATTGTGCTGAAATTTGATACATAGATTGATATAACCATGAGTCATCAACCCTTAAAAAATCAGAACATTCCAAAATGTCATCTTGTGAAAAAGACACTTAAAAAATATCAATTTTGCTACTTACGACTCATTTTCCAGAAACACATTAAATTTCTTCGCGTTTATTTTAAGCCTGTTACTGCTCATCCATTTATGACCCTCATTCGTCACCAGCTGTGAGACTCTAATACATTCTTTGATGCAATGGCCAGTGATACTGGCTGCGGTATCATCCGCGTACATTGTTATATTCACATCCAAGTTAAACCACATTCACCTTCACCAATCCTCTCAAATAACCCAAATTTCAAACGAAAATAAAGTTCCAAATACAGTTCTACCTAACCCAACAGATTTCTAGAATCAATGCAACGCCGAAAATACTCAAATGCATCTAGTATTGACCAAATTGCAGCCTATTTTAGCAGAATTTACTAAATGTGGACAGCTGCCAATTGTACATTTTCTGAAAATCTGATCTAATTACCCTAATAGTACCATTTGTTGACCTACATGTATACATTTATGTGGTATACCATCAATAGCTCTTGAAGAAGGGAATACATTTATATGGGTACGAATGCCCGTATAAATGGTCTCAACGACACGCCCCCTTCTTCCTACGCATTTACTGCACATGACAATCACATGACCGCCAAGGCACAAAAGCTTAGACTGGCTTGCAGCCTAGACGTAATGTTGAAAAAACAATTTCACTATGAAACAAAGGTCCTATGACTAACACTAATATCTAGTCAACAATATGACATTGTATTGTACACTAGTATAAATACCGTATTATATTAATAAAGTACTGTATTGTACTGAACAGAGGAATGATGTAAATGACACGTAAGAATGTCATTATATAAATGTTGATGTAAATTATATTGAGATGTTACTTGAACCATATATGTGATGTGTTTCAGGAAAATGAGTCATAAGTCGCAAAATTGATATTTTTTAAAGTATTTCTTTCACAAGAACACATTATTGGAATGTTCTCATTTTTCGGGAGTTCATCGCTTATAGTTATATAAATCTATGTATGAAATTTCAGGACAAACTATCTAATAGATCCTTTCGTTTTATAGGTCCTCATATGACTTCATTTAGTTACTTTACTGTTCATTGACCCCCAGAAATATTGGAAACTTTATTTTTCAAAAACGAAAATATAAAACTTAAAATCTAGAAATACTTATTAGACTATTAGACTGTTTACAATCATTGGAATTGGCTTGATCTCATATTTCTAAATATAATGATATCTCAAAATCTATTTTTTGCGACTTATGACTCTTTTTTCTAAAACGGATCACATATAAAGATTGTAAAGTAATAGGTAAATAACTTTATATCAGCACAGAGTGAAAACTTCATCAATGAAATTGTATTACAACCTCAACCTTATCATTGATAACAGGGACACCCTGGAAGACCTACGAATGTGAATTCCTAGAAGGAAATCTAATTCATATGACATAATATATAAAATGATTGTCCATTTTCTGGAAATGATGTTAATGTTTGAATCTAGAAATAAAACTATTACAACAAGAACGTTTGGTGGATGGAATCATTTGCAGATACAATAGTCACTCAGATATCTTTCTGTATCATTCAGGCAACTAACCATAGGGGCATATGGTGTGGTCCGAAATATAGCAAAATTGGGTCCCTCAATAAATTCCTTTGTTATAGTGTTATACTGCATACTGACTTCATAAACCGCATTCCAACGATTAGATTGAAATGCCACTTCATAATTCATCAATTGTGTCTTCTCCTTGGCAACTTTAGCAGTGATACGTTTTTTTATTTTGTGCAGACCACATTTGTGTGTCATATTGATAATACGAGAATTAACCGAATCAACAGCAGTTTTAGCAGCCTTTGCAGTCATGGGATCGGTTTTATTCAAGTAATCCATTTTAAGACACGAACAGTAAAACACAGGTATAAAGGCATCCTTACACGATCGTGTCAATGGTACCTCTGTAAACAAACTTATGCCTCGTTTGCTAGTGCTTTTGAAACCATCCAAATCCAGAAGGTGTAGCATAGTCTCCCTGTTATCATAAGTGGTGGTTAGTTTCTTGGCGTTTCCTACCAAATTAGCATGATAGTTTGGGTATTTTTCCTTGAACCAAGGTGGCATAACATATGCGACATAAGGGTGGTATTCTTCCATTTTACCCGGAGGAGTGTTACGTAACTCTGAATATCGGGCACCATGATCGGATGCTAAAATGAGCATAGTGTCATTTAAGATTCCCTTCTGTTTCATATCTTTCAGCCAGTCAACTATAACATTGTCTTCATTAGCAAGTTCTACCAATTTATCATGTGCCAAATGGGAGTTGTGGTGGTAGGAGAATACAGGCCTTGGACTGTAAGTTTCATGCACATCAGTCAAATATTGAAGAGTCACATTAAGTGTTGATTTCGCCCCTATACAATTCTTCCTCCCAGCTTGAAGGTAAAAAGGACGCATGTAATTTTCCATTGGTGGTTTTTCAAAACCTTTCCTGGAGAAGATCCAACCACCTGGTTCATCTTCAGCATAAACAGGGATGTATCCCAAGGATCTAAGCTGTTTCCAAATAAATGGGTGCTGGTCTACATGGCCACACTGTGGGAATCCAAGTCTTGTACAGTTTAATTCATCCCCAATCCCATCATTGTTGTACCCTGTCAGTAAAGGAATCATATTTCCACCTGTACCATCCCCCACAATATTTTGATTCATGAGCTCAATGCCTCCGAGTTCTTCAACAATGTATTTATGTGTCTTCGGTAATATTCTGTGCCAGTGAGGACTGGACACAGAATCAAAATAGATCATCATGATATTCAAGTAATCCATCCTCCTAACCCTCATAGGAATGTCAGAAAAATCGTATTTGGCAGCAGTGGCATGGAAAATACTGTATGTGTTTTTACCATTGTGACATGTTACTTTCATATATGAATCCTCAACAAGGGAGCCATTTTGGATATCCTTTGCTTCAGTAAGAACAGTTTCCAGGTCTGTCTTGAATTTGACATACTGCACTTTGCAGGTTGCGTTCTGCAGATCAGGCCTGTTGTGGATATAGAAACGTCCATGTTTAGCATAGGTCCAGTCAGGTGAAGTGGAACGCTTGCGACTACTTGTCAACTTTGCTAATTCTTTCTTAATGAAATTAGAATGTTGGTCCCATACTTCAAGGGCTGGTGCTCCACATGTTGGCACCTTCTCTTTCTCCTCTGTTGGTGTCTTGCTATTGCCCCCCCCCCCTCTGGTGGTTTGTTAATGCTTTGAGTGGGTATGAACGAACCAGTGTAAATAAGTTGTCCTGTAAAGAAAACTATTGTTCCATAACATAAAATGAAAAAGAATCTGTTTCTTAGTATTGGGAATCTATAACGACCCATGTTGAGTGAAGAGTAATTATTATGAATGGAAAGTGCTTGATGTTGATGCTCCAACGGATTTCTTTGCCGTAGATCGGCTGCGAGAATGTACAATTGTGTCCCGCCGAGGGGAAAGGCTGGTCACAGTCATATAGCCTCTCTTCCAGTGACTTCTGTCCTCTGTGATCTATCTTTTTAATTTGCCAGATGAACGATGCAGCTCTTGTCGTTGAAAGATTGATCAGATGTTCAATCCTGCAAAGAAGACATAAAATAGAATAAGACAGGCAGAAATCTAGTGTATGTATGGTAGTATAGGTTCGCTAAAGTGGGTGAATAGGGGAGTTGCATGTCTCAGTGCGCATGTCTACCGCAGTGCATGCTGGGATGGATTCTGATGAAATCTGACATACAAATATTTGACAACATTTTTTGAAAATTGCAAGAATGTTTTCACCAATATCGTAGCTTTTATAAATGATCTATGAAAACCAAATGCATGATGGGAAAGATGGGGACTTGTGTGATCAAAACATGTATAACACATGGATATTGCCATCAGAGCACTGATAAATATTCTATGCTGAACATAGCATGTTTCCTATACATTTTGTACTGTACCATTAGTCCCATAATTCAATGCGAATAAAGATTCAAAATGGCGGCTATGCAAGTCCCCTATTACCGAGTTTCAAAATGCATTGTAATTAGGTCATTAATCTAAATTGTGATGTGTTTCAGGAAAATGAGTCATAAGTCGCAAAAAATAGATATTGAGATATCATTATATTTGAAAAGATGAGATCAAGCTGATTCCAATGATAGTAAACAGTCTAATAATCAAACAAGTATTTCTAGATTTTAAGTTTGATATTTTCGTTTTTGAAAAAAAAAATTCCAATATTTCTTGGGGTCAATAAAGAGTAAAGTAACTAAATGCAGTCCACATGAGCACCTTTAAAATGAAAGGATATCTTACATAGATTGTCCCGAAATTTGATACATCGATTGAGATACCTATAAGTGACAAACTCTCCAAGAATCAGAACATTCGAGTAATTTGATCTTGTGAAAAAAACGCTTTTAAAAATATCAATTTTGCGACTTATGACTCATTTTCCTGAAACACATCTCAATTGTCCTGATGATGATGATTCCACATTTTGTCATTAATTGAAAATTGGGAACAGTGATGTGTTCCAAGCCAACTTCAATTATAGTAAAGATTCTAATAGCCTAATAAGGGTTTCTAAATTTTAGTTTGATATTTTCATTTTTGAAAAAAATAGTTTCCAATATTTCTGGGGGTCAATAAACAGTAAAGTAACTGAATGTAATTCATATGAGACCCTTTAAAACGAAAGGATGTATTACATGGCTAGTCCTGAAATTTGATACATCGTTTTATATAGCTATAAGTGATGAACTCTCTAAAGATTAGAACATTCCAATAATGTGATCTTGTGGGAATTGTTTTTTGAAAAATATCAATTTTGCGACTTATGACTCATTTCCCTGGAATACATCACACATGTCTGGATATTACTTTCGGATATATAAACAATTCATTGTGAATAATTGACATTCAATTTCGGCAAAGTTAGATTCCTTGTATGGATGAATAATTTTGGCAATACTAAACCTTCACATACACCCTTTATTTATATTATTATCATTATTTAATTTCCTTATAATTTCTGGTCCCCCTAAATCCAGTCATGTGACAGCCAACTTCTAGGTCATAATCCACATTTGTATAAAATCAACTAATAATAATCTTTTCAGGAGTCAGAAGAAATTGTGCATAATTATTGCAGACAATGATAGGTTAATGTTTCATGATTACCCACCAGGGCTAGAATAACTAGATGAGTGAAAGTAGCCCTGCAGGTCTAGAACAAGAAGGTTAAGGTTTCAAGCAGTGCTAGAACGACAAAGAGGACTGGGATAGTGCAAACTACCCCATTAGTTTGTGTATATTTTCTTTTTATCAATGTCTTTAATATTTGTATCTTTATTTTATTATTTTTAACTTATTTTTTATATTTTTATATTATTTTTATTTGTTTTTTATCATTATTTTTTATATTTTAATTTTTATTAGTTTGTGTAAATTTTCAATAATTATGTCATCTGCGCTGATGAATATTAATATGAAAATGATTCATACAAACGTTTTTTAACATAATATTGTGTCCTTTTTTATAAATACAGTGGAACCTAACATAAAGACCTACCCTCTATAGAGACAAACCCTCTATTGATGCGTTTCAGGAAATTGAGTCATAAGTCGCAAAAAATTGATTTTAAGATACCATTATATTTGGAAAGAGGAGATCACGCCAATTCCAATGGTGGTAAGCACTAATAACATTAAACAAGTATTTCTAGATTTAAAGTTTGATATTTTTATTTCTGAAAAAAAGATTTAATATTTTTGGGTGAACAATTACTAGTAAAGTAGGTAAATGTACTCCATAGGATGATATTAGGAATGCATCGATATATTTACTACACTATCCTGAAATTTGGTCCATGTATTCATAAGAACTATGTTACTAGATACTCCAAATATGAAAACATTCCAAAGAGGAGATCTTGTGAATAAATGACTTATAAAAATATGAATTTTGCGACTTGTGACTCATTTTCCTGAAACACACCACAGTTTTTCCCAGTCCCAAATTGTTTCCCTCCATTAAATGTTCGAAAAACGGCCACCTTAGAGACCAGATCTCTAGGCCAAAAAAAATAATAGGTGTGTTTCCGATTTATCTGGCTGAAAACTAGGTAGGGCGGGATGGTAACATATTTTTATTATTTATTTTTTTCAGGAAACCACCTCCCAGGAACAGAAAAAATGTCTACTTTGTAATAATAGTTGTCTTAAATAGGAGATGTGCTTTTTGACAGTTTCGGGTCAGGAAAACCTGTTTTCCTGCTTTTATAAGCTTTTTTTTGTCAAAAAATCCAAAAAAAGTAAAATATCGTAAAGGAAAAATTAGGTATGGTCAAAACATTTTTAGGTTAGGGAAGGTTTTTCTAGGAAGAGGCGGTAAATCGGAAACACACCTATCTTTTATTTAGCCCTATAGAGAAGTTGTGACAACCAATTGTGATGTGTTTCAGGAAAATGAGTCATATGTCGCAAAAAATGGATTTTGAGATATCATCATAATTGAATAGATGAGATCAAGCTGATTCTAATGGTAGTAAACATCAAGGACATCTAAGGAGTGTTTCTATATCATAAGTTTGATATCTTTATTTTTGAAAAAAAGTTATTGATACTTTTGGGGGGTTAATTATTAATAAATTACCTCAACATACTCTATAAGATGACCTTGGAAATGCATAGATATATTTAATATATTGCCTTGAAATTTCGTACATGTATTAATATTACTGGCAGCATTAGGTAGCAGAAAGATTAGAATATTCCAACAAAGATATCATTGAATAAAACACTTTGAAAAATAGCATTTTTGCGACTTATGACTCATTTTCCTGAAACACATCACAATTCCTAGTCCCAAACAGCCAAATTCGGACCCTTAGAAAACGGGAACTCACCCCTTCGGGGTTTGTCCCGTTTTCTGAGGGGTCTCGATCAGTTTGAACCTGAACAGAGTGCCATTTGCTACAATTTCAGCATGTAACTACAAAACTTCAAATGTCCGAAAATGACAATTTTTTAAATGACCTTGACCTTGACCTCAAACGACCTTGGTCATGTATTCTTCTGATAGAGTGTCCAAGGATACATAAGTGTGGTCAATTGAATCAAGTTTATATCATTTTTATTTCCAGAGATACGCAACATTCTAATTCTCTCATTGGTGGTTGCCATGGAAACGGATTTTTATTAAAAATGCTCAACCATGCCAGCTGGGCACTTATCAGTTTTCTGAACCTGACCAAATACTGAATCCAAATCAGCAAAAAAAAAGTCATGCTTACATCAAATCCACTGTGGTAATGTATTTGTCCCCCTGGCGGCCTCCTAGTGGACAGTGGGCAAGGTAGCAGGACACAGCTGCCTATGCAAATCAGGGAGGCATTGTTGGGGCAGAGTGTCCATTGGGCAATTAGAGCCTGAGTTTATCATCCGAACTGGGCTCTGTGGGGACCAGTCTCGGCTTTCGCCTCGACTGGTCCCGACAGGCATAGAGCCCAGTGAGGACCATAAACAAAGGCTCTAATGGCTTTAGTCCCCGTTAGTTGGGCTGTTACTATCACTTCAGTCTGTTAGTATCAGTTTCCGCGAAAAAAAAATTTATGAATTATACTTGTTAAACCCCCCAATCCTCCCTGTTTAACTCTTGTTTATAGCTCTCCGGAAGTTCTCTAGGCATAGAGGGCCACTACCGGTCCCGCTGGCCACTCTGTGCGTCTATAACGGGCCAGCTCAGACCAACCAACGGGGACTAAGGCCTATTAGCCACTAAACAATAATGTATTTCCAGGTCGGAGGGAGGGAGAGTAGAGTGGCAGGGGTGGGGTGGGCAGGGGGCAGTTTCATTGAAAATGAGAAAAACAATCCATATTTATACAGAGTATTGCATAAGACCACTCTAAATTGCCATCAAATCTCGCGGTTTTGCTTCTGGACGAGACATGACTACCTCTTTTTCCAAGAAATTTATTGTTTTAAACTAAGGAAATTAATTGGGTACCCATACAATAGACATCTATTCTCATGTTTATTGGTGTAAGAATTAGAAAGATCAGAGGTAAAGTACATTGGTAAGATTTTCAGAAAATGAATACTCTACACAATACATTCTTCAAAATTACGCTGCAATTTGGACAATACCAGGTAAAACAGAGAGTATTTTACATTCCATTGACTCTAGCAATCTGTTACCTTCGCCCTCACTCTCCCACTCAACCTCCCTCTCCCACTCACCCTCTCTCTCCCACTCACCCTCCCTCTCCCACTCACCCTATCTAACCCACTCACCCTCTCTCTCCCACTCACCCTCCCTCTCCCACTCACCCTCCCTCTCCCGCTCACCCTCCCTCTCCCGCTCACCCTCCCTCTTCCACTCATCCCTCCCTCTCCCACTCACCCTCTCTCTCCCGCTCACCCTATCTCTCCCGCTCACCCTCCCTCTTCCACTCACCCTCTGTCTCCCACTCAACCTCTGTCTCCCACTCACCCTATCTCTCCCGCTCACTCTCCCTCTCCCACTCACCCTCTCTCTCCCAGTCACCCTCCCTCTCCCACTCACCCTCCCTCTCCCACTCACCCTCCCTCTTCCACTCACCCTCTCTCTCCCACTCACCCTCCCTCTCCCGCTCACTCTCCCTCTTCCACTCACTCTCCCTCTCCCGCTCACCCTCTCTCTCCCACTCACCCTCTCTCTCCCGCTCAGCCTATCTCTCCCACTCACCCTCCCTCTCCCACTCACCCTCCCTCTCCCACTCACCCTATCTCTCCCACTCACCCTCCCTCTTCCACTCACCCTCCCTCTCCCGCTCACTCTCCCTCTCCCGCTCACCCTCCACCTCCCGCTCACTCTCCCACTCATCCTCCTGCTCTCCCTCTCCCACTCACCCTCCCTCTCCCGCTCACTCTCCCTCTTCCACTCACTCTCCCTCTCCCGCTCACCCTCTCTCTTCCACTCACCCTCTCTCTCCCGCTCAGCCTATCTCTCCCACTCACCCTCCCTCTCCCACTCACCCTCCCTCTCCCACTCACCCTCCCTCTCCCACTCACCCTCCCTCTCCCACTCACCCTCCCTCTCCCACCCACCCTCCCTCTCCCACTTACCCTCCCTCTCCCACTCACCCTACCTCTCCCACTCACCCTACCTCTCCCACTCACCCTCCCTCTCCCACTCCCACTCACCCTCCCTCTCCCACTCACCCTCTCTCTCCCAGTCACCCTCCCTCTCCCACTCACCCTCCCTCTCCCACTCACCCTCCCTCTTCCACTCACCCTCCCTCTCCCACTCACCCTCTTTCTCGCGCTCACCCTCCCTCTCCCACTCACCCTCCCTCTCCCACTCACCCTCCCTCTCCCGCTCACCCTACCTCTCCCACTCACCCTCTCTCTCCCACTCACCCTCCCTCTCCTGCTCACCCTCCCTCTCCCACTCACCCTACCTCTCCCAGTCACCCTCCCTCTCCCACTCACCCTCCCTCTCCCACTCACCCTCCCTCTTCCGCTCACCCTATCTCTCCCACTCACTCTCCCTCTCCCACTCACTCTCCCTCTCCCATTCACCCTATCTCTCCCGCTCACCCTCCCTCTCCCGCTCACCCTCCCTCTCCCGCTCACCCTCCTGCTCTCCCTCTCTCTCCTGCTCACCCTCCCTCTCCCACTCACCCTCTCTCTCCCGCTCACCCTCCCTCTCCCGCTCACCCTCCCAGTCCGGCTCACCCTCCTGCTCTCCCTCTCTCTCCTGCTCACCCTCCCTCTCCCACTTACCCTCCCTCTCCCACTCACCCTCCCTCTCCTGCTCACCCTCCCAGTCCCGCTCACCCTCCTGCTCTCCCTCTCTCTCCTGCTCACCCTCCCTCTCCCACTCACTCTCCCGCTCACCCTCCCTCTCCCGCTCACCCTATCTCTCCCACTCACCCTCCCAGTCCCGCTCACCCTCCTGCTCTCCCACTCTCTCCTGCTCACTCTCCCTCTCCCACTCACCCTCCCTCTCCCACTCACCCTCCCTCTCCCACTCACCCTCCCAGTCCGGCTCACCCTCCTGCTCTCCCTCTCTCTCCTGCTCACCCTCCCTCTCCCACTCACCCTCCCTCTCCCACTCACCCTCCCTCTCCCGCTCACCCTCCCTCTCCCACTCACTCTCCCGCTCACCCTCTCTCTCCCGCTCACCCTCCCTCTCCCACTCACCCTCTGTCTCCCACTCACCCTCCCTCTCCCACTCACCCTCCCTCTCCCACTCACCCTCTGTCTCCCGCTCACCCTCCCTCTCCCGCTCACCATCCCTCTCCCACTCACCCTCTCTCTCCCGCTCACCCTATCTCTCCCACTCACCCTCCCTCTCCCGCTCACCCTCCCTCTCCCACTCACCCTCTCTCTCCCACTCACCCTATCTTTCCAGCTCACCCTCCCTCTCCCGCTCACTCTCCCTCTCCCACTCACCCTATCTCTCCCGCTCACCCTCCCAGTCAGGCTCACCCTCCTGCTCTCCCTCTCTCTCCTGCTCACCCTCCCTCTCCCACTCACCCTCTCTCTCCCGCTCACCCTCCCTCTCCCGCTCACCCTCCCTCTCCCACTCACTCTCCCGCTCACCCTCCCTCTCCCACTCACCCTCTCTCTCCCGCTCACCCTCCCTCTCCCGCTCACCCTCTCTCTCCCGCTCACCCTCCCTCTCCCGCTCACCCTCCCTCTCCCACTCACCCTCTCTCTCCCGCTCACCCTCCCTCTCCCGCTCACCCTCCCTCTCCCACTCACTCTCCCGCTCACCCTCCCTCTCCCACTCACCCTCCCTCTCCCACTCACCCTCCCTCTCCCACTCACCCTCTCTCTCCCACTCACCCTCCCTCTCCCGCTCACCCTCCCAGTCCCTCTCACCCTCCCTCTCCCACTCACCTTTCCTCTCCCGCTCACCCTCCCTCTCCCACTCACCCTCCCTCTCCCACTCACCCTCCCTCTTCCACTGACCCTCCATCTCCCTTTCACCCTCCCTCTCCCGCTAACCCTCCCAATCTCTCTCCTTCTCAATTCAATTCAATCCAATTCAAGTATTCTTTATTTAGCTGATCTTGTTGCACAAAGGTAGTTTGACGAGAGACGGTGAGCGGGGGAGGGAGGGTGAGCGGGAGGGGAGAGGGAGGGGGGAAAGGGGGGGGGATGAGCGAGAAGGAGGGGGAGAGGGACAAAGAGAAAGGAAGAGAAGACTGTATATGGGTCAGATTTCCAGAAAATGTACAATTGGCAGCTCTACACATTTAGTAAATTCTGCTAAATTAGAGTGAAAAATGAAAAACACCGGGTATATCTGAGTATATTTGGTGTCTCATTGATTTAAAGTATGAGTTCTGTTATGTTAAACTGCATTTTGAAGCTCATTTATGTCTTAAATGTGGATTATTTGAGAGAATTGGTGAAGGCGAATTGTACATTTTCAGAAAATCTGACCCATATAGCATGGCTATATATATATATAGCAACATCAGTGCTACATGCAAGGATAGCTGGTGGCCCCACACTCATGGCTAGTAGTGGCTATATATGGGTCAGATTTTCAGAAAATGTACAATTGGCAGCTGTACACATTTAGTAAATTCTGCAACATTAGGCAGCAATTTTGTCAATACTAGGTAACTTTGAGTATATTTGGCATTGCATTGGTTCCAGCAATCTGTTTGGTTAGGTTAAACTGCATTTTGATCTTTTTCTTCGTCTGAAATTTGGGTTATTTGAGAAGATTGTCGAAGTTGAATTGTACATTTTCTGAAAATTTGACCCATATAGCTCTCCCGCACATTACATGGCTTATGTAACACTGAGGCACTATTCATACATGTCTCCTTTTGTATGGGTAGAAAAGGACTGTACCATGCAGGGATGTCCTTATTCTGTTCTGGGCCAAATCCATCCCTTGAGAAATTCTAAGAAACTCTGTACTGTCAAATTCAGAAAATGATCATTTCGAAGAAAATTGCACCTTTTAGATGTGTTCGCGGAAAATGAGTCATAAGTCGCAAAAAGTTGAATTTGAGACCATAATTAATGGTGAAGATGAAACAAAGCAGATTCTCATGATAGTAAACAGTAGTACAGCTAATAGTCCGGTTGCCAAGGGTTTTTTTTATGGCAACCTTGCAAAAATACCCCCCGAAGAGGTTATGACTGATTTGGGTAGAGGAAGTCATGTACTTTTAGAATCTTGATGATGTCAAGCTGACATCCTTGAGCGTTTTGAGAAATCCAAGATGGCGGTCAAGACGGCCGCGAAAAACGTTCTAAGTCATAACTCTGCCAGTTTTAATATGATTTTCATGTGTAATACCATTAAATTAGGGTTTTGTAGGATGACAAATCAATTAAAATGGTCAAATTACCATTTAACTGCATATCCATGGAGATAGGCTGTTTCCATAGCAACCAATAGTCGTTTATAACTATAATATCAATTTTAAGCCACTTTTTAATTTATGAATGGAATATTACCAATAAGCATGTTCATAAATCACAACAGCATGAGATTTTCAAAAACCAATGGCTGCAAGTTGGCCCACACACCTGGTGGCCAGTAGCTGCGAAAAACAAAATGGCCAACACAAGACATCAAATCCATCCTATCTTGGCTTCTACTTATCCTTTTTTCAAGTACAATACCAATTTGTCTATGTTTTGAGGTGCAAGGAACCCATTTCTGACATCCTTTTTCTGATTCAAGGTCATTTTCAAGGTCAAAATCCAAAATGGCCACCCCCGGAAAACAAAAATCTCATGTCTTAGCCTCTTTTAGCACTATATACGAATATAATACTACCTTTCCATGTTTCCATGGCCACCACTGGGAAAAATAAGTTGTCATATCTCTGGTCATGTTAGTACTACATCCAAGTATAGACCATTCTTTCTATGTTTTAAGGTGTGAGGAATCCATTTCTGAAATCTTTTTACTGAATCATAAAGGACAGATCAGTGTAAAGTCTGTGAAATATACTGCATTACATCATCTTTACTTTGCTTTATGAACATGCCAATAAAATTAAGCAAAACAACACAGATAACTAAACAAAACCTACATCAAGACAGTCATTCAGAGTGGTCATCAAGGTTGTTACAGCAACCACCATGACATTTACACAATGGTATACACCTCATTCCAGCCCCAAAACATTTACACCTTCCTTTGCAAGCTTTTAGTCAGGAAAAGCAGAGCATAAGTGCACAGGATGCACTAGCATCACTCAGTTCTGTCCCATATGGGACCCATGTCTTGAGGTGCCCATTCTATCCCGACCATATTGGGCAAGATCTGGTAGACACAGCTGTTTCTCCAAGGTTTGATGCCAAACAAAATCGGATACCAAAATAGTATTTTGATGTGCTGGAACAGGGCCACTTTTGTAGGTGGGATGCTCTCTAGAATCCTAAGATAGTGAGTGAACATAAGCCACCATATGCCTCATTTACTGTACTGCAGGAACTGTACATGAGCACAGTAAATCGCTCAATGTGCTACATGTGCAGAGAATCCTCTGTCAGCTCTTGTGGATTGTCAGTTAAGTGGATCATTGTGTCAGTTACCTAGGGGAAGCTTTCCATCATGATTTCTTCCCAATTCCCATCATGCTTGATGTTACATCACAACCTGTCAATGCATGGAAGAAAGGTAGTGCTTTGCATTTATCAGGACCAAGCTGTAATGAAACTTCATGGACTGGTACATCTGTGTATGCTTTTCCAGATCCAAACCAACCCACAGCTCAGTAAGCACCAGATTTTGCCCCAGTTGTGTTGAAGAGGTAAACAGACAGTATATCTGAATGAACTGTTCTTAGAAAAGCTTCTTTATGACCATCGGATAATAGTATGGCACTGGTGCAGCATCGTATGGTTGTGTGCCTCCTCAGGGTCAGATAGAGTTATGTCAGACAAATTTGTATTTGTATTTAATGATTTTTATTCAGCAATAGGACATTATGTAACAATTACACTATTCTCAGGACGTGCTGATTGACTGCCTTGTTTGACAGTTCCCTTTTTGTTGTCAAATGATAGTGTTATACAATATCAGTGTAACACAAAGGATTAATAATCAGTCTGGTGCAGGCCAGCATGCAGGTAGGATGTAAATGAAATGAAAATTTAGGTAGGTACCCTTATGTAACAATAAGGTATAACAATAGTACTCAGATGAGGAGGTTGCATTCACAAGCCCATCAGCAAGAAACTTGTCTTTCGAGCAGGTGTTTCCCCCCAGATGTTTCACTCTTGTTTGGTTCTTTAGTCTGTCCTGAGGATAACAATCCAAGACTGCATCCATTCTAGTGGTACTTGTATTCATTTCATTCTCAATGAAAGGCGGTGCATTGCAGTGTATTTGCCAAACACATTGGCTTGCTGTTATTTAATTACATGAACCACTGCAGTCATGTCTAAGATGACTACAGAAGCTTGTTTGACTGATAGATTTCTGCCACATGCAGACATAACTGGCAAGCAGGCAAGATTTTGGGATTTAGTACCAGCTCACAGTTTGATTTTATTGGATAATCAAGATAGATCGCTTGCATTTTCATGCATGGAAAACTCATCCATTGAGCTTGAAGTGAAACAAACATTTGAGTCACAATTGCTGTCTTTGCCTTATCTAAGTTCACTGGAGATGGATGTAGAAAGGTGAAGAGATTTGCCTTGGAATTGACATCAGAGAGTGGTGTGGTAGTCCTCAATTCCTTCCTTAACAAATTGTAAATACATAGCTTGCCTGATTGTTGGCAACTCCTAAATACACCTGCTTACTTCAGGGTCCATATATTCACCAGTGTCTAATGTCACCAACTGATTCCCTATTTCATCATAATGACTTTCTGATCCACAATCTCAAGATTTGGGATTTGAGCTGGTTGAGGAACCTTTGCTGCTAAGATAGAGAACTGGTTTTGGTCCAGGCCCATTAGAATGAACTTCTTTTCACTTCACTGGACCACAAAGTGGCCATCTATGAAATTAGCATGGACTGCAGGATGGCCCTGAGGAAGAAAGAGCCATGTCTGTAAGAAATACTGGGGTCCACTGAGAGTAATTGATGTGACTTAAAGCAAAGAAATATGAACACAAATCATCAATAGCAGAATGTGTACCAGGCCAGTTACCAAGGCACTAGTTGCAAACAAAAGAGTAGCTTTTGATGAGGAAGTCACTGACTATTTGACCCCAATAACATGCTCTCACATTTCAAAGGACTCATGGGGTCTGGTTGAGAATACTTGTCATATGCCTATTTTCTCAGTATTTCAAGCCAAGCTAGGTGAGAAGGTTTGATTTTCACATGTTTTTCACTAAGCAGAGATGATGCCACTCCAGGTGTAAATATCTTTGCTAAGTCGAACATTGCTTCCCAGCCTGAACCACCCAGCAACTTTCCTCCAGCTTCTTGTGTGCAGAAAGCCAATCATACAGTGATTTTTGAAAAGCCTATGGCCTCACCTCATAGCATACCAAATTTTTAAAAGGCATCACAATTTGTATGATTCATGGCTTTTCTGATTCCTCCCCAATTAGGAAAATTACTTCATAAATGCATTTCTCGACTTATGAGAAAGGTAGTATTATATGCGGATATAGTGCTAACAGAAGCTAAGATATGAGATATTTGTTTTCTGGGGGTGGCCATTTTGGATTTTGAGCTTGAAAACAACCTTGAATCAGAAAAAGGATGTCAGAAATGGGTTCCTCACACCTCAAAACATAGACAAATTGGTATTATACTTGAAAATAGGATAAGTAGAAGCCAAGATAGGATGGATTTGATGTCTTGTGTTGGCCATTTTGTTTTTCGCAGCTACTGGCCACCAAGTGTGTGGGCCAACTTGCAGCCATTGGTTTTTGAAAATCTCATGCTGTTGTGATTTATGAACATGCTTATTGGTAATATTCCATTCATAAATTAAAAAGTGGCTTAAAATTGATATTATAGTTATAAACGACATATTGGTTGCTATGGAAACAGCCTATCTCCATGGATATACAGTTAAATGGTAATTTGACCATTTTAATTGATTTGTCATCCCACAAAACCCTAATTTAATGGTATTACACATGAAAATCACATTAAAACTGGCAGAGTTATGACTTAGAACGTTTTTCGCGGCTGTCTTGACCGCCATCTTGGATTTCTCAAAACGCTCAAGGATGTCAGCTTGACATCATCAAGATTCTAAAAGTACATGACTTCCTCTACCCAAATCAGTCATAACCTCTTCGGGGGGTATTTTTGCAAGGTTCATGTGGCTGGCTGCCGGACTATAATAAGTATTTCTACATTTGAAGTCTAATGTTTTTAGTTTCGGAAAAGAATGTTTGCAACATAGTAAATAGTAAAGTAACTAAATATACTCTATACGATGACCTTCAAAATGCACGGGTATATTTAATACACTGTCCTGGAGATTTGGTGCATGTATTCATTCTACAACAAGCGTGATGCCGCCAAAAATTGTGAACATTTCCAGAAATACATCCTGTCAATTATTATTATAAGATTTTATTTCCATTTCACAGTTATATACTTATTAAGTCAAAAGAAGAATGGAAGTGGAATATTGTCTGTGCTAGTCACAGCTCTTCCGAATATCCCGTCGGTTGTTTTGAAACAAAGGAAGAAGTTCTAAGTAAAAACAGTTGACTAGTGGACTATGCGTAACATAAGACATTAATAATAAGACAAGGGTAAGATTTTCAGAAAATGTACAATTGGCAGCTGTTTACATTTAGTATATTCTGCTAAATTAGGCTGCAAAATTTTTGGTCAATATTAGGTAAATTCCAGTATATTTGGCATTCATTGCATTGATCCTAGCTATCTAGGTTGAACTGTATTTTGAACTTTATTTTCGTCTGAAATTTGGGTTTTTTGAGAGGATTGGTGAAGACGAATTGTACATTTTCTGAAAATCTGACCCACAAAAGTTTACGTATATTTACATGGGCGGGTGTACAAGCACCCTATCCGACCGTAAACCCCTTTGCAAAATGGCATTACTGCGACATGTGACTCAGTTTCCTGAAACAAAACACAAATAACAATGTGTTAACGAATATATTAGCAGAATATTAAACATTGGCCAAACCTAGAGAATCGTCCTTGTTGGCCCGATATCCGATATATGACGCTAACACCTGGAAGTTAGCAACCCAACTGCAGTATCCAAGATTTCTTCTTAGAATGGCAAGGTGGAAGGGTAAGTGAGGGGAGAAGTTAGAGGAAGAGGGAGGGGGCAGGGGGCAGGGGGAAGTGGGGGGCGGGAGGGGGCGTTGGGTGAGCAGTAATGCAGGCGTTGCCCGTTGGGTATCCAAGACTTCTTGGTGGAAGGGTACACTGTAATGGTGTGGCCGGTGGTGATCTGCACTATACCGGATTAGTCTCGAATTGTTGTGATCTTTGGTGCGGTTATTGGGCCGCGGACATCCGCTATAACGAGTGAAATTTGTGCGGCCGACCGTGACGGTCAAGTTGCTTTGGGCGGTTGCATGGTGCAGGTAGATGACGTCACTGTGCCGGTTTATGAAGGCTTTATGCGTGTGTGTGTGGGGGGGGGGGGCGCAGCAGGGGAGGTGTGGGGGGGGGGGGGGGCGCAGCAGGGGAGGTGTGGGGGGGGGGGGGAGGGTGGCAGGGGTTAAAATAGCTATTACTGTACTATTCTACATATGTAAAACCGCATTATCATGAACACGTTTTTTTCTTGCATTGCCATTAAATGAAACAGATAACAGAAATATGTTCTTCTACCAAATCCCTCCGTCTGTACAGGACACATGTCTTTAGAAATCTTGCATACTAATTGTAGCTTTCTTACGTTTTGTGACGTACAATTACATACACACAACTAAACAGATTCTGGTCGAAATAGTCAAACGACTGAATGAATTCATAACATGTAACCAACAATTGTTTTGGTATCTATCAAACTCTATACCTCGCCCCTGCTTTGTTAGATTCTATGCTCGTCATAACAGCTAAATTAAATGCTTAATGATTTGTAATTACTGTCTATACCGCTAAATTTATCTGAGGACCGGCTACTTTGTGATTTTGAGATGCAAATATTCCATACCTCAAATATTCATCTCATAACTATTTAGATTTAAAAATGTCAAAACATGTCACCATTTTTCAGAAAAAAGGGGTGGTTTTTAGGGCTTAAAAGTCAGCATTTTCATGGAAATAGGGTTACTTTTTCAGCTCAAAATCCGCGGAAAAGGGTATATTTTCTGATAGGTGCGGAACAAGCAAATGTCCTACTAATTATATACAAGTGCAGGGATCGGGTCTCAAATATACTACCACATCTTGAGAGATTTTAAAGTTGAGGATTGATTTCAACAATGTTTATACAAGGAGTAATTCTCCCAAACGGGCAGCATTTGAATTCAGGAGGCCATAATTGTGATGTGTTTCAGGAAAATGAGTCATAAGTCACAAAAAATAAATTTTGAGATACCATTATATTAATTTTGAGAAGATGAGATCAAGCCGATTCCAATGATAGTAAACAATCTAATAATCGTATAAATATTTCTAGATTTTAAGTTTGCGATTTTGGTTTTTGAAAAAAATGTTTCCAATATTTCTGGGGGTCAATAAACAGTAAAGTAATTAAATATAATCCATATGAGGACCTTTAGAACTAAAGGATATAATATTATTATATAGATCGTCCTGAAATTTGACACACCGATTGATATAGGTCTATACTGCCAAAAAATCAGAACATTCCAATAATGTGTTCTTGTGAAAAAAACACTTTGAAAAGTATCCATTTTTGCGACTTATTACTCATTTTACTGAAACACATCACATATTTTTAAATTTAGATAAAATTTGTTGAATCTCTACAATCTTTGGCATACATATAGCAGGGAATATCAGCATAATGCAGGCGAAGTTTGGGAAGGCTGGGGGAAATATTTCATTTTCTACACCTATGCTTCAGATATCTATATTTTCCCTATTATTTTGCTTTGTTTCGTCCATATTAAACCTGATTAATTAAATGAAGTAGTGTAAGAATGGGGTCAATTACCCAATAATTTGGCTAGCAAAGTGAAATGAAAAGTCAGAGGTAGAGAATGGGGCCTACTTCTAACCAGAGGTTTGACTTGATTTTGTAATAATATCCATTTTATTACTATACAATTACTCTGTTTAAATAGGATGGTATCTTTATCCATGATAATTATGGCGTAATGGTGACACTATGGCATAACAGCAACAATACTAAACAAGCTGACTTCAATTCAACAACATCAGTATTTAATCATATTTATAAATTCAAGCAGGCCTAAACAATTATTGGGAAGGCCGAAATTAAATATAAATGTTTTGTTTAGAAAAAATATTGGAGTTATACCACATGTTGTAACGCTACATAAAATATTCCCTTACCAGTTCAAGGAATGTTATGTAAGGGAATACAAAGTTTCAGACATTTCTATCAAAATATACATACCTATGCATATTCCGTCCACAAATACTAAATGCAATTTAATATTTATGGTTTCTCTTTGGGTATTTCAATATTTTGGAGCTATTACAAATACAACACAAATATTCCAAAATGATTTCTGACGAAAAATGGCCGTCAATCTTGATGCAGAGACGCCTAGTGGCATCCAAGGGTAATGCATGCTTGAATGAGCCTCTTAGCTCCACAAAGCTTCACCACGCTTGAGTGATCACTGTTCCGTAATTCATCGGTGGGGTGAAGGTGGGGTGGGAAATGAGAGGAGGGGTAGTTGGTGCCATTAAAAACCGGCACATAAGCTTTTTGTGCAGGTGCAGAATCAGTTTGTTCCGGTAAAATACACTTCGTTTTAACAGTGTAGGAGTGAGGGGAGGAGTTCGAGGAAGAGGGAGGGGGCGGCGGGGGGGAGTGGGGGAGGGGGGGGTGGAGGGGGAGGGGGCGTTGGGTGAGCATAATAGTACTGGGGACATCGAACAATGCCACTATTTCCCATATGGGTCAGATCATCAGAAACTGTATAATTGGGAACTCTACGCATTAAGTAAATTCTACTAAATTAGATTGAACAGGGGAAATCATTGGTATATGTGATCCGTTTTAGGAAAATGAGTCATAAGTCGCAAAATATGAATTTTGAGATATCACCATATCTGAAAACAGGAGATCAAGCCGATTCCAATGATAGTAAACAGTCCAATATTCTAATAAGTATTTCCATATTTTAAGTTTGATATTTTTATTTTTGAAAAAAAAGTTTGTAATATTTCTGGTAGGCAATAACCAGTAAACTAACTGAATATACTCCATATGTGGACCTTTAAAACGAAAATATATATTATATATAATGTCCTGAAATTTGATACATGGATTGATACAACCATAAGTGATAAACTCGCCAAAAATCAGAACATTCCAAAAAAGTGATCTTGTAAAATAAACACTTTGAAAAATATAATTTTTGCGACTTATGACTCATTTTCCTGAAACACATCACATATGTAAATTGTTGGTAATTGTCCGAGTCTTAGTTCACAGTGTCTTTATTAAAGCTGTGTGTGGTTGATATACAGTGATTACTGAGTATTGCGACTGCCTTCCTACATGTCCCAATGCTAGATATATGGGTCAGATTTTCAGAAAATGTACAATTGGCAGATCTACACATTTAATCAATTCTGCTAGATTATGCCGCAATTTGGTCAATACTAGGTAGATTCGAGTATATTCGGCATTGCATTGATTCTAACAATCTGTTTGGTTAGGTTGAACTGTATTTTAAACTTTATTTTCTTCTGAAATGTGGGTTATTTGAGAAGATTGGTGAAGTTTAATTGTACATTTTCTGAAAAGTGTCATCGCTATCCTTCGTGTATTGGATCATATTCTGACCATATAAGCAAACTGGTAATAATACCTGTTAATAATGTCGTGAGCCTTATTTTTGTCTTGATTTTGGATTATTTGAGAAAATTGGTGAAAGCAAATTGTTCTACATTTTCTGTTGATCTGACCCTTATAATTATAGATTCAGTAAGGCACTGCTGTTATAAACGACTGCATGGATATATCCACATTATAGTCCATATGTAAACTTCACTTTCTAAGAATAATTCTACGGTCTAATTCTACAAACCACATAGGCTCAATTCAATAGGGGAGTTGCATAGCTGCCATTTTTAATTTGATTCGCATGGGATTATGGGCGTCATTGTATAGTAAAAAATCTATAGCAAACATGATGTCTTTAGCTTGGAATATTTATCAGTGGTCCAATATCAATATCCATGTGTTTTAGATGGTAGAAACATTTTATATTTTATTTAGCTATGTACCAGGTAGAGGAAGGGACGCACCAGGGGCCGAAACACATTAGGGTCAAATTTTGAGAAAATGTACAATTCAACTTCAGCCATCCTCTCAATAAACATAGTAAAGATGCTTATCATCCCACTGATAGATTACGGTGATATATTTTACCATTCATCCTCCCAAAAGCTGTTAAAAAGAATACACACACTCCTAAATTCCCCGATACGACATGTATTAACTCATTGAGGACGGGATGCTGCCTCAAGGCAGCATTTTCAAAATGGCGTTGGGGACGGGATGCTGCCTGCAGGCAGCATGACGTCCTCTCCATTAAGGACGGGATGCTGCCTGCAGGCAGCATATTTTTATATAAATTGAAGGGGGCATAACTTAATAAAATATAAACAGATTTTGATGAAATTTAAAATATATACATGTATACAAACACACTAGAAATATCTTTATAGGTGTGTTGTCATGGAGACAATAATGATGACGTCATAACTAACATACATAAATGCTGGAAAGTGAATTTGGAGCAAGGTTGCCGCCATATTGCACCCAATTGAGACCCATTATTTTAATCATTGAAGACCAAATTCTAGAAATTATGAAAAAATATGATCAATAACTGTTTACACCTATTAAATGATGTACATATGACACATATTATTCGAAGAAAATATTCTTAAAGTGTTTTTATACTCTAAACCTCATGTTAAACACCCGTCCTGAAGCCCAAAAAGGGGGAAAAGGGCCCCCGTCCACCAGGCAAAATATGTGTAATCTGCCCCCGTCCTCAATGAGTTAAAACTGCAAAAAAGAACAAATGTAGATGGGAAATATGATGAGTTTGGAATCCTAAAAAATGAAGACAGAGCCAAGCTACACATCTTAGAAGTGGCCTTCTACCTCACCCATACGCTCGATAACTTAGATAATAGACATATACCAACTAGAAGTCACGCAGAAAATAGAATAAATCTGCAGACAAACACACCCAAAACATCATTTTACAAAAACAGTTTCATCTTCAAAGCCATCTCAACTTGGAACTCTCTACCCACTGCAGCTATAGACTGGAGACCAAAAAAGAGCTCAGAAGCTACTGGGAACATACTATAAAATAGTTCAGAATAGCATGTATAACAATGACAGCAACAATAATAATAATAGCATAATGCTAACTCAGTCTACATATTGTGTTACCATATCATAATATCACTCTATATACTTTTAAACACATTGCCACCAAACCTTGAGTTGATGGTATAATTTAATTGATTAGCATTATTCTAAATTACAATTACTCTCTATTGAGTAAAAGGTAGCGGCTGGGAGAGCTGGATCCTATCTAGATGTCGACATACCTGTTCTATTTTTAATTCGCGCTGCCAACTCCATTGATGTACACTGTGAATCTCGATGAATAAAGTAGTATCTTATCTTATCTTAAACAAACATTCCAGACAAAAATAAAGTTCAAAATACAGTTCAACCTAACCAAACAGATTGCTAGAATCAATGCAACGCCAAATACAGTCAAATTTACCTAGTATTGACTAAATTTAGCCTTATTCAGCAGAATTTACTAAATGTGTACAATTGCTAATTGTACATTTTCTCAAAATCTGACCCATAAATTCAATTAGACCAATTACTGGACTCACGCTCCCACACAGTCACCCTACCACACAAAAGGGGAATCTATATTTATGGGTACAGGTACAATTTCCTCTAAAAACCCAGTAAAACGACCCTTAGATCAACCAAACCCCAGATCCCTTAAGTGCAAAATTACCCTTTAATAATGCTTTTAACATGACTACTAGTCAATAGTATTATATTGTCCAATAGGTTTGTCATCATTAGGGTCAGATTTTCAGAAAATCTGAAATTCGCCTTCACCAATCCTCTCCAATAACCCACATTTAAGACAAAAATGAGCTTCAAAATGCAGTCTAACATAACAGAACAGATACTTAAAATCAATGCGACACCAAATATAGTCAGATATACCTGGTATTCATCATTTTTCAGCCTAATTTAGCAGAATCTCATAAATGTGTAGAGCTGCCAGTTGTACATTTTCTGAGAATCTGAATCATTAGCTACGAATTTGCTTAGATTTAGTATATGTAAATGTAATAGGTTCAGAACTGATTGTTCTTGGTTTACATAACTTCGTTTTGCTTTCCCCAAAATAATACAAAGAGCTGATTTTTGTAAAGACGGGAGCTTACCAAGTATAGCGACCTCGGATTTGACCTGTACCAATCCTCTCAGACAATTACAGAGAAAGGTGACGTTCAAAATACAGTTTAACACAATTAAAGAGACGTCTTTAATAATCAACACAATGCCAAGGATACTCGGATATATATATGGGTCAAATTTTCAGAAAATGTACAATTCAACTTCGCCAATCTTCTCAAAAACCCTAAATTTCAGACAAAAATAAAGTTCAAAACACACTTCAACCTAAGCAAACAGATTGCTAGCATCAATGCAAAGCCAAATATACTCGAATTTACCCAGTATTGACCAAATTGCGGCCTAATTTAGCAGAATTTACTAAATGTGTACAGCTGCCAATTGTACATTTTCTGAAAATTTGACCCATAAACCGTTGTTTATAGTTTGTCATTCTAATTTTCCAGTAATTAGCACATTTGTAGAGTTGCTGAGAGTACACTAATGACGGGTGGGTTGGGGGATTGGGTGGGGATTTATTTTAATAAATTTTATTGACAAAAATTTCACAATGTCATATTTCTCATTCGTCGTCAAAAGTTTTGGTACATAGGAAATGTTTTGTTTAATATTACACTTCGTGACAGTTATTCCGATAATAATAATTAATTTGTTGTACCTCCTTCAACCCTTTCATAACCGATTTTAATTACACATACAGCTCACATTCGTTTTTCTACATTGTTTATACCAGTTTAAACAACATGGGGGGTGGGGATTGGGTCAAAACTACACTCATCGTATTAAACACGCTAAGAATAGGAACACGAGTTGTTGTGGCCCATGCTAAATCCCCTAGTAAGATTAGTACTTGTATTAGCTTGTATTCAAAATAAGCGCTTGGTCCTGGGTAAGACCTTGAAGTGCCTTTCTGTCTCTCCTTCTCTTTCTCTCTCTCCTTCTCTTTCTCTCTCCTTCTCTTTCTCTCTCTCCTTTCTTCTCTATCTCTATTTCCTTGGTATGATCATAAACTACCTCCCTCTCAGCTCTCCCGCCCTTGATATAACAATATTGAATGTATTGATAGGGCGTAAAGCAACCAATCTCACGCACTCACTCAATATAATCGCATGAATGGGTTGTATGATTATATGGAATCAATTAGGGTGCATACACTCTGCCAAACCATGCATGACGAGTGTTTGCTACTATAATGGTTCATTGCATCCCATGATCCCTTATGGAAAATTGCGTCAGCGCAGGTCTCCTTATATGGGTCAGATTTTCAGAAAATGTACAATTGGCAGCTATACACATTTAATCAATTCTGCTAAATTAGTCTGCAATTTGGTCAATACTAGGTAAATTTGAGTATAATCCTCATTGCATTGATTCCAGCAATCTGTTTGGTTAGGTTGAACTGTATTTTGAACTTTATTTTCGTCTGAAATTTGAGTTATTTGAGAAGATTGGTGAAGACCTGAGTGGTCAGAGGGTGCGGTAAGCATGTTCATCAATAGGGGACATAAATTAATAGAATGTATGTTGTTTTGTCCCTAGTTTGACAGGATATCTATGTGAAAAAGGAAAAATCCCAAATACCCAAGACTTTTCTTTTTCCAATATCCTTTTTCTTTTTGAAATATCCTTTTGCTTTTTAGAATATCCGTTTGCATTTTGGAATGTCCATTTTCCCATTTTGGAATATCAGTCTTTTGCTATTCTAAGTCCCTTTCACCCAAATGTACCATGATGTTGTAGAAATATTTCATATTTTATTTAGCTATGTACCAGGTGGAGGAGGGGACACACCATGGGCCGAAATACATTAATTAAATTAGACCAATTACTGGACTCACGCTCCCACACAGTCATCCTACCACACAAAGGGGAATCTATATTTATGGGTACAGGTACAGGTAACAGAGGGTGAGCGGGAGAGGAAGAGTGAGAGGGAGAGGTAGGGGGAGAGCGAGAGGGAGGGAGAGCGGGAGAGGGAGGGTGAGAGGGAGAGGTAGGGTGGGCGGGTGAGGGAGGGTGAGCAGGAGGGAGAGGAAGGGGGAGAGAGATTGGGAGGGGGAGAGGAAGGAGGGTAAACGTAATTCTTAATCCTTAATCCTTGACCGTTTCCTGGAATGAGCGCCCCAGGCACCAATTAAGTCATGGGCCTTTGTTCCAGGTGCTTATGCAAGGCCGGGCGTTTTTCCTAATTATGGGTCAGATTTTCAGAAAATGTACAATTTGCAAGTTTTACAAAGTAAGGCTGCAATATGGTTAATACTAGGTGAATTCAAGAACATTTGCCATTGTATTGATTCTAGCAATCTGTTTTGGCTAGGTTAAACTGCATTTTGAACTTTATTTACGTTTAAAATCTGGGCTATTTGAGAAGATTAGCGAAGTTGAATTGTACATTTTCAGAAAATCTGACCCTAATAAGGCAGAATCAAAATGAAAATAATATTTTTACCCTCACAGAATCTCTGATATTTGGGCTTAGGTGATCGTCCAAAAGGTAAATTATTTGTAATTTAGAATTGTAATTCATATACTAGTCTGAATTACTATAGTCATATATACTTATACACTATTCTTATACTCAAGGGTTTTAAGTAAATCATGTTCTGCTCCCTGTGCCACGCGCTTATGGGTCAGATTTTCAGAAAAGACACAATTGGCAGCCCTACACATTTCGGAAATTCTCTAAATTTGGCTGAAAAATGATGAATACCGGGTATATCTGAGTATATTTAGTATCACATTCCTTTAAAGTATCTGGGCTGTGTTGCTCCGTTATTTGATTAAAATTGGGTTTTCATGCGAGCTAATATGAATACAGATTGCGAAAAGTTTTAAAGGGTTGCACAGCTGTTGCTCCGTTCTTTTCTGACCCTAACGAGAGCTAAATTGGCTTTATAGTGTTGCGTTACGATTACTAATCTATCTACCAACTACTACTGTATCTGTTTAATAACGTAACTCTATTTTTTCCAAAGGGGGCCCTCAGGAAGATCTATGGTTTCATAGAGGAGACCCACCCCCTTTTTTGGTGCAAAATTTGATATGTTATTGAAAGTGTATACTTCCGAAAATAAAAACCTAGCGATTCGTAGAGTTGTAGCGATTCGCAGAGTCTCGACAATGAATAAACAACTTAACGAAGCCAATTCCCCGTATCTCTGTTTATTCCAGTCCGTAAAACGGCAATCTATCCGGATTACCCGGCAAGGGTAGTGTATTATAATCCGGAGCACATAAAGGTGTCAGAACACATCAGGTAATATGATAAACACATACAATCAAGTGACACATAATATAGGAATGACATGGAATATATAAACAGAGGAGATACTCTTACAGGAGTATATAATAAGAATTGAGGTGTAGATAAGGGATAACAAAGCATTTAGAAATACTCTACTAGTAAATGCAGGGGATCAAATGCAGATCCCTCTGTGTTAAAGCAAAGGTACCAATCCTTTATGAATTGGCCCTAGAGGTATGTAGCGAAACTACTACAATACCCCCCCCTTATTTTTAGATTTTAAAAAAACCCTTTTGAAAAATCGTCATAAGAACAACAAAGTACAAAGTACTACAAGGTTTTATACGGATAAAATAAAAAGAGAATTCACATTGCGAACCTGGAAAATTAGAGTTAAAGTAGGTGTTCTTGGTGACAACAAGGAGCAGCAAAATGGTGTCCTAGCTACATACTTAACACAGACCAGGTCGCTAGATCTCTAATATAAGAAAATCCGAAATAAACAAGTGAAATGACAAAAAGTCATAATACAGTAACAAGACTGAGTTAAAAAGAATACAACAGGAGCATTTGTGTCCTATCTACATAAGAGAACAGGCAAAAATTTTATAAGAAAAACATTTCCCATAAAAAACAAATCAACTGTATACAGGCAGGAGCTTCCTGAGTCCTCGATGATATATATAGATATAGAGCAGACACGGCACATAATAAACAAAAAAGTACCAAAAATGCAAAAACTGAACATAACACATATTCTTTTTAGAAACAGGAACACATCCGGACATCTATATGCACGAGAAAAATAGAATATGACAGACTCTTACAGCGTATCCCAGTAGAAAAGTATTTACTCTGGGGGAGGATTGTCCGGGTTGTTTGGAGTTCCAGTGGCATCCGGATTTCCCTGAGGATGGATCAGCGCAGTGGGGCTAAAGAGCCATGGGGGAATCTCATACAGATTCGGAGCTTGTCCATCTCGTCCGGGGGTCCGGGGAACAGGTGGCACTGGAGGCGGAACTGGAGGCGGAACTAGAGCTGGGGTCTGTTGCAACGTCCTCAACAAGTTGCTCAGCATGAGAAGTTGGGGCAACTGGGCCGGATCCAGCGGGAGTGGGGCTTGTACAGGAGGCACGGCAGTTGTAGTTATTGCTGGAGTAGCAATGGCAGAAGTAGTTCCTTCAGACGGACTTCTGGATTGTACCGCAGGATTTCCAACTACGGGCTCGCTAAGAGATCCGGACTCCCGATCCAGCATGGACCGGAGACGGAAATTGTCTTCCTCCAACTGGCGAACTTTCGCGTCACTTGTGGCAAGTGACCTCCTCAATCCATCCGCTACTCCCTCTTGGCTCCTAGCTTCCTCTCGAAGATCTCCCAGCTGTTCTACCGCTGTGCGGACATCTCCAATAGTCACAAGTGGCCTAGTGACTTCCTTCATCAGGGACAAAAGCTCCGTCCGGGCAGTTTCTGCCGCGTCAGTTACCTTTTCCAAAGCATCAGAGACTATGCCCTCAGCATGTTGGACCAATTCCAAGCTTTCAACAGGAGAAGGTAAATGTTGCAAGATGGTTTCTGACCACTCCTGCGCTCTCCTACAGGCCCTCTTTGGGAGAGAGGCTGAGTCCTTCATCCTAGTGTCAGAGGACACGGATCGATCCCTTTTGTGAGAGTGTGAGCGGTCTCGACTGGACGAACTCCCCTCAGCATCGGTAGCGGTGCTCTTACTGCTTCCTGCAGCAGCAGCAGCACATGATGAGGTCCTGGACCTACCAATTCCAGAGCCGGATACAGAGCCGGACTCTCCGGATTCAGATTCAGACCTAGTCTTCCTGGGGATTCGATAAGATCCAGTGGCCCGGCGCGTGACACAGAGATGTTGGCCGGCCATATACGTCATCTTCTGGAAGACATGATTGGGTCTGGTAGTGGGGAGAACCTTCACGGCTTTATCTCTAGCTTGGGGTCTAGTCAAGTGATGTTGTACTGACTCCCCGTTCATCAGGTGCTGGATCAGCTCCACCCTTCTGTCCAATACTTGAGAGCAGCTGGTGAAGGGGCAGATCCAGACCTGTATGAACGGGGCATGTTCTTCACACAGATGTCTGAATAGTCTCTCACGTGAACTGAAAACACGGACTCCTCCCGAATTAAGAGACAGTAGCCTACACACAAGGAAGGGGCAACGGTGACCCGGCTCCCACAACCTATGCGCCTGAACAAGCTTGGAATACGTCCCTCGATCCATGGAGTCTTCGCGCACCAGTTCTGGCCAGACTCTGGTCTCATATCTGGCCATCTGTCCGTCTCCTGCTATTTCACGCTCCCCGGAGTCAGACTCCGGACAGGTGACTACCCCGGACCCGGGTTGGTCGGAACTAGGGTCCAGGGGAACCACATCCGTTGCAGAGTCTAACTCCCGTCTGAACGCTTCTATATTTCCACGAGAAGCAAGTTGTTCTCGTCGCTTCTCGGCCCGATGGTAGTGGCGTTTCTTAATCTTTTTCTTGTGATCAGTTGACTTCCCAGAAGTACCAGAAGTCTTGGTCTCATCCTTAGCCCTCATAGTGGTCACAGCCAAAGGCCCACTGGTGGTATGGCGAGGGCCAGGACTCCTTCCTCTAGTGGTTTGCCCGCGGAGAGCAGGAGAGGCGGAGGCATGTCGTCGTCTCTCTTCCCGGACTTTTCCGGATCCATCATGTCCTTTCTTATCCACCTTCCTGGGGGAAGCAGATTTTCTCTGACTACGACGGAGAGGGGTAGCAAACGCACCTTCTTCCCCACCCGTCTCCATATCCACTTCACCCTTCAAGGCCCGGATTTCTTGTCCCAACGGCCGGATGTCCGGATCCGTCTGCCTTGTCCGGGCAGCCAAATCACGGACTTCAGTGTCGTTAGCCGGATCAAGTGACAAAAGATTGGCTGCACCGTCCAGGAGACGAGCTTCCTCAGCCTCGGTTAGGTGGGCGGCAGTGTCTTCGCCGGACCCCACCTGCTCAACGTCAAACCGTCCATCGTCTTCACCTTCCATGGTGAACCAAGCGAACTTAACTTGCTAGCCAAAAATCTTTTCCTTTCTGAAAGAAAAAGAATAACACTCAGCTTGATGGAAAACGTTCGCAAGTGTTTACATACATAGTCATACAACAAATAGCACCACCTTCTACGTCCCATATTACATATAGTCAGTAGAGGTTCAATAAATACCGAAGTAAGACAGTCTAACTCCTGGATAGAAGTTATCAAAAATCAAATATTGCACAGGAAACTCTTTAGAAGAGCTGTATGAGTTGGCGGATAGCCAAATAAATAACCATTAGTGGTGTATAGAGCTCTAACTCGATATACACTTCCACCCCATTCATTCGCCATTCATTCAAAAAGTGCCGGTGTCATGGTTGACGTCTCAAACATTTCACCGAACTTTCTCTAACTATCACATGTAATCAAAACTTCTCTAAAACACCAACACAACGTGTCTAGTAGCAGACAACTATCAACTATCAAGTCGATAACAACTCAGCTATTGTCAAGCAAGTTTTAACCCAATTCAACTCACTTCTTTCTGGTAAGGTTCCGAGTTCAGTTGTGCCAGTAGCTGTTGTTTTGTAGCGTCACGGAAGTGGAGTGAGAAAGGGTGCAACAATACAGCGCTCACGGCCAGCGTGGTAACTGTAGTACTCAAAGTCGCGACCATTCCTCAGCGCCACCTTCCCGCTCAGACTACTGTCAAACATAGCTATCACTGTTTCTCTACTACAGGGCGTACAATGATGTTAAAGTATGTAGCCTGCTCTGATCTTCCGCGGAGACAAATGCGGAAACATTGTCCATAAAGCCCACTGTCCACTTAGCCGATTTTAATAGCAATTTCAACCCAATTTCTGAGCTGATTCAAGCTTTCCGGGGAGTCTTAGTTCAGCTAGAACTCAAGGGTTCTCCCAAGCTAAGCCATTTCTCAGTGCAGTTTCTAACAAGCTCTACGGGCTGGATGGTTCTGTCCCAGCCACTCAATCAATTCAATAAAGAATTTCTCAAATGTCGTGAAAGGGCAGCATGACTTATCCGATATATCAGCCACCGACTTCTCGTTGTGTATAACTGCTGTGAGACCATCAGGAAAGTCCCACCTGTACTTTTAAAGCCTAAGTTCCATATTGCAATCTTGATGGAGCTTTACGCATGCGCTTAGCCCTAGCGATTACTGGTGGAACACTGTCCGTCTTCTTCACAGGAGAAATAGGAACATTTTGAACAATGTCCAAAGTTTTCCTTGGCCTCCCCCTCCCTCTTTTCAAGGGCTTGGCAGAATCCGTCAAAACCAGAGGAACAGATTGCTTTTTCACAACTGTATCCGTCTTAGCTTTATTGGGTCTGCCTCTTCTCTTAAGAGGTAGCACAACCGGAGAAATTTTTAATTTCTTTTTCTTCTTCTGAGGCTTCTTCCTACCAACCCCGACAACAGCAGGACCAACATCTACTGTCTGTTTCTCGTTGGAAGGAGGAAGTTTCACTCCAGCTGTTTTAATTTTCTTAGGCCTACCTCTGGGTTTCACCCCAATGGTAACTTTCTCCTTTTCTTTTCTCTCCGGACATTCAGCACCAGCTAGAACTTTTCCACCTTCAAACTTCAGGATCTCGCGCCCAGCCTTCTCTAACTTACGGAATTCAGGTGCCTTATGTAAATTAACAGCCTGAATCGGTCCGTCTTCATCAAAGGCGGGTTTCAGATAATCAACATGATATCTGACGATTCCCTCAGTTGTCTCTAATTCATAGGTAGTACCCCCTATGAATCTACGCACTTTGAAAGGCTCATCCCATTTGGGACCGTATTTCTTATTAGCCTTAGGGGGACAGTATCTATACACAATAGCCCCTTCTTCAAAGCGCCTAGGACGAGCCCGCCTGTCAAAGTCTTTCTTTTGGTGCACTGCAGCAACGCCCAGATTTTCTCTGAAAAACTGGTGTCCGGTTCTCAATGACTGTCTCAAGTTCTCCACGTATGACATCCGACAAGGAAAATCCAGCCCTCCGGGTTCAACCCCATGGATTAAATCCACAGGAGTCACAAGCTCAGTCCCAAAAACTACTGAATTGGGCGTACACAAAGTACTGGCATGCACTGTACCCCTGTAAGCATGCGCTATACACGGAGCGAGCAAGTCCCAATTCGAATCCGAGTAGTTAGTCAGGCAAGAGAGCTGCTCAACAAGAACTCTGTTAAAACGCTCCACCTGACCATTCGACTGAGGCCTGTACGGAAGAGTGACTAGCTTTTCGACCCCCAACATGTCCAACAAATTCCGCAATAGCCGAGACCTGAATTCCGGCGCCCCGTCCGTTTGCAACGAAACCGGACAGCCGAATCTCAGAACCCATTCTCTAAACAGAACTTCAGCACATCTTTCCGCCGTGTGGTCTGGCATAGGAAATGCTTCTGCCCATTTCGAGAAATGGTCTGTAATCACCATCACGTAATTGTTACCTCTAGGGGTAGTCTTAAATGGACCAATAATATCCAACGCTATTCTACTCCATCGTTCACCATGGATTTCCTTTTTCAAAGGTGTAATACCTCGTCCAGATTTCTCGTCCAGATTTCTCGTCTCGTCCTCGTCCAGATTTCCTCATGCTGCATTCAGGGCAAGCCCTAAGCCATCTTTTCAAGTCATACCGCATTCCAGGCCAAAAATATTTCATTTTTGCCTTCCAGCTGGTCTTGAAATCACCATAATGGCCCTCCAATTGGGAGCCATGCAAACAACGGAAAATGTTTTTCCTCATAGAGGCAGGAATTATCTTCCTGACATACGTGTGTCCAGTGTTTTTACGCAGCCAACGCAGACATAAAACACCCTGGACCATCTCCAAATTATCTTTGTTGCGGATGTATGTACAGAATTCCTGTGGCTCACCAGACAATTGTTCCTTGCTGGGAGCCGGACTGGATCCGTCCAATACAGCCATAACTTTCTTCAACAAAGGATCTGCTTGTTGAGCATCCCGGATTTCATCCTCCAAGGAGCCTAGAACCGCCACAGCTTCCAGCATCATGGACACCACAATCGGGACAGCCAGGGTTCCCACATTTCCTGGTAGGAATTCTAGACAATCCGTCCGCATTGGTATGTTTCTTGCCCGCCCGGTGAAGTATCATACTCTGCTCCAAGCCATACTCTTGCATCGTGGCTAACCATCTAGCAAGCATATCCGTTGGATCTTTAAAATTCAGGAGCCACCTAAGGGAAGCGTGGTCAGTTCTTACGTAAAAATTACGATTGCCAAGGAGATAATGTCTGAACTTTTTCAAGTAGGACAGCACTGCCAATAGTTCACGTTTAGTAGCACAGTACTTTTTCTGCGGCTTGGTGAAGCTATTACTAGCGTATCCCAATACGACTTCTTTGCCGTCTTGCATCTGCGACAAAACTCCGGCCATTGCAAAGCCACTGGCATCAGTATCCAAGATGAAATAACCTTCCTTTCTAGGATACCCAAGAACTGGTGCTGAAGTTAATAAAGTCTTAGCTGTCTTAAAGGCTTCATCACACTTCTTGGTCCACACTATAGGTTTACTATAGCGTTTCTCAACCCCAGCATCCGTCACAATTTGTTGCAGAGGAGCTACAATTCCGCCAAAGTTCGGTTGAAACTCCCTATAATAGGAAGCAAACCCAAGGAATTGTCTTACTTCTTTAGCAGTCTTTGGGATAGGCCATTCCTGCACTTTAACTATCTTAGCCGGGTCCGCCCGGATTCCAGCGGCAGAAACAATCCTACCCAAATACTTCACCTCTTTTCAGAAGAACTCGCATTTCTTAGGCTTGAGCTTCAGCCCATATTCTCTAATGCGTTCCAACACCCATTTTAGGTTGTCCGCACATTCTTGGACAGTCTTTCCAAAGACCACCACATCATCCAGGTATACTAAACAAGCTTTCCAACGCAATCCGTCCAACATACGGTCCATCATGCGCTGGAAAGTGGCAGGGGCGTTACACAGTCCAAAAGCCATAACTTTAAACTGGAACAGACCCACACTGCACAGAAAAGCAGTTTTGTGCTTACTTTCCTCATCCATTGCAACCTGCCAATATCCGGACTCTAAGTCTAAAGTGCAAAACCATTGGTTCCCACCCAAGGCTTCAACACATTCATCAATCCGGGGAAGAGGAAAACTATCCTTCTTAGTCACGGAATTCAGTTGGCGATAGTCCACACAAAATCTCTGGGTTCCATCTTTCTTAGCAACCATCACGATGGGAGCTCCCCACGGACTATTACTATGCTCTATTCTGCCTTCTTTATACATCTTCCAGATTTCCGCCTCTGCTCCATCTTGCCTGGCCACTGGCAACCTGCGATAGGCTTGCTTTACAGGGATTGCATCCCCAGTGTCAATCACATGGCGGACCAAGTGAGTGCAACCAACTTTGGTGCCAGGTAAGGAAAAACAGTCTTGGTAATCATAGAGCAGTTTTCTAACTAACTCTTTTTCTTCTCTTTCAGACAGATGAGTTTCATTCACCAACTTCTCTAACGGATTTTCCGGACAAGGAGGGACAACTATATCAGGAACCAGAAGCTCATCATCCACAATAGGCGAGTCCATCACCTGTATGGAATTAATGATAGCTGTCCTAATCATTTCATTCTCTTCCTCGTCAGGTAGGGAAGCATCGGACACCAAAGTCACAATGCTAACTCTCCCTACTATCATGTCACAATTCAGTCTAACGGTAGAACCGGACGGATTGGAAAAAGCTACCACGGACGAATTAACGTTACCCGATACGTATGTATTAAGGCTTCCCAAGGCAAAGTCTTTTAACAATCCCTGATCAGGCTCGAACATCAATCCATCTGATGTGTCAGAGCCTCTACCCAAGTCTATCTTAGCAAGTGTCACGGACCGGGGTTGGAGGACCACAGGTTCTTTCAACCTGACTTCTCCCCCGTCCACAAACTCTCTCACTTCAACAGCTTGAACAGTGGATTGACTCAAACTTCTCTTCATGTGCTTCCATTGCTTACACATTACAGATACTGCTTGATTCTCAAGGAATAGCAATCCAGACCAGTCAAGATTACATTTGTGGACGTAATAAAAATCCGCCCCAATCAGTCCATCTTCCGGGCCCTTCAAGCCGGAAACTACTAGACATGTAATCATGTATGTCCGATCTCCTATTTTCAAAGGACAAAGCGCGCTCCCATGAGTGGTTATAGGCAGCCCATTCCCCATTGCACACACCATTTGGACCGGAACCAAAGGTGGTTTGGAAGAAAGAGAATCATAAAATCTCTTGGTAACCAGGCTAGTAGTAGCACCAGGGTCCACCAAGAAATCCCCATTCTCACTGTCTAACCCCACTGGGGCATACCATCTCTCACGGACAATCAAATTAGCCGTGATCCTCAGCGTCTTTGGTTGCTGTACAGAAACTTTCTGTATCCGTGCCGACCTGTTGGGGTTCTGTCCAACCACAACGATCTGACCTTCAACAGCTTGGTACCCGTCTTGTCCCCATCTCACAAGAGAACCAGTATCCGGGCTGTCCGGGGAGATATCCTCACCTGGACAGGTGTTCTTTTCCGGCAACAACCTAGGATCTCTTGCTTCCGGGAGCGCCTGACCTTGCGTCAAAGCTAACCCCTTACTAACAAGTGCTTGAGCAACACCCCCAATTTCTATACTACTAGCCAAATTCGTCCGAGCTGTAGTACTGTGAAGCGGCGTCCCCACAACCCCTATATCGCTTCCTATAAGGGCCGTGTGGGGTTTTCCGGAGTCACAGAGGCGGGTACCTTTGTAGACTCGGCAACCCCTTTCAGAATCTTAATGGTCGGACAATCAGGAGAGATATGTCCTTCCACCCCACAGAAGTAGCATTTCTTGGGCCCATCCTTTCTCCGTCCGGAGAATGTCCCAGAAAATGATTTCTTCCAGGGTTGTCCGTCCTTGCTGTCACCAGGCTTATTCCTCCTGAAATCCCTATAGGCTTGTAAGGCCTGACAGATGACTGTTGTCACGTCCTGTGTCTCCGAACCAGAGGAGGTAACACCATCATCCAGGGTTTCAGACACCTGGGCTACAGCAGCACCGGAGTCTCCTCAGTTTGTGTACCTGTACTGGTAGACAAATCATTAGTCTTTACAGCATCAATTTTTTTATGAAAGCAGAATCCCTCTCCGTTACTACATCCAGTGTTTCCTGGATGTCCCGATTCTGGAACACAAGTTGTTTCACTTCTGCAACAAACTCGAAGTTCTTTCTTTTTTCTGCAGCCAAATCTCTCTGCAAACTCAACAACTGAAGACGAGTTGCTTTTAACAAGCTTTCTTCATCTGACTCAACATCGCTAACCGGGGACCTGTAGTCCGTGAAGGCTGCACGATCCTCCTGGCTAGTCCTGTAATCTTCAGAATCAGAAGCCACATCAGACAGAATCACTCGAGCGAAATCTCGCTCAAATTTCATTTCTGCCAACGTAGACCCTGAGGCAAGCAGCCTGCCCGGCTGCACTGGTCGCTTAACTGTCCTTCCAAAGTCCGGCGGTGGTCCGCCGTCCGCTGCAGGAGCTGCTGCTGCCATTTCTGCAAGAAAACCAATCAAGTCAACAAAATCCACGGATTTCCTAATCCGGCCAGGCTTAGTCAAACGAACTGGTCAAGAACTGGTCACGGCACCAATTGTAGCGATTCGCAGAGTCTCGACAATGAATAAACAACTTAACGAAGCCAATTCCCCGTATCTCTGTTTATTCCAGTCCGTAAAACGGCAATCTATCCGGATTACCCGGCAAGGGTAGTGTATTATAATCCGGAGCACATAAAGGTGTCAGAACACATCAGGTAATATGATAAACACATACAATCAAGTGACACATAATATAGGAATGACATGGAATATATAAACAGAGGAGATACTCTTACAGGAGTATATAATAAGAATTGAGGTGTAGATAAGGGATAACAAAGCATTTAGAAATACTCTACTAGTAAATGCAGGGGATCAAACGCAGATCCCTCTGTGTTAAAGCAAAGGTACCAATCCTTTATGAATTGGCCCTAGAGGTATGTAGCGAAACTACTACACATACATACATACTAACTGCCCCAAACCATATCTGAGAGGTCAATTCTGAGAGGAGGTCCAGACCTCCTCGTAGCCATTCTCGCTATTTGTGCACCGTTATTTTGTGGGGGAAAACATGTTTTAACAATAATAATTATTGTTATTAATGGGACCATCATGAACTTAACGGAGCCATCTGTAGGAGAAACAGAGGTGACATCTTAAAGACAACTAGTAGAGTATTAACAGTAAGAACCTAGAACTAGGCCACACAACTCTTGACCAGGTACATGAATATAAATACCTAGGATTCACGCTAGATGACCAGTTAACATTTAAGACCCACACCAAAAACACCCTAAACTTAGTCTCTGCAAAAATAACCCTCCTCTATAGAGCACGAAATTCTTTAACACCCAAGGCCAAACACGACCTGTACAAAATGGCTATCCTCCCCAACTTCGACTTCTGTGATTTCATTTATGATTCGGCCCCACAATCCCTTCTACAAAAATTACAAGCCCAACAAAACAGAGCACTAAGAATTATCTTCAACAAAACAAAATTCGAAAACGTTGACCAAGAACATAAAACCCTAAACATCTGGCCCCTTCAAGCTCGAAGAGATAAACACATACTAGACATATCATTTTATTTAGCCCAAAGGCAAGAAAACCTGGATGGCAGAAAGTTACCCACCAGGAGTCATGCCGAGGGCAGAAAAAACCTAATAGTCATTTACTCAAAATTATCCAAAATTAATAACTCAATGATATACAAATGCCAAAAAAGGTGGAATGAGCTCCATACGGATGCTCATAAAATCGAAGACAAAACTGCTTTCAAGAAATACACAGAAAGGATCCTTTACCCCTTTACCCAACCGTGACTGTACCCGATCTATTCCTGTATAACTCAGGGTAACTTGCTTTAGTGCCCGAACCTTTATTACCCAACCGTGACAGTACCCGATCTATTCCTGTATAACTCAGGGTAACTTGCTTTAGTGCCCGAACCTTTATTACCTCTCCTTAGTAACCACTACCCTGTACAAACATGATCAAAGTGCCTACACATGACATGTACCTCTGCACCAATATACCTCAACTATGCCCCATAAAAATTACTGAGTAAACCTATACCACTGTCTTAAGTAACATGTACCTACCATACATGTATATTACAACGCAATGATAACTGCCGTGTAACCACCACACGTGCCAAAGTGCCTTAAACTCTGCCTCATGAGTGAACCTACATATAACTGCATATGCGTATACCAATGTACCTTAATTACTGCCTCATGAATGAACATAAACTGTATACCACTATACACCTATTAACCATTTCAACCATGTATACTCATTAAGATCTCATAACCATCTCATTAAATTAGAACTAGTCATAGCCACTCCTAGTCAAACCATTATAGCTAAAAGTAAACTCACATTTATTATATTGTAGTCATATCATTGTAGTAATAGTCAAACTGTAACAAAAAGTAAAGATCAAACAAGAATTCGGGCACCCAATGGAAGACCTAACTAAACAATGGTTTACTTAGATAGTTGGACAACCCTACTGTATAACATCTTCAGCAATAAAAGAATCCTTGAATTGAATTGAATTGAATTATTGTACATTAATACTTTTATTATTTCTTACTTCATTTATTGACAACATTTAAGTGATCTGGGGTAGAAAAAACATTCTACTCTCTCCCCTTCCTCCCCCTCTCTCCTCTCGCCATCCTCGTTCCCATTTGTCCCTCCAGGGCCGATCCAGGATTTTTAAAAGGAGGGGCGCACTTCCAAACTTTATTTTAAAGAACATATACATGTATAAGTTATATTCATATATAATTAATTGCTCAGCTTTTGTTCTGTAATACTTTAAATATTCAAAGTTGCCACTCATGATGAAAGTACTAAATAATCCTAATTCCACCAAAAATGAATTTTCAATGAAATGCAGCGTTAGTTAGGCTCATTCACCATTCAAGAATTCATTTTATGAGCATCCAAGTATTTTCCTCAATGCCCAATTTTATTTATATTCTATTTTCAATTTTAGATTTTACTTTGAAACATAAATATACAAACATTGGGAAACTCTGTGAACTCTCATTGGCCTGTGTCTGAGAATTATTCAAATTGCGTTATAAATCTATAATATTCAAACAGTTTTGAATGCCTTGAATTTGACTAGAAGTTTATGATTTTACTTCGAGTGGTGATGAAGGAATAATTGTGAAATGCTAGGTTTTTCCAAGCCCCATTATTGGAATACAGTTGATAAAGTCTACATGAATGATTATCCTATTTTATAGTTAGTGTTATAGGAATGTTTTTCATGAATCTTTTGCACCCCAAAATTAATACCCTAACTTGATTTTGAAAGGGAGGGGACTCATGCTCCCGCACCCCTCCCCCTAAATATAGTTCGGCGCCGGTTTCCTTAACAGGGAAGGGGGAGGAGAGACGGGGGGAAGGGTAGATGATTAGGTAATTTAGGTGTCATTAAACGTCGGCTATCCTATCTCTTAATGGTATGTGGTGAAACTGAAATACCGAGGATTAAAGCTAAACAGGAGGAACTATCCCCTAAATTGGGTAGAGGGAGGCTAGCCGACCCCATGGGCAAGCTGCTGTTTCATGAGGGTGTTAATTGATTAAGAGGGACTAATGTTATTTCTTCTTCCACACATCGACATCAGAGAGAATTCACCGTTGTTCAATTATCCTGTCATAAACTATACCCTCTCTCGATCCACGTCGCCCCTCTCCCCCTCTGACCTCTCACCTACACTCCCCCTTCCTCCTCCATCCGACCTTTTACCTTCTCCCCTGTCCCCTCCCCTGTCCCCTTCCCCTCTCTCCCCCTCCTTCTCCCCTCTCCCCTCTGACGTGTCCCCATCTTCCCTCTGTATTCCTTCCCTTGCTTTTTAATCTGCTTCCACTAATATTATGATGGATTATCCACTAGTACGGGTTTTGCCTTATTTTGTATGTATACATACAGTGGCCATATCCATTTATTTGACACCATTTGGCACTGGGAATTAATATCTGAAGTATGGAACCATTTGAACCAGTACTTTTGTGTGTACAAGTGCTCGAAATAAATGTCTAAATTATGGAAAAAATATGAAAAATGGCCTGTCGCCTAACGGGGACATTAGGACATGAAGACAAAATCTCCAAATAAATTCATTATATCTGTTGAATTTGCCTCGAAACAAAAAGATACACTGAAAAAAGCATCTGAAAATTAATATATAGTCAACTTTAATAGTAAATACACAAGTTGTCATCACAGGTTGCACTTGGAAGAACATCATTTCCTAGTCAACTCTCTTATATCCCAAACAAAATTAATGATAGGATAGCTTGAAAACACATTCAACTCATAAAATTACAACATGTTAAATTGCAATTAATGTGTTTTCTTGGAGAGCGAAATGAACTTTTGGAGAGCGAAGTTCATTTAATTTGTTAGAGCATAAATACAATATATAAATTCTGGTAAGTGCTCCCATCAATGTGTAATGACCCTTCGGATTCGTTCGAGTAGGAGAAATAATAACTAAAAGCCCACACACACATACACGAATTGGGCCCACGAATTGGGCTCACGAACGTTCGTACGAAATTATTGTGCCCACGATTAATCGTGGATGTTCACGAATTTCCATACGAAAATTCGTGGACCCAAATTTGGTCAATTTTGCCACGAATTCAGTGGATTGTTCACGAATTTTGCCACGAATTCAGTGTGCTGCGAATTCAAAATTTCGTGGCATTGAATTTCGTGGCAAGTCCAAATTATTTATCTGATTCGTGTATGTGTGGGTCTGGCCACAAATTGTTGTGGCTTCAACATTAGTGTCTACGATAGATTGTGGATGCTGCCACGACAATCAAATATATTCGATTGTCGTGGGTGAGCCACAAATTTGAGCCATTTGGTGAGCCACGAATTTGGCACCATAGGAGTTAAATGAAAATATGTGGAAAAGTACACAAGTGATAACAATGAATTTTCGCATGGTTAAACTTACATATCAGATCTATATTTGGACATAAATATATAGTTATTATGAGGTAACAATTCCACCAATTTGACAACATTTGGCACCGATGAATGGTACATATTTCTACATAAATGAGGATTTAAATTAGAAATAAATAAAACAAATATGCCCATAATGTTTTGAATCACTGTGTATGTCACAGGTATCGACATAAGGGTCAAAACGCTTTTTAGTTTGTGAAAATATTCCCACTAGAAGAAAAGTTACAGCCAAATAACGATTCAGTAATTTATTTCTGTTTAAAGAATTTTATTTTCACATTGTATATAGAGGTTTTCAAAAATTGTGGGAAGCATTAGATGCCAATTCGTGATGCCAATGCCTGAAATCGTGTATGTGTGCACCAAAATTGGGACCATGATTTACACAAATCACACCACAAATTGGCTATGATTAGATCCACGAGTAATCGTGAGTCCCAATTTCGTGGCAGATTTTAATTCGTGTCTGTGTGTGTGGGCTTTTAGACAAGGTCTTTTGTTAATAGTCTGACTTTTAGTCCCATAGGAAGACATGTAGGGTAAAACAGGTACAATATAAAAGCGATGTGTACAAGTAGAATATACTGAAGTATACTATAGAATATGGCAAGATCAGTGATGATGAAATGTAGCTCCCTCTAGCGTCTAAAGGCACTTCCTGACAGGTTGCGGCGATCATCGGCAATCCCAAGGTCAACCTGACTCATTGTAGTAGTAGAGAAATGTTCATTTGTAGACGGCACTACATTACCCTCTCGGGGGTTTTAGAGTAATTCATATGATTACTCGATACAAATTCTCATAAGAATACTTTTCATATAAGTAATATCACATCATTCTTTAGTAAATAAACTCCTGCTTATTAGAAGTGAATAATAAAATAAATATATGCTTCTTTTTCTCAAATAAGAACCAATCATTGGTAAATGAAATGTTTTCTGTTCAATATTAAAAAATCTAACCCATAATATGCGATAGCAATATATACACGCTTTCATGCTTTTCCTCCAAGTCTCGTAAAGACAGAAAGGTTTCAAAAACAATCTAGGGCTTTCATAATATTAGAATCAGTGAAAACATTTTAAAACATAATATATCATATGTATATATGAAGAAGCAGGTAGTTCCATATTTCGACATCAGATGGCGTCACTTGAACACAACAGCTACAGATCCTCTCGCCAAGCGTCTTGCTGATGAACTGCGCTGCCCACGACTGAGATTCCGTTCAGTTAGCTTTTTCATATGATATTTCACCACTTCTCATGTATTTATGACTCAGTTTTATCAAACTGGATATTATATTTCGAGCAAATATATATGCGAGTTTGATAATCAATGATGAATGTATTATTCTATCATAAAATAAATCTGTAGAAAATTTCCTACATACGAAGGCCTTCAAAACGCAAGAATATATTTAATATAATTTCCCGAAGTTTGTAACATGGATTGATATGACTATAAGTGCTAAACCCTCTGAAGATCAAAACATTTCACTAAAGAGATCTTGTGAAAAAAACCCTTGGAAAAATATCAATTTTGCGGCTTATGACTCATTTTCCTGACACATATTACATATTTGTTATATAACTGTTGCCGATTTTACCTAATTCTTTTGTTTTTGAATAACAAGTTTGTTCAAGCTACCATCTCAGCTATTGTGACCATCATCATTGTACCAAGATTGCATATATTATGACTTAGAGGGTTATCAATATTCTGCTTCTGGTATATGTTTATTATGGAATTATCTGGGAATTGTCCGTATGGATAATTCCTGCAGGTCATTAGGGCAGGAGCCTGGATTTCTCTACGTCAACTCCAACGTCATCGACGTCAGACTCTCACGTCCATCCAGACGTCCTCTCTCGCTTAACACATTCCCATTAAGATCAAGAAATTGTTTAGTTCCCGCCCACTTCCCTATTCAAATCTTTTCATAAAGGAACCTTCTTCAACCGGGACATTGATATGAATTTCCAGAACAATGACTTTTCACCGACCTTGAAATCAAAGATTAGCAAATGAAAATTATTCCCCACTACAAAATAAAACAAATAACAAGTTATAAGTTTATTAAGTTAATCAATCATTTAATGAACTATTTTTCTGTTTAACTTTATAATCAGTTTAAGTTAATATATATATTGTGCGTTTCCAAAGGAAACAAATTCTACAGTCAACTATTTGTGCGCAATGGCTAGATTATGAATATCAGACGTACTGTAATCTGAAATGCCTCAAATGTCTGTATTAGAAGAACACAGGAGTGGAAGTAAAATTGAGTTTATTAACAACTAGGAAAGTTGCACGCTCCCTGTTTACAAAGGCAGTTGGATAAACATGAAAGTACAATGCAAGGGAATTAGACATAAGACATCAAACAACATATTGTAATCTAATAATACACAATTGTCTTTTAGTCTTTGCAATTCCGAGCTTGTCTGTCTCCAAGACTTGAAACCCAGAAATCCCAAAGGGTGTAGTAGGTGTAGATCACTCAGATTCAGTCATGGGTGGTCCTCTCTAAATGGGTTCCTCTCAAAACCTATACAGTGGCCTTAAGTGGCAACTTGTCAATCAAACCAAGATAGCCAATAGAATACAACAAATGTCAACCAATAGGATGTCACGCTGGCCTTCAGGGATTTACTGCAGAGATGGTAGAAGGTTGTCAATCAAGCAGTCCTTGCATAAGTGCAAAGTTAGTAGTGTTGGCGTGAATTACATCACACAGGGATGGGCATCCAGATATCCTCCCAGATAAGTGTCCACACTCCTCACACCAATCCTCAACCAACACCTCAAAAGGTATCACATGAACTTGCTACTCAGGATGATTCACAAAATGGTACCCAATTCACTAATATTCACAAATTTTTTTTAAAAAAAATACCGTAGAATGTAAAAACAATTTCAGACTTCCGTCTTATAATGGGAGTAATATTTATCGGGCTAACGGGAAACTGCCTACCCTCGGGAATTTGACATACACTTGAAAGATTAAATCATTTGTACACAGTGAAATCATTATATTGTATATAAAATCAGTAATTATTATATTGTATGTAAAATCAGTAACTATTATATTGTATGTAAAATCACTAACAATTATATTGTATGTAAAATCAGTAATTATTATATTGTATGTAAAATCAGTAATTATTATATTGTATGTAAAATCAGTAATTATTATAATATTATTGTATGTAAAATCGGTATCTCATGTTAGAAACTCTTGGGACTGGGGACTGAGGGAAAGGGGGAAAGGGGGGGGGGGGAGACACAAATAGGTATGTAATTAGGCTGTAATAACGGTAGCATTGTGGTAGGGTGTGTGGATTGTTCTTTCTTAAAACATTTCAGCCATTATTATGTTAGCCCATTAAGGACTCCTTGAAGAGTTACTTCCTCTGTTGTATTGTATAATATTGTTCCATATTCTCTCGACCAGTACAGGAAGAGGTATACTTTAACTATTACCATACTCATTCTACCACTTCAGGTAGAGGCTAAGCTGTACATGGGTCAGATTTTCAGAAAATGTACAATTGGCAGTTGTACACGTTTAGTAAATTCTGCTAAATTAGCCTGCAATTTGGTCAAATCTAGGTAGATTCAAGTATATTCGGCATTGCATTGATTTTAGCAATCTGTTTGGTTAGGTTGAACTGTATTTTAAACTTTATTTCTGTCTGAGATGTGGGTTATTTGAGAGAATTGGTGAAGGTGAATTGTACATTTTCTGAAAATCTGACCCACATACATCCCATTCAAGTGACTGCGTACACAGTAGCACGGTATAGGGCTGATGGTTCGGCTAGTAGAGGCTATAAGGGTCAGATTTTCAGAAAATGTACAATTCGCCTACACCAATCCTCTCAAATAACCCACATTTACAACAAAAATGAGCTTCAAAATACAGTTTAACTTAACAGAGCAGATACTATAAATCAATGTGATCCCAAATATACTCAGATATACCCGGTATTCTTCATTTTGTTCGCCAAATTTAGCAGAACCTCCTAGATGTGTAGAGCTGCGAATTGTACATTTTCTAAAAATCTGACCCTTATAACAATTTTTACTGCAGATTCATTGCCATGTTGTCTTATTGTGGTGTACTTTTAGGCTTTATGTACAAATAGAATGAACTATAAGGTGTGTGTTTCATCTTAAATGAGTTATGATGATGGACGTTTGCCAATTTCTGAACCCCAAATTTTGACTTACCATAAAAACTGAACTACTGGGAGGAAATGTGTATTATGGGTATTGACAGAAACCTCTAAACCTGGACTAACGAGATATGTAGGTTTCAAATTGATCTGGAGAACCTTTTGAAATTCCATACTTCTGACTGAATTGTACACGTTCAGAAAAAATGGCCCACATACATCCCATTCAAGTGACTGCGTACACAGTAGCACGGTATAGGGCTGATGGTTCGGCTAGTAGAGGCTATAAGGGTCAGATTTTCAGAAAATGTACAATTCGCCTACACCGATCCTCTCAAATAACCCACATTTACAACAAAAATGAGCTTCAAAATACTTTAACTTAACAGAACAGATACTATAAATCAATGCGATCCCAAATATACTCAGATATACCCAGTATTCTTCATTTTGTTAGCCAAATTTAGCAGAACCTCCTAAATGTGTAGAGCTGCAAATTGTACATTTTCTAAAAATCCATAAGTCTACAACAGGATTATGTCAACGATGATTATGCCCATTGGGAGGTGGGTGCAAAGCCGTACTCACAATGGTGGAAAGCCCTGAAGTGATTGTTCACGAATCAGTGCATTTGGCATATATGTGTTATATGGTGAAGATTTTCAGAAAATGTACAATTGGCAGCTGTATACATTTAGTATATTCTGCTAAATTAGGCTGCAATTTGGTCAATATTAGGTAAATTCCAGTATATTTGGCATCGCATTGCACCCACTCAGGGGTAAAATTGCAGCTTAATGTAGCAACATTTACTCAATGTGTACAGCTGCCAATTGTACATTTTCTGAAAATCTGGCCCGTAGAAGCAATTTATTAACTTCATCTCAGACAAGTAAAACAATCTCCTATCAATTTATCATCCATCTTTCTTGCATGAACCTACAACAAAGATGTATCTGTGAAATAAATCTTTTGGTGGGTACATCTCGTTCTATTGATTAATTTTCTTATGAAATTATGCCCCTGCGATTTAGAAGAAAAGTGAGAATATAGTGAGCCTTGTTTAAAAGACTGGATGGTTTGTCAACAGAAATGTCAATATGAGTCTAAGGCTGTGTTTCCACTGGCTCGCTCTTTTGGCCCGCTCATGGCCCGCTCTTTTTAATTGTCTTGAGCGCATAACAAGCGAAGGTTGAGCGAAACCAGAGCGGTCTAATGGAATCGGTTACTGCTCTCTATGTACGCTCTAAAAAGTGGCTATGTGCGCTTCTTTAGAAGAGCGCAGGACGTTGCGCTAATATCTGACGTGTTTGATTTGAGCGCAGCAACACAACGCTCTTTCTACCTGTTAAAGAAGCGGACCAAGAGCGCAGTGAGAGCGCACAAACGCATTTGCTATTGATATCATATAGGAAACAAGCGCAGCAATCAAATCCTAGTAGAATTGCTCTGCGCTTGTATTGCGCTAAAAATATTAGCGGATGAAGAGCGAATGACAGGCGCCCTATAAACAAGCGCAGCACGAGCGAGCAATGACCGCAGATACAAGCGAGCCAGTGGGATCCCACCTTTAGAGGTAATGCTGGTAGGAAGATTTCAGACATAAGAAGGATACTACTTCCAGATCGTTCTTTATTAAGGAAAAAAAAAAGAAATTGGTGTGTTTCCGATTTACCCCCCCTACCTACAAAAACCTTACCCTACCTAACTTTTTTTTAACCATACCTGATTTTTAAAAAATCATATCTTACTTTTTGGGGATTTTTTGACCAAGCCCACATAGACCTAAAACTGCCAAAACTCGAAATTAGAAGGAATATGCGCTTGCTAGAATGGGGTTTTAAAATGGCAAAGGAAGACATAAATCTAGACAAAAGAGGAGTCAACTTACGATTTCTAGCTGAGGGAAAAAAGCTAAAGACAATCACCCCCAAAACAGAAGTTATCAGGCGATCATTCCTGAGTGCTATACCATTTTTATGGAACATGCTGGCCCCAGAGCGGCAGAATACTATTGAGTTTAAGGCATTCAAGAAGTACCTAAAATATATACATATGTTACTGAAAATGTTATGGAAAATGGCTAAGAAATTGATTGGTAGCAATTAGCTACGGTATAAGTAATATTAGTGCCAAAACAAGTGTACTGTGCACAGAATTTAAAAGCGATGTATATATAATTAACATAATCCTAATGACTGGATATGTGATATGTGTCAGGAAAATGAGTCATAAGTCGCAAAAAATAGATTTTGAGATACCATCACATTTGAAAAGATGAGACCAAGCGGATTCCAATGAATGTAAACATTATGGACATCTAATACGTAATTGCATCATTTTAGTCAGATATTTTTATTTTTGAAAAAAAAAGTTTCCATTGTTTTTAGGTGGATAATTACCAGTTAAGTAGCAAAATATACTCAATAGAATGATCTGAGTAACGCACTGATGTAATTAATAAACAGTCTTGAATTTTGGTACATGTATTCATACAACCACAAGGACTAGACACCCCAAAAATGAAAGCATTTCAATAAAGAGATCTTGTGAAAAAAACACTTTGAAAAACACCAATTTTGCGACTTATGACTCATTTTCCTGAAACGCATCACATATATGTAAGACTAAAGAAGTTATGAGTAGACTAAGACTACAGTATAAGTAAAAGTATAAGTAAAAGTAGGCACTACTACAACTACATTCGCAAGGTGCTACGTAGAGTGGATTCAGAAGTTGTATTAACATTTACTTCTCTTACCAACGACTTAGATATATCATATTCCTTTTATATAGACGAAAAGTTTAATAGTTATCGAAAGATATGATGGTGTAAATGCGACATTAATATATCGCATAAGGCATTCTGCCTAGTACAAGGTGGAAATTACATTTTAATGTAATAACGGAGCATAAAAGAGTAGGACATTCAGTTTAGTAGAAAACTGGCTTGATTACATCCAGTACAGGATGCTATATAAATACTTCAAGCATTTGTTACTTCTCTAATACTCAATCTAATCACTTATTGGTAAGAATGCTGAAAAGTATTCTACTTGAGTTTTAAAAATATGTAATATACTCTAACAATGACCTTCGATCATTGAATGTAATAAGAGAATAATATTAAGGTTAACCTCCATAAAGTGACGAAAATGTCTACTATTTACTGTTTATTGTTGTAATGTTATTAAGAAACCAATGTAATTTTTAATTAATCTAAATTTAGTAATATCACAAGGCCTCCTTGGAAGAACAACTGTGTTGAGAGTTGGACCATTTTCTCTATTTGGAAAAATTGTAATTATGGTGTAGCACTTAGAAAATAAAGCCTCAACCCAGTGTCATTCTTTTATATTGCCAGATCACAGATAGACCCACGATTCGTGGGTCTATCTGTCATCTGGCAATATAAAAGAAATGAATTATTTATAATTTTACTTTGAAATGCTATAACTTCACTAATTTTTGGAGTATCAACACAATTTTTTCACTTTTATAATGCAGAATTTCCCTTCTACACATGTCGACATGAGGTCTCATTCTTCTCATATTTTATTTTATTTTATTCAACAAATATAAAGAGAAAAAAACCCACCAGAAAATAGGTGATGTGTCACAGGAAAATGAGTAACGTTATATTTTATTTTATTTTTACAGTTTTTTACTTTCTTGTTTGCTTCTAGGGTCGTTTTTTTAAACAATTTTCTCAACTCTATATTTCCGAATCTCAGATCAAATCTTGGCTGCCAACCCACCCACGATTTCACTTTTTACCCACGATTTCACTTTTTTCTCCATATCGTGCATGTGTAGGTCCAAACTCCTGAAATTCTAAGTGTGCCTCCCCTTGACGAATATATGGGTCAGATTTTCAGAAAATGTACAATTCACCTTCACCAATTCTCTCAAATAACCCACATCTCAGACAGAAATAAAGTTTAAAATACAGTTCAACCTAACCAAACAGATTGCTAAAATCAATGCAATGCCGAATATACTTGAATCTACCTAGATTTGACTAAATTGCAGGCTAATTATGCAGAATTTACTAAACGTGTACAACTGCCAATTGTACATTTTCTGAAAATCTGACCCATATATGTAAAGGGCAGGGTCGAGACCAGTTGTTTAAGATCAAATCACCAGTACAGTGGTCAACGAGGGAAGATGTCATACATGTTAAATTCTGATCAGCTATTTTAATTCTACTTGATCCTATATGTAATCTTTTCTCCTTGAGTTATGAGAGATATGGTCAATAATTTGGAGCATTTTCCTTCAACTCTTTTACCTATACTCTTGGAATGTATACATTCATTTGGAGTTGAAAACTCGGTATGTTCTCTACCTGAAGCTTGGGGTGTTTGGACCTATTGTTAGGACCATCCCAGACAGGTTTATAGAGTATTTATAGAGTTATTTTTAGAGTCTCCCTTTAGTTTGGTGTTGAACTATATATATGTGACCCTTTGCTCTTATAACTATTGTTGTGGCCTCACTCACTATACATATAGGGGTCAGATTTTCAGGAAATGTACAATTAGCAGCTGTGCATATTTAGTAAATTCTGCTAAATCAGACTGCAATTCGGTCAATACTAGGTAAATTCGGGTATATTTGGCATTGCATTGATTCTAGCAATCTGTTTTGTTAGGTTGAACTGTATTTTGAACTTTATTCTCATCTGAAATTAGGCTCATTTGAGAGGATTGGCGAAGTTGAATTGTACATTTACTGAAAATCTGACCCACAGGATGGGGATAGTGTATGCTTCCATTATGGCTCTTCCCATTAGCCTTTATACCTCCCCTTTGCACAACGGATCCCATTAAAGAGATAAACCACAGTTCAACTGGGAAAAAAACTGAAAATAACATTTTGTTTAAACTTTGCCTCATGAAAGAACAAGGTTATGTGAATTCAAAAAGCCAATAAAAACAATATGTCACCGGGTTAGTTTTCATTTTAGGGAGCCTCAAAATTTATGGTTGTTCACTATAGAAGTCTATGAGAAAAGGACAATTTTTTCGTTTTTTCAGTATAAAAAAAAAATTGAAAATAACTTTCTCCTAAAAATCTCTATAAACATAGCTAACATATTGCTTTACCCTTTCAAGCAATAAAAAATGGGGGTCACCGACCTTTTAAAAAAGTTATTCAACTGAATCTGCATGGCGGTGAGTTAAAAACAGGAATATTGAAGATTTTCAATGCTAAATAATATATTTCAAAATATGTTGATACCCTGTTCTTTCATACATGAGGGCAAACATCTATAGTGGTTATGTTTAGAAGACATTTCAATTGAAAAATGTTATTTGTCTGTCTGAAATCTTGGAAAAACTGAGAAAATATCCATTTTTCCCACATACTTCAATACTAAACTTTGCTGGTCTCTAGAAAGAAAAAAAATATGCTGAGATCCATTTTTTTTTGCTTTTTGTTATCCTCCAACCATGTACTTTCTCAAGACAAAGTTTGAAAAAATTACTGTCAATCCTTATTTTTCATGCATTAGTTCCTTTAACTCCCACCTGCAGCAGTGCGGAGAACAGTGGTTTATCTCTTTAAAGAGATAAACCACAGTTCAACTGGGAAAAAAACTGAAAATAACATTTTGTTTAAACTTTGCCTCATGAAAGAACAAGGTTATGTGAATTCAAAAAGCCAATAAAAACAATATGTCACCGGGTTAGTTTTCATTTTAGGGAGCCTCAAAATTTATGGTTGTTCACTATAGAAGTCTATGAGAAAAGGACAATTTTTTCGTTTTTTCAGTATAAAAAAAAAATTGAAAATAACTTTCTCCTAAAAATCTCTATAAACATAGCTAACATATTGCTTTACCCTTTCAAGCAATAAAAAATGGGGGTCACCGACCTTTTAAAAAAGTTATTCAACTGAATCTGCATGGCGGTGAGTTAAAAACAGGAATATTGAAGATTTTCAATGCTAAATAATATATTTCAAAATATGTTGATACCCTGTTCTTTCATACATGAGGGCAAACATCTATAGTGGTTATGTTTAGAAGACATTTCAATTGAAAAATGTTATTTGTCTGTCTGAAATCTTGGAAAAACTGAGAAAATATCCATTTTTCCCACATACTTCAATACTAAACTTTGCTGGTCTCTAGAAAGAAAAAAAATATGCTGAGATCCATTTTTTTTTGCTTTTTGTTATCCTCCAACCATGTACTTTCTCAAGACAAAGTTTGAAAAAATTACTGTCAATCCTTATTTTTCATGCATTAGTTCCTTTAACTCCCACCTGCAGCAGTGCGGAGAACAGTGGTTTATCTCTTTAATTTCCTCAATTAGTGAGACGTTTGTAGAGTAGAATTAGTAGAAAATGAAATGATTGTCCAGACAGAAAAAAGGTTCTGGGTCAAATTTTGTTAAAGAAATGGTCAAAGAGGAGACCCTCTCACACTTTTCTCAATAGATATGTAGGCCTACATGTAGGTAGGTAGAAAGAGGTACGTTTCTCAGTACGAAGTGTTTTTCAATTGGAATATTTTAATGGCTAAAAACTTTATACATCACCAAAAACTGTTTCACAATGGCACGCAAGAGTTCAATGTCTTTATTAAGTTATGATACAGATCCATACAGTACAAGGTACTTGGTAGAAGTTGAATGCTATGGAATAATAAGTTTAAAAAATACATGAAAGGAGTACAACAGTTGTAAAGCTTATCTTCAGAAATCAATGGTTAAGTATGTAATATGATATCTATGCTCCACAGGTGGGCCTTTTTTGTTTTGTTAAAGTGTTTCCCAAACCGGAGACTGGGTACAATAGAATGTATCTTTCTTCTTTTGATTATTGACAAACATGACTTCTATTGTCAGAGTCCAAGTTTCTGTAGAATCTTACGATGTGTGAGTCTCATTTTTATGGTAATTTTAATCCAGGTTATTCTGAAGTGTATATACTACAATGGGCGTCAATTTTGTGTTTTGTATGCCATTTTATACAGCAGAAAGCTGCAATTCTTTTGACTATGAAAATTGGCATTTTCTAGGTGATTCTGACAGTCATCATCAGTACGGTACTTCTGTGTCACTTCTAGAGTAAATCAAGAAAAGAGGTATTGCCCTGTTTTAAGTCAAAACAATGGTTTTGACGAGAATAACAATAAGTGTAGGTGAAGGATCACCGCGTATATTAGAGACGTCGCCAGGTTACGCCCCCTTGGTCACGCTCCCTTCCGCGCACGCCAAGCGACGGTGTTACGTCACAATGACTCCCCCTTCCATGTCAAAACAATAATATTCCTTCCGCCCACTTCTGCTCCTTCTCCCCAACGGACCACACATACTTCGAAAAATTTTATTTTTCGTTGTGAACCTGAGTCGTTTATTTGCAGATTTATTCATGATGGGGAAAGCAAAACAGTGCGAACCATGCGGCCATGCCCATGAGCCTCCTACGGGTCAATTTTGTAATAGGAAATTAATCGCTGAAGTTACGGCGATTGAAGGAGAGAAGACTACAACACTTACCGCGAGGGTATCTGGCCTAGAAGGCATGGTTGAGAAGATCCTATCAGCTGTGGAGGGTCTTGAGAAGAAAACCACTGATAGTGTTGCTTCTCCTGAACAGTCAGAGGCTTCTTCTTCCGATTCAGAGGTGAAAGTTCGGTCGTCTAGACCTTCTCAACGTGAGATAGTTCATGAAGAGAGATCTCCTAGCCGGGAGAGCTCGATCTACAATGTATCGACTTCCAGTCGTCGTAGGAGGAGCTCCTCCAGGAAACGGTCAGGCCCCTTCGACAGAGACCAACACTTGGACAAGGGTGAGAGCATAGAAACATTTGATAATTTATCGTTACTTTCCCTCCACATGTTGGAGAAGATGGTTGGAGACTGTAGACCATATGATGAGTTAGCCGGGGTTTTATCTCATGTTATTACCATGTCAGAGAAGAACGCCTGACAAATGTACACTTTGAAGGCGCCGTTATTATACAATCAGGCAGTCCAAAGGTCTCTCTGCATTTAGTGATGTGAAGCAAGAGGAGATCCTTCGGTATTACTCATATGAGAATTCAAGGAAAGCGGTGGCATCTAAATCTGGATCGTCAAGCAAGTCCAAGACTTCTGCTAGCAGTAACACCAAGATTTGCTTCAAGTTTAACGCGGGGGTTGTTCTAGGAGCCCTTGTGATTATCCCCATCATTGTTCTACATGCTCATCTCTCGATCATGGCACCAAGTCATGTGTCGGGAAAAGTCACCAAATAGGATGATATGGAGAATTGGGATGGTGCTGACACCTATGTTTTACAATGCAACCCGGTTGCTAAGTTGTGTAGCTCTTCAGATAGTAAGGTGTTAAATGATGGCAACATGGACGCAAGTGACTATGTGTTGGTCGAATCGATAGATTCGCCAGGTAAATTTCCTCCCGATTCTCCCCCATGTGATGACATTAGTGCGACTTGTGACGGTAAATGTGAGTACAGAGATATTTGCGATGCTGTTATGAATTTTCGTCGTGGTAATGTTGATGTATCGCCCGATATGGCTGTTTTTTCTACCCCGGTATCTAAGAATGGTAGATCTGTTGATGTCTTTAGTAGTTGTGCGACTGTGTACATAAACTTGATGATCTGCCTGTTCAGCTTAAACCATGTCGCTTTGAGGCTATATTATTCCACCAGGGTTGTTCTGTTTTTGAACGATATGTAGATGTTTTTAATGGAGTCATTGACGGTATAGATGTGGTGGACTCGCCAGTACAGGCATACGACTGAGTAAACTAATCCTCTATTCTGGAGGACAGAGCTCGTATTAAAATGGATAACATTGTTAAAAACGAATTACTCGAAGGTTGTATTTCTATTGTTGAAACTAAGCCTAAATGCATTCATTCTCTCGCAGCTATCTTCAAGCCGGACGGCGGAATTCGGCCGATAACAGACTGTTCCCGTCCGGATCATGACTCCGTTAACTTTCATTGCGATACGCTGGTTCGTAATTTCTCTTATAATAACATTGATATGGCGACTGACATGGTTAGTTCTGGCTCTTTTATGAGCGTCGTCGACATTAAATCTGCCTATAGGGCGGTGGCCATTAACCCTAAGCATAGGACATTGTGCAGCTTCAGGTGGATTATTGATGGGAAAGAACAATATTTGACTGACAACAGACTGTGTTTTGGCCTCAGAATAGGCCCTTACATTTTTTATCGCATTTCTACTATGGTATCTGAATGTATGCTTAATCTATTTAATGTATGTGTGGTGAATTATTTAGATGATTTCTTCCTGTGCACCCCAGACCTACCCTCCTGTACCCAAGCCTGTGACTCCCTTATTGCTACCCTTTGTTTCCTTGGGTTTTATGTGGCGTGGCCCAAAGTGACCACTCCCAGCAACACCTGCACCTACCTGGGCTTCGAGATTGATTCACTCCAAATGACTTTGAGCCTTCCTTCCTTGGGAAACTGGACAAGCTTTGTGTCATCCTTCAAGACGTCCAAGTGGCTAAGTACATATCTAAAAAGGAGCTAGAACGTCTATGTGGTTATCTCGCCCACTGTGCGTCTGTCTTCAAGGGCGGGGATACTTTTTGTAGACGCCTCTTTGACTTATATAAAGAGATGCTGGAGAAAAGATTGAGCCGCTCCTCGATATCAGATGCCTTCAGAGAGGATATAAAGTGGTGGAGTGCTTTCTGCAAGGTATTCAATGGTGTGTGCCTCCTTGTAAAACCAGAATATGAATTGCCTATGATCTCAGATGCCTCAAGCAGGGGTTTCGGTGTTTTTCTGGGCAGTGATTGGATAGCAGGCCCATTTCAACATTACACTGTGCCCTGGGAAGATACTGCTTGCAACCATTTAGCTTCTGGGCCTATGGAGAACCTTAAGCATGACAACATCAATGTCCAGGAGCTGTACCCTATTCTCCTGGGCGTGAGGAGGTGGAAGGACAGGTTTAAGGGTTGTCGTGTGAAATGCTTTATTGACAATACACAGGTGATTGCCATGCTCACTACAGGCATAAGCTGCAACAAACCGTGTATGCAGTGGCTTTACGAACTGTTATGGACCATATTTATATATGGCATTGAACTTTCACTTTATTATATTAACACAAAGCATAATGTTGTTGCTGACTATTTATCTCGTCTCCCCTATATGGGAGAAGATTGTGACTTTTCTACATTGACCGAAGCAGGCTTATGTTGTTTCTCTTCATATGTTTCATCTACTATTAATAGGCATGGACAAATGGATGAAGAGGGTTGCCATGCTACAGGCCAGATCGGTTGCACCTTCCACGCTGATTCAATGCCAGCGGCAGTGGAAATCATTTAGTGACTTTACTCGGAAGAACAGCATTCCATGTGCCCCTATATCAGTAGAGGCCCTGTGCATGTACGCTGCGTTTCTATCAACCTTCATGAAGAGTTCATCGGTTACTACTTACTTGTGTGGCATGGTCTTTGGTGCAAGACTATGCCTTATTCAATGCCCTGCCTTATCTCATCCCTCTATTAAGAGTGTACTTTGTGGCATCAGCCGTTTACCAGGCTCCTCTCCGACCCCATCGGATCCCATCTTACCTGCTCAACTGTTACTTATGTCACAGCAAGTAAACTTTTCTTCAAATCATCAATGTGTGTTATGGACCATGTTATTATTCCTCTTCAGATCAGAGAGTAGGACACATCATTCCTTCCCCCCATGTTCTTCGTCGGCGGGACATATGCTTGACGTCATGGGGCCTAGTAGTGACAGTGAATTCATCCAAGACCTCGTCATCGCCATTTGACATTCCCATTGTGAAGCTCAAAAACCACACCTTGTGTGTGGTATACTGGCTTAAAAAATATGTGCTATCAGCTGGACTGTCTTCAAGCTCCCTTCTGTTCACCACAAAGTCTAAGGCGAACCCCTCTTATGATGAATTCAAGTGCTTTCTACAAGACTGTTGTGTTAATGCCAAGTTGTCAGGCGTGTTCTCTCCTCAATCCCTAAGGAGGGGAGGCGCCACATTCATGGCATCTGTGGGTGCGTCAATGTCTGACATCAAATCCAGGGGTAATTGGCGCTCAAATTGTGTCAATTCTTACATTTCCCCTTCCATGGAGACTAAGCTTAAAGTGGAAACTTTCATCTCGGAAAACTTATCACTTCTGTGACTCCGGGTTGGCCTCTTTTGGTGAAATAAATTACCATGTTATGGTGGTTCAGGCCATCCCTTCTTCACTGTTATTATTATGCATCTAGTTACAGCCTGCAGAGTCCTCTAGATATTGGAGAATGTATTTCGCACTTCTTTTATGTATGGGTACCAAGTAGAGCTGTCATCTGGCTGAATTACAGTACAGTTTCTCTTAGATACTAAGGTACAAGTGCATTTAGTTGTTTTAGGGTCATAGCAATTTCCTGGAGTAGTCATAATCTAATATTTCTACGACCAAAAGTTGTCAATTCTGGTTTATTTTGTCTTCATTAATATGACGCCCAAGCCTTTTACCCAGTAAAATTTTGCATTTTTCAATTATGAACAAGAAAGGCGGGAAAGGCCTAACATGCTCAGATTGGAGTAGAATTTCATTAACAAGAGAGAAGACTAGGAAGGAAAAACCATCTCAGCGTGTAAAACCATACAAACGTCCATGAACATACTGGGATCAACCGTAGCAAAAATTTTTCAAGTTATCGGTTTGGATAGTATGGAAATTTGGGAAATGGACAACGACAAAACCGCCATGTCGCTTGAACTGCCAATGACGCCCACGTCACTTCCACTTGGTGTGGAAAATAAAGAATCAAAATCTGAAACTGAAATTGAAGGAATGGACAAAATGGAAACCAAGGTAGGAAAACCAGTTGATGATGAAACAGGGGTAGTAGCAAACCTGTTCGAGAATGACAATAGACAGTTTAATGAAACTTTAGTGATGATAGACGACGAAGTAGGGAGTGACATGACAGAAAATGGAGAATGGAGTGACCCAAGGGAGTTGGTGACAGATCATGCCAGTGGCAATGACGTCAATGGCAAACTGAATTCTGCAAATAATGTGATCAAAGGGAGTACTGATGAAGCTAGTGGGGAGGATACACCCCTATTATCACAAACAGAAATAATTGATCGTATAAAAACATTGGTCTTAGACAGCCTAAATCTAGATATGAAGGTTGAGCCAAAATTAGTCAGTCAGTTGTTTTAAACCAAATGAAGGAAGACATCACCATCAACGGGAAAAATGTGTCGAAACTAGTACGCAAAATTGACAACATCTGTGCATGGCTAGAAACTCATAACACCAACGTAAAAGGGAAAATAACAGATGTGGGAATCAAACTTACTGATTTGGAGAACAAATTAGTGGGCCAGGTAGATCTTAATTACAAAGAAGCTAGTTCTGAGGTTGAGAGCGTAAGCACCGATAAAGATCTGATTGAGTTTAGTTTTGATGAAGGTGATGCAACCAAGGGCCAAGATCGCCCGCCTGTAAAATCTATCAGAGAGTTGGAACAGATCATGGGTCGAACAATGAATAAAATGAAGAATTCAATTGGGAAGACCAATACAAATCTGGATAATCTTGATGGGAAATATAAGGAAATTACCCAGAAAGTTAACTCCCTGAACTTAGACATAGCAGGCACTGACGTTAGCAGGGACGATCCAGTAAGTATCCGCACAAGGTATTTATTTGTAGGAAGTAAATGGGTTATATTTCAACGCTTTTAGATTGTTTTTTTTTTAAATTTCCGACGAATTACCCTCCACCCACCCGTCGCTTCATCCCACGTCCCACCCGGGCCTCGGCGCTGTTTATTCAGTTAATAAACAGCGCTATCCATTTCGGATCCCATTTGCCGGTTACGTTGATTACGTTGATTACGTTGAAGTGACTTCCGGCTCATACGGAATGGAACAAGGGATCGGAATGGTCAATGGCGTGGATGTAGCTGTGTGGGTTGAGTGTGGAGGTTTAAACGAAAATGGATTGTGGAAGTGTGAGTGCCTGAATCGACAATGTAAGTACGCTAGGTTGTAGGTATAGGCCTAAACTAAGTATTCCATGCATCAATAGACATTCTCAGCGGGGAAATTATTGAATGCAGGCAGAGAAGTAACCACATGGAATAAGAGTATATATCGTTGGACACTAGTAGTCTGTGCACCGTGCGAAATTGTAAATAGAGTCATTCTGACTTCTTCCAAGGAAGAAGCGGGGGTGCCGACTGTCAAGCTGACATCCATGTTGACACAGGCCCGCCGGTAAAATCTCTGAAACAGTTAGACGATGACATTAACCGATCGATATTAGACATTAGGGCCTCAATTGCCACGACAAACACTAAAGTGGACTCTATAGACAAAAAATGCATTGATATTTCGCAAAAAGTCACATCCCTAACCACAGAACTAGGGAATCTCTCAAGTGATAAAGATAGGAAACTTTCCGAGGGCCAGGGAAATGATGGTACCACCCACCTTATATTGAAAGGAATCCCTAATAGATCGGAAGACACTAAAAAGATTATGCTAAACCTCTTGAATATGGCCATTAATCTGAAAGAAGAAAATCTAGTTGAAGCCTATAGGGTGGGCATAGAGAGGAAAGCTAGGACAAGGGCTTTTTACATCGAAGTTGATACTCCCGAGCGAAAAGGTTCAATATTAAATAATTCGAGAGATATTAGAAGGAAATCAGGATGCTCGTTATGGTTTAACAAAATCTCCCCAGATAAATCTAACCATCTTTACCAAATGATCGCCGATTGCCACAAACTTTTACGAGTACATAAGCACCAAGCTAACCTGGTTTGGGGACATATTGTGCTTGGAAACAGGTCATACGCAGCGGCTGACCTGCATAATCTCCCTGATGGATGCCGCTCCGCGGATGTCTGTCAAATCCCAGTAGATGACGGGGGCCTGAGATTTTACGGGGAGTCCAGTTCCTTCTCCGATTTTTATATATCTATACAACCATCAAGATTATTGTACAACACTTAATACACCATGTACCAATCATATGTACCCCTCAATCATCATCTCATTACCATCTAATTAGACACTAGTCCTAGAAACCCTTAGTAAAATTGTGACAAAAGTAAAGTTCAAGCAAGAATCAGGCACCCAACGGATGACCAATCTAGACATCTGTTTATTAAGAATGTTGGACCACCTTACTGTAAAATATCTTCAGCAATAAAAGAATTCTTGAATTGAATTGAATTGAAAGCATGAATATCATACAACATAGATATGACAAAAAATGAACAGTCCCCTATGCTGCAATGCACATTAATTTTTGTTAATTTTTACAAAATTCTGAAGGAAATGAATTAATTGTCTCTTCTCAATACTTTTATCTTGTAGGGTTTGGGGGCAATATCAAATGTGTTAGGGTAAGTATGTGGATCATGACTTGGTCTCTTGTCCTCCGACTCAGGCAGAAGCTGGAAATGTTGCAGCAGTCTGGTCATGAGAAGAAAGATCCGGTTTTTGGCCAATACCTCGCCTGGACATGCCCTTCTTCCAGCACCGAATGCAAGTAGTCTGAAAGAAACAGTGTCTCCATGAATATTTAATGAACAAGAACAGATGCCTATATTCTATGAGGCCAATCTAACAGACTCATTTAAATAAGTATAAGGGTAAACTGTCCATCTAGTTGCAAAACTATAGCAATCAAACTCAACAAATCTACTTCACTGATTGTCAATAAAATTGTGTCTTTTGATTTGACATACATTGTAATTCTATAAAGCAATCACTTGTCACCAAAGAATGCATGCAATTTAACTTGCTTGCATTAGTAGTTTAGATGAGATGATTAGATGTGTAAGATTGTTAGCATACATTTAGTTTCCAGATTGCTAATCCCACCATCGCCCTCTCCCAATCCACACACACATTCCCACATCAACACAGACCCATACCATATAACATAAACAGCATTTAAGGTATATGCGAGGCTTCAATGAGAAAAAAGTGCCCACTGATATTTTCACAAAACTTCCAGCAATTATGCCTTACTACACAAGATAGGTAAATCTCACCAACTTTGTTTTGCTTTTACACTCAAATCTTAACTAAATAGCAATGCTTCATTATGGGAGTCTATAGGAATATGCGGTATTTGCTCGATGGCAATGTTATTTCAATATTCATTTCAAACCAACTCAAATATAGGAGAGAGAAAAAAATAAGAAAAAGAAAAAGAAGGTTTGTCCGACCAACTGGAGCAGCTTTTTTCAAATGTCAGTTTGTTTGGCGGGATGCCGGGTTGCTAGGCAATGTCAATATGTTAAGATCCGGTTCCGGTAACCAATGTCCGCAGATATAAAGTATATACATTCCATATCCCACAAACTAAAAAGAAGAGGCAATTGCTTGATGTTACTATTTTATTTTGGCTCGTTGGCAATGTTACTTTTAGTATTCATTTCAAAACAAACTCCAAGATGCCAAAAAAGAGAAGGAATGAATATAATTAATAGAAAATTAAAGCCTGTTGGAGACAAAAGATTTGCTTTGACGACGGCGGTCCATGGACATAGACAAATAATATAACACTGACATACTTCTTCAATCTCCCACCGATTTAATATAGGTTAAGGGGACACCGATCTGATGTAAAAAGGTGGCACCCTATCGACGAAGAGAGTACAGGCTAACTTCTGATGCTGGAAGGCCAATTCGTTCCACAAGATACTTCAAAAATTTCAGAACATCACTGTAGATTATAGGCCTCATATTCCCATTGATTTTGCATAGAAACAAAGGCATGTAAGGCTCAGAAGGATAGGTGACAGAAATCTGGCGATCGTTGATACAGAGGCAGGCACAGGCGTGAGAGAGTGTAGACGACAGAAAGAACCAAGGCAATGTCTCTACGATGGCATGTGTCTCTACAACGCATTTTGTGATATTGATTGATTACCAGACTTTAAATTGATTTTCACTGAAAAGAATTTGTGAAATGGTAGCCTGCATGCGGGTTAGTTTGCAGGTTTGGAATTAACTCATTTTAATGCTAATTGCCCACCCAAAAATGAAATTTGCATATTTAAATATTAATTGACCCATTATAGCTCACCCTGTCATAAAAAATAAATACGATTTATGACTCTTGGAGTCATGGGATGGCTTTTTACATGTCTGATAGTGAGCACAACCATTTCCGACCATTTTCAACCATTTTCAACCATTCCAGAGACATGTCAATAACTCATTCTCAGGCAATGTCTCTACGATGGCATATGTCTCTACAACGCATTTTAAGTTATTGATTGATTCCAACAGTTAAAATTGATTTTCACTCACACAATCTTGGGAAATGGTTGACAGCATGTAGGGTAGTGTGCAGATCAGGAATTAGCTCATTTCAATGGTAATTTGTCTCCCAAAAATTCAATTTGCATATTTAAATATTAATTGATCTATTATAGCTGACCCTGTCATAACAAATAAATATGCTTCATGACTCTTTTAGTCATGGAATGACTTTTTATATGTGTGAGAGTGAGCACAACCATTTCTATCCATTTCCAATCATTTTCAACCATTTCAGAGACATGTTAAAAACCCATTCCCAGTCAATGTCTCTACGATGGGAAGTGTCTCTACAACGCATTTTTGGTTATTGATTAATTCATAGAGATAAAATTGATTTTCCCTCCCAAGACTTTATGAAATGGTTTATTGCATGTGGGGTAGTGTGCAGGTCAGGAATTAGCTCATTTCAATGATTATTTGTCTCCCAATGAAGAAATTTGCATATCAAAATATCAATTGACCTATTATGTATGACATTCTCAAAACCCATTCCCAGGCAATGTCTCTACGATGGCAAGTGTCTCTACAACGCATTTTGAGTTATTGAATAATTCTCAGAGTTGAAATTAATTGTCTTACCCTACAAAATGTGAAATGGTTCCCTAGATGTGGGGCAATGTATATCTTGGATATGAATTCATTTCAATGACGATTTCTGACTTAATTATGCAATATCCTTATGGTTAATTCAAATCACCTGACATTTCAGGCCCTATCAACAAATAAAAAATCCTTCATGACATTTTTTTGTCATGGAAATACTCGTTCCCTTGCAAGGAGTGATCAAAACTATTTTGGACAACTTCCAACCATTTGCATGACCATCATACCTGTTTTCCTATGCTTTACATCTTTCCTTGAAAATGTATCTACAACGCAGTGTCTCTACAACGCACAATGTCTCTACAACGCATGCTGTGTCTCTACAATGCACAATTTTAATTTCTCTAATAACTTATGTCTCAATTATCTTATCTCTACAATTTAGGGGGGATTGTAAGACCACGGTTATACCGACAGTTTGAATTCAGAAACATGGTCATCAGCAGTATTTTGATCTTATTATTAAAAAGAATAGAAGGTCTAATTTGTATCAAAGAAAAATGAAAATGATCTGCAAAGTTCAATTGCTCCTAGTATTTGTCAAAAACTGCCTACGTTCTTTATACTTGAGGATCATGCAGGTACAAGTGTCTACCTTTCGAAAATATAGAAGAATAGTTGGTCTACTGAAGTTATCAGGGGTAATTAGGGGTAATTAAACTCCAAGGTAGGGTGAGCGTCGTAGAGACATTGATTTTGATAAGTAAGTTTAGATCGCCATAACTCAGTGGTTTTTCATTCAAAGTCTTGCAAAATTAAGAACCAATAGGCCCAAACTATCTACTTTAGGCCTGCAAAAGGCGGATTGATTCTGACAACTTTTGTCTCATGGCCCTGAGTGCATGAAATGTAGTCCGTTCGCTGGCCCTGGTCATATATATATATGTTGACATCCGGTTCCAGTACACAATGTCCGCAGATATAAACGTATATAAAATATATACATTCCTTATAAACATATATTGTCCACCGATTTTTCCCCATAATTGTCTAAACATAAATTTGTGGTCATGAAATGTTGAAAATGTTATGAAAAATAGTAATTTTTCGCATGGGTCAAAAATACATAGTTGTGATCTGAAGTTGGCCATGTCACTCAACTGCAGCTATTGCACAGCATAATCAATGATGAGTAAAAGATGAAACTAAAAAAATGAAACTAAAAACAGCTGAAGAGAAATAAATGAAACTGTGGAAGAAAATAAACTGTATATTTAAAATTATGCCGAAATACATCTGAACGTGACCTGCTCTGCGATTATGGGTCTTAAAGGTTGCTACCTTGATAGCCCTAGGGGCATTATTTAACAGGAAAACTGTTAAAAACACAAAATTTACTCAAAAATCCATGGAAAATGAATTTTTTCAGATTAAAGCGTGGCAGGAAATTTGGAGAAAATGTTGTTATTGTTGCCATGCTAACCATGAATTCAATGGAACGTCCAAATCATCAATAATGACGTTTAACAGGATTCTGGTTTCCATGGAAACCTATATGCCATCAAATTGTTTCAAATTTAAATGAAGTCAAAAGAGAATTTGCTGATGATTAAGATACTGAAAACAAATTTGAATTACTTAAATTTCCAGAAAAATGGCAATATATTATCCAATTTATTGAAAATGATGTGCATTTTGAAATCATATAAGGGTTTAACTAAAGTTTGGCAAGTAAAAACCGTGCAGCAGTTTTGGCTATTCACCCCATTTCAACACATCATATTTCAGAACTTCATATCTCGGCTTCTGTTTTTCGTATCAACATAATTTTTGCAGCATATTATGTCCTAAAACACATTTTACATTTCATATCTAAGCACATAAGACCCGATTTTAAGAAAATATTCAAAGAGAAATATGAGCCTCTAGGTGGCATATTTGGGTCAGATCTTCAGAAAATGTACAATTGCATGGCCTTTACCAATCTTCTCAAATAACACAAATTTAAGAGGAGAATCAGGTTCAGAATACTTTTCAACATAAACAGACAGACTTATTGAATGGATACAATACATAATATACTCAGATATACCTAGTATTGATCAATTTTCACTCTAATTTAGCAGAATTTGATAGATGTGTAGAACTGTAGATTGTGCATTTTCTGTAAATCTGACCCATGTGCTGACACCCATATATATATATATATATATATATCAGATTTGTCATTTCTGTAAATCATAATATGTATATTATATAAGATAATATTTGCTACTTTAGGGTAAGACTTAAATATGTAATTGCATGAGAAGGATATACATGCACATCTTTATTACTCTTAATTGCTAGAATAAAATGAAAGGATGTATTACATCAAACATGAATTTAGCTCTAACCATATTTGATACCACCCACCCTGACTGCCCCATCCCGAGTCACACACACACAATTATTCCCCATCCTTAAATATGTTGTACACTTTCAGACTACAGCAAAAGCATCATATCGTCATTTACCCATCATCGACTCATGGACATGGAGTTCATGTTTTCACTATTGTAAATACATTGCTTCAATTAAAGCTGAAAATAAAGAATGCAAATGATGATGCATTTGAAGCATTGGCTTTGAACAATGACACCAGTTTTTTTTGACAGAATCAAGGTTTCACGCTACCTTTTCTTGTTGGGATGATCAGCAGCAACAACCATGCCATCCTCAATAAACCGTTCTGGTATAAATTCCCAAGGTTGCAGCCAATATTCTGGATCATGGTGCAGCTTCCAGAGATTGAAGAAAATCTAGGAAGAGAGTTTGACTTTGTATTTAGTTTTTACAAACTTTGTTTCTAAGGTATGGTTTGTGGATTTTCATGTATTAATAATATAACAACATATATAAATGCTGACCACAGGAAACATACATGTTTGTACATGGATAACTATTTGTGATTTGCTCAGATTTTAGGAGAGTTTGTGAGTTGTAGACAGAGGCACTAAATGTTATCCTCACTCCAACTCCCTGGGTATCATCAAGGATAGCCTTATGATTGAGACCTGAAATATAACTGTTATATTTGATACATTATTGCTTTAAGCTTGATTTGAAAGAACTTATTCAGACTGGAATCAATCATGTTTTAACTTTGAATCATCCTCAAGTAATCCATCATATTCTCAAGAAAGCTAACTAGAGTTCTTACTGTACTGCCTTTAGGAATATCGTATCCCTGAAGCTTTGTATCAGCCATTGTTTCATGGGCCATATTTAGAGGGGACAAACTCTGGTAGCGGAAAGTTTCATATATGGTAGCTTCAGTATACGGCATGGCCTGCTTGTCTTTCAATGATGGAAGTCTGGCACCAATGACTTCTTTGATTTCTCGTGCAATTTTCTCTTGAACGTCTGGGTGGTTCACCAAACAGGCCACCATTGCATGAAAGGTCAGTGTGGAAGTCAGTGTTCCTAAACATCAGAAAGCAACATAATTAAGTCAAAAGTTATCACTTGAAAGTAATTTCAGAATAAGATAACAACAAATGTTTTAATCTGACTAGTATGAAATAAAGACTCAAATACAATGCATATGAAGCAGATTCAGAACTTGTGAAGATTTGTTCTTGTACTTCCCAAAATATTTCAAAGGATTAATGCATGATACTTCTAAAAGCTAGTGGGCTCTGTAGCAAGAATAATCCAAAGCTACAACCTTAAACATTTTTTACCTCTACAGTGCTCTGCTTTCAGAAACTATAGTCTTTAGTAAAGAACTTATTCCCTCAGATTCAACATACCAGCAAGGCTCATGTCAAAGACAAGGGAGAAAATATTTCCATCAGTAAGTTTCTCTTCTCCTGGTCTTGATGAGTTTGTTGATTGGTACTTGAGTAGTTGGCCTATGAAACAATCTTTCTCAGTCCCATGTTCCTACAAGTAAACAGTTCAAATACTTGCATGACATACACATATACTGTATGTATGCACAACTTCATGTAAGCACAAGTCAATTGTTCAAATGCATATCTGTGTTCTTAATGCATAACAGTATTTTGAGAAAAAGCAAACTAGTGCGATGCAGAATCAAATACAATAGAAACATGGTTTTACCTTAGATTTGTCTATTGCAGATCCAATAATATTACGTGCCAATTCTCTGCATTCCATTACTTTATTGTACAGTTGCCTACAGGGGAAGAATCGAGTGATGGGAGCTAAATCCAGCAGCATTCCAGAAGCAGACAAGTGTAGTGTTTCATTTACATTTGTTTGTAACCGTAACAGGTCTGCAACATATTGTTTGTCCATCTTCCTTGCATAAATCTTGAAAACATAATAATTTCAAGTCAGAAGTTTCTTCTGATTGGCCAGTTTTCCATTGTGGTAAGGCATTTAGGCAGTAGGGGCATTCACCAAAGTATCCCTAAGCCTATTGAGTTGATATACATATTGTGTTATATTGTGCTGGAGCTAGGCTCCAGCCCCAGGTCCCAGTCAAGTAAAGCATGTCTCTAGGGCATCAGCCCCCAGGATGTATGTATGTACCCACATGTATACAGAATATAAAACAATCTTCAACTATGCATGTTATTATTACTAACTTTCCTCAGAGTAGACTCCCCTCACTCCTAATAATACTATTCAAGCTATATCAATCGCATCATAGGCCAATATCAACGATTCTATAGGTACACAAAGATCGGTAACATGCACCGTGCGCCATAGGCAGGAGCACGATGGTGCCAACAGGCACCAACGCTAGCACCTCCTAGGAGAGTCTGTGGCAGGGTGTATGCCATCAATGGGGACTCAGCGGACACTAAGCAGTGGTCATCGATTTTCATGGATTACCAACAATTAAATTCAGTATTCTCACCTATGATTATTTTCCTAATACATTTCCAATCTATCTCCCGAATTTACATAGCCAGTTGCAGTGTTACTATTAAGCTGCGACCATATATATGCGGCCGTTTTTGGACTTTTATGCAAAACAAATGGCGGCGATGTCACCGCATGCAGTAATCAGGACAGAGATTAGTTTTTTTCTAATATTGCGTTGGTCTGTGTTTCAAGACATTGGTTATCAAAATCTAAATCATTTCATTAGAGAATACTTAGTGAGGTTGGAGATGTGATATCAAGCAGTTTGTGAATTAAACCTCTTCCTAGACTCCTGCTTTGAGGCTGCATTGATATAGTCTTATCCACCTGCTGCATGTGACTCCCGCCCTTAGTCCTGGCCCTTTTAGCTTTATTTCTAGATGTCATCTCAACCCCAGTGGGAAGGTTCTTCCCATTCTTGGAATATCTTAATGTTGAATGTAATCAAGCAAGAAATAAGTATTAATAAGCATAGGGTGCTGCAGAAACTCCCCTACTGCAACCCAGGCCTATGGGTGGGCCGAGGTAGCCACAGCACCGAAACACAGACTCCTCTAGGGGGCGCTGTGTGCGGAACGGCACACAGTTGGCCAGGGAGCTGTATATCTTTGTGTAGCTATAGAATCGTTGCCAATATTGCGTGGATTCAGTTCATGCAGTTTATGGTCAAGGATCATTATGAGTACACATCCTGAAGATACAAAAACAATAACCTCAGCCTTTAACAGATAACTTGTCAACATGTCAAAATTATTGTGTGGAAGATCTACCCTGATATTAACAGAGCACAAATCATTCAATAACTTATAACTTCTGTGGCAGGAGATACTCGATTACTTTATGTATGTTAAGGTCTTAAACCTTTTTTGGACATGGTTACATGTGTATTAGTAATCTGAGCCAACTCTTTTTTTCCAAAATTTGAATTTATAATTCCAAAGTATTCTCAAAGATCTGGTCTTGGCAAGGCTTCAAGGGAGGAGGCTCAGTGGGTCAGTCTGTTGAGCAATGAGATTTTCATTGGTAATAAATGGGAAATGTTAACTGTACCAGTGAAGAAATAATTGCAGTTATACATCGATGAACAATTGGTTGGAGGTCAAAAGACTGCCTTGGCTCAGCCAGCTTGTTCAGTTCATCCAACATATCTGTTGTTAACTCATTGCATTTGTCCTCCAGTACAATCAGTTGTCCACCATAAGGCTGAAAAGAAAACAATTGGACCAAATAGTCCATATTTGAAGAATGTTGAAATGCTAAGACAAATCGACCTAGCCATTTATTTAAACTGTCAATAGACTATAACCAAGTTAAGCATAGACTAAACTCACTAATAATGTCTAGTTGAGGCCTGATTTTGAACTGTTTATTGTGTAACAAGAAACGGTGTTGCACAAGGCCCGAAATGGATGTTATTTATCCTTTAATATTCAAGAAAATACTAAATATGATGGTAAGGTAAAAAAATTATTCCTTTTTCTATAACGTCCAAAATAATTTTCACACTTTCATGTAGAAAAAAAATGGAAAAATCTGCTAGTCCTAATGATTTGGATTAAGGTTGTATATTTACCTTGAGTGCCTGTATTGCAAGTTTCTTCAGACAACACCAGTTTTTAGATATTGAGTGAAACCCTATATCATTTCCCATAATAGTACATCCTCTATATGCCTTAGGCCTCCCAGCAAAACAATCACTTTGTGTAATCAGACCTTCATAGATGCTCTCATAGTCGTTTAGTATGACCACATTGTCACCAAAAAGCTACAGAAAAAAAGGAATAGGTTAAAATATTTCATAGAATAGTATAGACAATATCTTTCATAAATATTACAAATGCAAATTATTTCCAATACAGATTATTCATCATTTCAATTGATACATTGCCTGTTAGTTTTTACCAATTTATGAAATACACTTATTCTCAAAACATCTGTTGATCATTTAATAGCTGGGACATCGCGTTTTATTAGGAAATTCTGTAGAACTTTTCATTTTTTTTTTTTTAAACATATCTTTATTCAGGTAGATAAGTGGAGGCATATGCCAAAACAAACAGAAGAGGCTCGGGTAAACCCGATATTCCGCCTAACCCTGAATTTTCGCTATTAACTATTGATCACAAATATGGCAGGTATTGGTAACTAATACATATATCGATTATATATATCGAAGTGGTGGTGGTGATGATAATGAGATGAGATGGTTGGGGTGAATTGGTGGTGAGTTGAGTTGGGTGGTCAATATGAAAATATACTATAACAATAGTTGGATAACAATGGTCAAAGAAATAAGTCATTTTTCTTTAAGAAATATGGAGAGGATTAAAGATCCGGTAAATTAATAGCATTAGCTAGAATATCTTTTTTTAGTCTTCTTTTAAAAGCAAGTTTGTCATCAATACTTTTCAAGTTATCATTCAAGTTATTCCACATAAGCACTCCTTTATAGGCAAGGGAATTTTGGTAGATGTTACACGTCCGGTGATTTACCTCAAAGTTGAGGCCCCTGTTTTCTCTTAGGAGATAATTGGCTTCTTGCCTCTTAATAATCCAATCAACCCGGGGGACATGGAGCTGCTTCTGATAGAATTTAACATTATTAAAATAAATACGTTGTTTAACAGTCATGACTCCAGCTTCCGAGTGTAGGTCATCAATATTATATCTACGAGGTTTCTTTAAAGCAAATCTTAAAGCCTTATTCTGGAACACTTGCAGCTGGTTAATGTGAGATTTGTTACAATTGAGGTAACATACATTGCTATAATCCAGATAGGTTAGAATCATTGATTTGGTTAGCATTAGTCTAGTTCTACAGTTCAAAGGGTGTCTATTGATATACAAATTACATAACCTCACATTGGCCTTGCTAATAATGTGCTTTGCCATAACCTCAAATTTCAGACTCGTATCAATAGTTAAACCAAGGTAAACGAATGAAGTAACCCAGTCAATATTATTTTGATAAATTTGTAAATTCAGGGGTGGGTCTGCATTAACTTTAGTCTGAAATTGCGATGCTGGAATAAGCATTGCCTTCGTTTTAGGCAAGCTGATGGATAATTTATTGGCAAGGCTCCAGTCAGCAATTTTGTTTACATCTGCTTGGCAATATGCCAGTAGGGTATCTCTCTTAGGTGCATCATTAAGTAGTACAATATCATCAGCAAATAGGAGTATTTGGCCATTAAAGTTAATATTACAAATGTCATTAATGAATAAATTGAATAATAGTGGGCCCAAAATAGAACCTTGTGGGACGCCACACGATACCGTCCGATACGTGGAAAATAAATTGTTTGCTCTAACTTTCTGTTGCCTACCTTTTAAATAATTCCTAATCCAGCAACGAAACCATATCGGTAAACAGAGGTGGTCTAGTTTTTTAATTAACAGGTTATGATTAATAGAATCGAATGCCTTTTGGTAATCGAAGAATACAAGGGTACTTGTATGTCGTCGGTTTCTGTTATTGGCAAGTTTGTATAGTAACAGATATGTTGTTTCAATAGTTGAGGCATTTTGCCTAAAACCGCCCTGGAATGGTGAGAGCAAATTATTAGTTTCAACAAAGGACTGTAATTGGTTATTAACATGTTTCTCTAAAATCTTCCCAAATATATGTGTAAGAGAGATCGGTCTAAGGTTAGTGACGTGGGTGGCATTCATCCATTACCATTATTATTTAGGAGCAATATTGCAATGTACCACTGCAATGCACCACTATCTCATATAGCCAATGAGTGGTATCCTGTCAAGTTCTTGACTTAACCATTATATATAGATTGAGATCCTGAGAATAGCGAATACTAACATGTTGAGATAATATAGTGTTGTATGAGCATGAGAGTTATTAAGGAAACAAATAATGAAGGCCTCGGGTCATTTTAGAGATTGCAATTATGCAAAAAAGGTACATGAAGACTTTAGAATCAGAATCTGTAGAAAAACAAATGAATAAAACTTTTCATCCAGTCTAGCCCACTCTAAGTTTTTCTACAGCCCTTAAATTGGCAGCTAACAGTGTTAGGAAAGGTTTGTGTGTTCACCACAGACTGGATCGTTTTTTATTTAAGCTACTTGGGAAAGGACCAGCCAACTCAGCAAAATGTTCAAGCTTAGCTTTATGTAAATTATAAATGATGATAATGATTAATGAACATGCAAAAATATACTTTTTAACAATTAAAGGAGGTTAGAGAACAAACCAAGATTTCACCTTGCAGTGGACAATGTTTCCATACTTGGCTGCCCACTTCTCTGCACTAAAGTGCAATCCTCGTTTGTCCATGTTAAAACCAACTCCTATGAACGGTAGGCCTTTTGGTCCTGGAGGTAACTGTAACTTGGCCCTCATACACCACTTGGTTATTATAGCAATAACAACCAATATGACAACTGAAATCATAATGGTGTCCATTTTCAAGATTGAGACAAACCAATCAAAACTGTATGAGGAACTAACTATTCCCTAGATCTATATCTGTCCCTTTAAACAATGACCACTTCTATACTAGTTAGACTGTCAGAAGATAAGTTGTTGATTTAACTTGCGCTACCACTAGTAGTGCCTGGTATTATGTAGGAGATTCTATAACTGGGGTGTGCTGCTCCAGAAACCTTTAATAATATTGTTGGTTTTGCTGTTGCTCTCATAATAATTATATCCGGACTTTGGTTCAAAAGCAAATATTTGTCAGCTTTCTCCCAATCTCCATAGTAATAATTATCTCAATTATACACATTCTTTTTTATTAATATTGGTTCGAGAACAATTGATCTATAGTTGTTTTAGTGAATAAACATACCGCCATGGTACTGCCAATATTATTTAGATACATATTTGCTTACAGTATATATATATATAGTCATACAGTATGTGTGTCTTTAGAACTAAACTCTTTACATTCATCAGTGGTACAAATCAGAATTAAATTCATTGATGTTCGATTATATAAATTTGTAAGTATCAACTAAATATTTTGTTTATTCATTAAATCTATCTAGTCCCCAAGCATCAGGTGATCTGTTTATTGATCGACCCACTTTGCAAAGTGCAAAGGTGCTGATAAGAATGGTGAAGTCTAAGTCCAGGACGGTGTTGATAAATTCATCCTTCAAATCAATAAGTCATAATGTGAGTAAATTGTATGTGATGTAATTTGTCTAATAACTGAGGACGCAGCTTTAATGTGAGACCCCTAATTTACGGGAGGAGGCTTCAAGGGAGGGGGGAGGGGAGGGGGCAACTCACACATTCTTACCCTTTTGTGGAGTTATTTTAGTCATTGATATTATATCTTTAGTATATTTGAGTCACTTTATTACAGTTAATAATAAGTCTGATGAAATCAAATTTTCTGCCAAGTGTTTTCAATTGAGTTACCTCTGCTTCTTCAACTATATTGATATATTAATATATTTGGTCAAATCCACCAATTTGATGACTTTTCAGCTCTGAGGGCCTAATAGCCATAGAAAAATTAAAATATTTTTTTCTGTTTGATATTTTGTTGACATTCAGCCTATAGTAGTTAACCCAAAAGTTTGGAACCATTATCTCACTTGGTTTATTTTGTACATGCAGAGGAAATTATGCCTAAAAAATGACAACATTCGATAATTGGACCTCAAAATGTACCTGTGACCTGAACTTTGACCTCTGAATATGACCTTTAGCAGTCACAATGAATTCTAAAATTGTTTACAAAGTTATTTCGCTCATGAAGTTTTTGTTCCATCAAAACGTTACAAGCATAGTGCATATTTCAAGCAAAATAATTTAATATTGATTAAATTTGATATTTTTAACTTTTTTCAAACATTGATAATTATATTTCCACAAGGGTTACTGAATGGTACTTGGCAGATTTGAAATCGGGAGACTCTGGAGATTTAGAATTGATAGAAAAGCTGGTATGATCTTAAACACAAGATGTACACCCTCCTGCCCAAGACTAGTACAGACGTTTTTCAAGTGGATGAATATATAAAGATACCTTCCTCCATCAAAAATAATCATGTGTAGTAAACCCCCGGTGGTCACGTTTACCAGTCCACGGCTGTAGGCTCTCCTACAGGTCGTTTATCAGTAAATGGTGACACTAGTTATCCAGCCACGATAACCTTTGTGCTATTACTTAGACAACCCACGTTCGATATTCCTCTCAACTAAGGGAAAGTAAAACTGGAGAACGATCTCTGTTTCCGTAGCTTTATTTCCCCCACAGTGCAATCACAAGGTACATGGTCAGCCGGGCTAACCAAGACATCTAACGAAAGGATTTCTGGAGTAGTCACAATTTCAGGCAGTACATAAACAAGGTGTGTACATGTAGATGGCAAGATACACTTTGTACAGGAATAGGTGATACAGGAGATACGAAACACATCAACAATAGGCAATACAATATGTATTCTGGTAAAGACAGTTAGTTGATAAGTAACCTGTAAATAGGGTAAAGCTGATATTTCCTTTATAGTAAGAACGGAACAGATCCGAAAGGCTTGAAAGATTGGGCAAGCTGAGCTACAACCTTGACCTCGAAGGCCGACCCGGTTATATAACACTTTAAAACAACAGAAAGCTATACTAGACTTGCTCTGAACCTCATATCCACTACAATACCCCCTCCATAATTTATAGATTTTTAACCCAACAGAGTAAACAATGTACAACATGTAAATTATCATAAGGCAATGTGAATATGAATTAAGTAAGAAGTAAAGCACCAATAGAGAATTAACAATGCAAATTTAAGCGTACAGGCAGGAGCAATATGGTGACCCGCGCATGTTATACAAAAGATCACAACATCTCTAATTACAGTATAAGAATCAATCGGATTCAACATACCAATACAGCCTTTGACAAGAAGTAGCTTCAGTAGACCTGCTACAGCTATATGTACAGTATGTCAAGTAATAAACTTTTAGGCTGGAAATGGCACTTCTTCCATTTCTCTGTTGTGGTTTTGGCTAAGAGTAGCACAGGCAGTATTACTCCGCTCACTTCTAGGGACGGCGGACTGACTCGTCTGATTGGGACGTCGTTGGGCGTCCTCAAACTCCGCCCGTAGGTTGCAAATGATCTCTTCTTGCACCCGGAGCTTGTCGTCCCTCTCTATCATCGCTGGTCACGGATAAGGCGAGCATTACAATGGTTCTCTTCTCTGAGAGCTGTGATCTCCTGCACTTGGTCACAGACCGTTTGCAGCTGAGGTAGAGGTTCCGTAATAGTTTGGAAAACCTCGCTCACTCAGGACTTGACGGTCAAGAACGACTTTGAGGCCTGCTCTAGTGCCTCTCTGACTGCAGTCTCTCAGGTTGCCAATAGCTCAGCAGTTGGGGCAGGTGGAGGCAGCTGGGCTACCGACTCCTCAGCAGCCTGCTGGGCACACAGCGCAATGCGTTTGGGGGCCGGCGGAATTCCATAGGTGCTACCTTTGGAACTCGATTGGGATCTAGACTGGTCTCTCTTTTTATCCTTCTTGCCGGACTGAGCTTTAGCAGAGCTCGAAGATCCGGCAGCACTACTGGTACTTGGCTTGGCGAACCCAGTCTCTTTAGAAGCAGAATTGGTCGCAGCTCGTCTGACAGTGTGGAGATCAGCACTTGTCAAAAACGTTGTCCATTGGAACAAGATATTTGGCTCCCTCGTCGGCATCACTGTGTTGGCTTTGTCCACAGCTTTGTCACGGCTAGACTTGTGAGCCACCCTCTTACCGTACTGGAGGTGTCTCACAAGTTTGATTCTCCGGTCTAGCCTCTGTAGACAGGAGGAGGACGGGCAGGTCCACACCTATTTCCTTGGCGCGTGTTCCTCACAGAAGTGCCGGAACAGGTGGGGGCGAGTGGAGTATGTATGTGTATCACTCCAGAGGTATTCATCTGGGGATACCTGCACACAGCGAAGGGGCAGTGGAAACCTGGTCTCCACAAGGTTGCTGCAAATGTCACCTTCTGATAGGTACCTATGGCTAAGCCATAGCCGGGTCTCGAATCTGTCCATCAGATCGTCAGAGAACTTGGCGGACTCATCCTCACTCTCGTGGTATGGTGGAATCAACTTTCCACTCTCATCTTGGGCAGGATTGATTGGTAGCAGCTCGGTATTGTCATTGAACAAGGTATAGGGATCCGTAACCTTTTCAACATTCCGGAATCGAGCGCTTCTCACAGCCAATTGTTCCTGGTGAACTTTCAACACTCTCTTCTTGGGGGTTTTAGCCATGGGTTTGCCTTCCGTGCCCTTAGGCGTGGTCACTGCGGAGGCTCCGGCCATGCCAGGCGAATCGATGTCCATTCGCGGACACTGGGCGCAGCCCATGCTTCTTGTCTGCACTCCGCCCTCGCTCTCTGCCAACCCGGTCTCTGCCAGGGGACCTGGACAGACCACGTCCAGCTGTCCTCTCGGTGACAGTACTCCGGCCTCTGGCGGAGACTTGCGGGGGGAGGTTCTCTTCTCCGTGCGCTCAATCTTCAGGGAGTCCGGGTCCTCCTGGGCGGCATCTGACAAGGCCTGAGCCTGAGCCTCACTCAAGGCCTCGAAGGTAAAAGGTAAAAGAAGGTAGAAGGTAAAGCTAAAAGTTGCCCAAAAAGACAATGGATACGGCTAGTATGGTCTGAGAACATAGAATGTACCAAACAAGCTAGATAATCGAAAACTCATCCTAGCGTGGCTCGATTCATGTCCACATCCAAGATGGCGGTTGAGTCGTATCGTTGGTGCTCCATCTCCCCACCTCAGAAACACCGAAACTTACGTCTTGTACTAGACGCACACCTCTGTGACAACCATCAGTATCATGTTAAAATACCTCCCTTCCTTCATAAGCAATCATACAGAATCAATTCATACAAGTTTCATGCGACAAATCAACTCATAGATCACAGTAGAATGCGTACTTACAGGTCAGAGTCTAGGAGCAAAGTGAGCCACGAGGCGGAGCAAACTGGTAAACCCAGATGCAGCCACCTCTAGCGGCAACCCGGTGCAACGCTAGTTCACTCAACCGCCATGCAACTACAGCGCCATGCTCCCGCCACTGCCTGACGGATAATGTTACCTGGTTTTGCATGCTTAGTTCAGTTACGCTCCCCGTGACTGAGGTTTTTGACTGTACGTAAACTGATTACTATTCCACTGAGACAGGGTGGAGGGGAATTCCAGTGAATTCACCCAATGATGACACTGTTGCTAGCAGCAATTTCAAGGTATCCAAACCAAGATTCAGAGCCCGTCCGCTATGGAGTGGGTGTATGCATAGTATGCACGGTATGCATGGGCAACACATGGGGCAAGCATATCCCTATCCGTGGCACTATAGTCTGTTAGACAGGATAGCTGCTCAACTAGCACTCGATTAAAGCGTTCCGCTTGTCCGTTAGACTGGGGTCAACAGCTTCTCGATGCCCAGCATTTCAAACATGCTTTTCAACAAGGCAGATCTGAATTCCCGTGGAATAACAGGGGGAGTTTGAAGATCAGTTTTCGAGTCAGGCAGATCTGGCTCCCCCTTTCTCCATGTAATTCCTTTTTCAAGGGGGTGATTCCGCCACCACCTCTCGTCTTCCGCATAATGCATTCCGGGCAAGCTCTCAGCCAATGCTTCAGCTCTCCCCTCATACCTGGCCAGAAGTATTTCATCTTTGTGGCCCAGCCCGTTTTGAGGAACCCAAAGAGCCCTGCAGTCTTAGGTCCATGCATGGCATGAAACACTTCTGAGCGGAGCTCAGTAGGAATTATCTTCCGCAAGTATGTTCTTCCGGTGCTTGGCCGAACCCATTCATAGCACAAGACACCATTTCTCATCTTCAAACTCCCCCTGTTATTGATGTAGGTACAGTACTCGTCGGACTCCGCGGACAGGGACTGCTTGTCCGGGACCAGTTTAGTACCTTCCAACACATCGATAACCCTCCGGATCGTGGGGTCACTCTGCTGGGCTTTCTGGATCACATATTCCTGCGGCACTAGACTGACTGTTGCCATCATGACAACTGCATCATGCGCTCCTCAGTCTGCACAGTCAATTCCGAGTCAGAACTCTAGAAAGGGCGTCAGCATTCACATGCTTCTTTCCGGCTTGATGGAGAATCATGCTCTGATCCAGACCGAACTCCTGCATCCGAGTCAACCAGCGTGCAAGCATGTCCGTTGGATCTTTAAAGTTCAATAGCCAACATAGGGAGGCATGGTCGGTTCGCACAATAAAGTTTCGGTTTCCCAACAGGTAATGCTGGAACTTCTTCAGGTAGGTTAGTACTGCTAAGAGCTCTTTCATCGTGGCGCAGTAGTTCTGTTGGGCTTTATCCAAGCTGTTGCTGTTGTAGCTGTTACCAAAGGACTACCTCCTTCTCATCTTGTATCTGCGAAAGAACACTTGCCATGCCGAACACACTAGCGTCCGTGTCTAGGATGAATTTCCCTTCCTTTAGGGGATATCCCAGCACTGGAGCAGAGGTTAGCAACTCTTTTATGCCCTGGAAGGCCACATCACACTCTGGAGACCATTCTATGGGCTTAGAATATGTCTTCTCCCTTCCGGCTGAGTTAACAATCTCTTGCCAAGGAACGGCAACTACCGAAAAGTTTGGCTGGAACTCACGATAGTAGGACGCAAATCCCCCAAACTGCTGAATCTCCTTAGCATTTTTTGGAATCGGCCACTCACAGACTTTCTGTACTTTCTTTGGATCTGCACAGTTGCCTTTGTGTGACACAATCCGACCCAAGTAATCGACTTCTCTGCGGAATAGTTCGCATTTCTTGGGTTTCAGTTTCAATCCGAACTCCCGGATCTTCTCGAGCACTAGACGTAGATTTAGGAGGCACTCTGCAAAGGCTTTCCCAATTACTACTACATCGTCCAGATATACCAGACACGCTTTCCAACGGACATCGCTAGCACACGATCCATCATATGTTGAAAAGTGGCAGGGGCATTGCACAATCCAAAGCTCATTACTTTGAATTGGAACAGCCCCGCGCCGGACAGGAAAGCAGTTTTCTGCTTGCTCTCTTCATCCATTGCAATCTGCCAATACCCGCACTCCAGGTCGAGGGTGCAGAACCACTGGTTTTCTGCCCAACGCCTCAACGCATTCATCAATACAAGGGAGTGGTAAGCTATCCTTCACAGTCACGGAATTTAACTGGCGATAATCGACACAGAAACGCTGCGAGCCCTCTTTTTTACCAACCATCACAATGGGTGCTCCCAACGGACTGTAAAAATGCTCTATGCATCCCTGCTCGTACATCCGCCATATCTCAGCCTCCGCTAGGTCATGCTTAGCCACTGGAATCCGCCTATAGCAGAGTTTTATAGGTTTGGCATTACCAGTGTCAATCACATGTTTGACAACATGCGTGTAGCCCGGCTCCTCGCCAGGTAACACGAAACACCCACGGAACTCAGTCAGGAGCTCTGCAACTTGCAACTTTTCGCTCGGATCAGTCAAGTGCATTTCTCTCACTAGTTTCGCTAGCGGGCATTCCGTGCTTGGTGGCACCAGAATGTCAGGGGCAATCAGGTCATCATCGACTACAGATGGCAACTCCACCATCTGTATCAAGTTAATGATAGCTCTTCTAATCTCCGGATCTACCCCCTCCAGACAAGTAGTAGGGGACGATTGCAGCGTCACCTCACTCACTTTTCTGACCACCACATCAGTCTCTAGACGTAGGGACTCTCTGGACGGATTACTGAAGGCTATAATTGCTTTTTCATCTGCCGTCACATAAGTGTTAAGGCATCCTAGTGATTATTCCTTCAGCAGTCTCTGATCGGGCTCAAACATCAAACCTGTTGATGTGTCAGAGCACCTGCGAACGTCAATCTTAGCAAGTGTGACTGAACAAGGAAGGATGGATATTATGGCTACCAAATATGTGTTGACGCACATAGTCTTTGTAAAAATTGTATGCGGTGAAAATTTTAAAAATTACATAACTTTTTCTGCAAAAGCAGCAATTGAAAAACTTTCATGAGAATCAACTATATATATATACAACCACTTTCACCAGTTGCAAATTGACCTCAGTAATGACACATGCGATTTGTTTTTCTTCTTTTTGCATTAATTTTTTGCAATTTAATTAGTCTATATTTAGTATTACATGACTCATAGCTTTTAGCTTATTCTACCACCAAGTGTATCCTGTCCATCTCCACCTCCCAGAAATAGAAAGGTGATATCCCTATTCGCTGTATGTCTAATGGCTTTGAAATAATTACTACTATACAATTACAGAAGAAGACTGCACTTGTTACAGGTGGGCCACCAAATGGCACAAGATCCCACCAAAAATTGACCTAAGATTAATAAACACTGGAAACTTTGAATCGGGTAGAAAAATCATGAAGCAAATTAGACCAAAATATGAACAAATAAGGAAATCTGCTTACTATAGGATCCCCTGTTCTTGACCACTATACTACCTGACCCTATACACACAAACCTCAAGAGATTTAGCCAGGTCAGCACTCATATAGAATGATGCTTATATTCTATTTATATTCTATTTATATTCTATTTATATTCTATATAAATACTCATGTCAAGGCTTATACAAATTGTTTTGAGAATACACAAGTATACATATTCTGCCTTATTCAAAAAACAACTGTTAAAATGATTTAAAACAAAAAAATAAAATGTAGAGAGCTGACAATATTCACTGAAACTATAAAGAACATGACCACCAACTCCTGAAGAAGGGCAATTCCCCTGAAAGCTCGAGATTATTTAATAAAACAACATCAAGTTTATTATGCTCTGTCGATCATTACATAATTTAAACAAGCCAGCCTCTCCGATATACAGCGAGCCCATCTCCCTCTACTTGATATGTATGGACATCTCTGGGGTATAGGGTAGCTTGCAGTAAAGAGTTGGAGATGAATATTTATTGAAGGGGACAGACCATATGTGTCATTAGGCTATTGGCCCAATTGGGTGTGACCCAGTTACTCATGGTCCACTTTGTGTGCGACCTTGGGACTACTGTCCTTGTACTTCATTTCATGTCATTTCAAGAATTCTTTATTTGCATAGGTGTTACAATACAGAAGGTAATTACGCCAATCATGATACATTCATATCATTTCCTCCGGCGAATGCCTTGTACAAATCCCAGTTAGATTTGGTTTGAACAGTTATACAGACAGGTATAGGGTTACAAAGTTATCAAGTTAAAGATACCGATTTGAACTTGTAAGTTAAGGGAGAGAAGAAAAGAAAAGGTTTGTACAAAATTTCCAGTACTTGTGGAGAGGTGCTGTCAACAGGAGGTTAGCGAAAAGGAACCTCAACAAGGAATATGATATATCAGTAGATATTTAGCAAGAAAAGCATTATAAAGTCAATCAGACAATGAGTGTGCAATCATAGTCCAATGAGACGACTATGATGATAATGAAAGATAATGAAAGAGTCAACAGGACACATAACATTACTATGACATGCATAACTCATAATTAATTATTTAGGAAGGGAGGCACAGAACACCTTTGTAGCATTGTATCTATAGTTAGATATTCAAGTATGCAGAGTACAGTTACAACATGAAACATTGTATCTCTAGTTAGATATTAAAGCATGCAAACTACAGTTACAACATGAGATGGTACATGGTATATGATGTATGAATGTATGTTGATGAGACAAATAGTTTCATGGACAAGAGTTCCATTCAAATGTAGAGTAAGTTCCATTCATATGCAATGCTAGAGGAAACGTAAAAAGAGGTCACACAACTGAATAATCAGTAGATTATTAAGTTACATTGATAACTTCATAAGTTACATTAATAAGTCACTTCTGATTTAAAAGGCATTAACAGTTTCTCTGTATACTTCTTAAAAGAAGACGCATCCTCAATCAAGTGTGCTTCTGGCAAAAGCCAATTCCAATGTGTCTGGCATTTATAAGTAAGAGAGTCCATAATTTTAGATAACTTTGTGCTAACTATTTTAAGATTCCTCCTCCCCTTAGCATGGCTCCTTGTTGGGAGAACACGTTTATCAAGGTGAAGAGGGTTTTAAGCCATATAAAAAGCTACGTCCAATTAATGTTTATCGCACCTGATTTGGAGGGTTGGGGTCGGGGGTGGGGGTGGGGGGCCGGGGTTGTACTGTATAAGAACTATATAGAGATAGACACGGCTATCTAGATTCATTGGGCCGACAGGATTTACCAAGTGGGCCAACGCGGTCTACCCCTGGGGCCGACGCGGTCTACCCCTGGGGCCAACGCGGTCTACCCCTGGGGCCGAGGCTCAAGTGCCTGGGCCAACGTGGTTTTGGGCTGAAGCGTCTGGGTACCCTGTAGAACAGGGGGCGGCCCACCGGATAACCAACATATTCATATACCAATACAAAATGAATAGGCAAATCAATAGCGGCTTGCAGGAACAAATACAAAATATAATGGTAGTCATCAAACCAAAAGTATAACACTTAGAAACCATTTGAGTCCTTGAGTCATTAGGGAAAAGTTGTAAGATTATTTTCCGATTAATTTCTTCCATATACTGGGTCATTGTGAAATTTTACGATCTCAGATCACAGTGAATACCAGCAGGTAACCTCTGAGAGAAATGCCTTGTCTTCCCGTTAGCTCTCGCATAGACACTGAAGGTAAAACATTCAGTGTTTAAATTATCAGGTATATAAGATTGCAGGTGCCTGCCCCTTGAGTCAGCAATAATGATGGTTTTTGCAATAATTGGCTTTCTTGCTTTCTCTTGGTCCTGTAAAGAAGCAAAACTAAGTCCTGAATCATCTAGTTTGTTATATTCTTAACGGGTTCTGACAACTTCCTCAGTATTCACACTATTTACAAGAAAAGGGTTGTTCCTTCGCTTACTTACTGATTCTTCAGAGCTAAAGGCTAATCCGGTTTGCTAATGGAGGTATAGGTCTGTGTCGCATAATCCCAATCCCCTGAGATCGGGCCCTGATAGAAGGACGATTTTCCACGGCTATTGGACAAACCACAACCTCTTCCTCTGGAACCTCTGAAACCTCCCCAAGCACCTCTGGCGCTATTATGAAGTTGCTTTTGGTCATGGGATAGCTCACTGTTTACATAATAGGCATAATCTAGATCGGGGCAACTTGGAAAGTTACTGTCAGTTAGACCGAGAGAGCTTTATGCATCTTGATAATCCATAGCCATAGTAGGACTTTGGTCGGGCAGGCAATCCGCTAATTCTTTTGCTTGCCCTATGATAGACTGCGCCTGCTGAGGCATTTCTGAAGCATTCTCTGGGCATTTCTGGTTTTCGGTGGGACTGTTTTCTGACGTATCCACAGCCCTCTAATAGAAAATATCTATAGTCTTCTAGGAGTACTAAACTGAACACAAATCTTTCTCATGCCTTGTACATACAATTTGAAATGATAGGCATATATACAGAATTGGGTATACCAAAATTGTTCATTAATTTCTCGGCAAATGTCTATAGCTAACTTCAAGGTATTCTCGTTTCCTTAGCACCAAAAATAATAATGTCATCAAGTTCTGACTCTAATGCTAGGTTTTGCATACGTTCGATAGTTGATTTGAGGCTTCTATTTTCTTTCTCGATCTGAGACATTCTTTTGTCACTTTCAAAACCCTGTTGGAAAGGATCTTGAATCTTTTCTTGGGTAAATTCAAGAAAGCATTTAAATACTCGTTACTACATTCTCCATGAGGAAAGGCCATCATTTCCTTGCCGTATAGTATGTTAACTTTATGTGGGAACTTATCTCTTATATCAATCTCTCATAAAATTTGTGTAATATATTCTTGGGTCCGCGCTTTATGTATAAATACAACTGATTTCTGTGTTTTGGGTCATAATAAACCGGGCTGTTGACTAAGCGGCTGTTTTGTTGCACTTGCTTGACAGAAGACCATCATTATCTGTAACTAAAGATAATTAAAATTCACTAGACCTTTATCAGAAACCTAGTCACTTAAGAATATCAGATCCATGAGATAGATCCACAAGAATGATTCACCTGAGTAACCAGCAACATGAGTTACTCATCCACCTCCTCTCTTGAACACCTTTGGGAAGAAGATGAGCCCCTTCCCTATCTGGAGCCAGGCCCCTTTTACACAATTACCTCTCAAGATGAAGCTGGAGGGTTTGATGAAATTTGAGATGCTGAGGCATTTCTCCAGGAATCTAGGGCCCCCTAACCCTGATGAAAAGAAAAAACAATATCTTTTTTGATTTTTTTGATATCATTCAGTCTAACCCTCAGATCAGAAAACGATGGCATGTCAGTGATTTGACACCTAAGTACTTAGGTTTCAGGTTTCACTGACCATGACTTAGCGTTCTAATGGGAAAATAATGACATTTCATGGTGTTAACCCATTCAGGCATGCAGGAAAGCTTTGTTATCCTGTCAGAACAGACATCAGCAATGTGCATGAATGTGCTACAATGTAGTAATATCAAACTACATTGTTGTTGTGCTGGTCGTGTAGGTGGACAGGAATGACAAGGTCCTGCCTACATGGTTTACCTCGCCAATGCTCACCATCACAAGAGATGTGCATGTGTCACTGCGCATGTCTGTTGCAGTGCATCCTGGAATGGATTCCGTTGAAATCTGACGTACAAATATTTGGCAACATTTCTATCGAATATTGCCAGAGGGTTTTCACCAATATCTTCTACAAATCATTATAAAAAAACAAATGCATGGTGGAAACCTGGTGTCATGGAAACATGTATAACATATGGATATGGGTATTAGAGCATTCACAAATTGATCATGCTGAACATAGCATGTTTTCTATAGATTTTATACTGTACCATTGGTCCCATAATTCAATGCGAATCCAGATTCAAAATGGTGACTATGCAAATCCCCTATTGATATAGGGCTATTTGTGAGTGTTTTTTTTTCAACAACAGAAAAGAATTAGTGGTACATCAGGTCATGAACAATTTTAGATTGCCTATAGGCCAGATCAGCGTGCTGCAGGGTAAATAACAAGTTAAGTTGTGTTGTAAAAGTATATACAATGTAAGATTATGAATAACATTGATAATATCAAGAATGTGTGATTCAAACAAAGGTTGTTTTCTTACTAACTTTATTGTATTTGTATACATATTCATAGTGGTCTCTAAGAGTGGCACCACCTGGTGAGTGTTTCACACATTACTTCAGGTTCCAGGTAGACCTTTGCATCTCAGTATTAGTAAAGGTACACTGTCAATTAACATCAATCAAATAATAATGATTTTCTAGTGTTTGTCCAGTGCTTTTCCAACCAATCTAAAAGGAATTTCACCAATGTTTAGAAGGGTTTTGTCCAGTTGATTGATACAGGGCATCTTTGAAGTCCAAATTTATGCAGTGGAGACCTGCCAAAATCCATTTTATAAGTATTTATTATGAAGGATTCCACTTCAACTTTCATGTTTGACCCTACAGAGATGTTTCCTGTTTTATGATTGTCATTTGTACTGAATCCTGGAAGTATTTAAGTTTATCGGGGCCTAATGTCTCAACCATCTTGTAAAAAGCACCAGTTTTATTTTGTAGTAAGTGATAAGGATGATCAAACTCCATGATCACACCATCCTCCAACACCTGCAAAACATGAAAGCTTTTTAGAATTATAGCAATGAATTGTGTCTGAGATAACACAGTTACTTGTTATTTTCAAATGGCACAACACCTGGAACAGTACTTGACAATATTGAATACATAGATAGTGTTGATATCAGATTTTACTTCATTTATTATATATATAATATTGATACTATAATTTAAGTTTCCTTTAGGGACTATCTCGATGACCAATGTTTATCTTTGATTGGGCTACTATTTCTAAGCAGAATATCATTGTCATGTACATCATTAATTAATCAATAGAAGTTTATATCCATACTAATTCTGTTTGAAGTCATAAACTCTTGATCTTAAATTTAACTGCGCTCTTAAAAACCACCAAAGCTCAACTGCTCTCTTAAAAAACACCTACCATGATTTTATCTGAGCCTCTGAGTGTCTCCAGACGGTGAGCAATTGTAATCACTGTGGCTTCAATGAGTGACTCATGTAGTGTCCTCTGTATTATTGCATCAGTTCTATGTACAATAAATTTCATTATTAACCAAACTATCATGGACAGGCATTCCTATGAGATGGACTTCTACATCTCTTGACATGGCAGCCATTTTGGAAAATGTTTGATTTTGGGTGGCCATATTGAATCTGTTCGAGTAGCCTACAAAATATGTTTTAAGTACCCTAAGGCCTACCTCTGTGCCAGATTTGGTGTTTTATCCAGCCTGTATCAATATCACCAATATCTTGGCCTAAGCTGCCTGACTATGACTGTTACTTTAACAAATAATATTATACATATGTTTTAAATGCCATACTATTATCATAAGGAAAGATGACAGATATTCTTCTTGTATTGTCCAGCCCAGGATTTGACAACAAATTTAAAGCTCTTGAGACAAAAAACTGAATAATCAATCAATAACACACCTATTGTCTACATTTGCTGTTGCTTCATCCACCAAGACTATTTTGCTTTTTTTGAGTGCAGCCCTGGCAAGACATAGCAATTGTTTCTCCCCAACACTGAAGTTATTGCCACTCTCCCCCATTTTTGCCTCCAGTTGCCCTGGCATTTCATCCACTTTGGTTTTGAGTTGCACCTAAAAAAACAATAATTTCTTTTCCCATACAAAATATAGCAAATGTTTCCCATTTTTTTCCCATCAGAAATGTAATGGTTTCACAGCTTCTGAATGCACAGGGATTTTCAGCCAACTGTGATATGTAGGCTTCCCAATGCAAACTATTGAAGGACATAGTGTCTATAATGTGCTTCCTCCAGCTGGAGTGTCAGTCCAGATGAAAAGAAACTTGATCATTGTATATGAGTGTATGTATACACAGAGATGAACCAATCAACAGCATAACTGTGGAGCCCAGTCAGTTCACATGGTTATCAATGTCCCCAAAGTAAAACAAATTGTACTTAAAATTCTACACTATGTTTATGTCAATTCAAAATTTGGAATAAAGGACAAATGTCTGCCATTCTTTATTAAAATGAAACATTATGGCATCATGTCATGTATGTTTAAAGTTGGAATGATCTTGATACGTACATTCTCTAATACCATCCAAAGTTCATCATCTTGGTAGGCATCAAATGGATCCATATTGAAGCGTATTGTGTGGTTAAACAAAACAGGATCCTGTTGGATAAATATCAATCTCTGTGATACTTGGCATCTTAATTTCTTTATTATTGATCACATTAGACATTAGTAAGATAGTCACTGATGTCAATTACTATTATAACAGCCTTTATACCTGAGGAATGATAGCCATATTACTTCTCAAATCAGTCAAACCAATATCCTTGATGTTGATTCCATCAATTATGATCTCTCCCTCTGGCTCTACCATCCTCAGTAATGTCACAAATAGTGAAGACTTTCCGGCTCCTGTGTGACCAACAACTCCTATCTGAAATAAATATTAATGATGATAATGCTACCATACAAGCACATAACAGTAATGATGACTAACAAATCAGTTCCTTTCTTCAGTACATTATATTCTAAACCTACTTTTTCCCCAGAATGAATAGTGAAGTTCAAAGGCCCAAGAGCAGGTTTTTCTTGCCCTCTATAAGTCATTGTAACATCCTTGAAAGAAATCCTGCCTTCATGTGGCCATTGTATTGATGGCCTGAAAACCTCATGGTCAGGTGCCTCCTGTTCCAATTTATTGTACTGCTGTATCCTCTCAACTGATGTCATCTAAAGGATATTATAATGTGATAGTTAACCTGTATTTACAAGAATATTTCATTCAAAGACTCACTTATAAGAATATAGCTTTCAAACTCTGTGAAAAAAAAGGATAAAAACCTGCCAAGATTATGAAGATGCTGGCACTGATTGTGACAAATGACTTATTGAATGCTAAGTTTTGTATATAACTTCCTCCTTAGAAAATTTACTTTCATTTTACATGCAAAATATGTTTTGTATAGAAGAACCTCCTGATGTATGAATAAATTTACCGTAGTCATAAAAAGGGCAATCTGGTTAAATCCATAAGCCATGCTGAAAAGAAATGCTGGCAAGTACACAAAGGCCAGACCCAGTGTGCTGTTGCTGTTCCCTCCTATAAATGGATGACATATGTTAATTGTTTAAGTATGTCAAGACGTAATTGGACGCTTTATGTAGCCACTGTTCTCCTCAATTTGTTTACTTATATTTTATGTGTTATGTATTATATAAGAAAATCATGATCATATCAGCCTCAGAAATACCATTTATATATGTACATATGTAATTGTAATTGATGTCAATTCAGTGTATGTTCTAAGTTACAGTTTCTTTTTCTCAATGGGAATAATTGTGTCCACATGAAGCGTCCAGTGGACAACCTAGCTAGTACATTCTCAAGGGGTTACAGGGATGTGCACAAGTGTGGACAAGATGCTACCTAGCCTAGTTATCCACAACATTAGAACCTATCTGGATGATCAGACACCAGTTTTGCGCACATAGGGTAGGGGATTTGACATCCAATAACTGTACAAATATAAGGCAACAGTAGAATATTTATTTCTGGAATGTCTATGATACAGTTAAGTACAGTTAATCATTTAATCAGTTAATCATTTAGGTCATGTGTGTCCATGAGAATGACTATGACACTCATGTTAAATAATGGAAGCCTCTAGGTACCTGTGAATGGCACTCTAGAAACTTATATATGTAATAATCAGTTGAATTAACTACCTCTGTTGTAGTCCAATAGCAAGGCGATGAACGAAACAATGAGTAACAAGTTTGATGCCATGTCAACAAGTAAGAACACAGCTCGTTGACAACAGAAAAAATTGAACACGGATAAGGAGTGATGATCCATCAGTGAATTGCATTCTTCAAGAAACATCTTCTGCTTCTTCATTGCCTTGATAACAGTGAGCCCATCCAGTGTTGAGGAAATATGTGAGTAGGTTGGGCTCCTCACTATTGTGAAGAAAAATGTGTGTTCTGTTATATTTGTAAATTTAGATATTTTCCTAGCATAAAACATGACCCTGTCAAGTGTGAAGCCATATCTGCAGTGTGAGAAGAGAATATCACTGCACAATTTTAATCAAATTCCTGAATGAAGGCATTTTGATAGAATGTCAGAGTGTACTGTTACCTATGATCCAGCATTCCATCATATGATACTGGTGAAATTGTATTTGAAATTGAAATGACCTTGTACATTGATAACAAGTTACTGCTCAACAAAGACTTTATTGAAGATACATTCTCACTTATGACATCAATAGTCCCTAATGTAATCCTACTATGCAAGAATTTATCAATATTTTGCTCCTGTTATTGAATTTGAAATTGAATCAGCCAAAAGAAAATGGCTCCTGGTGATTGATAAAATGAACCCACAACTAGTCCCAAACCTAATGTGGAATATTATCAAACAAAAACAGCTGAGTCCTTTAATTCTTTGGTCAAAGCCTAAAACCTTTAGTTTGTGTCCAAGGTTAACAAAGAATGCAGCTATAACCACTACATAGGTGCAACTAGTTGTGGAGCTATGCACAATATACTTACTGCTTGCTTCTAATCTTTTGGTCTCCCTAAAGGCAGGGAGAATGAACTTGTAGAGCACCCCTAAGTATACAATATAGATGGTGGCGGCAATGCAGCACCAAGGGTTAGCAATAAGTACATATACTAAGTCTGGTAGGCAGTGTCCTGATGCCTAAATGGAAGGAATGTATGTATGAGAGATTAACCAATGTCATGATGATGGAACCATTCCCACACATGGACTTTGCTATTTCTTGAATGATGAAAACAACATTTTAAAGTTATATAGTTGAGTTTTGGTGGTAAACCTAGTAAAAAATGCATCAGTTATGCATGAGAATTTCTCAAACCCAAGTCATACCCAATAAATATAAGGAAAAAATGAGAATAACTTACATAGAAGAGGGTAATAAGGGGCGAGATAAGATGTAAGTCCATAAAGGCAGTATCTCTTGAGAATCTGTTTAGAATATGACCTGCAATAGATGTTTTATTTGATTCAAAAAGTGTTTTTCATGTTTTATGAACAGGTACATAGATCTACTGGTGTTTTCCAAATTGCAATATCTTTTGTTTACATAACTACATAACTATTCAGTGGTATTTAAGATAAATTTGTGTTTGTATTCTAATGATATAAGTATTGGTTCCAATATTGTGATTAATAGTATGTACAGTTCATCTTTAAGTATCATCACTGCTATGTCAGCTTCATAGTATATTTCTAGTATATTTTACGATAACAATCACAAATGATATTTGATCAGACTGATCAGTCTGATCAGTCTCTAGTCATAATGCTGAGGATGCAAAGTTGTTGTGGCCTGGTAGATATGCTGTGTAATGTGGTCCTATGTATCTACCTTTTGCTACTATATTGACCTCTATCAAGTGAATTAAATAGTTCAGTAGTTCATTTAGCAGTTTGGTCCTTGGCATTGGGTGGTAAAATCAGTCTAGATCTCATGGGCGATTAGAACCTGAGGTTGTGGTGCATCTGGATGTCTACGTGTCAGCCAAGGGTTGTTCCGGCCATGTAGACATCCAAAAGCACCACAACCGAAGAATCTAACTGCTTTACTCTTGAATTGTTGGGATCCTTATGACACTTTGCAAGCTCCAAAGACTCTAATGACACTTCAAAAACACATTGGGGAATAGTTACATTAACATACTTACGTACAGCATCACCTAATGATCCCCTATGTATGATACCTCACTTTGTCACTGCTGGCAGCAAACCTGCAGTCATCTTTTACAAAGCTATGGCTAATGGAACGGACATACACAGAGTTTTCCATGATTAATCACAGTCACCGCAGCGTTGTCAGTTTTTAACTCAGGAGTATTTAGCTCATTCCATTCTTGACATTGAACACTTTAAAACAATACGTATAACTTCAAAACATTGGTTAAATGCACTTTGTTACAACTAATGGTCCGTTCCTCGCAAAATGAAACCTTCCACCTTTACTCCCAACGTGCCACCAAAGGGCGCCACCAGCAGGCATACTCCATGCTAAGCGACTACAGATTTAGGCATCAACAACAGAACTTGCCCTATCGCCCTGAACTTGCTGGGAAATGCAAAGGCACCAAAACTTAAGACAAAAGGTAAAAGTTAGTTTGAAGCATTTCTACCACATCAGGTTTTTTGCATTATGTCCCATAGCAGGGTACCGCGCAGGGTAGCCTACGCATAAACACATGCAACGGAAGTCATGCATGTCCCTGCTCCCACAACATACATTTTCTGCCACTTACAGTAGAGTTTCAGCTATACAATGGAAGTCTAATCGCCAAGGACACTACCCCAGATCCCAACAATTCAAGACTAATTTCAATCATTATTCATGGTAGAGTGGTCAGTTGGTCAATATAGTTGGTCTGGTACCATAAGTTGTGACATAGGTCTCTAACTTCATGATGTCATCAGAGGTTATGAGGTTTTATCTATATCTCCCTTTTGCTACTATATTCACTGCAATTCAATTCAATTCAGGACATTTGTTATTTTTCAAAAAGTGTTGAAACCTTGGTTCCAAGTATTCCTGTGGGCTCCCAGTTATTTAAATAGTATGGTCCCTAGTATTTGGGGTAAAATCAATGTCTTGCTCTCATATCAATCATTCGCTAAGATAATATGGGCAGTTGATCGATAAAATTTCAGAAATATCTATTTTACATTGAAACTTGATGGAGCTACATCTGTTTATGTCAATTATTTACTTCTGACAATTCTGTGATGATGTGATGGCTTACCCACAGGTCTTGTTTCAAAGAAATATGAAGGAGCCTTGAGGAGCCTTGCAAACATCCTATTGTACAGGTTATAGCTGGCCAAGGTTGTCAGGACCATCAGGATAACAAATGCAGTGATGAACGGGATGACTATCAGCATCACTAAAACACCTAGGGACTTGATGAGCTCAAACACCAGACTTGTTGGCATGAAAAAGTCCACGAAGACATTTCCAGTGGTGAGGTCTTCAGTAGCATTCCCCTTCTGAGCTATACTAGTGCTTAGATAGATTGTCAACAAAAGTGGGAGTGATCATTTCATTAATTATTAGTCCAACATCCAATTTTCTTCATTTTCAAGCATTTCATGAATTGTAATTACATTCAACAGTAAGGTAAGATCTAAGGTTTCTGCTAATTCTCAGAATTGATTAGTTGGTAATTTTTGAGGATCATTTTAAGAAGTGTCACAATATTATAAATATTGGGAGGTGGCGGTAAAGGGTATGGTCTTGCCCATGCTTGTAGGTAGCATGGCTTATGCATATAAAATTAAAATAAACTAAAGAAATAAGTTAGGTCTCTAACTTCACAATATCATCAGAGGAACAAGATCATTTAAAACTTACCTTGAGACCAGAAGCCAATCAAAGTAGACCCCAGTTCCCTGAATGAATAATACATTGCAGACAGGTACAGCTCTAGTTAATAATGAAAAGACTTTGGCGTATTCATAATAAGCATGTGCTTATCCAGTGTTACATAATCATTATGTTACATGATATGACATAATAAAGCTCTTCTTATGTCTTAATAACTTCCTGCACCAGTTTGTTGTTTGTAGTGTAAGCATTATGGATTACAGTTTTTGACTTTTCTTTGGCTGCTTAAAATATTTCAGGGTCTTGTATTGTAGCTATTGATATTGAAAACAATATACAGAATATCTCAAGTCTATTTTCTGAAACCAGTGGTTACCATGGCAACTGAAACATATTCAGACTTAAAACAAAGGCCAAATTCTGAATTTTGACCTTTAATTATTTTGAACTTGACTTTGGCGTACTGATGTCCATCCTTGTGTACGATATGCAAGTTCTATCTATAAAAGCCTTCTATTTATGAGCCCATACATGTAAAAAATGTAAAAAAAATAAATTGGGGGGACATTGACCTTTGACCTAAAATGGAATGTGGATGCTTACAGGTCTGGAGGCCAAGAATGCCCAAACTACAATAAATAGAATGTCTAGAACCAAAAACCAGTGCTATGTCTAGTATGTGAACCCGGCAGGAAAAATCCCAAATTTTCATATCTGCTCCTCTACTAAAACCCTCATCGAAAGTGATCAAGACTTACCATTGCCCCAGCATATAATATCATGAATAAAGGCAACAGAATAATTCCTTTTCCAGCTTTGATGTATCTCAGGTAAACAAAGCTATCAATCCCTCCTCTCTCATTTATATCCTCTTTGTCCACAAGCATAGCTGTTTTCTGTCAAGACAAAGTAAATAGTAGCATTGTTCATAGCAATACCTTATGATGAAAGCAGTATGATATAACAGTACAAGAAGTAAAAAAGAATATAAAATTATATAAAATATAAAATAGTTATTTCATTACCTCTGCCCATATGTTGTTTCTATCCTGCTTATCTTCCTCAAAAAGGTCCCCCATCTGATCTTCATCATTCTCCTTTTCCTCTGCTTCAACATTCTTTTTGATGTCACTTGCTATTTTGTTATAATGGCCATTCCCTATTATTGTACCCTGCAAATAGTAGGAGGGATAGTTTTCTGGAGCCATACAGTTCTGCTAAAATCTAAGACTTCTTTTAATTGAGCTTACAAGATCACCTGTTTCTGCTAATATTCAGGTATTTAATGAATTTGTGATTGAATTTGTGATTGATGCTGTGGAATATTATTGCTTCTACCAACTCCCTGAGAACATTGTAGAAAAATAAATTCCTTTAATGTTTTCCATAGTTAGGAAACTTAAAGAAGAGTAATGAAACCTTTTAAATCTAAATTTGCTGCTAAATTGATTAAATAGATTCTAATGTACAGAATATCAATGGATGGGTTAGGATTTCCTATGTTTTTACGTCACACATCAAATTGGTATCATATACTGGGCATTTGGGCAATGGGAAATTAGCTTTGGATGGATTAACCTATCTATTAAGAAAATAGGAACAATTAAACATGTGTTTGGCAATTTATGGTACAAGAGCTCTCCTATTTTGATATAGGAATTTCAAAATTAAAAACAGCTTTGTTTTTCAGTTAGTTGGTTTAGTTGGTTTGATTAGGCAATTTATTTGGAAAAAAGAAACAATTCAACATGTGTTGTGACGACATACTCTCCTGGACACATTCCCGCAATCAAATTGCCGCAATCAAATTGCCGAAACGCATTATGAGCCAGAAGTCTCCGGCTAAACTTTAATTCCCAGAAGGGGACGGGGGTGGCCGTTTATCATGCTCCACAACCCCACCAGAATCCAAAGAACGGTGACTAATAGCACTGTAAATACCTGTTTGAAGTATTCAGACCCTATAATGTTTGATAGCATCCAAATCATCTTACCTCTTTCAGAAGAAGTACTCTATCCATATATGGTAAAAGTTGAAGTTGGTGTGTGACAAGTATTCTGGCTTTGTCCATCAATAGACCATTGATACATCTAGATGGAAAGTTAATATTTATGGATAACAATACACATGTACGTTGATGTCTCATTCATTATTTTAAAGATAAATGGTAGGTTTCAAGACATGAATCATAAAAGAGTCAGTTACAAATTGGTAATGGTCTTACACCTTTTTTTTGTAGGCAATACATAAGCCATTTTGAATTACGATCATGATAATGTTACGAAAAATTACTTCTTCAAAAGTTAATCATGGGTTCTTCTTAGCTTCATGATAGTGATAACTTTGTTTCAAAATAGTCATAGAACTTACTCAAAAAATATAATCTTTGCAATCTTCCCATCAACTGCAGAGAGGGGATCATCCAGGAGGTACAAGTCTGCATCTTGATAAACAGCTCTGAATAAAATAGCTATTGAATGAATCACATTTTCCCAATTCAAATCAAATATTACAACCGTCTTATTTTCAAAGCATAACAGTCAATGACATCCACACTTTACCCACCTTGCCAGGCCAACCCTTGCTTTCTGACCACCACTTAGAGTAAGTCCTCTTTCTCCAACCACTGTTTTATCACCATGGGGGAATTTGGTTAAATCCTAAGAAATAACAGATTTAAAAATATCCACTATAGTAATTGTTCATATAAACTATTTTATTGTATAATGAGTACACATATTAGATATGTTTAACTTCGTTATGGATTAATCCCTACTCCATTAGTATCTACATGATATACTTCCATGCCTCAATAGCCCAAGGAATCATACACATACATTCTCAAAAGGCAACCTCTGGTTAACAATTTTTTTTATTAACATTGTGTATTGTCTCCTATTAATTACCACAGCAAACAACTATAAAATAACAACACTTAAAACAACACAGATGTCCGAGACCTTGCTAGCTTCTGTCTACTTTATCCTTAATGTCACCCAGACGTTCAGGCAAATCGAACAATACATATGCTTGCACAGTATAAGAGGTCACAGTATTATCATAAAATGGGTGTATGAAGTACATGTAAAAACGGTAACTTAAGGTAGACATGAAATTGAAAAATATAACAAGTAAAACACAGGTATAGCGACATCTACAACTAAACTCCCTGCAGCAAGAGGTAAGAACAGCTCTCATCCAGCCCTGCTGGCCAAAACCGGAGGACTGGCAGCTTCACCACTTGCATCCAGTTGCAGTGCTTTATAGCTTAACAAACACCCTGATAGATGAAGACTAATTGAAATTAATCAATGATCATGGTCTACTACCACTTTATGCTCACTCTAAACAAGAGAAAAAAGGGTTAATCCATTCTGCTTTCTTACATCTAGAAGTGCACAAGCTGTGATGACCTTCTGATACCTCTCCTCATCATAGTTCTCACCCAACAGTATGTTGTCTCTGATGGTCTCAGACATAATCCAAGGCTCCTGTGGTGCATATGCAACAGTGTTTGGTAGTGTAACCAAGCCTTTGACATGTACCAGCCCTCTCAGACACGCATGTAGCAAGGAACTCTAAGCATTGAATCATAAATTTGTGTAGAGTATGAATTAGTATTTATTCCTGATACATGTACATTTTGCCCTTAGATGTAGAACAAGTGCAGTGGTAACTAATGTCTAATTATATATTATTATGACTAATTATATAACAGGAGGCTTGCCATCAGCTTAGCCTCCGACTCTCATTGGAGGGTATGGCCCAACCAATGAGAGTGAGGGATTCCTCATTGCGGCATAAGCCTCCATACAGGTAGGAGGTAGTGAAGTTAAATTTTAGGGGTACATAGACATGACACAATAAGGTATAACATCAAAATAAGCAAAATAGTGGTAATAGCAGATAATCAAGATAATGATCATAATATGCAATCAATAATCAGATTCTTTTGAATTCATCCATTAATGGATTAGCCCATATCATGACTGAATTGTTTTGCCAATAACAACAGCTAAAGTACCTTGCCTGATCCAACTTTCCCAACAACACCAATTGCTTCATCCTGTAATCAGAAATACACAACTTTCATCTCATAATGGTTATGTTTACATAATCCCAAGATAATCAGTATCTTGTCTATGGCCTCATAAAGAAATAAATATGATGTCATGAAGATTAGAGAGCACTTAAACTGGCATGCCTTACCTGTTCAATCTTAAAGCTGATATCATTCAGACAGAATCCTACACCATCCTAAAAGAGACCATCAAACTTCTATTTTGTATATATATGATATTCTTTAAATTTTGTCAATAGACATTTGGCTTATACTTTGAGCTTACTGGTTCACTCTAGAAACAAGACATTATCTAAACTGTTGAACAAAAATCTAAATTTGGACCTTTTCTTGCTCAGGCCATTTTCCAGTGAAAGATGAGTACTCTAAAACGAAGTGTTTGGGCTGTGTTGTTTGATGTCTGTTTCCATCATCCTCTAACTCTTCCATCATCAAGAAATTCTGAATATATGAAATATGTCAGGTGTATTGTGCAGGATTTTAAACTCGTTGCGCTAAATCAGGTCTTCTGCCATTGGTTATTCTCTGAATTTAGTTTTCAACTGAATGGGACAAAAACTCACTTTTTGCATTATATATCAGGCTCTTGCAGGTTATTGCAGGTTATTTTAAACATACTAATATAAAGATGTCAAAGATGATTGTACCAGGGAGATGATTAGAGAAGCTCTATCTTATACTATGCCTAGTTTGTTCTGTTTAGCCAAAACCTGGTCGGTGAAATCCTCCATGCAGAAAATATTACCTTGGAATATTTCTATGTATATATATTGTGTAGCGACACCTCAATTCAGTGGTGGGGTTCCTTGTCAAGCACTGTGTGTTGTGTCCAAAGCACTCTAACCCCAGCCATGACAGCCAATGACAGCTTTTTCAAAAGCCAACTAACCTTAAAGTAAAACTCTGGGTTGGAACACTTGCTGGTCATACAGCTCAATTATGGTTGATAACTGAGGACCCACATTATAATACTGGTTTCTGGGCAATGATATTGCCAGAATCAATCATGTAATTTCTTTCCCGCTCTCTCCAAACCCTGTCCTGGGTGCTGCCATATTGCCCCATGTATGAAACTAATGTGGGCCTATTCATTACCGGTATGTGGTCAGTGCGTGGTCACGGTCTAATGAGTGTGACAGTTAATAGTAAACAGAAACTATTAGGCCAAGAAAGATATGTTTCTGGGCTCGCGCTAGGATTGTTTTCCCTTTGGCCACTGTGGCGAAATTCCAAAGAAATATTATCGCCACACTGACTTTCTTTTCGCCACAAAGAAACCATCACGAAAACGGACGTTTTTTTGGGTATAAATGAGACTATAACTCTTATGAATGAATACACAGTATTTTAATGATGTCGTCAGTTAATTAAATTATTCAAAATAATGTTGGGTAAAGATTTTGTAGTAATACACTGTACATGCAACCCTATTTTCATAAGGGAAATAAAGATAATTATAGATTATCATAATAAATGCCTCATAATGTAGGCTAAAGAAACCATATTTATATCCTTTAGCATTGTACCATATGAGGTGCATGAACATCATTGGGGAGGCGTCACTCACCCAACTAATAATTAAAAAAGACTTTAGGCTAATAATATTTATTGATGGGACAGGACGCCAAATGACGTCCTGATTTACGTCCATCATATTTCTTTTGTTTATTAAGCTAGAGAGGCCAAGTAGGCATCATGATAAATGCATAACATTTTACATTATATACGTAAATCCCCACCTCATTTTTAAGTATTTATGCGTTATAGTATCTTACACAAATATATAATGCAGTTTTAACCTTTTGAGTGGTTTGAACTTTCACTGGTTGGTCGTGGGAAGAAATCCTATAACGCTGTCATCAAAGCTCTCAAAATATTGTTTTATTAGAGATATATTCTTTTCGCCACTGTGGCTAAACCCAGATATCCAAATTGAAATTTCTTGCGCCAAACTGATTTTCCTTTCGCCATTGGCGATGTGGTGAATGGCTAGCTAAATTTATTTGGGATGTGACATGAAACAGTCAAGTACTTTTCCATGGCCTACTTCCTAAAGTCGAGACACGCAGTCCAGTCAACATGGCTAGTCAACAAGGTGTTAGTGAGAATGAGGAAGAGGAAGTTTATTCCAATCCTCTCTTAGGGGTTGAAGCCTACCAATTCAAGCAAAGAATGAGATCCATAGAGTCTTTCCTTTGCCTGAAGTTCAGGTGTAACACCCATATGCCTCACAGATAGGCATCAATTAAAACAAGAGTTGGAGCTGATTTGAAACAAACCCAAACAATCTCTACCTTAGGCTAAGAGACGGAAGTGAGCTGGCGCTCTGCTGACGTCATATTCACATAGCATTCTGGGAATATTGTTCCTGCCAGCATACCGGATAATAGCCAGTTAGAACATGAAGAAATCACTCCCCAATGACTAATAAATGATCGAATTACATATTACAATGTACAGAACATCAAATAGTAGTTTTTTCCAACATCTGACATGGTATTATACGCAGTCCAGGGTTCCCCTTTAATGGGACCCCATGGTCTCTACTCGCAGTTGCACCCTAGTGCTTCATCCATGGTGTTTGTTTAGCATTAGATTAAATATAAGTATGTGTGTGTTATTTAGTAGAGGCATCAACTAAAAATCTGTGGAGCCTGAAATAATGATATATTGCATGTGATTATTAGAAAATGTAGCTTCCCTTTGTGTACATGGCAACACTTGAAAACATCCATGTTGGATAACATATTTTCCAATAATGAAATAAGAACACAATTGGACATATGTGTACCTGTATTCTCTCAGAACTTGATATCATCTCCTTGTAGATGATGAAGCTAAATCCCAGCATTCTGAAAGCATTGTGTTCAATAACACAAGCCACACCTAGCAGAGAAATGGTTTGCTGAAATTGATTCAATGAAATAATTTAACATTGTGAAGACTACCATATAATGTCATGAATTTTGTTTTCATAATTTGATTACAGTTTGGAAATTGTTGTTATGATCAAGTATGAGTAAAGTGCAGTTTCTCATGGATCTATGCTTACAATGATGTGTCAAAAAAAATATTTTTTTTCATAGAGTTGCTTTAACTATGTATTTCTCTCTGTGATGTTCGCTTACTTTGACACCCTAATTGAGGAGCCCTGGCAAAACATAGAGTCTTATATAGAAACATAAATTATGCAAGTATGTAGCCATTGAAGCATTCTCATTACTCACAATGTAGTTCATGGAGTTTCCAGTTAGGAAATATGTAATAACTACCAGATACACAACCAATTTCGTGACAGGAAAACCAAGAACCATAGACAGAGTCATCATAGTAGACCTTCCCAAATGTACCCTCAGCTCTTTTCTGTAATGAAGTTTGTATGATAGGATTGAAGTCAAAACTATAGGATGGATTGAACTGACACTGATAACTGAGCATCATGTTCTAAGAAAGAATAGTTACTTTCTGAGCTTCTGTGCTTGTTCAGCATATACGTTTTCCCAGCAGTACATCTTGATAACCTTCATAGCCTTGACTATTTCATTCATCAGCAGGACACGTTGATCAGTCCATCCAGCTTGCTTCAGTCTAAGAAAAAGGTTTTTTTAAAATCCAAATGGTGAATATTTTGAGTTCCAAGTATATAAGTATTTTTTAATGACTCATATACTAACCATTGTTATTCTCTCTGACAGTTAAATTGTTTTGCCAAGAATCCATTTTCTAATTTAATTCAAACATAAATGTCTCCTTTTACAGCCATACCTCTTCCAAGAGATATGGCGGTCTGATATGTATGGCTTGATATTATGTGTCACTACCAAAATTAAAATTGTAATTTTCAACCAAGACTCTTACCGTAATTTTCCAGCAAGGATGCCAAGTTGATATTGCATTATTACTATCACTATGACAACAGCCAAGATCACCACAATAGCACTGCCCATTTCCAGTCCTCCATACACCAGCACCATGGTGGTGATTATTGGTACTGATAGCCACCCACTCATCATATGGACACCCTGAAATATCAGCAGTATGCATATGTGTCTTGTGGTAAATGAAACAATAATGAAGAAAGTTGTTTTGTATAAGTAAGAAATAAAACAAAGCGGAAAATTATATTGCTTAGCATGTATGACAACTGTAAAATCAAATACAAACAAGATAGCCTGAAACCTTGATTATAGCATCGTAGTATATCTGGTGTTGATATATTGCACAATTTGGGCATGAATTAGAAATCAGTAGGAATGGTAGGGAGCTCAGGCAAACACACCAGAATAGTATAAGAAAAAAGCCTTTATTCAGTATAGAACTTTGCCCTCCTCCCTGCTGGTGACACCCCCTCCATCAGGGCATGACCTTGACCTGGGGGGTCACCAGAAACTTGGTGCCCTCAAAGCCCAGTGCTCCTGCACCCGCCCCCTCACCTGATGATTACTAATTGTAAAATCTAGAATAATTCAGGGTACTATGTGCCAGCATAGAGGTTTGGCCTCCTCCTGCTATAAAAGGGGTACTCAAATTACAATGAGGCAGGAGCACGGTGAGCAGTCACAAAAAGCCAGGCATGCCTGCAGTTTTATTAGCCCAATTGATCCCCGCCGTGCAAAGAGAACAAATAAATTAACTAGCTTCCAGAGGGAAAGGTTCTAATTCTTAAATATATAGGTGTACTACAGTTTCTAAGATGAAATATAGAAAAATATTCCCATAAGAATAAGACAGAGCTAGCAAATTATAACTCAACCATTAATAATGAATACAATCATGAACCATACACATAGGGTAAGCTTGAGAAGATAATTAATGATGATTAGGTGGTTAGGTATTATAACCCAAAAAGGGTAAATAATTCTGACTGATCGGATGTTCAACCTAATTTTCTGATTGTCTGGAAGAGTCACTTGAGCTCATGCAATTAAAAAGAACAGACAATTAGGGCAGAACCTAATTAAAAGCTAATTAGTTCACATGCGCCACCACTTTCCATTTCTCTCCTTCCTCTCTGTATTTACAATATATATACATGTACATTTTACACGTCATACACACTGATGTTGAAGTCATATATGGTTTCTTTGATTCTGACACTCGACAACTAATAGAAAGACATATATAGGTAGACGAAGCTTGTAACACCTAACCTGCACTGAACTAATAGAAAGACGACAAGCTTTAACTTATCTATAGACTTTATTCAAATCAGAGGGTGGCAGCATGCTCCTCTGCCCATCCACGCCTGGCTCAGCCAGGTCACCCTTTACCGCCAAACAAACAAGTGCTGTTTATCCTCAATTGACAACATGGCAAGGTCATAGGTAATACAGGTGGAACATAGGTTTGGGACAACCACAGACAACTAGAGATAATGAAGCGGATGTGACCAACTGATCACTAATACACAACGTATAAAAGCAAGCTAAGGAATTAGCAACATGTCCCAAACATACTCTTATTATATCTAGAATAGCATGGTCATAAGTGAGATAGGGGAGTCCACGCTGAGGAGAGTTAGTATAAATAATAATGGGAAGTTGAAGATTGTTTACAGTAGAGTGTTTAATATTCTACATAGACATAAGTACATATTGCAAATCTGGGGGCTGATGCCCCAGGGCTTGCCCCACGTAAATGGTATGAGGTGCCAAGCTTACCTACATAATTCAGTGTTTTTCTGGTAGTAATGCACTTGTCAATTGAAACCCCCACCCCCCCACCCCCGGGTAGGTAGGGGAATGTCCTGGGAGTTTGGGGAAACATGATGAAATCCCCGACCCCCCAGGGCAATAGATTTGTGTAAATTCCCCGACCCCCTGGGGCACATTTGCCTTATCATAGAATTCATCCACCTGGCCTGAGATGCCCAGTCACAGCAAGTGGAGGATAAACTCTCAGGGCTCCCAACTTTCATTGGTTTCTGATATGGGTGGGCCAAGCAAGGCTATAAGAGCAAAATAGTGCTCCCCATAATATATACCTGAAAAGTGTCACCTTTGAACATGACAGAGTTTTTGATGTCCACAGCTGTGTGTCAACCCTGAACTATACTGGATATATGCAATGTAGACAATAGTTGAATATCTGAACTAAGCAGAGCCTAAGCTGCTCAGTGGTCTAGGAAATTATCAGCCATTGGGGGTGGGGGGGTGGGAGTGAGCTAGAGTGTGTGCGGAGGTGGGGAAGGGAGAAGGGGGCAGGTGTAAAATGCACAATTTGACAATAGTTCTCAATGGCCAACAGAACAATTGACGCATACACAACCCAGAGGTTAGAGCAGCAAGTTGGTGATAGCCTCCCTCAATATATGTGTGAAGAGTGTCTACCTTGAACATGGCAGGGATTTTGATGTTCACAGCTGTGTGTCAGCCCTGAACTATACTGGATATATGCAATGTAGACAATAGCTAAATGTCTGAACTAAGCAGAGCCTGAGCTGCCCAGTAACTTTGGCCCATTAGAATTGTAATTATGCCATTTTTTAAATCAACCCTGTGTGTGCAGGGTTTAAATATAAATGTGAAATCCTGGGGGGGTGGCGGGGGGCCGGGGTGGGGGGTAGGGGGGATGGCAGGGGGGGAGGACTCATGTCCTCTGCAGGCTCCTAGATGATAGCTTGGACCCTCTACACTCTCATATATTTCTTAGGAGAATCCTGAGTGGAGATCCATCTTTCTCCCATGTAATTAAGGGCAGTTAAAGGCAGGGTTTCCACTGTCAGTAATTTTGATTGTGGGTTTTTAAGAGCCTTAAAAATCAGTAATTTTCAAAATAATTTTAGATCTTAGGCTTAGACCCCTGTAAAATGTGCTCAAATGGTATTCATTTTCTTCCAAATTTTCCTAGGGGACCAGGCCCCCAGACCCATATAGGGTGGCTATGACACTGTTGGGTCATTATTCTAATCCAGCTTTTTTCAGTTTGTTTTTATAACTAGCAACGATCATCTCATCTAAGGCAACTTAACTTAAATCTTTAATTCTAACAAGCGAAATTTTGCCAGAATTATTCCTTTAAAATGAGCCCTTGTGTATTCTAAAAACATTCTTTTGAAAAAACATTTTTTTATGATGTACTTGTGACGATTGAGAAAAAAGGTAGAAAAAATAAATTCACAATCACAATATTTTAACATACTCAAGACAAAATGTCTCAAGGATATCATGTAAAAATATATTTTTGATTCATAAAACACTGGGGAAGATACAGTTATACATACAGACATTCCCCCACCCCTCCAGTTGATACTGCTGTAAACTAAGGGAAATCTCCGCCTGGGTGGGGGAATGTTTTCTCAGACATTCCCCTACCATTCCCCTACCTACCCGGGGGTGGGGGGGTGGGGGTTTCAATTGACAAGTGCATAAGACAGACCAAATTTTAAAATACACCGACATTTTTAAAAAAAACTGCTACCAAATGAATAAATGCTGGGACAGAGTAAATAAATGGGTGCAATCACCAAATTAATGAATACAGACACAAAAATCGATCTGTGGTGTGTGGCTCTGGATCAGTATATGAGTAATTATCCCAGTCAAGCGTCATTTGGTTTTCCAGCACAGGGTGTCTACACTTCTCTGGCACTCAAGTTCATAGTAGGGTGAGGTACTTTCATATTTATTTCCTGAGCCAGCCTGGTGTGGCCAGGCATGTCTTCAATTCAATTTCTTTCAGAGATAACATAATTATATCCAAAAACCGAAGTACTACCTCATTTTTCTAAATTCAGAATATCATACTCTTCCATTTGAGTCGATATGAGTACCCCTGTTAAGCAAACTTTTCAATTTTCCAATGATAACATTATTTGCCATATTGGAAAATCAAGTCCATATTCCACTAAAGGTCAAATATGTGCTTTCACAATGAAGTGGATTTGCAAAATAACAAAGACAAAAAAAAACAAGCTCATTCATTAAGTATTTGCTGAGTTCAGATTTGACACGAAGTAAAGTATAAATGCATACCTCTGAATGGAAGCAACAAGGAAAGAACAACCTAAACTTATGAGCTATTAGTGGTTAATGCTTAAGATAAATTTTGGAAGTATAACTTACGTGCTGAAAAGTCTCTATGTCAGCGGATATCAAATTAATAATGTGCCCAGAATTTGCCTTCAGGAAGGACTTCGTGCTCAGTTTAAATATCTGTGACAAGATTGAACAAGTTAAAATAAACCATTAAAATACATCCCTTAGTCACCTGTTTAGCGAGTTGTAATCCACATAAAGCATGAGCATGAGCATGAGCTTTGTGTGGGTTTTCAACTCAGTCAAAACAAATGCCAAATGATACTTATGTAGTACTGTGGGTATCACAGGTACTCTTTACTGCTACATTGAGTATGAGTTACAGTCTTTTCCATTTTTGTCCAAAAATGAGTGAAAAACGCATATTAATTGTGGATATTTGGTTGTCATGGTAACCACATTGCCCTGACATCCAGGTAAGTGTGTCAAATGGATTGTCCTCTCAATTTCCATCATTTTGAGGTATCACATGACTATGTATGTGTGTTTTATGATTTTTCTAAAAAAATGAATTGCAGCCATTTTTGTTTTTGATTTTTTACAAGGAAGGAGTCAGATTTCAGCTTGGCAACAGTGATTTTCGTGTTCAGCACACCCAAATTAGCCAGAAAAGTGCTGATGCACTTTTGTACTAAAAAATGCTCCTAGGAGTATTAAGAGTGATGTTTAGGTGGATTTTGCCTAGTCTAATATATATCCAAACCAATATTTGCCCTAGCTGTCAAAATAGGGAAAGATAGGGTCACAGCTGGTCAGTAAGGGCTGGACATGAACTGGTTCTACCAGCTGCAGCTGTAGGGTGCTATGGTCATTATACAGGTTTCTATGCTATATTAGTTTGGAAATATTGCAACAACAACCAAAAATGACTGGAACAAAGACTTACTTTTCTGTAGATGAGAGTACTGTATAACAGTTTGATCCTGAGCTCACAAACCTTTATAATATGCATACCAAGGTTGATCGTGAACAAATTCACAAGGTAGACAACAAACAAAAGTATCAAAAGTATCCATACTCCTGAAGGTACCTGACCAGATGTATTTGATTCTAGTGCACTGACCATGTACCTCACAATTACAAATATTGAAAACCTGGATGTATGCTGCAAGAGAAAATAAAAACATTTGGTTGGTGTACTTTATTACTTCAAAATCTCAGTGCACAGTTTTAGGTCTATTATTATTTAACATCTATATAACAATTATCGTGAAAATGTGCTTAAATGGTAAGGATGCTAATATCCAAATGTATCAATATCCTTTTGCATTTAAATAACAAAGATTATGCAAATCTTTATACCCAGCCTCAGCTTATATATGGTATATAGGTATATATGCTACCTAAAAAAGTGAAAAAAGATATCTTAAAGATGATAATTTTACCAAATATAGATTATGGAGATATTTTCTATGACAGTTCAAATAAAAGCCTAATAAAAAGGCTTCAGTCTCTGTTAAACACTGCAATTAGAGCTACTCTAAATCTCAACAAGGGAAAGAATGTTAATGATGAAATGAAATCATTGAATATAAATACTAATGAAATAAGAAGAAAAATACACTTGGCCGAATGTGCCTATTACCTTGCCAAGAATAATACAAATATCGACGAGAGGAAACTCCCAACCAGAAGCCATGCTAAAAATCGAAAAATATTAAAAATGGAACATCTAAATTCTTCCCTCTTCAGAAATAGCTTCCTTTATGAATCAAAATGTATCTGGAACGCCCTCCCTACCAATCTGCAGAGTATAGAGACCCAACGAGAATTTAGGCAGACGTTAGAACTATTTTATACAGAACAATAATTAATCTCAATTAATTAGAAGAACATTGGAATTTTCCTCAGTCGATCGTTGATATTGAACGAATATATATCGGTAGCAACATGATTCTTCTGTAATCACCATTGCTGTAAATTGTAATTTTAACTTAATATTATCAAAATGTACTGAGAATGACTGGACAAGGTATATGCCTATCGCTGTACACATACTAACAAATGTACAGAGAGTGACCCATTGGTATCACTATAACAGGACAAAATGTACTGATTATGACCTTTCGGCAGCACGCCTTAAATGATTTAGGAAAACATCTCTCGATCGTGTACTGAGGATGACCTTTTGGTAGCGGCTGCGACCTATGTACGGGACACTATGTATCGGTATCTAACTATATGATTTAACCCTAACATGAGTTTATGTACAGAGTATGACTCGTAGATACTTATTATTGTACACATACTACCGAAAGTACGGAGTATGACCCATTGGTATCACAACCCCCCTCCCCCCCCCCCCAAAAAGAAACCAAATGTACTGAGTATGTATGAACACATTTCTCTATCATCTCTCGATCATGTACTGAGAATGACCTCTTGGTAGCGACTGAGATTTATGTATGGGACACAACCTATCGGTATCGATGGTCCAACCCCAACATAAATCTTCCCTCGCTTTAACTATAAACAATCTATGTACGGAATATGACTCTCAGGCAGCAGGAGCAAAAAGTATCTGGCAGCAAGAATAACAATATTAAATCTTTTGTTTCCAAAATCCTGTTACATATTGTTTTACCGAGGTTAACAATTAACATCACTCAGAATTTGTACCACAATGTTACCAACACCCAGTGGAAGTCTTAGAGATGATGTAAATTAATATTAATATTAGTATTTAATGTTTTTATTCGAAACCTGTAATACAATGAAAAGTACATTAACTGTAAGTATAGTGTCACGGTGACGATGTTTGTTGTGGTCATCATTATAGTTATAGTTATAATACTATCATTTGATACATTGTTTCATTTAACCGAGATACTTGGAAGTACATCCAATGTATGTATGATTGCAAAAACGCTCATACTTATGTACAGCAGTGTCGATACTAATTAGTCTTAGGTAATTAACTGATAAAATTGCCATCTCTTGCTATAATCTTGCCCATAGAACCCCTTGGAAGTATATCCAAGTAGAAAAACACTAAAGGATCACTTGTATTTTTTTTGTGTTCTTATATTTTATTGTTAATCATAGGTCCATCTGACACAACTCACTCATTTACTCAACATTGCATTTATTTTATTTTGTCTCAGTGTAATCTAAGTTAAAAATCAAAATTAAAGGTAACCGCCGGCAGAAATGGAATTAATTTTTCATATAGGCACGTAGACCTTTTTGTCGTTCCATATTGTATCATTTCAAGTCAGACAAATACAAAATTATCTTATCTTATCTCATCTTATCTTATATTCACACTGTAGATCTGTGGTAGAGGGATAACATAGTTGATTAAAGTGTCATTAAATGGGTTCAAGGTCACTTTTTGGACAAAAAATGTTCATGGATTAATAAGTACAATGCCACAATTTGTTTACCTCATTTATATCTATGTTATAGTCATTTAACGCATTCAGGCCACATTTATATGTAATAGCCCGATGGAGGTTTCAAATCAATCGAGACGGAGGGTCAAATCGTATGACACCCCAAAGGGTTGGAGTACGATTTGACCCGACGTCGAGATCGATTTGAAACCGAACAGAGGGCTATTACATATTTATTTCATACTGAATCAACAAGAAAAAGACGATTTTAATGACATTTTACCTTGGTTTCCATCAAGGTTGCGGAGATGACAGCGGAACGAACATGACAGCGGAACGAACATGACAGCGGAAGCCATGTTATATCATTGCGTGCTGAGACTTTTCACTACCATGGTTTCATTGTGAGATATGCGTTCGATTTTTCTTTAATATATCTTTCTACGTTTGATTTCTTCGGAATTAATAGAACTCAAACTGGACATTAAAGGTATGTATTTGATTTGATATCTTATGGATCTCGATATATCGCTTGAAATTCTTCAGGGTGACTACTTTTTCTCTCCCTGGTTACCAAGTCATGATACTTTCACAAAAAATGTCAACATACCATAACTTTTGTCTTTATTTAGACATTAAATAAGCAATACATATCATATTACTCAAATTACTTCTCAACATGGAGAATAAAACTGCCACCGCTGATGTTAGCTCCGGCAAATACACATCTTTATCTTTATGTTTGTTGCTGGTCACTTGAACTAGCGAACGTACGGCCATGCCGGCATTGAAAAAGCGGGTCAAGCAGACAATTTTAATTCTGGCTTCTCATTGGTCAGATCAAGTCATGTGATGCTCAAAAGTAGTTCGGTTGTAATCACATATGTATGAGATACGAGAATTCTAATCGCACCCCCGAATCAGGCGCCCTAAATCATGTATGTATGTAATAAATTACCTTAAAGCATTCCCATGCATATGACTATGTATTACCTTAAGTCATTCCCACCCTTTTGGACACATATTGCCTTAAAGCACTCCATAGGGTAGGCTGTGTAGTGTGTAAAACCATTCCGACACATAGGACATGTTATGCGATAAAGCACTCAATGGGAGAAGACGCATATTGTTAAAAAGCATTATAATAACAATGTTTTTCAGTAAACCCAACGTTCAAAGCTCTTATGCAAAAATCTTGTGATACAAGAGCTTTCTCAAGCTAGAAAAAAAGTAATAAATATGGAATTTGAATATAATAGAGAGCCTTATTTAGAAAATATATTACTTCTGCTGAAGAAAAATGGTTTCTACATGTGCACTTTATTATTCATTATTATGAAAAAAACACAATATTTATGTATTTGTAGAGATTCACAGAGTCTCGACAATGAATAAACAACTTAACAAGGCCATTTCCTCATATATCTGTTCATTGCAACAGTCCGTCTAAACGGCCCCAAATCCGTCTCAGCCAGATAGGGTAAGGGATCATAGAACGGGCTACAAAGTAGTAGCTTAGAGATCCCTGCAATATATTCACATAGACATAAAGCAAGAGATACCTAATGTGATGACACATAAGTAGATAGAAACAGGTTGAGGAAACAACTGGGATAATACAACAAGGGTTTACATAAGAGATAAGGGGAAATAGAGTGATTTCCAGAGTAACACTGCGTAAATACGTAGGCCCGAACATAGGGCACCTCTAGTGTATTAATAGAGAACCATTCCTTCGTGGAAGGTCTCGCGGAGGAATATAGCAGAACTGCTACATAATCATACATTTAAACCTATCTAGAATTGGGAAGTATTGTTTTGGAATATGGTTGTTTAATGAAATATCCCAAAACAAAACATTAATATTAAATTGCAATTAGTATTTGTTGATGAAAATATGCACATATGAGCAATTCCACCAAACATGCCACATTTCGCCATCCAGGGTTGAAAATTCACAATTTTTTAAATTGCTTCCATTGATTGTTTTTCGTACATATACATATATTGCTGCTAATATAGACACGATTGGGAACGTTAATAATGAATATTGTGGTCAGGGCAGCTTGGGAGAAACAGTGACCTCTATTCTTATAGTAAAGGCAAAGGGGAAAGGTACATATTTGTACATGAGGATTTGAATTAGAAATAAATAATAAAAATATATGGAAAATGTTTTTAGTTATGGGTGTTCGTGATAGATCTTCATATAAAGTTCATAACACTTTTTACATTCTACGGAATTAAAAATTCGTGAATGTTAGTGAATTGCGTACCATTCTGTCAATCATCCTGAGTAGCCAGTTCATGTGATACATTTTGAGGTGTTGGTTGAGGGTTGGTGTGAGGAGTGTGGACACTTATCTGGGAGGATATCTGGATGCCCATCTCTGTGTGATGTAATTCACACCAACACCACTAACTTGGCACTTATGCAAAGACTGCTTGATTGACAACCTTCTACCATCTCTGCAGTAAATCCCTGAAGGCCAGTGTGACATCCTATTGGTTAGGACTGTTTGATTGACAACCTTCTACCATCTCTGCAGTAAATCCCTGAAGGCCAGTGTGACATCCTATTGGTTTACATGTCTTGTATTCTATTAGCTATCTTGGTTTGATTGACAACTGTAGAGAGGACCACCCATGACTGAATCTGAGTGATCTACACCTACTACACCCTTTGCGATTTCTGGGTTTCAAAAGAGTGTTATGTTCTTTATCCAATATTATTATCACAAAATTTACACATATAATTAAGCATGAGCATTTTTAATTAAATATTAAGCATTTTCAGTCGAGCAAAAACTAAACTGCTAACTATGACTTGCCATTGCACACAAATAGTTGTCCGTAGAATTCGTTTCCTTGGGAAACGCACAATATATACATTAACTTAAACTGATTATAAAGTTAAACAGAAAAATAGTTCATTAAATGATTGATTAACTTAAAAAACTTATAACTTGTTAGTTGTGAAAATATTTCAACTAGAAGAATTGTTACAGCTAAATAACCATTCAGGAATGGTAATAGTAATGGGAGTGGCACAGGTCACCGGTCATTGACCCTCTGGTCCAGTACACACATATAGCCCATTATATTCAGAATATACAAAAATATATAACACTGTTTTCACCTTGTGTTCCTGTTAAATTGGCCTGAATACTTGTTTTGGTTGTTTATGAAGGTGAATATAAGTTATGTCTAAGTGTTGAGAGGAAAAATTGGTAGGAAAAAATATAAAAAAAATTGTTTTCACCCCCCCTCCAGACCTCTGCCCCCTCTACACCCCCGTTATGGCGACATGGGCAGCTTCTAGACCCCCGTTACGGTGACATACTGTTTTTGCTTGTTGCTCAGGTATGACAGAATTTGCTTTTGTATTTATTTTTTTCCCTTGTGTTTCTAGTGCTCATAGAAAATAATTCATGCAAACATTGATTTATCTATTAATGAAAGCTAGACCCCCGTTATGGCGACATATTGCCACATACTTTTGTCAGTATTCTAACTCCTCTATTTAGCTGGAAAGAATTAATTGGGGATTTTTCAATGAATACAATGGATGTACCAATCATAAACAATGTCATAAGTACCCCATAATCAACTTTACATAATATCATCAAGTAATGAAATGAAAAGTTGATATTGATTTGTTATCATTACAAACATATTATTTCAGAGTAATCATTGACCATCTAGACTTTTTTTCCCCAAAAAATACTGGCTGCATTTTTAAAACAGTGATTCTGATAGGAAAACCTGCGATTTTATGTGTGATTCTAGCAGAAAAAAACAAGCATTTTCTTGGCCTCACGATTAAAAAAAACAAAAAACATTGTAGTGTAATGTCCGATGAAAGCTTAAGCGACTATCCATACCATCCGACCATCCGAGAATCCATATTTCGTTACCTTTTTAATAGAATAAATGATAATCCCAGATTTTCAGCTTTGTTTTTCTGATCGGAGCGCCGCTGGTGTCAATTGATGTAACTAAGCGGCTCTTCCATTCTGTTTCCCTACCGTACCGCTCTTCCATGAAACTTATATATATATAGCTCCCCATCGATTTGTTTTCTTATTTTGTTATGGTTGACTGCCCTCGCTTCAAATCTTCGGTAAGCGATAACTTTGTATTTTATAGGTGGTCAATTCCCACGAAAGTGGTACAAAAGAGGTCAAAAACAAATATTGTTTAAATACTTTATAATTTTAACCCCCAACTAAACAAGCTTACCTTCAGGGTGAAGTTTAGTTGTGGTTATGCATAGCATCGAAGTCGGAAGTAAGGAAGTACAGGGGAGATACGCGCGCGCATCTTACTATGACGTCACACTTTCCAGCCACTAGTGAGGGAACCTAAGAACTTAAGTAAGGTATCCCTCGAATAATCAGAATCTTCCACATTATTCAATTAATTAAGTCCTACTAGAACTAATCAAAAAATTTTGTTCGCCCTTCGAAATTTTTTGGGTGGGCGGGTGGGCCCCTGTACTTCCTTACTTCCGACTTCGATGCTATGCATAACCACAACTAAACTTCACCCTGAAGGTAAGCTTGTTTAGTTGGGGGTTATGCTTCGCATCTCCGTCTTCAGACGGAAGTCCAGAGGAGACTTTCAAGTCTCGCAGGTTTCCGAACCAAGAATTTTAATTCTAACACAAGAATTACAGTTCTACCTTTTATTATACTTCCATGTATAAGGTTTTACAAACTTCATCTGGTAATAACAATGAATTCAATTCATACGGTCTAACCCGACCTTTGTCAATTGTACAATAAACACGGTCAACTGACCAATTTAACGTTTTTGTTTTTTAGAGCCCCTTAACAATTTATGGGCTACATCTTTTGAAGATGCAATGGGTTTTTTATAAAATTTGGTGAAGGTACTTTCCGTACTCCAACACCCCCTCTTTAGGATTTCTCCAATAGGAACATTCAACGAATGCAGTTTCGACACCGAGGCCGATCTGGTACTGTGAGCGGTAAACGCGTTAATGTCTACCCCACTGTTACCCAAAATTTCTTTCACCCAACGAGCAAGTGAACTACAGCAAATTGGTTTGAAAGGCGGAACGAAGCTGATAACCAGCTGTCCCTTAGGATTCCCTTTAGAATTAACATTACGTAATTCCTGAGTTCTTCGTAAGTATTCTTTAGTGACCTTAACTAAACACACACGTGGGTCTTCCAAAAACACCTTCGTGGAGAAAACCTTTAACGGTTTCCCCACTTTACACGTTTTTAGTCTTTGATCAATTACAAATACAACTTTGGTATCCGTGACAATCACATTCTCTACCTGCAAAGCTCTCACAGTTTGAAGTCTTTGCGAGTGGACCAACAAGAACAAAACTACAAATTTCAAGCTTAACTTTTTCAAAGTTAACTCCCTCAGCGGAGAGAGCTCTCTTAAATAACTCAACACCATATCAGTGTCCCAAGTGTCAATGTATCTGCACCTGGGTGGTCGTAATTGAGCAACACCTGTAATGACTCGACCTACAACTCTGTTTGCCCCAAAAGTAGAATTTTCTTTCAGACTCATGACTGAAGAAAGGGCGCAGCGAGCAATGTTTATCGAACTGTGTGAATACCCCTGGTTAAAGAGACCAGTTAAAAATTCAATACCCTGTTTTTCATTGTAAACCAGTGGATCAATGTTTTTTAAGAAACAGAAAGTTCTCCATTTTGTTAGAAACACGTCATACGTTTTTCTTGTTTCCTCTTTCCAAGAATTTAAGTAAAGCAACTTCGCTTTCTCAGACAGTCCCAAAGTGTCTAGTCTTTCTAACAACAGAGACCTACAACGAGGCCTACATTGCGTAGCTTGTTGTCTTGAGTTGGAAAGGTTGGTTCGAGATTCCCTTGTCTCTTCGGAAACACTAGGTAGTTCCCTTTGCACAGGTTCAGAAGTTTGGCGAACCAAGGTTGGCTTGGCCAGTTCGGTCCTACCACTATTGCTGCTGCTTTCTCCGTCACTATCTTCTGTAAGCATTTGCTTACGAGACTGAAAGGAGGAAAAAGATAACACAACTTGAATTTATCCCAATTCAGAGTGAAAGCATCAACATGAAAAGACGCGGGGTCAGGTTTCCAACTAACAAACCTGTTCACTTTATTGTTCAAATGAGACGCGAACAAATCTACATCAGGCGTGCCAAAATGGCTACAAATATCAGCAAAAATCCTATCTGACAACCTCCATTCTGTATTATCAGTGAATTGTCTGCTAGCTTTGTCAGCTTCTACATTTCTTATCCCAGGGATATGGCTTGCTACTAGCCAATTTCCCCGTTCTTCTGCCCAAGTCCAGATTTTTCTGGCTATATCATTACATTTGTTTGATCTGGTACCTCCCATTTTGTTAATATAACAAACTGTGGTGCTGTTGTCTGATAAGACCAAAATCTTTTCACTCGAGACTTGTCGAGCCAGACTATTCAGTCCATTCAGTACCGCTTGCATTTCTAACGCATTTATGTGGACCCCTTTCCATTCCGGTCCCCATCTGAATCCAGTTGATACTGAATTCCTGACCGCCCCCCAACCAAGGAGACTTGCATCTGTTACTACTTTGACAGAAGGACCTTTTGATCTGATCAACCTGACCGCTGACTGAACTCTGTCGTACCACCAATCTAGTTCTATCCAGCCTTTGCGAGAAATACACATTTCCCCGTCAAAACCTGCTCTTCCTGCCCCTCTCAGGGCGAAGATTTTCTCTACCTCTAATTGTTTGTAATGGGCCAAGGCATAGTCAAACCCTTTGGTTAAATCCACCATCACTCCTATTGTCCGAGCTACTTTCCTAATCTTATGTTTTCTTGACAATCTCAATTCGTCAATTAGCTCCCTTAGTCTATCAATTTTCTCCTGAGTTGGTCTTACTGACATCTCCTTTGAGTCTAACTGATAACCTAGAAAGGTGATTTTTTGCGATGGAACCTTCTGAGATTTCTCATGATTGATACTGAACCCTAATCTAGAAAGGATTTCTTCCACCCTGGCAATTCCATTTGCACAAGTAGCTTTGTCTTTTCCTAGCACTAAACAATCATCAATGTAAATAATACATTGAATCCCCTCTCGGCGTAACCAGGCAAAAACTGGTTTCATAATCTTTGAGAAAATTCTCGGGGCAGGGGAAAGCCCGAAAGGCATCACATTGAAACGGAAAAATCTTCTTTTCCATTGGAATACAATGAATTTCCTAAATTCTTCCCGAATGCTTACTGAGTAGTAAGCCTCCTTCAAGTCCAAAGATGCTAAGTAATAACCTTCCTGAAGTAAATCTATAGCTGTCTCTAGATTATCCATTTTGAAATGTTCTTTCTGAATATATCTATTAAGGATTGTAAGGTCTGTTATTAACCTCCATTTCCCCCCCGGCTTTGGACGAAGGAAAATGTTGGAAATGAAACTAGCCTCGCTAGCTTGAATCTCCGTAACTACCCTTTTATCGATCAGTTTGTTTACTTCTGCTTGAAGCGCTACTTCCTGTTCAGAACTCATACGGTATTCTCTCGGGACAGAAAACTGCACTGGGGTTTTAATAAAATCTAGTGAAATCCCTTCCACCTGATCTAAGACCCATGTGTCTTCACAAATTTCTTTCCAAACTTTTAGTTTGTTGGTAATATTCCCCGGAATACATTCATAAACAGTTTTTCGGGACCCCGTCAAAACATTAGTAATAAAGTCACCTACTTGGGACTTACCTTCGTTAGAAGTTACTTTGTTGACGACGAGTCCCCTTTCCGAAAATCCGATTTCCCGGATTTGTCGTTCTGGTTTTTCTGGAAAGACTTCTTTCCCTTGAACCCTTTCTTAAAGTTCTTTCCCTTGTAACCACTTTTGTTCTGGGAGTTCTTTTGGCCTTGGTTCTTTCCTTTTTTACTACTGTCCCAGCCGGACTTGCGAATATCTTCAATTCGCTTAGCGAGCTTCGACACATGTTCTCCTTCTTTCAATGCGGTTTCCAAGTTGTCTGCTAGAAGATATTTAGCACCCGGCGGGTTTGCATCATTTGCCAAGCTTTTATATTCAGGTGGCAACAAGTGGCGAAAAGCTTCTCTTCGATCCTTTACCAGTTTGTATCTGATGAAGTAGGTACTCATTGCGAAAACCTCCGCAAACTTTTTCATCACAAGTTTCACCCACGGCATTTGACCAGGCACGTCAAAAGCTTTGATGTCGTTTGCAGCACTGACAATACCAGATAAGATCCTCATGAACACCTGTTCGTGCTTTTTCAGTTTCTCATCTTTCTCCTTTGCGTCAAAGGGCAAGGCATCACGAATTTTAGGATTAATCTCGTGTACCTGCAGATATTCCATGTTACTGGGTCTAAGAAAAAGTTCCATGCTCTTCTTCAAGCCCTCGGAAGAGAGTGTGGCCCCAACACGCTTATTAAAGAATGTCCTAATATCAGCATGCACCGGGTCTGCGACCCTATCATCTGCTTCAATATCGTTAGCCATCTCCTCCCAAAAACTAGATACTTTCCGAGGAGTGTCCGCAACTCCTTTAGGAAGATCTTTGGAAGAACCAGCAGCGGCTGGGGTGGATGTGTTGGATAAGCGAGGAATTTTGAACGTTGAAAAGTCACTATAGGTGCTTACCCCGTCCACGTTATCGAAGACCCAGTCTCCAAAGTCTGGCTCACTATCCGAGTCTCGTGAAGACTCTTGTTCTTGCTCTTGCTCCTGAACGTTGATTTTTTCTTCAACACTATCCATCCTTGTGGAAATTCCATCCAGTTTATTAGCTAACTGGTGCATGGTATCAAGAATTTGAGCTGACACTGAATCCTCTTCAGAATGTCTTCTTTCTTCAGTTCTTACGCGTTTAGGGCTCGCCGAGCGAGACCTGGATCTGGTGCGCGACCTCTTTGCGCGCTTTGAGTCAGAACCGGTTTCATCCGGTTTCTTACCGGTTGCGCGTTTTGAACTGCCAGAGCTGCTTGAGCTCTTCGATCTATGCGAGTGTTCTTTGGACCGTGAACTACTCGAGCTATGTTTGGAACTGTGGCTTTTCGAGCCAGAACTAGAACTTGAATGTCCCTTGCGTTTCTCAGTTTTACCCTCTTCCTTTCCTTTAGGATCGGGTACCTTAGATCTGCGGTCCTCATTCGAACTTCGATCTGATAAGTCATGGGTTTTGATCTTGCCGCCATGACTCGACACGCCATTGTCCTGACTCGAGGTCATGACTTACAGTAACTTTCTGTAATTACTGAATTTGGCTTTTTCGCACAATTTCTTTCGATAGAAAGGTGCTCGACCAAAAAAACTCGGTTTTTGATCGATTTAATAAGGCCTTCGAGCCTTCGAACTTCTAGTTTTTTCCAATAAAAACCGAAGCTGGCGTGGCTGTCGTATCACGTCTCCAGCAATGGCGACTAAAAGTGACGTCATAGTAAGATGCGCGCGCGTATCTCCTCTGGACTTCCGTCTGAAGACGGAGATGCGAAGCATAACCAAGCGTAGACATTGACCAGAGGTAGCAACGGCAGAAATATTAGACACTAATTCCAAATATTGACTCTTTGGGGGATTTTTATATGTCAGACCCTTGGATACAGTGTCACCGACCGAACCCACCATTTATTCCTCTAAAACAACTTAAAAAAATGCGATTTTGATATCAGCTTTGTGCTATTTTATGTTATACCCTGTAAGAAGATACAATTTACAATCGTATATACCCATTTATTTTTATCTAAGTTTTAGTTTTTAGTTCAGATGCAACCTTTTCTCTTTTTAGTAATTATTGTGACGAAGCATTTTATCTGACATGACTTCGTTTCAAACTCATTTAAAAAAAACGGAAGAATATTCCAATCAATTCTCTTATATTTCATTAATAATAAGGGGCTTCTTTCTCTATTTCTAAATCGTTAAAGGATATTTTGTTGTTCACGTTGGAGAATTCATGTGATTGAAAAGTGGGTTCGGTCGGTGACAGTTCCACTAGAGAACTGGAATATTGGTAATAATTGTATTTCGATTTTTTAAAAGAGTCTTAGCTGTACTCCTGAGCGCAACACTTCTGGTTAATGATAGGGACGATCCATGAAGCCTGAATCCATTGTCTTTACCAAACGATAATATGAACCCCCTCTGGATCCTGTTGATTGTCTGCTTGAGAAAATCTGCTTCAATTCATAAAAAACTATTAACAATTTTATTTTCATTTTGTTTCACGCAATGAAATAGATGGACAACAATAAACATAAGTTGATAAGATCTCCTTTTTATTATGTTATAGCTCATACAGGAAATAGTATATCATACTGAACATGTTATTTGATTCACTATCAGACGATAGAAGTGACTCATAGTGGTAAGTGACTCATTTGTAATTACTCTCAATCTTCTTAAACAGACCGATTTTACTATAATAATTATTAATAACTCTCTCAAACAGACGGATTCTGATACAATAATCATTAAAATAGACTCAAACAGACCGATTTTGATATGATAGTCATAAATAATTAGCACAAACAAACCGATCTTCTTAAACAGACCGATTTTACTATAATAATTATTAATAACCCTCTCAAACAGACGGATTCTGATACAATAATCATTAAAATTGTCTCAAACAGACCGATTTTGATATGATAGTCATAAATAATTAGCACAAACAGACCAATTTCATGGAGACCATCAATATTTACGAGCAATACTTAATTCCTCTTGAACAGATATAATATTTTCAGACAAGAATTGTTTGTCAATCGAATCTCTATATAATTTTCATGCATTAATAATTCACACTTTACAATTGAACAATGAATTCATACATGACCTAGCACTGATGACATTTTTAATCTCGTTTAACCTGTAAAAATCTAATATCTTACTTAACAAGATATCTAGAGGTTTGGATTTAGAGAGAAAATTTGAAAATGTAATGCTGACATCATGACGAAATATCATAAATTTGATTTATAAGTCAGACTTTGATTTAATTCTAAAAATTGAGTCATTGAAACTACAACGAGATATCATTCATTAGTTTCCCTATGTATAGACTAAGAGAAATCCCCCAAAATGGGTCGCTGACAGGCCAACAAGGTATCATAAATTTAATTCAGAAGTCACACTAGACTTATGTCTAAAGATTTAAGACAGTAAATTACTAATTTTCTCGATATCTGCAGGTTGCAAGAAAAATAACTTGCCATTGGGAGTTGGAGGTTGAAGCTTAAAGAAAATGTCCTCATCCTCCACAACACTCTCTTCCCTTCTTCCCCATCTCCAAGCCTCTTTGTAGGGTTTCATGTATGAAATGGTATATTTGTTATTTATAGGATCTGTTTCATCTTTCTCTTTGACTTGAGCTACAAATTTGTTTCCGTCATATAGGAGTATAATAAAATCTCCTACATAAAAACTTTCTGATCTGAGTTTTCCTTTCTTCTTTTGAAGATTTGCGTCTAAATCTGAAGGATCTGAAATGACAGAATTTCGATTGACTTGTGGGATCTCTTTGTTAGAGATATCATTGACTCGAACTTTTGAATTTCCATTGGATTCTGCATTGGTCACAGGTTGGATAATCGGTAAACCACTATCAACCCAGCCTTTACACTGGCCAAGGAATTTTCCTTTGTGATAGCAACAGTTGGCGTAACAGGAAGTCTGTTTCATCCATAGAGATGCTTTCAATGGTATGACAGAATGCATCGTAGAAATGCCTTTTATTGGGGCACAGTTCCAATTCTTAATTTCATTTCGCGATTTTTGCATTTCTTTTGAGGTAACATGTAGTAATTCTACAACGGTGTCGTTGCCTACATAACCAAAGAATTCTTCTGAAGAGGAGATGATAGAATTTGCTTTAACCAGATTGTCTGCCTTTTTTTTCAATGCCCCCCCAACTCCATCACATGGCCCTTTGCCATGACCGGCTTCCAGCCATGACCAAGAAGCCTGGAGAGAAAACAATTTAGGAAATCGGGAAACAAGGTTGCAAATATATCGATTCCTATATTGGCTAGAGGGGCTGTCCGTCACTATATGTATTACTGAAATGCCAGGAATTAGTTCTTTGATTTTGGGAATAACTGATTTCAGAAATGTAAAAGTAGCAGGTGCAGAATGGTCTGTTTCACTTGTGATTCCTGCAAAACTTTTGTGGAGTAATTTTCCTTCATTTGATTTGTACGAAATGACCATAGGATGGATTGTGATGTTATTTTGATTGTAATAAGCTCCAGAAATTTCTTGCATGAATTTCACAGAATAATTCTCACTATAATCCATTTGTAAAACACACTCATGGTGTGGCAGAAGATTTTCTTTAAGGTTCTTCACTTCAGTGAACTGTACCTCCACACGGTGACAGTGTTCCCTAAATGGCCCCATTTTTTCCATGAATATTTCTGTGAAGTCTTCTGTTTTTTCAGTCAGTTTTACAAGTTTAACTTTGTTGATTATTTTACCATCATACTCCTTTTGGTCTTTAACCCAAGAATGATATGAGATTTGAGCTTCTTTGATACCTTTCAGTTTTTCCTCAAGCATTGAATCTGTCATCTGATTTATTGCATGGGTTGATTTAGGCAACACCTTCGAAGCCTCTGCCATAAGGGCCAAATTTGCATGAATTTCGCAAAGACAAATATGCCTCTGAGTAAATTTTGTTAACTTTATATAGGCTGGCCGTAACCTACAAAAAGTTGTGAGAGAAATAGCAACATTCAAATTGTCATCAATAAAGCGAGAATGAAGATTTTTCATTGTATCGCATAGGCAGTACTTAGTTTGTCCCTTTACTTGATCTTTCTTACCTGGCATTTCATACGAACATTTTGGGTCTTTTAGAAAAGCAACAACCTTTTCCTGAAGTATCTTAGCTTGAATTTGTCTTTGTTGCTTCTGAGGCCTGGTTCGGTAAAGAATGTTCTTTGAAACCTTTGCTTTCTTACTAATGGTGCTAAGTGCCCCTGCATATAATCCACTTTTTGTTTTAGCTGGTTTAACATTTTCGGAGAAGAGCTGCTTCTTTACGCTTACCGAAGAGCTGGCTATGTTACTCATAACTATCGCATATGGAATTATCTTCTTTAATCGGTCTGGCCTTGGTGTAAAGTCAAGGTCTTTTGCCAAGGAAAGAGCTTGCGAGGCTGGAGATGGGAGAGATGGAAGAGCTGCTGAAGGCAGGGAAGAAGCAGTTGTGGCAGGCAGAGGGGAACGATTATGGGGTGACTGGGGTACATTTACTGGACTGGGAGGACATGGCGAATCCTCATCTGAAATTGAATCTGCAACCTGAGACTTACATGAATTCTTACGTATGTAACTTGTTAGCTGTGAAATCTGCCTCTGCAATCTCTTTGTTTCTTTCATCTTGCTGAATGGTAGTCGAACTATTAGAGGACTTCTCTGCTCCTTAGAGGTTGAAGGTTTCTCTACTGATTGGCGTTTACGAGGTGCCACACCATCCAGTAATGTTGCAGCATTAGCAGAACTCCTTGTTGACCCCGCTGCATGCACTTGGTCTGTAAAAATATAAAGAACATTTTATAAATGATAGTTTTTAAGAAATTTGTCTCTACATTTAAGTAAATGAAAAGGCTTCTCATTGACTGCCAAGCCCTAAGGGGTCGACATAATACATTTAGCAAAAGTCCTCAGAAACAAGCTTTTCACATTAATTTGCAGAGAAGTGCATTATCAAACAGATATGACATTCGCCCTTTGAAGATAGCCCTGTATGTATAGCCCTGCATGGAGTAGTTATTTTACTGATAAGTATCCACCCAGAAATACTGCAAACTTCTTTTCAAACATAAGTATGCCAAACATGAAATATAGAAATATTTTTAGATGTCCTTAATGTTTGCCACTATTAGAATCTGCTTAATATCACCTTTTTAGATATAATGATTAGTTGCTACTTGTGACTCATTTTCCTAGAACACATCACAAGTTCACCTGAACAGGACGTGCAGGCACATACATTTACCTTATCATTTGTATGATTTTTAAATAGGTTTTTTTTGTATAATTAAATAGATCGAAATCATATCTATATTCAAGGCATTTAGAGGGGTTATAGATGCACCCTCGTGCTGGGACTAGATTGCTGGCTTTTAACTTATTTACTCCTAAAGAGCCCTTCATCTTATTTATTGTAACTATACCTTTCTCCTGGTGCCTTTTCTCCTTTATTCTTTTGCGACTTGCTTGCTTGTTGTCACGTTGTCTTTGCCTCAATCTTGCCAGTGAATCGGGGCTGAGAGCTTGTCGAGTTTTGCCTTTTTCCCGTACTGTACTTCGATAAACCTAAAATAATTAAATAGATTTAATACCTTGGAATAACTAGAGCATATCAGCATAAGTAAATAATTATCTATTGTATACATCCATTAATAAGTAGAGCATTATATTGATATTATCAACGATATGTACAGCCAGGTGAGTATAGTACTACTTAATAGTTTGTTAATGGGTGACGCCCAGGTGGTCAGTCTCAATGTGACTGCCATGGGGGAAGGAGGTACAGCCTACAGGTATAATGAACTAACATTTTTGGGATGTATACTTATGACACAATAAGGTATAACACGTTTTTATTACATTTCAGGCCATCATACATTTACACATTCTAGAAAAAACGCATATCGACAAAGCCAATGTTTTCATGCATTGGCAAAAACAAACCTCACTCAGTACCATAATACTCTACCGATTTGATCTTTGCAAGTGAACAATGGTTAACAATCTTATCGCATCGCATTACCCCTATCATGTAACACATAAACACACACAAAAACTCAATACCGCAATTATATCAACTGCTACTTCAGATATAGGCCTATAGGTCTGTTTACACCCGGATTTCCTATATAACATTTACTCACGTATATTCTAACTATATTCATCATGCCAAATCCTCCATACAAATATCCTAATATTATTTGGTCATTTAAGAAGAGTACACACCTTACATCTGTTTTTTTCTCGCTCAATGAAGCTTGGCGAGTTTCTCTTTTTCTTTCTCCATTCCTTCAGATATCGTTTTTTAGCCTCCCTCTGCTCCTCACTTTGGACCATGATGGAGTCCCTTTGAAATCAACGACAATTAAGTTAAATATCAAAATTGATGCCACACAGCGTTAATCTGTAAACCTTCAACTAATTTAGAAACTTCTATCAATGTGGATGTACAAAAAGGGCCAACTGGTTCTTATTTCCACCATCAATAATAGGCCTAGGCTATTAGTTTGTCACCGACCGAACTATGTATTACGTTGTGTTTTCTCCCATTTCCCCTTAATAATAATACACACCACTGAGAACAAACATTCATAAGTATTATCAACTTTATGCTGCCATAGGAAAATGTACTTATTTTGATTAAATATCAAAGACAAATTCTTCTTAACTGATAATATCCTTTTGAGAAGATAATTCTTTTGAGCTCTGAGTCGCTGAGATTTTAAAAATCAATAATAGTCTTCATAAATCAACACAAATCTGAAAAACATGATTATGTTGGGTTCTAGATCCATTAAAATGCATTATCGAAACGTTAAAATCAATCAATGCCATCTTAAACTATCCCAACAACAATAGTTTTAATGGTCACCGACCGAACCCCCCAATAACTGAACACTAACGACCTTCGCAATGTTGAAATATACATGCGGGACTTGTGGAAACAAGCATCGTACAGACCACTGAGATGTCTATCACCAAAATATTATCAAAAGAAATCTTAAATAATGTAAATTTGTTTTCCTGCAGCACCCTAACGAGTATTGACACATTTTCACCAATTTTCATGAAGATTATTCAATAACTATATTAATATTTTACTTACTTTTCACGCAATAACTCTCGAGTTGACAAGCTCTCAGCCCTGATCTTGACGTCGCTGACGTTGCTACAACAAAACGGGCCGATATCCACGGGAAACGTCCTGATATCCGCGGGAAACTACGTCATAGTACTACGTCACAATAGGCTAGTGCCCACGCTTAACTGTATGGGGCAGCACAGGCTATGGTTCGGTCGGTGACATATATAGATTCCCGCGTCACAGCTAGATTCTGTGTAAACCCAGAACTTTGTGTTTTAATAATAATTCAATAGTAAGGTACCCTTAAGTAAATCCCCAAATATTATTCACTAACCTTTGATATTAATTGTGGATATGAACAATGAAAGAAAGTTCGGTTGGTGACCTTTTTACTCCTACTTTAGATTAAAATGCCTCCCATAGAATTGTCAACGCAGAAACAGGACAAGTATTGATATACACACATCTGACTCATATTGTATTTTTATTTTATCATGTTTAATCCTGAAAATAAAAAAGCATAACTGGATTTACCTCAAGAACATACATGTAGTTCGGTTGGTGACCAAAACACTTCCCCACTGATTCTGCTTCTGTCCTGACCATGACATTCATTATAAATATAAATTTTATTGATATATAACTCCCTTGATAAATGCTGATTCTCTCCCGAAAGTGGAATTAGGGGTATTTCTTATTCATATTATTAAAAAAAATATGTATCTTTCCCCACCACCAATAATCTTCTCAAGAAAACTCAGTTAATCACTCATATCTCAAAAAATATCAAAGGCAGACCATTAAAAGTGGGTACCCATTTGTACAGCTCGACGGGCCTGACGCTATAAATGAAGTAGAATTAATGTGAAAAGGCTAATAAAAAGATTATAAGGAAAAAACCATAACAACGCTATTTTACCACTTTCCTGGGAATTGACCAGCCTGTAAATGACAAATGTCCCGTTTGGACCTTGCTACCCTTGACTGAGTCTAGCTTCTGGGATCGGTTAGAAAGTTCCCGAAAAATAAAACGCAGGAGAAAAGGCTTTCAGAAGACAGTGTTGGTACATAGTATGTTTATCCCTCGGGGGGGCAACTGGTCCCATGTTTCGATAAGCGTAGCAAATGCTATCCTTACGGATAGCGGTCGGTTGTGCACGTCCAGCTTAAGAATGTGTAGCCTAATGATATATTTTCAGACGTTCTTGAGGCAAACACAACTGACAAAGGCTTGGAAATCGAACGAAACAAAGCATATTGAATGAAATATGGCCAACCTCTTTATTTGTATAATCAAACCAGTATATCTTTCACATCTTTTACGATTCCACAGATCGCAGATGCTTTGAACAGGCCCTGGCTGGCCTAGGCGAGGCCTAGGCTGGAATCGGTTTGCGCATGTACTTTAAAATCTGGGTTGGGATCTGGGTCAGGGTAGCACATGGGTCTGGGCACGTGAACAAGGTGTGATATTAAGGACGTGAACGTTCATGTGCGCACCTTTGCACCTTTTGCATTGGTTTATACATGAGGTCAAGTCTTGGGTCAAAGTACAATTTGACCTAAATAGACCGGTATTGGGGTCAACATTGTATCAGAGCGGTGTACGCCTTCGTTCCGACGAGCATTTCGCGGAGACCGGAAAAATCACGTCCACAGATCTTGACTCGGACCAATGCAAGTTCTGGGGGCGGGCACGGGGCGGGCCGCCCCCAGAAAAAAGGAGAACATCTTTAGTTTCTGATCAATCACAACTAAGAGTGCAGTTTTAAATCCAAGGTAGCTTGGTTTACCTCAGAAATCAGGTAATGGACCACATTGCTCTCTATACGATTAAATAAATGAATAGATAATATTCCCTCATGAAATTAAGATTACTCACTGCGAGCAAGTGGATGAAGTATCCTGATAGTATCTGACGATGGTAATGTTTGAACACTAACCAGAATAAACTCTCCTTCTTAGCTTTTTGCTTCTCCTCCAATGTTTGCCATTTTCTGTGAAAATTCCAAGTGTATTATATCAAACTCATCTGCAGAAAGCATCAGGTGGATTTGTTAATGTATTTATACCAATATAATGTATCATTAAATTGTGCCACTGCTGATTAAAGAATCTGAACAGCAACAAAAATACTTCTTGAAATCATGTCAAGAAATTATATCTAATGTCCTACATTGTCAGGATATCAAATAATTATATGTTACTGAAGTAATATTGTGACATATCCAGAAATTGTTCATGTACTGATGCTGATTTTGTCCCAATTAAGTTGTATTGAAAGAGTTTCATATGATGACCTGCCCTTGTTTTTTTTGTTTTTGCAGACAGATTGATTTCTTGAATGTTGTATAATTTTTTAGTTTCATTGTTGTCCAGAGAAGCGTGCAGTGCAAGAAGCCCTCTATTCGCATATTATAGAAATATAGTGCCAATGCAAGATATACTTTTATGATATTAAACTCATACATGTATCCTTAAATCGCCTGTGGCCAAAACAGGGAACTTCATAGATAATTTATTTTCCCCATTCTCCTCATTCACCATGAGGAGAATGGTGGATTAAAGTAAAGCATATATTATATATATGTTTAGTGTTTATATGCATTTCCAAACTGCCAGTCTATAGTCTAGGGCTAGGATGCTGGACTCCCAATCAGCACATTGTGGATTCAAATCCCATCGCAGCCAGCCATTTTACATTTTTCTCATTTTCGAGTCATTTTATTTTTTGATTTCACTAATATCTTCACCTCTGGACTGGGATTTCTTTTAAACTCACACATGTAGTTTCATATGCAGTTCCCTTTCGATTTATCAAAGAATTAGAGGGGCTAAGATTAAATTAAGCAAGAAAAGTGTGTTGGATGGCGTTTGGTCATAGATATAGGTTCTCTGTTATAGAGGTAACGGTAGCGGTCATAAGCTTGTGTTTATTTTCGGCGAAAAAATGGTTTTCGCATGGGCCACGATTCATCCAGAAATACAATTATTGCAATTATTATATCTTATTGCAATTATTATATCTTATTGTAGTTTGTACACCATTCATAGTTTGTAGTTCTTTTACCATCGGATGATTATATACCACTTGTAATGTACGTAAATTTAGGTAACATTACACTCAGGCAATGTATTTTGATGTAACGCTATTGAATAATTTCATTTGTTCTACTTGAAAAGTAAAAGTAAAATTGTGAAGAAACATTTTCAATAAAAAAAAATATCATGACTTTATATCTAGACGAGACATGACTGCTGCTTTTTCTGTGAAAAAGCTGACAGGCTACATTGAAGAACGCAAAAGAGAGAGAAACACCATTTATTGCCCACTTTTTAACATCACTGTATAGAAATTGGCAATGATATCCATTGTAAAAGTATCTACAAATATTTTTCTCTCAATTTTGTCAGGAATCAATGCATGATTAATGCACACAAACACTGGTAGAGTCAGGTTTAGGCATCAGAAATATATGGAACTTTTGAACAGAGCCACATTCCTGCACAAGCACATCCAAGACCACTTCAAATTGCCATCCAAACTTGCGGTTTGCTTCTGGACTGGATACTTACGGTATAAAAGCTGAATAGTTGTACTCAGCTTTCAAGAAGCCAAGAGGTTCAGGAACATCATCTTGTGTGAGCGGGCGTTTGTAGGCAGTTTTAATAATGCCTAGTGTCCACCTTGAACAAGAAAAGGTCCTCAAATTTTATATCCATAATAACTACTGATCCTTTAGTTGAGTGAGTGAGTGAGTGAGTGAGATTGGTTGCTTTACGCCCTTATCAATACTTTGAAGTGTTTATGGTCATACCCAGGAAATAGAGATAGAGAAGAAGGGAGAGAGAGACAGAGAAAAGAGACAGAAAGGCACTTTAAGGTCTTACCCAGGACCAGATGATCAATTGTACACATATTAAACAATCGACATTGAACTATGGAAAGACTTATCTAAATATAAATGTGTGTGGGAGCCAACATCATGAACAAAAACAATCATATTATATTGCTTTCCAACGCCCTTGGATGTAACATTGAAAGTGAGATGTATAACATTGAGTGTACCATACTGTATACCACTGGTTACCAGATACACTTACCAGGTATCTGCTGTCCCCACAATCCACTGCACTTACCTCTTCTCCATCCACCACCAACCATGAAATTGTATATTGAATTAGAACAAGTTCCTTCATGATTTCATAGATGAGTAAAGTTCTACATACCACAAAAACCTCAAACAAGAACTAAGACATACTCGCCACAAACTGTAAAAAAGAAGGACATTCTGAGTCAGAGACTGAACGTATTATGCAGCTGAGCACTGGGTCACCAATCAAAATAGAAATGACCAAGCAGGAAGAGGCCATCTTGACGAAGGAGATAGTGCTCAAACCCAAGTCACTATGCCTGACAAAAATCGATGGCTGGAAAGATTGTAACCTCAATGGAGACTACCATAGCAGAATCAATCGCCGCTGTTGTCACAAAGGCAATTGGAGAAGCTGACAGCTAAATTAAGCCCCAAAGGTTGACGGACAACATCAACCCACTCTGTAACTGCTTCATGAAAATAAAACTACATACCAATAAAATGCTGGACTACTAGTTGTGATATCCTTCAACTTTCATTCAAAAAATAAAATGTTGAAGCTCAAGTATGCCTAAGGTGTAATATATATTTATTATCCCTCTGTCATCTTATTAAATGGAGGTCTTCAAATGGCAGACGTTTTAAACTGACTGGAACTTGGGGAGGCTCTTAGGTCACTGTCCACAACATATAGACCATGGTGTATAGACACAAACATTTCGACTAAATTTAATCTACCAATTACAATGCACCATTTGTCGACATCCATGAGCAAAAGGTGGTCTATAGGTAAGAAAATATATCCTGAAATCTCAATCTCATCATGTTTAAAGAGTAGGAGAGTTAGGGGGGGGCTAAGGGATAAGGAGGGGGATGGTGGGGAGTGAGAGAGAGCAGGGTGGGATGAGAGGGAGAGAGAACATGTCAGTGGGGAAGAGAGAGGGTTGGGAAAGAAGAGAGACAGGGGTGGGGGAGCAGAGGGAGAGGATAAGGGGAGGCGAAAAGGGGAGAGAGAGGGTGGGGTAAATCAGAGAGGGGGTTGGGATGCGAAGAGTGTGAGAGGGAGACAGGGGAGAGGGAGACAGGGAAGAGGGAGACAGGGGAGAGGGAGAAGAGAGGGAGAAGAAGAGAGAGAAAAGGGGAGGGGGAAATAGGAAAAGAAGCCAGGAATAGTGAGGAATAGGGGGACAGCTAAGAAGAGCAGATGGAAGCGAGATTGGTTGGGGAGGGAGGTAAACAGGGGAGGGAGAGGGTTGGGAAGAGAAAACGATATCTCTTTCTTCAAATAACTTTCATATTGAGTCTACCTTTTGTTCTTTACTGTCCTAAGGATGGGTATAATATGCTAGCATATATATATAAATTGAGGTCACTGCTTTGATCATTTAGTCAAATCAGGTTACAGGTAAAATCGTACTAGATATATGTATAAAATGTATTAGATATATAGTACCAGTTGTATAATCCCCTGAACATTGATTTTGTTAAAGTATAAACAATAGTTAACTTACAATAATATAGCCTTTGATAGAAGCCCGGTCTCCTCATACTTGTTCACTTTTCTCCCTTCCATCATGATTTCATGTATCGTAATAAGCCCAATGTAATCCAGTACAGCTTCTACACAGGCGAAAGTGTTGTTCAACATTGAGACTTTGTCCCACTTCAATTCCCAAAATAAAACATTTGTATATCATTGGCCTACATATGTATAAACATACATCAATAGTCCATGGGCCATCCGTAAAGGGGACACATTCTAACGTATGCCAAAATGTAGAGTGGGTCAAGGGCTATTAGTTGTGCTATGATACATATTCCAGATGAGTAGCTTAACCCATTGAAGGCGGGAAACCTGACGGGTACCACGCACATCGTTGCTTCACTACGATACAGGAACCCATTCAAGCATGGTGGAAAGAAACGTCCTTCCGCAGTGATTGCGTGCATTAGTATCCAGTATTATTCATGAATTGACCACATTTCACTTTAATATGTTCATAAACTATCGTTTCTGAAGTTCACACGACTCATTTACACAGATTATATGGATGTATTATTGTGTCGTAACCCATCGGTAAAATTTAATGTGTGTGATTTTGCATGTCATGGCTGCCAGTCCCGTCGTCGTAGCAGATAGGAGAATGTTTTCATGGCCTTATGAGTATTCCCCCTAGTAACCGAACAGAGAGTGAGTGTGGAAATTGATATTTTATTTACCTTATAACATGTCGGATGCTGTGTGTACAAAGGGAACAAATATCAACAATTATGTTAATTAACCTGTGATGTAATTACATGGGTAAGTTAATTATAGCTTACATGAGTAATTAATTAAGAGTTATTGTTATTAATGTATGGCCCCCGACTCGCCTGAAGAGAAGGAGTGGGAGGGTGGGTCGAAGAAGGAGAGGGAGAGGGGTCAGGAGCGAAGGGACGTGGGAGGAGAAGTGAGGGTGAGCGCGCTTTGGTCAGCGTGGAGGATGGGTTCGTGTGTTAGTAGGTGGCAGCAGGGGAGTGGGGAACACTCCCTCTCATGACACTGGAGGGAACCACAATGACCCGCAATCACTGGACAGTAATTACCAGACCATTATAGTCCAGCAGCCAAGGGGGTGAACCCGGCTCTGAAGGTCCCACAATGGTTTTTTACTGATTTTATACCTTTGGACCCTGGAGAATCCAAATCCGAAGAGTGCCAAGCTGTAACCCTTGAGGGTTTTGAGTAATTCAAGATGGCCGCCATGACCTATCCCCAAAAGAACCATTATCATGTTTCAGCTCATAATTCAATAAATAATAGGAGTAGGAAGACAATTCTTGCACCAAAATGCTCCCTGAAGTATGTACAAACTACATGCATAGTTTTATCAATCAATTAAACAAGCTAAATTAATAATAAATTCATTTATTTGACAATAATGGCCAAAAATATGATTTTGGGGGGAACTTTCCATGTTTTTTCCTCCATTCAAAAACTTTTAGAATTTAATTACATCCAGTACTTATTAACTAATACAATGAAGGACATGAACAGTTAATTCAGCCTGAAAAGTATCAATTTATAATAAAAACTTACTTCAAAGTGTACAAAAATATATCTACTTATTGTGTGGTGGCCCTGGTATTTCATCCTCCTCATCTTCTACTATCCTGGTATTATCATTTTGGCATGTACCTGCCCCTTCACAATTGCAGAACATGGTGCATGGGAGCCTTGCCTGTGAACAAGAGCATCTAGCAGACTTTCATTCCTGGCAACTACACTTGATGAGTTTCAAAATTGCATCTGGAGCAGGCTGTACATTGCGGGGAACCATCACTGGCTGAAGAACTCAATTTTCCCTGTCCTGTGACTATCCATGTTGAAGAGGGTCTAGATCAGGTGGCATTACTTCTAGACAGTTCCTCCAAATGCATGTTTGGAGATGAGCTCTCAGGACATTTTGCTCAAAGGACTCCTTTGTTGGTGGTAATGACATCAGTTTAGGTGCTGATACCAGGCTTGCATGCATGTTTTTGCCTTTCCAAGCTCTGAACCTTGCCTCATGGCATGTAGAAGCATCTGGGAAACCATAGCAAGCAGCCATAAAGGCTGTTGCCTCTTGAACAATGTCTGCTCTTGTTGCACTTTTGTCCCCAAGACTTGGCAATCCTTTGCCTTTCTGAAGTACTTTGACCACTTTCCCTTTTCCAATGCCCCAGCATTGGGCAACTGTATCACAACCTGACAGGGCATGGGCAGCAAGAAGGTGAGGAATGATCTTATTATGCTTCATTGCAGTTGTATGTTGTATGTTGATAGCTTTCCTCTCCTTTGCATTCCCTTCCATTATTAGCTGTGAAGTCAGCCTTTTTTCCAAAAAGAAGTGCAACAGTAGGACAAAAACATCTGTGTCATCAGAGAGGACTTTTATGATTGGCCGTGATGTTGGTGTTTCCTCTATTATGGACAACATCTGTTGAATAATGATGACATCTGCTTCCTCTCGTAGGATTTTGAGATCTTGCCTGTAGATGAGAATGCCACCACATATTTCAATGGGGACTGGCCTGGGACCAGTTACAATGAGCTTATTTTTCCCATGTGTAATGGTGTCTTTTCTTGACTTGATGGCTTCTATGATGAGCTCTATCAGCTGGCTTTTATTATATGCATTACTGAGGATCACTTTTTGTGGTGGCAATGGCATTTGATTGGAAAGTCTATGCTGTTGACTTGCTTCCTTTCCTCTTGCTGATCTTGTGCTACACTTGGTACTATATTCTATGTACCTATCGAAGATGAAGTATACATTGGAGTCTTTAACATGATGAGAGATGTAGTTCAGGACGTTTTCTATCAGGTCCTGAACATTTCCATTTGTAGGCCAATGAACCACCCACAGAATTGCTGGGCCATCTATTATTTTGTAATCTGTGCGAGTAACTGTCCTTATTGGAACTTCCACCTGTAGGGCTCTTTTTAGTGCTGATTTGTTCTTTGCAATTCTCATCTCACCTGAATCTGTGAACATTGATGTGGGCATTGGTGCTAGTTCATACTTGAAAACATCTTCTAGATCTATTTCCCGTCCTGAGGCTTGCAGACCTATGATTCTTGAGTATATCAGATTTGTGTCATACACCTTCACTGAACCAACTTGGATGTGTTTTTTCATGATGGTCATTGTTTGCACCTCTTTGGAAATGGCATCATGGAAGCCACCTGGCCATGTTGGCATAGCATCGCATTGGTTTTTGACTGGTCGGTGTGCATGACCCTGAATGCATCGGAGGACCGCCCGCCCAGGCATTTAACTTCAGTTTCCGAGGCCCCTGTGTCGAACGCCATTGTGGCAGCGGCCTTCCTCAGGCTGTGTAAAGATAGTGTGCTAGTCTGAACATTATTAGATTCCAGACGGGATTTCCACTGTCTGGCAATGAAAGAGGCAGGTATGGGCCTCTGAGTCCCCTGGAATGTAAACATAGGTTGCTCTGACGATATAGTTGGTTCCTCTAGTAGTATCCTCTGTACACGTCTGACCGCACATAGTCGTTCGTCAGCTGCGGCGCCTATGGTGATGGTCCTCCTTTGGTATGTGCTCTGCATGTTTTTAGCGGCCTTTACATGTATGGAGAGGTGGTGCTGGCGCACCGTGACGTCATTCCTCGTCAGGTGTCGGAGTGGGTTGAATTTCTTCAGTGACGGAGGTGCCAGCTCTGATTGGCGCAGCGCGCCGTAATACATGATCAGTACTGCTGTTCCCACCACAAGTGATTCGTAATCGTCATGCATTTTGATTACCATGTCCTTAATAAGAGGCACCGGTATTGGTGCCTTGGGCCTTGGCACATACTCCTTGTTGCGCATAATCCCTTCTAAAGTCCATGTGACCCTATGATGAGTGAAGTTCACGGTTGGCGTGTCACACATCTTCATGTATGTCCTGATATGAGATACATGATTCCTTACTGACCTAGGTGATGGTAGTTTGTTGGCTAGGGGCTGTATGTATGCGCAGATGTGCTCGACTAAGGCTTTGTGAGGGTCAAACATCATCTCTTTGGCAAACTGTAGGTATGATTTAACAGCTGATAGGCGATTGGCCTTTTTCCCCTCTGACCAGGCTCGGCCCTGTGTCTCCTCCGCCTGCATGATGAGGGATTCCACAATGACCCGCAATCACTGGACAGTAATTACCAGACAACTTAGCATTGGATTTCTCACCAGGAAACAATGAAATGACTAGAAAAACAACAGGGCATATCATTTGCCAAAGCCTTATATAAGTGTAGGATATAATGTCTGACAGTGGTCGGCATAGACCTATGAACAGAGACAATGAATGTGTGTCATGATTTTTCTCATCAGCTGATCGGCTCGAAGCAAGATATAATATATATATATGTAGGTCAAACATTTACATGATTTTTCCTTTGGTTTTTGTATGCTATGAACATCTGTGAAACCCTATGAAATACATAAATAAATGTACCTGATGTTTACAACAGAAATACCTGGATTTATGTTTTATTTACCAGATTATATGTTATATTTCTTGTCACACACAATCAACGATAGGTTTTATTTTGTTGTAGCATCCGCATGGAAGATTTTTCTAGCAAGTATTTAGTTTGGGTGGGATAGAATTGTATTTTACCAAATCTGAATATTATTCTTGAGGCAAAGAACTACAAAACTCATCTATAAAGTCTATATTTTCTTTTCATTTACAGAATTATAAATGATATGGCTATCGATTTTCACATGTTAAAAAGTATATCTTCATCAGTGGCAGCCACCATTAGGGTCAGTGTGGTCAGCAAGAATATTTCGAGCATTGAATGACGTAAATGATGATGAAATTATTAACTTTTCTTTTGAAAGATGTCAATTAACTTTAATTCATATAATTTCCTACATAAATACCAAATCTCAGTTGCAAAAGTTGATTTTTAGCTGGGTTATAGTATATTCTGTGATTACCGACGCACTGATGCCTTGAGGCATCACTCCGTCCCCTGCTCCCTCTAACATGTGATGCCTTGAGGGATCAGCCCGTCGCGAATGGGTTAATGGACGCTAGGGGGCACTAAATTGCCAACCTTTTGTTAATTGGCCAAGAAATCATGGAAATTTTACCCGTAGAGCCCAGAAACCAAAAATTCTACACAAAATTTCCCTTCATTTGATATATATTACATGTCTGTATGTATAATAGCTGATCCGCAGTGGTTTTTCAAATGTTGTGAAAAAAAAGAAAATATGCAATTTTACCCATTAAGATATCAATATATATCAAAGTGGATACTAAAATACAACAAGATGTCCATAACTTTGAAGACATATAGACAAACATATAAGATTATGAATAATATTGAAAATATCAAGAAAGGGTGATTCAAACAAAGGTTGTTTTCTTACTAACTTTATTATATTTGGCCATTCACATATTTATAGAGGTCTCTGTGAGTGGCACCACCTGGTGAGGGTTTTACACACTACTACAAGTTTCAGGTAGACCTTTGTATCTCAGTATATTGTATTGTGTTTACTTCGCAGCGGCAGCTTAGGTACACTGTCAATTAACATCAAACAAATACTAATTTCAGTGTTTCTCCAGTGCTTCTCCAACCCATATAATAGTATTTTCACCAAAATTTAGAATGATTTTGTCGCATTAATTGATACAGGGTATCATTAAAATCCAAATTTATATGTTTGAGGCCTGCCAAAATCCATTTCATAAGTATGTATTATGAAGGAGTACCACTTCAGCCTTCATCTAGGACCCTACAGAGATGTTTCCTGTTTTGGGATTGTGATTTGTACTGAATCCTGGAAACATTTCAGTTTATCGGGGCCTAATGTCTCAACCATCTTGTAAAATGCACCAGTTTTATTTTGTAGTAAGTGATAAGGATGATCAAACTCCACGATCACACCATCTTCCAACACCTGTAACACATGGAAGCTTTTTAGAATTATAGCAATGAATTGTGTCAGGTAACACGGTTACATGTTGTTGTAAAAATGGCATACCACCTAGACTGGTACTTGACAATATTGAATACATAGACAGTGTTCCCGAAAAGACGTTGGCACGTCGGCAAAAGCTGTTGTAAAATTTCAAGTGGCCAACGTTGTCACCTTTGATTTAGGCTAACATTTGATTTGATGTGAAAAGGATTAATATTCTTATTACCTATACATACATAGGCCTACTGATGAAGCCTCGAATTGTATATTATGCAGAATACATATATAATGAAACAAGATTCTTCCACACATAGAACTGTGAAAATAGAATGTTATTAATTTGCATGTAGGGCCGAATTATACACATGCTATTGCCTAATATTAATTGATATTTGCTTAAAGAAGAATATTTTCCCCCTGCCTAGAAGCAGTTCATTCAAATGTCTGTGAATAAGAAAAACTGTATTATGGGAATCAAACTGGGAAAAGTATGTTGATATCCAGATATTATTTAATCCCCAAATACTTAAATTGCACCAGAGTGAGTGCTTTCAGATTTCTAGAAGATGATGTTAAATTGTCCCCAGAAGACACACTTTCATTCCCTGTTTTTAAAATTCTCGGGGGCGGGGGGGGGGGGCATGCCCCCCAAAAACCCCCAAGTCTTTATTACCCCAGTCTGCGGTGCATATAACAAATATGCTATCACTGAAAAAATAAGCAATAAGGTTTTTCATGAGGATTTGCAGGTACCATTACAATTTTGTTTGTAGGTTAAAAATGGTCTGCATCAGTGAAAAATGGCCGATGTGGGGCATGTCCATGTCGGCCACATTGGACTGCATCTCTAAAAAGTTTTCGGGAACACTGCATAGATACTGTTGATATCAAATTTTACTTCATTTAATATAATATAATATAATATTAATATTATAGTTTTGTTTTCTATTAGGAACTGTCTGGATGACCTATCCGTTTATGATTGGGCTACTATTTGTAAGCAAAATATCATTTTCAAGTATATGATTAATCAATCAATTGAAGATCATTGCCATACTCATTATATTTGAAGTCATGGACTCCTTATCTAAAATACAACTGCTCTCTTAAAAAAACACCTACCATGATTTTATCAGAGCCTCTGAGTGTCTCCAGACGATGAGCAATTGTAATCACTGTGGCTTCAATGAGTGACTCATGTAGTGTCCTCTGTATTATTGCATCAGTTCTATGTACACAGAATTTCATTATTAATTAACCAGAGTATCATGGATATTCCTATGAGATGGATTTTTACATGTCTTGACTCTTACTTTAGCAACTGATGAGTGGCAGCCATTTTTGAAAATTTTCAATTTTGGGCAGCCTATTGAAATTGTTCGACAGGCCTACAAAATATGTTTTAAGTACCCCAAGGCATACCTCTAGGACAAATTTGATGTTTTATCCAGCCTGTAACAATATCATCAATATCTTGACCTAAGCTGCCTGATTATGACTGTTACTTTAACAAATAATATTATACATATGTTTTAAATGCCATACTATTAGGGCTCCTGAGGGGGGTATCTAATTTCTCTTGTCGCTACCAAAAATCAGCAACTGTCATTTGTCACTAAGTAAATTCTTTCATCGTTTGTCGCTATATTTTCGTAAAACAACCCAATTTTTGTCGTTAAGGATTATTAAATTCTTTGGCTAAGAAAGTGCCTTTGTCATTGGTCACTAATCTAAAAAAGGGCCGTGTTGATTTGTCGAATTAAGGCCTCAAGAGCCCTATTATTATTATAAAGAAAGATGTCAGATATTCTTCTAGGATTCTCAAGGATTTGACAACAAATTTAAAGCTCTTGAGAAAAAGAACTGAATAATTGATCAATAACACACCTGTTGTCTACATTTGCTGTTGCTTCATCCACCAACACTACCTTGCTCTTTTTGAGTACAGCCCTGGCAAGACATAGCAATTGTTTCTCCCCAACACTGAAGTTATTGCCACTCTCCCCCATCTTTGCCTCCAATTGCCCTGGCATTTCATCCACTTTGGTTTTGAGTTGCACCTACAAAAACAATGATTATTTTCTTTTCCCATACAAAATATAGCAAATGTTTCCCATTTTTTTCCCATCAGAAATGTAATGGTTTCACAGGTTCTGAATGCACAGGGATTTTAAGCCAACTGTGATATGTAGGCTTCCCAATGCAAACTATTGAAGGACATAGTGTATAATGTGCTTCCTCCAGCTGGAGTGTCAGACCAGATGAAAAGAAACTTGATCATTGTATATGAGTGTATGTATACACAGAGATGAACCAATCAACAGCGTAACTGTGGCCCCCAGTTCACATGATTATCAATGACCACAAAATGAAAAAAAATGTAGTTAAAATTCTACACTATGTTCATTTCAATTCAAAATTGCGATTAAATAACAAATGAGATGTGTTTCAGGAAAATGAGTCAGAAGTCAAAAAAAATAAATTTTGAGATTCCATTATATTTGAAAAGATGAGATCAAGCCGATTCCCATGATAGTAAACAGTCTAATAATCTCATTATTTCTAAGTATAATCTAAGTATTTCTAGATTTTAAGTTTGATATTTTCGTTTTTGAAAAAAAAGTTTCCTGTATTCCTGTAATCTTGTGAAAAAACACTTTAAAAATATCATTTTTGCGATTTATGACTCATTTTCCTGAAAAACATCACAAATGTGTACCATTATTGATTAAAATGAAACATTATGGAATCACATCATGTATGTTTAAAGTTGAAATTATCTTGATACTCACATTCTAACACCATCCAAAGTTCTTCATCTTGGTAGGCGTCAAATGGATCCATATTTAAGCGTATTGTGTGGTTAAACAAAACAGGATCCTGTTGGATAAATATCAATCTCTGTGATACTTGTCATCTAAATTTCTCGATTGCTGATCACATTAGACATTACAAATTATTCAATATTATAACAGCCTTCATACCTGAGGAATGATAGCCATATTACTTCTCAAATCAGTCAAACCAATATCCTTGATGTTGATTCCATCAATTATTATTTCTCCATCTGGCTCTACCATCCTCAGTAATGTTACAAATAGTGAAGACTTTCCAGCTCCTGTGCGACCAACAACTCCTATCTGAAATAAATATTAACAATAATAACGCTACCATCCAAGTACATGAAACTAATGATGACTAACAAATCAGTTCCTTTTTTCACTACATTATATTCTAAACCTACTTTTTCACCAGAATGAATAGTGAAATTCAAAGGCCCAAGAGCAGGTTCTTTTTGCCCTCTATAAGTCATTGTAACATCCTTGAAAGAAATCCTTCCTTCATGTGGCCATTGTGTTGATGGCCTGAAAGACTCACAGTCTGGTGCCTCCTGTTCCAATTTGTTGTACTGCTGTATCCTCTCAACTGATGTCATCTAAAGGATATCACATGATAATTAACCTGTATTTACAAGAATATTTCATTCAAAGACTCACTTATAAGAATATAGCTCTCAAACTCTTTATAAAAAAGAATGATAAAAACCTGCCAAGATTATGAAGATGCTGGCACTGATTGTACCAAATGAGTTATTGAATGCTAAGTTTTCTGTATAAGTTCTTCCTTAAATAATTTACTTCAGTTTCACATGCAAAATATGTTTTGTATAGAAGAACCTCCTGACATATAAAATAAATTTACCGTAGTCATAAAAAGGGCCATCTGGTTAAATCCATAAGCCATGTTGAAAAGAAATGCTGGCAAGTACACAAAGGCCAGACCAAGTGTGCTTTTGCTGTTTCCTCCTATAAATGGATGACATATGTTAATTGTCTAAATATGTCAAGGTGATATCTATGACTTACATACTTTATTCTTTTTCTTTAAGCTGGAATAATAAAGTTAACATTGATCCAACTAAAAGATTTAGATTTTAGCATTTTGTTCTGGTTTTTTTTTTCAGCCCACTAAATGATTTATTCCAGTTGCTTTTGTGGACCAAAGTCCCCTTTTATTTTTGGGAGACCTGCCAAAGTCCTTTTCTGTGGGTGGCTTCAATCCATATTGCTCACTGGTTGCCATATTCACTTACCCTATGTGAACAAGCCAGCTCGAGTTGGAGCCTAATGGAGGCCTACTGAAGCCAGGTTTATTGTAAGAATGTAAGAGCATTGGGTGTTGTATGGAATAAAGTAGAAGTCGGAGGTTGGCCGTCAACTAGCCAGGCAGCCAGGTCTGTCATAGCTTGGCTTTCAGCCTTTATTTATACTAGCACATACTAATTAATTCATTTTAGACAAAGGATTCCTCGAAATGTTTCCCTGGCATTGTCCCCCTCTAATTGACTGAGAAGTATGGCTTAATGGGGTCGGTAGACCAACCCAAAATAATGCAATTCTCTACATTCATCCAATATTTTTCTTTTGATTGAAAACATAAATTTTCAAACAAAATACCAGCCGCCCAATCAGACCCACCTGATAAATCATAATATAATTAGAATAGATTATTACATTACTACAAGACACACAGATTACAACATGATGAGGATATATGATTGATATGATATGATTATAAGTCTCAATGAATCTTTATTTTGGTAGGAAATATTGTTGGTATCTCGTGTTGTCGGACTTTGTCCCGAAGGCATGCCTTCCTCTTCGAGTAACCTCATTCCAAAACTGAGTGGCTGTTTGCTGGTATGGTGACAGGTATAAAACTCTGCTTCTTGGCAAGAGATCTCCCCTCAAAATTTGCATCCATATGGTCTATAAATCTCCATAGAGTCAGGTCTGGAGGCAAATCTCCTATATCCTGCAGTTGAAACATGCATCCGCCTTGCAACTGGATCAGGGATTCCTCTTCTGACCAGTGATATGTAACTGCGATCACTCTCATTTTAGACAAATACACATGCCATTGGTTCTTTAGGTACCACAGTTTTATAATGGGCGGACGCATTGGTGTATTTGCTCCTACCCTCTCTAGGGGAGTAATCAAAAATACCAAAATCTGAGTCGTCCGACCCAGAATAATTCAATCCCTGTACAAGGGAATGATCTTTGGCAGCTTCACACCTCATGGTGCCCAAGCTTCTTTGTATATTCAGAAGCCCATTCAGTAACTCCATTCAGTGTTTCATGTAGTTCCCAATTTTGGAATACCAATTGCCTCATTTCTGCGGCAAGATCTGAATTTATTTTCTTCTCAGTCTCTAAGTCCCATCCTTCTCCCATAAGCTGTAGGCGGACTCTCTTCAACAGGTTCTCATCCTAAGAATCTGTTTCAACTGCCAGACTTCTATAATTTTTATAGTCATCTGACTCAGAAACGCCAGTTCCTACATCCTCCAAACTGACCTGATTCTAAGGCAAATCTGCATAGGGCACCTTTATTGATAAATGAGTCAACCAAAAATAAAATCATGGTCTTATCAGCCTCAGAAATACATATCTGTATGTATATAATTGTAATTGATGTCAATTCAATGTATGTTTTGGGTGGACAACCTTGTCCATTCTTAAGGGGTTACAGGGGTGTGCACAAGTGGGGACAAGACGCTACCTAGCTTAGTTATCCACAACAATGGACCCTGTCTTGACGATCAGACACTACTTTTGGGCACATAAGGTAGGGGATTCAAGTCCAATAACTATGTAATAATCAGCTGAATTAAATACCTCTGTTGTAGTCCAATAGCAATGCGATGAAAGAAGCAATGAGTAACAAGTTTGATGCCATTTCAACAAGAAAGTACACAGTTCGTTGACAACAGTCAAAATTAAACACAGATATGGAGTGTTGATCCATCAGTGAATTGCATTCTCCCAGAAACAACTTCTCCTTCTTCATTGCCTTGATAACAGTGAGCCCATCCAGTGTCGAGGAAATATGTGAGTATGTTGGGCTCCTCACTATTGTAAACAAAGATATGTGTTCTGTTATATTTGTAAATTAAGACATTTTCCATAAAACATGTAACTGTACTATATGGAAAACATATATTCATTAAAGTTGAACATGATCTCATTCTGAATAGTCAAGGGTGATGCCATTTCGTCAGAGTGAAAAGAGAATATCACTGCACAATTATAATCAAATTCCTGAATAAAGGCATTTTGATATCAATGTCAGATTGTACTGTTACCTATGATCCATCATTCCATCATATGATACTGGTATAACTGTTGAAATTGAAATGACCTTGGACAATGATAACATGTCACTGCTCAACAAGGACTTTATTGAAGCTACATTCTCAGTTATGAAATCAACGAACAGTCCCAAATGTAATCCTAGTATGCAAGAATTTATCAATATCTGTTATTGAGTTTGAATTTGAATCACCTAAAATAAAATGGCCCCTAGTGATTGATAAAATGAGCCCACTACTAGTCCAGAATCTAAATGTGGAATAACATCAAGCAAAAACAGCTGAGTCCTTCAATACTTTGGTGAAAGCCTAAAACCTTTAGTTTGTGTCCAAGGTTAACAGAGAATGCAGCTTTAACCACTATTTTGGTGCAACTAGTTGTGGAACGTTGCACAACATACTCACTGCTTGCTTCTAATCTTTTGGTGTCCCTAATGGCAGGTAAGATGAACTTGTAGAGGACCCGTAAGTACACAATATAGAGGGTGGTGGCAATGCAGCACCAAGGGTTGGCAACGAGTATATACACTAAGTCTGGAAGGCAGTTTCCTGATGCCTAAACAGAAGGAATATATGCATGAGATGTTAACCAATGTCAAGATGATGGAACCATTCCTACAAATGGACTCTGCTATTTCTTGAATGATGAAAACAGAACATTTTAAAGATATGTAGTTGAGTTTTGGTGGTAAACCTAGTAAATAATGCATCAGTTAGAATGGAATAGAAAAACATTTTATTTCAGTCAGTGACTGCAGTCAAGGCAATGTCTCTGGCAAATGGGAGTTAGTCTTGCCCCTCATGCTATTTTACAATCTTGGTTGTAGTAGAGAACAATACTGCAGTATTCGATGAAGGCTATCAGCTCTCTACTATTGTGGTCATGTTACAAATTATTTACAGTGTTCTAGAACATAGCTTAAATTATTATAATACTTGTTACTTGAGTTATCAGCATGTAAACTGGGTGTGTGAGGGTTATACATTAAGATGTTCATGTAAAGTATTCATCGTTCCATATTAGGGTTGACAAATTCAGGTTCATGAGGTGCATGAGAATTTCTCAATGAAAAGGTTTGTGGTTTAACACTTCCTACAATTAGATATATCATTCCCAATAAATATAAGGAAAAATTGAAAATAGCTTACATAGAAGATGGTAATAAGGGGCGTGATAAGATGTATGTCCATAAAGGCAGTATCTCTTGAGAATCTGTTTAGAATATGACCTGCAATAGATGGTTTATTTGATTAAAAAAATTTGTTTATATCTTTTGAACCAATACATCTACTTGTGTTTCCTATGAGTGTTTTATATGTCAGCTTCATAGTATAATTCTAGTATATTTTGAATAACAATCAAAAATGATATTTGATCAGACTGATCAGTCTGATACAGTCTTTATTCATAATGCTGAGGATGCAAAGTTGTTGTGGTCTGGTATGTATGCTATGTAATGTGGTCCTATGTATCTACCTCTATCATCTATTCTCTATTACATCGAAACTTGATCAAACTACATCTATGTATGTTGGTATTTCATATTTTTTTAAGCCAATTTTTCTATTCTGGCAGTTCTGTGATGATGTGATGGCTTACCCACAGGTCTTGTTTCAAAGAAATATGAAGGAGCCTTGAGGAGCCTTGCAAACATCCTATTGTAAAGGTTGTAGCTGGCCAAGGTTGTCAAGACCATCAGCACAACAAAGGCAGTGATGAACGGGATGACTATCAGCACAAGTAGAACTCCCAGGGACTTGATGAGCTCAAACACTAGACTTGTTGGCATGAAGAAGTCCACAAAGACATTTCCAGTGGTGAGGTCTTCAGTAGCATTCCCCTTCTGAGCTATACTAGTGCTTAGATAGATCGTCAACACAAGTGGGAGTGATCATTTCACTAGTTATTAATCAAACAGCCAATTTTCTTTATTTTTAATCATTTTATTAATAGGGAAGTTCTATGGTTTCAAAATTGATTATTTGCTAATTTTTGAGGATCTTTTGTAGAAATGTCAGTTATTTCATATATTGGAAGGTGGCGGTATAGGGAATCGTCTTGCCCTATGTTGGAAGGTAGCATGGCTGATGCGTTTATGATTAAAATAAACTAAAGTATTAAGTTAGGTCTCTAACTTCACAATATCATCAGAGGAACAAGATCATTTAAAACTTACCTTGAGACCAGAAGCCAATCAAAGTAGACCCCAGTTCCCTGAATGAATAATACATTAATACTGTAGTGATTTGTAGTCGCAGGTTTGTTTCCCTTGGCGTATCCAAAGCTTATTAACGAGAGTTTATAGAAGAAAAAGAAACAAAGGCAGGCGCTACCTGTTCAATTGGGTTTTATTCACATGAGGTGTTCGGAACTGAGCATCAGTTCGCTTCCAGACCTGACTCAGACTTGGGATTTCGGGTCACCTGGCCAGCCAGGTAACCCTTGTCCAAAGGTGTCTGACAGACATGCATAAGAATAGTCAACACTTCACATTCGATGATATAAGTAAATTCTATCAAGACTGAGAGGCTTATCACGGCCTCTACAGATTACATAAAATGGTTGAAACCCGGGTCGCGGTTACTAGCAACCAACAGCTGACTGCTGTTAAACATAAAAGGCGAACAGGCAAAAAGGTAAGATAAGACTAAAAAGTCCCGCGGACCAGTAGTGACCACTGGAGAGGTTCGGATGAACTAACCCTCAGCGGCAAGCTAAACCCAATAACACCACAATACCCCCTTTTTTCTTTTAAGAGTTTGAGAAGAAAAATCTTGAAAACTCGACAGGGTATAAGAAAAGTACAGTCTACAAGTAGGAGCATATAGTGTGTCCTCTCTACAATGAACAAATAAATCAATCTTATGTAAACCTCAGGAATCGACAAATAGGAGTATTCTGTGTCCTAACTAATGTGAACAATATCCAAAGTAAGAAAGAAAATTTATGAAAAACCTTTTCACGTTTGACAGGCAGGAGCATATAGTGTCCTCAATAACAAGCAAACAATCAGTTTTACAGAAATTCATTTATGAAAAAGGTAATCACGTTTGTTTTTGTAGACTAAATACAAATGTCAGCGCCACACACCAAGGTCATGATCCAAGGATCCAGGGCGTCCGAGCAACATCCTAGGTGGTTCTATCGGGTCGTCATCTTTCTTGCCATCGGGCATGTCCTTCGCTGAAGGTCTGTCTGGAGTATCAAACATACCTCCAAACATACCTTGCTTCATTTGGTCCAGGAGATTGGTGAGGAAATGGATCTGTTGGTCGTTTATCGCCAACGTCCCACCAGCTCGACTGGACAACACGGTCAAACTAGGAGTCGTGCCCGAGCCCGAAGAAGGCGCAGCTTGAGCATCCTCAACTGGTTTGGCAGAGAGAGAGGTCAGCTTTCCACCCAGGGAGCTTTCCGACCTGCTCACACCTTGATTGGACTCATCCGAATCATCTAAAAGTAAGCCTTGGAGTCTGGTATTCTCCTCCAAGAGCTTCAGGATACGTTGTTCTTTCTCCTGATTAGATGTCTTCAGGGTCCGGATGAGGAGAGCCTGTTGGCTAATTGTCTCCTTCAGTGTCCCTACCTCATCCACTTTCGCCCTCACCGCCTGAAGCTTTTTCAGAGGAGTCACAAGAGCGGCCACAGTCACCTTGATCTGTCTCTTGGCCTCGGACGCTTGGAGGCTGCGGCCTTCAAGCTAGTACTAGCACTTGGCTTGTCCGAAGCCTCTGAGCTAGCCTTAACCGGGGGGTCTGAGTTGGCTTGGATTTTCCAGTACCAGCTCTGGAAGTTTCCGCCTCACCAGCCTTTCGAAGGGTCCGAAGATGGGCCAGCGCAAGATGGGTAGTCCGAATGTAAGCACCAAAGGGCTTCCACTCAGGCTTCACCTTCGCTGCCTTCTCCATCGCCTTTGGCCTTCCCTGGTTGTGCAGCAGCTCCTCCCCATTCATTATGTGGCTGACCAGTTCTGATTTCCTGTCTAGCTGCTGCCGACAGTTCTCATATGGACAGATCCACACTTCTGTTTGAGGGGCGTGAACCTCGCACAGATGTCTGAAAAACCTCTCTCGGGTAGAGAAAGCTCGGCCACCTGAAGCATTGAGCTTCACTCGCCTACACACCAGGTACAGACACCGAAATCCAGGCTCCCCCAGAGTTGGCACCAGTCGGAGCTTCTCACTGGTTCCAGGTTCCATCTTTCCTGCTTTGCACAACCCTGGGTAGAGATAGGATTCATACCGAAGCATGAGTCCATGGTCATCTTCAGAGTCGGACTCTGTGGCCATCAGATGACGTGCGCCTGGTCTATCGTGCCTAGGGTTCAGCGGGACAATATCAGAGGCCTTGTCCAACTCAGCGTTGAACTTGGTCAGCGAGCCCAAATGCGCCAACTGATCTTCCCTCACCTTAGCACGATGAACATGGACCTTTTTCAGCTTCCGGAACTTCAACTTAGGAGTTCCAGTCGCTGAGGCCGGTGCCTTGCCTTTTGAGCTCGACTTGGGGTCCGAGCTCCGGGGTTTGCGGTTCTGACGGGCAGAAGACCGGGTGCTCTTGGCCGGTGAACCCATGAGCTCCTCAGTCACTGCCGCCTAAGAATCAGCAGGATCTGGAGATAGAGTCCGCGGGGACTCATCCATCTCTCCATCCTTCATCTTCTGATTGTCCTGTTTTCTGGGGGACTTAGGCTTTTGCTTAGAGGTTCCGGCCGAAGGTACAGACTTGGCTTTGGGAGTCTCGGACTCAACCTCAGCCTCTGAGGAGGCTGCGGTTCATACTGGATTTCCAGTTTAACATGCAAGCGTTACCCAAGGCAAGGTTAAGTACTCTCCGAGACTCATGTTCGTCTCCCAGTCACAAATGGAATTAACTGAATAAAGTCCATTTTTACTGCTTATCAATAGGGGACAGGGTGATTCTAGTTCGGTTCACCACCCGTCTGACTTCTTGTTGTGTGATTTTTTAGTTTGGGTAGAAATCAGTTCGGAGACTCCCACCCTCGGTCCAGTACCATAATTAGCTCAACTGCAACCGAACTGGGGCCTTACGTAAACGTTTAGCCCTTGCTATGCCAGGAGAAGAAGGATCTGGTGGCTTCGCATCAACCACAGCTCCTTTCCTTGGTCTACCTGGTCGTTTCTTTGGCTGCACTGGAGGTACAGGAGCAGCTTGGGCTAGCTGTTTCCTAGGCCTTCTGCGCTTCCTTTTCAAAACGACCGGGGGCACCATAAAATGGTTGAAACCCGACTAAAAAGTCCCGCGAACCAGTAGTGACCACTGGGGAGGTTCGGATGAACTAACCCTCAGCGGCCAGCTAAACCCAATAACACCACAATACCATAAATACCTAATATTTAATTGGTATTCAAAGATTAGTATCCACAAGATGTGCTTGACTGGTTATTGAGTGACAACCATTGTAGATAGTACACCTCTAGTTGATAATAAAAGTACTTTGGCATATTGATAGTAATCATGTGCTTATTCAGTTTTTAGATAATTTTTGTTATGTGATATGACATAATCAAGTTTATCTGATGTCTTAATAATTCTGTATTGCACCTTCCTGCAAAAGTTTGTTGTTTCTAGTGTAAGCATTGTGAATACAGTTTTTGACTTTTCTTTGACAACTTCTAGAGATTGTAAGGATTCTGATGACTAGATTGCCATCTATAGCACCAAAACACATTTCCACAAGAATATGTAAGCCACCTGTGTGTTAATCCATGATCGCGCATCAGTGCCACAACACTTGGGTGTACAACACTTGGTCTTGACACTTTTTCCACTATTTTCTATGATTTAAGGCACATAGACCATAAATCAGGTGATATCAATTTTGTATCAAACTGGCTGGTTCAAATATTTCAGGGTCTTATAGACTTGTTTCTTGTTTAGATAAGTAGGATACCAAATTGTAGCTATTGATATGGAGAGCAATATACAGAATATCTCATGTCTGTTTTCTGACACCAGAGGTTACCATGGCAACTGAAACATAACCATACTTAAAACCAAGGCCAACTTTTGACATTTGACCTTTAATTATTGTGAACCTGACCATGGCCTACTGATGTCCATCCTTGTGCAGGATATACAATTTCTATCTATAAAAGCCTTCTATTTATGAGCCCATACATGTAACAAGAAATTTTGGTTGTGACCAAGGAGAAAACGATTTCCCCCAACTAATTCAGCAGCCATCACGCGCAGGAAAAAGCGTTGTCAAGTAGGACTACAGTGCGCGTTGCTAACAACGTAACTTTGTGTAAATTAGAACACGCCATGACGACCTGTACAATATTGCGTCCTGTACGGCATATCGGTATATTTACAAAAAGATATCTGCATCTAGCCTACCCAATGATAGGATTAATGATGAAAATAAATCTCTGAGGGAAATAACTGGCAGGTCTTACTAAATTTCTACTTTATCTTGCGTTTATCAGGCCTACTTTGCCTAAAGTAATGTTAGGCCTACAACAGATCTCTGTGGGCTAGCACTATAGCAGCAGGGGAAAGGCCGAAAAATATGATAACAGTGCAGTTTCCCTCATATCTTTCTTATATATAGGGGTAGAAAAGCATGCTCTTTCAGAATTTAAACACATTGGCAATGTATTTCGAGTGGAAATAGCGTTTTTTATAACTTTGCCGGAATGTAATTTCCCCGCGATATGCCGGCTACAACGCTATACTGTACTTTGGCTACAAACCTAGTTTGCATTGGTCTGCCACGATCGATATCTATATCGATAACAGTTATAGGCCTATATAAATATGGATCTCACCAAATGCAAGCTTAGACATTTCTCTTTCCGATGGTGTATAGAGTTAGGCAATTATTTTGTAAATTAATGCCTTAGAATACCATATTAGACAACCCAGTTTTGCACGACGATCTGATTCATGTCAGTATCAGACAAAGTATCAGGGACAGATCTGTGTAGCTCTATCCTACTTCCCCTCCCATCTTCCTTATTTATCCACCCATGAGGCTATAATTATTGGCACAAATATTATACAAGAAGGAAGAGTTGTTTTTTCTTAATTTCTACTTAATTTTGGTGTATGATTAATTTATTCTGTAGGTCTAAATTTATTGCGTTTTTCCCTGATCCACTCAGTTGATGTAGCCTATATCACCTTGAACTGTCAATGTTCAATCCACTGAAAAGTTGTCAAATTCGTGCTCACTGATACAATTACAGTACAGTTTCCCTCATATCTTTCTTATTTAATTATCAGTGTGGATAAAACTGCATATTTGGGGGAAGAAAAGCATGTTTTTTCTTAATTTCAACAACTTGGCAATGTATTTCGAGTAGAAATAGTGATTTTTATTAATTTGAGGGAGCGTAAAATCACCGCGATGTGTACGCTAGTGCGTCGGAAATTCAGGTGGGAACAGGTGGAGTCAGGTTTTCCTTATAAGGGGGCGACGCGGACGCGCAAAGAACAGGCGGCAAAAACTGGAACCTATATAAGGTTTCCCAGTACGAGCGCCTTCGCCGCTCGTACCCTCTTCGGCGGGGGAAACCTTAAAAAATGTAAGCATGTTAATCTTTGGTGACGGTGAGGCCAAGAATGCCAAAACTACAATATATAGAATCTCTAGAACCTGAAATCCATGCTATGTCGAGTATGTGAGCCTGGCAAGAAAAATCCCAAATTTTCATATCTGCTCCTCTACTAATACCCTCATCAGATGTGGTCAAAACTTACCATTGCCCCAGCATATATAATGATGAATAAAGGCAACAGAATAGTTCCTTTTCCAGCTGTGATGTATCGCAGATAAACAAGGCTATCAATCCCTCCTCTCTCATTCTTATCCTCTTTGTCCACAAGCATAGCTGTTTTCTGTCAAGACAAAGAAAATAGTAGCATTGTTCATTGCAATACCTTGTGATGAAAGCAATGTGAAATAAGAGTACAAGAAGAAGATTAAAAAAGAACATTTACAATATAAAATAGTTATTTCTTTACCTCTGCCCATACTTTGTTTCTATCCTGCTTATCTTCCTCAAAAAGATCCCAAATCTGATCTTCATCATTCTCCTTTTCCTCTGCTTCAACATTCTTTTTGATGGCACTTGCTATTTTGTCATAATGGTCGTTCCCTATTAGTGTACCCTGCAAATGAGAGGAGGGATTGTATTCTGGAGTCATACAGTTCTGTTGAAATCTGAGTTCTTTTAATTATGTTGTGACAATACTACTGGTGATCAAACTCTATCATATTAGAACATCCATCAGAGCTTGGGGATTTATAGATACAGTTAATTATTTAATTAAACCATGAATGACTAAAAATCAAGACTGCTGGTGCTTATACAATGTAGGTGATTTATCAGAGTAGGTCTGAGTGCGAGCTATACAAGCCTGTCATATATATATATAGTCCATTCCTATGACATTGAGATGGAAGGCAGAAGTGGAGTGGCTGTTTGAAGCAGTTTTATTTCTTGAGAAATATAATCAATTTGCAAGTAACCTGGTAGTACAAAAGATAAGTCATGTAAGTTGAAAACATGAATACATGAAGATGGTAAACTATAACCTCCAAAAGTTAATGTTGTTTATTGTCAGTATGGTTTTGACATTGCCTTGAGGGCTTTATGAACAGCTTTGTCTGTTTTATCTCGCACATATGAAGTATAGGCAGTGGACTTCCATTTTCCATGGGATCGGACCTGGTCATCGGTCAAGTGCTCCTGGAGAGCACAAGCCCCGCTGTGGCGAAGCGAGCAAAGGATATACTGATGATCCTGGAGACCTGCCGCCAATAGAGCCACGCGCCATGATGTTATGAGATCAGTGGTTCAGAGTGGAGCCCCATTGTCCAGCATGAAGAGTGGGGCGTCACCTGAACTCGAAGGACGGTGGCGGATCATGGCAGAGGCAGCCAGGACTGGGCAGAGGATCGAACCAGGGAGGGCCGGTAGGGTGAAGTAGTTTGCATCTGCTGCCCTCTGGAGGTTCTTGGCTTTATAGGAGATGGCAATCTGTGATGGGGTGACAGTTATGTCCTTCCTCACCAGGTGGTGGGACCGGTCAAATGATTCACCACGACCTGTAGCGACATTGGACTGTCGCATCAGAGTTGTGAACATGATTATAATAGCACATCTGAGCGTGGGACCTTCATAGTCCCATGCGATGACTTTCAGCACTTTAACTAAATCCTCCGTGGATATAAGGGGTACTTGCCTGGGCACATGACGGATGGTGAGTGAGATGGCTGTGAGGGCATCCTTCACACGGAGGCCATCAAATTGAGAAAAATCAGCACCAAACCTAGCAAACCATGCCTTCATAGATGCAAGATAATTTGCGATTGAGGCAGGAGAGGAGAAGTATAACGCAAGATACTCAATAAATGCACACACATGGACTTGTGAGGGGGTCCTTTAGTCATAGCCATAATGTGTTGAGAAACAATGAATAGTTTCAGAGCCCGCCTCCTGTGAGCAACTGAACCTGGGCAAATGGAGAGGTCTTGTCTAGCCATGGCCCTGCTACCGAGGAAATCGTGGGACGGCTCTGTAATTACTTGAATAGAGAGTAGTCATAACATTTGTTTGAAACTTTAACCTAAGTTAGATTTTGCTCTTTCATCATGGAGGCAGCTAATGTTTTGAGTGAATTGACCGTAAATGATCTACTAAGTGCATCTGATAGGACCATTTCCTTCCCGGGACATGGGTGAAAGACATATGGAGGCCTTGGCTGTGGGCCCAGAAGCACACCCCCCTCTCTATTGCATTGAGGACTTGGTCTCGGCCTCTGTTGTGGAGGAAGACAATTAAGCTGCTCTCATAGTCGCAGCATATCTCCATGTGGGTTTTCGGGGTGGGTGGGGTGGGTGGGGTGGGTGGGGTGGGGCATCAGCTGTAAAGGCCCGGAGGGCCACAAGGCAGTTAAGGCCCCCTTGAGTTGAGAGATCTGGTGTCTTTCGGTGGTCCTTTGGTGTATTGTATAGCATAGTAGTTATCACTGGTGTGGGCCCCGCTCCCTTCCAGGCACGAGTCAGCATATATGACTATGGAAGGGGGGGCGGGGGGAGGTGATTCCATTGTGCAACTGTTGCACTTGGGGGCAAAGTTCACAATCCATGCAAGTTCCGCCTTGACCTGCCTGGATATTTTAACTGGAGCCTTCGTTTGGATGGATGTGCGGTAGGCATGAAGAATCCTGCACATGAACAAATGAGCAGGCCTTATGACCTGGGACACATGATTTACCCTCCCGGCCAGACATTGTAATTCCTTTTCAGAGAGAGTGTCCCTTGTCATTAAGCGTTGTACATCCCATGTGAGGGCAGACAGCTTTTTGTGCGGGATGTGTGTTGACTTGGTAACTATATCCAGAGTGACTCCTAGCCAGGTGATAGAAGTTGCGGGGTCACATAGTTTGCCATAGCTGAGAGAAAGGCCCAGCCTTCTGAAGGTAGCATGGGCCGTGGCAAATTGCAGATATGGGTCATCAGAATTTTTATGTATGAGAAGTAAGTCATCTATGTACAACAGGCCATGGATGCCTACCTCTGCTAGATGGCGATGAATGAAATTTGCCAGCTTCTGCATGTACATAGAGGACGCTCTTGTGCCAAATGGAAGTGACAAATCAATGAAGAACTGTTCTTTATGTGGCACAAGTAGCAGTGGCCAGTCGAGGGGGAATATCTGGAAATTCCTGTATGCCCACTGGATATCGATGCTAGCTAGTTTGACGGCGAAACCGGACTGTTGTATCATGGATACTGCCATTGCTACGGTGGGGAGGGCGTGGCATATGTTCCATCCAAAAACAGAGTTCTTAGGTACGTAGTCATTGACTGATAGTCCTTGTGGGTATGAGAGGTCAACTTTAATATGTTTTTGGCCAGGGTCACTGTTATCCCTGGTCATCATGGGGCTCACATGGGCCCATGGGGTCAAAGGTATAGAGTCAAATGGGCCAAAGAGAGCACTGTTGCTTACCTCAGCATCGATGTGTGCTGAGACATGTGTTGCATGTGCTAGGGCCGAGTGGTGGTTCTGGGATGGGGAGGCCCTGAGAGGGGGGCCTGTGTACTGGAGTGGGAATCGAAATTGTAGACATTCCAGCAACCAATAATCCTCTATATGTCTCGTAGCAATGGCTCTCCAGTTTTTTTACATTGAGCTGGGTTAGTAGTTGGATGCATGCTCCGAGCATGCTATTCTTTCCAGAGGCTTTGACAGTGTTGTATATCCGGGTCAGGGGTCCTGACAGGGTTGATCACGCCAGTCAGGGAAAACATGAGCTCTTGAGCGTGCTGGGTTGAATGCATGAGCGTAAGTGCCAACTGGTGTGTTAGTGGGCCAGTCCGCTTGGTTCTTGGAGTTCATGGTTTTAAAGTCAGAGATGTTGTTATATTATAGGGAGCGATGGAATAAGAAGGTCCGTTCACAGCAATGACTATTATAAGAGTGTTTATTGTAACTGCGTTGGTGGGTGACGCGGAGGTCACCCACGTGACTGGGCACACAGGCCTGTCACTCTGTGAGAGGGGGGTCACTACCCAATACATACATACATGTTAATAATACAAGGATAATACATGATAAAGGCATAAAATAAAGTAGTAGTTAACCTATATATAGCATAGCTCCCTCCTCTCTTTCCAGATCAAACATTAGTTTGATCTAGACGACAGTTATAAAGAACATAATATTTTATTTTATAATTAATAAGAAATATTAACGCGAGTACAGTTTGCGTTGCCATACTGCGCGGCGGTAAATAATCGAGCTCGCTAAACTACAGCGGCTCGTGCGCACTCCAGTATCTGGGTCACGTAACTACAATATATCTAAACATTTAATCTATACGAATCTTTAGGCACGCACTACAGCGCGAGTAACTTAAAACCTCAAGAACGAATAGAATAGGTGAAATCATTAATGTATTGATTTCCAAGGTACAAATGATGCAACACACATCTATACACAATATAAACATATCACAAAATATAAATTTGAACGGTTATGACCTTGATACACCTCCCCAAATTTCCGCAAATGGGCCTAAAGTAGGTTAATCAAAGTAAATTTATAAAACAGAGGATATATCCGTCAAATATAATCGTTCAACATATCAAGAAATAAAACTTCATGAACGAAACATGGCAGTAGCTGCGTTTTTCCGAACATGAACACAATAGGGAACGGTTTTAACATGTAAAACCGCAGTAGTACGGTACAAACAAAGTGACATCTTAGGGAAAAAATTTTTCTATGTTAAATTGCCAATAGGGCGGTCCAAACAGTAAAACTAGATGGCGCCACCAGCTAAATCGTTTTGTACCATACACATTCAAAAATATAAATAGTGGCAAACTGCGTAGTTAAACAGAATACTCTGCGACACCGGGCAGTTCACAGCGCGTCTACTGCTTCGCTGCTTTTTGAGAAGAGTGTTGTTATATTAAAAACATACAAGGCTTCAACTCGCTGTATTGGAGAAGAGTCATTGTTATATCTTACTACCTTCAACCCCCGATTGGAATAAGAGTCCCTGTTATATTTACCCTGATCCCTAATCCCTAGATACAGGCTTAGTCCTCCGCCTTAAATTGGTTGTTATTTCAATTCACAAAAAGAAAACGCATACACATTTCGCACACTAAACAACATATGTCCAAATATAAACTTATCTACCCCCAAAAAAAATACAGGCACAGTACAGTGCTAGGCGGCAAGGTAAGTTACTACTCCTTCACCATCTGGCGTGAAGGAGAAACAAAATTACTACAACTACGTGGTTCCCGCCGCTGCCACGCTACGGCGACACCGGCTTCCGGGAACGGAATCACACGTGGGGTGGAGCTGTCGCACGCTACAAATTGATGCTTAACCAGGTAAGTATCACATATTTATACGATTGAAGTAGCTGCTATATTAGCATATTTCAGTTGGATTTCACATCCACAAGGCAAAGATACAACAGAAAAAACTGACAACTTTAAGGTTTTACTAGGCTGTCCTCTGCAGGAGACCATGCCTGTATCGCCTCTATTAATCAGTATGTGCTTATCGTTTTCCAAAGGTATGTGAGTTTGAGGAATGGCAAGAGTCAAAAAACTTTTGAAGTGACATAGCTTCATAATAGCAATATTATTTCCTGCGAACAGAGAATTCAGACATGTAGGTTTCTGAACAGACGATTCCATAATATTCTTAGTACAAAAATTGGCTCGAATAATCAAGTTTACAAATTTCCTGTACATCGCTATCCATTTCTATAAAATACTGCTTATCATCGCTTAGGGCTAGCAATTGATTACCACCTTCCTGTAGCATGGTGTACCCGTAAGGATCGTGTAAATGGATAGGGAAAATTACTGGTCCGTAAATTGTATATCGGTTCGGCGCATAGGAATATTTAATCACAATCTGAATTGTCAACAAGTTATCATTAAATGTTGATTCTAGCGATCTTCTCCATTCATGATAAGATCCTAGAGGTATTGCATTGGTAGAATGTTTTCTGATATTAATGGTCAATCTTTCTACCGCTTTTTCTAGTTTTTCTTTTGATAATACCGACAATGGGAGATAAGAATCTGCTACCGAGTCAAGGGTACTAAGCAAAACAAGGGCCCCCTGTCTATATTGTAACTGGGAGGCCACATTGGCTTGTTGTTCGCTTGCTGCTATGGTGCTGGCGAAATTCTTACTAGAAAAATTGAATTTATCATCCGTATCATCCACAATTTTGATTAGATCGTTGTCTAATTTTTCAAAATCATCTACAGCTTCTGCTCTTAGAGAATCTAGTGATTTGGCTACTAAATGGGCATTGATTGCGTTAGTTTTTAGTATACGGTCCCGTTTAATATCATCTAGCTTAGTTTCTCTCATGGTGGAAATAAGATCGTTCATGTCTGAAGTAATTATTTCAAATTCTGGCTCGGTGGCTGTTCCTACCGCTCTGTTCAACATATTGCCTATAAACTGAAATCCTCTTCGTTTAGCTCTGGCCTCTTTAATATTGATCCCTTCTAACAGGGAGATGATTCTACCGTAAGTTTTATTATTGGCTTCCCCTACTATCGATTGCAAGCCTGCCAAGTCGGCGTAGAAACGGTTATAGTAATCTAGGGCCGAGTCGAATGACTCCTCTATTGGGCAAGGTTTCGGAACCGTTAAGGGAATTTGTATTTTGATGAATTGAATATTGGTTCTAGTATCCAGTTTGTGCCTTAGTCATTTGAACACAATGCCATAGTTCTGCCTAAGGATTTCTTCTGAGTTGGCGGAGTATACCGCCAATAAAACCCTGAACGGAATAGAAAACGTATTTTTGATGTAGTTCTAAAGTCTATCAACCGAACAACTAGGAATCTTGCTAATCACTGAATAATCCGATGCAAAATACATTCAAACAGTATGTGCGGTTAGGAAAATTTACTTACCACCATAGTATGGTGAATTTGTCCATGGTTGTTGAGTAAGCTGTGTTTGATTCCAGGTAACGAAACAGGTGTTGCTCTTACTAGCTACGCTTCTAGGATGGAAGTGCTGTACTTAGGGTTAGCGTCACCTCCGGCCAGAGATGACCTACATAGGGGTGTGGCTTGACCAAGAGGAGCGTCCAATGGCTATGGTTCACGCCTCTTTAAGCGTTAGTCCTAGGTGTAAAGGCCTAGCTAACTTATGGTGACACCACCCCCTCCCATGTGTAAGTACCCACGCAACCTCCCTAAAATCCTGTTTGAATACCTTATCTTTTGTGTACAAGCTTCTCGCCGGCCACCTGCTACATGTAATAGTAGTCCAGGCTCACTGTGATAATCCAATAGGCAAGGGTTTAATTTCCAGCCGTTGGTTGGTAATTATTTAACATAAAAGGCTAAAACTTGGCTTTATGTGAGCGTCTAGCGTGGGGACGCTTGGTAAGACAATAGGGCTTAGTTGGCGTCCTAGTCACGCTTTAATTCTGTTATTCACCTTCCCCCCTTTGGTTAATTGCCGAATGCAGTAATCCGTTAGGCTTTTGGAGAACATTTATTTGTTCCCTAAGCGAGGAATTCTAAATAAAGCTTAAAAGTGTTAGTAATAAAGAGTCCTTGTAAAGGCTAGAAACAGATGTAGAAACTTGCTTGTACCTGCCTTCGTTAAGCTAAAAGCAGTTTGGACAAGTCTCAGAAGTAAAACAAAAGGAAAACAGAATAATAGAAAATTGGGTATTTGCAAGAAAAGTTAGCTTACGTCCAAAATCCTAGATGATCTTAATCTTGTGGGAGTTTTTCAACAAGGTACAATCCTCCACTACCGGTAATGTTAGTGAGAATCCATTGTCCTTATTTACTTCGGCCAGTTCATTATCCCAATCTTCGCCTAGCCAAACTGATGGGTCTGAGGCTGGTGTTTTGGTAATTTGGGTATTTTCCTTTACATTATACCAAAAATTTTCCACAAAATTCTTTGTGATTGCTTCCAGGAGGATTGCTTCCTTCTCTTGTTCGGACAGGTTCCTCTGGGTGGTAGTAATGGCCATGGTAGCAGTTTGTTAGAATTTGTGGAATATTGTCTCAAGTGTCTACTACGAAATATCTTTTGCAAGTGAGGGTCTAAAAGCTTTTCCCTGTGCTTAAATATTTTTCGGCATGGACTAAAAACAACAATTTATTAGATAAAGCTTTCTTGGTTGATAATTGCCCAAGCCTTAGCTTTTAGTTAATTTAGATGTGGCCTCAGAAGCTTGTCGCACAGCTTGCGCGACTCCTTTCTTGTCTGTCGACAATCTAGGCATGTGAAGAAAAGCTTATTGTTGTGAAAACATTCAATGAACCCACACTGACAATTTAGACGTCTAAACCTCCTGCAAGCTTTCCCATTCTTCTTCTGAAATATTTATGTTGGGGTTATTTAATAAATCCCTATTTAAATCAGGGTTTAAAGGTTTTACGTGAGCAATGTTCACCGGTCTTGGTACATCTTTGTTCTCCCTTAAATTTCTTAACATAAAGGATGTGGGGCTTTTGTTAGCTGTCACTAAGAATGGTCCAGCGTAGCTTTTCTGAAGCTTTTTACTGGTACTTTGGTGCAACAAACGATGGATTTTTACATAAACAATAGTACCAGGGCTCATCTCCTTTGTGTTGACTTTTAGGTCGTACCTTTCTTTAGCATGCTTCTGGGAAGTTTCCAGATTTCTACTAGCCTGTAAAGCTGCTTGTTTCTGGACCTTAACGATATTTGTTAACGATTCTAATACCGTTCTTGGGGTATTTGGTCCAGCTAAAGCTGCGTCTGGCGGGCTTCTTGCTAATCTGCTGGTTGCTAGAATAAAAGGACTGTAGCTGAGGCTGTATGAGTCGGTGTTATTGAGTGCAAAAATTATCGAGTTCAAGTATTTATTCCAATCTTTTTGATTAGCTGAAACGAAAGCTTTTAGGTGTTCAATGATCATGCCATTCGCTCTTTCTACGAGGCCTTGGCAAGCTGGGTTATAGCTCGAACCGAAAACCTGTTTAATTCCCATTGATTTACAAAATTCTGCGAATTCTAAGCTTTTAAAACAGGGTCCGTTATCGCTATGGAGAACTTCTGGTACACCCACGTTACAGATAACTTTCTCATAGAACTCATGTTTGAGATGAGAGGAATCAATTGACTTGGTTGGCCAGGCGAAAACAAACCTGCTCATATAATCGCAGCAAACCTGCATATATCGATTCCCTGATGATTCCCTTTGAGTGGTCGGTCCCACACTATCGATTACCATATGTGCGAAAGGGTAGGGAGATTGTTCTCTGGTAGTCACAGGAGGTTTGATGGGGTGCCTCATTTTTTTGATTTTTAGGCAAGTATCACAAGCTCCCACGAACTGTACAATGTCCCTGGACATCCTAGGCCAGTAATAACGCGCTTGGGCTAGCTTCAACAGTTTTGTTGAGCCCACATGTCCCCCTAAAGGTCTGCTATGTAAGATGGTTAATCATTCTTCAACGTAATCTTTGGGCACCACCAATTGGATTTCATAGGGGTCTGACTTAACCCTTTTTGGCAATCTGTATAAGACATCCTCGTCCAAGAAAAAACTATCATTTGTTAACAATATTTCTTTCTGGCGTTTTTCGCACTCAGGAATAACGCTAGATTCCAGGTATTCTATCATTTCTGAGCAGAAAACATCCTCTCTCTGTAAAGTTCTAATTTCTTCTTTACTGAGGGGATTTAAAGCTAAAATATCTCCTCCATAGGCCTCTATATCTCTATTGCGGTTTACCTTTTTGTATTGTAAGGCTTCCTTTTTCTTTTCAGCCGTAGTCTCTACCGCATTGCAGCCGGCCTGGACCTCTTCTGCTGAGATATCTTCCATGATCTCCTTTTCGCCGACCTGATTCGACAACAAGATGGATCTGTGTTTGTACTTTATTATTGGGTAATTTTCACAGAGCTCATTTTCCTCGAAGGGTTTTACAGCATTTACAGGGTTAAAGGAAACATGTTTTTCCTCTCTTGACACGTGCTCTGGTATAATAACCTTGTGGACATAATCTCTTCTCGAAACAGCGTCAGCTACTGAATTCAGGGTACCTTTCAGATGGTAAATAAAAAATTCTAGATATCTAGCCATCCTTCCAGTCAAATTCTGTTTTGATTTCAAGGCTAACAGAGCAGCGTGGTCGGTCAAGATTGTAAATTTTGTGCCATGCACGTAATGACCAAATTTTTCTAAAGCGAATTTGATCGATAAAAGTTCACGGTCCGTTGTGCTGTAGGAGACCTCGGCTGAGTTTAAGGATCTGCCAGCAAAGGCAATGGGTCTTAGCATGTTCTTTTCGTGTTCTTGTGCGATGCAGGCCCCTAAACCAAATTGAGAGGCATCCGAGGAGATAATGAAACGCTTAGAATAGTCTGGGTAACGCAAGGTAACCTTCCTACAAATTAATTCCTTAATAAGCTCAAGCCTGGTGAAAATGTTGTTGGAAATTTTGTCCTTGAAAGAACTGTTGCTGGGGTGGGTGAGCATATCTTTCTTTGCTTCTTCCACGATTTTTGCTTGATTTCTCACGTTCTCTGCTCTTGGATCTGTCTTTCTTTTCTTCCTTCTTAGGGAAATCTTTTTTCTGATCCTTATTGTTAGCACTAGTCAACTCACAAATTTCTGATCTGCTTTCATTTTTATATACCTCCAAATTTAATTCAATTTGTCGCGCTGCCTCGCAGGCATCATCCAATGTTTTGGCCCTTTTTGCCAACACTAACTTTCTCAAATTTTTCTTCAAGCCATTAACGTATAGCTTCACTTTAACGAATTCTGAGATAGGGGTTCTATTCAGCATGATTTTCTTGTCCCTTTCATATGCCCTCACGTCTTCCTCTTCTTCTTGCATTCTCATGGCGAAATCTTTAGCACTTTCGTCATAGTCTAGCTGTTCAAACTTCTTAATAAAGGCTCGTTTGAACACGTCAAAATCTGTGTCAGGCATTATTGACTTAAACTGATCATAGAAGCATTCGGCGTCTCCTGATAGGAATTTTAAAACTCCTGTGCATTTAAGTTCATCGTCGACTCTCATGGCTTTGGCATAGGCTTCATAATCGTTGATAAATTTTTCTGCCGACACTAGAGCAGTTGGATGAGAAAAACTATTCGGCGGAATCGCAAACAGTTTCCTTGTGCCCCCATCGTTCTCACGATTAGGACCATTTGACATATCTCCCATCTTTTCTACCATGCGGTTCATTACTTCAGCTACATTCAACTGCACTGCTTCTTGGTAACAATTTGTATTGTCAGTCGTTGCACTTTGTTTATTTAAAATTGCCTGTTGCTGGAAATTGTTCTTTTCGACCAACTCATCATGAGTTTTATTCATTTTGTCTAACATTTGAGTCAAAGTAGCTATAAGTTTTACCTTGTCTGGATCCTTAGCTGGTGAAGGTGGTGGTGGGGGTGGTGGTGTTGGGTTGAATTTGTTATAAGCTTGCATCATTTGCATAAAACGAAACATTTTCTGACTTGGGTTGAATCCTCCCATTTGTCCACCATCGTACATATCACCTCCAGTAGGATTTTGTGGGAATTGTCCATAATAGTCCATTGGATTGACTTGTGGATAATTGTTCATATTCGGTTTCACTTCGCCAAAAGCTTGTTCCTTTGCCTTTGCCTTTTTCCTAGCATGAGCTTGTTCCTTTGCCTGAGCGTCAGCCTGGGCTTGGGCTTGTGCTTGGGCACGCTGCTTTGCTTGGTGTTGGGCCTGGGCGTCGGCTTGTGCTTGGGCACGCTGCTTGGCTTGTAGCTGGGCTTGGGCTTGGGCGTCTGCTTGTGCTTGGGCACACGTTTGCGCTTCTTGCTGTTCTTTTTGTTTCTGAGCAGCTAATTTTTGTGCCCTTTCTCGTTCTTCATTTTCACCCATAGCTGTTATCAACTGCTGCTTTCTGACTCTTTCTTGATCTATTCGAAGTTGTTTAACCTCGTTAAATTGCCTGTTCTTCTCTATTTCCTGGGCTAATTCTGCTGCCTCTGCTTTTAACTTTTGTTGCTTCAATTTTTCCTGGTTTAAGGTATCGGCTAGCTCCTTTTGCCGCTGTTCCTCCCCTTTTTCCAGTTCTGCTAAAGCTTTAAAATCGTACAGACCAGAGAAACGTTCAGTGGTATCAGCCAAAGTACTGTCAGTAGACGAAGAACTATCCGATTCCCTAGCAGATCGGTAGGCAATAAAGCTATCGTCCTGGGAATTGGTAGGAATCGTAGTTGGTTTGTTCCCACCTTTCCTCAAGAATTCCACTAAATCGTCCTTTTGCTGTTGGATAGAAGTCCTGAAAACTGAATTTCAGACTCTGATGAATGCTGAGGTGTAATATTTCTCCTAATAGGTGTACGTTTAGTGGCCCGTAGTCCAAGTTGCTTCCTGTAGTCGGAAACTCCCTTGTAGTTTGGGTTGCTAATTCTATTGGATCGTTTGGGTAACATGGTACATTTTGGTAAAATTAAAATGTCCAAGTAATTAACTTTAAAAAAGTTTTTAGGAACGTTTAGGTTCTCCACCAGATGTTATATTATAGGGAGCGATGGAATAAGAAGGTCCGTTCACAGCAATGACTATTATAAGAGTGTTTATTGTAACTGCGTTGGTGGGTGACGCGGAGGTCACCCACGTCACTGGGCACGCAGGCCTGTCACTCTGTGAGAGGGGGGTCACTACCCAATACATACATACATGTTAATAATACAAGGATAATACATAATAAAGGCATAAAATAAAGTAGTAGTTAACCTATATATAGCAATGTTGCACAGACAGTTGAGCTGCTGGATCTTCCCTGCTCTCGAGAGCTGGATGAACTTCTTTATGTGTGCAGACGGGTCCCGGTGAGTGCAGTCAGTGCTGGGGCTGGGGTTGTCTGTGTTTACATTTGGCGAGGCTGTGATTGGTTGAGAGGTCTGGGGGTTATGGCTGCACATGGCCGCGCAGTCAGACGTGGGGCCCACAAGGGGCGGGAGTTTGAACTCCCCTAAAGGCACAGAACCCAGCGGGTCAGAGTTGGCATCATACACCCAGAATCTCTCCAAATCGTAAGTCCTGCGTTCATTAGATGTATCAGGGGGGACATCAATCCTGGTTATTTTGATGGTGTGCGTGGGGAACTTCAACCACTATGTTTTTAGGGGAGACTTCAACCCTAGTGTTTACATCCGAGTGATGGGGTCCTCGGGCACTGTTGCTGGCGAGTGTTGCTTCAAAGACAGTGGGCGCATGTCTGGACGTGCCCGAGGGAGAGGAGTCCCCGTAAGGGGCAGCTAGTTGATTTTTGACTGCGTCAGCAGACCTGTCGCGATCCGCAATCCGCCGATCCGGTTCTTTATAATAGGATGGAAAAGCACAAACCATACATGTGGCAATGTAATAACATACATGATTAGCCATTTTCCCATTGAAATTTTTTAAACAAGCATAACATCGGCACTGATTCTAATTTTCATTAATTCGCGCCCTGCTGCCATGACACTCACACGCCCTATTGGAAGAGGTCTAAAGCATTGCCTCCTCATGATGACATGACTCAGGGTATTGCGCCATATCTGGCCCTCCCCATATTTGAGTACATTGCATCAGGGATGAGTCATTCACCAAAGCATCTCTGGACTTCCAGGGGGATAGAAGTCCCCTTTTTAACTCACTATACCAACCAAGTAATTATTAATGGAATGTCCCCGCACTCCCCTTAGTGACATTCACATTTGGGATATTTATGTCGGTTTTCAGGCTCTATACTATTCATAGTCCTACAAGTAAGGTCCATTTGGTATCAAATGTTGCCAAGCTGCAATGTGTGATCTGTCATATTGCAAAGCATATGAGTGGATAATTACTTTAATGGCCTTTAGCCAATCACGAGGTTTCAACCTGTAGGTCTAAATCCTGAACAAAGTCAGGGACTTTCCTGAGCAAGCTACAAGCATACTGACTATGATTATTAGCACAATAAATACCAGTTTGAAGTATTCAGACCTTATAATGTCTGATTGCATCCAAATCATCATACCTCTTTCAGAAGAAGTACTCTATCCAAATATGGTAAAAGTTGAAGCTGGTGTGTGACAATTAGTCTGGCTTTGTCCATCAATAGTCCATTGATACATCTGGATGGGAAGTTAATGTTAATGGAAAGTATTACAATACACATGTACCTTGATGCCTCCTATATTATTTTGAAAATAAATGATAGGTTTCAAGACATGAATCACAAAAGAGTCAGTTACAAACTTGGTAATCGCCATTTTTTTTTGTTGGCAATACATAAGCTATTTCAAATTAGAATCATGGAAATGTTATGAAAAATTACTTCTTCAAAAGTTAATCATGGGTTCTTCTTAGCTTTATGATAGTGATAAGTTTGTATCCAAATGTCATACTATTATAGAACTTACTCAAAAAATATAATCTTTGCAATCTTCCCATCAACTGCAGAGAGCGGATCATCCAGGAGGTACAAGTCTGCATCTTGATAAACAGCTCTGAATGAAATAGCTATGGAATGAATCATACTTTCCCAATTCAAAACAAACATTACAATTATTTGCAAAGCACAAAATCAAAGACATCCACACCATACCCACCTTGCCAGGCCAACCCTTGCTTTCTGACCACCACTTAGAGTAAGTCCTCTTTCTCCAACCACTGTTTTATCACCATGGGGGAATTTGGCTAAATCCTGAGAAATACCAGATTTAAAAATATCCACTATAGTAATTGTTCATAGAAGCTATTGTATTGTATAATGAGTACACATATGAGATGTCTTTAAATTTGTTTTGGATTAATCTGTACTACATTTGTATCTAGATGCTACACTTCCATGCCACAATAATAGCCCACGGAATGGTACACATACATTCTCAAAAAGCAACCTCTGGCTAACAAAGATTTTATTAAAATTGTGTGGTGTCTGCTATTAATTACCACGGCAACCAACTATAAAATGACAACACTTGAAACAACACAGATGTCCAAGACCTTGCTAGCTTCATTCTTAAAAGAACATACCGCATTCTGTACAATGGTACCTATAGGTTCCTTTATTAAATAAAAACGTACTTGTAGTACAGAAATAATAAACCTTGATAGAAGCATTTGAAATGACCGAAATAAACTTGATTCATGACTGCCGCCATTTTGGGGAATATTACCCAGAATCCTCCTTGATTTTAACGATAATGAAGGCTGATAGGACTAGCCAAGCATCTTTACCACTCACAGAACAGCTTCTCTTTCTTAAAATCAGACTTCAAAAAGTGAAATCTGGCCATGAATAGCATGTAGAGATTCAAATTTAATGAGGAGATGCCTATTTCTGCTATATATTATTGTAAAAATGCCAGTAGGAGGAGGAGCATGACCATGGCGCACTCGCCATGCTAGCATGGCAGGTCTGATTGTCTCATGAGTGACATCATGACTCCACAAGATGTCTGCCTATATTAAACATCATAATCTAAGATTGTAAACCCTCCAGGACTCTTGTTATTCACCATAATTATGTTTTAACTTAGCTGACACTGATTGTACCTCAAGAAATAAGGATGTGGCTATATTTGTTCTGAATGTGGTATGTTTTGTTAATGTCATTTGGACGTTCAGGCAAATCAAACGACCAGTGCATGTCCAGTATATGAGGTCACAGTTATATTATAAAATGGGTGTGTGAAGTAGATGTAAAACCGATTACAGAAGCTAGACATAAAATTGAAAAATAACAAGTAAAACCCAGGTAGCGATATATACTGCTAAACTCCCTGCAGCAGGAGGTAAGAACAGCTTGCATCCAGCCCGGCTGCCCGGAGGACCAGCAGCTTGACCAGGGAGTCGGGCAACTGGCTAGTAGTGTTGAACCAGAGCGGGGGAAACCACTTTGTCTCAACAACACAACACACAGCACCACAATTGATTAAATAATAATTGTTGATACAGGATTAATGACCAAGGCATAGTGGACACCAGGGATTCCAAGCATCCACCATGCTGAGGCTATTAGTCTTTTCAGTCTCCCCATACCCTAATTCCCTAATTAGGTCAATCCATTTGGGTCAAAGGTCACTATTAATAACACTTGCATTCAGCTACATTGCTTTATAGCTCAACATACACCCTTATAATCAGTGTAGATGGAGTCTAATTGTAATTAATCAAAGATCATTGTACATCTACTACCACTTTATGCTCACTTTAAACAAGAGAAAATGAAATTAATGTATTCTGCTATCTTACATCTGTAAGTGCACAAGCTGTGATGACCTTCTGATACCTCTCCTCATCATAGTTCTCACCCAACAGTATGTTGTCTTTGATGGTCTCTGACATAATCCAAGGCTCCTGTGGTGCATATGCAATTGTGTTTGGTAGCGTAACCAATCCTTTGACATGTACCAGCCCTCTCAGACACGCATGTAGCAAGGAACTCTAAGCATTGAATCATGAATTCATGTAGAGTATGAATTAGTATTTGTTTGTGTTACTGGTATATTTGCCCTTAGATGTAGAACAAGTGCGGTGGTAACTAATGAAGGATTCCTCATTGTGATGTTAGCCTCCATACAGGTAGGAGGTAATGAAGTTAAATTTTAGGGATACAAAGACATAACACAATAAGGTATAACATTTTATCAAAATAAACAAAACAGAGGTAATACCAGATAATCAAAATAATGATTATAATATGCAATCAAAATTCAAAATCAAGTTCTTTTCATGACCAAATTCATCCAATAATGGATTAGCCATATCATGACTGAATTATTTTGCCAACAACAACAGCTAAAGTACCTTGCCTGATCCAACTTTCCCAACAACACCAATTGCTTCATCCTGTAATCAGAAATAAACAACTTTCATCTCATAATGATTATGTCCACATAATCCTAAGATAATCATTATCTTATCTATGGACTCATAAATATGATGTCATGAAGATTAGAGAGCACTTAAACTTGCATGCCTTACCTGTTCAATCTTAAAGCTGATATCTTTCAGACAGAATCCTACAGCATCCTAAAAGAGACCATCAAACTTGTATTTTGTATATATCTTTTCTTCTTTATAATATTATTTCATCAATACACATTTGGCTTCTACATTGACATTACTGGTTCATTCTAGAAACAAGACATTACGTGAACTATTTAAAGAATTCTAAATTTGGACCTTTTCTTGCTCAGGCCATTTTCCAGTGAAGGATGAGTACTCTAAAACCAAGTGTTTGGGCTGTGTGGTGTGAGGTTTGTTTTCATCATCCTCTAACTCTTCCATCATCAAGAAATTCTGAATATATGAAATATGTAAGGTGTATTATGCAGGATTTTAAACTGGTTCGTCTGAATCAGGTCTCCTGCCATTGGTTATACTCTGAATTTGGTTTTCAACTGAATTAAATCGGACAAAAGCCCAACTCACTCTTTGCCTTATGATTCAAGAGTCTCAAGTCAATGCTGGTCATTTTCAACATAAATAACAAAGTAAAAGATGATTGTACCAGGGAGATGATTAGAGAAGCCCTGTACTTTATATTATGCCTAGTTTGTTCCGTTGAGTCAGAACCTGGTCAGTGAAATCCTCCATGCAGTTAATATTACCCTGGAATATTTCTATATAATATTGTGTCATGACACCTCAATTTGGTGGCGGGGTCCTTGTCAAGCACTGCGTGTTTGTGTCCAAAGCACTCTAACCCCAGCCATGACTGCCAATGACAGGTTTTTCAAAGGCTAACATATCTTAATGGGGCCCCATGGTCTCCACTCCAAGTTGCACCCATGTGCTTCATTCATGGTGTTTGTTTAGCATTAGATTACAAATATATGTGTGTAATTTAGTAGAAGCATCAGCTGAAAATCTGTGGAGCCTGAAATGATGATATATTGTATGTGATTATTAGAAAATGTAGCTTCCCTTCATGTACAGGGCAACACTTGAAAACATCCATGGTGGATAATGCATTTTTGATTAATGTATTAAAATAATTGTTAAAGGCCATTAATGAAATAAGAACAAAGTTGGGACATCTTTGTACCTGTATTCTCTCAGAACTTGATATCATCTGTTTGTAGATGATGAAGCTCAATCCCAGTACTCTGAAAGCATTGTGTTCAATAACACGGGCCACACCTAGCAGTGAAATGGTTTGCTGAAATTGATTCAATAAAATAGTTTAACATTGTAAAGACTACCATATGTAATTGATTTTGTATTCATAATTTGATCATAGTTTGGAAACTGATCTTATGATCAGTTATGAGAAAAGTGCAGCTTCTCATGGATGTATGCTTACAATGATGAATCAGGCAAAATTACTTTCATTATTGAGTTGCTTTAACAATTTCTCTATGATGTTCGCTCACTTTGACACTCTAATGGAGGAGCCCTGGCGAAACATAGAGTTTACTATAGAAACATGAATTATGCAAGTATGGAGTGTAGTTAGGACTTGAATGATTTTTTTTGCAGAAGGGAATGAGAGTCATAAAACCAATTAAGTACACTAGTAGATCTGCACCATCCTTTTTTAATATGTCTGCTGTAGCCAGATTGTATGAGCCACGTTGTGTAATTGTTATTGTACTAAGAATTTTTTTCAGTACAGTGACATTAATAGTCTTTTGATTAGTAGTGCTCTCATAGATGGACATAAGCATATAAGAAACATATTATATCATGAGCCCTTTGGGAAGTCTAATATTAGGTTCTTTGATATTTACAATTTTCTATCTACTACCATTACCAGTTAAACAATTGAAGAACCGTTTGACAAAACTCCTAGAAAGACATTCATAGGTTTATAGTGGTCTTGATAATCAGATAATAGCCTGTAGGATGGAAAAAACTTTGAACGGATCCATTACTATATGCTATATGGGTGTTTGTAATCACAGTCACTATGTCTATAACCAAAAAGGCACAATTAAAGCTTTCTCATTACTCACAATGTAGTTCATGGAGTTTCCGGTTAGGAAATACGTAATAACTACCAGATACACAACCAATTTTATAAGAGGAAAACCAAGAATCAAGGACAGAGTCACCATAGTAGACCTTCCCAAATGTATCCTCATCTCTTTTCTGTAATGAAGATTGCATGATAGGAATTGAAGTCAAAACTATAGGATGGATTGAACTGAGACAGAGAACTACTAATCATAAGAAAGAATAGTTACTTTCTGAGTGTCTGTGCTTGTTCTGCATATATCTGTTCCCAGCAGTACATCTTGATAACCTTCATAGCCTTGACTATTTCATTCATAAGCTGGACACGTTTATCAGTCCATCCAGCTTGCTTCAGTCTAAGAAAAAGTGTTTTTTAAAATATATGAATATTTTGAGGTCAAACTAGATAACAATAGGTTATCAATGCCTATTGTATTGTATTTTTTAATGACTCATATTCTAACCATTTATATTCTCTCTGACAATTAAATTGCTTTGCCAAGAATCCATTTTCTAATTTAATTCAAACATAAAAATCCCTGTCCCCTTTTATAGCCATACTATACCTCTCATACCTATACCTCTTCCAAGACGAATGGCGATCTGATATGTATGGCTTGATATTATTTGTCACTACAGAAATTAAAATTGTAATTTTCAGCCAAGACTCTTACCGTAATTTTCCAGCAAAGATGCCCAGTTGATATTGCATTATTACTATCACAATGACAACAGCCAAGACCACCAGAATAGCACCACCCATTTCCAGTCCTCCGTACACCAGTGCCATGGTGGTGATAATTGGTACTGTTATCCACCCACTCATCCTTTGTACACCCTGAAAAATCAGAGCAGTACGCATATTTGTCTTGCACTAAATGAAATAATAATGATGAAAGTTGTTTTGTATGAGTAAGAAGTAAAACAAAGCAGAAATTAATATTGTGTAGCATATAATATTAGAAGTGTAGAAACAAATAAAAACAAAAAAGCTGAAACCTTGATTATAGCATCATAGTATATCCGGTGTTGATATATTGTAAGATTTGGGTATGAATTAGAAATTATTAGAAATGGTATACACCGCATTGGTTACCGCTCTTAGTGACAGTGTTGCTGCTGCTCCGTTTGATTCCCACATTGCACTCACCCTTTCAACACTGCATTCATGCACTTCTCTCTTCCTTAAACACATTTATCACCGATGTTATCTATATATAGACATATACATATATACACATATATATATGCCTCTATAATAACAATAATTATACTAATAATAGACGCCAGAGAGGCAGAGATTCAGTGTCCTGCCAGTGTCTGTGTAGACTTGCCACATTCCATATACATACATGTACATACACACATGGGGTGTGGTTTGATTTACTGTATTGTCCGATCCATCATTTTAAAATCTCGATGACGGATTGATATTGTTATGATGGAAGGTATGATGGAATAACAAAAGTGTGATCTTCATGTGAAGAGCAATCAACTGATTTAATAATCTAAATAAAACTACTGATCTTCCTCCAGGATCTGGTTGAAGAGTAGGGGGCGTAGCCTGTGATGTAATATCCATGGCCTAGCATAAATAACTAGACTTGCACAGTACTTGGTTGCTAAGCATAATTAGCGATTTTAGTAATCAGATAATATAATAAATGTGTGATAACTAATAATTAATGTAAATATAAAGAGGTTACACAATGTTACATGATGTTACTGCCCCCCACCCAACATTCCATGATTCATTCATTTTTGTATTAAACACTGGTATTTACCTTTAAATAAAAGAGATTTATCCTCTCTGACTTACATCTTTAAGTGAATACCTGAGCACAAGGATTGAATGCAAAAATGCAAAAATTAAACCAACAAATTACCACAAGGGTAAAAGCATTATATATAATCCTCTTTGGTCTAAAAAGGAATAAAGAGTGAGAAAGAAAACCAGTCATGACCTATAATTGAATCCCTTTTAGGCACCGATAGACACTATCTGGGGTCCAAGCATCTAAGCATATCTCAGCGTGAAATTGTTTCAAATACTTAAAAAATTTGCTGCTTTTTGCGAATTCAAGAGAAAAAAACCCAACCATATAGTTGCTAATTCTTCACCGCATGTGCTATACATGTGAAGTCTATAGTGGGTATAGTGTAAAGAATTGTAATTCTTGTGGGTTGAATATACCAGCTAAAATGGCCGTCCCCCCTTCCCCCTCTCCCCCCCCTTTCCCTCCGCCTGGGCCCCGACCACCACACGGGACCTGGGTGGAGCGGGGGAGAGAGGAGCGTTGGACACCTGTTGTTATGTGTCTACCTGGTTGAAGACTATCATCCGACTTCTCTGACTTCATCATTTCCATACCGAATCTCTGGGCAAATTGCCATTGCATTTTCACAATAGTGCAACGTTTGATAATCAAACAAGCGATCTCCTGTACTGGGTACACATAATACTTGCTAAAGATTAAAGCATAGGCCTAATATACTCTTAGACCACTGAGATCAATTGTCTCATTTGTAAACTAATATTTTCTTCTACATACAATGATCCTGAAGAAATCAGTCAACATAATCCAAGGAGATTTGAAAATATTACACCACTTTTTCTTCTCAAACCAGAGAAGAATATTCTTGTTCCCTCTTTTTTCTAAATTCAGAATATTATACTCTATATTCCATTAGAGTGGATGCGGGTACCAGATTATTTGGGCTCATCTGCATATTAGACCCTTTAAAAACGTTTTAGATGTACTTACAAACCAAACCAAACCAACATGCCTCTGGGTTTTTGTTCCTTTATATTATGCCAGTCGGCGCCACCAAAATGTTCCAGCCGTTTTAGTGGGTATAGGGACTTAAAAAAGAAATAAATAAAATATCTGAATTGGTAGAAATGATGGGAATATGGTTTTACCCCGATAGTGAAGGTTTAGTGTATGTGAGTCAATTAATGGTGATTGCAGAAGCCATACGTATTTACGTTGGAGCGAGCAAGGCAGACCAGAAGAAGTGTCAAGACTTTAGGCAACCCACAGGTCAGCAGTTTTACAGCCTGGCCTCTTTCGCCCGGTTGCCACTGGGCGGCAGCCATTGAATCACAACATTGCTTGCACTATGAATGCTGTGTTCCGGCCGTGTCTAGGGACTTAAAAAAGAATAAATACAAAATCTGAATCGGCAGAAATGATTCTAATATTGTTTTACCCGGAAGTGAAGTTTTAGTGTATTTGAATCAATGAATGGCGATTTCTGAAGCCATTTGTGTTTAAGTTTGAGCAAGCAAGGCAGACTGGAAGAGGTGTGGAGACTTTCGGCATGGCACACATAGCCACTCTGTGCAATTGGCATTGCATTGTGTACAGACTATTTAGCGCACTCCTCCTTCCATTCAAAACCAACCGACCTTGACCCGGAAGTTATTCCTGTGATGGTAACAACCCAACAGTGAACTTAGAACTGACATGGCTGACTGTGGCGAACATGATGATGTCTGCCGGAATTGACAAATGGATTATTCCCTATTTCGGCAAGTCCTAGGCTTTAATTACTAAAAAATGGCTAATATTTCAAACAGAAACAGTGGAGGAAAGACTTTTGAGTGACTAGGACTTCATACACTTTCCAAACTGAACGTGGAATTGATGACCAACAACTAGGTGATGAGGTAAGTGAATGAGCAGAAACACCAGAACCACTGCCAGTTATTGTAATGTACTCGATCCGATCAAATGAGATACTTGATCTGCTTGATCTGCTAAAATAACGTACTAGATCCGGTCAAAACAGTAATTCATCACTATCCACATCCCCACCAGAATCAAAAGATCGGCTACTAAAATTAACATATTCTGCTAAACGTAAAATATGTGCTTTCACAATAAATTGGATTTGCAAAAAAACAAGCTCATTCACTAAATATTTGTTGAGTTCAGAGTTGACAAGAAGTAAAGTATAGAAATGCATTTGCATAGAAATTTTGAAAGTATAACTTACCATATGAAAAGCCTCTATGTCAGCGGATATCAAAGTAATAATGTGACCAGAATTTGCCTTCAGGAGGGACTTCTTGCTCAGTTTAAATATCTGTGACAAGGTTGAAACAAGTTAAAATAAACAATTTAAATACATCCCATATACACTCGTTTTAGTGAGTTGGAATCTACAAAATGCATAGCTTAGGGTGGATTTTCAACTCAGTAAAAACAAATGCCAAATGATACTTATCTCTTAATCAAATGTAAGTTAAGAACCCAAATTTTAGAACCCAAATGTCAGAACCCCAGAATAAATGTTACTGTTCTGTAATGAAACTAGTTCGAAGAATATGACATGTGAATACTAAGACAAAAATGACCACGGGACATAGCGGGATGACATATCGTCCCGCGGAGGAGGTATCCGACAAAGGGCGCATTGGCGCCTGCGGTCGGATTGCAAAGCCCAGGGACGATACAGATTTTTTGTATTTATTTTGCTGTTTCTTATCAATTTATACTCAAACATGATAGATCTATTGGTAAAATTAAATAACGTTTGTCTTTGTCTTTGTCTTTGTTTACATCATGACGCCTGTCATACCCTCATGGAGCGTCATGACGCATTTGTGTAGTTCTACGCAGTGTTTTTTCCAACCTGTGAGGACTATATTTTAGAACGCAAAGTTATATCAGGACTGTTCTTTTACTTACTTTTTTGCAGTAAATTCCTCAAATAAACATATTCAATCTTTTTTTTTAATTTTGCCTAAAAGGATTAGGAGAAGTTTCCTAATCCCTAAAACCCCTATAGGCCGCAGTGGCCAGTCCCAGACAAGCTGGCACGACCATTAGTGGATGACCGCCACTAGTGCAGAACCATTGATGCCAAACAGAGAAAAAAAAACTTCCCCATGCTTGGGTTCGATCTAACCTTCTGATTAACAAGCAAATGCTGTAACCATTGCACTACTGAATCAGCTATCAACATGGCTGAGAATATAATGATTTGGCATGCAAGGCTGATATTTGTCCAGTGAGTGGCAGCTGCTAGTCGGCGCCATGCGAATGTAATTTTAGACGTGTTTAGGCCGTTTTTGTATTATTGTTGGCACAGGTTAAATCTAAAGCTTTATATGGATATTTTGTTTCTCCTGCCTTTCCCATCACCACAAATCATCAAACCCACCCGCCATCCCTGTCGCGTAGAATGACATAGCATCTATGCGACCCAAAGTTTAAAAATGAAACACTGAGATTTGGCCGAGGCTCGAGCCATCAACCTACTCCCCTATAGTCCAGTGCTCTAGCCGCTGAGCTACGGAATTGGTAGTAACAGAGTGGTTGAACTTTGCTAGTGATATGAGCAGGGCCGACGCTTGCGTAGCGGTGGAAAGTGGCGGAAGTAGGTTATTGTAGGGTTGTGTGGACAAGGGACCTACATGAGGAGTAGGAGAATAGTCAGGGTGAGGGGATGGCGGGACTGGAATTGTTCGTCACAGGCTGTCACCAGCTGTCCGGTCAATGTCAGGTATGTTGATATACCAGGTGTTGTAACATACCTTTCACAATGGTCTTGTTCATATACCGGTGTACATTGGGTCATAACAGTATGTGTTAGAACAGAAAGACAGAACAGAAAGTGAAAGAGGCGGAAAGGCAGACAAGGAGATTGCAATTGAAAGAAAGTAAGAAAGAGACGGGTGGGAAAGGAGAGGAAGAGAAGGGAATATTTTTTTTCAGGAATTTTGAATATATCCAGGTATATGTGTGATGAGTATACAGGAAAATGTGTCACAATCTAACAAAACTGAAGAATATTGCTTTCCACTTTAGATAGCTCATAACTCCCTGGTCCGATCTGAATATGAAAATTATCCAAGAACCCCATGCATGAATGTCAGGAAGACAGCCATGCTTTCAGATTTATAATCAGATGGTTAGTTCTTCCGTAATAAATTTGTTTTGTTGGTCACATCAAGGCGTTCAAATCGATATAAATCACCCGATTCTATGCCCGCACAATTTTTTTAATTTCAAAGTTTTTCAAAGTAATTTATTCACAAGATCTCTTAGTTGGAATGTTCCTATTTTTAAAGGGTTTATTCCTCCTGGTCATAAATATATGTGTACCAAATTTCAACACATTGCATTGAATATATCCTTGTGTTTCAAAGGTTATTGCATAGAGTATATTTAGTTACTTTATTAGTAATTGTCCACCGAGAGATATTGCAAGCATAAATCATGGAATTCAGAATAACAAAATGAATTAATTGAATCAATTCGGGTAGGATATACGTCCTCACCATACACCTCTATTTCAAGCAACAATGCTTCAAGGAAACATGGATTCATATTCGCACCTAGTTATATATAGCTATGTAGTGAAAGCTTTATGGGAGGTGTTAGTTAAGACAATGAGAGGGAGGTGTTAGTTAAGACAATGAGAGGGAGGTGTTAGTTAAGACAATGAGACCTTTTTGTGCGTGCTTGACTGATTGCGTAATCCCAACGTTATCCCAATGCCTCTTGCTTCGTAGAATTAATATTATGAAATCTACAAAATGCACTACGCAATTTCATACCATTTCTAGGGATATTTCGTAACGTGCAACTCCTTGCCTTTGACAACCAAAAATGGCTGGAACAAAGACTTACTTTTCTGTAGATGAGAGTACTGTATAACAGTTTGATCCTGAGTTCACAAACCCTCATAATTTGCAGACTAAGGTTGGACGTGAACAGATTCACAAGGTAGATGAAACCCAAAAGTATCAAAAGTATCCATACTTCTGAAGGTACTTTACCAGATGTATCTGATTCTAGTGCACTGACCATGTACCTCACAATCACAAACATTGAAAACCTTGATATTTGCTGCAAGAGAAAATGAAAACATTTTATTGGTGTATTTTATTCCTGCACAATCTGAGGGCACAGCTTTAGGTCTATTATTATCTAACATTTATATAAGAAATATTGTGAAATGTGTAATGGGTGCTACTATCCAAATGTATCAATAGCCTTTTACATTTAAATGACAGATTATGCAGATCTTCAAACCAAGTTTCAGCTTATCTATGACAATGTATATCTGTGGTGCAGGCCTAACATATTTGATTAAAGTGTCATTAAATGGGTTCAAGGCCACTTTTAGGACAAAATATGTTCACAGATTCATAATAAGTATGCCAAAGTCTGTATCATTTTTTACCTTATTTATATCTAAGTTATAGTCATTTAACCCATTAATAATAATAATAATAATAGATTTTATTTCCATCATTCAGGCTGCTTATTACCCTAAAGCATTCCTACATATATAGCTGCATATTACCTTAAGTTATTCCCATGCTTTTGGCCATGTATTGCCTTAAAGCACTCCATAGGTTATGCTGTGTAGTGTGTAAAAGCAAATTTCAAAGGTCTTATACCAAAATCTTTGCCAATTTTTTTATACAAGAGCTTTTCAGACTAGAAAATATGTAATAATTATGGAATTTGAATATATTACACAGCCTTATATAGAAAGTAGATTACTTCTGCTGAAGAAAAAGGGTTTTTACATGTGCAGACATGTTCATTATTATGTAAAAACACAATATTCATGTAATCATTCATACATTTAAACTGATCTAGAATTGGAAAGAATTGTTTTGGAATATTCATAGTTATGAAATGAATATTTTTACAAAATCAAGTCAAACTTCTGGTTAGAATCAGGCCCTCGTTTGCCAGTAAACATCCAGTCTCTAGCTTTGACTTTTTATTTAAATTTGCAAGACAAATTAGTAAGTAATATATCTCATTTAGTCATTTCATTAATCAGCTTATTGAGTGTGAAATAAGGTAAAATAACATGGAGAATATAGGTATCTGAATCATAGGTGTAGGAATCAAAATGTTTGCCCCAGCCGGTGGGATCGTGGGTGTGACGCGCACTGACCAATGGGAAGCACACATTGGAAATAATAGACCATGGCTTAACAATTACTATTGGATTTATTTCCGAGGTTTTGTGTCTGAGGATGGTTAAAGTGCCATAATGGCCAAAGCCTGATAGGGACACCAAACCAAGGGAATTAATCCCTTTAGTAGCCCATCTTTGGATTCAATTCTACTGTTTAAACACATATTAATAAACATTACACCCTTTAAAAATCGTTTTAGATGTACTTACAGCATGATGAACTGCTGTAATTTACCTCCTCCACTCGACCACATGGGTTACTATTGTACTTCTTACACGGAACTTGCCTCCTTTATAACGTCCATGTTTTCCACAATTCAAACCATCTCCTTCTAATATTTAGTTAAATAGCTCTCTCTAAAACCAATATCACACATGTACACCTAATTATAACTTCACCATGTCAGTTATTTCGATGCATAATCCCTTTACATCAACAAAGAAACCTTCCACTTTTTTTTATGCAACTAACAGAGCCCGGACACTGGTGCCCCAAAGTCATAGAGCCCAGACGGTAGGGCCTAGCTTACTAGTAGCTCCCACTGCTTGGACGCTATGATTCGTAGGCCCAAGTGTCCAGGGCTCTAATGTTGCGCGACCAAAACCTACATACTTCCGGATTTTAGTTACTTTATATCACGCCAGTCGGCGCCCCCAAAATGCCGTCTTCCGGCCGTGTTAGTGTATTCAGAAATTGAGCCTGCTAGATAGGCCTATAGAGGATATTAATTTATTTACTGTTTTTGTTCTTATAGTTGTCGTTTTTCTCACTTTTAATGACTGCCCACCACCCCGCCCTGCTTCCCCCACTCTCTCTTCCTTGTTAATGTTTGTGTATAAGACCTGCTCCCCTCCTGTGTGTAGCCTTGCAGCGGCAGGGGCAGTGTGTGGTACAGGGGTGTGTGAGTGAAGCTATGTCAGTGAGTGAAGGTGCAGTGTGTGTGAGAGGTCTGAAAGGGATGGGATATTGTATTGTATAGTGTTTATTTCCAGATTCGACTCAATAAGTACAGATAAGAATAATAGTAACAATAATTCTGGAAATGGGTCTCCCTTTCTATGGTAGCCTTAGCTCTTCCAAGGGGTCCCTTGTACATTAGTTAATTAATTACAGTAAGTTCCCATGTAGAGTATACATATCTAGTGACATTAGAATTAGGTAAATTATTGTAGGGACATTTCCCTATGGTTTTATATAATAGAGTTGTTGCATTACATTTGTTGTTCATTGTCTTATTTTCTAGAAACCCTCAGTAGGTGGTTGCATTCTAACACTTCACATACCTTGGGTTATTTGTATCCTTGGATGGGTCAGCGAAGTCTCAATTGAGGTTCGCTTTCCCATCCTTCGGCTCTTTATATATGTTGAATCACAATAGTAAAATCAATTGCAGTACAGTAACACAACCTAAGCAGTAGACGGTTTGCATTCTGTAGAACACTCTTGTCCACTGCCTATTTTGCCACTGGTCCACATACGGGTTGGAGGCATTCCAACGAACACTCACCGCTGCGTATGTAGGCCATGGGCAATTGGACCATCTTATTCGTCCTATCTTGCTACATCAACTATCTTCAAGTTGTTCTTAGGGGTTAAATGATGCGTTGGCGAGGGAAAGAGGAGAGGTGATAGTCGTCGTTATATGTTTCAAATGGGGATAGCCTCTATTGTTGATGCAATTGAGGTCATGGCGGCGGTTCTTGGGCCCCGTCTCTCTGGGTTCCAGAATAGGAATAATATTCTGCTTCTAAGAATGCTTTAAATTCGTCTATCGAGCAGTTTCTCCCTTTTGCTGGTAATTTATTATAGAGGGTCGGGGCTTGTACTGTGAAGGATCTCCGTATTCTCTCAATTTTTGTCTTAGGGGTTTTCAATGTTTTGCCTTTTGCCAAGTTTCTTAGATTAAGACCTCTCTGATCTATATACTCATCGCTACAGCTCATTCTGAATGCTAGGCCCAGGAGGTGGGATTCTCTCCTTTCATCTAGGAATGGGATGTTGTTTGTTTTGTGTTGTTCTCTAACACTATCTCTTTTTCCTAAACCATATGCTATTCTAAGGAATGAGTTCTGAATAGTCTGGAGCTTTTCTGTTAATTTTTTCTGAGCTGGAGCATAGAATACATCACAGAAGTCTATCACTGGGCGCACCATCGTTGTATAGACCAGTATGGTATTTTTTGTGTTCAGTGATTTCCTAATTTTGGCTGTGGCTCGTAATCTTTTAGTAATTTGGTTTATTTTCCCTTGGACATGCTTATTGAAGGTGAGTGTTTGGTCTATAAGTAGGCCAAGATAACAGTACTCGTCAGCATAGTCCAGACTTGCAGAATTCAGATTCAACTCAATACGGTTTGTGGTGGGTTTTTTGTTGTTTGTTTTCAGAACAATGTCCATCACTTGGCTCTTTTTGGTGTTTATTGAGATCTTATTTGCCTTGCACCACATTCCAATCATATTTAGGTCATTCTGCAATTCTTCCTTGAGGTTGTTATCGAGGGGGTGGGAGTGATATAATACGGTATCGTCGGCAAATAGTTGGATTTGCGATTTGCCTATGACTCGATGGAGATCGTTCACATACAGTAAAAAGAGGAGTGGTCCAAGTACTCTTCCCTGGGGAACACCGCACTTGACCTCTTGCATCTCTGAATATTTCCCATTCATTCTAACCTGTTGATAGCGGTCCGAAAGGTAATGCTCTATCCATTTTATTATTGGAAATGATAGCCAAAATGATTTTAGTTTTTCGAGTAATATCTCATGATTAACGGTATCGAAGGCTTTCTTGAAATCAAGATATACAATCTATCCCGTAGATAAACTCAAACAATCTTTGGTGTGCATGTTCCAGGGAGTGGGCAGCTCTAAAACTATACTGGAAATCATACAAAAGATTGTTTTCTTCCAGATGGGGGTAAATGACTCCATGTACTACCCTTTCTAAGATTTTTGCTGGTAGTTTTACCAGGCTGATAGGGCGGTAGTTTGATAGATACTGGCCCTGATTTGCGTATGGGGGCTACTATTGCCTCTTTAAAGTCCTGTGGAACTTTGGACGTTCTCAGGGAGACGTTACATAAGTGGGTGAATTGATACGATAAGGTTATGAATATCGGTTTCAGAACTCTTGTTGGTAATAGGGGGATACCAGAGGATTTCGAAGTTTTTGTTTTTTCGAATAATTTTGTAAACGGTGTTTTGTGTTACCTCCGGGAACCTGAGTAATGGAACGTCTCTATCGTTCTCGACTTCATTTCTTTTACAATTTTGATTTGGTTTTGGTTTTTCGAACATGGTTTCTGTTAGAGACTTGGTTTCAGCAATTGTCAGGGGTTGTATCTGGGCAGCCAGTTTTGGCCCTATCTTGGAGAAGATTTTATTAAATTCTCTAGGGATATCTTTATTTTCTAGAAATTCTCCCTCGCTGCCCTTGAGCTTTATGATACCATCTGATTTGGTTTTATCAGGGGCGACTAAGGTTTGAGTATTTCCCAGAATTTCCCGGGGTTTTTCGAATGTTCTGCTAGCTGTTCAGATATGTACTCATTCTTAGCTCTCTGGAGCTTAGAATTTATTTTGTTCCTGACTACCTTTGCCTCTGTCCAGTCTGTTTCTTTCTTTGTTTTCCGTGCCTTCTTAAAGGCATGATCTCTTTCCATCGCCAAGCGTCTAAGTTCGCCAGCTTACCATGGCTGCTTCACCCTTGCATCAGCAATGTGTCGCACAGGGCACATTTGATTCATGGAGTTCTCTATTTTACTTGACATTTCTGCCCAACATTGATTTACATTATCACATTGGTAAAATGTCGCCCAGTTTTCCTCTGCAATTTCATTGCAGAGTCTACTGGTATCTAGATTGACCGAGGATCTAGTGGTTACAGGGGCTCGTTTGTATACATGTGTTTCTTGCCTTCTTTTTGATTACAAATATTGGCAGATGATCACTAGTGTTGTTATTTATTGTCCCTGATTTATTGATATATTTGGCATTCGTATATATCTTATCAATAATTTTTGCCGATTTCTTTGTAATTCTAGTGGGCAGTTTTATTTGAGGAGACAGGCCGCTCTGTTTAAAAGTTGATGTTAATTTACAGCTTTCTTGGTCTGTTTCGTGATTAAAATCGCCCATTACATAGATTTCTGATCTCCTGGGTATCTGATTGATTACTTTATTCAGTTGTTCTATTGCTAGGGGCAGGCTACCATTTGGGGGGCAGTACGTATTCAAGATAGTAATATGCTTCGACTTTTTCCTAGCACATTTGACAATTTGTAATTTGAGGTCCTTATTCTGTATATTGAGGTGGGCCTGGGATTGATCGTCTACTTCGTAGTCATCTTTAACATATAGTAGCAGCCCCCCTCCTTTTCTCTTTACTTGCCTGTCTTCCCTACATTGCTGATACAAGGGTATATTTATCTGGCTGTCTGTAATAGTTTCATTCAGCCACGATTCTTGGACCGCCAGGACATCTGCCCTGGTCACCTCCAAAATATCTCTTATATGATATATCTTAGGGAGTATACTCCTGACATTCCAGGACAGGTATGTACAACCTTTTATCCTCCCCACTTCTTCTATTTTCAGATCTTCAATTTCATTTTTCTGTAACTCTTGTTTTTTGGAGCTCTGTCTTATTTTGTCTAGTTTGTGCTCCTTTTCTGCCCTATCTTGAATGATAGTGTCAAGTTGGTTACATGCATAGTGAAATCTTTGTTTTAGGTCCACTAGTGTTTCGGCATTTGCTTTTATTGCCTTTTCCAGCTTTTCATGGGCCCCTATGATTTCTTTTCTCATTTCTCTCATTACTTTTATTTTGATTTCTGCGATTATTGTTGGCAAGATGGTCTTCCATTCACTTTCATCGAGCTTTATTTTTCTATTAGTTATGTGATATTCTTCATCTAATAGATCCACTTGTTTGGGGGGCTTGGGGGGTAGTGTAGTAGGGTAGTTAGGCTTGTCCTTGTCTCCCTTTCCCTTTTTTGACTGCCCCGTGACTGGGGCGGGTTCGTATTCAGCTCCCACTGTTGTCGCCGATGCGTAGCGTCCCCTACTAGTTCTGGTTCTGCCCCCACGTCCCCCGCTTTTATTCCTATGATTTAGAGTAGGTGAGGGTTGTGGTGGCTCTTTCCTGTCATCTGAGTTTCCTATCGGCTACCTGCGTATGTGCGCTCATCGTGATGTCACAACTCTGATATGGAACACTCTTTATATTTAAAATTGCTACTTTCCTGTACCATATTATACATAAGTCGTCCCCTAAAAAGGCATCAGGAGGAACACAACTTGCCTTACAGACAATGTAATGTGTGGCCATTTACATGGGAATACACAGAAAACAAGGCCATACATACGGGTCATCAAATATAGAGACAAGATGCTGATTATTTGGGCAACGTAAAGGGGTGTTGAGAGGGGCTAAAATCCGCCCTCTAGAGGGCGTGTCGGTTGCTCAGAGTCTAGGGACTTAAAAAAGAAATAAATAAAAGATCTGAATTTGCAATATTGTTTAACCCCGAGTCAATGAATGGTGGTTGCAGAAGCCATAATTGTTTAGGTTTGAGCTAGCAAGGAAGACTGGAGGAGGTGTGTATACTTTTGGCAAGGCACACATAGCCACTCTGTGCACTTGGCATTGCACTATGTACAGTTTCTTTAGTGCACTCCTCCTTCCATTTGAATGTGCCCAAAGGTCAACAAACTGAGGCTTGCACAATGTCTACTGTTGTCATGTTGTAGAATTCTGGGTCATTGTCCGAAATATATCGGGGTCAGTAGTAGAATGTATAGATGTACATATATAGGATATTATCATAATTAACATAATCTGATACTAGTAATACTTTCTTTAGATGCAAACACAATCCCAAGCATTTTTTGTTGATGAACACACATTTCCTTGTAGAACTAACTTCATGAAAGTTAAAAAATATGTGTCTTTGATGTTTGAGTAAATGATCAAAATAAAAATCAAATGTACTTCATTTTTTCAACAATCAACATCTCTATGAATATTGATTCGATTGGTTTGTAAATTGTGTCAAATTGAAGCTCATTAACAGGCGTTTATTCCATTTTATAATTGCTAGTGGCTAAAATCAACAGTTTTGCTTCTGTTGTCATACAATTTTCAAAAACCTTGTTTTGTCCCCAATCGGAAAGGATATCTATGTGAAATAGGAAAAATACCAAATATCCAAGACTTTTCCTTTCGGAATATCCTTTTCCTTTTTGGAATATCCTTATCCGTTTTTGGAATATCCTTTTCCTTTTTGGAATATCCTTTTCCTTTTTGGAATATCCTTTTCTTTTTGGAATATCCTTTTCTTTTTGGAATATCCTTTCCTTTTTGGAATATCCACTGTATTAGGCTATTCTCAATTCTTTTCACCCAAATGTACCATGATGTATTCCTATGCCAACATGTATTATATGTCCACTGAAACAATATAGGGTTGAGAGGGAGAGGGAGGGAGAGCAGGAGAGGGAGAGGGAGGGTGAGCAGAAGGGTGAGAGAGAGAGGGAGAGAGAGGGGGAGAGGGAGAAAGAGAAAGGAAGAGAAGAAAGCAAGGCAGGGAAGGAGACATGTGTGTGAACATAGTCTAGTTGCTATGGTGACCACTGGTCAGTGATCACTCATGCATGCAGCTGAGAGCCAGACACAGCGGTCATGTATTACATAATAGGGGATGTCCCCTTTGGTACAGAGACAAAAGGGGTGAAATAGGACTCACCATAGGATGTCTCCTTTGGTACAGAGATAAAAGTAGTGTACCAGAGGTGACATAGGACTCACCATAGGAGAAATAGGAAAAAGGTGCACAGATATACTTTTGTGTGGTGGATATCTCAGGGAAATAGTCAAATCTGCTCGGAAATAGGAAGTGAAGAGTTGGAAAAGAATTTGTAGTATGTGAAATAGCTTGTACAAAACAGGAAAAGACTGTACCAATTTCGTCATTGGGACATATGTCTACTTTGGGACCCAACAAACCTCACATTTTGTGAAAAAATGCATTTTTTTTTTTTTTTGAAAATTCATATAAAATGTAATATTTATTGCACAGTAAAAAGGTTGACTCCAAAATGAAAGCTAATGATCTTCCCTACAAATGAGTTTATACAAGCATAAGCCTGTGATTAATTTCTGGGTAGTTATGAGAAGAACTGTCCGAGATTTGACATAAAACGCCCCCTGGTGGTAGGAAAGAGCAATATTTTAGGGTGGTAACCGGCATTTTTGGACTCAGCAGCCTCAATTTAGTATAAAACCACCGTATACCAAACATTAACAAAAAATGCCTCTAGAAATGTGTTAAGACAGTTTGGCACCAGTCTAGAATATTCTCCACCCTGATTTGATTATAGTCATGCATGTAAAAGGTATGTGGTCATATGTGGTCATCTTTCCATCTTTTTCCATGCACATGCCCCAATAACTCAAATGAATTGTAGATGGACCAGAAAACAACATATAATAACAATGAGAACATCTTTACTTTCTGATCAATCGCAACTAAGAGTGCAGTTTCAAATCCAAGGTTGCTTAGTCTACCTCAGAAATCAGGTAATGGACCACGTTGCCCTCTATAAAATGAGATAAATAAATAGATAATATTCCCTCATAAAATTAACATTACTCACTGTGACCAAGTAGAGGAAGTATCCTGACAGTATCTGACGATGGTGATGTTTGAACACTAACCAGAACAAACTCTCCTTCTTCGCTTTTTGCTTCTCCTCCAATGTTTTCCATTTTCTGTCAAATTTCCAAGTGTATTACATCAAACACATGGTAGAAAGCATGAGGTAAATTGGTATATTGATATATCCCCATATAATGTATTATTGAATTACTGAATAATTATGTGAGCAATAACAAAATTACTTTTTGAATTCATTAATTTATATCTAATGGCCTACATTGTCAGGATATCAAATGATTATGTATTACTGAAGTAATATTGGGACATTTCCAGAAATTTGCCGTGTACTGATGCTGTTGTACAGAAAGAGGCAGATGACCTGCCCTTGTTTTTTTATATTTGCGGGCTGATTGATTTTTTGAATGTTGTGTAATTTTCTGGATTTATTGTTGTTCAGAAATAAAATAAAAAGAGATGAGAGGCAATTGCAAGTATTAAATCTTATTGTAGTTTGTAAACCATTTATAGTTTGTACTTCTTGTACCACCAGATGAGTATATACCACTTGTATTTAAATTAAGGTAACATGAAGCACATTTACATTACAACAGCCAATTGCCCGGCCGGTAACTGGCATTCATGGCTGACGTATGTCAAATGCTGGACGATGGATATGTAAAATTGTGCCTCAATATCACTTGCCCACTACCACAGTGATTATACGATTGCCGTACGTCTTAATATGTGCGCAGCCCAGTGAAAAGTTTTGTTGATGTTATACCACAGGCTATATGAACTGCAATCATCATTTGATTGTTTTTAACAAAACCTCAATAGTTTTGTCACATTCTATACCCTTATGGGCTTATAATTGATTAGGACTGAAGAGGTTTTCATGATTGGATAGGTTTGGGGCATGGGTCAAAGGACTCAACAACATCCACCCACTAGCCTCCCTCTACCATACCTCTATAATCTATGCATGTGTCAAATATGTGATGTTTTACAAGAAAATGAGTTACATCACATTACAAATGAGATGGCATCTCATTTGAAAAGATGAGACCAAGCTGGTTCCAACGATGGTCAACGATACAGACATCTAAGAAGTATTTCTACATTTCATATTTGATATATTTATGTTTGAAAAACTGTTTGCAGTATTTCTTGGTATAGGCAAATACCAATAAAGTGATTAAATATAATCCATAGGATTATCTTGGATATGCAAGAATACATTTAATAGATTGTCTTGAAAGTTTGTACATGATTTAATACAAGATTAGTACTTTGACGTCCAGCAAAATTGGTGGTAGTGTGAATTTACACTCAGGCAATATATTTTGATGTAATGCTCTTAAATAATTTTATTTTTTCTGCTTGAAAAGTATTGCAAATTATGAAATATAACATTCAACATTTCAAAAAAACTATCATGACTTCTGATCTAGGCGAAATATGACTACTGCTTTTTCTCTGAAAAAGCCAACAGGCTAGTTCCTCAGCACTAATTACTTCATACCCGATACATCAAAGAAAACAATAGTGAGAGAAACACCATTGATTGCCCACTTTTCAACATCACTGTATAGAAATTGGCAATGATATCCATTGTAAAAGCATCTACAGATATCTTCATCTCAATTTCGTCAGGAATCAATGCATTATTAATTAACACAAACAATGGTAGAGTCAGGTTTAGGCATCAGAAATATATGGAACTTTGAACATAGCCACATTCCTGGTTTTGTTTCTGGACTGTATACTTACGGTATAAAAGCTGAATAGTTGTACTCAGCTTTCAAGAAGCCAAGAGGTTCAGGAACATCATCTTGTGTGAGTGGGCGTTTGTAGGCAGTTTTAAAAATGCCCAGTGTCCACCTTGAACAAGAGAAGATCCTCAAATTTTAAATCCGTAGTAACTACTGACCCTTTAGGTGATCAATTGTGCACATATTAAATAATCAACATTGAAATTTGGGAACACTTATCTAAACAAACGTGTATGGGAGACAATATCATGAAGAACATTAATCATATTGTGCTGCTTTCCAATGCCCTTAGATGTAACAATGAAAGAGAGATGAATAAAAGTGTATGTGCTTAAATAAATATTTGGCTGATGGAATGCAACATTCAGTGTTAAAATGGAACATTCATATCAAAATGTCATCATTGTATTCCAGTACTTCAGTCATAATCTATTATATCAATTCTGTAAGAGAACAGTGTCATTCTATGCATCTCCTCTGAAACTATTGCCGCACATTTTGCAGTAGGGACCCAACGGGCACTGAGTGCAATTAAGTGTGATGGCACTGCCATCATTTTGTGATTGACCACAAACTCATGAACTGTGATACTTATGGCTTTGAATCACAGTGAAATGGACATGCCATTAGCTACCATTATCTGAAGTCCATTGCGTCTATTTCCTTCATGTTGTTGGTGGTCTCACACTTGTGCTGGATCAAGTTCTCATTCATATTCATTTATGTTTGTATTAAACATGTGTTACTCAACCAATTTTATCTATGAATACATTTTTTCTTCAAAAGTCAATAATATGGGTGTGATCCCAATTGCGCATATAATGCGCATTCAAAATCGCAGATCTAAATACTCATCACAATGAAGCCACAATTGGGCGCAATACCTGCCACTTCCCACTGACCTGGCATTCACACCCACTGACACTCAACTCATGCTCCAATCTCTGACACACATACTCACTCTCTGACACCAAGTCAAAGAAACCCCATGGAAAAATTAGATTATTGCGTCGTACTCGGCATCAGTCCTGACACACAGCTATACTTTCCCTGAGATCTAACTATAGAGTTTCCTTCATATCTTCCTTATTTCAACATAAATGTTGATAAAATCAAATATATGGGAGTAGAAAAGCTTAAGCTTTCAGAATTTAAGCACATTGGCAGTGTATTTCGAGTAGAAATAGCATTTTTTATTATTTCGAGGGAGCGTAATTTCCCCCACGATGTGTCAGGTCGTAAGAAAATGTACAATCGTTGGCTCTACACATTTAGTAAATCGTGCTAATTTACTCTGAAAAAGGAAAAAATTAATACTAGCTATATCTGAGTATATTTGGTGCTGCATTGATTGAATGAATCTGCTTGGTTATGTAAAACTGTATTTTGAACCTAATTTCTTTCTCAAATCTGAGAGAAATTGTGCAGGCGAATTGTACATTTTCTTTCAACCTGACTCATGTAGGCCTACTTTGGCGATCTTTTTGTTTACTTAGGCCTACTGAAATGTTTGGCTCATATATGGTTTATTTTAACAACTGACCTTGATATAAACACATATTTAGGGGAAGAAAAGCATGCACTTTCTGAATTTCATGTTTTTGGCAATTTATTTTGAGTAGAAATAACGATTTTTATCAATTTGCCGGAGCGTAAAATCACCCCAATGTGTATGCATGTGCGTCGGAAATTCAGGTGGGAAAAGCTGGAATCGGATTTTCCTTATAAGGGGGCGACGCGGACGCCCAAAGAACAGGCGGCAAAAACTGGAACCTATATAAGGTAAAAAAAATCTGTTTCAGGCTAGAAAATGTATAATAATTATGGAATTTGAATATAATACAACGGCTAGTTTAGAAAATACAATATATTACTTCTGCTGATGAAAAATAGTTTCTACACATGCACAGATGTTCATCATTATGAAAAAACAAATACGGTCTTTCCCTCAACTAATCACTAATATTACATAGCATTATGTTTTGGAGGGAGGAAGATGCATATATTTATATTTCAATAAATATAAAGGTTATTAGCGCATGAGCTTTATGAATACTTTTATTCCCTCAAATAAGATTCATTGAATTGATATGGGAATATTTTATGTCGCGTTACAACATGTAAAATAACTCCCATATTTGAAATGAAATATATTTGTATGCAATTTCCCCTTTTCTAATAACTGTTAAGGCCTGCCTGTATTTGGAAAAAGTATAAATATGAATAAATACAGATTCGGTTGAATTGCAGTGAGCATATATGTGTAGAGATTTATTTCCGATCACAACAGTTACTAAAAAGGCCAATGAAAGGCTTTTGCTCGTCCTGGTACTGAGATAAATTACTAAAGATAATGTTAGTAATATTAAGATGTATTTTCAATCTAGATATACATGCCATGGATACATATATATCCAGCTTCCCTAAATAAAAACTAAATGCAATTTAAAAGTATCTGTATTTCTTTGTTTTTAAGCTAATAAATGTCGTAACAATCACACACATATTCCAAAATAGTATTTTCTACACCTAACTTAGTTCAAATGAAATTATCATGATTACATTATTATTATGCGTGTGATCTCTATTGTGCATAAAATGCGCATTCGCATATCAATTTCAGGTGGTGCAACTGGTAACTGGGGTGCATTTACACTTTTGTTTACCATGAAAGTGCAGCTAACACACTTGTGTGGCATTTATACCACTATAGATCTTCCACATCATGTACATAGGTATTTTATAAGTGACATACCTCAATAACATATTTATTTAATTGAGTTGTTTGGTGAGGAAAAAGGTTTTGATCAAAATACCCCCCATCATTGCACACTTCATTATCCGAAGTAGGCTGGGCCACTCTGTTTTCAAGTAGAACTGATATAATCCTTCCCAGTAATGCGGATGCCTAACAGGATGGAAATAATGATGAAATAATTCATGTATTGCCATGAAGAATTAATTATGAGTAATTCCGAATGATATTATTTGCCAAATAAAAAGAAGTAAATAAGTTGAAAATTGTGCATAATTCATGCTCTAATATCCCACTTAAAATGCCATAAGAATTTGCTGATTTTTGCACTTATACTGTGTTATACCCTTAGTGTGACCATCTCGCAATCATAGCGCAATAATTATTGCGCAAAAAGCGTCCACGCTCATCACAGAACTCTGACGAGATGATTGCGCATTAAAAATCATGTAGAAACGCGCCCATTTGCCCGTTGGTCATGGTTTGACACAGAGGGAACCTGTTCCACTGTATACCAGGTACCTGCTGTCCCCACAATCCCCTGCACTTCCCTCTTCTCCATCCACTACCTACCATGAAATTGTATATTTAATTACAAAAAGTTTCTTCATGATTTCATCGCTGGAGAAAGCTTTCCTGCCCCAGCTCAGTATAAGCTGACCATACTGATACTGTACAACCTGGGCTTCGTCAGTCCAAAGTCGCAACCCACACAATCAAGGAATATGACCCCACCCAACACCTAAACCTTTGGGACATCACTGAATCATCTACCAAACTTTCAGTGGTGCGGAAATGGTCTAAGAATTTGCTAACCTTCAACAAACTTAGAATCTTACAAATACCAGTCTCACACAACACACAGTTGTACCCCATCACGGCGTACAACACTGCCATAATAGAAGCACCAACCAGCTTTCAAAACCTACCGATGCTCATCTACCTCAACACACACAATTCAATTCAATTCAATTCAAATATTCTTTTATTGTCGAATTTCTCAAAACAATGGTGGTTGTTCAAATCTGGCGTGCCAGCTCTTCCAGTGAGTGCCTCATTACATTATTTTCCTTGGTGACAATAATTGAAAAAACAGCAGAATTACAACAATAAGCAAGCTATCAGTGAAAGAGATAGCAGAATGGAAGATTGGTTATGCGCTAAGGGGCACAACAACAGTGCTGAGGGGTCACTGCCCTTATGGGGCCATCCACAAATGACGTCATGCCCTAGGGGGGGAGGGGGGGTTGAGTTTCTATGACAAGGCATGACAATGGGGGGAGGGGGGGTCAACTCATGTATGACATCATGTTTTTATATTTTTTCAATCAAAAGACTACCGTGTTGGGGAAACTTGTGCTCTAAGAAAAATTCATTTGTAATATATCTTAGAATAGAAGATTACTGGATGCATGCTTCTATGGCCTCGATATCTAGAAATATATCCAGATCATTTCGTTTTTCTTGAATATCAAACTTCAACAATGGCACCATGTGAAAACAACCCTAATGGATATTGTGTTTTTGGTTTTTTTCTATGGCCTCGATATCTAGAAATATATCCAGATCATTTCGTTTTTCTTGAATATCAAACTTCAACAATGGCACCATGTGAAAACAACCCTAATGGATATTGTGTTTTTTTTTTTTTCTATAATAATTGAAATAATGTATTGGCCTTAAACTTAACTTTAGAAATAAATGAATAAAAACATGTGTAATGTAACTTGAGTGGTAGCCTTAGACTGCATTTATTAAAGTGGCAAAGGTCACTGGGAATAAAAATTGGGATTTGTATAAAATATAACAAGAATTTAGTTCAAGCTATATCAGGTGTTCTCAAACTCATTTCAAATTGTTTCTACTTATCCTGGGTTGCTTTTTATCATGATTAGTCAATGCGAGATGACTACAGTGAAGGCATGACATGGTTTCCTTTTGAAATAGCAGTAACTAGGTAATAATGACGCACTGACACAGGACATCACAAAAATGTATGCAAACCTCCGCAGCAGGAAACTTGCATGTATCAGTTTGTTTTATATGTTTAAACCTATATCCACTTCTTTAAAATAATTTCAATATGCTGATTTTTGGTAAGAAATGCACTCCATAGACTTTGGGCAGATTGAATACACATTATATATACATCCAGTGAGAGAGAGTAGTTACGGTATATAGCTTTGTTTATATGATGATGTTCCCTCTGATAATGCATCAATGACGGCTGTTATGGAGTGTGTACTTGCGTAATGGCCACACTGTACCCGGGTCATTTTGGTCTGGCCGACCAATATAATTTTCAACAGGAAGATTTGGAAAATACCAAAGAAATAAGTGTTTATATGATCAAATCCGGAAAGCCATGGGTAAAGGAGGTTCTATTGTACTGAATTTCTGTAATTTTGACCAAACTCTCATAAATGAGTTTTGCGATCGGCAAGTGCCACTTTCAATAAATAAAGTCTATAATATATATCATGAAGGGAAGTGGTCATGGAACTGACCCGTGTGAGACTACACTGACTTTATCTTGTTTAATGCCTTGGATGCGCTATATTCCATTATTACATACATATGTGATTACAGAGGGCCTGATTCAGGGGTGCCATTAGAAATCTCGTATCGCATACGTATGTGATTCGAAATATGGCGAGACCTATGAGAATAAACTAACTAAATAACTTCAAAATCCAGAGAATATACGATTATTAAAAGAATTATTCAGTCATATATGGTCAAAATTAAATGAATCGGTGGAAAGAAACACCTAGAATAGTGATAAATCTGCGTAGTAATATCAAGTATTTCCAGGTAAATTAACTTCCGCCGTGCTCGAACATCGCCGTCATGGCCAAAGATCGATGGAAATGAAGGTAAAATGCTATTAAAATTGTGTTAATCTTGTTGATCTAGTATGAAATAAATACCGAATAGCCCTCTGTCGATGTCAAATCGATCTCGACGTCCAGTCAAAGCGCACTCCACCCCTTTGGGGTGTCGTCTGCTTTGACCCTCCGTCTCGATCGATTTGACATCGACATTGGGCTATTCGGTATAATTACTACATCCTAAAATATAGCCTCCATAACTTTACACAATATGTAAGTCAGATTTAATGGATTTTTAAAATTATACTACTGCCAAACCCTTGGGGCGCCCTGTAACAGCCTAAGAATCAATGGATCGATGAACCATCTGGCCAAATTTTGTCCAGCCCCAGTGATTAATAGGCCACTCACATATTCAGTGAGTGTGTGATTAACCCCTATCTCTGTGCACATGTGCTCATTAGACCCACATACATCGGTGGGTAGAAAACTAATCTTAACATAGTGGTCGATAATGTACTAAATGAATTTGTGAAGTAGCCTATTCAAGTTCAGGGGCTTAGTTTTTTAATATGGATATTTCAATGTTGTGGATCATAGTTCTAATAATGGGGTCTGCATATTTTATTGAAATGCTATACCTAATTGATTATAAGCTTTTTTAAAAGGGGGAGTTGTGTTTGTATGGAGGGGGGGGGGGGTGCTGCAAATATGACGTCATTTTTTATCATTTTTAAGGGGGGGTCTGGAACAGTGTGACAAAACATGACATGGGGGGGAGGGGGGGTAAAAAATGGCCCAAAAAAGCATGACGTCATTTGTGGATGGCCCCTATGTGACAGAACCTAATACCTTGATATCTTACATTATTAATTAGTTTTTAATTTGGTGGCTTACAGCCAATTCATTGGTTAACATATTAAGCATATTGCTTAAATAAATTTATTAATTAATTAATGACAGTATGTTGAGAGACTGATCGTTAACAGAATCTATACTTTTCAATGCGTCAGGATTTATATAATGAATTTGAGAAGTTAAATAGTGCTGCCATAGAAATTCATCTAGACAGTTAATGTTTTGTGATCATACAGTTACAACAGAACAACCCCTCTAGGCTAAATGCAGATCAGCTGTGAAACACTAAAATAAGTTGTTCCAGCGCATAGCAGCATAGAACCTAGAGTGACAAGTGACCAAGTGAAAAAGAGAGTAATCCTATTACAATATTCAGTATGTGGGTTTGAGTGTGTGAGCAGCTAGAGTTACATAACTAATTTGGTAACTGGACATCAGGTGCCAAGAGTTTTTCAGTATACTTTTTAAAAGCATACTTATCCTCTATCTTATGGGCAACCGGCATTAAATTATTCCACCTCGTTTGACATTTATATATTACTGAGTTAGAAACTTTATTTGTTTTTGAGGAGATAACAATGAGATTTCTTCTACCAGCAGCGTGGCTTCTTGTGGGAAGACTCCTCACGTCCAAATTATTTTGATTTTGCGCAAGATAGTGGGCCATATCTAGGATGTGCTTATCTCGGCCAGATATTCAAAATTTTGTGCTCCTGGTCAACATTATCATATTTCGATTTATTAAATATTATTCTTAAAGCCAAATTTTGTTGAGATTGAAGTTTCTTTAGAAGGGTTAATGGAGCTGAGTCATATATAAAATCACAATAATCTAGATTAGGGAGTATGGCCATCTTGTATAAATCATGCTTTGCTTTCGACGTCAAGGAGTCTCTTGCCCTGAATAAGAGTCTTATTTTTGAGGCAACAAGATTTAGAACTGAATTAACATGAGGTTTAAAAGTTAGCCGGTCATCTAAGATGAAACCGAGATATTTATATTCATGAACTGAGTCAAGTGGGGAGTGGCCCAGGGTCAGGCTTTTCGGCATAGAGTTGGGTGATTGACAGGAATTTGCACTTAAACGTGAAGTATTATTAAGTGAGAAAGACATTGATTTGCACTTGGCAACATTGAGTGAGATTTTGTTATCAGCACACCACAAGAAAATATTGTCTAAAGCCTATCGAAAATATGGATATCACTACACATTTCAAGTGGTCCATACAAAACCTGGGATTGCAAGAAGAAATGTACTCACTCCACTCCATAAGGCGTATGGTCACAACAACACCTTGGAAATGGGACTCCAGGGGGCCAAAATACAAAGAGTTGACTCCTGGTCCGGTAATGCATATAGATGCTATATAACATTAAAGGTCAAGTGTAAAGAAAATTAAAAAAATCGAGATGAAAGCTGTTTTACGTGGGTAGTGGTGGTAGTAATGACCCCTGATGTTAAAAAATCGGAAAACAATTCATTAACTTCTGTTTTCGCAGCTTTATGATGAACGGGAAAATGGGGCTAGCATTGTTTTGATTTTGCATGTGTATTCGCACATCAGAGCTATGACGTCATCCATGCCCTAGGCGCGACCAGTCTAATGCTACCTTCAGCAGTATTAGGGGGTGTATTTCCGCTACATAAAAAATGATAGCTAATGATGGAATCGTTTGAAGGAAAACCATTAGGTAATTTAAAATTTTGATATGCATACACCAGTCTGACCACATCAATTTGAACCACTTGCTCTGTCTAATACAAGAAACACAGAAATCCAAAGTTCCATCTCCTCAGATTCAGAGACAACCTTTTGAAATACAATATTGCATTTGCAAGACTGACATAATTGAAGGAATATATATATTTGATGATGCATATTTGAGACAGGATTTATACACATCTGATATAAGGGTTATGCCCAGAGAAACTCGCCCCGGCAGATGGTACATTATTTGAAATTCCATTACCAAAAAAGGAAAAAAAATAAAAAAAGTCCTCACTATCTGGGACCAACCTTATGGAACAACTTATTTGCTCACCATCGTAAGCTACAATGGACTGATCTGAAATGGTGTTTAAAAAATAACATCGAATTGCCAAATTGATGACTGTATTAGTTTGATTTGTGATTATCAAGATGTCAGATCGCTGGTTGGTTAACACGGAGCCACCGGGGCAGGATCCAAATATCTTTTATTTATGCCAAATGCTTATAAATATATAAATATTCCCTCAGCCCCCTGCCCCAATAATTTTGTCCTTCCTCCATTATTTCTCCCATGAATATCACCCCAGGACATATAGGTTATGAAATAGTTCGATTATAGTTGATGACATAGCACCTGGTACTTTCTGATCGTTATTACCTTATACAACTTAAATAATACTCAGACGTTCTTTAAAATGACGAAGGTCAAATGCATGCAGACCGAAACGTAGATCAACAGAATGAATTAAACCTCCTTCAAATACAAATGTCTGTGTCCCATTGTGTTTTGAATCATCTCAATTATTTTAAATTCTTTAAAATAAAATTTGAAAGTGCACCCCCTTCTTTTGAAAATCCTGGATCCGCCCCTGGAGAGTCCCTCTAAACTGAGGGAAATCCTCTCAATCCAAACATATTCAACCACCAACCAACTTCACTGGAGTATGATTTATACTTAATTAATTAAAACTGGTAGAACTTTCCACTTCTACATTTTATATTTCATATGCATATGATTACCCCAACCTACATCCCAAATCTTGGCTCCGAATTCCGAAAATCAACGAAGATGTTAATTGTTTACTACACTCACCCTCAATGAAAAGATATAAAACCAAGCATCAATTAGATAAGAGATTTTCTATATGTATACCCGTCCGATCATGTTTTTTTAGCTGTGATCAGTCACATGGTATCAGCCATAAATCAGAAACCAGATGAAAGCAATGAAATGAATGAAAAGATTGTTTTAATAGGGATATTTTGCTTTCGCCACTGTGGCTAAATCCAAATTGGAATTTCTTGCGCCAAACTGATTTTCCTTTCGCCATTGGCGATGTGGCGAATGGCTAGCGCGAGCCCAGAAATTTAAGCAGGATCACTCTACTTTAACCCTGACATAGGTGAAATAAAGTTTCAACCATAGGTTTTGTGAAATAAGGTAGCCTATGCGGTGCATTCACACATAATATATTATCTCCCATCTACCAATACCACCAGTCGCACAACCCTCCGTAATACTGTAAACGTTTTTTTGTTTTTTCGCGCAGATACATTTTTGCGCACTAAATACTTTAACACCTTTTCGCGCGTATTTAAATTTGCGCAGCAAGGAAGTCTCACACATTGTTAATGCAATAATTGTATCTTTCACACAGGATTTATTTTAACGCACCAAGATGGGTGCGCTATAATAGCAGAAATAAATACTGCGCGAACATGAATACGTTTACAGTAGCGTTTATAGTTGTATGCTAAAGCCTGCCAGTCGCGCAGGGACATGGATGACGTCACAGGTCGCTTGGCCCGTGTAAAGATGGCTACTCACCTTGCCACGCTGGGCTGTGTGAGGCTCAGAAAATGGGAGCGCTTAAACATCTCTCACTGGTTTGATTTGTTAGGTTGGGTGCTAAACCTTTGTATATTGTTTTAAAATATTCCTCCGAATGCATCAAACACAAAATAAAAACCTTTACACTTGACCTTTAACATCTGCTACAAAAGTGACATCGGCACTTGTCAACAATACTGCTAAACAAAGAACAGGTCCTCAGCCAAGTGCTTAGTGAATCTTATCAAATTCAGCCAAAGAACATAAACTTGGGTCTCACCCTTGCATTATTTTTAAAACGGTCCTCACCCGCATATACAAAATCATTAATGATTATCTATACCACATTCTCTTGCCATAGGCAAAATCAATTTCAACATTGACTATTATCTATCTATATTATATAATTAATTTTAACTCACTTCTTTTATTCAATCTTATCGTATAAAATTCAACAAATCAAAAAATAAAATGTTGAAGCCCAAGTTTGCCTAAGGTATCATATATATATATTTAATATCTCTCTCATCATATTACATGGGGGTCCTCTAATGGCAGACATGGAGAACTGACTGGAACTTGGGGAGGCACTAGGGTCACTGTCCATAACATATAGAACATGGTGTATATATACAGAACTACCCGGGATTCAAGGCGGGAGTGAATATGCACGGATGATGGTCAAGGGGCAGTATTCACAACGCCACAGTTTCCAAGGGTTGTTCTGTGTTTATTTCACCCCACACACTTTAAAAATGCTAAAAAAAGATCATTTACCACGATTTTGAGGAATAAATACGTTTTATAAATGCATTACCTTCATATTGTTCCACTTGATTTGCTTTGATCTGAGGGATACCCTCAAAGAAGGGTTCGCCTCAAGCTAATTTATTCATACACCAATGCTCTTACTGATGTGAAACAGCCCAACAATTGGATCTGAGAATTGGATGTTTTTCCGATTTTTATTTCATGCCGCATACTTAAATGACAAATTATCATGAAATAAAGCTATTTTGAGGAATAAATCATTGATTTAGCCTGATTCGCTTATTTTAGAATATCGAGTCATGGTCTTAGTCTTCAGTTCAAATTCTTTTAATTAATGGTTATATATGGTTGGTGACAATGTTTTATTCGTCAATGTCAAATTTTAGCAGAATTCTGCTTCAGTGTTGGAACTACTTTCAACATGACCAAGAAATCTGTTTTCATGCAATCAAAACACTAGAAACTAGGTCGACTGTGTATTGACTGCGGGCAATATCACATCAGTTACTAACCAGCTAAACAATATTCAGAGTCTATGTTATTTCTATGGGCTGAGCATATCAAGGGTGAAATAAAGACTCAACCCTTTGGACTCAATTTTATCTACCAATTACTATGCACTGTTTGATGACATCCACAAGCAAAAGGTTGTCTATAGGTAAGAAAATTCATCCTGAAATCTCAATCTCATCATGTTTAAAGAGAAGGAGAGTTACGGTGGGGCCTGGGGGTGTAAGGGATTTGGAGGGGGAAGGTGGGGAGAGAGAGAGCAGATGTGGATGAGACGGAGAGGGAACATGTTGGTGGGGAATAGAGAGAGTGAGGAAGGAAAAGAGAGAGGGGTGGCGGAGCAGAGGGAAAGCATAGGGGGAGGCAAAAAGGGGAGAGAGAGGGTGGGGTGAATCAGAGAGGGGGTTGGGATGAAGAAGAAGGGAGTGTGAGAGGGAGAGAGAGGCAGGAGAGAGGGAGAAGGGAGGGAGAAGAAGAGAGAGAAAAGGGGAGGGGGAGAGAGGAAAAGAAGCATGGAACAGGATGAGGAATAGGGGGACAGTTAAGAAGAGCAGATGGAAGGGAGATTGGTTGGGGAGGGAGGTAAAGAGGGGAGGGAGAGGGTGGGGAAGAGAAAAAGTTATCACTTTCTTCAAATAATTTTCATAGTAAGTCTACCTTTTCTTTACTGTCCTAAGGACGGGTATGTTATATATAAATTCATGGGACCTCTGTATCTATGAGGTCAACCCTTTGATCATTTAGTCAAATCAGGTTACAGGTAAAATCGTATTAGATATATGTATAACATGGATTAGATACATTGCATCCAGTTTTGTAATCCCCTGAACATAGATTTTGTCGAAATAAAAAGAATAGTTAACTTACCAATATATAGCCTTTGATAGAAACCCGGCCTCCTCATACTTGTTCACTTTTCTCCCTGCCTTCATGATTTCATGTATAGTAATAAGCCAGATATAATCTAGTACAGGTTATACACAGCTGAAAGTGGTGTTCGACATTGAGACCTTGTCCCACTTCATTTCCCAAAATAAAACACTTGTATATCATTGACCTACATATGTATAAACATGCATCAGAAGTCCATGGGCTAGGGGGGGTCTCAGTACCATAAATATACATCAAGCTGTTTCCTTCTTTACTTATTTTTTTTGTTCAAGTATTTAGTTTCATTACAGGCGACATCTCAATTTGCAATGATTTTCATAAGAGCCCTGTAATCTATTCAAATTCAATCTTATAGTAGGGCATCACAATATATCCCAGCTTATATACAAAGATTTTTTTTCATTTCCTAAGTGTGAAGATTTATAACGATTCTAGTCATTTTCTTATATCACACCAAATGAAATAATGGTTGTTGTGAGGAAAATGAGTTTGTAGTAATAGTGAGAATGTGTGTGAATACAATGTACAAAGCCCTAGAACAAAAAAGTAGACCGGATCTTGAAAAATTCTTTAAATGGAATGAGATACTCAATGATTGAAATGCGATACCAAACTATGAAGTGTTTAAGATAAGAGCTGGGCATCCTAAAAGAATTGGGTTGGAGCCGAGACTCCAGGCCTTACAGTTGAACGTTCTCCATAGAAATAGTTGTTGCGATGAATACCTTTGTAACATCACTGTAAAAGGTCATCCTTTGTGTGAATTCTGTGGGGCCAAGGACGATATTGTCCACTTCTTTTATCAATGTGAGAAGGTTCAGGAGTTCTGGACCAGAATAAGAGCGTGGTTTCATGAACTATTCAACGAAATAACTCACGAAATTGTAACGCCTACTGAGGTCTTATTGGGTACGGTGGAAGTGGGAAAAACGCATGATTTTATCAACTGGATACTCATTCATGCTAAGAATTTAATTCATAGGCAGCGTCTCTTCCACAAAAATAATATCTGTGTGGTTCAGTTTGGCAGAGAAACATGCAGGAGGTTTAGGGCCATTAGATATGGGGAAAAAATTATTCAAAAAAAGGGGGGAAAGGGGGAAAAGTGGAGAGTGTATATGAATGACTTTCGAGATCACTTCATTGATAACTGATAATGCATGATATGAAGGCCTTGCTGTCGGAGGCAGAGATGTAGAAAATAAGAAAATCCAAAAAAAGTATGAAATATGAGCACACAAAGTTCTCTAGAATTAAGACACAAGTTAACTGGTTTTAGTAAGATCGTTGCGCGAGAGCGTTAGAGTTGTAAAAGCCTAGATGGCAGGGAAAGGAAATAAAGTTGCAATGTTTTAAAAAAAAAGAAAAAATAGTGAGAATGTGATGAGACCAATACAGACTATTGGTAACAGGGTCTTTTTGTCATAGTGAGTAGTAGGATGACATAATTAACACTCATTAAGTGAGATTGACTGATTAGAATGGACATAGCCATTAATCATGCAAGTTATACGCTTCTATATGCAGACATAGACAAATTGGGGTCTTTATGTTATTAAGACCTGACTTCGGCAACATGCCATTCGATATACACTGTCATACCATTGATTTATGTAACCATTCTAATTATACAACATTACATTGACATATATACAACAAATCAATAGTCCACCATTGGGGTAATCAAGATTACCATCGTCACCATCTGTCACTTCAGATAATGTGAAAAAGAGGAGAGGGGGTGGGGGTGGGGGAGGCATTCCAATAAGTTTTATTTTCGAATGTGCCTTCAATGATACAGTACGATATACATATAAATTATTGTCTATTCAATAAATGTTTTTTTAGTCTCGTCTTAAATACATTTGGATCTCCAATTAAGCTTAATTAAAGCTTTGGAGAAATCTATGAAACATTCAATGGTATATTTATTTTCATAATTAGCTAAATTAATGTCCCAAATAAATTCATTGAAACATTGAGTGGTCAAGCGACCCTGCTGGAAGCCAAATTGTTTTTCATTCATAATCCTGTTATTCAATAAGCAAGTATGTAATTGAGAAACAACAATTTTTTTCAATTCTTTTCCCTCCTATATGGCATCATGATATTGGTCTTGTGTCTGATTGGCTTTTCGGAAATGACACTTTAGGGAGTAATTTAACTGTAGAGGTTTTCCATGAACTGATGAACTGATGAAATAGTATACAAAAAGCATCTTTATAAATCTTTGTACTTATCAAACTACACCTTAATTTTTTATTACAGTCCTTATTAGTGATAATGTCTCTCAGGGTAGTAGCGTTAATATCCTGGTCGACCCAGGTTTTTAAGGCAATTTCTCTATTACTTATTCATGGGGTATCTACAATTATCTTGCTAATTTCAAAACCAATGTAGCAATAACATTCATTAACAGAATTCACCATTTTCGTCTCTTATTCCACTGACCCATTCATCATTAATTGTTTCATTATATCCTGATCCATGCCTGAAATGTCTTCTACTACACGCCAAATTTTCTAGTGTCTTTACTATGAATATACAGAAGGTTTCTATAATATTCAGTTCTAAGTCGCTTTACTAATTCATTACATGAGTTACAAATTTTCTTGGCTTGATGAATATCATTTCCTGATTTTGTTTGGTTAGCAATTTTGTATAATCGTTCCCTTTCACAATGTAAATCCCTAGTTTCTCTTGAATCCCTGAAACTCTTGAATGGGGCCATTTTCTCAGCTGATACAGCTATATTACTATACATCAAACTCCAGTATTGATTGGGGTTATCATTATTATAATACGATTCCCATTTGCATTGTCTTAATTCCGCTTCAAGGTTAACCTTAGAATAATTTTTTAGGTCCCCCCCTTTTATCTTAATTTTTGGCTTGGGTGGGTTGTTGTGCTTGAAAATGATAAAGGTTGGTTCATGATCGGATAGATAGCTAAGGTGTTTGCCAATAATTCAATATTGCTTTGTACTAGAAATAGATCCAGAATAGAATTTTTTAATAAGCCAAAACGAGTTGTTTTCTTCAATGCAACCACAAGGTTGTTCCTATCACAACATTGCATAATAATTTATTATAAGCTTTGGTTTTATTATCATTTATAGCTATGTCTATGTTTAAGTCCCCGCAGATAACAATGTTTCCTTTTTTACTCATACCCTCAATAATCACTCTCTTACATTCCGATAAGTAATTTATATAAATGCATTAATATTACCATCAGGGCGTCTACGCGCTAGTATGACTTTAAAAGTAGGAGCATTTCCCTTTTTAATGGAGATAGATAGTATTTCACTATCATTTGTTGATAACTGGCTTTCAAGAGCTACGATGGTATTATAGTCAGATCGTACATACCAACAGGCACCACTACCTCTACTTCCATAGACATGGTCTAAACATATTATATCATACCCTTGACAGGCAATTAAACTATCTGGTATTTGTGGTTTCAACCACGTTTCTGTGAAAGCTACTACATCAATATTATTATTCAGGATCTCGTTCCTAACAATGTCAAATTTTGGCAACAGTGAACGAATATTATACTGCCCAATTTTTACACCTCTTAATTCAGGCCATTTGGATACCTTATTAGCAGCCATCATGATTCAGTGAATACAATGTGGCCAGTATTATGCTATGTCTTGTCATTTTTAGTAAATACCGATTGGTAGTGAACATATCTAATAGCAGGTTACTGTCACATATAGTAACAAACACTCGGTCAATAACACATTTCCAGGAACAGCCGGTAAATACTCCCAATCGCATGGCAACAATGGGAAATCCACCAGCATTAAGGGTATTATGCCCATCAGATAAATTGCACCAACATCAACAGCCTTATTGGGAAGGTACTTGTAGTAATTGTCTAAACATATTCCACTTACTACCACCGATGTAGAGTAAATTTCAATAAGCTTAGAGATCCACCTGAGCCTTCCCACTGTTCGGGACCTGGTTGCACTGCAACAAGAGGCCATAGAACAGGGGCGGGGGGGGGGGGGCCCAGTGGATAGCCAACAAATTCATATACCAATGCAAAATGAATATGCAAATCAATAGCGGGTTGCAGGAACAAATACAAAATATAATGGTAGTCATCGAACCGAAAGTATAACACTTAGAAACCACTTGAGTCCTCGAGTCATTAGGGAAAAGTTGTAAGATTATTTTCAGATTAATTTCTTCCATATACTGGGTCATTGTGAAATTTTACGATCTCAGATCACAGTGAATACCAGCAGGTAACCTCTGAAAGAAATGCCTTGTCTTCCCATTAGCTCTCGCATGGACCTTAGAAAAGAGGTTGGGGTGCCTGCTGCCTTTTTGTAAGTTACAGTCCAAAATTACTTTATTGAAATTAGCGATAGCAGATTTAATTATTGGTTGCAAAGGAGAGTTCCCATCGAGATGATTGGCTTCGTTCAACTGAACGCAAATAAGACCGCCTTTACCATTGTAAAAATTTGAAGGGATGTAACTTAACCCATTCAGGGCGGGGGCAGTTTACACATATTTTTGCCTGGTGGACGGGGGCCCTTTTCCCCCTTTTTGGGCTTCAGGACGGGTGTTTAACATGAGGTTTAGGGTTTAAAAACACTTTAGGAATATTTTCTTTAAATAATATGTGTCATATGTACATCGTTTAATAGGTGTAAACAGTTATTGATCATATTTTTTCATAATTTCTAGAATTTGGTCTTCAATAATTAAAATAATGGGTCTCAATTGGGTGCAATATGGGGGCAACCTTGCTCCAAATTCACTTTCCAGCATTTACATATGTCAGTTATGACGTCATCATTATTGTCTCCATGACAACACACCTATAAAAATATTTCTAATGTGTTTGTATACATATATTTCAAATTTCATCAAAATCCGTTCATTTTTCATTAAGTTATGCCCCCTTCAATTTATATAAAAAATTGATGCCTTGAGGCATCACCCCGTCCCCTGGGCCAAATTATGTGTGATGCCTTAAGGCATCAGCCCGTCCACTAAGCCATTTTGATGTTGATGCCTTGAGGCATCAGCCCGCCCTCAATGGGTTAATTCCTCTATAACTCTGTTGTGTTTGTATGACATCATGTCAACTAATGCATTTTCAGTCGTCCTAGCTAAATTTATATAATTTGTCTTATTATCTTTCATACAGAAGTCACAAGATAATTTAACTTAGTTCCACTATGAGGTAAAACATACACTGTTTAAATTATCAGATATATAAGATTGCAGGTGCCTGCTTCTTGAGTCAGCGATAACGATGGTTTTTGCAGTAAATTGATCCATGCATGGTTAACAATTAGGGAGATCTCCGATGACCTTTCTTGCTTTCTCTTGGTCCTGTAAAGAAGCAAAACTAAGTCCTGAATCATCTAGTTTGTTATATTCTTTACGGGTTCTGACAGTTTCCTCAGTATTCACACTATTTACATGAAAAGGGTTGTTCCTTCACTTACTTACTGATTCTTCAGAGCTAAAGGCACATCCCCTCTTGTCCGTATCAGGTTTGCTAATGGAGGTATAGGTCTGTGTCGCATAATCCCAATTCCCTGATAGAAGGACTTTTTTCCACTGCTACTGGAAAAACCAGAACCTCTTCCTCTGGAACCTCTGGAACCTCCTCAAACACCTCTGGCGCTATTATGAAGTTGCCTTTGGTCATGGGATAGCTCACTGTTTACATAATTGGCATAATCTAGATCGGGGCAACTTGGAAAGTTACTGTCAGTTAGACCGAGAGAGCTTTATGCATCTTGATAATCCATAGCCATCGTAGGACTTTGGTCGGGTAGGCAATCCACTAATTCTTTTGCTTGCCCTATGATAGACTGCGCCTGCTGAGGCATTTCTGAAGCATTCTCTGGGCATTTCTGGTTTTCGGTGGGACTGTTTTTCTGACGTATCCACAGCCCTCTAATAGAAAATATCTATAGTCTTCTAGGAGTACTAAACTGAACACAAATCTTTCTAATGCCTTGTAAATACAATTTGAAATGATAGGCATATACAGAATTGGGTATACCAGGAAAGGATCCTCAATCTTTTCTTGGGTAAATCCAAGAAAGCAATTATATACTCGTTACTACATTCTCCGGGAGGAAAGGCCATCATTTCCTTGCCGTACAGTATGTTAACTTTATGTGGGAACTTATCTCTTATATCAATCTCTTATAAAATTTGTGTAATATATTCTTGGGTCCGCGCTTTATGTATAAATACAACTGATTTCTGTGTTTTGGATCATAATAACCTGGGCTATCGACTAAGCGCCTGGTTTGTTGCACTTGCTTGAGAGAAGACCATCATTATCTGTAACTAAAGATAATTCAAATTCACTACACCTTTATCAGGAACCTAGTCACTTAAGAATATCAGATCCATGAGATATATCCATGAGAATGATTCACCTGAGTGACCAGCAACATGAGTTACTCATCCACCTCCTCTCTTGAACACCTTTGGAAAGAAGATGAGCCCCTTCCCTATCTGGAGCCAGGCCCCTTTGGACTCCCTATGAGTCATCCCCGCAACAATAAGTAAAACAATATCTTTTTTGTTTTCCATAGGTATTCTGTGCTAATCAAGGCCAGGAAAAAGATAAGTGTTTGTATGACCTCAATAAGAACAAACTAGTGTTGTCAACCTGTTGGAGGATGCCCTGCCAATACTTTGATTTCATTCAGTCTAGGTGCAAACCCTCAGACCAGATAACAATGGTATGTCAGTGATTTGACACCTACTTTGGTTTCACTGACCATGACTTAGCGTTCTAATGGGAAAATAATGACATTTTATGGTGTTCACCCATTCAGGCATGCAGGAAAGCTTTGTTATCCTGTCAGAACAGACGTCAGCAATGTGCACCAATGTGCTACAATGTAGTAATATTCTCTATGTGATGTTGTTGTGCTGGTCGTGTAGGTGGACAGGAATGACAAGGTCCTGCCTACATGGTTTACCTCGCCACTGCTCACCATCACAAGAGATGTGCATGTATCACTGCGCATGTCTGTTGCAGTGCATCCTGGAATAGATTCTGTTGAAATCTGACATACAAATATTTGACAACATTTCTATCGAAAATTGCCATAGCATTTTCACCAATATCTTCTACAAATCATTATAAACATATGCATGATGGAAAAGCTGGAGGCTTGTGTTACGGAAACATACATATAACACATGGAAATGGACATTAGAGCATTCACGAATTGACCATGCTGAACATAGCATGTTTTCTATAGATTTTATACTGTACCATTGGTCCCATAATTCAATGCGAATCAAGATTCAAAATGGTGACTATGCAAATCCTCTATTGATATAGGGCTATATGTCAGTGGGTTTTTTTCAACAACAGAAGAGAATTAGTGGTGCATCAGGGCTTGAATAATTTTAGATTGCCTATAGGGCTGCTGCAGGGTAAATAACAAGTTAAGTTGTGATGTAAAAGTATATATAATGTAAGATTATGAATAATATTGAAAATATTAAGAATGTGGGATTCAAACAAAGGTGGTTTTCTTACTAACTTTATTGTATTTGTACTCATATTCATAGTGGTCTCTAAGTGTGGCACCCCTTGGTGAGGGTTTCACACACTACTACAGGTTCCAGGTAGACCTTTGCATCTCAGTATTAGTAAAGGTACACTGTCAATTAACATCAATCAAATAATAATGATTTTTTAGTGTTTGTCCAGTGCTTTTCCAACCAATCTAAAAGGAATTTCACCAATGTTTAGAAGGGTTTTGTCCAGTTGATTAATACAGGGCATCATTGATGTCCAAATTTATGCAATGGAGACCTGCCAAAATCCATTTTATAAGTATTGATTATGAAGGATTCCACTTCAACTTTCATGTTGGACCCTACAGAGATGTTTCCTGTTTTATGATTGTCATTTGTACTGAATCCTGGAAGTATTTAAGTTTATCGGGGCCTAATGTCTCAACCATCTTGTAAAAAGCACCAGTTTTATTTTGTAGTAAGTGATAAGGATGATCAAACTCCATGATCACACCATCCTCCAACACCTGCAAAACATGGAAGCTTTTTAGAATTATAGCAATGTATTGTGTCTGAGATAACACAGTTACTTGTTATTATCAAATGGCACAACACCTGGAACAGTACTTGACAATACTGAATACATAGATAGTGTTGATATCAGATTTTACTTCATTTAATATAATATAATATTGATACTATAATTTAAGTTTCCTTTAGGGACTATCTCGATGACCAATGTTTATCTTTGATTGGGCTACTATTTCTAAGCAGAATATCATTGTCATGTACATCATTAATTAATCAATAGAAGTTTATATCCATACTAATTCTGTTTGAAGTCATAAACTCTTGATCTTAAATTTAACTGCGCTCTTAAAAACCACCAAAGCTCAACTGCTCTCTTAAAAAACACCTACCATGATTTTATCTGAGCCTCTGAGTGTCTCCAGACGGTGAGCAATTGTAATCACTGTGGCTTCAATGAGTGACTCATGTAGTGTCCTCTGTATTATTGCATCAGTTCTATGTACAATAAATTTCATTATTAACCAAACTATCATGGACAGGCATTCCTATGAGATGGACTTCTACATCTCTTGACGTGGCAGCCATTTTGGAAAATGTTTGATTTTGGGTGGCCATATTGAATCTGTTCGAGTAGACTACAAAATATGTTTTAAGTACCCTAAGGCCTACCTCTGTGCCAAATTTGGTGTTTTATCCAGCCTGTATCAATATCATCAATATCTTGGCCTAAGCTGCCTGACTATGACTGTTACTTTAACAAATAATATTATACATATGTTTTAAATGCCATACTATTATCATAAGGAAAGATGACAGATATTCTTCTTGTATTCTCCAGCCCGGGATTTGACAACAAATTTAAAGCTCTTGAGACAAAAAACTGAATAATCAATCAATAACACACCTATTGTCTACATTTGCTGTTGCTTCATCCACCAAGACTATTTTGCTTTTTTTGAGTGCAGCCCTGGCAAGACATAGCAATTGTTTCTCCCCAACACTGAAGTTATTGCCACTCTCCCCCATTTTTGCCTCCAGTTGCCCTGGCATTTCATCCACTTTGGTTTTGAGTTGCACCTAAAAAAACAATAATTATTTTCTTTTCCCATACAAAATATAGCAAATGTTTCCCATTTTTTTCCCATCAGAAATGTAATGGTTTCACAGCTTCTGAATGCACAGGGATTTTCAGCCAACTGTGATATGTAGGCTTCCCAATGCAAACTATTGAAGGACATAGTGTCTATAATGTGCTTCCTCCAGCTGGAGTGTCAGTCCAGATGAAAAGAAACTTGATCATTGTATATGAGTGTATGTATACACAGAGATGAACCAATCAACGGCGTAACTGTGGAGCCCAGTCAGTTCACATGGTTATCAATGTCCCCAAAGTAAAACAAATTGTACTTAAAATTCTACACTATGTTTATGTCAATTCAAAATTTGGAATAAATGACAAATGTCTGCCATTCTTTATTAAAATGAAACATTATGGCATCATGTCATGTATGTTTAAAGTTGGAATGATCTTGATACGTACATTCTCTAATACCATCCAAAGTTCATCATCTTGGTAGGCATCAAATGGATCCATATTGAAGCGTATTGTGTGGTTAAACAAAACAGGATCCTGTTGGATAAATATCAATCTCTGTGATACTTGGCATCTTAATTTCTTTATTATTGATCACATTAGACATTAGTAAGATAGTCACTGATGTCAATTACTATTATAACAGCCTTTTATACCTGAGGAATGATAGCCATATTACTTCTCAAATCAGTCAAACCAATATCTTTGATGTTGATTCCATCAATTATTATCTCTCCCTCTGGCTCTACCATCCTCAGTAATGTCACAAATAGTGAAGACTTTCCGGCTCCTGTGTGACCAACAACTCCTATCTGAAATAAATATTAATGATGATAATGCTACCATACAAGCACATAACACTAATGATGACTAACAAATCAGTTCCTTTCTTCAGTACATTATATTCTAAACCTACTTTTTCCCCAGAATGAATAGTGAAGTTCAAAGGCCCAAGAGCAGGTTTTTCTTGCCCTCTATAAGTCATTGTAACATCCTTGAAAGAAATCCTGCCTTCATGTGGCCATTGTATTGATGGCCTGAAAGCCTCATAGTCTGGTGCCTCCTGTTCCAATTTATTGTACTGCTGTATCCTCTCAACTGATGTCATCTAAAGGATATTATAATGTGATAGTTAACCTGTATTTACAAGAATATTTCATTCGAAGACTCACTTATAAGAATATAGCTTTCAAACTCTGTGAAAAAAAAGGATAAAAACCTGCCAAGATTATGAAGATGCTGGCACTGATTGTGACAAATGACTTATTGAATGCTAAGTTTTGTATATAACTTCCTCCTTAGAAAATTTACTTTCATTTTACATGCAAAATATGTTTTGTATAGAAGAACCTCCTGATGTATGAATAAATTTACCGTAGTCATAAAAAGGGCAATCTGGTTAAATCCATAAGCCATGCTGAAAAGAAATGCTGGCAAGTACACAAAGGCCAGACCCAGTGTGCTGTTGCTGTTCCCTCCTATAAATGGATGACATATGTTAATTGTTTAAGTATGTCAAGACGTAATTGGACGCTTTATGTAGCCACTGTTCTCCTCAATTTGTTTACTTATATTTTATGTGTTATGTATTATATAAGAAAATCATGATCATATCAGCCTCAGAAATACCATTTATATATGTACATATGTAATTGTAATTGATGCCAATTCAGTGTATGTTCTAAGTTACAGGTTCTTTTTCTCAATGGGAATAATTGTGTCCACATGAAGCGTCCAGTGGACAACCTAGCTAGTACATTCTCAAGGGGTTACAGGGATGTGCACAAGTGTGGACAAGATGCTACCTAGCCTAGTTATCCACAACATTAGAACCTATCTGGATGATCAGACACCAGTTTTGCGCACATAGGGTAGGGGATTTGACATCCAATAACTGTACAAATATAAGGCAACAGTAGAATATTTATTTCTGGAATGTCTATGATACAGTTAAGTACAGTTAATCATTTAATCAGTTAATCATTTAGGTCCATGAGAATGACTATGACACTCATGTTAAATAATGGAAGCCTCTAGGTACCTGTGAATGGCACTCTAGAAACTTATATATGTAATAATCAGTTGAATTAACCACCTCTGTTGTAGTCCAATAGCAAGGCGATGAACGAAACAATGAGTAACAAGTTTGATGCCATGTCAACAAGTAAGAACACAGCTCGTTGACAACAGAAAAAATTGAACACGGATAAGGAGTGATGATCCATCAGTGAATTGCATTCTTCAAGAAACATCTTCTGCTTCTTCATTGCCTTGATAACAGTGAGCCCATCCAGTGTTGAGGAAATATGTGAGTAGGTTGGGCTCCTCACTATTGTGAAGAAAAATGTGTGTTCTGTTATATTTGTAAATTTAGATATTTTCCTAGCATAAAACATGACCCTGTCAAGTGTGAAGCGATATCTGCAGTGTGAGAAGAGAATATCACTGCACAATTTTAATCAAATTCCTGAATGAAGGCATTTTGATATGAATGTCAGAGTGTACTGTTACCTATGATCCAGCATTCCATCATATGATACTGGTGAAATTGTATTTGAAATTGAAATGACCTTGTACATTGATAACAAGTTTAATACTGCTCAACAAAGACTTTATTGAAGATACATTCTCACTTATGACATCAATAGTCCCTAATGTAATCCTACTATGCAAGAATTTATCAATATTTTGCTCCTGTTATTGAATTTGAAATTGAATCAGCCAAAAGAAAATGGCTCCTGGTGATTGATAAAATGAACCCACAACTAGTCCCAAACCTAATGTGGAATATTATCAAACAAAAACAGCTGAGTCCTTTAATTCTTTGGTCAAAGCCTAAAACCTTTAGTTTGTGTCCAAGGTTAACAAAGAATGCAGCTTTAACCACTACATAGGTGCAACTAGTTGTGGAGCTATGCACAATATACTTACTGCTTGCTTCTAATCTTTTGGTCTCCCTAAAGGCAGGGAGAATGAACTTGTAGAGCACCCCTAAGTATACAATATAGATGGTGGCGGCAATGCAGCACCAAGGGTTAGCAATAAGTACATATACTAAGTCTGGTAGGCAGTGTCCTGATGCCTAAATGGAAGGAATGTATGTATGAGAGATTAACCAATGTCATGATGATGGAACCATTCCCACACATGGACTTTGCTATTTCTTGAATGATGAAAACAACATTTTAAAGTTATATAGTTGAGTTTTGGTGGTAAACCTAGTAAAAAATGCATCAGTTATGCATGAGAATTTCTCAAACCCAAGTCATACCCAATAAATATAAGAAAAAAATGAGAATAACTTACATAGAAGAGGGTAATAAGGGGCGAGATAAGATGTAAGTCCATAAAGGCAGTATCTCTTGAGAATCTGTTTAGAATATGACCTGCAATAGATGTTTTATTTGATTCAAAAAGTGTTTTTCATGTTTTATGAACAGGTACATAGATCTACTGGTGTTTTCCAAATTGCAATATCTTTTGTTTACATAACTACATAACTATTCAGTGGTATTTAAGATAAATTTGTGTTTGTATTCTAATGATATAAGTATTGGTTCCAATATTGTGATTAATAGTATGTACAGTTCATCTTTAAGTATCATCACTGCTATGTCAGCTTCATAGTATATTTCTAGTATATTTTACGATAACAATCACAAATGATATTTGATCAGACTGATCAGTCTGATCAGTCTCTAGTCATAATGCTGAGGATGCAAAGTTGTTGTGGCCTGGTAGATATGCTGTGTAATGTGGTCCTATGTATCTACCTTTTGCTACTATATTGACCTCTATCAAGTGAATTAAATAGTTCAGTAGTTCATTTAGCAGTTTGGTCCTTGGCATTGGGTGGTAAAATCAGTCTAGATCTCATGGGCGATTAGAACCTGAGGTTGTGGTGCTTCTGGATGTCTACGTGGTTAGGAACAGGCCAAGGTGTCAGCTAAGGGTTGTTGTGGCCATGTAGACCTCCAGAAGCACCACAACCGAAGAATCTAACTGCTTTACTCTTGAATTGTTGGGATCCTTATGACACTTTGCAAGCTCCAAAGACTCTAATGACACTTCAAAAACACATTGGGGAATAGTTACATTAACATACTTACGTACAGCATCACCTAATGATCACCTATGTACGATACCTCACTTTGTCACTGCTGGCAGCAAACCTGCAGTCATCTTTTACAAAGCTATGGCTAATGGAACGGACATACACAGAGTTTTCCATGATTAATCACAGTCACCGCAGCGTTGTCAGTTTTTAGCTCAGGAGTATTTAGCTCATTCCATTCTTGACATTGAACACTTTAAAACAATACGTATAACTTCAAAACATTGGTTAAATGCACTTTGTTACAACTAATGGTCCGTTCCTCGCAAAATGAAACCTTCCACCTTTACTCCCAACGTGCCACCAAAGGGCGCCACCAGCAGGCATACTCCATGCTAAGCGACTACAGATTTAGGCATCAACAACAGAACTTGCCCTATCGCCCTGAACTTGCTGGGAAATGCAAAGGCACCAAAACTTAAGACAAAAGGTAAAAGTTAGTTTGAAGCATTTCTACCACATCAGGTTTTTTGCATTATGTCCCATAGCAGGGTACCGCGCAGGGTAGCCTACGCATAAACACATGCAATGGAAGTCATGCATGTCCCTGCTCCCACAACATACATTTTCTGCCACTTACAGTAGAGTTTCAGCTATACAATGGAAGTCTAATCGCCAAGGACACTACCCCAGATCCCAACAATTCAAGACTAATTTCAATCATTATTCATGGTAGAGTGGTCAGTTGGTCAATATAGTTGGTCTGGTACTATAAGTTGTGACATAGGTCTCTAACTTCATGATGTCATCAGAGGTTATGAGGTTTTATCTATATCTCCCTTTTGCTACTATATTCACTGCAATTCAATTCAATTCAGGACATTTGTTATTTTTCAAAAAGTGTTGAAACCTTGGTTCCAAGTATTCCTGTGGGCTCCCAGTTATTTAAATAGTATGGTCCTTAGTATTTGGGGTAAAATCAATGTCTTGCTCTCATATCAATCATTCGCTAAGATAATATGGGCAGTTGATCGATAAAATTTCAGAAATATCTATTTTACATTGAAACTTGATGGAGCTACATCTGTTTATGTCAATTATTTACTTCTGACAATTCTGTGATGATGTGATGGCTTACCCACAGGTCTTGTTTCAAAGAAATATGAAGGAGCCTTGAGGAGCCTTGCAAACATCCTATTGTACAGGTTATAGCTGGCCAAGGTTGTCAGGACCATCAGGATAACAAATGCAGTGATGAACGGGATGACTATCAGCATCACTAAAACACCTAGGGACTTGATGAGCTCAAACACCAGACTTGTTGGCATGAAAAAGTCCACGAAGACATTTCCAGTGGTGAGGTCTTCAGTAGCATTCCCCTTCTCAGCTATATGAGTGCTTAGATAGATTGTCAATAAAAATGGGAGTGATCATTTCATTAATTATTAGTCCAACATCCAATTTTCTTCATTTTCAAGCATTTCATGAATTGTAATTACATTCAACTGTAAGGTAAGATCTAAGGTTTCTGATAATTCTCAGAATTGATTAGTTGGTAATTTTTGAGGATCATTTTAAGAAGTGTCACAATATTATAAATATTGGGAGGTGGCGGTAAAGGGTATGGTCTTGCCCATGCTTGTAGGTAGCATGGCTTATGCATATAAAATTAAAATAAACTAAAGAAATAAGTTAGGTCTCTAACTTCACAATATCATCGGGGGAACAAGATCATTTAAAACTTACCTTGAGACCAGAAGCCAATCAAAGTAGACCCCAGTTCCCTGAATGAATAATACATTGCAGACAGGTACAGCTCTAGTTAATAATGAAAAGACTTTGGCGTATTCATAATAAGCATGTGCTTATCCAGTGTTACATAATCATTATGTTACATGATATGACATAATAAAGCTCTTCTTATGTCTTAATAACTTCCTGCACCAGTTTGTTGTTTGTAGTGTAAGCATTATGGATTACAGTTTTTGACTTTTCTTTGGCTGCTTCAAATATTTCAGGGTCTTGTATATTGTTTAGACAAATAGGATACCAAATTGTAGCTATTGATATTGAAAACAATATACAGAATATCTCAACTCTATTTTCTGAAACCAGTGGTTACCATGGCAACTGAAACATATTCAGACTTAAAACAAAGGCCAAATTCTGAATTTTGACCGTTAATTATTTTGAACTTGACTTTGGCGTACTGATGTCCATCCTTGTGTACAATATGCAAGTTCTATCTATAAAAGCCTTCTATTTATGAGCCCATACATCTAAAAAATGTAAAAAAAAAATTGGGGGGACATTGACCTTTGACCTAAAATGGAATGTGGATGCTTACAGGTCTGGAGGCCAAGAATGCCCAAACTACAATACATAGAATGTCTAGAACCTAAAACCAGTGCTATGTCTAGTATGTGAACCCGGCAGGAAAAATCCCAAATTTTCATATCTGCTCCTCTACTAAAACCCTCATCGAAAGTGATCAAGACTTACCATTGCCCCAGCATATAATATCATAAATAAAGGCAACAGAATAATTCCTTTTCCAGCTTTGATGTATCTCAGGTAAACAAAGCTATCAATCCCTCCTCTCTCATTTATATCCTCTTTGTCCACAAGCATAGCTGTTTTCTGTCAAGACAAAGTAAATCGTAGCATTGTTCATAGCAATACCTTATGATGAAAGCATTATGAAATAACAGTACAAGAAGTAAAAAAGAATATAAAATTATATAAAATAGAAAATAGTAATTTCATTACCTCTGCCCATATGTTGTTTCTATCCTGCTTATCTTCCTCAAAAAGGTCCCCCATCTGTTCTTCATCATTCTCCTTTTCCTCTGCTTCAACATTCTTTTTGATGTCACTTGCTATTTTGTTATAATGGCCATTCCCTATAATTGTACCCTGCAAATAGTAGGAGGGATAGTTTTCTGGAGCCATACAGTTCTGCTAAAATCTAAGACTTCTTTTAATTGAGCTTACAAGATCACCTGTTTCTGCTAATATTCAGGTATTTAATGAATTTGAGATTGATGCTGTGGAATATATTGCTTCTACCAACTCCCTGAGAACATTGTAGAAAAATAAATTCCTTTAATGTTTTCCATAGTTAGGAAACTTAAAGAAGAGTAATGAAACCTTTTATATCTAAATTTGCTGCTAAATTGATTAAATAGATTTTAATGTACAGAATATCAATGGATGGGTTAGGATTTCCTATGTTTTTACGTCACACATCAAATTGGTATTATATACTGGGCATTAAATTTGGGCAATGGGAAATTAGCTTTGGATGGATTAACCTATCTATTAAGAAAATAGGAACAATTAAACATGTGTTTGGCAATTTATGGTACAAGAGCTCTCCTATTTTGATATAGGAATTTCAAAATTAAAAACAGCTTTGTTTTTCAGTTAGTTGGTTTAGTTGGTTTGATTAGGCAATTTATTTGGAAAAAAGAAACAATTCAACATGTGTTGTGACGATACCCCGGTGCCACATACTCTCCTGGACACATTCCCGCAATCAAATTGCCGCAATCAAATTGCCGAAACGCATTATGAGCCAGAAGTCTCCGGCTAAACTTTAATGCCCAGCAGGGGACAGGGGTGGCCGTTTATCATGCTCCACAACTCCACCAGAATCCAAAGATCGGTGACTAATAGCACTGTAAATACCTGTTTGAAGTATTCAGACCCTATAATGTTTAATAGCATCCAAATCATCTTACCTCTTTCAGAAGAAGTACTCTATCCATATATGGTAAAAGTTGAAGTTGGTGTGTGACAAGTATTCTGGCTTTGTCCATCAATAGACCATTGATACATCTAGATGGAAAGTTAATATTTATGGATAACAATACACATGTATATTGATGTCTCATTCATTATTTTAAAGATAAATGGTAGGTTTCAAGACATGAATCACAAAAGAGTCAGTTACAAATTTGGTAATCGCCATTTTTTGTTGTTGGCAATACATAAGCCATTTCAAATTAGAATCATGAAAATGTTATGAAAAATTACTTCTTCAAAAGTTAATCATGGGTTCTTCTTAGCTTTATGATAGTGATAAGTTTGTATCCAAAAGTCATACTATTATAGAACTTACTCAAAAAATATAATCTTTGCAATCTTCCCGTCAACTGCAGAGAGCGGATCATCCAGGAGGTACAAGTCTGCATCTTGATAAACAGCTCTGAATAAAATAGCTATGGAATGAATCATACTTTCCCAATTCAAATCAAACATTACAATTATTTGCAAAGCCCAAAATCAATGACATCCACACCATACCCACCTTGCCAGGCCAACCCTTGCTTTCTGACCACCACTTAGAGTAAGTCCTCTTTCTCCAACCACTGTTTTATCACCATGGGGGAATTTGGTTAAATCCTAAGAAGTAACAGATTTAAAAATATCCACTATAGTAATTGTTCATATAAACTATTTTATTGTATAATGAGTACACATATTAGATATGTTTAACTTTGTTATGGATTAATCCCTACTCCATTAGTATCTACATGATATACTTCCGTGCCTCAATAGCCCAAGGAATCATACACATACATTCTCAAAAGGCAACCTCTCAACAATCAACAATCAACATTGTGTATTGTCTGCTATTAATTACCACAGCAAACAACTATAAAATAACAACACTTAAAACAACACAGATGTCCGAGACCTTGCTAGCTTCTGTCTACTTTATCCTTAATGTCACCCGGACGTTCAGGCAAATCGAACAATACATAGGCTTGCACAGTATAAGAGGTCACAGTATTATCATAAAATGGGTGTATGAAGTACATGTAAAAACGGTAACTTAAGGTAGACATGAAATTGAAAAATATAACAAGTAAAACACAGGTATAGCAACATCTACAACTAAACTCCCTGCAGCAAGAGGTAAGAACAGCTCGCATCCAGCCCTGCTGGCCAAAACCGGAGGACTGGCAGCTTCACCACTTGCATCCAGTTGCAGTGCTTTATAGCTTAACAAACACCCTGATAGATGAAGACTAATTGTAATTAATCAATGATCATGGTCTACTACCACTTTATGCTCACTCTAAACAAGAGAAAAAAGGGTTAATCCATTCTGCTTTCTTACATCTAGAAGTGCACAAGCTGTGATGACCTTCTGATACCTCTCCTCATCATAGCTCTCACCAAACAGTATGTTGTCTCTGATGGTCTCAGACATAATCCAAGGCTCCTGTGGTGCATATGCAACAGTGTTTGGTAGCGTAACCAAGCCTTTGACATGTACCAGCCCTCTCAGACACGCATGTAGCAAGGAACTCTAAGCATTGAATCATAAATTTGTGTAGAGTATGAATTAGTATTTATTCCTGATACATGTACATTTTGCCCTTAGATGTAGAACAAGTGCAGTGGTAACTAATGTCTAATTATATATTATTATGACTAATTATATAACAGGAGGCTTGCCATCAGCTTAGCCACCGACTCTCATTGGAGGGTATGGCCCAACCAATGAGAGTGAGGGATTCCTCATTGCGGCATAAGCCTCCATACAGGTAGGAGGTAGTGAAGTTAAATTTTAGGGGTACATAGACATGACACAATAAGGTATAACATCAAAATAAGCAAAATAGTGGTAATACCAGATAATCAAGATAATGATCATAATATGCAATCAATAATCAGATTCTTTTGAATTCATCCAATAATGGATTGCCCATATCATGACTGAATTATTTTGCCAACACCAATGGCTAAAGTACCTTGCCTGATCCAACTTTCCCAACAACACCAATTGCTTCATCCTGTAATCAGAAATACACAATTGTCATCTCATAATGGTTATGTCCATATAATCCCAAGATAATCAGTATCTTTTCTATGGCCTCATAAAGAAATAAATATGATATCATGAAGATTAGAGAGCATGCCTTACCTGTTCAATCTTAAAGCTGATATCATTCAGACAGAATCCTACACCATCCTAAAAGAGACCATCAAACTTCTATTTTGTAAATATATGATATTCTTTAAATTTTGTCAATAGACATTTGGCTCATACTTTGAGCCTACTGGTTCACTCTAGAAACAAGACATTATCTAAACTGTTGAACAAAAATCTAAAATTGGACCTTTCCTTGCTCAGGCCATTTTCCAGTGAAGGATGAGTACTCTAAAACGAAGTGTTTGGACTGTGTTGTTTGATCTCTGTTTCCATCATCCTCTAACTCTTCCATCATCAAGAAATTCTGAATATGTGAAATATGTCAGGTGTATTGTGCAGGATTTTAAACTCGTTGCGCTAAATCAGGTCTTCTGCCATTGGTTATACTCTGAATTTGGTTTTCAACTGAATGGGACAAAAACTCACTTTTTGCATTATAAATCAGGCTCTGAGGTTATTGCTGGTTATTTTAAACATACTAATAAAAAGATGTTAAAGATGATTGTACCAGGGAGATGATTAGAGAAGCTCTATCTTATACTATGCCTAGTTTGTTCTGTTTAGCCAAAACCTGGTCAGTGAAATCCTCCATGCAGTTAATATTACCCTGGAATATTTCTATATATTGTGTAGTGACACATCAATTTGGTGGTGGGGTTCCTTGTCAAGCACTGTGTGTTTTTGTCCAAAGCACTCTAACCCCAGCCATGACAGCCAATGACAGCTTTTTCAAAGGCAAACAAATTTGAAGGGGCCCCATGGTCTCTACTCCCAGTTGCACCCATGCATCATGGTCTTTGTTTAACATTAGATTACATACATATATGTGTGTTATTTAGTAGAAGTATCAACTAAACATCTGTGGAGCCTGAAATGATGTTATATTGTGTGATACTTAGAACATGTAGCTTACCTTATGTACAGGGCAACACTTGAAAACATCCATGGTGGATAATGAATTTTTGATTAATGTATCTAAATGTTTATTGAAGGCCATTAATGAAATAGAGTTGGGACATCTTTATACCTGTATTCTCTCAGAACTTGATATCATCTGCTTGTAGATGATGAAGCTAAATCCCAGCATTCTGAAAGCATTGTGTTCAATAACACAAGCCACACCTAGCAGAGAAATGGTTTGCTGAAATTGATTCAATGAAATAATTTAACATTGTGAAGACTACCATATAATGTCATGAATTTTGTTTTCATAATTTGATTACAGTGTGGAAATTGTTGTTATGATCAAGTATGAGTAAAGTGCAGTTTCTCATGGATCTATGCTTACAATGATGTGTCAAAAAAAATATTTTTTTTCATAGAGTTGCTTTAACTATGTATTTCTCTCTGTGATGTTCGCTTACTTTGACACCCTAATTGAGGAGCCCTGGCAAAACATAGAGTCTCTTATAGAAACATAAATTATGCAAGTATGTAGCCATTGAAGCATTCTCATTACTCACAATGTAGTTCATGGAGTTTCCAGTTAGGAAATATGTAATAACTACCAGATACACAACCAATTTCGTGACAGGAAAACCAAGAACCATAGACAGAGTCATCATAGTAGACCTTCCCAAATGTACCCTCAGCTCTTTTCTGTAATGAAGTTTGTATGATAGGATTGAAGTCAAAACTATAGGATGGATTGAACTGACACTGATAACTGAGCATCATGTTCTAAGAAAGAATAGTTACTTTCTGAGCTTCTGTGCTTGTTCAGCATATACGTTTTCCCAGCAGTACATCTTGATAACCTTCATAGCCTTGACTATTTCATTCATCAGCAGGACACGTTGATCAGTCCATCCAGCTTGCTTCAGTCTAAGAAAAAGGTTTTTTTAAAATTCAAATGGTGAATATTTTGAGTTCCAAGTATATAAGTATTTTTTAATGACTCATATACTAACCATTGTTATTCTCTCTGACAGTTAAATTGTTTTGCCAAGAATCCATTTTCTAATTTAATTCAAACATAAATGTCTCCTTTTACAGCCATACCTCTTCCAAGAGATATGGCGGTCTGATATGTATGGCTTGATATTATGTGTCACTACCAAAATTAAAATTGTAATTTTCAACCAAGACTCTTACCGTAATTTTCCAGCAAGGATGCCCAGTTGATATTGCATCATTACTATCACTATGACAACAGCCAAGATCACCACAATAGCACTGCCCATTTCCAGTCCTCCATACACCAGCACCATGGTGGTGATTATTGGTACTGATAGCCACCCACTCATCATATGGACACCCTGAAATATCAGCAGTATGCATATGTGTCTTGTGGTAAATGAAATAATAATGAAGAAAGTTGTTTGGTATAAGTAAGAAATAAAACAAAGCGGAAAATTATATTGCTTAGCATGTATGACAACTGTAAAATCAAATACAAACAAGATAGCCTGAAACCTTGATTATAGCATCGTAGTATATCTGGTGTTGATATATTGCACAATTTGGGCATGAATTAGAAATCAGTAGGAATGGTAGGGAGCTCAGGCAAACACACCAGAATAGTATAAGAAAAAAGCCTTTATTCAGTATAGAACTTTCCCCTCCTCCCTGCTGGTGACACCCCCTCCATCAGGGCATGACCTTGACCTGGGGGGTCACCAGAAACTTGGTGCCCCAAAGCCCAGTGCTCCTGCACCCGCCCCCTCACCTGATGATTACTAATTGTAAAATCTAGAATAATTCAGGGTACTATGTGCCAGCATAGAGGTTTGGCCTCCTCCTGCTATAAAAGGGGTACTCAAATTACAATGAGGCAGGAGCACGGTGAGCAGTCACAAAAAGCCAGGCATGCCTGCAGTTTTATTAGCCCAATTGATCCCCGCCGTGCAAAGAGAACAAATAAATTAACTAACTTCCAGAGGGAAAGGTTCTAATTCTTAAATATATAGGTGTACTACAGTTTCTAAGATGAAATATAGAAAAATATTCCCATAAGAATAAGACAGAGCTAGCAAATTATAACTCAACCATTAATAATGAATACAATCATGAACCATACACATAGGGTAAGCTTGAGAAGATAATTAATGATGATTAGGTGGTTAGGTATTATAACCCAAAAAGGGTAAATAATTCTGACTGATCGGATGTTCAACCTAATTTTCTGATTGTCTGGAAGAGTCACTTGAGCTCATGCAATTAAAAAGAACAGACAATTAGGGCAGAACCTAATTAAAAGCTAATTAGTTCACATGCGCCACCACTTTCCATTTCTCTCCTTCCTCTCTGTATTTACAATATATATACATGTACATTTTACACGTCATACACACTGATGTTGAAGTCATATATGGTTTCTTTGACTCTGACACTCGACAACTAATAGAAAGACGACAAGCTTTAACTTATCTATAGACTTGATTCAAATCAGAGGGTGGCAGCATGCTCCTCTGCCCATCCACGCCTGGCTCAGCCAGGTCACCCTTTACAACCAAACAAACAAGTGCTGTTTATCCTCAATTGACAACATGGCAAGGTCATAGGTAATACAGGTGGAACATAGGTTTGGGACAACCACAGACAACTAGAGATAATGAAGTGGATGTGACCAACTGATCAATAATACACAACGTATAAAAGCAAGCTAAGCAAGCTACATGTCCCAAACATACTCTTATTATATCTAGAATAGCATGGTTATAAGTGAGATAGGGGAGTCCACGCTGAGGAGAGTTAGTATAAATAATAATGGGAAGTTGAAGATTGTTTACAGTAGAGTGTTTAATATTCTACATAGACATAAGTACATATTGCAAATCTGGGGGCTGATGCCCCAGGGCTTGCCCCACGTAATTGGTATGAGGTGCCAAGCTTACCTACATAATTCAGTGTTTTTCTGGTAGTAAGACAGACCAAATTTTAAAATACACCGACATTTTAAAAACAAAACTGACACCAAATGAATAAATGCTGGGACAGAGTAAATAAATGGGTGCAATCACCAAATTAATGAATACAGACACAAAAATTGATCTGTGGTGTGTGGCTCTGGATCAGTATATGAGTAATTATCCCAGTCAAGCGTCATTTGGTTTTCCAGCACAGGGTGTCTACACTTCTCTGGCACTCAAGTTCATAGTAGGGTGAGGTACTTTCATATTTATTTCCTGAGCCAGCCTGGTGTGGCCTGGCATGTCTTCAATTCAATTTCTTTCAGAGATAACATAATTATATCCAAAAACCGAAGTACTACCTCATTTTTCTAAATTCAGAATATCATACTCTTCCATTTGAGTCGATATGAGTACCCCTGTTAAGCAAACTTTTCAATTTTCCAATGATAACATTATTGGCCATATTGGAAATGAAGTCCATATTCCACTAAAGGTCAAATATGTATTTCACAATGAAGTGGATTTGCAAAATAACAAAAACAAAAAAAACCAAGCTCATTCATTAAGTATTTGCTGAGTTCAGATTTGACACAAAGTAAAGTATAAATGCATACCTCTGAATGGAAGCAACAAGGAAAGAACAACCTAAACTTATGAGCTATTAGTGGTTAATGCTTAAGATAAATTTTGGAAGTATAACTTACGTGCTGAAAAGTCTCTATGTCAGCGGATATCAAATTAATAATGTGCCCAGAATTTGCCTTCAGGAAGGACTTCGTGCTCAGTTTAAATATCTGTGACAAGATTGAACAAGTTAGAATAAACCATTAAAATACATCCCTTAGTCACCTGTTTAGCGAGTTGTAATCCACATAAAGCATAGCTTTGTGTGGGTTTTCAACTCAGTCAAAACAAATGCCAAATGATACTTATGTAGTACTGTGGGTATCACAGGTACTCTTTACTGCTACATTGAGTATGAGTTACAGTCTATTCCATTTTTGTCCAAAAATGAGTGAAAAACGCATATATATGTGTGGATATTTGGTTGTCATGGTAACCACATTGCCCTGACATCCAGGTAAGTGTGTCAAATGGATTGTCCTCTCAATTTCCATCATTTTGAGGTATCATGTGTGTTTTATGATTTTTCTAAAAAAAATGAATTGCAGCCATTTTTGTTTTTGATTTTTGACAAGGAAGGAGTCAGATTTCAGCTTGGCAACAGTGATTTTCGTGTTCAGCACACCCAAATTAGCCAGAAAAGTGCTGATGCACTTTTGTACTCAAAAATGCTCCTAGGAGTATTGAGAGTGATGTTTAGGTGGATTTTGCCTAGTCTAATATATATCCAAACCAATATTTGCCCTAGCTGTCAAAATAGGGAAAAATAGGGTCACAGCTGGTCAGTAAGGGCTGGACATGAACTGGTTCTACCAGCTGCAGCTGTAGGGTGCTGTGGTCATTATATGCTACATTAGTTTGGAAATATTGCAACAACAACCAAAAATGACTGGAACAAAGACTTACTTTTCTGTAGATGAGAGTACTGTATAACAGTTTGATCCTGAGCTCACAAACCTTTATAATATGCATACCAAGGTTGATCGTGAACAAATTCACAAGGTAGACAACAAACAAAAGTATCAAAAGTATCCATACTCCTGAAGGTACCTGACCAGATGTATTTGATTCTAGTGCACTGACCATGTACCTCACAATTACAAATATTGAAAACCTGGATGTATGCTGCAAGAGAAAATAAAAACATTTGGTTGGTGTACTTTATTACTTCAAAATCTCAGTGCACAGTTTTAGGTCTATTATTATTTAACATCTATATAACAATTATCGTGAAAATGTGCTTAAATGGTAAGGATGCTAATATCCAAATGTATCAATATCCTTTTACATTTAAATAACAAAGATTATGCAAATCTTTATACCCAGCCTCAGCTTATATATGGTATATAGGTATATATGCTACCTAAAATAGTGAAAAAAGATATCTTAAAGATGATAATTTTACCAAATATAGATTATGGAGATATTTTCTATGACAGTTCAAATAAAAGACTAATAAAAAGGCTTCAGTCTCTGTAAACACTGCAATTAGAGCTACTCTAAATCTCAACAAGAGAAAGAATGTTAATGATGAAAAGAAATCATTGAATATAAATACTAATGAAATAAGAAGAAAAATACACTTGGCCGAATGTGCCTATTACCTTGCCAAGAATAATACAAATATCGACGAGAGGAAACTCCCAACCAGAAGCCATGCTAAAAATCGAAAAATATTAAAAATGGAACATCTAAATTCTTCCCTCTTCAGAAATAGCTTCCTTTATGAATCAAAATGTATCTGGAACGCCCTCCCTACCAAGCTGCAGAGTATAGAGACCCAACGAAAATTTAGGCAGAAGTTAGAACTATTTTATACAGAACAATAATTAATCTCAATTAATTAGAAGAACATTGGAATTTTCCTCAGTCGATCGTTGATATTGAACGAATATATATCGGTAGCAACATGATTCTTCTGTAATCACCATTGCTGTAAATTGTAATTTTAACTTAATATTATCAAAATGTACTGAGAATGACTGGACAAGGTATATGCCTATCGCTGTACACATACTAACAAATGTACAGAGAGTGACCCATTGGTATCACTATAACAGGAAAAAATGTACTGATTATGACCTTTCGGCAGCACGCCTTAAATGATTTAGGAAAACATCTCTCGATCGTGTACTGAGGATGACCTTTTGGTAGCGACTGCGACCTATGTACGGGACACTATGTATCGGTATCTAACTATATGATTTAACCCTAACATGAGTTTATGTACAGAGTATGACTCGTAGATACTTATTATTGTACACATACTACCGAAAGTACGGAGTATGACCCATTGGTATCACAAAAAAAAAACAAAAAAAACCAAAAAAAAACCAAAAAAAAACAACAAAAAAAAACAAAAAAAACAACCCCAAAAACCCCCCAAAAACCCCAAAATGTACTGAGTATGTATGAACACATTTCTCGATCATCTCTCGATCATGTACTGAGAATGACCTCTTGGTAGCGACTGAGATTTATGTATGGGACATAACCTATCGGTATCGATGGTCCAACCCCAACATAAATCTTCCCTCGCTTTAACTATAAACAACCTATGTACGGAATATGACTCTCAGGCAGCAGGAGCAAAAAGTATCTGGCAGCAAGAATAACAATATTAAATCTTTTGTTTCCAAAATCCTGTTACATATTGTTTTACCGAGGTTAACAATTAACATCACTCAGAATTTGTACCACAATGTTACCCACACCCAGTGGAAGTCTTAGATATGATGTAAATTAATATTAATATTAGTATTTAATGTTTTTATTCGAAACCTGTAATACAATGAAAAGTACATTCACTGTAAGTATAGTGTCACGGTGACGATGTTTGTTGTGGTCATCATTATAGTTATAGTTATAATACTATCATTTGATACATTGTTTCATTTAACCGAGATACTTGGAAGTACATCCAATGTATGTATGGTTGCAAAAACGCTCATACTTATGTACAGCAGTGTCAATACTAATTAGTCTTAGGTAATTAACTGATAAAATTGCCATCTCTTGCTATAATCTTGCCCATAGAACCCCTTGGAAGTATATCCAAGTAGAAAAACACTGTAAAGGATCACTTGTATTTTATTTTATGTGTTCTTATATTTTATTGTTAATCATAGGTCCATCTGACACAACTCACTCATTTACTCAACATTGCATTTATTTTATTTTGTCTCAGTGTAATCTAAGTTAAAAATCAAAATTAAAGGTAACCGCCGGCAGAAATGGAATTAATTTTTCATATAGGCACGTAGACCTTTTTGTCGTTCCATATTGTATCATTTCAAGTCAGACAAATAACAAATTATCTCATCTTATCTCATCTTATCTTATATTCACACTGTAGATCTGTGGTAGAGGGATAACATAGTTGATTAAAGTGTCATTAAATGGGTTCAAGGTCACTTTTTGGACAAAAAATGTTCATGGATTAATAAGTACAATGCCACAATTTGTTTACCTCATTTATATTTATGTTATAGTCATTTAACGCATTCAGGCCACATTTATATGTAATAGCTCAATGGAGGTTTCAAATAAATCGAGACAGAGGGTCAAATCGTATGACACCCCAAAGGTGTGGAGTACGATTTGACCCGACGTCGAGATCAATTTGAAACCGAACAGAGGGCTATTACATATTTATTTCATAATGAATCAACAAGAAAAAGACGATTTTAATGACATTTTACCTTGGTTTCCATCGAGGTTGTGGAGATGACAGCGGAACGAACATGACAGCGGAAGTAAATTATATCATTGCGTGCTCAGACTTTTCACTACCATGGTTTCATTGTGAGATATGCGTTCAATTTTTCTTTAATATATCTTTCTACGTCTGATTTCTTCGGAATTAATAGAACTCGAACTGGACATTAAAGGTATGTATTTGATTTGATATCTTATGGATCTCGATATATCGCTTGAAATTCTTCAGACGGGTGACTACTTTTTCTCTCCCTGGTTACCAAGTCATGATACGTTCACAAAAAATGTCAACATACCATAACTTTCGTCTTTATTTAGACATTAAATAAGCAATACATATCATATTACTCAAATTACTTCTCAACATGGAGAATAAAACTTCCACCGCTGATGTTAGCTCCGGCAAATACACATCTTTATCTTTATGTTTGTTGCTGGTCACTTGAACTAGCGAACGTACGGCCATGCCGGCATTGAAAAAGCGGGTCAAGCAGACAATTTTAATTCTGGCTTCTCATTGGTCAGATCAAGTCATGTGATGCTCAAAAGTAGTTCGGTAGTTATTGTTAAAAAGCATTATAATAACAATGTTTTTCAGTAAACCCAACGTTCAAAGCTCTTATGCAAAAATCTTGTGATACAAGAGCTTTCTCAAGCTAGAAAAAAAGTAATAAATATGGAATTTGAATATAATAGAGAGCCTTATTTAGAAAATATATTACTTCTGCTGAAGAAAAATGGTTTCTACATGTGCACTTTATTATTCATTATTATGAAAAAAACACAATATTTATGTAATTGTAGAGATTCACAGTCTCGACAATGAATAAACAACTTAACAAGGCCATTTCCTCATATATCTGTTCATTGCAACAGTCCGTCTAAACGGCCCCGAATCCGTCTCAGCCGGATAGGGTAAGGGATCATAGAACGGGCTACAAAGTGGTAGCTTAGAGATCCCTGCAATATATTCACATAGACATAAAGCAAGAGATACCTAATGTGATGACACATAAGTAGATAGAAACAGGTTGAGGAAACAACTGGGATAATACAACAAGGGTTTACATAAGAGATAAGGGGAAATAGAGTGATTTCCAGAGTAACACTGCGTAAATACGTAGGCCCGAACATAGGGCACCTCTAGTGTATTAATAGAGAACCATTCCTTCATGGAAGGTCTCGCGGAGGAATATAGCAGAACTGCTACATAATCATACATTTAAACCTATCTAGGTTTCATATACATATATTGCTGCTAATATAGACACGATTGGGAACGTTAATAATGAATATTGTGGTCAGGGCAGCTTGGGAGACACAGTGACCTCTATTCTTATAGTAAAGGCAAAGGGGAAAGGTACATATTTGTACATGAGGATTTGAATTAGAAATAAATAATAAAAATATATGGAAAATGTTTTTAGTTATGGGTGTTCGTGATAGATCTTCATATAAAGTTCATAACACTTTTTACATTCTACGGAATTAAAAATTCGTGAATGTTAGTGAATTGCGTACCATTCTGTCAATCATCCTGAGTAGCCAGTTCATGTGATACATTTTGAGGTGTTGGTTGAGGGTTGGTGTGAGGAGTGTGGACACTTATCTGGGAGGATATCTGGATGCCCATCTCTGTGTGATGTAATTCACACCAACACTACTAACTTGGCACTTATGCAAAGACTGCTTGATTGACAACTTTCTACCATCTCTGCAGTAAATCCCTGAAGGCCAGTGTGACATCCTATTGGTTAGGACTGTTTGATTGACAACCTTCTACCATCTCTGCAGTAAATCCCTGAAGGCCAGTGTGACATCCTATTGGTTTACATGTCTTGTATTCTATTAGCTATCTTGGTTTGATTGACAACTGTAGAGAGGACCACCCATGACTGAATCTGAGTGATCTACACCTACTACACCCTTTGCGATTTCTGGGTTTCAAAAGAGTGTTATGTTCTTTATCCAATATTATTATCACAAAATTTACACATATAATTAAGCATAAGCATTTTTAATTAAATATTAAGCACATTCAGTCGAGCAAAAACTAAACTGCTTACTATGACTTGCCATTGCACACAAATAGTTGTCCGTAGAATTCGTGTCCTTGGGAAACGCACAATATATACATTAACTTAAACTGATTATAAAGTTAAACAGAAAAATAGTTCATCAAATGATTGATTAACTTAAAAAACTTATAACTTGTTAGTTGTGAAAATATTCCAACTAGAAGAATTGTTACAGCTAAATAACCATTCAGGAATGGTAATAGTAATGGGAGTGGCACAGGTCACTGGTCATTGACCCTCTGGTCCAGTATACACATATAGCCCATTATATTCAGAATATACAAAAATATATAACACTGTTTTCACCTTGTGTTCCTGTTAAATTGGCCTGAATACTTGTTTTGGTTGTTTATGAAGGTGAATATAAGTTATGTCTAAGTGTTGAGAGGAAAAATTGGTAGGAAAAAATATTAAAAAAATTGTTTTCACCCCCCCCTCCAGACCTCTGCCCCCTCTACACCCCCGTTATGGCGACATGGGCAGCTTCTAGACCCCCGTTACGGTGACATACTGTTTTTGCTTGTTGCTCAGGTATGACAGAATTTGCTTTTGTATTTATTTTTTTCCCTTGTGTTTCTAGTGCTCATAGAAAATAATTCATGCAAACATTGATTTATCTATTAATGAAAGCTAGACCCCCGTTATGGCGACATATTGCCACATACTTTTGTCAGCATTCTAACTCCTCTATTTAGCTGGAAAGAATTAATTGGGGATTTTTCAATGAATACAATGGATGTACCAATCATAAACAATGTTATAAGTACCCCATAATCAACTTTACATAATATCATCAAGTAATGAAATGAAAAGTTGATATTGATTTGTTATCATTACAAACATATTATTTCAGAGTAATCATTGACCGTCTAGACTTTTTTTCCCCAAAAAACTGGCTGCATTTTTAAAACAGTGATTCTGATAGGAAAACCTGCGTTTTTATGTGTGATTCTGGCAGAAAAAAACAAGCATTTTCTTGGCCTCATGATTAAAAAAAACAAAAAACATTGAAGTGTAATGTCTGATGAAAGCTTAAGCGACTATGAACTATTTCAATCAAACAACACAAACACAGGAACTGTCGGTCCTTGACAGCTGCTGAGTTTATTACCCCACAAGCTCAGGGATGACCATGTATTCTCGGATACATTCGCCAACCTCTAGTCGGCTGACTCAATGGAAACACATGATAATAATACAATAAGGCAAATGGTAGTCAAATACACAAACACAGGACACACTGTCATATAGAATGAAAAATAATAAAAATGCACACCAACACATACAAGCGACACCTATTGATAAGTACACAAAGTAGTAAACACATTCGGTTCCCACACAAAACCATCCGAGTGAATCCGGCCCAATCGGCTAACTGAACCGACTCCATTCAGATCATTCGGATCAAGTACTACAGTAGGATATTTCCCCCTAGGCGTCTTTTTCCCCTGGATCCGAAAATACCAACGAAAATAATCTCAGATAAATATTTTAGCCTCTGGAGGAGCTGTCGTATTTTAACCCAAATGATGCACTTTTGGTGGAACTGCTCATATATTTTGAACTTTCTTCTCCAACTGCTAGGTCCCGAAAGGCCGTCTTGGCTTGCGCACATAGTCATGTGACCACTACTCGGGTAGCCCTCTGCTGACCACTCTCCACTGTGAGAATTACTGCTATCCTTTAACACTAGGTGCCCTCCCGTCTCCAAAATTAACCGCAATCACTATTACGCATAATTCCAATGGCATATATATGAAGTTCATCTAGTAACAATGGCATTTCTATAAAAACTCATAATATGACTATGAAAGAAGATTATATATTAGGGCCGGTGCATGAAAATAGAAGGAATTTTGTTGGCTGAACTAAAATCTGTGGAAAAAGTTACTAAATCTTCTATGGAGAAGTTAAACTGGGGTGCAGATTAGTAAAATCTACACACAGAAGACATTACATGGCCTACTGGCCATAATATTCTGTCAGAAAAACAAATTACGAGAGACTACACAAAATATTCTCCACCCTGATTTGAATATGGTCAAGCAGGTAAAAGGTATGTGGTGATATTTGGTGATCTTTCCAACCTTTTCCATGCACCTGCCCCAATAAGTGAGGCAAAGATTCCAATGGTGGTCCAAATTAAAATATGGACATTCGTGAAGCCCTGTAACAGAAACAACCAGACAAAATCCAACAAAAAGTTGGTCAAATGAAGTGTAGATGGGCCGGAAAACAACAGATAATAACAAGTAGTCATGTTTTGACGAAAGATAGTTCTGGGGTCATAGTCACAATTATAAGCCAAATAACTATAATTATTATTATTCTTTCGGAGAGATTTATGGAGAACAGAGATGACACAAGCTTGGAGTGCCGCACGAACGTCGGGATGCTTTTATTTGCCCCTAAACATAGCAAGAAAAAGAAAATTTTTCATGCATTCACTACAATGGCTAGCTAGCAAATGCGCCGATCTGACGTGACAGCCTCAAAAGGCGGGAGCTGTCGCCCAGCAACCAGATAGACAAACAAGTACGGTGGCCCAAAGATAGTGGGGCAGACAATATAATTATATACATATTTCAACAAATATCACACATAATTATTATTATTCTTTCGGAGAGATTTATGGAGAACAGAGATGACACAAGCTTGGAGTGCTGCACGAACGTCGGGATGCTTTTATTTGCCCAGACCCAGATAATAATTAAATTATAAATAAGGCATCAAGACGAGAAAGTTAGTTCGATAGGGCAGATGAAAATCTGTGATCAATGCCTATGCGATACTCAATAGGCGTTGATAAATATCTCCATATGGCATCGCTTTTCCAGTCTCCGAAAAGTTGGATGTCCGGGACAGTGATGCCGTTCATATACATACACACCACAGCACCACGTCGAAGACTGTGTAAGCCAATGTTCTTGAGAATACCAGCCTGAACACACCATTTCTTCAAGGTATTCAAGGCAAATGTATAAGGAACAGGAGTTCCATGAGCATGAGAAATCAGAGGATCCTCAGGATTGGCAGGGCATCGTTCGAAGAACAGTTTCAACTGGGAGGCCAGGCACAGATCAGAGTTGCAGAAGGTAATAAGGCACTCCAGGGCTTTCAGTCCATACTGATTTGTTTTAGACGATGGTACAGTCACTTTCACACCCCAATCCATGAATATCACATCTTTACGTTTCAACAAATGAATATTTATATCACCTGAGAAAACATGACACTTTCTAAGAAGAGTTCTAAAGCAGAGCAAAATACCTAGCCAACAGGCAATGTTCTTATCACAGGCCAGATCCACTTTCTGGAATATCTTCCTTAAGTCATCGGGCAGCAAACCTTCTTTAGGATTTGTTTTAGTACCCAAAATTCGTTTCAGGCCTCTCATAAGTAATGTCAGTCCAAAATCCTCTCTCAAATTCACTCCATGAATTTTGCTTAGATGGTTGATCGCAGAAAACAGATTGTCCAAGGAAGAATAACACAACCTTGCAGAAGAATGAACCAAAAATAAGGAGAGATTGTCTGATGTCACTGGAATAGGCGATAATTCACATATTCGGCAAAACTCGTAATATTGGTTCCATTGGGAATTTCTTGTGCGCCAGGACGACTCTGCCAAGGCTTGTTGTTTGATTTCAATAGCACAATGCCTAAGCCGCTCTGCAGAAATAAGAAGGACAGATTATATTTCACGCAGATCCAAAAAATGTCTTGAAGTATTTCAACTTGCAATCGATACCTTGGTTTGCATTGAGAAATAATACGGCTAACTTTGACAGATAACCCTACAAAGTCAACATTGGAATCTGTAAGCAGAAAGGCTAGGTCTTGAATACATTTCCGAACAACACACAATTGTAATATTTCATCTTCATTGTTATCCAGAGTATTGGGTAGAGTTAATTCAGAATCGTCAACCTCACTAGTGGGATCTTGCCCCTGCCAAACATAGCAACCAGTAATAGATTCTTCATCACATTCAGCCACAAAAACACCAGGACCCGGTTTCTTAGTCTCTTGGCTTAAGCTTAAGCCAAAACCCAGCTTAACGAGTGAGGCCTGGGTTAAGTAAGACAGTGGCTTAAGCCAGTTTCCTAGTCACTTTTAACCCATGGTTTACCTAACCCAGGTTTAAGACGAAATTAAGCTTAATAAACCACCACGTGGCTTACACATGGAGAGGAAGAAAGATGATAATACGAATGAATGATTGAATAAAGTTTTTACCAACACTCTCTGTGCGCGGTGACGTGACGTTGCAGAATTGACACGTCCTTGACCTAATTCAGAAAGAGACGTCATTCATTGATGACGTTATGTGAGTGACGCAGCAGACGACGTTTATAAGTGCGTCTGTTTGTAAACAAAATGGGGAAGACAACGACTTCAAAAAGGGTAGGGTGCAAGAGGGAGGGATGGGATACCTCTGATAGTCTCTTGGTGGAAAGAATTATACGGGAAAAGGAGGCAGAAACTGCGGCACCTTTCAAAAATCCAGGTGGTGATGCAGCTCGTAAAAAGGCTATTTGGGAAGCAGTCACAATCGAATACAACAAGTAAGTATAGGCCTAGGCCTAGATCTTTTTTAATCTTAAGCTAAAGTTATGGAGAAATAAGTTGCGTTTTACATGATCAAGAAATGTCCAAGAATAATATATTTCGTAAGGCAGACTATTGACACTGACAGTGTTCCCCAAAAACGTCAGCCACTCGGCAATAGCTGATGTAAAACTTCTGTGGCCGACATCTGCCTTCTTGATGCAGGTCAATTTGACCGACGTCACCGCCACCCACCCAATAGGGGAATGTGCATAGCCACCAAACTAAACAAATCGATCCATGTTCAGTGTTAAATATACATTATTATTACTCGAATGTAAATTGCCATTTGACATGATAACACAATGCAAATTCATGCTGCTTTTACATCGGTTATTTTATCATTAATTGATCAAGAATGTTTAGTAACATTAGTTGCACTGTAATAGAAATGCCAAGTGGCACATGCAAATCCCCTATTCCTGTAACTGACATCCCTCACCCCCTCCCATAGAAAACTTAACAATTAACGTTTACAGGGTTCTCACCGGAAATATTTTACAGCATAGCGGGGCCCAACAACTATCTAGGGGGGTCTAGGGGAATGCGTCCCCCCACCCAGGAAAATAAGGTGATATGTGTGTGTTGGGGGGTGGGGGAGTAGATCTATTTTCATAGGGGATATCATAACATATATTTTCGATAGGAATTGAATTTAGATTTAATAACATGTTCATTAATCATTGGGTGCCATCTTGACCTTTATTATGTAGGAAGCTTATTCTCATTTAGAATTCTATTTCAGCAAACCCATCATAGGGACAAGGAACAATAACAGCTACCCAGTATATTCCATATTAGATACTGCCCCCTATTTGGTGGCTTGCACCCTCTACACTGTCAAATATTTCTAATTATATCCCTTTTATATTAAAGATGCACCAGCAACACCAAAACGTTGAAGCAGATCAAGGATAGGCACAAAAACGTCCGTGCAATAGGTTAATATGATTTTTGCAATAGATATTGTATAACATGCAATAGCAGCTAGGTCCCTATAGAATTATAACAATGCTAGTAAAAATTCAGTCATGCCACTTACTGTATTAAAAAAAGCCCTAACCCTAAACAACTGTTTGTTCTCATTGTAGCAAACAGGCATGTGGCAGATGTCAATGACACTGGAGGAGGCCCCCCACCACCACCACCAAATGACCCAGTGGTGCAAGATTACCTTGAACACCACGAGCGTGACCCCCAGTGTACAGGGATCCCCGGTCTAAAGGAAGATGGTGAGCATATAATATCATGAGCTATTCTACCAAATGGTTATTGTATGCCCATGAATTGCATGAAATCTACCCCCCCCCCCCCCCCCCCAACGCCGTTCTCACACCACACCCCCTCACTGATTTCAACCATACCCCCCTCGCCGATCTCACCCCCTCGCCGATCTCACCCCCCTCGCCGATCTCACCCCCCGCCGATCTCACCCCCCGCCGATCTCACCCCCCGCGCCGATCTCACCCCCCGCGCCGATCTCACCCCCCTCGCCGATCTCACCCCCCGCCGATCTCACCCCCCGCCGATCTCACCCCCCTCGCCGATCTCACCCCCCGCGCCGATCTCACCCCCCTCGCCGATCTCACCCCCCTCGCCGATCTCACCCCCCGCGCCGATCTCACCCCCCTCGCCGATCTCACCCCCCGCCGATCTCACCCCCCCTCGCCGATCTCACCCCCCGCGCCGATCTCACCCCCCTCGCCGATCTCACCCCCCTCGCCGATCTCACCCCCCGCCGATCTCACCCCCCGCCGATCTCACCCACGCCGATCTCACCCACGCCGATATCACCCCACGCCGATCTCACCCCCCTCGCCGATCTCACACCCCCCCCCCGCCGATCTCACCCACGCCGATCTCACCCCCCGCCGATCTCACCCACGCCGATCTCACCCCACGCCGATCTCACCCCACGCCGATCTCACCCCACGCCGATCTCACCCCACGCCGATCTCACCCCACGCCGATCTCACCCCACGCCGATCTCTCACCTGCCAATCTCTCACCAATCTCATCCCCTGCCGTTCTCTCACCCACCAACGGCCGACCCTACTTATTATGAATTATGAATGCTAATTTAGTAATTGCTAAATGAACATCAAGTATTGATATGTATCTAAACGCCACTGGGCCATCATAGTTGAGGCATGTCACCTCTCTCTCCATATGTCAGATAAGTCATTCCAGCCATTTCTTCATTGTGTTGAAGTCCTAAGTTCATTTACGTGATATTTCAGAGGTTCCAGAATTAGTGGTGTCCACCCCTGCCAAGGTATCAATGGAGGACCTATATATGGCGTATACTGATGGTAAATATTACCTTGAGGAAGCATCAGATTAATTACATGATTGTATCAAACTGTCATTTTTCGAAGATTAGTAGCATTATTTCTGATTAAAGGTTGGATTTATATTTATTTCAGGACAGCTAGAAGTCATCAGTGCAGGTAATGACATAGTTTTCACACAAAAACAAAATTGGCTATGACATTATTATAAGAAGCTATGATTTTATTTGAAATAAAAGAAAGATATATTGATACATCATGATACATTAACTTATCTAGTAAATGAAGATGGAGAAGCGATTGAAATGAATATGGAGGAGGTTGGAAGAATATTGGAGGGACAACTGGAAAATGTACATGATGAGGAATTGATTGGTGAGTATGAACTGTGTTCTGAGTTTTAAAATTACTATAATTGTACACATGTTTAAATCCCTCATACTCTGCTGAATAGTAACTATACATATTAACTTCTTTAAATATGGGTGGATATTAAAAATTCAAAAGTTCACAGAATCCCCTGATTATCAAGAATACAGTCAGTACAACAGATTTATGCTCAACAAACTTGGCATTATTAATCACGTCGATCACACTGATAAAAAAAATAATCCCAAAAATTCACAATATTGAATACCTTCTTTCAATTTGTCTAAATATGTCATGTTTACTGTCCCTTGATCCGAAATTTAGAATTACAATGCACTATTTTTAGAAGCTGAAGATACACAAGCAATGGATAAAGTGTCGCATCCCCCACCACAGAAAAAGAAGCGCACAAATAAGACTGAGACAGCTACCGACCGACTTCTCCAGGTCGAGCTGGAGAATGCAACAGTGAAGCAGAGAAATCTTCTTCTAAAGGAGCAGATCTTGCTCTTACAACTTGCCAAGTTGCAGGTATTTTCTATATTTCTAAAGTTATGGTAGGAGCACTTCAAAAGTATGTCTCAGCAATTCTCCGCCGAAATTCAAGACCTTGTGGGTTATCAGGAAGATGTTCCTCTTCCACTGCCATCTCCTCTTCTACATATGGAAGCTCACCAAGATTGATGTCCCCAGTTGTGAGAGCAATGTTGTGGAGAGCTGCACACCCATGAACCAATATGCATACTTTTGCTGGTGCAAGCCTCACTTCGTTGTGCATAAATGCCCATTTTCTTTTAAGAAGCCCAAAAGTCTGCTCTATTCTAACACGAGTCCTAATATGGCGGTTTTGATATCGCTCCTGTTGGGGGCCTTGTGGGTTGCGAAAAGGTGTTAGGAGGTCTGTTCCACAGGCATACCCTCCATCACCAAGAAGATAGGAAAGTCCCACAGCAGGCACTAGAGTAATATAGTAAATACAAGTAAAATAATTAAAAAATGTCCCATAACGCCTTACAAGGTTAACTTTGGCTTTAATCCCCTTAGCATGAATGTATTGCAGTATTACAGCAACAGTTACAGCCACATATATACAATATATGGGAAATTCTAATGAAACATTGACAAAAGCTCTATATACATATGAAAATAAATCAAAGTTTAACCTTCATATTTTCACATTTTCTCCTTACAAACAGATAAATATACACTGGATGTAATTGCATAGTATACTTACATGTCCGCATGTACCTCAATACACTGCTACTTCGATAAATTCTGGCATCATGAACCGATCCTGGCCACCGGGCAACTACATTCATGATGTTGAACCGCGCATCACATATCATCTGTTTTGATATAAATAAGGACTCATCAATTCACTTAATTTGTTACAACTTAAAACTATTTTCCCACTCTATTTCATTGTCTGTATTTACATTGACCTTATTTAAATGGTAACATAGAGAAGGGTTATTTGCACTCCCAAAGAAACACTCTTACTTGCACATTTATTGAATACCGAAATTTGCGATTCACATAATCCTGAGCATTATCATGTGGTTGTTGAATATTGACGTGAGTGCAATCAACTGCTCCAAGTACGTTGGGAAACCCTGCAAAGTAAAATATATTAAATTATATATTATTCAATGTATTGTGTTCATAGAATGAACTAATTTGCGTATTTTTTTTTACTTTCAGCGGGAGGACAAACTTGCGAAGCAGTCGTCTTCCTCTTCAGATTAGTTATTTAGTCTTCTGCAGTAGCACTAGTTGGAATATTTTGTATTTCAAAATTTTATCTAGATAATTACCAAAATGGTCATACATTATATATATATAACAATAAAGATGAAGAGAAAAACCAAGATCATGGTTTTAAAAAAAACAATGTTTGTCTTTGTCTTCTATCCCATTTCTTGATATAATGATTAGGGGCTGAGTTATGGGGGTTGATTATGTCAGAAAGTGCCGTTTCTTATATATCGGAAAATCGGGTGGTTGGGGGGGGTCAGTGATTATGTCCCTGTCATATATCAAAATGTAGGGCTAGGTGAGGGAAGAAGAGAAGTGAAAGCCATTTCCTGATATATTGATTAATGGCCGAGTTATGGGGGTTGATTATGTCAGAAAGTGCCGTTTCTCATATATCGGCAAATTCAAGTCTGAGGTAAATAAGGCCTACATGCTTGTGTTGTATATCAAAACGTAGGATTTGGTGAGGGAAGAAGAGAAGTGAAAGCCATTTCCTGATATATTGATTAATGGCCGAGTTATGGGGGTTGATTATGTCAGAAAGTGCCGTTTCTTATATATCGGAAAATCGGGTGGTTGGGGGGGTCAGTGATTATGTCCCTGTCATATATCAAAATGTAGGGCTAGGTGAGGGAAGAAGAGAAGTGAAAGCCATTTCCTGATATATTGATTAGGGGCCGAGTTATGGGGGTTGATTATGTCAGAAAGTGTCGTTTCTTATATATCGGCAAATTCAAGTCTGAGGTAAAAGAGGTGTACATGCTTGTGTTGTATATCAAAACGTAGGATTTGGTGAGGGAAGAAGAGAAGTGAAAGCCATTTCCTGATATATTGATTAATGGCCGAGTTATGGGGGTTGATTATGTCAGAAAGTGCCGTTTCTTATATATCGGAAAATCGAGTGGTTGGGGGGGTCAGTGATTATGTCCCTGTCATATATCAAAATGTAGGGCTAGGTGAGGGAAGAAGAGAAGTGAAAGCCATTTCCTGATATATTGATTAATGGCCGAGTTATGGGGGTTGATTATATCAGAAAGTGTCGTTTCTTATATATCGGCAAATTCAAGTCTGAGGTAAAAGAGGTGTACATGCTTATGTTGTATATCAAAATGTAGCACAGAATCAAAAGATCCAATATCAAAATTTCAGACATTAGAATTTCAGAAACCGAAAGAAACAAATTCTAAAATTTTGCCTTGAAAGTTCAGAAAGTTAGTGGAGGAAAGAACACACTCTAGGTCCAAACCCTCAGGTCAGATAAGAATGGTATGTCAGCCTACCTCCCTAATCGGTTTCTTGTCCTAGAACTCAGCGTTTTAATGGGAATATAATGACATTTTGTGGTCTTAATGGAATTATAATGACTAGCTCTTTGCAGTTCGAGGTGACAGACTTTCCCTTCATTTGAAGGGACTCTCTCAAGTTTGGGCCTAGACTGAATAGAGGTGTAGACAGAGTTTCATCCCAGACATGAGGAGTGAGACAGACTATACAGGTGCTGCAGAACAAATAGTTTATTTGGGGAGGTGTGGTGAGGGGTGCAAACTTGGTTCCCAAAGTGTAGAGAGACTCTTCTTAAGACACTTCTTAATGCTGAAAATGAGGACTTTTTAACGACCAGTGGCTGGATTCTGATAATCTATTGGCACAGATAAAATATTGGGGGGCAAACTTTTTTTGGGCAGGGGTTGGGGAGAGTTTTGGAAGTGGGGACAGTTGGGGTACGTTTGGGGTGGGAGGGGGGTACGTTTGGGGTGGTGGGGTGGGGGGAGGGAGCATAGAGGGTGACTTTGCATAGTATAATAGAATCAAAATATTTCACCCACATCAGATAGACACAGGATATACAATGTTTTTGAAATTTTGTAAAAATCGCAAATAGTCGCCGAGGTAATAAGCATGGATGGATATTTACTGCATTCAGGTACAATAATATTATTTCGCTGAAATGTGGATTATTACAGCCTTATCATGTAAACATTAAAATAGTGTACTAGCAACGATTAAGAGAATCAGTAGAAATAATATTCCTATAATCGTTAAATGTATTTAGAAATGAGGGGGATTTTCTTAGGATTACATAAATACCAATTGTAGGTTTATACGATCAGAATTGACAAAAATATGGCATAAACAAAAAATGTGATTTATAATTGATCAAAAGCCTCATTCATTCATTCTGTTGTTCGTTGTGTCACTACAAATCATAATATTCCTTTTATTTTTGTTTCATTACGAAGAGCACAAATTCCCCTTTCAGGAAATGTATACGTTTTTATACCTATTGCCATTAATTGTGGCACCAGTGTGCATTAAAAATACGCACAAATATACGGGATAACGGCCGCAGAGTAGCGGGGAGGGGGGGGGGGGAGTCAGACCAATTGAATTTTTGTGGCGGGAAAATGCGGAAGCACGTCATGACGCAGGTTATTCTGGGTAGTGAGTCTATAAGGTCAAGGTTGGTGATGTCGTTCATGGCTCTGTCATGTCAGAGTCATGGCTCTGTCATACCTAGCAACTATGGATATTATTAATTCTTAGCTGAAATAAAGGTAGGAGAAAGAATTTTTATTGGTAGGGGGGAAGATGTGTTTATATACTTACTGGCCAGTCTGAAGAATTCCTGTTTTACACGTTGTATGTCTGCAGCTGTTCTGGGCATATGGTTCAATCTCAACTGTCGTAGCCCTTCAGCCACGCGTGTCACAACTCTAGAAACTGATGCCTTTGAGATCTGTAGGTCTCCTGTGTCGCCAATTAAAGAGAAAAATGACCCAGTCGCCAAAAAACGAAGAGTAATTAAAAGTTGAAATATAGGGGGTAAAGGCAGACCCCTCCTGTTGGGACGCAGAAGATGGTGTCGAATCAAATCCAAAATAAATAAAATCCCTCCCTGTCGAAATCGATATCGGACGTAGCATTGGTTTTCGGTCATTCCTTCTAATGGATTTCCATAGTCCCTAAGTCGTCGTCGCACAACTCTTTCCCCCCTATTAAAATAAAATCTTTCTCTCCTCCTTCTCGCGTTCATTTCAGTAGCTTAAACCACCCTTAAACCACCTCAAGAGGTGGTTTAACAATAAGCCAATTCTTAAGCCAAAGACTGGCTTACTGACGACTAAGAAACGGTCATAAGCCAGGCTTAAACCTTAAACCCAAAACGAGCTTAACCCTGGCTTAAGACAGGCTTATGCTATGGCTTAACTGACTAAGAAACCGGGTCCAGATGAAAAACAAAAATCAATACATTTGTCTGACTTAATGTCGGAAAAGTCGAAGGTACCATTAAAAATGTCTGCACATGAAATCCACCAATGCAAATCTGCAAGTATACATTTAGTGACTCTTCTCCTTCGGAATTTAGATCTGATCATTAGGTTCAACTCAGCAAGAATTGCCTTGCTATGCACACAACCACCCTTGATTACTCTAGAAGCATGACATAATACACCAGCAAGGCGACGAAGCTGCCTAACAGTGGTCCATTTACAATTAGAAAAGAAATTCAATTCCTGTACTAATCTTAACACCTTGTTCTCTGGAAGCCAAAGTTGGCAGTTTGCTGAGTCTATATCGATACCTAAATAAGTACAAACTTGTGAAGGACTTGTGACTTTCTGCCAACATATGTAGAAACCTAGGTCTCATAGGAGAACATGAGAGCCTGTTGACTCTTGATACAATCTTCATAGGTAGGGGACCATATCAGAAAATCATCTAAATAAGAGACCACATGATGACCCCTATCATTTAGTATTCTACACACAGAGTCAGTGATTCGAGTGAAGCAGAATGGAGCCGTTCTCGAACCAAAACACATAAAGTTATCACACAAGAATTCAGTATCATTATCAAATGACCAGGCTAAACCAAATAAACGACGTTGTGTTGGATGAATGGCAACTGAACGATAAGCTGCTTTAATATCCACAGAGCACATAAATGAGCCCCTGTCGATATTCTGTACAATCTCATCGATTTTGACATACTGAAAATGAGAGAAAACTTCCTTCGTATAGTTATTAACAGATTCTTTTTCAGGCCTTTTGCAGTCTGTTATCATCCGTATATCACCAGAAGCCTTGTTCAGTACACCCACCGCATGAATACAACTAGGACGATCAGTCACAATCGACATCTTGCCTGAAGACAATTCAGAAAGTAATGATTTCTCCAATTTTGCCTTGTTCTCCACTGGATGGAAACAAGAATTATAGTTCCTGCAGTAGTACGGAGGAATATCAATGTCGGGGTCAACCAGCTTAAACCCATTCACCACCCCGTCAAGTAAATAATGGCCATCGGGGTCCACATAGTTCTCGGAGAAGAGAGCACGAGCCCAGTTATTAGGCTTAAATTGTCTCCTCACGCCTTCGAGAAAGCCCCAGTCTTTTATAGAAGTTGCATAATCAAACAACAAACGCAGATCTTTACTTTGTATGATGTTACTAACCGTCTCCATTTTGGGGTTTGGTAAATAATCCACATCGCTTGCTTGAAAATTCAACAAAACTTGACAAGGTCCGCCATCTTGTCATTTTTGGCCGGAACCGGAAGCAGTAGGTGGGTTCTTGGCTGGAGTCGATGTCGTAACATGAGATTTTTACCAGTCGAGTTGAATTTTGCAGGTCTTTGCCATGTGATCTTCACCACATAATCCGCAATAATGAGCATAATAGCAATTTTCACAATTTTTGCCGTCGTTCCATTGCCAGCATATTCCCTTTGGCCAGGCATCGATGTCGAAACGGGGAGACTTGACACTCTTGTCGTCGGTAGACTTCCGGTAATGGCGGGCATTGTAGCCGTACCGAGAAAACTTATCTTTCCTCGAAAGCAATTCACGTACGACAGTAGTGTTGTCCGCACTAAGATGTTTAGACTCGGACATCGTGTCAACTCCATTCCAACGAGGAACCCAGCCTTCCAAGACCCGTGTAGTCGTCTCTCGTTCATATGAAACCAAGGCTTCGTCGACGAAGGATTTACGGTGGGCCTTGTAGGAAATAAACTGGAGATGGCTGACATAACCACGCACAATATCACAGTTGGCACCCGAATCCATAAGCGAACCAAGAACGCCTAGACCCCTGTAAATGAGGTCTCTATAAGACATTTGATTCCAAAGCTTTTTGTCATCTACATAAGTTTCTGGGCGAAACCTACCCATATCAGGCAAACGACAAGATCTTGACGGTGGAGAAATCTGTGACTGCTGATTCTGAGAACGACTGTCAGTAGTGTCACTCCATGACTGACCGAACCCACTCCCTTGACTGCCGGACGGAGGAGTATTCGTATCATCAACAGATAAACGACGAAGTTTCTCCTCTGCATCACGGATCTTCGTGGCCAAGGCAGATTTGGACTTTTTCTCGTCATCTAGGATACCAATGGCTTTCTCAATAGCAGACAAGTACTCTGGTGAACCCTTTGAAGGTAAGTCCGATATTTCTTCACCCAATATGGCGGCCAATCTTGAAGCCTCCATACTCGAAGCAGGTCCTATGCGATTTCTTGGTGTAAATCTTTTTTTGGGATCCTGTTGAGCCCAACAGTCCGGCTCTTTATGCACGTTGAAACAATACGAACAATTGATCAACGACATCAAGTCGATCTGGATTGATCAACAGAGAAAAATTTTCATGCATTCACTACAATGGCTAGCTAGCAAATGCGCCGATCTGACGCGACAGCCTCAAAAGGCGGGAGCTGTCGCCCAGCAACCAGATAGACAAACAAGTATGGTGGCCCAAAGGTAGTGGGGCAGACAATATAATTATATACATATTTCAACAAATATCACACATTTATTTATTTTTTTATATGTATAGTATTCTGCAATAATTTGGGTATAAATTATTAAATTGTTCAGTATTATTTCGAGTTGAGTAATTTATATAGGGTAAGTAGGGTAGAGTATTATAGGCCAGCGGCCAAGGGCCAAAAAAGCCATTATTTAAGAAGTTACCCCTACCCACCGTATAACAAGCTAAATTTGAGGTATTTTGTGTAGAATTTCATGAATTTTCCGAATCTGAAGAAAAAAATTGCCGGAACGGTGGCGAACATTGTCAAAATGGCCTGTTTCCATGGAAACTTGTGATTTTTTTGTATTTTAGCAAAAAATAGGTTTTTAGTGTCCCATTTCTACACTTTTATCAGTATTGTAACCAAACTTAAGAATAATACTGATGTATCTAAGGGTTATCATTTCCATTCGAATCAGTGACCTTGCTCAAGGTCAAGGTCACCAAATATGACCTTGAAATGTAAAAATAGCAAAATTCTGGGATGTGACATCCTATTTTCTCTTATAAAAATATGGCAATAGAAGAAAATGGTAACCTAATGCATAAAAATTATAACTGACATTAGGGGAAAGAAAAATAACCCATTTTTGGTATCATTGGAATGTTTGTTGCCATGGTAACCAAGCCTCACTTTTCATTCTATGCTAAATTTTGTGTAAATCTAAATAACATACTGCAGTCTATATCTTTTGAACAATTTATTTCAAAGCTACTCAATTTATACATGTGAAAGGGATCCAAGTGAACTTTCATAATATATCTTTTAATTGACCTTTGTCAAGGTCAAGGTCACCATTTTCAAGGTCAAACATCAAATTTTGGTTCAAATTTGAGTATTATGTATGTATCTTAGGAACTATTTATCACTGGCATACACAATTTATGCATGTGATAGAACACTAACATCACTTCCATGAGACATCATATGAATGACCTTTGGTAAGGTCAAGGTCACCTAATCCAAGGTCAAACATAACATTTTTTCTTGATTTTAGATTTAGGTATATGTATCTCTGGAATTTTTTATCCCTAGGTTACCCAATATAAACATCTGATAGGGTTCTGGGAGCACAGGCATTAGATGTCTTGTCAATGACCTATGTCATGGTCAAGGTCAACATTTCAAGGTCAAAGATCAAGTTTTGGTCCAAATTCTTGTATTAGGTAGGTTTCTCTGGAACTATTCTCCCTGGGGTACACAATTAAAATATGCGACAGGGCTCTAACAGCATTTTCATAAGACATGTTGTCAATAACCTTAATCAATGAAGGATAAGGTCACAATTATCAAGGACAAAGGTAAGATTTCTATCTGAATTTTTAATAATAATCCCTTATAATCCCTAATAATCATCAAACACACAAGAGCTGTGAATAGAAGATGTATTTAAGCCATGATAGGTGTGCGTATCCACAAAAAGAGGGCCAGTTTTGCCTATGGCATTTGCATGGATAGATTTCAGTAGAGGAATCAGCTTTTCAAATGCATTGAATTTACTTCACTAATTTGATTGGCTGCATGGATCTATTCAATGACAATCAATGACGCTCATTTTAATGACATAGTATAGCATAGGGTGATTCTATGAGTAAGGGGTGTCAAGTGAGTAAGTATGACTGCTAGACGATTTGGCGTCAAAAGTGGCCATATTTATGGCCTATATAGGTCATACCGCTTAAGATTTTAACCACGCCCCCTTTATTTAGAACTACCAGCTAATAACTCGACTCTGGTTTGATCGTGTGAAACTGCTACTTCCCGACTTCCAATCGACCCAAACAATGTCTCCAGGCCTAGGGAAAATGTATAGACTTAGGTTGCCTCCAATACAACAAGGTCTTTCTGGTATAATAAGTGAGAAATAACCGATTCCCCGACCCCTATATGCTAAAGCATGGACAGATATTTTACCCTGCGTACGGCCACATGGCATCTTCGGTAACGCTCGGCATCGCATCTTCGGTATAACTCAGGGGAAAAAATCGACCAATCACAGGGCGCGTTACATCAACCTTCAGCTAGGCTCTCAGCCAATGAGATCACCCCTTCCAAACGTTACTCGGCGTGCCATGTAGACGGGCAGACGGGCCCGGCTACCATGGCTGCCATGGTGGTGGGGGACGGGGGACGGGGGACGGGGGGACGGTGACGGCGAAGGCTTTTTAAATAGCCTAATGTTTCATTATCAGGCAAACAGTATCATATCCTAGTTAATTTGACTTTGTTGTTATCTGGTGCCACTAACCCTCTGGGCGAGTCTTCACCTGTAAGCCTGTTGTGGCTTCAAACCTAGATCTTGGCCGGAGTATAACCAATATTGTGCATATATTACACTCAATTGAGTAACATCTGACACATTCTTTGACGCAAATTTTGCTCATTGACCAATATTACATCCTCTAGATGTTGCTCATTGACCATTGTTATACCCTCTATGCTGCTCCATGACCTCCATCATACCTTCAATGTTGCTCCATGATGATTTCTATACCTTTTATGCTGCTAAATAACGACCATTTTATTCCCTATAATGCTCCATGGCCCCCCTCATACCCTCTATAGGGCTCCATGGCACCCATTATACCCTCTGTGTTATTCCATGACCACCATTATATCCTCTATATAGTACTCCATGGCCCCCATCACATCCTCTAGAGGGCTCCATGCCCCAAATTATACCCTCCATGTTACCACATGACCCCCTATTCATAACCCCTATGCTGCTCCATGACCCCCATTATACCTTCTATGTTATTCCATGACCCCTATTATACCTTTTATATTGCTCCATGACCCCTATCATACCCTCTACGATGCTCCATGACCCCATTATACCCTCTATAATGCTCCATGGCCCCCATCATACCCTGTAAGTTACCCTAAGTTACTCTATGACCCCAATGACACCCTCTAAGCTGCTCTATGATCACCATTATACCCTCTATGCTGCTCCATGACCACCATTATACCCTCTAAGCTGCTCCATATGACCACCATTATACCCTCTATGATGCTCCATGACCCCAATTATACAATCTATGCTGCTCCATGACCCCAATTATACCATCTCTGCTGCTCCATGACCACCATTATACCCTCTATGCTGCTCCATATGACCACCATTATACCCTCTAACTTACTCTATGACCCCAATGACACCCTCTATGCTGCTCCATGACCACCATTATACCCTCTATGCTGCTCCATGACCCCAATGACACCCTCTATGCTGCTCCAGGACCACCATTATACCCTCTAGGCTGCTCCATGGATGACCCCAATTATACCCTCTAGGCTGCTCCATGGATGACCCCAATTATACCCTCTATGTTGCTCCATGACCACCATTATACCCTCTATGCTCCATAACCCCAATTATATCATCTATGCTGCTCAATGACCCCAATTATTTCTTGTTGTAACTTTTATTGCCAAACATTAAGAAATGGACGTCAGCGGAACTAAGCTCCCCATAGGTGGGAGGATTTCAAGCCTGACTGGTTGACATGGTTGTAGTGAGAGAACAATCCAACGCCGAGGCAACGCCCCATGCACTATATTATACCATCTATGGTGCTCCATGACCCCAATTATACCCTCTATGCTGCTCCATGACCACCATTATACCTTCTATGCTGCTCCATGACCCCAATTATACCATCTATGCTGCTCCATGACCACCATTATACCCTCTATGCTGCTCCATAACCACCATTCACCCTCTATGAAGCTCAATGACCACCATTATATCCTCTATAGTACTCCATGGTTCCCATCATACCCTCTATACTCCTCCTAGGCCCCCATTATACACTCTATAATGCTCCATGATGCCTATTGTACCGTCTATAGTCCTTTATGATCCCTATCATTCCCACTATTAGTAGGGTTCATTTGATTAAATTTACACAGCATAAGTGGGGTAAAGTAAGTAGGTTCATTTGGTTAAATTTACACAGGATAAGTAGGGTAAATTATTCGTTGGTTCATTTGATTAAATTTAGGGTAAAGTAGGGTAAATCATTCAGGATAAGTAGGGTAAAGGAGGTAAAGTAGGGTAACGTATTCATATATGGGTCAGCTTTTCAGTAAATGTACAATTGGCAGCTGTATACATTTAGTAAATTATGCTAAAACAGGCTGTAATTTGGCCAGTACTAGGTAAAATAATGCCATATCATTCAACGAGGCTCATAAGAGTTTATATTGAGAGAACTAGCCTATATATTAGAAGATTTCTCACGATTCCAACCATATTTGTTCATTACACAGCATTACACAGTTAATTTGAAGCACGCACACACACAAGCCTGTTGATGTCAGTTCGACAGAATCAACCGGGCAGGTTGATATAAAATCTACCTGCCCACCCCAAATTCCACATGCCCAGTAGTTTCATACCCCGTTTAGCCTAACCATTTACATGACAGCTTTAAAATATGTAAGACTCCCTACATATGTCGTCAATATTGCTAAATGATTTCAAATGAAGAGGTAAACATTTTGTCATCAGATATCAAATATTGTCTGGGAGTATCATATTCTCGCCTAAATGACATGTAGTTGGGGAGTTGGCTAGGCCTATATATAAAATACTGAACCAGGCTATTAGTGTTGCATACATCACCAACTTGTCTCATTACAAGTGCATACATTATTGGATTATTGGTCCTTAGTTTTTCGTTCTAATTAAAGCAACTGGCAGTTACATCTATCAATTTAAGAGTTGGAGTCGAGCTAAGTGGGACTGAATCTCTATCGTACTGACAACTGCTTAGTAGAGCATATTACTACAAAATCTGTCGCACACAGGCCCCACCACACAAGATGTTGATTTTAGACCTATTTCAGCAGATCTGACCGCCTAATATTGTTTTTATATATACAAATGAAGCATCATCGCGAAAACGACCCTCCCAAACCAGCCGGGAATCCTGATTACTAAACTATTTCTAGCTGCTTGTGCAGACATTTTGCTTTGAGTTTGTCTGCTCAGGTTGTATGGGTTCCACCAACCCAACGACCAGCAGACAATAAGATTTTAGCAGAAGAATCTATATTTCGTTACCTTTTTAATAGAATAAATGATAATCCTGGATTTTCAGCTTTGTTTTTCTGATCGGAGCGCCGCTGGTGTCAATTGATGTAACTAAGTGGCTCTTCCATTCTGTTTCCCTACCGTACCGCTCTTCCATGAAACTTATATATATATAGCTCCCCATCGATTTGTTTTCTTATTTTGTTATGGTTGACTGCCCTCGCTTCAAATCTTCGGTAAGCGATAACTTTGTATTTTATAGGTAAATGACAAATGTCCCGTTTGGACCTTGCTACCCTTGACTGAGTCTAGCTTCTGGGATCGGTTAGAAAGTTCCCGAAAAATAAAACGCAGGAGAAAAGGCTTTCAGAAGACAGTGTTGGTACATAGTATGTTTATCCCTCGGGGGGACAACTGGTCACATGTTTCGATAAGCGTAGCAAATGCTATCCTTACGGATAGCGGTCGGTTGTGCTCGTCCAGCTTAAGAATGTGTAGCCTAATGATATATGTACAGACGTTCTTGAGGCAAACACAACTGACAAAGGCTTGGAAATCGAATGAAACAAAGCATATTGAATGAAATATGGCCAACCTCTTTATTTGTATAATCAAACCAGTATACCTTTCACATCTTATACGATTCCACAGATCGCACATGCTTTGAACAGGCCCTGGCTGGCCTAGGCGAGTGGAATCGGTTTGCGCATGTACTTTAAAATCTGGGTTGGGATCTGGGTCAGGGTAGCACATGGGTCTGGGCACGTGAACAAGGTGTGATATTGAGGACGTGAACGTTCATGTGCGCACCTTTGCACCTTTTGCATTGGTTTATACATGAGGTCAAGTCTTGGGTCAAAGTACAATTTGACCTATCGGAGCAGTGTACGCCTTCGTTCCGACGAGCATTTCGCGGAGACCGGAAAAATCACGTCCACAGACCTTGACTCGGACCCATGCAAGTTCTGGGGGCGGGCACGGGGCAGGCCGCCCCCAGAAAAAAGGAGAACATCTTTAGTTTCTGATCAATCACAACTAAGAATGCAGTTTTAAATCCAAGGTAGCTTAGTCTACCTCAGAAATCAGGTAATGGACCACATTGCTCTCTATACAATCTCTATACAAATAAATGAATAGATAATATTCCCTCATGAAATTAAGATTACTCACTGCGAGCAAGTGGATGAAGTATCCTGATAGTATCTGACGATGGTAATGTTTGAACACTAACCAGAATAAACTCTCCTTCTTAGCTTTTTGCTTCTCCTCCAATGTTTGCCATTTTCTGTGAAAATTCCAAGTGTATTATATCAAACTCATCTGCAGAAAGCATCAGGTAGATTTGTTAATGTATTTATACCAATATAATGTATCATTAAATTGTGCCACTGCTGATTAAAGAATCTGAACAGCAACAAAAATACTTCTTAAAATCATGTCAAGAAATTATATCTAATGTCCTACATTGTCAGGATATCAAATAATTATGTGTTACTGAAGTAATATTGTGACATATCCAGAAATTGTTCATGTACTGATGCTGATTTTGTCCCAATTAAGTTGTATTGAAAGAGTTTCATATGATGACCTGCCCTTGTTTTTTTTGTTTTTGCAGACAGATTGATTTCTTGAATGTTGTATAATTTTTTAGTTTCATTGTTGTCCAGAGAAGCGTGCAGTGCAAGAAGCCCTCTATTCGCATATTATAGAAATATAGTGCAGATGCAAGATATACTTTTATGATATTAAACTCACACATGTATCCTTAAATCGCCTGTGGCCAAAACAGGGAACTTCATAGATAATTTATTTTCCCCATTCTCCTCATTCACCATGAGGAGAATGGTGGATTAAAGTAAAGCATATATGTTTAGTGTTTATATGCATTTCCAAACAGCCAGTCTATAGTCTAGGGCTAGGATGCTGGACTCCCAATCAGCACATTGCAGATTCAAATCCCAGCGCAGCCAGCCATTTTACATTTTTCTCATTTTCGAGTCATTTTATTTTTTGATTTCACTAATATCTTCACCTCTGGGACTGGGATTTCTTTTAAACTCACACATGTAGTTTCATATGCAGTTCCCTTTCGATTTATCAAAGAATTAGAGGGGCTAAGATTAAATTAAGCAAGAAAAGTGTGTTGGATGGCGTTTGGTCATAGATATAGGTTCTCTGTTATAGAGGTATGGGTAGCGGTCATAAGCTTGTGTTTATTTTCGGCGAAAAAATGGTTTTCGCATGGGCCACGATTCATCCAGAAATACAATTATTGCAATTATTATATCTTATTGCAATTATTATATCTTATTGTAGTTTGTACACCATTCATAGTTTGTAGTTCTTTTATCATCGGATGATTATATACCACTTGTAATGTACGTAAATTTAGGTAACATTACACTCAGGCAATGTATTTTGATGTAACGCTATTGAATAATTTCATTTGTTCTACTTGAAAAGTATTGTAAATACAAAATTGTGAAGAAACATTTTCAATAAAAAAAATATTGTGACTTTATATCTAGACGAGACATGACTGCTGCTTTTTCTGTGAAAAAGCTGACAGGCTACATTGAAGAACGCAAAAGAGAGAGAAACACCATTTATTGCCCACTTTTTAACATCACTGTATAGAAATTGGCAATGATATCCATTGTAAAAGTATCTACAAATATTTTCCTCTCAATTTTGTCAGGAATAAATGCATGATTAATGCACACAAACACTGGTAGAGTCAGGTTTAGGCATCAGAAATATATGGAACTTTTGAACAGAGCCACAAGCACATCCAAGACCACTTCAAATTGCCATCCAAACTTGCGGTTTGCTTCTGGACTGGATACTTACGGTATAAAAGCTGAATAGTTGTACTCAGCTTTCAAGAAGCCAAGAGGTTCAGGAACATCATCTTGTGTGAGCGGGCGTTTGTAGGCAGTTTTAATAATGCCTAGTGTCCACCTTGAACAAGAGAAGATCCTCAAATTTTATATCCATAATAACTACTGATTCTTTAGGTGAGTGAGTGAGTGAGTGAGATTGGTTGCTTTACGCCCTTATCAATACTTTGAAGTGTTTATGGTCATACCCAGGAAATAGAGATAGAGAAGAAGGGAGAGAGAGACAGAGAAAAGAGACAGAAAGGCACTTTAAGGTCTTACCCAGGACCAGATGATCAATTGTACACATATTAAACAATCGACATTGAACTATGGAAAGACTTATCTAAATATAAATGTGTGTGGGAGCCAACATCATGAACAAAAACAATCATATTATATTGCTTTCCAACGCCCTTGGATGTAACATTGAAAGTGAGATGTATAACATTGAGTGTACCATACTGTATACCACTAGTTACCAGATACAATTACCAGGTATCTGCTGTCCCCACAATCCACTGCACTTACCTCTTCTCCATCCACCACCAACCATGAAATTGTATATTGAATTAGAACAAGTTCCTTCATGATTTCATAGATGAGTAAAGCTCTACATACCACAAAAACCTCAAACAAGAACTAAGACATACTCGCCACAAACTGTAAAAAAGAAGGACAATCTGAGTCAGAGACTGAACTTATTATGCAGCTGAGCACTGGGTCACCAATCAAAATAGAAATGACCAAGCAGGAAGAGGCCATCTTGACGAAGGGGATAGTGCTCAAACCCAAGTCACTATGCCTGACAAAAATCGATGGCTGGAAAGATTGTAACCTCAATGGAGACTACCATAGCAGAATCAATCGCCGCTGTTGTCACAAAGGCAATTGGAGAAGCTGACAGGTAAATTAAGCCCCAAAGGTTGACGGACAACATCAACCCACTCTGTAACTGCTTTATGAAAATAAAACTACATACCAATAAAATGCTGGACTACTAGTTGTGATATCCTTCAACTTTCATTCAAAAAATAAAATGTTGAAGCTCAAGTATGCCTAAGGTGTAATATATATTTATTATCCCTCTGTCATCTTATTAAATTGAGGTCTTCAAATGGCAGACATTTTAAACTGACTGGAACTTGGGGAGGCTCTTAGGTCACTGTCCACAACATATAGACCATGGTGTATAGACACAAACATTTAGACTAAATTTAATCTACCAATTACAATGCACCATTTGTCGACATCCATGAGCAAAAGGTGGTCTATAGGTAAGAAAATATATCCTGAAATCTCAATCTCATCATGTTTAAAGAGTAGGAGAGTTAGGGGGGCTAAGGGATTAGGAGGGGGATGGTGGGGAGTGAGAGAGAGCAGGGTGGGATGAGAGGGAGAGAGAACATGTCAGTGGGGAAGAGAGAGGGTCGGGAAAGAAGAGAGACAGGGGTGGGGGAGCAGAGGGAGAGGATAGGGGGAGGCGAAAAGGGGAGAGAGAGGGTGGGGTGAATCAGAGAGGGGGTTGGGATGCGAAGAGTGTGAGAGGGAGACAGGGGAGAGGGAGACAGGGAAGAGGGAGACAGGGGAGAGGGAGAAGGGAGGGAGAAGAAGAGAGAGAAAAGGGGAGGGGGACATAGGAAAAGAAGCCAGGAATAGTGAGGAATAGGGGGACCGCTAAGAAGAGCAGATGGAAGCGAGATTGGTTGGGGAGGGAGGTAAACAGGGGAGGGAGAGGGTTGGGAAGAGAAAACGATATCTCTTTCTTCAAATAACTTTCATATTGAGTATACCTTTTGTTCTTTACTGTCCTAAGGATGGGTATAATATGCTAGCATATATATATAAATTGAGGTCACTGCTTTGATCATTTAGTCAAATCAGGTTACAGGTAAAATCGTATTAGATATATGTATAAAATGTATTAGATATATAGTACCAGTTGTATAATCCCCTGAACATTGATTTTGTTAAAGTATAAACAATAGTTAACTTACAATAATATAGCCTTTGATAGAAGCCCGGTCTCCTCATACTTGTTCACTTTTCTCCCTTCCATCATGATTTCATGTATCGTAATAAGCCCAATGTAATCCAGTACAGCTTCTACACAGGCGAAAGTGTTGTTCAACATTGAGACTTTGTCCCACTTCAATTCCCAAAATAAAACATTTGTATATCATTGGCCTACATATGTATAAACATACATTAATAGTCCATGGGCCATCCGTAAAGGGGACACATTCTAACGTATGCCAAAATGTAGAGTGGGTCAAGGGTTATTAATTGTGCTATGATACATATTCCAGATGAGTAGCTTAACCCATTGAAGGCGGGAAACCCGACGGGTACCACGCACATCGTTGCTTCACTACGATACAGGAACCCATTCAAGCATGGTGGAAAGAAACGTCCTTCCGCAGTGATTGCGTGCATTAGTATCCATTAATAGCAGATCTTTGGATTCTGCTGGGGTTCTGGATACTTATAAATTACTGTTTGGACAGGAAGTCGTCAAACCGGAAAACGGATGTAGTAGTTTATTTTTCGGATTCAGAGGTTTATTTTTTCGGATGTAGAATTATTTTGCGGATGTAGTTAAAATAAACCCCAGCCGGCGTTTCCGCTCAAATCTCAATCACTTACCTCATCAACTAGTTGTTTGTCATCGATTCCGCGTTCATTTTTGAACGTGTATAAAGTCCTGGTCACATTAAAGTCTTTTCTTCACTGTTTTCGATGGAAATATTAGCCATTTTTAAGTATTTAGGGCATAGGGTTCACCATAACGTGACGACGATAGACATCGTGCAAGCGATGTTGTGACAATGGCTGTCTCCCAGTGACACACAGACGAAACAAGCCAGGCTCTGTACAACTGCCTAAATATCACTCCCAATAGCTCCAAAATCACCGATAATGTTCCAAATATCCTTGTACTTAGCATGATCTGCTTGCTGAATGGTGGTAAGCAACGAAATAGGGAATAATCCATTTGTCAATTCCGCCACAGTAGACATCGTGCCGGACATCGTGCAAGCCTCAGTTTGTTGACGTGTGGGTCACTTTCGAATGAAATCCTCCGTGCGCTATTTAGACTACCGTACACAATGCAACGCCAAGTGCATGGTGCACATGAGTGGCTATGCCGAAAGTTCCACATCTTTTCCGGTTTACATTTAAAACATTTCTACCGATTCAAATCTTTTATTTATTTCTTTTTTAAGTCCCTAGACACACGCAACACGGCATTCGAGAACCAGAAGTGTCTGATGCTTTGGATAGCAAGCAGCGGATCCTTACGAAAACACGCCGGCTAGCTTAACATAAACATAAGTAAATAGCCACCTCTGATTGGCTGTTGTACATGGATGTTCATTCTGCCAGCCGTCGCGTTACCATGTAGGTTCCGACTAAAGCGTGCAAACTTGCGGGCGTGGTTTCTGAACTCGCCATTCATTTATTATTTGATTTCCATAGAGGAAAACTTCGCTATCGGGCTAAAACAACATTTAAAACATTTCTACCGATTCAAATCTTTTATTTATTTCTTTTTTAAGTCCCTAGACACACGGATACGGCATTCGTAAACCGGAAGTATGATGCTTGGTTGCATGCACAAACTGGAAGCTTCGTTTGTTTCTGGAACGGAGAGTGCGGCTGACGAAAACGACATTCTGAAGTTATGATTACGTGTACATATGTGATATTGGTTATAAAGAGGGAAAATAAAATAAATATTAGAATGTGATGGGTTGAAATGTGTAAAACATCCTGATTTGGACGTTATAAAGGCTGCGTTTGACTCGGTCCTTTCCATGTCAGATGTAAAATCGTAACCCAAGTATTGGAGTTAAGGAGTTAAATTATTGGAGTTCTTCATGCTGTAAGTACATCTAAAACCTTTTTTTGAGCCTAATATTTGTTAATATGTGTTTAAACAGTGTTATTGAATCCAAAAATCGGCTATTAAAGTGATTAATTCCCTTGATTTTGTGTCTTCGGCTTTTGCTTGAAAATAAACCCCTCGGCCCTTCGGGCCTTGGGGTTTATTTTCAAGCAAATGCCTCAGACACAAAATCTCGAGAAATTAATCACATAGTATTATTCATGAATTGACCACATTTCTTACAAAAGGAATATCATCACACTTTAATATGTTCATAAACTATCGTTTCTGAAGTTCACACGACTCATTTACACAGATTATATGGATGTATTATTGTGTCGTAACCCATCGGTAAAATTTAATGTGTGTGATTTTGCATGTCATGGCTGCCAGTCCCGTCGTCGTAGCAGATAGGAGAATGTTTTCATGGCCTTATGAGTATTCTCCCTAGTAACCGAACAGAGAGTGAGTGTAGGAATTGATATTTTATTTACCCTATAACATGTCGGATGCTGTGTGTACAAAGGGAACAAAATATCAATAATTATGTTAATTAACCTGTGATGTAATTACATGGGTAAGTTAATTATAGCTTACATGAGTAATTAATTAAGAGTTATTGTTATTAATGTATGGCCCCCGACTCGCCTGAAGAGAAGGAGTGGGAGGGTGGGTCGAAGAAGGAGAGGGAGAGGGGTCAGGAGCGAAGGGACGTGGGAGGAGAAGTGAGGGTGAGCGCGCTTTGGTCAGCATGGAGGATGGGTGTGTGTGTTAGTAGGTGGCAGCAGGGGAGCGGGGAACACTCCCTCTCATGGCACTGGAGGGAACCACAATGACCCGCAATCACTGGACAGTAATTACCAGACCATTATAGTCCAGCAGCCAAGGGGGTGAACCCGGCTCTGAAGGTCCCACAATGGTTTTTTACTGATTTTATACCTTTGGACCCTGGAGAATCCAAATCCGAAGAGTGCCAAGCTGTAACCCTTGAGGGTCTTGAGTAATTCAAGATGGCCGCCATGACCTATCCCCAAAAGAACCATTATCATGTTTCAGCTCATAATTCAATAAATAATAGGAGTAGGAAGACAATTCTTGCACCAAAATGCTCCCTGAAGTATGTACAAACTACATGCATAGTTTCATCAATCAATTAAACAAGCTAAATTAATAATAAATTCATTTATTTGACAATAATGGCCAAAAATATGATTTTTGGGGGAAATTTCCATGTTTTTTCCTCCATTCAAAAACTTTTAGAATTTAATTATATCCAGTACTTATTAACTAATACAATGAAGGACATGAAAAGTTAATTCAGCCTGAAAAGTATCAATTTATAATACAAACTTACTTCAAAGTGTACAACAATATATCTACTCATTGTGTGGTGGCCCTGGTATTTCATCATCCTCATCTTCTACTATCCTGGTATTATCATTTTGGCATGTACCTGCCCCTTCACAATTGCAGAACATGGTGCATGGGAGCCTTGCCTGTGAACAAGAGCATCTAGCAGACTTTCATTCCTGGCAACTACACTTGATGAGTTTCAAAATTGCATCTGGAGCAGGCTGTACATTGCGGGGAACCATCACTGGCTGAAGAACTCAATTTTCCCTGTCCTGTGACCATCCATGTTGAAGAGGGTCTAGATCAGGTGGCATTACTTCTAGACAGTTCCTCCAAATGCATGTTTGGAGATGAGCTCTCAGGACATTTTGCTCAAAGGACTCCTTTGTTGGTGGTAATGACATCAGTTTAGGTGCTGATACCAGGCTTGCATGCATGTTTTTGCCTTTCCAAGCTTTGAACCTTGCCTCATGGCATGTAGAAGCATCTGGGAAACCATAGCAAGCAGCCATAAAGGCTGTTGCCTCTTGAACAATGTCTGCTCTTGTTGCACTTTTGTCCCCAAGACTTGGCAATCCATTGCCTTTCTGAAGTACTTTGACCACTTTCCCTTTTCCAATGCCCCAGCATTGGGCAACTGTATCACAACCTGACAGGGCATGGGCAGCAAGAAGGTGAGGAATGATCTTATTATGCTTCATTGCAGTTGTATCTATGTTGATAGCTTTCCTCTCCTTTGCAGTCCCTTCCATTATTAGCTGTGAAGTCAGCCTTTTTTCCAAAAAGAAGTGCAACAGTAGGACAAAAACATCTGTGTCATCAGAGAGGACTTTTATGATTGGCCGTGATGTTGGTGTTTCCTCTATTATGGACAACATCTGTTGAATAATGATGACATCTGCTTCCTCTCGTAGGATTTTGAGATCTTTCCTGTAGATGAGAATGCCACCACATATTTCAATGGGGACTGGCCTGGGACCAGTTACAATGAGCTTATTTTTCCCATGTGTAATGGTGTCTTTTCTTGACTTGATGGCTTCTATGATGAGCTCTATCAGCTGGCTTTTATTATATGCATTAGTGAGGATCACTTTTTGTGGTGGCAATGGCATTTGATTGGAAAGTCTATGCTGTTGACTTGCTTCCTTTCCTCTTGCTGATCTTGTGCTACACTTGGTACTATATTCTATGTACCTATCGAAGATGAAGTATACATTGGAGTCTTTAACATGATGAGAGATGTAGTTCAGGACGTTTTCTATCAGGTCCTGAACATTTCCATTTGTAGGCCAATGAACCACCCACAGAATTGCTGGGCCATCTATTATTTTGTAATCTGTGCGAGTAACTGTCCTTATTGGAACTTCCACCTGTAGGGCTCTTTTTAGTGCTGATTTGTTCTTTGCAATTCTCATCTCACCTGAATCTGTGAACATTGATGTCGGCATTGGTGCTAGTTCATACTTGAAAACATCTTCTAGATCTATTTTCCGTCCTGAGGCTTGCAGACCTATGATTCTTGAGTATATCAGATTTGTGTCATACACCTTCACTGAACCAACTTGGATGTGTTTTTTCAATATGGTCATTGTTTGCACCTCTTTGGAAATGGCATCATGGAAGCCACCTGGCCATGAGTCCTCATATCTTTTCATCAGTTTCTGGCCAATAGACACAGCTTTGTCGACATTTACTTCGTGATTTCCAATTCTGCCATTCACAATTTGAAGTAAACTGTCCTTTGAATGGCTTGAGGGATCAAGAGAATCAATTGCTATTTCCAATTTCTCTTTGATTTTGAGACGATCATTTGCATCAGCTTTGATGCGGCCTTTGAGTTCTTCCTTGTGTTGAGGGGATATACCTTTCTGTTCGGTGGTCATGTGTTGGATATCATTTGCTAATACACTGCAAATATGTAGGCTTAATGCCCAAGTGGTCAGAGTTTTTGGCTTAAGTGTAATACCAATCATTCCACTTGGTCCCTTCCCATATCTCATTCCATTCCATGTACCTGGATTATGACGTGTCACATGTTCTCCCTTGAGGAATCTGTCAAGTACATCATTTGGCTATACTTGGATTGATTGAAGATAATACAGCCCATATCAGGCATAATTGTGGTGGCCAGCAGTGAAAAAATATGGAATTATTTCTTTTACCGCCATCAAGTGGAGAGGCCAATCACCTTCCTTTTCTGCTCTGCTAAACAGCATCATTAGCAACACAGGTTTTATCAGGGAATCAACCCAAAGTTTAGTTGTCCTGCACCTATTTGCTAGGCACTCTAAGTGGTTCATTAAACTTTGAGGATCTGTGTGCTGTGGCATGAATTTGCACAATAGTTCCTCTGTTACCATACGTAATGCACAATAGTTTTGAGGATATTTCTTCCCCAAAAGCATCTGGGATACTCCACCGAAAGCTGCATCCAGTACATTAGATAATCCTGTCTCAGCCATGAGGGTTCCAACACACCCTATGAAATTCATAGGGAAGTATCCCACCCAGACGTAACACAAAGTTTTGAAATCGATCTGGATATACCCATACTATATTTACTGCTACTTTATATAGCTGTTGGTCACATGTCAGTACAACAATATCCTGCCCAGTCTCCTTAGTTAGTTTCTCAGCTTCTACCATGGCAGTGAGCATTGTATCTGGGTCTGAGGGCTTCATATTGAGCAATGGAGTGTAGACACAGCTGGTCGGGCACTTGGCAGCATGCCCCTCATCTCTATTCAATGAACTATTAAATCCATTCCACTCTGGACAACCTTCCTCCATGGTAACCATCCTGAGAAAATCAAAATCCCTTTCATAAGCCCTCAGACCCAGATACAATGCTCTGAGTAATCAGAGTGGGGTCCACTTTTGTCGCCTTTATATCTGGCATGTCTGTTTTTTTGGGGCCCTGGTATCGTTGTACAATAATACAGTCATCAAACCCTTTGGCCATTTCTTCTTTTTTGATACGTATCATCTCTTCCATTGGGGCATTTCTTTCCATACTTGCATTAGTCTGTGTCAAAAGCATTGCAAGGGCATGAGTTGACTGTAACCCATTTTGGCTGGATATGTTTGCATCAAAGTTATCAGCAATAACCTGTACTAGCCCAGCACCTTCCATCGACGTATGTACCAGCCCGTCAGTGACATGCCTTGCTGCACAGGCAGCAGATATGCGAAACCTCCTCACCTCATCATAGGAACATAGTACTCCAAATTTGTATAATTGTTGGATCAGTGCCTTTTCGAGGGAGGGGAGGGGGGCACTTTGAACTGGACACCTGTGGTTGTAGATGCTTCTAGATACCAAGGAAATCCATTTATGATTCCCTTGGACAGCTGTATGATAGTAACTAACATAATTTTTAATCTGATAGAAATAACCACAAAATGCTGGAAAATGGTATCAAAAATCTTGAGAAATTTACAGGTATATTCTAATATGAAAAAATAGGATATAGTTGTTTACTCAAGGCCTTTTGATTATGATTCCCCATCATAAATGGAACATTTTGGTGCAAGAATTGTCTTTCTACTCCTATTATTTATTGGATTATGAGCTGAAAAGTGAAATTGGTACTTTTGGGGTGTGGTCATGGCGGCCATCTTGAATTTCTCAAAACCCTCAAGGGTTACAGCTTGGCACTCTTCGGATTTGGATTCTCCAGGGTCCAAAGGTATAAAATCAGTAAAAAACCATTGTGGGACCTCCAGAGCCGGGTTCACCGAAAAATCCCCATTTGGCTGCTGAACTATTATGAGTATTCCCCCCAGTAACCGAACAGAGAGTGAGTGTGGGAATTGATATTTTATTTACCTTATAACATGTTGGATGCTGTGTGTACAAAGGGAACAAATATCAACAATTATGTTAATTAACCTGTGATGTAATTACATGAGTAAGTTAATTATAGCTTACATGAGTAATTAATTAAGAGTTATTGTTATCAATGTAGGCCAAGAGCCATATGATAAGAGGGGGATGTGGAGGGTTGGGTAATGAAAAGTGGGTGTGATAGAGGGGGTTTTGAGGATGAAAGTAGGGGCCATTGGCGAGCTAGGGGCGTCAGGTGTAATAACATTATATGTGTGGCTGTTTACTCCAGGCACTATGCGATGCTCGTGTATGCCAGTAGGGGTCTGTTCATAAGCAGTCCTTCTGCTTCCCTGCATATCACCAGGGGGAAGAGATCGTATAATGTTATAATGATATTGGTTATATAATGGATATTAGCCAGTGCACTTGTCCCCGTGCATATGACCACTAATAGTGGCTGGCTGTTGGCATAGCATTGCATTGGTTTTTGACTGGTCGGTGTGCATGACCCTGAATGCATCGGAGGACCACCCGCCCAGGCATTTAACTTCAGTTTCCGAGGCCCCTGTGTCGAACGCCATTGTGGCAGCAGCCTTCCTCAGGCTGTGTAAAGATAGTGTGCTAGTCTGAACATTATTAGATTCCAGACGGGATTTCCACTGTCTGGCAATGAAAGAGGCAGGTATGGGCCTCTGAGTCCCCTGGAATGTAAACATAGGTTGCTCTGACGATATAGTTGGTTCCTGTAGTAGTATCCTCTGTACACGTCTGACCGCACATAGTCGTTCGTCAGCTGCGGCACCTATGGTGATGGTCCTCCTTTGGTATGTGCTCTGCATGTTTTTAGCGGCCTTTACATGTATGGAGAGGTGGTGCTGGCGCACCGTGACGTCATTCCTCGTCAGGTGTTGGAGTGGGTTGAATTTCTTCAGTGACGGAGGTGCCAGCTCTGATTGGCGCAGCGCGCCGTAATACATGATTCATGATTCATGATACATGATTGTGGTGGTTCCCACCACAAGTGATTCGTAATCGTCATGCATTTTGATTACCATGTCCTTAATAAGAGGCACCGGTATTGGTGCCTTGGGCCTTGGCACATACTCCTTGTTGCGCATAATCCCTTCTAAAGTCCATGTGACCCTATGATGAGTGAAGTTCACGGTTGGCGTGTCACACATCTTCATGTATGTCCTGATATGAGATACATGATTCCTTACTGACCTAGGTGATGGTAGTTTGTTGGCTAGGGGCTGTATGTATGCGCAGATGTGCTCGACTAAGGCTTTGTGAGGGTCAAACATCATCTCTTTGGCAAACTGTAGGTATGATTTAACAGCTGATAGGCGATTGGCCTTTTTCCCCTCTGACCAGGCTCGGCCCTGTGTCTCCTCCGCCTGCATGATGAGGGATTCCACAATGACCCGCAATCACTGGACAGTAATTACCAGACAACTTAGCATTGGATTTCTCACCAGGAAACAATGAAATGACTAGAAAAACAACAGGGCATATCATTTGCCAAAGCCTTATATAAGTGTAGGATATAATGTCTGACAGTGGTCGGCATAGACCTATGAACAGAGACAATGAATGTGTGTCATGATTTTTCTCATCAGCTGATCGGCTCGAAGCAAGATATAATATATATATATGTAGGTCAAACATTTACATGATTTTTCCTTTGGTTTTTGTATGCTATGAACATCTGTGAAACCCTATGAAATACATAAATAAATGTACCTGATGTTTACAACAGAAATACCTGGATTTATGTTTTATTTACCAGATTATATGTTATATTTCTTGTCACACACAATCAACGATAGGTTTTATTTTGTTGTAGCATCCGCATGGAAGATTTTTCTAGCAAGTATTTAGTTTGGGTGGGATAGAATTGTATTTTACCAAATCTGAATATTATTCTTGAGGCAAAGAACTACAAAACTCATCTATAAAGTCTATATTTTCTTTTCATTTACAGAATTATAAATGATATGGCTATCGATTTTCACATGTTAAAAAGTATATCTTCATCAGTGGCAGCCACCATTAGGGTCAGTGTGGTCAGCAAGAATATTTCCAGCATTGAATGACGTAAATGATGATGAAATTATTAACTTTTCTTTTGAAAGATGTCAATTAACTTTAATTCATATAATTTCCTACATAAATACAAAATCTCAGTTGCAAAAGTTGATTTTTAGCTGGGTTATAGTATATTCTGTGATTACCGACGCACTGATGCCTTGAGGCATCACCCCGTCCCCTGCTCCCTCTAACATCCCGACGGGCACTGAGTGCAATTGAGTGTGATGGCACTGTGATAATTTTGTGATTGGCCGCAAACTAGTGAAGTGTGATGTGTATGTGATACTTATGGCTTTGAATCACAGTGAAATGGACATGCCATTAGCTACCATTATGTGAAATCCATTGCGTTTATTTCCTCCCATGTGTTGGTGGTCTCACATTTGTGTTCGGTCAAGTTCTCATTCATATTCATTTATATTTGTATTAAACATGTGTTACTTAATCAAATTTATCTACAAATACATGTTTTCTTCAAAAGTCAATAATATGGGTGTGATCTCAATTACGCATAAAATGCGCATTCAAAATCACGTCTAAATACTCATCATAATGAAGCCACAAGAGGCCACAATACCTGGCACTGCTCACTCACCTGGCATTCACACCTGTGCACTGACGCTCAACTGATACTCCATTATCTGACACACATACTCACTCTCTGACAACAAGTCAAAGCAACCCCATGAATTTTTAAGCTAATAAATGTTGTAACGATCACACACATATTCCAAAATAGTATTTTCTACACCTAACTTAGTTCAAATAAAATTATCATGATTACATTATTATAAATTTCAGGGATATCCATAATATCCATTCTTCCAAAAATATTCAAAATCTCCATAACATTTACAACTTTTCTTCTTGATTAAATTCCATATTGTCACTATTATATCATACTATACATAAGTATTTTAGCATTTGTGAGTATCTACCCAGCCTACCCAGTAGGGCCTGAAACAGTGAGCATTGCCACCGCTTTTGGTAGCCCTGGCACCGTCAGGGGTGAGGTATAGGCGGCAGGCCTCCCTCCATTAAAGACGGGGTGTTTGCCTGGTTGAATTTCCAACCTGTGTCTCTAATTAGAGCAGTGGTGCCTCGCTGGGACAGTGGCGGCCTACACTACACCCCTCTACGTCAGTGGTATAGCAGACAGAAAAGGGACGTGGGGTGGATGGAGCATTCTCACTAAGAGACTTTAGACTTGAGTACAGGATATCGAATTCACCATTTAAACAGTATGTTTTTAAAATGTTCTTATTAAAGGGGATAACTAATACCCCCCCCCCCCCCCCTACAAACCCCACTCACATGGGCCCTGAGTGGCATCTCCGAATTATTATGGGTGTGATCTCAATTTCGCATGAAATGCGCATTCATAATCGCGTCTAAATACTAATTATATAAATGTCATTGTCAGCAGGTGGCGCAACTGGTAACTGGGGTGCAATTGCAATTTGTTTTATAATGAAAGTGCCGCTAATACACCTATTTAGCATTTATACATTATATATATATGTTCCGAACGATTTGATTAGAAACATTACAAGTAATATCTTAAAATAGTTCATTAGTGTAATTTATTTTTCTTAATTCTAAAACAGGTAATACTCAAAACACTTCATATAACTGTATAGCTAAATGCTATGGGTGCTATGAGTGCACTGTAGCTGTTGTACAAGTGCACACACTAATGTCACCTACAGGTAGCTAAACCTGCTGTATTGGTGAATTGGAAAGAGATGACAAAAAATGATGTTAAATAATTGACCATGGAGAACTAATTATGAGTAATTCCGAATGATATTATTCTACAAAAAAAGCAATACAATACAGTGAAAATTGTGCATGGAATATCCCGCCCAAATGCCATGAGAATGCCATGATTATTGCACTAATATTGCGTTATATCCTTAGCGTGACTATCTCGCAATCATTGCGCAATAACTATTGCGCAAAAAGCGTCCACGCTCATCACAGAACTCTGGCGAGATGATTGCGCATTAAAAATTGCATAGAATCGCGTTCATTTGCCCGTCGGAATGTGATGCCTTGAGGGATCAGCCCATCGCGAATGGGTTAATGGACGCTAGGGGGCACTAAATTGCCAACCTTTTGTTAATTGGCCAAGAAATCATGGAAATTTTACCCGTAGAGCCCAGAAACCAAAAATTCTACACAAAATTTCCCTTCATTTGATATATATTACATGTCTGTATGTATAATAGCTGATCCGCAGTGGTTTTTCAAATGTTGTGAAAAAAAAGAAAATATGCAATTTTACCCATTAAGATATCAATATATATCAAAGTGGATACTAAAATACAACAAGATGTCCATAACTTTGAAGACATATAGACAAACATATAAGATTATGAATAATATTGAAAATATCAAGAAAGGGTGATTCAAACAAAGGTTGTTTTCTTACTAACTTTATTATATTTGGCCATGCACATATTTATAGAGGTCTCTGTGAGTGGCACCACCTGGTGAGGGTTTTACACACTACTACAAGTTTCAGGTAGACCTTTGTATCTCAGTATATTGTATTGTGTTTACTTCGCCGCGGCAGCTTAGGTACACTGTCAATTAACATCAAACAAATACTAATTTCAGTGTTTCTCCAGTGCTTCTCCAACCCATATAATAGTATTTTCACCAAAATTTAGAATGATTTTGTCGCATTAATTGATACAGGGTATCATTAAAATCCAAATTTATATGTTTGAGGCCTGCCAAAATCCATTTCATAAGTGTGTATTATGAAGGAGTACCACTTCAGCTTTCATCTAGGACCCTACAGAGATGTTTCCTGTTTTGGGATTGTGATTTGTACTGAATCCTGGAAACATTTCAGTTTATCGGGGCCTAATGTCTCAACCATCTTGTAAAATGCACCAGTTTTATTTTGTAGTAAGTGATAAGGATGATCAAACTCCACGATCACACCATCTTCCAACACCTGTAACACATGGAAGCTTTTTAGAATTATAGCAATGAATTGTGTCAGGTAACACGGTTACTTGTTGTTGTAAAAATGGCATACAACCTAGACTGGTACTTGACAATATTGAATACATAGACAGTGTTCCCGAAAAGACATTGGCATGTCAGCAAAAGCTGTTGTAAAATTTCAAGTGGCCAACGTTGTCACCTTTGATGTAGGCTAACATTTGATTTGATGTGAAAAGGATTAACATTCGTATTACCTATACATACATAGGCCTACTGATGAAGCCTGGAATTGTATATTATGCAGAATACATATATAATGCCGGAACTCCACTATAGAAAAAAACGGCGCCAACAGGCAAAACGTGGCGCCAACATTCCTAAAAATTGTTTACAACACTTTTTTCTGGTGTTGGCGCGCAAAAATCACTAGTGGAAGAGGAGTAAAATAGGTTGTTGGCAACAAATTTATTTGTTGCCAACAATTGCAAAATATCTAACTTGATTAGATATTTGTTGCCACAGTCCATTTGTTGGCGCTGTGCCTGGTCAGTGGAGGAGCTATAAAAAAGTGTTGCAGCTAAATTTTTCAGTGCCACAACAAAATTCCTGACCCTGACCTGCATTTCCCAGTAGATTAGCCAATCACAGCCTTGGATACAAGAATGACCTACATTTCAGAAGCACAACACCAGCACGTGGGCGCCTAGGGAGACAGTTGAAAGTTGGAATATGGTCCATTTCATTTGGTGCCTGCCGCCAAATGCGGGTAAATGATGCGGGCAGGTAAAAACGGGCGGGTGGGCGGGTAAAACGGGCGGGTGGGCGGGTAAATGGGCGGGCGGGTAAACTATTGTATTGGTATTGGTTTGCAATGGTTTTGACTCTTATTGTTAGAGGGAATGGTTCTAATTTACCCTCATCTCCTCTTGGTTTTTACAGTTGAACATTTGAGAAATACAAAATTGCAACGATTGGAAATAGAGGTACAATTATTGACTCAATAATCATGTGGTATTATGACAGTTGAATAAATATGTCGGGGTATTTAATACAATTTAAATTGTGTAAAAAGCTTAAATAGTTTTTGAGTAATGAGCATAAGTATTCGGACATAATTTAAGAGATTATTTCGGCGAATAGCTCATCCTATAGAGTATATTTTATAGCTACTTTACCAACGATTGGAAATAGAGGTACAAATAATTGCACAATAATCATATGAAATTAGGAAAGTCAAATAAATATGTTGGGGTATTTAATACAATTTAAATTGTGTAAAAGGCTTAAATAGTTTTTGAGCAATAAGCATAAGTATTACAGACATAATTTTAGACATTATTTCGGTGAATTTAGAGCAGTGAAATAAACATTTGAGGTATCAAATGAAATTATGTACCCTTCGCAGGGGAGGATCCAGGATTTTCAAAAGGAGGGGGCACACTTTCAAATTGTATTTTAGAGAACATATACATTTATCTGTTATATTCATATGTACTAATTGCTCAGCTTTTGTTCTGCAGTGCTTTAAATATTCAGAGATGACACTCACTTATTTCAAACATAAAATCGACCATGATGAAAGTTCTAAATAATCTCCCTACAAAAGACTTGAAAACGCAACAATATATTTAATATAATGTCCCGAAATTTAGTACATGGATTCATATACCCTCTAAAGAATCAGAACATTTCAATAAAGAGGTCTTGTGAAAAAAAACACTTTGAAAAATATCAATTGTGCGACATGTGACTCATTTTCAAGGAACACAAATATTGTGGGTTTTTCATAATGATAAACATGCGTGCATGTGTAGAAACTATTTTTAATTTCTTTTCATATTTTCCCGATCTCCTTTTGATCTCTATCATGCCCAAGATGGACTAAATAATTATTAATTGCATCAATGATAATTTCTCTAGAAACACGGATCAACGATTATGAGTGAGGGAAAATGTCAGCAACACTTTCATGACACTATAGTGGAGGAGCATTCACAACAATTTCATATTCGTCGCCCACACAATTTTCATGATGGAAACATATTCAAGCCTAGTGGAAGAGTGGCACCACAACAAATCTCAAGGTATATTACAACAAATCCCAGAGAAGGCGGCAACAAATGTGATCCTCCTCCACTTGCATTTTTGTTGCCGACATAAAATGACCAGTCTTTTGTTGGCAACAAAGAATTCGTCGCAGCCGTTTTTTGCCGTTTTTCCCATAGTGGAGTTCCTGCATAATGAAACAAGATTCTTCCACACATAGAACTGTGAAAATACAATGTTATTAATTTGCATGTAGGGCCGAATTATACACATGCTATTGTCTAATATTAAGTGATATGTGCTTAAAGAAGAATATTTTCCCCCTGCCTAGAAGCAGTTCATTCAAATGTCTGTGAATAAAAAACTGTATTATGGGAATCAAACTGGGAAAAGTATGTTGATATCCAGATATTATTTAATCCCCAAATACTTAAATTGCACCAGAGTGAGTGCTTTCAGATTTCTAGAAGATGATGTTAAATTGTCCCCAGAAGACACACTTTTATTCCTTGTTTTTAAAATTCTCGGGGGCGGGGGGACATGCCCCCCAAACCCCCCAAGTCTTTATTACCCCAGTCTGCGGTGCATATAACAAATATGCTATCACTGAAAAAATAAGCAATAAGGTTTTTCATGAGAATTTGCATGTACCATTACAATTTTGTTTGTAGGTTAAAAATGGCCTGCATCAGTGAAAAATGGTCCATGTGGGGCTTGTCCATGTTGGCGACATTGGACTGCATTTCTAAAAAGTTTTCGGGAACACTGCATAGATACTGTTGATATCAAATTTTACTTCATTTAATATAATGTAATATAATATTAATATTATAGTTTTGTTTTCTATTAGGAACTGTCTGGATGACCTATCCGTTTATGATTGGGCTACTATTTGTAAGCAGAATATCATTTTCAAGTATATGATTAATCAATCAATTGAAGATCATTGCCATACTCATTATATTTGAAGTCATGGACTCCTTATCTAAAATACAACTGCTCTCTTAAAAAACACCTACCATGATTTTATCAGAGCCTTTGAGTGTCTCCAGACGATGAGCAATTGTAATCACTGTGGCTTCAATGAGTGACTCATGTAGTGTCCTCTGTATTATTGCATCAGTTCTATATACAGTAAATTTCATTACTAATTAACCAAACTATCATGGACAGGCATTCCTATGAGATGGACTTCTACATCTCTTGACTCTTACTTTAACAAATGATAATATGTGGCAGCCATTTTGGAAAATGTTTGATTTTGCTCTGTTTGAGTAGCCTACAAAATATGTTTTAAGTACCCTAAGGCCTACCTCTGTGCCAAATTTGGTGTTTTATCCAGCCTGTATCAATATCATCAATATCTTGGCCAAAGCTGCCTGACTATGACTGATACTTTAACAAATAATATTATACATATGTTTTAAATACCATACTATTATCATAAAGAAAGATGTCAGATATTCTTCTTGTATTCTCCAGCCCAGGATTTGACAACAAATTTAAAGCTCCTGAGAAAAAGAACTGAATAATCAATCAATAACAGACCTGTTGTCTACATTTGCTGTTGCTTCATCCACCAAGATTATTTTGCTCTTTTTGAGTGCAGCCCTGGCAAGACATAGCAATTGTTTCTCCCCAACACTGAAGTTATTGCCACTCTCCCCCATCTTTGCTGCCAGTTGTCCTGGCATTTCATCCACTTTGGTTTTGAGTTGCACCTACAAAAACAATAATTATTTTATTTTCCCATACAAAATATTGCAAATGTTTCCCATTTTTTTCCCATCAGAAATGTAATGGTTTCACAGCTTCTGAATGCACAGGGATTTTTAGCCAACTGTGATATGTAGGCTTCCCAATGCAAACTATTGAAGGACATAGTGTCTATAATGGGCTTCCTCCAGCTGGAGTGTCAGTCCAGATGAAAAGAAACTTGATCATTGTATATGAGCGTATGTATACACACAGATGAACCAATCAACAGCATAACTCTGGCCCCCAGTTCACATGATTATCAATGTCCCCAAAATAAAAAAAAATGTACTTAAAATTCTACACTATGTTCATTTCAATTAAAAATTGTGATTAAATAACAAATGAGATGAGTTTCAGGAAAATGAGTCAGAAGTCAACAAAAATAAATTTCGAGATTCCATTATATTTATAAAGATGAGATCAAGCCGATTCCAATAATAGTAAATAATAATAATAAGTGTTTTAAGTTTGATATTTTCGTTTTTGAAAAAAAAAGTTTACACTATTTTTGAGGGTCAATAAACAGTAAAGTGTGGTGAGTTAGGTTTGTCCGCTCGCTGCAGTGCTACCCGGGCATGTTCCAAACATGATCCGGGTATCAGCTGACACAGCCGGGTAATAGCCGGACTTGTCCGGAAGGTATTGGATCAGTGCATTTATGTAACAGGTGGCGCTGTGTGCCTGTCAAGGCAATGGCATTTTTCAGCAGGTTCACTACAATTTGGTGCCGTGACCACTAGTTTTTGCTGGAAGTGGGGTGAGACTCGCCAAACTTATGTTTGGAAGAGGAAGAGGACGGGTCCAGTATGAGGACGAAACTGGTAGACCTAATTGGTTAGCATCTGGATATAAAATGGTAGATTGGACTGACTATGATGAAGTCAGAGATAATCTGGAGGTGGTTGTAGAAGGTGGTGGAGCTACTGCTATGGTTCATTCAACTCCTCCTGCAGTCTATAGGACAGCCGGGCGAGGTAGGGGTGTCTCCCGGGTAGGTTTAACACCTGGCCCTGGTTTTGATAAAGTGGTTGGTCAACGCAAGAAGCAACCTATACCTATAGTTCCTCCATGTTCTCCGCCTCCACCAAAGCCGGCTTGGTATGATGAGGAAGAGCAGGATTTGACCCGGATGTGGAGAAATGATGTGTTGAGGGGAACGGGTAGGCGGATGACTTTTGACAAAATGGACACTCTTATTGGCTCACAACGTCGACGAATTGATGGAATGAATGAATCGGTTGCTATTTCGGCTAGACATAGTCGAGATGCGCTAGAAGCTGCTGCTAGGACAGCAAAGGATCTAGCTAAGGAACAAATTGGAAGGTGTGAGTTCGTTGTGGCAGCCCGGATTCAGGTGCCCATTCACCTACTGCCGCTACACTGGTTCTGAGTTGAACAAGGGAGGAGTGAAGCGATACCGCACCCGGGAGCGTTTCTATCGGCACCTGTGCGAGGAGCACTGCCCGGCTGTACTGGTGTTGACGTGTGCACACGCCATGTCATGTAACGTTCGTTTGGATAGACGTTCTGACATGGTGGGACATCTAATGGTCGCACATAAAGATGGTAAACCAAAGGCTAGGGAATATGCTGTTGGTTTTAGCGTTCTGACAGACGAAATTCCTAATTTTGGCTGTCAGCGCTATAGCAAACTTGGTGTTTTGGATATGGAGCGTATTGAACTGGGAAAACGGAGTAGCAAAGTGGTTGGGAAGAAGATTTCCAACGCCCCGATTGCCCCTCCCCCTCTCTTTGGTGCCTGGGACTTAGCTGGTCCGAGAGGGAAAGTGATTAGAGGTGGTGGTTCCGGCCCCTCTGCGGCGATTGGTGTTAACCCGGACAATGTACCCGGTTCTATGGATTCGGGGGTAGCTCCTGCTTCAATTGCAGTTCAAGCTGCCAATACCTCGGCAACAACCAACTTGGATCATTCGGGTGGTTGTAATGATTCGCAGGAGACTGTGGATTATTTCCGGGGCAATGGATGATGGTTTTGCCGATATCCAGGCGGCTACATGCACGGCTATGAAGAGAATCCAGTCAGCTGTGGATTTCGCGTGTCGGCCACTGGAGAACTTGGAAAAGTGTAGAGTTGCTGCGGAAAGGATCCCAGCCTTGGAGAAAAGGGTGAAGGAATTAGAGGCAAAACTCAAATTCTATAAGGATGTCGATGCCCGGTCAAGGGAGGAAATTCTGTCATTACAGGAAAAATTGGCTACGATGGAGGAAAATGAAAGGGCATCTCCTGCTCCAAAGAGGAAGAAGGTAGAACCAGGAGTTGATAAATCGGTCGGTACAGATAGAGTGATTGAACCTTCTGTCGCTGCTTCCCCGGCTGCTGAGAAACTGGACACTAGAGATCCGGCTGTGCCTCATGTGTTACAGCAGACTCTCTATTCGGTGATAGCTGAGAACCGGAATGCCATGGCGAGTGTATTCCGTTCAATGATGAGGGAAAGTCTACTGCAGTCTACTGCATACAATCCCTTGGATATGAGCCGGGAGTACATGGTTGATGAGATGCAGCCTTCTGCCTCTCAATCGCAAATGGATATGTCTCAGATGGGTATGAGCCGGGAGGCACAAATGGTTAGACCCCCTCCAACTCCATCGAGGGTTTTTGATCGCAATTTTATGATGGCGGGCCTGCAGTATAGACCCCCTCAACACCCGGGTATGGGAGCATTTAGCAATCTGGTTGACAGCATTTCGGCTGCTGGTATTGGAGCGGGTGTGGGTAGTATGAGTGCCTCTGGAAGCATTCCACCTGGTTATCCTCGCAACCAGCCCCCGTTGCAGAGTAGTTCGCCTGCTGGACACCAAGGTAGGCCGGACATGGTGTTTGTAAACAGTTCTTACGCGCAAGGGGTTGTGGAGACTACTCCCACTCGATCGGCCACGCTGGACGCTCAGCGGTTGGAGCAAGATGGTGCGACCGAATCGGACACTGGTTACCCTAACCCGGCCGAGGAGGCTAAGTTACTCGGTGAGGGTAGTAGTGAAGGCATGCTCTCGGTTGGTGATAAGGACGAGGAGCTTAAAACCATGTAATTTATATGTTTAACTAGGAAATGTCGTGGTTGATAAATGGCTATATCTGGTATTTAAGCGTTTATATTTGGTAAATCTGACGGCGGCGTAGGAGCGTCATTCCCCAGCGGGTGACTACTCCATGTGACTACCCGGACGGATGCTGAACGTGGTGATACCTTGCTAGCAGTGCTATGCCTTTCTTCTCCTGCCTTCTCCTGCCTTCCCTGGACTTACCTGGACTGTGCTTACCGGACATTATAGACAATACACAAAGGATTAACTGGAGCGTGCCTTACTTCATCGTTTTAGATGGACTTGTTCCAGATACCTAGGATTGTGCATGGAATATCATTTGAAAGACAGTAAATATATTTTTCTTCGTCCTGTTCTTCTGATATAGACAGACGAAGTTCGGTGATTTATACCTTTTTATACTGTATGTTTCATTCTTGTGTTTTCCACTGTATGTCTATCTTATATTGTGTATCCGGTAAACCTTTCATAACTCATGTATGGGTTTTTTATTGTGTTGGCATATATTCTTTTTGCAACCTTTTGTAACAGTCATGTATTTGTCTGTGTCGGTTGGACCCACCTAAAAGAAAAAGGATAGGGGGCATTGTGGTGAGTTAGGTTTGTCCGCTCGCTGCAGTGCTACCTGGGCATGTTCCAAACATGATCCGGGTATCAGCTGACACAGCCGGGTAATAGCCGGACTTGTCCGGAAGGTATTGGATCAGTGCATTTATGTAACAGGTGGCGCTGTGTGCCTGTGAGGCTCTTGTTTATGGTATTTTACAGTATTGGTCTCATTTGTTTGCACTTGTTCTTATATTTAAACACCCAGTAGAATCGGGTTGTTTCTTATCTAAAGGGTTATTCTGCTGTTGTATATACACAACTCTATACTGTGTTATTAGAGTGCCCTGGACTTGTGTGATTACAATTGGTAATAAACAGGAGACTGCTAGCAAGGACTATTAGATCTGGGTTTAGTGTTGTTACTCGAACTGCGATCACGAACCGGCCGGGTAATTCACTACAAAAGTAACTAAATGTTGTCCATATGAGGACCTTTAATATGGGATTAATTTCACGAGATTTGGTGTCTGCCGCATTTGTTTGAAAATAAACCCCAAGGCCCGTCAAACAAAAGCCGAAGACACCAAATCGAAGGAATTAATCACTTTAATAGCCAATTTTTGGATTCAATACTACTGTTTAAACATGTATTAACAAATATTAGACCCTTAAAAAACGTTTTAGATGTACTTACAGCATGAAGAACTGCAATAATTTAGCTCCTCCACTTGAATACATGGGTTACTATTTTACTTTTTTAATGCATGGAAAGGACCGAGTCAAAACGCTGCCTTTATAACGTCCAAATCAGCATGTTTTACACATTTCAAACCATTACACTCTAATATTTAGTTTATTTTACATCTGTCTTACCAATATGACACATGTACACGTAATTATAACTTCAGAATGTCGGTTAAGTCAGCCGCACTCTCCGTTCCATGAACAAACAAAGCTTCCACTTTTTGCATGCAACCAACGGAGCCCGGACACTAGCGCCCAGAAATCTGACGGTACGGCCCACACTACAAGTAGCTCACGCTGCTTGCATATTACCGCCCAAAGGCCCAAGTGTTCGGGGCTATAATGTCGCGCACCCAACAGACTTCCGGTTTACGAATGCCGTGTTCCGTGGGTCTTGGGACTTAAAAAAACGTGCGACCAAAACAGTAATTTATCACTATCCAAAACCCCAGCAGAATCCAAAGATCAGCAATTAAAACGATATGATATATTACATAGATTCTCCTGAAATTTAAGCCATAGATTGATGTTACCATGAGTTATTAACCCCTTCAACATTAGAACATTCCAATAATGTAATCTTGTGAAAAAACATATTAAAAATATCATTTTTGTGACTTATGACTCATTTTCCTGAAAACCATCACAAATGTGTACCATTCTTGATTAAAATGAAACATTATGGAATCACATCATGTATGTTTGAAGTTGGAATTATTTTGAAACTCACATTCTCTAGCTCCATCCAAAGTTCTTCATCTTGGTAGGCGTCAAATGGATCCATATTTAAGCGTATTGTGTGGTTAAACAAAACAGGATCCTGTTGGATAAATATCAATCTCAGTGATACTTGTCATCTTAATTTCTCAATTGCTGATCACATTAGACATTACAAATTATTTAATATTATAACAGCCTTCACACCTGAGGAATGATAGCCATATTACTTCTCAAATCAGTCAAACCAATATCCTTGATGTTGATTCCATCAATTATTATTTCTCCATCTGGCTCTACCATCCTCAGTAATGTTACAAATAGTGAAGACTTTCCAGCTCCTGTGCGACCAACAACTCCTATCTGAAATAAATATTAACAATAATAACGCTACCATACAAATACTTGAAACTAATGATGACAAACAAATCAGTTTCTTTCTTCACTATATTATGTTCTAAACCTACTTTTTCTCCAGAATGAATAGTGAAATTCAAAGGCCCAAGAGCAGGTTTTTGTTGCCCTCTATAAGTCATTGTAACATCCTTGAAAGAAATGTTCCCTTCATGTGGCCATTGTGTTGATGGCCTGAAAGCCTCATAGTCTGGTGCCTCCTGTTCCAATTTGTTGTACTGCTGTATCCTCTCAACTGATGTCATCTAAAGGATATTATAATGTGACAATTAGCCTGTATCTAAAAGAATATTTCATTCAAAGACTCACTTATAACAATATATTTTTCAAACTCTTTGTAAAAAAACATTATACAAACCTGCCAAGATTATGAAGATGCTGGCACTGATTTTACCAAATGAGTTATTGAATGCTAACTTTTCTATATAAGTCTTTCTTAAATAATTTACTTCAGTTTTACATGCAAATTATGTTTTGTATAGAAGAACCTCCTGATGTATAAATAAATTTACCGTAGTCATAAAATGGGCCATCTGGTTAAATCCATAAGCCATGTTGAAAAGAAATGCTGGCAAGTACACAAAGGCCAGACCAAGTGTGCTTTTGCTGTTCCCTCCTATAAATGGATGACATATTTTAATTCTCTAAATATGTCAAGATGATATATATGATTTACCTACTTTATACTATTTGTTTAAAGCTGGAATAGTAAAGTTAACATTGATCCAACTAAAAGATCAAGACTTTAACATTTTGTTCTGGGTTTTTTTCAGCCCAATAACTGATTTTTTCCAGTTGCCCATTTATTATTGGGAGCCCTGCCAAAGTCCTTTTCTGTGGGAGGCTTCAGTTTATATTGCCCTGTTCACTTACCCTATGTGCACAGGCCAGTTGGAGGCTTACTGATGCCTACCAGGTGTATCATTCACTATGGCCAAACGTAATCAGTTAAACATTTAGGTCATGTGTTTCCATGAGAATGAGTATGAAACAGATGTTCAATTATGGAAGCCTGTGGGTACATGTGAATGGAATTATAGAAACTTATATATATATGTAATAATCAGTAGAATTAAATACCTCTGTTGTAGGCCAATAGAAAGGCGATGAAAGAAACAATGAGTAACAAAGTTGATGCAATGTCAACAAGAAAGTACACAGCTCGTTGACAACAGTCAAAATTAAACACAGATATGGTGTGTTGATCCATCAGTGAATTGCATTCTTCCAGAAACAACTTCTCCTTCTTCATTGCCTTGATAACAGTGAGCCCATCCAGTGTTGAGGAAATATGTGAGTATGTTGGGCTCCTCACTATTGTAAACAAATATATGTGTTCTGTTATATTTGTAAATTAAGACATTTTCCAAGCATAAAACATACATGTAATTGTAATATATGGAAAACATATATGCTTTAAAGTTGAGCATGACCTCATTCTGAATAGTCAAGTGTGAAGCCATTTCATCATTTTGAAAGGAGAATATCACAGCACAATTATAATCAATTTCCTGAATAAAGGAATTTTGATATTATTGTCAGATTGTACTGTTACCTATGATCCAGCATTCCATCATATGATACTGGTGAAACTGTGTTTGAAATTGAAATGAACTTGGACAATGATAACAAGTCACTGCTCAACAAGGGCTTTATTGAAGCTACATTCTCACTTATGACATCAACAAACAGTCCCAAATGTAATCCTACTATGCAATAATTTATCAATATTGCTCCTGTTATTGAATTTGAATTTGAATCACCTAAAAGAAAATGGCCCCTGGTGATTGATAAAATGAGCCCACTACTAGTCCCAAATCTAAATGTGGAAAAATACTTTGGTCAAAGGCTAAAACATTTAGTTTGTGACCAAGGTAAACAGAGAATGCAGCTACTTTGGTGCAACTAGTTGTGGAACGTTGCACAACATACTCACTGCTTGCTTCTAATCTTTTGGTGTCCCTAATGGCGGGTAGGATGAACTTATAGAGGACTCGTAAGTACACAATATAGATGGTGGCGGGAATGCAGCACCAAGGGTTGGCAATGAGTATATACACTAAGTCTGGTAGGCAGTTTCCCGATACCTAAATAGCAGGAATATAATGTATGAAATGTTAACTAATGTCAAGATAAAGGAACACATCGACAATGCTATTTCTTGAATGATGAAAACAGAACATTTTTCAAGATATGTAGTTGAGTTTTGGTGGTGAACATAGTAAATAATGCATCAATCTTGGTTGTAGTAGAGAACAATATTTTGATGAAGGCTGTCAGCTATAGACTAGGCAAAATCCACCTAAACATCACTGTTAATACTCCTAGGAGCATTCTTGAGTACAAAGGTGAATCAGCACTTTGCTAGCTAATTTGGGTGTGCTGAACACGAAAATCACTGTTGCCCAGCTGAAATCGGACTCTTTGTCAAAAATCAAAAACAAAAATGGCTGCCATTCATTTTTTTTAGAAAAATCATAAGACCCACATATATAGTCATGTGATACCTCAAAATGATGAAAATTGAGAGGACAATCAATGTTACACACTTGGATGTCACATCAACCCGAGTCGCACACCAAGAAGCGCAATGTGGGTTGAAACCGTCACTCACTGCGTCATCTCTGCGGTCCCCTTTCTCCGCGCATTCGCCGCTCTTATAATGCTCTGCCTGTGTGGGGTTCACTGCAGCATAACCAGGAAGCCGTCTGATTCCCTGATGCAGTCCTATACCTACCTAGTAGCTAGATAGGAGTGCAGTCAGGGAACCACACAGCTTCCTGGTTATACTGCAGTCATTGAAAAGTTCTTTTTCTGGGCATAATGATCGTCATAATTTACATGATTTATTTAGTAATCAGAATAAACCAATCTTGTGTGTCAATACCATTATTAACCTGGAATGGTATATCAAAACCCATGGTCCCTGTTAACAGCATTGGAACATAACTACCATGTACATGATAAGGCAATACATCAATTCTTAGGCTATTTCAATTTTCATTATTTCCTAGATATTTCTCTATAGGCTTACTATATTTCTTTCTTTCTCTTCATGGTTCAGAGTTTATATAAATGACTAGCCCCCACCCCTCTGCCACCCCACTGTTCCTTCTCCTTCAAATTAATACCATCAGTTATCCAAGCTGGAAAAGTCCCCACTACTCCTCAAGCCCTGAACACACATGAAGGGTAGGGCGGAAATAGAAGCAACAGCCATGTATATACAAGGCCTAGAAACAAAGGATTCATGGTTTTTGGCGGGAACTATTGGCGTGGTTACATCAGAGGCCAACTTGCAGTCGCAGAGGGTAGGTGTCTATATGTTGCATGTATTGTATATATACCTAAAATATCACTTTCATGATCGCACCATTTGATGGCTTTATAATACATAATCATTATTCATATATCATAGGTCAAGACATTTCACCAAACCAGACACCTGAAGAACCAAGAACTCTGAGCTAGTGGGAAGAGACAAACATTGAGGTAAATGAAATTAAGAACGTTTGACTCCCTTTGAAAGGGAGGGTAGAAGCACATACAGAAGTCCAGGGTTGGACCTTAGAGAAAGAGTTACTCTAAGGTTGGACTCTCTTCTCTGTCAATATTTAGATCCTTATCCTATATTCACATGGATATTATCATTGTTCTAACCTATCCCTGTTCGTTGTTGCAGATCCCCATGAATCCATGATTAAAATAGTGGCAGCTTATCAACAGAGAAGGCGAATTTGAACTAGTACTAGTAGGCTACTATTCCTGACGAAAATATACCAGGGTACTGGTATCTCACATATATGTATCACAGGTGGTCATTCGTAGCCTAGCCTATGAAAGGCTATATTAATATTCTGGGTTAATATTATATATGGTTAATATGAATCGTCTCTTTGGTTAAAATAAATTTATATGAATAAGAATTGAAATGGCTTGTCCCTTAACTTCCCACAAATAAAACCTCTGTTTCTCCCGGAATTACTATATTCCCTATATATAGTTAATCTAATGTTAACCGTTGAAGAAATACATGTTAGTTCCTTGGAGAAATGAATTGATATGCCATAATTTCGTTGAAAATCTCTTGGAAATCGTATTGGAGAGAGGGAAGGACATTAAAGGTGGTAACATAATCCGAAATTGGTCCCATCAATAGGAATAACGGTATTTACATAATAAACAACATTAAACATCGAAACATTTATATTTGCTAAAAGACATATAATTATATCTAAAACATGATTTATCACCTATGACCGCCATAGAATTATTGTGTATACACTGTGCTGACTATTGCTATATTTATTTCTTTACAGACGCTGGTATGAAGAAATATTGCAAAAAGAAAATGATATGATATGAAGAAGTACGTAGGCTACTGCAACAAGAAAATGATGAACCCAAATGATGAAATGATGATTTTTTTAGGCTGAATAAAAGTATAAGTAATAAGCATAAATAAGAATTAATATATAATATTGGGCAATCCCAGCCCCCCCCCCCCTCCGTCCCATTAATTAAGCGCAGTCCAATAGCAGCATATGTGTGACGTCCGTATAATGTTATACTGCAGTCACCGCGTTCTCATGTTGCCGCGGCGACCGCGGTGATGGGATTGCGTCACGACGAGTAACGCTTGCCGCTGTTTGACGCCCGCGATGACTGCAGTAAATTGCCGCGTTGCAAACTGCATTTAAAACAGCAGCGGGGTGTGTCGGGAATGTGGCTACCATTTAACATTAACTTTAAAAACAGCTCTAGCGCAAGTAAAGACTTGCAGAGAATGTCTGAAGTGAATCAACTGAAACAATACATTGCAGAGCCGACTAGGGTTACCTCCTCCACTGCCAATATTTTAGACCACATATACACCAACTCAAATCATGTTTCTTTGTCTGGAGTCATAGATCTAAACATTTCAGATCACAAACCTGTATATTTGATTAGAAAGAAACAACGTCTAACTTTTTCACGTACTTCCTTTTCTACCAGAAGTTTAAAAAATTTCAACGAAGATATATTTCTCCAGATTTTAAGAGACCATGATTGGACCCCTTACTTTGCAATGAGAGATCCTGATGAATGTTGGAGTTATTTTGAGGCTTTTCTTTATCGAATATTGGACAGGATGTGCCCCGTCAGGGAATATAACAATGTCAAAGTCAGATGCAAGTGGATCAATGGCGAGCTTTATGATCTAATGAAACGTTGTGATAGGTACTTCAAATTAGCCACCAAATTTAAATCACCTGATCTACTGGATGAAGCCAAAAACTTGCGTAAAGAGGTAAATAAATTTGCAAAACATCTAAAGAATGATTACATAAAGCATACGCTCCTGGAATGTAAAGATGACCCGCACAAGTTTTGGCAAAAAATGACCCCATTTATAAATCCAGATAAGGTGAAACATAATGAAAAGATTCAATTAAAACAGAATGATCAAGTATTAGATAAAAAAGAAGTGCCAGATTGTTTTAACCAATATTTTGCGACAATTGGACCTAAGCTCGCCACGAAGATCACCCCTCTAGATAAAACCGAACACGACAAGTACACTGCAAATATAGATAACACTGCATATCCAAACTTTGAGTTTGGCCAGTTGGACACTGAAGATTTAAGAGCAATAATTCGTAAATTGCCGCAATATAAATCCTCAGGCCTAAAACACATGAGCAGTGCTTTGCTGAAAAAAATACTTGTCACTTTGATAGAACAATTTAAGTATCTGATAGAGTTGTCCTTCCTGAAGGGAATCATCCCTGCTAAATGGAAATCGGGCAATGTTACCCCCTTATTTAAGGCGGGTGACAAATCTGATCCGGGTAATTTTAGACATATTACCAGTATCTGTGCCCCAGCCAAGATAATAGAGAAGGTTGTACAAAGGAAATTGCTCCATCATCTGGAGGACAGGCATATATTGTATAAATGGCATAATGGGTTCAGACCTGGTAAGTCTACGGGTGATGCTGTCACTACCTTCCTCAACAATGTCTACAAGGCAATCAATGATAATGAGAATTGTAGGGCTGTCTATCTGGATTTCAGGAAGGCGTTCGACACGGTCGATCATTCAATATTACTGAGCAAACTAGAGAGAATAGGGCTACAGGGGCATGAATTAGATTGGTTCACCAATTACTTAAACGGCAGAGTCCAGCAAGTCCTAGTAAATGGGCTATGGTCTAGTCCCAAACTAGTAACCTGTGGAGTTCCGCAGGGAACCACCCTTGGTCCCATTTTATTCTCGATATACATTAATGATCTTCCATGTCAAGTTAAGAACTCCAAATTACAGCTTTTTGCTGATGATGCCATTATTAACTACTCAGGCAAAGACATGACATTGCTTTCGACCAAAATCCAATCTAATCTAGCAAATATAGTTGCTTGGTGTAGATACAATAAAATATCACTAAACAAAGATAAGTCCAAGGTCATGACTTTCCTGAGCAAACCTTCCCTGAGATCCAGATGGAAGACTACGGCACTACAACATGGATTGTATCTTGGTAATACCCTTCTAGAAGAGGTCGAGGATTATAAATATTTGGGAACCATCGTTGACGGTTCCCTGACTTTTTCAAAACACTTGGCCTCAGTTAAGAAGAAGGTAGCTCACAAGATTTGGTTGTTTAAACACCTTCGCAATAAACTAAATCAAAAACTAAGTGCCCAGGTATATAAAGTCACAATTTTACCCCTTTTCGACCAGGCTGACATTTTTTATGATTCAGCAGCAAAGACAAAATTGAACCACCTACAAGTTTTACAAAACAGGGCACTACGGATTATTACAAGATCTAACAGATACCACTGTGTAGATCATTTTCATGATCAATTTAATTTACTGCCCCTCAAGAAAAGACGAAGGTTACATTTGCTACAACAGGCAAATCATATGAAACACCTAATTAACTGAGCACCTTGATCAGAGGGAGGTCAGAACTAGACAGCATCACCCAGACAGAATTGTCATGATCTGTCCAAATCCAAGATCTGAGCTTATACGAAACTCAATTTATTATAAGATACCTTTTTATTGGAATGGCTTACCCACTCCTTATCATCGTATTGTTAAACCCAGTGACTTTACGTCCATGGCCAGGAACAACTATATAGGGCTGGACGATAAATTCTTATATTGATTTATCGTTTATGCGGTAGGTTACTTATGTGACCTCCTGAACAAGCGGTCTCTGAGGAAATTACCTGTATATATTTACATGTAAAATATCACATGTAATGATTGATATTTTATGGCTCAATAATTGAGCAATTACATTTACATACCTTCTCGCATCATATTGTATTTTCAAATAGTAAATTACATTATCGAACATTAAAACGAGGACTGCTAACAAGGCGTTGACTTGTTAGCAGATTGTTTCCTTGTTTCTTGTAAAACCACTGTGTCCAGCAGAATTTGGGAACCTCCCACTACCGGGGAGTATCGAATTCGCTGATGTGGCAATAGCCAATAAAAGTAAAACAAACAACAACAAACAAACAACCATGACAACCAAATATCCACAAATAATATGTGTTTTTCACTCATTCCTGATATTGCATGCAATCCAGCTGCTGTACTACTTAGGTGTACAGGTACCATACCCAAGGCAGTTCTTCAACTGATTGAACAATGAAGTTATAGCCAGGAATGTATGGACTTTTTTTCAGATTTTGTTGCTATGGTATGGCCTGATATGCTATAACATGTCCTTACAATAATGAGAATATCAGAAATGGATTCCCCTCTGCATTACCATCATTTTGAAGTATCACATGACCATATATGTGTTTTTGATGATTTTTGTCAAAAAATGAGTGAAAAACAATACTATGTGTGGATATTTGGTTGTCATGGTAACCAAATTGCTGTGACATCCAGGTAAGTGTGTAAAATGGATTGTCCTCTAAATTTCCATCATTTTGAGGTATGTGTGGCAGCCATTTTTGTTTTTGATTTTTGACAAGGAAGGAGTCAGATTTCAGCTAAGCAACAGTGATTTTCGTGTTTAGCACACCCAAATTAGCCAGAAAAGTGCTGATGCACCTTTGTACTCAAAAATGACCTAGGATTGAGAATTTCTCATCTGTTTCCTACTATTGTATCTACTATTATGGTCATGTTACATATCATTTAGAGTGTTCTAGAACATGGCTTAAATCATTACAATACTTGTTATTTGAGTTATCAGCATGTAAACTGGTGGTGTGAGGGAATGAAAAGGACAAAAGGACAAAATGAAATTAACTTACATAGAAGATGGTAATAAGGGGCGTGATAAGATGTAAATCCATAAAGGCAGTATCTCTTGAGAATCTGTTTAGAATATGACCTGCAACAGATGGTTTATTTGATTCAAAAGTTTATTTTAATTTCTTTTGAACAGGTACATAGATCTACTCATGTTTCCTATCAGTGTTTTATGTGTCAGTCATAGTATATTTCTAGTATATTTTAGGATAACAATAACAAAAATGATATTTGATCAGACTGATCAGTCCGATACAGTCTTTAGTCATAATGCTGAGGATGCAAAATTGTTGTGGTCTGGTAGGTATGCTGTGTAATGTGGTCCTATGTATCTACCTTTTGCTACTGTGTTGACTTCTATCTAGTGAATTAAATAGTACAGTAGATCATTTATGTGTTTGGTCCTTGGCATTGGGTGGTAAAATCACAGTCTTGGTCTCATCTCAATCATTATTCAAGGTAGAGTGGTCAGTTGGTCAATAAAGTTTCAGAAATATCTCTATTACATTGAAACTTGATCAAAACTACATGTATGTATGTTTGTATTTCATATTTTTTTAAGTCAATTATTCTATTCTGGCACTTCTGTGATGGCTTACCCACAGGTCTTGTTTCAAAGAAGTGTGAAGGAGCCTTGAGGAGCCTTGCAAACATCTTATTGTACAGGTTATAGCTGGCCAAGGTTGTCAGGACCATCAGGATAACAAAGGCAGTGATGAACGGGATGACTATCAGCACAAGTAGAACTCCCAGCGACTTGAGGAGCTCAAACACCAGACTTGTTGGCATGAAGAAGTCCACATAGACCTTCCCAGTGGTGAGGTCTTCAGTAGCATTCCCCATCTGAGCTATACTAGTGCTTAGATAGATTGTCAACACAAGTGGGAGTGATCATTTTAATAATTATTAATCAAACAGCCAATTTTCATTGTTTTTAATCATTCTATTAATAGGGAAGTTCTACAGTTTCAAAATTGATTATTTGGTAATTTTTGAGGATCTTTTGTAGAAATGTCAATTATTTCATATATTGGAAGGTGGCGGTATAGGGAATCGTCTTGCCCTATGATGGCAGGTAGCATGGCTGGTGCATTTATTATTAAAATAAACTAAAGTATTAAGTTAGGTCTCTAACTTCACAATATCATCTCATCAGAGGAACAAGATCATTTAAAACTTACCTTGAGACCAGAAGCCAATCAAAGTAGACCCCAGTGCCCTGAATGAATAATACATTATTACAATAAATGCCTAAAAAAAGATTAGTATCCACAAGATGTGCTTGACTGGTTATTGAGTGACAACCATTGTAGACAGGTACAACTCTAGTTGATAATAAAAGGACTTTGGCATATTGATAAAAGTCATGTGCTTAGTCAGTGTTAGATAATTATTGTTATGTGATATCACATAATCAAGTTCTTCTTATGTCTTAATTATTCTGTATTGCACCTTCCTGCAACAGTTTGTTGTTTCTAGTGTAAGCATTGTGGATTACAGTTTTTGACTTTTCTTTGACAACTCATAGAGATTGTAAGGAATCTGATGACAAGATTGCCATCTATAGCACCAAAATATCATTTCCACAATAGCCACTTGTGTGTTAATCAATGATCGCTCATCAGTGCCACAACACTTGGGTGCACAACACTTGGGTGCACAACACATGATCTTGAAACTTTTTCCACTATTTTCTATGATTTAAGGCACATAGACCATACATCAGGTGATATCAATTGTGTATCAAACTGGCTGGTTCAAATATTTCAGGGTCTTATAGACATATAGTTTAGACAAGTAGGATACCATATTGTAGCTATTGATATGTAGAGCAATATACAGAATATCTCATGTTCTGACACCAGTGGTTACCATGGCAACTGAAACATAATCATACTTAAAACAAAGGCCTAATTTTGACATTTGACCTTTAATTTGACATTTGACCTTCGAATAGAATGGTGATGCTAAATGGTCTAGAGGCCAAAAATGCCCAAACTACAATATATAGAATCTCTAGAACATGAAACCAGTGCTATGTCAAGTATGTGAGCCTGGCAAGAAAAATCCCAAACTTTCATACCTGCTCCTCTACCAATACCCTCATCAGATGGGATCAAAACTTACCATTGCCCCAGCATATAGTATGAGGAAAAGAGGCAACAGAATAATTCCTTTTCCAGCTGTGATGTATCGTAGATAAACAAGGCTATCAATCCCACCTCTCTCATTCTTATCCTCTTTGTCCACAAGCATAGCTGTGTTCTGTCAAGGATTAGATGAAAGGATTATGAAATAACAGTGCAAGAAGATTAAAAAAGAATGTTTAGGGTATAAAATAGTTATTTCTTTACCTCTTCCAATACATTGTTTCTGTCCTGCTTATCTTCCTCAAAAAGGTCCCACATTTGATCTTCATCATTCTCCTTTTCCTCTGCTTCAACATTCTTTTTGATGTCACTTGCTATTTTGTTATAATGGTCGTTTCCTATTAGTGTACCCTGCAAATGATAGGAGGGATTGTATTCTGGAGCCATACAGTTCTGCTAAAATCTAAGACTTCTTTTAATTATGTTGTGACAATACTACGGGAGATCTAACTCTATTATATTAGAACATACATCAGAGCTCAGGGATTTATAGGTACAGTTAATTATTTGATTAAACAATGAATGACTAATAAGGAAGACTGCTGGTGCTTGTACAATGTAGATGAATTATCAAAGTAGGTCTGAGTGGGAGCTCTACAAGCCTGTCATATATACATATCTATGGTCCATTCCTACAAAATGGGCCGAGTAGCCTGAAAACATTGTACAAAAATAAATTCCTTTAATGTTCTCCATAGTTAGAGAACATAAAGAAGAGTAATGAAAGCTTTTAAATCTAAGATTGCTACCTAATTGATTAAATAGTTTTAATTCTACATAATATCAATGTACTATGTTTTTACGTTGAACATCAGATTGGTAATATATACTCGGCATTTTGGCAATGGGAAAATAGTTTTGGATGGATTAAGCTATTTATTAAGAAAATAGGAACAATTCAACATGTGTTTGACAAATTATTGTACAGGAGCTCTCCTATTTTGATATAGGAATTTCAAAATTAAAAACAGCTTTGTTTTTCAGTTATAGGTTTTTTCTTTGGATTCAAAATCACTCTACTTTAGGTTTCCTAACTATGGAAAATATTTTGCTTCCATCAAGCACAGGCGATGTGCCATTTAAAAACGTGCGACATAAAAACATGCAGCGTGAAACAGGTGTTTTCACTCTGTATGGCATAACTGTTCTGACCATTCATGTTGCACTGACAACAAGAGAATCAATTGCCCAATGTATTCATATTATTAATAAATGGTTCTTTATAATAGGATGGAAAACCACAATCAATACATGTGGCCATGTAAAACAAACATAATTAGCCATCTTCACATTGACATCTTTTAAACAAGCATGACATTCTTACTGATTCTAATTTACATCAATTGGCGCCCCGCTACCATGGCACTTTTACACCCTATAGGAAGTGGTCTGAGGCATTGCCTCTTCATGATGACATGACTCAGGGTATTGTGCCAGATCTGACCCTCCCCATGTTTGAGTACATTGCATCAGGGAGCAGTCCCTCACAAACTCATCTCTGGACATACGGGGGGCTAGAAGTCACCTTTTCAACTCACTATAACAATCAGGTATTTATTACTGGAATGTCCCTGATCTCCCACTAGTGACATTCAAATTTGGGATATTTATGTCTGTTTTCAGGCTATATACTATTCATAGTCCTACAAGTAAGGTCTGTTTGGTATCAAATGTTGCCAAGCTTCAATGTGTGATCAACCATATTGCCAAGCATATGAGTGGATAATTACTTTAATGGCCTTTAGCCAATGGAGATACAAATCATGAGGTTTCAACCTGTAGGTCTAAACCCTGAACAAAGTCAGTGACTTTCCTTAGCAAGCTACCTGCATTCTGACTATAATTATTGTTTTCTTCTATGGCTCACTCAGTCCTGGACTCTTTGAGTGGAATTGTACAGCTTGTCTAATGTGGGAACATTGATCATGAGGCTTGGTTGGTTCTATCCTTTGTACTAACCGCATGAACTATTAGCACTTTAAATACCAGTTTGAAGTATCAAGAGCTTATAATGTTTGATTGCATCCAAATCATCTTACCTCTTTCAGAAGAAGTACTCGATCCAAATATGGTAAAAATTGAAGCTGGTGTGTGACAACTATTCTGGCTTTGTCCATCAATAGTCCATTGATACATCTGGATGGAAAATTAATGTTTATGGATAACAATACTCATGTACCTTGATGTCTCATTTATTATTTTAAAAATAAATGATAATGTTATGAAAAATTACTTCTTCAAAAGTTTATCATGGATTCTTCTGAGCTTTATGATAGTGATAACTTTGTATCCAAATAGTTATAGAACTTACTCAAAAAATATAATCTTTGCAATCTTCCCATCAACTGCAGAGAGGGGATCATCCAGGAGGTACAAGTCTGCATCTTGATAAACAGCTCTGAATAAAATAGCTATGGAATTAATCCCATTTTCCCAATTCAAATCAAATACTACAACCATCTTATTTGCAAAGCACAAAATCAATGACATTGACACTTTACCCACCTTGCCAGGCCAACCCTTGCTTTCTGACCACCACTTAGAGTAAGTCCTCTTTCTCCAACCACTGTTTTATCACCATGGGGGAATTTGGCTAAATCCTGAGAAATAATAGATTTAAAGATATCAACTATAGCAACCTCTGGTTAACAATTTTTTTATTAACATTGTGTAGTGTCTGCTATTAATTACCATGGCAAACAACTATAAATTAACATCACTTGAAACAACACAGATGCCCAAGACCTTGCTAGCTTCTGTCTACTTTATTCTCAATGTTGTTCAGGCAAATCAAACAACCCTTGCATACATGTACATGTACAGTATAAGAGGTAAAAAATATCTACTATAGTAATTGTTCATCGTACATTGTGCATGTACAGTATAAGAGGTCACAGTAATATCATAAAGGAAGGATATCATATGGGTGTATAAAGTAGATGTAAAACCAATTACATAAGCTAGATATAACATTTTGAAATATGACAAGTAAAACCCAGGTAGCAACATATACCGCTAAACTCCCTGCAGCAGAAGGTAAGAACAGCTCGCATCCAGCCCGGCTGGCCAAAACCAAAGGACCAGCGGCGTGACCAGGGATGCAGGTGGCTGGTTAGTAGTGTTGAACCAGAGCAGGGGAAACAGCTTTGTCTCAACAACACAACACACAGAACCACAACTGATTAAATAATAATTGTTGATACAGGATTAATGACCAAGGCATAGTGGACACCAGGGATTCCAAGCATCCACCATACTGAGGCTATTAGTCTTTTCAGTCTCCCCTACTCTAATTCCCTAAATAGGTCAATCCATTTGGGTCAAAGGTCACTATAACAACACTTGGATCGAGTTGCAGTGCTTTATAGCTTAACATACACCCTGATAATCAGCGTAGATGGAGACTTATTGTAATTAATCTGAAGATCATTGTACATCTACTACCACTTTATGCTCACTCTAAACAACAGAAAATGAAATTAATGCATTCTGCTATCTTACATCTGTAAGTGCGCAAGCTGTGATGACCTTCTGATACCTCTCCTCATCATAGTTCTCACCCAACAGTATGTTGTCTCTGATGGTCTCAGACATAATCCAAGGCTCCTGTGGTGCATATGCAATTGTGTTTGGTAGCGTAACCAAGCCTTTGACATGTACCAGCCCTCTCAGACACGCATGTAGCAAGGAACTCTAAGCATTGAATCATGAATCATGAATTAGTATTTTTTTGTGTTACTGGTATATTTGCCCTTAGATGTAGAACAAGTGTGGTGGTAACTAACTAATGGGTAAGGGGTCAGAAAAGAGCCCCTTAATATATAACAGGGGGCTTGCCATCAGCTCCAGGTAGGAGGTAATGAAATAAAATTTTAGGGGTACATAAACTTTTCATGGAGTAATGGTAATTTTAGTGTTCAGTGTAAATTTTGAACATTAGTTTTTTAATCCAATCCCTCAGATATTCTCAAATCTGTGTTCTGTATCATCTGCAACTTGTCTAGTAAGTTCTTTGGAGCAGCATTATACACAGTGTCTCCGTACTCTAGAATGGGAATTATGGTGACCTTGTACAGCTTTCTAATAGTTTCTGGTGAAGCTATCCTTTTCCATTTTGACAGGTAATATATATTTTTTTTGGCCCTACTTAATTTTTCCTGAAGTTGATCTTTGAAAGTTAGCTGATGATCAATATTTACACCTAAGTATGTGTAATTTTCTCTTTGTTCTATTTCGTTCTGTCCTATACAGATTTTTGCCCCTTCTCAACTCTTTTTGTTCTGGGCTGTCATTACTTTCATAATCTTACTTTTCCCCACATTTAAGGAGATTTTGTTTTGCTTGCACCATTAATACATTCCTGCTAGGTCTTTTTGAAGGTGCTCTCCAATCTTGAACTTGACACAATAAGGTATAACATATCATCAAAATAAACAAAACAGAGGTAATACCAAATAATCAAGATAATGATCATAATATGCAATCAATAATCAAATTATTTTCATGGGTAAATTCATCCAATAATGGATTGCCCATATCATGACTGAATTGTTTTGCCAATAACAACAGCTAAAGTACCTTGCCTGATCCAACTTTCCCAACAACACCAATTGCTTCATCCTGTAATCAGAAATACACAACTTTCATCTCATAATTGTTATGTCCATATAATCCCAAGATAATCAGTATCTTATCTATGGACTCATAAAAAATAAATATGATATCATGAAGATTAGAGAGCACTTAAACTTGCATGCCTTACCTGTTCAATCTTAAAGCTGATATCATTTAGACAGAATCCTCCAGCATCCTGCAAGAGACCATCAAACTTCTATTTTGTATATATCTGTTCTTCTTTATATTTTATCAATACACATTTGGCTTATACTTTGACATTACTGGTTCATTCTAGAAACAAGACATTACCTAAACAGTTTAAAGAATTCTAAATTTGGACCTTTTCTTGCTCAGGCCATTTTCCAGTGAAGGATGAGTACTCTAAAACCATTTGTTTGGGCTGTGTGATTTGATGTCTGTTTCCATCATCTTCTAACTCTTCCATCATCAAGAAATTCTGAATATATGAAATATGTCAGGTGTATTGTGAAGGATTTTAAACTGGTTCCTCTGAATCAGGTCTTCTGCCATTGGTCATACTCTGAATTTGGTTTTTAACTGAATGGGACAAAAGCTCAACTCACTCTTTGCATTATGAATCAAGACTCTCAGGTCATTGACACAATAGTTAGTTTCAACATGTACTGAAGACCTGTGCACCTAACAAAGTCAAAGATGATTGTACCAGGGAGATGATTAGAGAAGCTCTGTATCATATAATATGTCTAGTTTGTTCTGTTGAGCCAGAACCTGGTCAGTGAAATCCTCCATGCAGTTAATATTACCCTGGAATATTTCTATATATTGTGTAGTGACACATCAATTTGGTGGTGGGGTTCCTTGTCAAGCACTGTGTGTTTTTGTCCAAAGCACTCTAACCCCAGCCATGACAGCCAATGACAGCTTTTTCAAAGGCAAACAAATTTGAAGGGGCCCCATGGTCTCTACTCCCAGTTGCACCCATGCATCATGGTCTTTGTTTAACATTAGATTACATACATATATGTGTGTTATTTAGTAGAAGTATCAAATAAACATCTGTGGAGCCTGAAATGATGTTATATTGTGTGATACTTAGAAAATGTAGCTTACCTTATGTACAGGGCAACACTTGAAAACATCCATGGTGGATAATGAATTTTTGATTAATGTATCTAAATGTTTATTGAAGGCCATTAATGAAATAGAGTTGGGACATCTTTATACCTGTATTCTCTCAGAACTTGATATCATCTGCTTGTAGATGATGAAGCTAAATCCCAGTATTCTGAATGCAGTGTGTTCAATAACACGGGCCATACCTAGCAGTGAAATGGTTTGCTGAAATTGATAAAATAGTTTAACATTGTGAAGACTACCCAATGTAATTAATTTTGTATTCATAATTTGATTATAGTTTGGAAATTGATGTTATGAAAAGTGTAGCTTCTTATGGATCTATGCATACAATATGAATCAGACAAAATTACTTTCTTCATTGAGTTGCTTAAACAATTTATTTCTCTATTATGTTCGCTCACTTTGACTCCCTAATGGAGGAGCCCTGGCAAAACATAGAGTTTACTATAGAAACATGAATTATGCAAGTATGGAGCCATCTATTCTGTAGTGTAATTAGGACTTGAATGATTTTTTTTGCAGAAGGGAATAAAAATCCAATTAAGTACACTAGTGGATCTGCACTATCTTTTTTTAATATGTCTGCCATAGCCAGATTGTATAAGACACTTTTTGTAATTATTATTGTACTAGCAATTTCTGTCAGTACAGTGACATTAAAGGTAAATACCAGTGTTCACTTAAAAAATGAATGAATCATGGAATTCATCGATTTTCTTTAAAATCTGCATATACATTGCTGACATGTTATTCTACCCTCCCAATTAAAAAGAATAAGGGTCATTGAACTAAAAAAAAAGTTATTCAGCTAAATTTGCATCACAATGAACTTCCCCCATTGAAATCAATAGTGAAGGGAAGTAAATTTCACTTGTCCCTAAAACACAAAATAATATGATAATATCCAGTTTTTTTTGCATTTTGTATTCCCCCAACCATGTTCTTTCTCATTACAAAGTTTGAACAAAATATATTGATTTCTATTGTTTCATGCATTAGTTCCTTGAATTCCCGCCTGCTGCAGTGCTGACAATGCTGGTATTTATCTTTAGTAGTCTTTTGATTAGTAGTGCTCTCATGGATGGACATAAGCATATAAGAAACATATTATATCATGAGCCCTTTGGGAAGTCTTATATTAGATTTTTTGTTATTTACAATTTTCTATCTACTACCATTACCAGTTAAACAATCGAAGAACCTTTTGACAAAACTCCTAGAAAGACATTCATTGGCTTAATAGAAGTGGTTTAAATAATCAGACAATAGACTGTATGATGAAAAAATCTTTGAACGGATCCATTACTATATATATGCTATATGTATGTATGTAATCACAGTCACTATGTTAATAATAACCAAAAAGGCACAATTAATGCTCTTTCTCATTACTCACAATGTAGTTCATGGAGTTTCCGGTTAGGAAATATGTAATAACTACCAGATACACAACCACTTTTATGACAGGAAAACCAAGAATCAATGACAGAGTCACCATAGTAGACCTTCCCAAATGTACCCTCAGCTCTTTTCTGTAATGAAGATTGCATGATAGGAATTGAAGTCAAAAGTGTAGGATGGATATAACTGAGACAGAGAACTACTTATCATAAGAAAGAATAGTTACTTTCTGAGTGTCTGTGCTTGTTCAGCATATATCTTTTCCCAGCAGTACATCTTGATAACCTTCATAGCCTTGACTATTTCATTCATCAGCAGGACACGTTTATCAGTCCATCCAGCTTGCCTCAGTCTAACAAAAAGGTTTTTTAAAATTCAAATAGTGAATATTTTGAGATCCAGCTAGATAAGAATAGGTTATCAATGCCTATTGTATTGTATTCTATTTTTAATGACTAATGATTCTAACCATTGTTATTCTCTCTGACATTTAAATTGCTTTGCCAAGAATCCATTTTCTACTTTAATTCAAACCTAAATGTCCCTCTCCCCTTTTACAGCCATACATCTTCCAAGAGGTATGGCTGTGTATGGCTTGATATTATTTGTCACTACAGAAATTAAAATTGTAGTTTTCAGCCAAGACTCTTACCGTAATTTTCCAGCAAAGATGCCTAGTTGATATTGCATTATTACTATCACTATGACAACAGCCAAGACCACCACAATAGCACCACCCATTTCCAGTCCTCCATACACCAGCGCCATGGTGGTGACTATTGGTACTGTTATCCACCCATTCATCCTTTGTACACCCTGAAATATCATAGCAGTATGCATATTTATCTTGCAGTAAATGAAATAATAATGATGAAAGTTGTTTTGTATAAGTAAGAAGTAAAACAAAGCAGAAAAAATTATATTAGAAGTGTAGAAACAAAGAAAAAAAAACAAACTGAAACCTTGATTATAGCATCATAGTATATCCGGTGTTGATATATTGTAAGGTTTAGGCATAAATTAGAAATTTTTAGAAATGATTACAGAAATAGAAGTCAAAAAGCCTTCATTCAGTATAGAAATGTCCCCCCTTGTTTGTATAAGCAAATAATTAAAGCATAGGCCTAATATACTCTTAGACCACTGAGGCCAATTGCCTCATTTGTGAAATAATATTTGTTTATACAAATAATGATCCTGAAGATCGGGTGAAGAAATCAGTCAACATAATCCAAAGAGATTTGAAAATATTATACAACTTTTTCTTCTCAAACCAGAGAAAAATATTCATGTTCCCTTTGGAACAAGAGACTTGTTTCTAAATATTTTGGTATTAGGGTGAGGTACTTTCATATTTATTTCCTCAGCCAGCCTGGCGTGGCCTGGTGTGGCCTGACGTGGCCTGGCATGTCTTGTATACATTTTTCAATGCCTTTTAGAGAGAACATAAGTCCCAAAACTGAAATACTACCTGTTTTTTCTAAATTCAGAAGATTATACTCTTCTATTAGACTGGATATGGGTAGCAGATTATTTGGGCTTATCTGCTGCAACCCCCTGTTAAGCACACTTTGCAATTTTCTAATGATAACATTATTGGCCACATTGGAAATTAAAAGTCCATATTCTGCTTAAGGTAAAATATATGCTTTCACAATAAGTTGGATTTGCAAAAAAAAACAAGCTCATTCAATAAATATTTGTTGAGTTCAGAATTGACAAATGACAAATTTAACTGCAAATGCATTTGCATAGAAATTTTGAAAGTATAACTTACCATATGAAAAGCCTCTATGTCAGCGGATATCAAAGTAATAATGTGCCCAGAATTTGCCTTCAGGAGGGACTTCTTGCTCAGTTTAAATATCTGTGACAAGATTGAAACAAGTTAAAATACACCATTTAAATACATCCCAAATTCACTTGTTTTAGTCAGTAGGAATCTACAAAATGCATAGCTTAGGGTGGGTTTTCAACTGAGTAAAAACAAATGCCAAATGATACTTATCTCTGAATCAGATGTAAGTTATAATATCTTTACACATTGTTATATTTTGTACTAAATATAACACAAAATTGACAATTGCTATATCGTTCATTATCATTTATTTTCTTTCAGCAGTAAACATGTTAGACTTGCTTTGCCTTTGGTTGAAAATGTAACAAGAAGTTAGTGAGATTACTATTGGCTGATACTTTAAAGCATGACGTCAAAATTGACATTACATCATCAGGAATGTTGATTATACCACAACTTGACCATGGCCTGACACTTGTAACACATTGTAGCAAAGATTTTGATACCCCAAAATAAATGTTACTGTTCTTTAATCGAAACAGTTGAAAAATATGACATGTGAATACTAAGACTAAAATGACCATGGGACATAGCAGGAAGACGTATCGTCCTGCAGCGGACATATGATAGATCTATTGGTAAAATTAAATAATGTTTGTCTCTGTCTTTGTTTACATCATGACGACTGTCATGCTCTCATGGGGCATCATGACACATTTGTGTAGTTCTATGCACCATGTTTTCTGACATGCAAGGACTATATTTTAGAACGCAAAGTTATATAATTCTGGATTGCTCTTTTACTTACTTTTTTTGCAGTAAATTAATCTAATAAACATATTCAATCATTTTTTTTTAATTTTACAACTTTTTTATATGCAATAATACTATTATCATTGGAGAACTATATTCTGAGGCCTGATACAGGCGTTGTATTGGCCTCAGGACTAAGTTGCACTCTCAGTGTTAACTCAATAGACCATATGTATTGGCCACACTCAAAGGTGAAATAAAAAAGGAATCCCTTAAATTTTACATAGGAAATATACAATAATGTGTATAATTGTGACATTTTACCATATACGTAAATATGCTTGTTGGAGAAATAGTGAATCGGGAAATAATTATGTGCTTAATAAATGGCATCTTTAAGATCAATAAATGATAAGTGGAGGGTTTTTTGGGGAAAATCTGATTTTCAAAATTCTACATTAAATTACAAAAAGGGCACTCACTTATTGGGCAATTGATAGTTAGTTAAGAAGTTCTGCCTCATTTTGATTAATCATGTGTGGTCCATGGTTCCTAATTCCTAATTAAAAGAATTCAGAGCAGACCAGTTATCCCCATTCTGAATCAGTACCACAAGGTCGTTTACCAACTCCTTGCCTTTGGTCATATGGGCTGGACATGAACTGGTTCTACCAGCTGCAGCTGTAAGGTGCTGTGGTCATTATACAGGAGTCTATGCTATATTAGTTTGCAAACATTACCACAACAACCAAGAAAGGCAGGAACAAAGACTTACTTTTCTGTAGATGAGAGTACTGTATAACAGTTTGATCCTGAGTTCACAAACCCTCATAATATGCATACCAAGGTTGATCATGAACAGATTCACAAGGTAGACAACACACAAAAGTATCAAAAGTATCCATACTTCTGAAGGTACTTGACCAGATGTATCTGATTCTAGTGCACTGACCATGTACCTCACAATCACAAACAATGAAAACCTTGATATTTGCTGCAAGAGAAAAGGAAAACAATTTTTTTTTATATTGAAGCTCTTATCATTTTTTTTTACACTCCTTTATTTTCACTTTCTTTATTATTCTCTCTTATTATTTTTAATATTCCAGGTCTTCTTTTCATCCTCATGTTCCTTGCTCTCCTTTTATTGTCTGTTATCTAGCTCCTTCTCTCCATCTTTGTCATCTTGTCTTGTATCTCCTTATATCTTGTCCTTATCTCCCCATGTAGTGGGTCCATTTTTCGGTTTGAGACATGCTTGCCAGTTGCCAGCCTTCATAATCGCTATCACTGCCACAGGTCAGTGGGTGGTCGCCAATCCCTCGCCTGTCAGAAACACTGACAGCTGTGGAGGTTGTGACTTAAGTGACTATGGGTGGGGTGTCAGAGCCTTCCTCTAAGTCACACTTGTAGAGTAAGTGACCCTCGACCTGGTAGACAGTCTTCCCAATTGAGCCTATGGCCAGCACTCTCCCCTGGGTTGGGGGCGGCTGTGGTATAGTCAAAATCCTTGCCGACCATGGGATTCGATACCACAACCTCCCGACCTAGAGTCCTAAGCTCTACCACCTGAGATAAGGAGGCCGGTAAAATGAAAACATTTCATTGGTGTATTTTATTCCTTCACAATCTCAGTGCACAGCTTTAGGTCTAATATTCTTTAACATCTATATAACAAATATTGTGAAATGTGTAAAGGTGCTGATATCTGAATGTATCAATATCCTTTTACATTTAAATTAAACAGATTATGCAGATCTTCAAACCCAGCTTCAGCTTATCTTGACAATGTAGATCTGTGTTGCAGGGCTAACACATTTGATTAAAGTGTCAATAAATGGGTTCAAGGTCACTTTTAGGACAAAAAATGTTCATGGATTCATAAGTATGCCAAAGTCTGTATCATTTTTTACCAAATTTATATCTAAGTTAAAGTAATTCAACCCATTCAGGCTGTGTATTACCCTAAAGCATTCCTACGCATATAGCTGCATATTGCCTTAAGTCATTCCCATGCTTTTGACCACATATTGTTTTAACCCCTTTGGGCCCGTGGGCAACAATAATTGTTGCTGGAGCCATGTGGCCAATTGTTGCCCATTTGGGCGACTATGGCACATTTTGGATATCTAGGGAAATTTTGTGTTATAACACAACATAGTGTATGTGGTATCATCTAAAAGCATACAGCATGACAATTAATATTCTAGTATATATTTCCATGGTAACAGATAAGGAATAGAATGGTAACCATCCTATTTGTTTGAAAACAAAAACAAAAACAAAAGTTTTAAAAACACAGTGTGTTGCCATGGTAACCAACAATTCATACATCACCGTTTCAAAATTGGAACCTCCAGCCAAAATGCTTTTAGATGTATAGCTTTTATGTCTAAAATCAGTTTCAAATTGTTGTTTTGTTTAAGATAAAGGCATAGGAATAATTAAAAATTAACCCAAAATTTCCTGGGGAAGCTGGGCTTGAAAGAGTTGAAGCTCTCCATAGGTTATGCTGTGTAGTGTGTGAAACCACTCCCGTGTGTAGGACAAGTAATGCGATAAATCAATCCTTGGGAGAAGACGCATATTGCTAAAAAGCATTATAATAATGTATTTGTATTTAAATATTTGTATTTAGCAAAAATATTATATGCAGTGCACAATATTCTCAATCACAGCTAAACAAAACAAGATAGAAATTTCACCTTTCTTAGAGATTTACATAATTTTTTTTTTATTTATTTTTTACAACAGTACATCACAATTCATGGCTGCGCGGTTGGGCGATTTTATGACCACCTCCCTTACAAACTATACAATAATTTCATTAGCCTTAATAAATTTAGTACAGTTCTGGTTAATTGTATAACATATCCAATATGAAACTTTATGTTTTACAATAAAGTTGATTAGTCAGTCATGTTTCTGTTGTTTTGTCGAGGGGGGCGGGTGTATCTTACCGATACATGGTTATCATTTTCAGTTATTCGAATCGTTCATTTTCTCTTTGTTGCAAGAGTAAAGTGTATTTTATATGTTTTTTTAACTGTATTCATTCCATGTTTCTAATAGGTTTAGGTCGTTCCAATTACTTGATATCTGGTATCCTAGGGATGTTCTATCATACTCTGTTCTTGGTAGGTATTTTTTTAGTATTGCACCGTCAAGCGGCCTGGTGGGTCTGCCTGACATTTCCTGGTTTTCTTCTTGTTCGCTTAACTTCTTTCTCATTTATATTAACAATAGTTTTTGCCTGTTTTTTACTGATAGTATCTTACATTTCTCATGAAATTCTATTCTTGACATTTCATAATTTGTTTTCAGGGCTATTCTAATCGCTTTGTTTTGTAGTGTTTGAATTTTTTTCATTTTGCTTTTCCCAATCATTGTGAGAAAGGGTAGACTGTAGTCTAAGATCGATAATATATATGTTTTTATAAGGAGAACGGCAGCATGTTCGGTTAGAAATGGTCTTATCATACCAAACTGGTGTATCCTAAAGTTCAACTTTTTCTGGACCTCTCCTAGTTGTTTTAACATATTTAGTCTGCTGTCTAATTTTATCCCCAGATATTCATAGTTTTCTACATTTTCTAATATTATATTATTTATTGTAACAATGGGCATACTTCCTGTTCTTTTTCTACTAAACAGCATACTCTTCATCTTTTTTATATTTACTTTTATTTTATTTGCCTGTGACCATATGTAGAATTTGTTCATGTCTCTTTCCATCCTGGATTCTAGGATTTTTAGATCGGTACCTCTTGTGAATATCACCATGTCATCAGCATATTGTATGCATTGACATTCCATATTGAGATTTTTTATGTCATTTGCATAGATTAAATACATTAACAGTCTGAGAACTGATCCTTGGGGTACGCCACAATTTATAGCTAGTTCTGGTGAAATTATTTCTTGAACTTGTACTCGTTGGGTTCTGCCATTTAAATAGGACTTTATCCATTGCAGGTATGCTTCATTTATTCCACAGTTTTCCATTTTTTCTATTAATATGTTATGGTTCACGCTATTAAAAGCTTTGCTGAAATCTATAAATACAGCTAATATTATTTCTCGTTTGTTATGAAGCTTCATTAATTGGCCTTATTAGGGCGGTTAGGGCATCTGCAGTTCCTTTTTCTGGTAGGTACCCATATTAATCTGTGCTTATTATATCATTTGCTAAGCAATGTGTCTGGATTATTGGAGTTATAATTTTTTCCAGCAATTTTCCTACTAAATGTATAAGGGTTATTGGTCTGATATCTTTGGTATTCCTTTCTTAGGTATAGCTTTACATATATATACTTCTTTTCCAGTCCATTGGGAATCTACCTTGCCTCAATGACATATTGAAAATATGGGTTAGCTGTTTTGGAAGACACAGAAGTCCATCTTTATAGATGCGACTGTTTATCTCCATGCAACCAGATGGTTTCTTTGTGTCAATTTTCTGTATTAATTTTCTTACTTCCTCCTCCTTTATGTCTTCTAAATCTAGTGGTATCTGTATTTCTTCTCTGGCTATATTATTTTGGATGTTTGGGATTTCTGCCTGGATCTTATCTCCTATCTCGCAGAAGAATTTATTGGTATGAAAGGCTAAGTCTAATCCTTTAAGTGATTTACCGTTGTCCCCAGCTAATTGGGTAATATTCCCTTTCCTTCTTCCTTGCAGCTAATACTATTATCTACAACTCTATAATCAGCTAACTAATACATAAAGTAAGATGCGATATGGAGAAGATAAAAAATACAAATTTTCAAGTTTGGATGTGTAGAGTATCAGGATACCGGATCACAACCAAAGAAATGTTCAGGCAAAAAGTATTACAATTACAACGTACATTCCAAATAGATTCTTTTCAATGGTCAACAAAAATGACAGACATTCAATGGTGGTGCAACATACCTATACCCATACTAGCAGGGCATGAGTATGAAGAACAAAAATGAAGAAAACAAGCAAATCTATCACAAGTCAGGAACCATTCCCCAGACCGAGGAGAGCACCAGGGAGAGCCCACACCCCATTATTAGTTTCTGGATTATTAAATAACTGTTCCAAAAAAAGGCCTAATTTAAAGTTCTTCGGATCATCAAGTGCCCTAATACGGGGGGGGGGGGGCAAAGCATTCCAAATGATCTTAACTCTACCAAACAAACTCTTCCTAATACTCTCCATGACGCATCCATCCACCTCAATACATAGTGGGTCTCTCAACCCATAAGGGCCTCTCCTGCCCACTAGCATTTCGCCCCTACCATGAAATAGGTTCATAAATCTACCCATACGCTTATGATATAGTGGCAATAACTTCACCATAGAATGCAGGGTAACATTATTAACTCTACAGACACCCCTTCTGGTGCGAGGGCAGTTGATGATTCCAAGAGAATTATTTGGGATTACTTGTAACCTCCTAGAGTTCTGCTGGGTTGCTAAATCAATAATTATTCCACCATGCTCTAAAATTGGCAGTATATAGGTTTTATAGATTAAAGTAGCAATTTCTCTTGACACAAACTGTCTGACCATACATAGGCGCCTGCATAGGAGGTTTGCCTTACAACAAGTTGGGTTAATGTGATTCCCCGACGAGAGTCAAGCTGGTAACCGAGGTATTTAAAAGTACCAACCTTAATGATAGTTTGACTATTTATATGGTCCATTCCTACGAAATGGGCCCAGTAGCCTGAAAACATTGTGCAAAAAAAATTCCTTTCGAAGGTTTTCATAGTTAGGGTACCTAAAGCTGAGTAATGGAACATTTCAAATCTAAATTTGCTACTAAATTGATTAAATACTTTTTATTCTACATAAAATCAAATACTGGGTTAGGATTTGCAATGTTTTTACGTCGCACATCAAATTGCAACTAAATATTAGGCATTTTGGCAATGACAAATTAGTTTGGGTTTGATAAGGCAATTTATTTGCAAAATAGGGGCAATTCAACATGTGTTTGACAATTTATATTAAAAGAACTCTCCTATTTTGACTTAGGAACTTCAAAATTAAAAAGGGCTCCGTTTTTCAGGCATAGGCTTTTCCAGACATTACCTTTGTTCATCTACCACTGTTCCCTTCATAAGCAAGTGATATAAGAAAAAAATGACTCAGATACATTTGTTATCACCTTACCTTGAAGATTTAAGAGTTATTTCTGGAAGGGATTATATATCTATTTTCTAAACCAGGTTGAAAATATGGGCGACGTAAAAACGCTATAGAACTACTGAAAAATCTTAATTTTCTGTGATGAAAATGAGAAAAAATGAAATTTAAATTAAATAAAAGGGGTTTCTGGATAATATTTCCTAAAGACTCATATTCTCCTCTATATAATCCTGGAATAAATGATATCCAGTGTCAATTATCTAGGAATCTATGCCTGAAAACGTTCATTTTGAATATTTAAATGTGATGTGTTTCAGGAAAATGAGTCACAAGTCGCAAAATTGATATTTTTCAAAGTGTTTTTTTCATAAGATCCCTTCATTGAAACGTTCTGGTTTTTAGTGAGTCTAGCAGTCATAGTCAGATGAATCCATGTAACAAATTTCGGGATAGTGTATTAATTACATCCTTGCGTTTTGAAGACATTCGTATGGAGTATATTTAGTTACTTTACTTGTTATTATCCATCCAGAAACATTGCAAACAGGTGTTTTCCCCTTCTACACACAAGACATATCTGTTTAGACCATTCATATTGCATACACAATAAGAGAATTGGTTGCTTAATATATTCATATTATGTTTAAAGGATTTTTTATCATAGGATAGAGAAGCACAACTAATCTATGTGGCGATGTAAAAACATACATAATTAGCCATTTTCCGATTAAACCTTTTAAAACAGGCATAACATCCTTACTAACAGTCCTATTTGGACTTATTAGGTATCAAATATTAGGGATTGTTTTATATGTATATCAAATGAGTTTTATTCTTGTGTCATACCACAAGTTCATTGCATGAAAGTGAGCAACATGTGCGACGTAAAAACAAAAAAAAAAACTTTTTAATTTTGTTTGTGCTATTATTTTGTTAAAAAGTACCTTGGGTTACTAAAATGCATTGAAATTTGAACCTGGTGACTGAGCCAAATTAATCAGATATAATAAACAGAAATTGGTGTAAATTTCTGAATCACCAAGTCCCAAATGTTTAATCATTGACATTTTTCTATGAAAATATCGATTTTAAAGGGTTTTAACACATAAACTATCCACCAGCCCTATAATAAAGTATATATCAGAGGAATTCTGATGCCAAGACGAATCTGTCAGTAGGATTTGTTTTAATATCAATGAATATTACACTGAGATAAGAGGCATAGAGGGGCCAGGTAGGGAAAAGGGCACTGGGCCCATTTCGTAGGAATGGACCATATATATATACATTCATCTGGGTGAGTTACTTTCTTTTTACCATTGAAGATTTGCATCTTTGTCTTTAGTCACGTCCTCTCTTTCTTCTTCTCTCAGATCTAGGAACTTGTTGTCCTGTAAAGCATCACTAACTTCATGGCATACTAGCCAAGTCAGCGTGACCCAAGTGACAGCCCACCCCCCACTTCTTATTATTAGTGGCCTTGATAAGGTGGACAGTCCCTGTATCAGCCAGCCTTCTGCACAGTTGGAGGTTCTGGAAAAAGTTACAGCGAACTATTTCGAGCATGATATTCTCTTCTGTGTTCTTCAAAATAAGTTTGGAGGTGTCGCTTCAAGGCTCATAAAGATGTAAAATCTGAATCTCGTGAAACAAGACTTCCGGCCTGTAGTCAATCCAAGATGGCCATCAAATGAATGTAAACAGCCATTCTTCCATTTGTGACAACGACTTCTCGTCTCATTGCTTGGAAAGTTTGGACCCCGTTATGTTGGCAGACATCAGAGATGATTTCTGCTCAACCAACACGTTATCTCCTGAAGTTTTGAAGCCGTATCTGTTTTCCTTACCAGAATTTCCGTCTCTTTTCAACCCCGATATTGGTCTGTGTTCCCTACCAGCGGTGGGGTATGGCTGATCGCATCAAAGATAGTAATTTTATCGGGGGTTGTCCTTCCCAGATGAAGCTTTGTGGATGGGAAAATGAACTTTGTCTGGAACCTAACATCCCTTTCCGCGATTATCTTCATCATGGCATTATGCATGGACTTCCCATTGTTGACCCAGATGCCAACATTAGTTCTTACTACATGCACAACTACAACAGCATTATGGAGGCAGATGCCTTTAATTTTGTTGATAGACTCATATCTCAGGAAATCAAAGAAGGAAAATTCATTTCAGCGAGGGATGTTCCTACCTGTGTACATGCTGAGGGCACTGTGGCCAAAAAAGATGGTGCTTTTAGACCGATAACAGACTGTAGCCATCCCTTGAACAAGTCGATAAATAATTTCATGTCTTCAACTGCTCGACCATTGCGCTTCAGAACGATGGATGATGTGTGTGATATGCTTTTTCCAATTGCTTCATGGCAAGTGTTGATATCAAATTGGCTTATAGGTCTGTTAGCATCTCCCCAGATCATTGGACTTTTGAGAGTATTAATTGGCCTTGTGACAGCCATACTAGACTATTATATGACACTGGTCTATGCTTCGGCCTGCGATGTGCCCCATTTATTTTCTCTTCTATTAGTGAATTTGTAGTGAGGATATACCATCACCTCAGAAATCAGCTAATGGGCCACATTGCTCTCTATACAATTAGACTAATAAATACACAATATTCCTTCATGAAATTGAGATTACTCACTGCGAGCAAGTGGGTGAAGTATGCTGACAGTATCTGACGATGGTGATGTTTGAACATTAACCAAAACAAACTCTCCTTCTTCACTTTCTGCTTGTCCTCTAATGTTTGCCATTGTCTGTAAAAATTCCAAGTTTATTACATCAAACACATCTGCAGAAAACATAAGGTTGATTGGTATATCCCCCATATGATGTATTATTGAATTCTATTACTCCTGAATAAAGAATTTGAACAATAAAAAAAATACTTTTTGAATTCATTAATTTATATCTAATAGCCTACATTGTCAGAATATCAAATGATTATGTGTTACTGAAGTAATATTGGGACATTTCCAGAAATTTGCTGTGTACTGATGCTGTTGTACAGAAAGAGTGTTATATGATGACCTGCCCTTGTTTTTTTTTATATTTGCAGGCTGATTGATTCTTTGAATGTTTTGTAATTTTCTAGATTTATTGTTGTCCAGAAATAGAAAAAAAAGAGATGAGAGGCAATTGCAATTATTAAATCTTATTGTAGTTTGTAAACCATTTATAGTTTGTACTTCTTGTACCACCAGATGAATATATACCACTAGTATATAAATTAAGGTAACATTAAAGCCCGTTTACATTACAACGGCCAATTGCATGGCTGGTAACTGGCATTCATGGGTGACGTATGTCAAATGCTGGACGATGGATATGTAAAATTGTGCCTCAATTTCACTTGCCCACTACCACAGTTAATATACTATTGCTGTACGTCTTAATATGTGGGCAACCCAGTGAATTGTTTTGTTGATGTGATACCACAGGCTATATGAACTGCAATCATCATTTGATTGTTTTTAATGAAACCTCAATAGTTTTGTCACATTCTATACCCTTATGGGCTTATAATTGATTAGGACTGAAGAGGTTTTCATGATTGGATAGGTTTGGGGCATGGGTCAAAGGACTCAACAACATCCACCCACTAGCCTCCCTCTACCATACCTCTATAATCTATGTATGTGTCAAATATGTGATGTTTTACAAGAAAATGAGTTACATCACATTACAAATGAGATGGCATCTCATTTGAAAAGATGAGACCAAGCCGGTTCCAATGATGGTCAACGATACAGACATCTAAGAAGTATTTCTACATTTCATATTTGATATATTTATGTTTGAAAAACTGTTTGCAGTATTTCTTGGTATAGGCAAATACCAATAAAGTAATTAAATATAATCCATAGGATTATCTTGGATATGCAAGAATACATTTAATACATTGTCTTGAAAGTTTGTACATGATTTAATACAAGATTAGTACTTTGACGTCCAGCAAAATTGGTGGTAGTGTGAATTTACACTCAGGCAATATATTTTGATGTAATGCTCTTAAATAATTTTATTTTTTCTGCTTGAAAAGTATTGCAAATATGAAATATAACATTCAACATTTCAAAAAAAATATCATGACTTCTGATCTAGGCAAAATATGACTACTGCTTTTTCTCTGAAAAAGCCAACAGGCTAGTTCCTCAGCACTAATTACTTCATACCCGATACATCAAAGAAAACAATAGTGAGAGAAACACCATTGATTGCCCACTTTTCAACATCACTGTATAGAAATTGGCAATGATATCCATTGTAAAAGCATCTACAGATATCTTCATCTCAATTTCGTCAGGAATCGATGCATTATTAACTAACACAAACAATGGTAGAATCAGGTTTAGGCATCAGAAATATATGGAACTTTTGAATATAGCCACATTCCTGGTTTTGTTTCTGGACTGTATACTTACGGTATAAAAGCTGAATAGTTGTACTCAGCTTTCAAGAAGCCAAGAGGTTCAGGAACATCATCTTGTGTGAGTGAGCGTTTGTAGGCAGTTTTAAAAATGCCCAGTGTCCACCTTGAACAAGAGAAGATCCTCAAATTTTAAATCCGTAGTAACTACTAATCATTTAGATGATCAATTGTGCACATATTAAATAATCAACATTGAAATTTGGGAACACTTATCTTAACAAACGTGTATGGGAGACAATATCATGAAAAACATTAATCATATTGTGCTGCTTTCCAATGCCCTTAGATGTAACAATGAAAGAGAGATGAATAAAAGTGTATGTGCTTAAATAAATATTTGGCTGATGGAATGCAACATTCAGTGTTAAAATGGAACATTCATATCAAAATGTCATCATTGTATTCCAGTACTTCAGTCATAATCTATTATATCAATTCTGTAAGAGAACAGTGTCATTCTATGCATCTCCTCTGAAACTATTGCCGCAAATTTTGCAGTAGGGACCCAACGGGCACTGAGTGCAATTAAGTGTGATGGCACTGCCATCATTTTGTCATTGACCACAAACTCATGAACTGTGATACTTATGGCTTTGAATCACAGTGAAATGGACATGCCATTAGCAACCATTATCTGAAGTCCATTGCGTCTATTTCCTTCATGTTGTTGGTGGTCTCACACTTGTGCTGGATCAAGTTCTCATTCATATTCATTTATGTTTGTATTAAACATGTGTTACTCAACCAATTTTATCTATGAATACATTTTTTCTTCAAAAGTCAATAATATGGATGTGATCCCAATTGCGCATATAATGCGCATTCAAAATCGCAGATCTAAATACTCATCACAATGAAGCCACAATTGGGCGCAATACCTGCCACTTCTCACTGACCTGGCATTCACACCCACTGACACTCAACTGATGCTCCAATCTCTGACACACATACTCGCTCTCTGACACCAAGTCAAAGAAACCCCATGGAAAAATTAAGCTGTGGGAACCACACTTTCAAAGCTCTTATGCCAAGATCTTTGCCGCTATTGTAAAAAAAGATCTGTTTCAGGCTAGAAAATGTATAATAATTATGGAATTTGAATATAATACAACGGCTAGTTTAGAAAATACAATATATTATATTACTTCTGCTGATGAAAAATAGTTTCTACACATGCACAGATGTTCATCATTATGAAAAAACAAATACAGTCTTTCCCTAAACTAATCACTAATATTACATAGCATTATGTTTTGGAGGGAGGAAGATGCATATATTTATATTTCAATAAATATAAAGGTTATTAGCGCATGAGATTTATGAATACTTTTATTCCCTCGAATAAGATTCATTGAATTGATATGGGAATATTTTATGTCGCGTTACAACATGTAAAATAACTCCCATATTTGAAATGAAATATATTTGTATGCAATTTCCCCTTTTCTAATAACTGTTTAGGCCTGCCTGTATTTGGAAAAAGTATAAATATGAATAAATACAGATGCTGTTGAATTGCAGTGAGCATATATGTGTAGAGATTTATTTCCGATCACAACAGTTACTAAATAGGCCAATGAAAGGCTTTTTCTCGTCCTGGTACTGAGATAAATTACTAAAGATAATATTAGTAATATTAAGATGTATTTTCAATCTAGATATACATGCCATGGATACATATATATCCAGCTTCCCTAAATAAAAACTAAATGGAATTTAAAAGTATCTGTATTTCTTTGTTTTTAAGCTAATAAATGTCGTAACAATCACACACATATTCCAAAATAGTATTTTCTACACCTAACTTAGTTCAAATGAAATTATCATGATTACATTATTATTATGCGCGTGATCTCTATTGTGCATAAATTGCGCATTCGCATATCAATTTCAGGTGGTGCAACTGGTAACTGGGGTGCATTTACACTTTCGTTTACCATGAAAGTGCAGCTAACACACTTGTGTGGCATTTATACCACTATAGATCTTCCACATCATGTACATAGGTATTTTATAAGTGACATACCTCAATAACATATTTATTTAATTGAGTTGTTTGGTGAGGAAAAAGGTTTTGATCAAAATACCCCCCATCATTGCATACTTCATTATCCGAAGTAGGCTGGGCCACTCTGTTTACAAGTAGAACTGATATAATCCTTCCCAGTAATGCGGATGCCTAACAGGATGGAAATAATGATGAAATAATTCATGTATTGCCATGAAGAATTAATCATGAGTAATTCCGAATGATATTATTTGCCAAATAAAAAGAAGTAAATAAGTTGAAAATTGTGCATAATTCATGCTCTAATATCCCACTTAAAATGCCATAAGAATTTGCTGATTTTTGCACTTATACTGTGTTATACCCTTAGCGTGACCATCTCGCAATCATAGCGCAATAATTATTGCGCAAAAAGCGTCCACGCTCATCACAGAACTCTGACGAGATGATTGCGCATTAAAAATCATGTAGAAACGCGCCCATTTGCCCGTTGGTCATGGTTTGACATAGAGGGAACCTGTTCCACTGTATACCAGGTACCTGCTGTCCCCACAATCCCCTGCACTTCCCTCTTCTCCATCCACTACCTACCATGAAATTGTATATTTAATTACAAAAAGTTTCTTCATGATTTCATCGCGGGAGAAAGCTTTCCTGCCCCAGCTCAGTATAAGCTGACCATACTGATACTGTACAACCTGGGCTTCGTCAGTCCAAAGTCCCAACCCACACAATCAAGGAATATGACCCCACCCAACACCTGAACCTTTGGGACATCACTGAATCATCTACCAAACTTTCAGTGGTGCGGAAATGGTCTAAGAATTTGCTAACCTTCAACAAACTTAGAATCTTACAAATACCAGTCTCACACAACGCACAGTTGTACCCCATCACGGCGTACAACACTGCCATAATAGAAGCACCAACCAGCTTTCAAAACCTACCGATGCTCATCTACCTCAACACACACAAGCCTATTGAAAATATGGATATCGCTACACATTTCAAGTGGTCCATACAAAACCTGGGATTGCAAGAAGAAATGTACTCACTCCACTCCATAAGGCGTATGGTCACAACAACACCTTGGAAATGGGACTCCAGGGGGCCAAAATACAAAGAGTTGACTCCTGGTCCGGTAATGCATATAGATGCTATATAACATTAAAGGTCAAGTGTAAAGAAAATTCAAAAAATCGAGATGAAAGCTGTTTTACATGGGTAGTGGTGGTAGTAATGACCCCTGATGTTAAAAAATCGGAAAACAATTCATTAACTTCTTTTTTCGCAGCTTTATGATGAACGGGAAAATGGGGCTAGCATTGTTTTGATTTTGCATATGTATTCGCACATCAGAGCTATGACGTCATCCATGCCCTGGGCGCGACCAGTCTAACGCTACCTTCAGCAGTATTAGGGGGTGTATTTCCGCTACATAAAAAATGATAGCTAATGATGGAATCGTTTGAAGGAAAACCATTAGGTAATTTAAAATTTTGATATGCATACACCAGTCTGACCATATCAATTTGAACCACTTGCTCTGTCTAATACAAGAAACACAGAAATCCAAAGTTCCAGCTCCTCAGATTCAGAGACAACCTTTTGAAATACAATATTGCATTTGCAAGACTGACATAATTGAAGGAATATATATATTTGATGATGCATATTTGAGACAGGATTTATACACATCTGATATAAGGGTTATGCCCAGAGAAACTCGCCCCGGCAGATGGTACATTATTTGAAATTCCATTACCAAAAAAGGAAAAAAAATAAAAAAAGTCCTCACTATCTGGGACCAACCTTATGGAACAACTTATTTGCTCACCATCGTAAGCTACAATGGACTGATCTGAAATGGTGTTTAAAAAATAACATCGAATTGCCAAATTGATGACTGTATTAGTTTGATTTGTGATTATCAAGATGTCAGATCGCTGGTTGGTTAACACGGAGCCACCGGGGCAGGATCCAAATATCTTTTATTTATGCCAAATGCTTATAAATATATAAATATTCCCTCAGCCCCCTGCCCCAATAATTTTGTCCTTCCTCCATTATTTCTCCCATGAATATCACCCCAGGACATATAGGTTATGAAATAGTTTGATTATAGTTGATGACATAGCACCTGGTACTTTCTGATGGTTATTACCTTATACAACTTAAATAATACTCAGACTTTCTTTAAAATGACGAAGGTCAAATGCATGAAGACCGAAACGTAGATCAACAGAACGAATTAAACCTCCTTCAAATACAAATGTCTGTGTCCCATTGTGTTTTGAATCATCTCAATTATTTTAAATTCTTTAAAATAAAATTTGAACGTGCACCCCCTTCTTTTGAAAATCCTGGATCCGCCCCTGGAGAGTCCCTCTAAACTGAGGGAAATCCTCTCAATCCAAACATATTCAACCACCAACCAACTTCACTGGAGTATGATTTATACTTAATTAATTAAAACTGGTAGAACTTTCCACTTCTACATTTTATATTTCATATGCATATGATTACCCCAACCTACATCCCAAATCTTGGCTCCGAATTCCGAAAATCAACGAAGATGTTAATTGTTTACTACACTCACCCTCAATGAAAAGATATAAAACCAAGCATCAATTAGATAAGAGATTTTCTATATGTATACCCGTCCGATCATGTTTTTTTAGCTGTGATCAGTCACATGGTATCAGCCATAAATCAGAAACCAGATGGAAGCAATGAAATGAATGAAAAGATTGTTTTAATAGGGATATTTTGCTTTCGCCACTGTGGCTAAATCCAAATTGAAATTTCTTGCGCCAAACTGATTTTCCTTTCGCCATTGGCGATGTGGCGAATGGCTAGCGCGAGCCCAGAAATTTAAGCAGGATCACTCTTACTTTAACCCTGACATAGGTGAAATAAAGTTTCAACCATAGGTTTTGTGAAATAAGGTAGCCTATGCGGTGCATTCACACATAATATATTATCTCCCATCTACCAATACAACCAGTCGCACAACCCTCCGTAATACTGTAAACGTTTTTTGTTTTTTCGCGCAGATACATTTTTGCGCACTAAATACTTTAACACCTTTTCGCGCGTATTTAAATTTGCGCAGCAAGGAAGTCTCACACATTGTTAATGCAATAATTGTATCTTTCACGCAGGATTTATTTTAACGCACCAAGATGGGTGCGCTATAATAGCAGAAATAAATACTGCGCGAACATGAATACGTTTACAGTAGCGTTTATAGTTGTATGCTAAAGCCTGCCAGTCGCGCAGGGACGTCACAGGTCGCTTGGCCCGTGTAAAGATGGCTACTCACCTTGCCGCGCTGGGCTGTGTGAGGCTCAGAAAATGGGAGCGCTTAAACATCTCTCACTGGTTTGATTTGTTAGGTTGGGTGCTAAACCTTTGTATATCGTTTCAAAATATTCCTCCAAATGCATCAAACACAAAATAAAAACCTTTACACTTGACCTTTAACATCTGCTACAAAAGTGACATCGGCACTTGTCAACAATATTGCTAAACAAAGAACAGGTCCTCAGCCAAGTGCTTAGTGAATCTTATCAAATTCAGCCAAAGAACATAAACTTGGGTCTCACCCTTGCATTATTTTTAAAACGGTCCTCACCCGCATATACAAAATCATTAATGATTATCTATACCACATTCTCTTGCCATAGGCAAAATCAATTTCAACATTGACTATTATCTATCTGTAGTGATTCTGAGTCGCAGGTTCGTTTCCCTTGGCGTATCCGAAGCTTATTAATCGGGAGTTTATATAGAACAAAAGGAACAAAGGCAGGCGCTACCTGTTCACTTGGGTTTTATTCATGAGGTGTTCGGAACTGAGCATCAGTTCGCTTCCAGACCTGATTTAGACTGGGGATTTTGGATCACCTGGCCAGCCAGGTAACCCTCATCCAAAGGTGTCTATCAGACCTACATAATAGCAATCAACATTCCACATTCAGAGATGTAAGTAACACTATCCACACTGAGAGGTATATCACAGCCTCTACAGCTCACATAAAATGGTAGAAACCCGGGTCGTGGTTACTATCGACCAAGAGCTGGCTGCTGTTAAATATATAAAAGGTAACAGGCAAAACATATCATAAGACTAAAAAGTCCCGCGGACCAGTAGTGACCACTGGGGAGGTTTGGATGAACTGACCCTCAGCGGCCACCTAAACCCAATAACACCACAATACCCCCTTTTTTCTTTTAAGAGTTTGAAAAGAAAAATCTTGAAAACTCGACAGGGTATAAGAAAAGTACAGTCTACAAGTAGGAGCATATAGTGTGTCCTCTCTACAATGAACAAATAAATCAATCTTATGAAAACTTCAGGAATCGACAAATAGGAGCATTTTGTGTCCTAACTAATGTGAACAATTATCCGAAGTAAGAAAGAAAATTTATGAAAAACCTTTTCACGTTTGACAGGCAGGAGCATACAGTGTCCTCACTAACAAGCAAACAATCTGTTCTACAGAACTTATTTATGAAAAAGGCAATCACTTTCATTATTGTAGACTACACGTAAATGTTGGCGCCACACACCAAGGTCATGATCCGAGGATCCAGGGCGTCCGAACAGCATCCGAGGTGGTTTAATCGGGTCGAAGGGCGGTCCAGTCATCAGCGTCCATGCGTTTCCTCCGTTCAGTCATTCTTGCCGTCGTCGTCTTTCGTTCCATCGGGCGTGTCCTTTGCAGAAGGTCTCTCTGGAGTATCGAACATACTGCCAAACATACCTTGCTCGGGAGGCGCCCGGCCCAACGCAGCCGAAGCCACAGTTCTCTGAGGCTGGGGTGGCTGACGTTGGGACTTCATCTGGTCCAGGAGATTGGTGAGGAAATGGATTTGTTGGTTGTTAACCTCCAACGTCCCACCAGCTCGACTGGACACCACGGTCAAACCAGGAGTCTCGCCCGAGCCTGAAGAAGGCAAGGCTTGAGCTTCCTCAACTGGTTTGGCAGGGAGAGAGGTCGGCTTTCCACCCAGGGAACTTTCCAACCTGCTCACACCTTGATTGGACTCGTCCGAATCATCTAAAAGCAAGCCTTGGAGTCTGGTATTCTCCTCCAAGAGCTTCAGGATACGTTGTTCTTTCTCCTGATTAGATGCCTTCAGAGTCCGGATGAGGAGAGCCTGCTGACTGATTGTTTCTTTCAGCGTCCCTACCTCATCACGGTCACTTTGACCTGCCTCTTGGCATCCTCTGCAGCTACTTGCAGGGCTTTCAATGCCTGGTTCACGCCGGTCTCTGATGTTTCCACCAGAGCAGCGGTCTCCAAAGCACAAGGCAGTTCGGCCAGAGTTGTGTCCACCCATTTCTGGGCCTTCCTCTAACGTCTGCTCCTCTTGGCAGGAGGAACAGTCAACTCAGCTGCCTTCTACTGGCTCTCAGTCCTCGGACGCTTGGAGGCTGCAGCCTTCGAGCTAGTACTAGCACTTGACTTGTCCGAAGTCACTCTGCTAGACTTTACCGGGGTCTGAGTTGGTTTGGATTTTCCAGTACCAGCTCTGGAAACATCCACCTCACCAGCCTTTCGAAGGCTCCGAAGATGGGCCATCGAAAGATGGGTAGTCCGAATGAAAGCTCTGAAGGGCTTCCACTCAGGCTTCACTTTCGCCGCCTTCTCCATCGCCTTCGGCCTTCCCTGGTTGTGTAGCAGCTCCTCCCCATTCATGATGTGGCTGACCAATTCTGATTTTCTGTCAAGCTGCTGCCGACAGTTCTCATATGGACAGACCCACACTTCTGTTTGAGGGGTGTGAACCCCGCACAGGTGCCTGAAGAACCTTTCTCGGGTGGAGAAAATTCGGACACCTGAAGCATTGAGCTTCACTCGCCTACACACCAGGTACGGACAACGAAACCCAGGCTCCCACAGAGTTGGTACCAGTCGGAGCTTCTCACTGGTACCAGGTTCCATTTTACCTGCCTTACACAACCCTGGGTAGAGACAGGATTCATACCGGAGCATGAGTCCATGGTCATCTTCAGAGTCGGACTCTGTGGCCATCAGATGACGTGAGCCTGGTCGATCGTGCCTAGGGTTCAGCGGGACAATATCAGAGGCCTTGTCCAACTCGGCATTGAACTTGGTCAGCGAGCCCAAGTGTGCCAACTGATCCTCCCTCACCTTAGCACGATGCACATGGACCTTTTTCAGCTTCCGGAACTTCAACTTAGTAGTTCCAGTCGCTGGGGCTGGTGCCTTGCCTTTCGAGTTCGACTTGGGGTCTGAGCTCCGGGGTTTGCGAACCTGATGGGCAGAGGACCGGGTGCTCTTGGCCGGTGAACCCATGAGCTCCTCAGTCGCTGCCGCTGAAGAATCAGCAGGATCTGGAGAAAGAGTCCGCGGGGACTCGTCCATCTCTCCATCCCTCATCTTCGGCTTGTCCTGCTTTCTGGGGGATCTAGGTTTCTGCTTAGAGGTACCGGCCGAAGGTACAGACTTGGCTTCGGGAGTCTCGGACTCAACCTCAGCCATGTCTACTACCGACGTCGCCTCCTCTTCAGCAGCTGCTTTCCTAGCATCCTCGGCCTCCATAATTGCACCCCAGCAAGTTACGGTGCCGGACCCAGAGCCATCTGCGTCAGCCTGACCCATGCCTACAAGGATCCGAGACCCTTCCATGACCTTGGCCTCTTCGTCCGACAATACCCCGCAGTCCGAACCATCCAGATCCATTTCTAGATCGGACTCGGACAGCTTGGCGTTGAGGGAGTCAGCCAACTGGTCCTTGGTCATGTTCTCGTATTCGCCAGAGGTAGACATCACTAGTCAATCGGTACCTGAAAGTATAATGATGGTATGGGTAGTAATAAGTACAGAAAATACCTGTTATTTGCTGCAGATGGACGTTCGGACTCCTCTCGGACACGCTTCGGCTGTGGCTGACAGCTACTACACACATAGAGCGTAGTGGTATCGAGAAATCCAAACCTTCACTACACGAATATACCCACGCTTGAGGCACAGTGAGTTGGTTGATTACTTCCAAAACACAAAGATTGAACGTTTATTGGTATATCAGCAGTGGATACGCTGTTCAAGTTTAGTTTAACACCTTCGGATAGCAACGTTCATTCATTCCTACATCAATGGCGAAAACAACATGGCCGCAGGTCCCACGCCAGCCCGCGCATTATCAACGTGCCCCAAACACAGTTAATATACGACCCACAGCATTCATGCAACTTGACTACTCGAGCAAAGGGACTACAAACCCAGGGCAATATATTTCACAAGGATCATCTCTTGATAAAACTTACTGCACAGTTCTCTTTCTAAGAGGTAGTCTCGGTGCTTTGCTTCGCGGAAGCAGGAAGTAGACTGACTGAAACGGTAAAACACCAGCGTATTTATCCACTGCAACGCCAGAGTTGCATTCAGTCGCCGCACTACTGCAGCACCAGTTTTCTTCCCGCGCTCACTTTCTGAGCCTGAAAATAGCTTTGGGCGTGTGTTCCCACTCAGCTATTTGGGTCTCTCCTGAGACGATGCAGAGGTGTAATCATTCCCAGATTTCCTCAAACCCACCCCAGGCGTAGGCAACACTCTATTTGTCCATAAATAGATTCCGATGCTGACACTGATGTCCGTGGCCACTGAAGACGTTTTGGATTTCCAGTTTAACATACAAGCGGTACCCAGGGCAAGGTTAAGTACTTTCCGAGACTCATGTTCGTCTCCCAGTCACAAATGGAATTAACTGAATAAAGTCCATTTTTACTGCTTATCAATAGGGGACAGGGTGGCTCTTAGTTCGGTCCACCACCCGTCTGACTTCTCGTTGTGTGATTTTTTAGTTCGGGTAGAAATCAGTTCGGAGATTCCTACCCTCGGTCCAGTACCATAATTAGCTCATCTGCAACTGAACTGGGGCCTTTCGTACACGTTTAGCCCTTGCTATGCCAGGAGGAGAAGGATCTGGTGGTTTTGCATTAACCACAGCTCCTTTTCTTGGTCTACCTGGTCGTTTCTTCGGCTGCACTGGAGGTACAGGAGCAGCTTGGACCAGCTGTTTCCTAGGCCTTCCGCGCTTCCTATTTAAAACGACCGGGGGCGCCACCGGCTGGTACGACGTATCTGTGCGAACCTTCGGCCTCCCGCGCTTCTTCGGACAGACCGTAGCTACCTTAGACTTCTCTTTTCTAGATAAAGTCTTTCCCGGACCCAAAAGCCCAGGCGAGGTAGCCATAAGTGCCGAGTCTGCTAAGGAACTGACAGGTTTGGCAACAGATTTTCCTTTTTTACCCCCTCTTTTCTTTAGAGGCAGAGATTTACTGGAGGTTTCCTTGGAATTACCCTTTCGGAACTTCCTAGGTCTACCTCTCGGCTTGACGCCTACAGTAATTTTCTTTTTCTCAACCAACTTTGGACAATCTTTCCCTGGCACCACTCTCCCAGCTTCTAGTCTAAAGATTTCCATACCAGTCTGTTCCTGCTTTTGGAATTCTGGAGCCCGATCCAAGTTAACTGCTTGAATCGGCCCATTTTCGTCAAAAGCCGGCTTCAGATAGTCGATATGGTATCGCATTAGACCTTCGGCTGTCTCCAGTTCACAGGTGGTACCTCCTATGAACCTTCTGATTTTATAAGGCCCGTCCCACTTGGGTCCGAGCTTCTTATTCGCCTTGGGGGGACAGAATCGGTATACCACCTCCCCCGCCTCAAAACTGGGGGGGCCTAGAACGTTTGTTATAATCTCTAATCTGGTGAACCGCAGATATTCCGAGATTATCCCGCATGTACTGGTGTCCCTTTCGCATCCACTGTTTCAGGTTCTCGACAAAAGCAACCTTGCAAGGGAAATCAAGACTTCCTCTTTCAACTCCATGAACTATATCCATGGGCGTTACCAACTCTTCTCCGAAGACTACTGAGTTAGGTGTGCATAAAGTAGCAGCATGTACTGTCCCTCTGTATGCATGAGCAATGCAAGGGGTCAGCATATCCCAATCTACTTCGTCCGAATCAGTCATACAAGATAGCTGTTCCACAAGAACTCTATTCAGCCTCTCGGACTGCCCATTACTCATAGGCCTGTATGGGAGGGTAATTAGCTTCTTGATTCCCAGCATGTCAAGTAGACATTTCAAGAGTTGAGACCGAAATTCAGGAGCTCCATCTGTCTGCAACGACACAGGACATCCGAATCTCAAGATCCATTCTCGAAAAAGAACTTCTGCACAGCTCTCAGCGGTGTGATCGGCCATGGGGTAGGCTTCGGCCCATTTAGAGAAATGGTCTACTACAACCATAATATAGCTGTTGCCTCTAGGGGTACTCCGAAGAGGCCCTAGAATATCCAACGATATTCGGTTCCATCTACCACCATGTTTTTCTTTCTTAAGGTAAGAAATACCACCACCACCTCTAGTCTTCCTCATATTACACTCCGGGCAAGCTCGTACCCACCGCACCCATAACTCATACCAGGCCAAAAATATCCCATCTTTGCTGACCAGACATTCTTGAAGGTTCCGAAATGACAATTTTCCTCCAGTATTTCTTTTCGGTGGCTAGTCTTGTCCACCCCAGACATAGCACACCTTCTCTGACCTCCATACTACCAAGATGTCTGACAAATGCCCGAAACTCATCAGACTCACCAGCAAGATTTTCCCTGCTAGGAATCGGCATAGTTCCATCTAACATTTTCAGCAAACTTTTTACAAGTGGGTCGGCTTGCTGAGCTTCTTGCAACACGTTCCGCTGAGTCCCTAAGGAAACTTCATTAGTGGCAATAACAGCATCATGCGCACCACAATCTAGGCAGTCTGGTCTTCCACATTTTCTGGTTGGTAAGCGCGACAGCGCATCAGCATTTTCATGCTGTTTACCAGCCCGATGCAAAATCATCCTCTGATCCAGTCCGAATTCCTGTAAGGTGAGTAGCCAGCGAGCTAACATATCGGTTGGATCCTTGAAATTGAGCAGCCAACGCAAGGAGGCGTGATCTGTCCGAACAATAAAACCCTTATTACCCAGCAAGTAATGTCGGAATTTTTGCAGGTAGGTCAGAACGGCAAGCAGCTCACGTTTTGTCGCACAATCGTTCCTCTGTGGCTTAGATAAACTATGGCTTGCAAAACACAGAATCACCTCCCTTCCTTCCTGAACCTGTGACAGGATTCCCGCCATGCCAAAACTACTTGCATCTGTATCAAGGATAAACTTACCCGAGGGTTGAGGATATCCGAGAGTAGGTGAAGAGATTAGCAAATTTTTGCATGTATCGAATGCATCTTGGCAACGAGGAGTCCACTCTATGGGTTTAGCATATCATTTATCCTTGCCTGCCGCGGTTACAACTTCCTGCAAGGGAATCACTAGTTTACCAAAATCTTTCATAAAATCTTGGTAATAGGAGGCGAATCCAATGAATTGCCTTACTTCCCTAGCATTTGTGGGGATTGGCCAGTCCTTGACTTTCTGGATCTTCTTCGGATCCGCTGAAATGCCATGGCCTGACACAATCCGACCCAAGTATTCCACTTTCTTGCGGAAAAATTCACATTTCTTGGGTTTCAAACGAAGACCATAATCCCGTATACGCTCAAGGACGAGTCTTAGGTTGTCTAGGCACTCTTCAAGAGTTTTCCCAAAAACCACGATATCATCCAGATAGACCAGACATGATTTCAAGCGAAGGCCATCCAACATCTGATCCATCATGCGTTGGAAGGTAGCGGGGGCATTACACAATCCGAAGGCCATAACCTTGAATTGAAATAACCCTACACTGGACAAGAATGCAGTCTTTGACTTGCTATCTTCATCCATCGCTACCTGCCAGTACCCACTTTCCAGATCTAAAGTACAGAACCACTGGTTTCCACCAAGTGACTCTATGCACTCAACGATCCGAGGTAGTGGAAAGCTATCTTTTATAGTGACAGAGTTCAGCTGACGATAGTCAACGCAAAAACGCTGTGTACCATCTTTCTTGGCCACCATGACAATAGGAGCACCCCATGGGCTACTGCTGTGTTCAATCCGACCCTCTCTGTACATTTTCCAAATCTCTGCCTCTGCCTTGTCTCTCTTCGCCACAGGAATACGCCGGTATGCTTGTTTGATCGGGCAAGCATCTCCAGTGTCTATCACATGGCAAACTTTATCAGTACAACCAAGGGCTTTGCCACCGGGAAGAGAGAAACAATCTCGGAATTCTTCCAGCAAAGACAGAGCAACTTTCTTCTCGTTTTTCTCGGACAAATCCGAATCATTGACCAGCTTCTTCAGCAGGCACTCTGCACTCGGTGGTACTAAGATGTCGGGAGCTATCAGATCATCATCCGCCACAGGCGATTCTGTAACCTGTATAGAATTTATGATTGCCTCTCTGATAATATTGCTACCGTTATCCTCAGACAAAGCGGAATCCTCTGCCACAAGAGTAACTCTACTTAATCTGCCCACCACTCTTCGTTTGCCAATTTTCATTGGGCTGCCGGACGGATTGCTGAAGGCTAGCAAAGCGGTTGAACCTTCACCTGAAACATATGTATTCAGGCTCCCTAAGGCGAAGTCTTCTAGCAATCCTTGGTCTGGCTCGAACATCCAAGCATCCGATGCGTCTGAGCCACTATCAAAGTCTAATTCTGCAAGTGTAATAGATTTGGGCTCCATGATCACCGCTTTCCTAAGTGTCACAGCTATTCCAGTATCTACCCCGCTCACAGTCATAGTCTTGATAGAGGAAACTTCTTCACCTTCGGACTTCTTCTTCCACTGTTTACATACAACAGAATGTCCGAAGTTTTCCAAAAACAAAAGTCCTGACCAATCTAAACAACAACGGTGCACATAGTAAAAATCTGCACCTAATATCCCGTCTTCAGGGCCCTTCAGACCGCTGACTACCAGACATGTCATCATGTATGTCCGACCTGACACTTCATATGGACAGAGCACGCTCCCATATGTAGTTATAGGCGTTCCATTACCCATCGAGCACGCCATACGCACCGAAATCATAGGCGGCGCATGTGGAAGGGAATCATAGAAATCCTTGGTAATCAAACTTGTCGTTGCGCCTGGATCTACCAAGAAATATCCACTCTTCCCACCTATGCCTACAGGGGCATACCATCTCTCCCTCACTAACAATTTAGAAGGGATCTCCAGAGTTTCCAGCTGTTGAACAGAAACTTTCTGAATCCGAGCAGACTTCTCTTGGCCTTTTTCTACCAAGACAACCTGACCTGACTCAGCTTGGTACTCGGCCTGTCCCCAACGCACGCCAGGGCTCTTGTCCGAGCATTCCTGAATCTTTTCAGGGAGAAAATCACCGTCCGGCAATGGCCTAGGACCTCCAGCTATCAGATCGGGTAGCTTCTTGTCGCTAAGCTTTAACCCTATCTTACACACCGGTGCCTGGGCTGATTTCCCAGTTCCTAAACTACTACCAAGATCCTCGCAGACTGTGGTACTAAGAAGCGTGTTGTCCGAGGCTCCCGTATCGCTTACTACAGGAGCCGAACCTAGTTTTCCGAAGCCGGCTTCCCTCCTGGAGCGCCTTGCTTCTTCACGAGTTCGAATAGAGCTTTTTTAGTGGGGCAAGCCGAGGCGAAATGCCCCTCCTCACTACAAAAATAGCATTTTCGAACTTGCCAGGTTCTCCTTTCCCTTCCCCCAGCAGACTTCCTATACTGCTGAGTTGAGGAACCCGTCTTTCCTTGCTTTTCTTGCCATGCTTGGAAAGCCTGCACTATCGCATTGCCGGGATCGTCGGACTGATCATCATCGTCGGACTCCTGCAATGCTAGTGCCTGGCTAACCTGTACCATGGCCTTTTCTTTGGCACTTGCTTTCTTGCTCTTTCCTGACTGGGAACCTTTGGCCGCAGCTCCCTCCAATGGGATAGCAACAGCCAACGGACCTATAGTAGCAGCTTGCAAGACAGCAGCGTTTGTGAAGTCCATATGACAACTCTCCCATACCTCAGCCCAGTGAATTGCTTGGAGAAGGTTAAACGGCTGTTTGAGCTTCACCCACGCAGCTTTCTCCTGGTTGATCAAGCCTTTCAAGAAGACTCTCAAGCAGAGGGTACGCAGAGTATTGTCCAGATTAATTCCGAAAGCATGTCTAGCACGTTTGGCTACCTCATTGGCAAACATACGGCTCGGCTGCTTAGGGGTTTGTCTGCAGTTATAGAATTCGGACTGCTTCTTTTCAAGAGAATGCTCACCGAAATTAGCATCCATATGGTCTACAAAACCAATAAGATCCAAACCTGGGGGCAAATCTCCCATTTCGCCTAGCTGACGGCGGCAGCTGCACTTAAGCTGCATAAGGAACTGTTCAGGTGTCCAATTCTGCGCTTCGGCTAGCACTTTCATCTCTCCGAGATGTGTCCGCCAGGAATCCTTAGGATCTCAGTTCCTTATAATCGCCGGTTTAGGGGCATGATTAACATTCGTTGCCACAAACTGATACCTGAAGGTGAGTTCGGCGCCTATAGCGCCCTCATACTTCAGGCCCTGCACCACTGACTTATCCCGAAAGTAGTTTGACACTTGGTTGGTCATATGTCGCATGGGAGAATTATCGATCACATGAACGCCAGGTATTTGGATTCCAGAAGTATCTGGCAACCCTCCGACTGTAGTCCATTGCCGACCAGTATTCCTCACATATTGGCTATTATCAACATGACCACGCACATACGTTGTGGAAGCAGCTGGTCTTTTAATGCTGGAGTGCGCTCCAACATAAGGCCTACCCCCTCCCCCTCCGTGAAGAGGAGATGAGGCAGTGAATGTCACCGTATCTTTTTGTCTAGGTGTCCTGGATCCTCCACGTGGAGGAGAAGCTTGCTGGGTTTGGTTAGGCTGCTTAGAGCCTGTTACACGCTCTCCGCTGGAAGTAGCATGTGTCACAGGTTCACCTACAGCATGTCCGCCAGCCGCTTCGGACATCTTTAGATGCTCGGGCACGGGTGTCCGAGCAGTTTCTTCTGCAGAAAAATGCCTCGGAGTGAGGAGGATGTATGATCCACCACCTTCCTTAGGATATGTAGGCCTCTCTACGCCCCGCGGCGGAGAAACTCCACATATCCTAGGAGGTGAACCATATAGATCCGCGTCCTCGTCCTCCGAAGAATCATCCAGCATGTTTTTCATTTGTGACATACGTGTAGTGGCATGGCAGTCATCAGTTACCTGAACCAATGTGCTCTGGAGTTCTCGATTCTGCTCTATGAGCTGATCAATAGTTCCACGGGCATCGTGCATCGACTGTCCTTGCACAGAATAGGCATATGGCCAGGAGGCCACTTCAGTCCTCAGCTGAGCCTTTTCTTCCTCCTCAAAGGAATCCGCCATCACTGGATTCCTTCGAAATTCAGTCCATTGACCTCCAGCAGTGGCAACCGGCTGTAGAGTCAATTTCGGACTGGTCACTTTTACCTTCGGATTCGTTTTCTTCACACCAGAGCCAGGAGTAGGTTTGCGGTAACCCTTCATACCAGCTGGTGAAATGCGCAGGCCAACTTGGGCCGCTGCATCTGCCACCTGGACTCCATTTGCATTGGTAGCCATCTCAAAGATTTACCAAAATCTCTAGCAAAGTTTAAACTATAAGCCCAAACGCTCAATCGATAAGACAGAAAGCCAACTTTGGTCACGGCACCAGTTGTAGTGATTCTGAGTCGCAGGTTCGTTTCCCTTGGCGTATCCGAAGCTTATTAATCGAGAGTTTATATAGAACAAAAGGAACAAAGGCAACCGCTACCTGTTCACTTGGGTTTTATTCATGAGGTGTTCGGAACTGAGCATCAGTTCGCTTCCAGACCTGATTTAGACTGGGGATTTCGGATCACCTGGCCAGCCAGGTAACCCTCATCCAAAGGTGTCTATCAGACCTACATAATAGCAATCAACATTCCACATTCAGAGATGTAAGTAACACTATCCACACTGAGAGGTTTATCACGGCCTCTACAGCTCACATAAAATGGTAGAAACCCGGGTCGTGGTTACTATCGACCAACAGCTGGCTGCTGTTAAATATATAAAAGGTAACAGGCAAAACATATCATAAGACTAAAAAGTCCCGCGGACCAGTAGTGACCACTGGGGAGGTTCGGATGAACTGACCCTCAGCGGCCACCTAAACCCAATAACACCACATATCTATATTATATAATAAATTTTAACTCACTTCTTTTATTCAATCTTATCGTATAAAATTCAACAAATCAAAAAATAAAAAGTTTAAGCCCAAGTTTGCCTTTGGACTCAATTTTATCTACCAATTACTATGCACTGTTTGATGACATCCACAAGCAAAAGGTCGTCTATAGGTAAGAAAATCCATCCTGAAATCTCAATCTCATCGTGTTTAAAGAGAAGGAGAGTTACGGTGGGGGCTGGGGGTGTAAGGGATTTGGAGGGGGAAGGTGGGGAGAGAGAGAGCAGATGTGGATGAGACGGAGAGGGAACATGTTGGTGGGGAATAGAGAGAGTGAGGAAGGAAAAGAGAGAGGGGTGGCTGAGCAGAGGGAAAGCATAGGGGGAGGCAAAAAGGGGAGAGAGAGGGTGGGGTGAATCAGAGAGGGGGTTGGGATGAAGAAGAAGGGAGTGTGAGAGGGAGAGAGAGGCAGGAGAGAGGGAGAAGGGAGGGAGAAGAAGAGAGAGAAAAGGGGAGGGGGAGAGAGGAAAAGAAGCAAGGAACAGGGTGAGGAATAGGGGGACAGTTAAGAAGAGCAGATGGAAGGGAGATTGGTTGGGGAGGGAGGTAAAGAGGGGAGGGAGAGGGTGTGGAAGAGAAAAAGTTATCACTTTCTTCAAATAACTTTCATAGTGAGTCTACCTTTTCTTTACTGTCCTAAGGACGGGTATGTTATATATAAATCCATGGGACCTCTGTATCTTTGATCATTTAGTCAAATCAGGTTACAGGTAAAATCGTATTAGATATATGTATAACATGGATTAGATATATTGCATCCAGTTTTGTAATCCCCTGAACATAGATTTTGTTGAAATAAAAAGAATAGTTAACTTACCAATATATAGCCTTTGATAGAAACCCGGCCTCCTCATACTTATTCACTTTTCTCCCTTCCATCATGATTTCATGTATCGTAATAAGCCAGATATAATCCAGTACAGGTTATACACAGCTGAAAGTGGTGTTCCACATTGAGACCTTGTCTCACTTCATTTCCCAAAATAAAACACTTGTATATCATTGACCTACATATGTATAAACATGCATCAGTAGTCCATGGGCTAGGGGGGGTCATCAGTACCATAAATATACATCAAGCTGTTTCCTTCTTTACTTATTTTTTTTGTTCAAGTATTTAGTTTCATTACAGGCGACATCTCAATTTGCAATGATTTTCATAAGAGCCCTGTAATCTATTCAAATTCAATCTTATAGTAGGGCATCACAATATATCCCAGCTTATATACAAAGATTTTTTTCATTTCCTAAGTGTGAAGATTTATAACAATTCTAGTCATTTTCTTATATCACACCAAATGAAATAATGGTTGTTGTCAGGAAAATGAGTTTGTAGTAATAGTGAGAATGTGTGTGAATACAATGTACAAAGCCCTAGCACAAAAAAGTAGACCGGATCTTGAAAAATTCTTTAAATGGAATGAGATACTCAATGATTGAAATACGATACCGAACTATGAAGTGTTTAAGATAAGAGCTGGGCATCCTAAAAGAATTGGGTTGGAGCCGAGACTCCAGGACTTACAGTTGAAAGTTCTCCATAGAAATATTTGTTGCAATGAATACCTTTGTAACATCACTGTAAAAGGTCATCCTTTGTGTGAATTCTGTGGGGCCAAGGACGATATTGTCCACTTCTTTTATCAATGTGAGAAGGTTCAGGAGTTCTGGACCAGAATAAGAGCGTGGTTTCATGTACTATTCAACGAAATAACTCACGAAATTGTAACGCCTACCGAGGTCTTATTGGATACGGTGGAAGTGGGAAAAAACGCATGATTTTATCAACTGGATACTCATTCAAGCTAAGAATTTTATTCATAGGCAGCGTCTCTTCCACAAAAATAATATCTGTGTGGTTCAGTTTGGCAGAGAAACATGCAGGAGGTTTAGGGTCATTAGATATGGGGAAAAAATTATTCAAAAAAAGGGGGTAAGGGGGAAAAGTGGAGAGTGTATATGAATGACTTTCGAGATCACTTTATTGATAACTGATAATGCATAATATGAAGGCCTCGCTGTCGGAGGCAGAGATGTAGAAAATAAGAAAATCCAAAAAAAGTATGAAATATGAGCACACAAAGTTCTCTAGAATTAAGACAAAAGTTAACTGGTTTTAGTAAGATCGTTGCGCGAGAGCGTTAGAGTTGTAAAAGCCTAGATGGCAGGGAAATGAAATAAAGTTGCAATGTTTTAAAAAAAAATAAAAAAATAGTGAGAATGTGATGAGAACAATACAGACTATTGGTAACAGGGTCTTTTTGTCATAGTGAGTAGTAGGATGACATAATTTACACTCATTAAAGGTATGCGGGTGTTCAATGGAAAAAAAATTGGTCGGTGACTTTTTTATGAAACGTTCAGGGATCATTCCTGACAATATAAGAAAGCAAGAAATGAAAAAAAAAGTACATCTCATCGACTTATTTGTTGTTCTACAGCCACTTAAAAATAACAGTGCTTTAGCATTGAAGTCTATGAAAAATTTGTTTTTTTTCACATTTCATTATATAAAAAAATAATGATCGGTGACTTTTCATTAAGACTTTCTACACATATATTTGGTATATCATGCTACAGATTTACCAAAGAAAAACAATACGTTGACGTGGTTAAAACAAAGTTGTGGTCATTTGAAATTGACCACATCACCCAAATTTAGTAATCAAGCAGCATAATCAATGAAAATGAGTCCTAAAAAACATGGCTCAAAACTGTTGTAATAAAAATGAACCCTATAGATATTGAAAATGGTGCACAAATACATCTCAAGTCATGAGGATAATGAAATATTTCAAAGAAAAATAGGAGCCGCTAGGTGGCGTGGGCATTGACACCCGCATATATCTTTAAGTGAGATTGACTGATTAGAATGGACATAGCCATTAATCATGCAAGTTATACGCTACTATATGCAGACATAGACAAATTGGGGTCTTTATGTTATTAAGACCTGACTTCGGCAACATGCCATTTGATATACACTGTCATACCATTGATTTATGTAACTATTCTAATTATACAACATTACATTGACATATATACAACAAATCAATAGTCCATCATGGGGGTAATCAAGATTACCATCGTCACCATCTATCACTTCAGATAATGTGAAAAAGTGGAGGGGGAGGGGGAGGCAGTCCAATAAGTTTTATTTTCGAATGTGCCTTTAATGATACAGTACGATATACATATAAATTATTGTCTATTCAATAAATGTTTTTTTAGTCTCGTCTTAAATACATTTGGATCTCCAATTAAGCTTAATTAAAGCTTTGGAGAAATCTATGAAACATTCAATGGTATATTTATTTTCATAATTAGCTAAATTAATGTCCCAAATAAATTCATTGAAACATTGAGTTGTCAAGCGACCCTGCTGAAAGCCAAATTGATTTGATTCATAATCCTGTAATCCAATAAGGAAGTATGTAATTGAGAAACAACAATTTTTTTCAATTCTTTTCGCTCCTATATGGCATCATGATATTGGTCTTGTGTCTGATTGGCATTTTGGCAATGACACTTTAGGGATTAATTTAACCATAGAGGTTTTCCAGGCAAATGGGAAAATACCACGACTCAATGATAAATTAAGAAGAAACTTGAACTGATGAAATAGTATACAGAAAGCATCTTTATAAATCTTTATACTTATCAAACTGCACCCTAAGTTTTTATTACAGCCCATATTAGTGATAATGTCTCTCAGGGTAGTAGCGTCTATATCCTGGTCAACCCAGGTTTCTAAGGCAATTTCTCTATTACTGGATGGTGGGGTATCTACAATTTTCTTGCTAATTTCAAAACCAATGTAGCAATAAAATTCATTGACAGAATTAACCATTTTCGTCTCTTCTTCGACTGACCCATTAATCATTAATTGTTTCATTATATCCTGATCCATGCCTGAAATGTCTTCTACTACACGCCAAATTTCTTAGTGTCTTTACTATGAATATACAGAAGGTTTCTATAATATTCAGTTTTAAGTCGCTTTACTAATTTATCACATGAGTTACGCATTTTCTTGGCTTGATGAATATCATTTTCTGATTTTGTTTGGTTAGCAATTTTGTATAATCGTTCCCTTTCACAATGTAAATGCCTAGTTTCCCTTGAATCCCTAAAACTCTTGAATGGGGCCATTTTCTCAGCTGATACAGCTATATTACTATACATCAAACTCCAGTATTGATTGGGGTTATCATTATTATAATACGATTCCCATTTGCATTGTCTTAATTCCGCTTCAAGGTTAACCTTAGAATGATTTTTTAGGTCCCTCCGTTTTATCTTAATTTTTGGCTTGGGTGGGTTGTTGCGCTTGAAAATGATAAAGGTTGGTTCATGATCAGATAGATAGCTAAGGCGTTTGCCGATAGTTCAATATTGCTTTGTACTAGAAATAGATCCAGAATAGAATTTTTTAATAGCCCAAAACGAGTTGTTTTCTTCAATGCAACCACAAGGTTGTTCCTATCACAACATAAGAGCTTTGGTTTTATTATCATTTATAGCTATGTCTATGTTTAAGTCACCGCAGATAACAATGTTCCCTTTTTTACTCATACCCTCAATAATTACTCTCTTACATTCCGATAAGTAATTTATATGAATGCATTAATATTACCAGCCGGGCGTCTACACGCTAGTATGACTTTAAAAGTAGGAGCATTTCCCTTTTTAATGGAGATAGATAGTATTTCACTATCATTTGTTGATAACTGGCTTTCAAGAGCTACAATGGTATTATAGTCAGATCGTATATACCAACAGGCACCACCACCTCTACTTCCAGAGACACGGTCTAAACATTATTATATCATACCCTTGACAGGCAATTAAACTATCCGGTATTTGTGGTTTCAACCACGTTTCTGTAAAAGCTACTACATCAATATTATTATTCAGGATCTCGTTCCTAACAATGTCAATTTTTGGCAACAGTAAACGAATATTATACTGCACAATTTTTACACCTCTAATATTCCTTAATTCAGGCCATTTGGATACCTTATTAGCAGCCATCATGATTCTGTGAATACAATGTGACCATTATTATGGTACATCTTGTCATTTTTAGTAAATATTGATTGGTAGTTAACATATCTAATAGCAGGTTACTGTCACATATAGTAACAAACACTCGGTCAATAACACATTTCCAGGAACAGACGGTAAATACTCCCAATCGCATGGCAACAATGGGAAATCCACCAGCATTAAGGGTATTATGTCCATCAGATAAATTGCACCAACATCAACACCCTTATTGGGAAGGTACTTGTAGTAATTGTCTAAACAAATTCCACTTAGTACCAGCGATGTAGAGTAAATTTCAATAAGCTTGGTGATCCACCTGAGCCTTCCCACTGTTTTCGGGACCTGGTTGCACTGCGACAACAGGCCATAGAACAGGGCGGGGGGTGGTCCAGTGGATAGCCAACATATTCATATACCAATACAAAATGAATAGGGAAATCAATAGCGGGTTGCAGGAACAAATACAAAATATAATGGTAGTCATCGAACCAAAAGTATAACAGTTAGAAACCACTTGAGTCCTTGAGTCCTTAGGGAAAAGTTGTAAGATTATTTTCGGATTAATTACTTCCATATACTGGGTCATTGTGAAATTTTACGATCTCAGATCACAGTGAATACAATCAGGTAACCTCTGAAAGAATTGCCTTGTCTTCCCATTAGCTCTTGCATGGACCTTAGAAAAGAGGTTGGGGTGCCTGCTGCCTTTTTGTAAGTTACAGTCCAAAATTACTTTATTGAAATTAGCGATAGCAGATTAAATTATTGGTTGCAAAGGAGAGTTCCCATCGAGATGATTGGCTTTGTTCAACTGAACGCAAATAAGACCGCGTTTACCATTGTAACAATTTGAAGGGATGTAACTTAATTCCTCTATAACTCTGTTGTGTTTGTATGATATCATGTCAACTAATGCATTTTCAGTCGTCCTAGCTAAATTTATATAATTTGTCTTATTATCTTTCATACAGAAGTCACAAGATAATTTAACTTAGTTCCACTATGAGGTAAAACATTCACTGTTTAAATTATCAGGTATATAAGATTGCAGGTGCCTGCTTCTTGAGTCAGCGATAACGATGGTTTACGCAGTAAATGGATCCATGCATGATTAACAATTTGCGAGATCTCCAATGACCTTTCTTGCTTTCTCTTTGTCCTGTAAAGAATCAAAACTAAGTCCTGAATCATCTAGTTTGTTATATTCTTCACGGGTTCTGACAGTTTCCTCAGTATTCACACTATTTACATGAAAAGGGTTGTTCCTTCACTTACTTACTGATTCTTCAGAGCTAAAGGCACATCCCCTCTTGCCCGTATCAGGTTTGTCAATGGAGGTATAGGTCTGTGTCGCATAATCCCAATCCTCTGATAGAAGGACGATTTTCCACGGCTATTGGAAAAAACCAGAACCTCTTCCTCTGGAACCTCTGAAACCTCCTCAAACACCTCTGGCGCTATTATGAAGTTGCTTTTGGTCATGGGATAGCTCACTGTTTACATAATGGGCATAATCTAGATCGGGGCAACTTGGAAAGTTACTGTCAGTTGGACCGAGAGAGCTTTATGCATCTTGATAATCCATAGCCATCGTAGGACTTTGGTCGGGTAGGCAATCCGCTAATTCTTTTGCTTGCCCTATGATAGACTGCGCCTGCTGAGGCATTTCTGAAGCATTCTCTGGGCATTTCTGGTTTTCGGTGGGACTGTTTTCTGATGTATCCACAGCCCTCTAATAGAAAATATCTATAGTCTTCTAGGAGTACTAAACTGAACACAAATCTTTCTAATGCCTTGTACATACAATTTGAAATGATAGGCATATACAGAATTGGGTATACCAAATTGTTCATTAATTTCTCGGCAAATGTCTATAGCTAACTTCAAGGTATTCTCGTTTCCTTAGCACCAAAAATAATAATGTCATCAAGTTCTGACTCTAATGCTAGGATTTGCATACGTTCGATAGTTGATTTGAGGCTTCTATTTTCTTTCTCAATCTGGGACATTCTTTTCTCACTTTCAAAACCCTGTTGGAAAGAATCCTCAATCTTTTCTTGGGTAAATTCAAGAAAGCATTTAAATACTCGTTACTACATTCTCCGTGAGGAAAGGCCATCATTTCCTTGCCGTACAGTATGTTAACTTTATGTGGGAACTTATCTCTTATATCAATCTCTTATAAAATTTGTGTAATATATTCTTGGGTCCGCGCTTTATGTAAAAATACTACTGATTTCTGTGTTTTGGATCATAATAAACCGGGCTGTTGACTAAGCGCCTGGTTTGTTGCACTTGCTTGAGAGAAGACCATCATTATCTGTAACTAAAGATAATTCAAATTCACTAGACCTTTATCAGAAACCTAGTCACTTAAGAATATCAGATCCATGAGATAGATCCACGAGAATGATTCAGCAACATGAGTTACTCATCCACCTCCTCTCTTAAACACCTTTCAACAACAGAAGAGAATTAGTGGTGCATCAGGGCTTGAATAATTTTAGATTGCCTATAGGGCAGATCAGCGTGCTGCAGGGTAAATAACAAGTTAAGTTGTGATGTAAAAGTATATATAATGTAAGATTATGAATAATATTGAAAATATCAAGAATGTGTGATTCAAACAAAGGTTGTTTTCCTGCTAACTTTATTGTATTTGTACTCATATTTATAGTGGTCTCTATAAGTGGCACCACCTGGTGAGTGTTTCACACACTACTTCAGGTTCGAGGTAGACCTTTGCATCTCAGGTACACTGTCAATTAACATCAATCAAATAATAATGATTTTCTAGTGTTTGTCCAGTGCTTTTCCAACCAATCTAAAAGGAATTTCACCAATGTTTAGAAGGGTTTTGTCCAGTTGATTGATACAGGGCATCATTGAAGTCCAAATTAAATTTCATGCAATGGAGACCTGCCAAAATCCATTTTATAAGTATTTATTATGAAGGATTCCACTTTAACTTTCATGTTGGACCTACAGAGATGTTTCCTGTTTTATGATTGTCTTTTGTACTGAATCCTGGAAGTATTTAAGTTTATCGGGGCCTAATGTTTCAACCATCTTGTAAAAAGCCCCGGTTTTATTTTGTAGTAAGTGATAAGGATGATCAAACTCCACAATCACACCGTCCTCCAACACCTGCAAAACATGGAAGCTTTTTAGAATTATAGCAATGTATTGTGTCTTAGGTAACACAGTTATTTGTTGTTTTAAAATGACACAACACCTGGAACGGTACTTGACAATATTGATTACATAGATAGAGTTGATATCAGAGTAATAAAATTTAATATAAAAAAATATTACAATTTTATTTTCTATTAGGGCCTATCTGGATGACCTATGTTTATATTTGATTGGGCTATTATTTCTAAGCAGAATATACTTGTCATGTACATCATTAGTTAATCAATAGGAGATCATGGCCATACTTATTCTGTTTGAAGTCATAAACTCTAGATCTAAAATTCAGCTGCTCTCTTAAAAACACTTACCATGATTTTATCAGAGCCTCTGAGTGTCTCCAGACGGTGAGCAATTGTAATCACTGTGGCTTCAATGAGTGACTCATGTAGTGTCCTCTGTATTATTGCATCAGTTCTATGTACAATAAATTTCATTATTAATTAACCAAACTATCATGGACAGGTATTCCTATGACATGGATTTCTACATGTCTTGACTCTTACTTTAGCAACTCATATGTGGCAGCCATTTTGGAAAATGTTCAATTTTGGTCAGCCTATTGAAATTGTTTGACAGGCCTACAGAATATGTTTTAGGTACCCCTAGGCCTACCTTAATGAAAAATTTGGTGTTTTATCCAGCCTGTAATAATATCATCAATATCTTGACCTAAGCTGCCTGACTATGGCTGTTACTTAAACAAATAATATTATACATATGTTTTAAATGCCATACTATTGGGGCTCCTGAGGGGGGTATCTAATTTCTCTTGTCGCTACCAAAAATCAGCAATTGTCATTTGTCACTAAGTAAATTCTTTTGTCGTTTGTCGCTATATTTTCGTAAAACAACCAAATTTTTGTGTTAAGGATTATTAAGGTCTTTGTTGATTTGTCAGGCTAAGAAAGTGCCTTTATCATTGGTCACTAATCTAAAAAAGGGCTGTGTCGATTTGTCGAATTAAGGCCTCAAGAGCCCTATTATTATTATAAAGAAAGATGTCAGATATTCTTCTTGGATTCTCAAGGATTTGACAACAAATTTAAAGCTCCTGAGAAAAAGAACTGAATAATTGATCAATAACACACCTGTTGTCTACATTTGCTGTTGCTTCATCCACCAAGACTACCTTGCTCTTTTTGAGTACAGCCCTGGCAAGACATAGCAATTGTTTCTCCCCAACACTGAAGTTATTGCCACTATCCCCCATCTTTGCCTCCAGTTGCCCTGGCATTTCATCCACTTTGGTTTTGAGTTGCACCTACAAAAACAATGATTATTTTCTTTTCCCATACAAAATATAGCAAATGTTTCCCATTTTTTTCACATCAGAAATGTAATGGTTTCACAGCTTCTGAATGCACAGGGATTTTAAGCCAACTGTGATATGTAGGCTTCCCAATGCAAACTATTGAAGGACATAGTGTCTATAATGTGCTTCCTCCAGCTGGAGTGCCTTTATCATTTCCAGATGAAAAGAAACTTGATCATTGTATATGAGTGTATGTATACACAGAGATGAACCAATCAACAGCGTAACTGTGGCCCCCAGTTCACATGATTATCAATGACCACAAAATGAAAAAAAATGTAGTTAAAATTCTACACTATGTTCATTTCAATTCAAAATTGCGATTAAATAACAAATATGATGTGTTTCAGGAAAATGAGTCAGAAGTCAAAAAAAACAAAAAAATTCGAGATTCCATTATATTTGAAAAGATGAGATCAAGCCGATTCCCATGATAGTAAACAGTCTAATAATCTCATTATTTCTAAGTATAATCTAAGTATTTCTAGATTTTAAGTTTGATATTTTCGTTTTTGAAAAAAAAGTTTCCTGTATTCCTGTAATCTTGTGAAAAAACACTTTAAAAATATCATTTTTGCGATTTATGACTCATTTTCCTGAAAAACATCACAAATGTGTACCATTATTGATTAAAATGAAACATTATGGAATCACATCATGTATGTTTAAAGTTGGAATTATCTTGATACTCACATTCTCTAACACCATCCAAAGTTCTTCATCTTGGTAGGCGTCAAATGGATCCATATTTAAGCGTATAGTGTGGTTAAACAAAACAGGGTCCTGTTGGATAAATATCAATCTCTGTGATACTTGTCATCTAAATTTCTCGATTGCTGATCACATTAGACATTCCAAATTATTCAATATTATAACAGCCTTCATACCTGAGGAATGATAGCCATATTACTTCTCAAATCAGTCAAACCAATATCCTTGATGTTGATTCCATCAATTATTATTTCTCCATCTGGCTCTACCATCCTCAGTAATGTTACAAATAGTGAAGACTTTCCAGCTCCTGTGCGACCAACAACTCCTATCTGAAATAAATATTAACAATAATAATGCTACCATCCAAGTACATGAAACTAATGATGACTAACAAATCAGTTCCTTTTTTCACTACATTATATTCTAAACCTACTTTTTCTTCAGAATGAATAGTGAAGTTCAAAGGCCCAAGAGCAGGTTCTTTTTGCCCTCTATAAGTCATTGTAACATCCTTGAAAGAAATCCTCCCTTCATGTGGCCATTGTGTTGGTGGTCTGAAAGCCTCATAGTCTGGTGCCTCCTGTTCCAATTTGTTGTACTGCTGTATCCTCTCAACTGATGTCATCTAAAGGATATCACATGATAATTAACCTGTATTTACAAGAATATTTCATTCAAAGACTCACTTATAAGAATATAGCTCTCAAACTCTTTATAAAAAAGAATGATAAAAACCTGCCAAGATTATGAAGATGCTGGCGCTGATTGTACCAAATGAGTTATTGAATGCTAAGTTTTCTGTATAAGTTCTTCCTTAAATAATTTACTTCAGTTTCACATGCAAAATATGTTTTGTATAGAAGAACCTCCTGACATATAAAATAAATTTACCGTAGTCATAAAAAGGGCCATCTGGTTAAATCCATAAGCCATGTTGAAAAGAAATGCTGGCAAGTACACAAAGGCCAGACCAAGTGTGCTTTTGCTGTTTCCTCCTATAAATGGATGACATATGTTAATTGTCTAAATATGTCAAGGTGATATCTATGACTTACATACTTTATTCTTTTTCTTTAAGCTGGGATAATAAAGTTAACATTGATCCAACTAAAAGATTTAGATTTTAGCATTTTGTTCTGTTGTTTTTTTTCAGCCCACTAAATGATTTATTCCAGTTGCTTTTGTGGACCAAAGTCCCCTTTTATTTTTGGGAGACCTGCCAAAGTCCTTTTCTGTGGGTGGCTTCAATTCATATTGCTCACTGGTTGCCATATTCACTTACCCTATGTGAACAAGCCAGCTCGAGTTGGAGCCTAATGGAGGCCTACTGAAGCCAGGTTTATTGTAAGAATGTAAGAGCATTTGGTGTTGTATGGAATAAAGTAGAAGTCACAGGTTGGCCGTCAACTAGCCAGGCAGCCAGGTCTGTCATAGCTTGGCTTTCAGCCTTTATTTATACTAGCACATACTAATTAATTCATTTTAGACAAAGGATTCCTGGAAATGTTTTCCTGGCATTGTCCCCCTCTAATTGACTGAGAGGTATTCCTTAAGAGAGGTAGGCTTAATGGGGTCGGTAGACCAACCCAAAAGATGCAATTCTCTACATTCGTCCAATATTTTTCTTTTGATTGAAAACATAAATTTTAAAACAAAATACCAGCCGCCCAATCAGACCCACCTGATAAAATCATAATATAATTAGAATAGATTACATTACTACAAGACACACAGATTATAACATTATGAGGATATATATGATTGATATGATATAATTATAAGTCTCAATGAATCTTTATTTTGGTAGGGAATATTGTTGGTATCTCGTGTTGTCGCACTTTGTCCCGAAGGCATGCCTTCCTCTTCGAGTAACCTCATTCCAAAACTGAGTGGCTGTTTGTTGGTTTGGTGACAGGTATAAAACTCTGCTTCTTGGCAAGAGATCTCCCCTCAAAATTCGTATCCATATGGTCTACGAATCTCCATAGAGTCAGGTCTGGAGGCAAATCTCCTATATCCCGCAATTGGCACATGCTTCCGCCTTGTAAGGGGATCAGGAATTCCTCTTCTGACCAGTGATATGTAACTGCGATCACTCTCATTTTAGACAAATACACATGCCATTGGTTCTATAGGTACCACTGTTTTATAATGGGCGGACGCGTGGTGTATTTGCTCCTACCCTCTCTAGGGGAGTAATCAAAAATACCAAAATCTGAGTCGTCCAACCCATCATAATTCAATCCCTGTACAAGGGAATGATCTTTGGCAGCTTCACACCTCATTCTCATTCTCTACCTCAAGCTTCTTTGTATATTCAGAAGCCCATTCAGTAACTTCAATCAGTGTTTCATGTAGTTCCCAATTTTGGAATACCAATTGCCTCATTTCTGCGTCAAGATCTGAATTTCTTTTCTTCTCAGTCTCTAAGTCCCTTCCTTCTCCCATAAGATGTAGGCGGCCTCTTTTCAACAGGTTATCATCCTGAGAATCTGTTTCAACTGCCAGACTTCTATAATCCGAAAAAAGCTCCACGATCCTCTTGGCTTTTTTTTATAGTCATCTGACTCAGAAACGCCAGTTCCTACATCTTCCAAACTGACCTGATTCTAAGGCAAATCGGCATAGGGCACCTTTATTGATAAATGAGTCAACCGGAAATAAAATCATGGTCATATCAGCCTCAGAAATACATATATGTGTATGTATATAAATGTAACTTATGTCAATTCAATGTATGTTTTGGATGGACAGCCTTGCTAGTCCATTCTCAAGGGGTTACAGGGGTGTGCACAAGTGGGGACAAGATGCTACCTAGCCTTATCCACAACAATGGACCCTGTCTTGACGATCAGATACCACTTTTGGGCACATACGGTAGGAGATTCAAATCCAATAACTATGTAATAATCAGCTGAATTAAATACCTCTGTTGTAGTCCAATAGCAATGCGATGAAAGAAGCAATGAGTAACAAGTTTGAAGCCATTTCAACAAGAAAGTACACAGCTCGTTGACAACAGTCAAAATTAAACACAGATACGGAGTGTTGATCCATCAGTGAATTGCATTCTCCCAGAAACAACTTCTCCTTCTTCATTGCCTTGATAACAGTGAGCCCATCCAGTGTCGAGGAAATATGTGAGTATGTTGGGCTCCTCACTATTGTAAACAAAGATATGTGTTCTGTTATATTTGTAAATTAAGACGTTTTCCATAAAACATGTAACTGTACTATATGGAAAACATATATTCATTAAAGTTGAGCATGATCTCATTCTGAGTAGTCAAGGGTGATGCCATTTCGTCAGAGTGAAAAGAGAATATCACTGCACAATTATAATCAAATTCCTGAATAAAGGCATTTTGATATCAATGTCAGATTGTACTGTTACCTATGATCCAGCATTCCATCATTATGATACTGGTGAAACTGTGTTCGAAATTGAAATGACCTTGGACAATGATAACAAGTCACTGCTCAACAAGGACTTTATTGAAGCTACATTCTCAGTTATGAAATCAACGAACAGTCCCAAATGTAATCCTAGTATGCAAGAATTTATCAATATCTGTTATTGAGTTTGAATTTGAATCACCTAAAAAAAAATGGCCCCTAGTGATTGATAAAATGAGCCCACTACTAGTCCAGAATCTAAATGTGGAATAACATCAAGCAAAAACAGCTGAGTCCTTCAATACTTTGGTGAAAGCCTAAAACCTTTGGTTTGTGTCCAAGGTTAACAGAGAATGCAGCTTTAACCACTATTTTGGTGCAACTAGTTGTGGAACGTTGCACAACATACTCACTGCTTGCTTCTAATCTTTTGGTGTCCCTTCTGGCAGGTAAGATGAACTTGTAGAGGACCCGTAAGTACACAATATAGAGGGTGGTGGCAATGCAGCACCAAGGGTTGGCAACGAGTATATACACTAAGTCTGGTAGGCAGTTTCCTGATGCCTAAACAGAAGGAATATATGCATGAGATGTTAACCAATGTCAAGATGATGGAACCATTCCTACAAATGGACTCTGCTATTTCTTGAATGATGAAAACAGAACATTTTAAAGATATGTAGTTGAGTTTTGGTGGTAAACCTGTTTTGGTGGTAAACCTAGTAAATAATGCATCAGTTAGAATGGAATAGAAAAACATTTCATTTCAGTCAGTGACTGCAGTCAAGGCAATGTCTCCGGCAAATGGGAGTTAGTCTTGCCCCTCATGCTATTTTACAATCTTGGTTGTAGTAGAGAACAATACTGCAGTATTCGATGAAGGCTGTCAGCTCTCTACTATTGTGGTCATGTTACAAATTATTTACAGTGTTGTAGAACATAGCTTAAATTATTATAATACTTGTTACTTGAGTTATCAGCATGTAAACTGGGTGTGTGAGGGTTATACATTAAGATGTTCATGTAAAGTATTCATCGTTCCATATTAGGGTTGACAAATTCAGGTTCATGAGGTGCATGAGAATTTCTCAATGAAAAGATTTGTGGTTTAACACTTCCTACAATTAGATATATCATTCCCAATAAATATAAGGAAAAATTGAAAATAGCTTACATAGAAGATGGTAATAAGGGGCGTGATAAGATGTATGTCCATAAAGGCAGTATCTCTTGAGAATCTGTTTAGAATATGACCTGCAATAGATGGTTTATTTGATTAAAACATTTTGTTTATATCTTTTGAACCAATACATCTACTTGTGTTTCCTATGAGTGTTTTATATGTCAGCTTCATAGTATAATTCTAGTATATTTTGAATAACAATCAAAAATGATATTTGATCAGACTGATCAGTCTGATACAGTCTTTATTCATAATGCTGAGGATGCAAAGTTGTTGTGGTCTGGTATGTATGCTATGTAATGTGGTCCTATGTATCTACCTTTTGCTACTATATTGACTTCTATCAAGTGAATTAAATAGTTCAGTAGATCATTTATGTGTTTGGTCCTTGGCATTGGGTGGTAAAATCACAGTTATGGTCTCATCACAATCATTATTCAAGGTAGAGTGGTCAGTTGGTCAATAAACATCTCTATTACATCGAAACTTGATCAAACTACATCTATGTATGTTGGTATTTCATATTTTTTTAAGCCAATTTTTCTATTCTGGCAGTTCTGTGATGATGTGATGGCTTACCCACAGGTCTTGTTTCAAAGAAATATGAAGGAGCCTTGAGGAGCCTTGCAAACATCCTATTGTAAAGGTTGTAGCTGGCCAAGGTTGTAAGGACCATCAGCACAACAAAGGCAGTGATGAACGGGATGACTATCAGCACAAGTAGAACTCCCAGGGACTTGATGAGCTCAAACACCAGACTTGTTGGCATGAAGAAGTCCACAAAGACATTTCCAGTGGTGAGGTCTTCAGTAGCATTCCCCTTCTGAGCTATACTAGTGCTTAGATAGATCGTCAACACAAGTGGGAGTGATCATTTCACTAGTTATTAATCAAACAGCCAATTTTCTTTATTTTTAAACATTTTATTAATAGGGAAGTTCTATGGTTTCAAAATTGATTATTTGGTAATTTTTGAGGATCTTTTTAGAAATGTCAGTTATTTCATATATTGGAAGGTGGCGGTATGGGGAATCATCTTGCCCTATGTTGGAAGGTAGCATGGCTGATGCGTTTATGATTAAAATAAACTTCAGTATTAAGTTAGGTCTCTAACTTCACAATATCATCAGAGGAACAAGATCATTTAAAACTTACCTTGAGACCAGAAGCCAATCAAAGTAGACCCCAGTTCCCTGAATGAATAATACATTAATACTGTAGTGATTTGTAGTCGCAGGTTCGTTTCCCTTGGCGTATCCAAAGCTTATTAACGAGAGTTTATAGAACAAAAGGAACAAAGGCAGGCGCTACCTATTCACTTGGGTTTTATTCACATGAGGTGTTCGGAACTGAGCATCAGTTCGCTTCCAGACCTGACTCAGGTTACCTGAGCCAGGTAACCCTTGTCCAAAGGTGTCTGACAGACATGCATAAGAATAGTCAACACTTCACATTCGATGATATAAGTAACTTCTATCAAGACTGAGAGGCTTATCACGGCCTCTACAGATTACATAAAATGGTTAAAACCCGACTAAAGAGTCCCGCGGACCAGTAGTGACCACTGGGGAGGTTCGGATGAACTAACCCTCAGCGGCCAGCTAAACCCAATAACACCACAATACCATAAATACCTAATATTTAATTGGTATTCAAAGATTAGTATCCACTAGATGTGCTTGACTGGTTATTGAGTGACAACCATTGTAGATAGTACAACTCTAGTTGATAATAAAAGTACTTTGGCATATTGATAATAATCATGTGCTTATTCAGTTTTAGATAATTTTTGTTATGTGATATGACATAATCAAGTTTATCTGATGTCTTAATAATTCTGTATTGCACCTTCCTGCAAAAGTTTGTTGTTTCTAGTGTAAGCATTGTGAATACAGTTTTTGACTTTTCTTTGACAACTCCTAGAGATTGTAAGGATTCTGATGACTAGATTGCCATCTATAGCACCAAAACATCATTTCCACAAGAATATGTAAGCCACCTGTGTGTTAATCAATGATCGCGCATCAGTGCCACAACACTTGGGTGTACAACACTTGGTCTTGACACTTTTTCCACTATTTTCTATGATTTAAGGCACATAGACCATAAATCAGGTGATATCAATTTTGTATCAAACTGGCTGGTTCAAATATTTCAGGGTCTTATAGACTTGTTTCTTGTTTAGATAAGTAGGATACCAAATTGTAGCTATTGATATGGAGAGCAATATACAGAATATCTCATGTCTGTTTTCTGACACCAGAGGTTACCATGGCAACTGAAACATAACCATACTTAAAACCAAGGCCAACTTTTGACATTTGACCTTTAATTATTGTGAACCTGACCATGGCCTACTGATGTCCATCCTTGTGCAGGATATACAATTTCTATCTATAAAAGCCTTCTATTTATGAGCCCATACATGTAACAAGAAATTTTGGTTGCAACCAAGGAGAAAACGATTTCCCCTGACTAATTCCGCAGCCATCATGCGCAGGAAAAAGCGTTGTCAAGTAGGACTACAGTGCGCGTTGCTAACAACGTAACTTTGTGTAAATTAGAACACGCCACGACGACCTGTACAATATTGCGTCCTGTACGGCATATCGGTATATTTACAAAAAGATATCTGCATCTAGCCTACCCAATGATAGGATTAATGATGAAAATAAATCTCTGAGGGAAATAACTGGCAGGTCTTACTAAATTTCTACTTTATCTTGCGTTTATTAGGCCTACTTTGCCTAAAGTAACGTTAGGCCTACAACAGATCTCTGTAGGCTAGCACTATAGCAGCAGGGGAAAGGCCGAAAAATATGATAGCAGTGCAGTTTCCCTCATATCTTCCTTATATATAGGGGTAGAAAAGCATGCTCTTTCAGAATTTAAACACATTGGCAATGTATTTCGAGTGCAAATAGCATTTTTTTAACTTTGCCGGAACGTAATTTCCCCGCGATATGCCGGCTACAACGCTATACTGTACTTTGGCTACAAACCTAGTTTGCATTGGTCTGCCACGATCGATATCTATATCGATAACAGTTATAGGCCTATATAAATATGAATCTCACCAAATGCAAGCTTAGACATTTCTCTTTCCGATGGTGTATAGAGTTAGGCTATTATTTTGTAAATTAATGCCTTAGAATACCATATTAGACAACCCAGTTTTGCACGACGATCTGATTCATGTCAGTATCAGACCCCGGCCCCCCCACTCAGTGGTGATATGGACCGCACCCGCGTTCCCGATTTCTCCGGAAAAGGGGTACTTTTGGAGCAGCTGTCTCCGGCCAGAGAATCTTGAAAAAAGGGGTGTATTTTAGGGGTCTGACTAAAAGACGCACAGCACCGAAAACCCGCACAGCATCCGCACAGCACCCGCACAGCACCACCGCTACTTGTACTTATATTAGACGCACCACTTTGCAATTTTGCACATGAAATATTCTTCTGATAACTGATTCTGTAAATAGCTGTCGAAGTTCGTGATATTTAGATTAATTAGTAGAATAATCTACTGTCATTAAATCACTGTCCCAGTCATATATTGCAATATTTGTGGAAACTACTGGTATTTTTTTTGAATTGATGCTTGCGAGAATAGGCAACTTTATTAAATACTCTGAATGAAAGGAGAATCAATGCAATGTCTTATAACATTATATAGAAACATGTTTATTCAATGCTTAGTCACATTTTCTACAAGCAAAGAAAACTATCATTTCTCTTGCCTATTATACGACATGGCCAAACCAAGGTCAAAAGAAATTACGTTAATTTTCTCAAAATCTTTCAGACATCAGAAATACCCCACTTTTAGATATCTGGCTTCAATATTTTAGATTTTAGAGGGAAAAACCACTGTGTTATTGCCTAAAAATTAAAGGAAATCTTACCGATAATGAGAAAAAGTGTGTAAAGGGAAAACAATTATGTCAAATCGATGTTATATGTTTATTCAAATTTCATATCATGACCTGGCTACCGAATAATTTGAAAAAAAAATAGTTCTAATAGTTCATTGGTTGATTTGCAATGCAAAAATATATGGGGAACTTAGTCTGGGAGTGTCACCTTAACGTGCCTATCTAAACCTAGAATGAAGATATGTTCGAAATTCAAATCTGGGTATAGTACAATTTTTTTAGATAGGTTTCAATGTATTCGCCAATATAATAATTAAGTTGAATATTTCCATTTTCTTTGGAATTAGAGCATATATATATATGGTCCATTCCTACGAAATGGGCCCAGTGGCCTGATACCATTGTACAAAAAAAAATTCCTTCAATGTTTTCCATAGTTAGGGAACTTAAAGTACAGTAATGGAACCTTTTAAATCTAAATTTGCTACTAAATTGCTCAAATAGTTTTTATTCTACATAAAATCAACAACTGGGTTAGGATTTCCTATGTTTTTACGTCGCACATCCAATTAGCATTATATACTATGCATTTTGGCAATGGGACATTTGTTTTGGTTAGATTAAGCAATTTATTTACAAAATAGGGTCAATTCAACATGTGTTTGGCTGTTTATCGTGCAAGGACTCTCCCATTTAGATATAGGAATTTCAAAATTAAGAACAGCTTCATTTCTGAGTTATATGAATATATAGACATTACCTTTTGTCATCCATCTCTGTTCTCTTCATTAGCATGAGATATAGGAAAAATCAACTCAGATAGCTTTGTTATCACCTTACCTTGAAGAATCAAGTATTATTTCTGCCAGGGATTATATTTCTATTTTATAAACCAGGTTGAAATATGTGCGACGTAAAAACACTATTCGGCTAATCTCTGAAAAGTCTTGCTTTTCAGTGATGGAAATGAGGAAAATTGAAATTTAGATTAAATATAAGAGGTTTCTGGGTAATATTTCCTAAAAACTCACATTCTCCTCTATATAATCCTGAAATAAATGACATCGAGAGTCAATTATCTAAGGATCTATGGCCGAAAACGTTCATTTTTAATATTTAAATCAATAAATGTGATGTGTTTCAGGAAAATGAGTCACAAGTCGCAAAATTGATATTTTTCAAAGTGTTTTTTTCATATAATCTCTTTATTGAAATGTTCTGGTTTTTAGTGAGTGTAATACTCATGGTCAGATGAATCCATGTAACAAATCTCGGGACATTGTATTAATTATATCATTCGTTTTGAAGGCATTCAAATGGAGTATATTTAGTTACTTTACAGGTGATTATCCATCCAGAAACATTGTAAACTTTTTTTTCTCTCTATGCAAAAGGTATATTTCTGTTCAGACTACTCAAGTGATCTGGATGATTATATATCATTAGAAAGCTGACATTGTTGTGGTTTGTTTGGTATATGTTACAACATTATCTCTTCAATAGTTCTGCCTCTATCAAGCCAATGATGCGACCTAAAAAAGTGTGACCTAAAAAAGTGCGACCTAAAATCAGGTGTTTTCTCACTCTATGTATGAGACATTTCTGTTCCGACCAATCATGGGATATGGATGATTTTATATCAGCAGAAAGCTGACATTGTTGCGGTTTGTATGGTACATGTTACAACTTTCTATCTCAAATAGTTTTGCTTTTATTAAGCAAATGCGACGTGCGACGTAAAAACGTGCGACGTAAAAACATTTGAAGTGCGACGTAAAAACAGGTGTTTTCACCCTCTATGCACAAGGCATATGAGTTAAAACCATTCATATTGCACTGGCAACAAGAGAATCAATTGCCCAATGTATTTATATTAGTTATAAATGTTTTTTTATAATAGGATAGAAAAGCACAGTCAATACATGTGGCGATGTAATAACACACATAATTAGCCATTTTCCCATTGAACTTTTTCAAACAACCATAACATCGTTACTAACAGTCCTATTGAGACACATGAGGTATCAAAAGTTAGAGATTGGTTTGCTTATATATCAAATGATTTTTATTCTTGTGTCATACAAATAGTTCATTGCATGAAAGGGAGCAACATGTGCGATGTAAAAACAAAAAAAATACCTTTTTAATTTTGTTTGTGCCATCATTTTGTTAAAAAGTGAGTTGGGTTACTAAAATGCATTGAAATTCGAACCTGGTGACTCGGCAAAATTAATCAGATATGAAAAACATGAAATGATGTAAATTTCTGAATCCTCAAGTCCTGAATGTTTAATCATTGGAATTTTTCTACGAAAATATTGATTTTAAAGGGTTTTAACACATAAAATATCCATCAGCCCTATAATGATGTATATATCAGAGGAATTCTCATGCCAAGGGGAATCTGTCAGTATGATTTGTTTTAATATCAATGAATATAACACTGAGATATGAGCCATAGAGGGGCCAAAGGTATGGAAAAGGGCACTGGGCCCATTTCGTAGGAATGGACCATATATTTGGGAAAGTTTTATGTCACCAGAACGTGCCGGACATTTTAGTTGATAAAAAATAAAATATTTAAAGTTGAAAAAATTAAAGTATGGCTGAAGGTAAACATACAGTCACATTATCCCCTTGCCGCTGCCATTACCATTACCATTACTGAATCGTTTTTTTATGTAACTTCTCTTCTAGTTGGAATATTTTCACAAACTAAAAAGCAATATCACCGATTCATATGTTGAGACCTATGAATTACACAAGAATTTGATTCATTCTGGCCATATTAGTTTAATTCTTTTCTAATTTAAATCCTCCTACAGAATGAACCACCAGTGATTTCCACAAATTTTCCATTCGTTGACTGGGAGATTTATTTAAATAATTATAAGTGACTAAATTACAGAAAATTAATTTAAACATCACGGGAAGTGTTTGCAACTTCGACAGTTAATCACAGTAAAACTATTCAACTATTCAATCCCATATTTACGGGCTTTTGAGTTCCACACATCATTATTGATATCCTAAAATTTCCTGGTTATAAATTAAATACTTCATGTGAAAAACTGTGAAGAGGTGAGTCCAATATTAGTCACACAAGTAGCGGCGGTGCTGTGCGGGTGCCGTGCGGATGCTGTGCAGGTTTTCGGTGCTGTGCGTCTTTTAGTCATACCGGTATTTTAGTGGTGGACCCGGAGAAAAACAGAAAAAGGGGTGTACTGAATGGCCCAGAGAAAAGGGAGAAAAAGGGATGTTTAAAGCCAGTCTAAAACTTAAGTCATACATAAATATTAGACCTTGCATAATCTATAACTGAGGTTCAAAATAATGTCCCCCTCCTTTGTCAACTCTCTTAAAAAGCTAATATACATTGAGGGAATATAATTCAGTTATTTGTTGTTAATCGAAATTCATGTAATAACCTAGAAATAGTCTCACATTCACAATTATTCCAGTTATACTCTAAAGAGCTACTGTAAATAATGTCATTCTAATACATCCGGAGATAAGTGGCGTGTTTGGGGGAGTTCAGATATTTCTGCTCTTTCCGGAGATAAGGGGTAGAAAAACGGGAAAAAGCCATCCAAATCCTTGAAAAAGGGGGTCTAATATTGATCCTTTTTCGGAGATAAGGGGGTGTTTTTGAAATTAGGGAACGAGCCTATGTGTCTATCTAATATACTGAGTGGGGGGGCCGGGTATCAGACAAAGTATCAGGGACAGATCTGTGTAGCTCTATCCTACTTCCCCTCCCATCTTCCTTATTCATCCACCCATGAGGCTATAATTATTGGCACAAATATTATACAAGAAGGAAGAGTTGTTCTTTCTTAATTTCTACTTAATTTTGGTGTATGATTAATTTATTCTGTAGGTCTAAATTTATTGCGTTTTTCCCTGATCCACTCAGTTGATGTAGCCTATATCACCTTGAACTGTCAATGTTCAATCCGCTGAAAAGTTGTCAAATTCGTGCTCACTGATACAATTACAGTACAGTTTCCCTCATATCTTTCTTATTTAATTATCAGTGTGGATAAAACTGCATATTTGGGGGAAGAAAAGCATGTTTTTTCTTAATTTCAACAACTTGGCAATGTATTTCGAGTAGAAATAGTGATTTTTATTAATTTGAGGGAGCGTAAAATCACCGCGATGTGTACGCTAGTGCGTCGGAAATTCAGGTGGGAACAGGTGGAGTCAGGTTTTCCTTATAAGGGGGCGACGCGGATGCGCAAAGAACAGGCGGCAAAAACTGGAACCTATATAAGGTTTCCCAGTACGAGCGCCTTCGCCGCTCGTACCCTCTTCGGTGGGGGAAACCTTAAAAAATGTAAGCATGTTAATCTTTGGTGACGGTGAGGCCAAGAATGCCAAAACTACAATATATAGAATCTCTAGAACCTGAAATACATGCTATGTCGAGTATGTGAGCCTGGCAAGAAAAATCCCAAATTTTCATATCTGCTCCTCTACTAATACCCTCATCAGATGTGGTCAAAACTTACCATTGCCCCAGCATATATAATGATGAATAAAGGCAACAGAATAGTTCCTTTTCCAGCTGTGATGTATCGCAGATAAACAAGGCTATCAATCCCTCCTCTCTCATTCTTATCCTCTTTGTCCACAAGCATAGCTGTTTTCTGTCAAGACAAAGAAAATAGTAGCATTGTTCATTGCAATACCTTGTGATGAAAGCAATGTGAAATAAGAGTACAAGAAGAAGATTAAAAAAGAACATTTACAATATAAAATAGTTATTTCTTTACCTCTGCCCATACTTTGTTTCTATCCTGCTTATCTTCCTCAAAAAGATCCCACATCTGATCTTCATCATTCTCCTTTTCCTCTGCTTCAACATTCTTTTTGATGGCACTTGCTATTTTGTTATAATGGTCGTTCCCTATTAGTGTACCCTGCAAATGAGAGGAGGGATTGTATTCTGGAGTCATACAGATCTGTTGAAATCGGAGTTCTTTTAATTATATTGTGACAATACTACTGGAGATCAAACTCTATCATATTAGAACATCCATCAGAGCTTGGGGATTTATAGATACAGTTAATTATTTAATCATGAATGACTAATAATCAAGACTGCTGGTGCTTATACAATATAGGTGATTTATCAGAGTAGGTCTGAGTGCGAGCTATACAAGCCTGTCATATATATATATAGTCCATTTCTATGACATTGAGATGGAAGGCAGAAGTGGAGTGGCTGTTTGAAGCAGTTTTATTTCTTGAGAAATATAATCAATTTGCAAGTAACCTGGTAGTACAAAAGATAAGTCATGTAAGTTGAAAACATGAATACATGAAGATGGTAAACTATAACCTCCAAAAGTTAATGTTGTTTATTGTCAGTATGGTTTTGACATTGCCTTGAGGGCTTTATGAACAGCTTTGTCTGTTTTATCTCACACATATGAAGTAAAGGCAGTGGACTTCCATTTTCCATGGGATCGGACCTGGTCATCGGTCAAGTGCTCCTGGAGAGCACAAGCCCCGCTGTGGCAAAGCGAGCGAAGGATATACTGATGATCCTGGAGACCTGCCGCCAATAGAGCCACGCGCCATGATGTTATGAGATCAGTGGTTCAGAGTGGAGCCCCATTGTCCAGCATGAAGAGTGGGGCGTCACCTGAACTCGAAGGACGGTGGCGGATCATGGCAGAGGCAGCCAGGACTGGGCAGAGGATCGAACCAGGGAGGGCCGGTAGGGTGAAGTAGTTGGCATCTGCTGCCCTCTGGAGGTTCTTGGCCCATTTATAGGAGATGGCAATCTGTGATGGGGTGATAGTTATGTCCTTCCTCACCAGGTGGTGGGACCGGTCAAATGATTCACCACGACCTGTAGCGACATTGGACTGTCGCATCAGAGTTGTGAACATGATTATAATAGCACATCTGAGCGTGGGACCTTCATAGTCCCATGCGATGACTTTCAGCACTTTAATTAAATCCTCCGTGGATATAAGGGGTACTTGCCTGGGCACATGACGGATGGTGAGTGAGATGGCTGTGAGGGCATCCTTCACACGGAGGCCATCAAATTGAGAAAAATCAGCACCAAACCTAGCAAACCATGCCTTCATAGATGCGAGATAATTTGCGATTGAGGCAGGAGAGGAGAAGTATAACGCAAGATACTCAATGAATGCACACACATGGACTTGTGAGGGGGTCCTTTAGTCATAGCCATAATGTGTTGAGAAACAATGATAAGTTTCAGAGCCCGCCTCCTGTGAGCAACTGAACCTGGGCAAATGGAGAGGTCTTGTCTAGCCATGGCCCTGCTACCGAGGAAATTGTGGGACGGCTCTGTAATTACTTGAATAGAGAGTAGTCATAACATTTGTTTGAAACTTTAACCTAAGTTAGATTTTGCTCTTTCATCATGGAGGCAGCTAACGTTTTGAGTGAATTGACCGTAAATGATCTACTAAGTGCATCTGATAGGACCATTTCCTTCCCGGGACATGAGTGAAAGACATATGGAGGCCTTGGCTGTGGGCCCAGAAGCACGCCCCCCTCTCTATTGCATTGAGGACTTGGTCTCGGCCTCTGTTGTGGAGGAAGACAATTAAGCTGCTCTCATAGTCGCAGCATATCTCCATGTGGGTTTTCGGGGTGGGTGGGGTGGGTGGGGTGGGGCATCAGCTGTAAAGGCCCGGAGGGCCACAAGGCAGTTAAGGCCCCCTTGAGTTGAGAGATATGGTGTCTTTCGGTGGTCCTTTGGTGTATTGTATAGCATAGTAGTTATCACTGGTGTGGGCCCCGCTCCCTTCCAGGCACGAGTCAGCATAGGGGGGGGGGGGAGGTGATTCCATTGTGCAACTGTTGCACTTGGGGGCAAAGTTCACAATCCATGCAAGTTCCGCCTTGACCTGCCTGGATATTTTAACTGCAGCCTTCGTTTGGATGGATGTGCGGTAGGCATGAAGAATCCTGCACATGAACAAACGAGCAGGCCTTATGACCTGGGACACATGATTTACCCTCCCGGCCAGATATTGTAATTCCTTTTCAGAGAGAGTGTCCCTTGTCATTAAGCGTTGTACATCCCGTGTGAGGGCAGACAGCTTTTTGTGCGGGATGTGTGTTGACTTGGTAACTATATCCAGAGTGACTCCTAGCCAGGTGATAGAAGTTGCGGGGTCACATAGTTTGCCATAGCTGAGAGAAAGGCCCAGCCTTCTGAAGGTAGCATGGGCTGTGGCAAATTGCAGATATGGGTCATCAGAATTTTTATGTATGAGAAGTAAGTCATCTATGTACAACAGGCCATGGATGCCTACCTCTGCTAGATGGCGATGAATGAAATTTGCCAGCTTCTGCATGTACATACAGGACGCTCTTGTGCCAAATGGAAGTGACAAATCAATGAAGAACTGTTCTTTATGTGACACAAGTAGCAGTGGCCAGTCGAGGGGGAATATCTGGAAATTCCTGTATGCCCGCTGGATATCGATGCTAGCTAGTTTGATGGCGAAACCGGCCTGTTGTATCATGGATACTGCCATTGCTACGGTGGGGAGGGCGTGGCATATGTTCCATCCAAAAACAGAGTTCTTAGGTACGTAGTCATTGACTGATAGTCCTTGTGGGTATGAGAGGTCAACTTTAATATGTTTTTGGCCAGGGTCACTGTTATCCCTGGTCATCATGGGGCTCACATGGGCCCATGGGGTCAAAGGTATAGAGTCAAATGGGCCAAAGAGAGCACTGTTGCTTACCTCAGCATCGATGTATGCTGAGACATGTGTTGCATGTGCTAGGGCCGAGTGGTGGTTCTGGGATGGGGAGGCCCTGAAAGGGGGGCCTGTGTACTGGAGTGGGAATCGAAATTGTAGACATTCCAGCAACCAATAATCCTCTATATGTCTCGTAGCAATGGCTCTCCAGTTTTTTTACATTGAGCTGGGTTAGTAGTTGGATGCATGCTCCGAGCATGCTATGCTTTCCAGAGGCTTTGACAGTGTTGTATATCTGGGTCAGGGGCCCTGACAGGGTTGATCACGCCAGTCAGGGAAAACATGAGCTCTTGAGCATGCTGCTGGGTTGAATGCATGAGCGTAAGTGCCAACTGGTGTGTTAGTGGGCCAGTCCGCTTGGTTCTTGGAGTTCATGGTTTTAAAGTCAGAGATGTTGTTATATTATAGGGAGCGATGGAATAAGAAGGTCCGTTCACAGCAATGACTATTATAAGAGTGTTTATTGTTACTGCGTTGGTGGGTGACGCGGAGGTCACCCACGTGACTGGGCACGCAGGCCTGTCACTCTGTGAGAGGGGGGTCACTACCCAATACATACATACATGTTAATAATACAAGGATAATACATAATAAAGGCATAAAATAAAGTAGTAGTTAACCTATATATAGCAATGTTGCACAGACAGTTGAGCTGCTGGATCTTCCCTGCTCTCGAGAGCTGGATGAACTTCTTTATGTGTGCAGACGGGTCCCGGTGAGTGCAGTCAGTGCTGGGGCTGGGGTTGTCTGTGTTTACATTTGGCGAGGCTGTGATTGGTTGATAGGTCTGGGGGTTATGGCTGCACATGGCCGCGCAGTCAGACGTGGGGCCCACAAGGGGCGGGAGTTTGAACTCCCTTAAAGGCACAGACCCCAGCGGGTCAGAGTTGGCATCATACACCCAGAATCTCTCCAAATCATAAGTCCTGCGTTCATTAGATGTATCAGGGGGGACATCAATCCTGGTTATTTTGATGGTGTGCGTGGGGAACTTCAACCACTATGTTTTTAGGGGAGACTTCATCCCTAGTGTTTACATCCGAGTGATGGGGTCCTCGGGCACTGTTGCTGGCGAGTGTCGCTTCCAAGACAGTGGGCGCATGTCTGGACGTGCCCGAGGGAGAGGAGTCCCCGTAAGGGGCAGCTAGTCGTTTTTTGACTGCGTCAGCAGACTTGTCGCGATCCGCCTGTTTATCACGTTTGCCGCCATCCTTTTGGCCTTTCTGCCATGTTTTCTCCCTACGGTCCCTGCGAGCTGTGGCTTGGTCCTTGCCACAGAGAGAGTTGCACCTTTTCCAGGGGTGGGACAAACGCTTCTCATACACAAAATAACATAGGGCACAGTAGTGATACACGGTATTCCCTGCTTGCTTATGCAGTGTCTTCCTTCTTCTTGCTTTCACATTCACCCCTGTTATACAACTTGCAGAGGGCGAGAGGGGGGGTTCCTCTCTATCGGTTGGAGCACATGCTGACCACAAGAGCTTCATACGCTTCATACGCAGCATCTGATCACTCAATCCTTTCCTCTGCAATCATTTGTGGCATCTTCAGCCATCTCCTTAACATATTAACTCCTTAATAATCCTTCTCATATTAGCTTGGTCCTTTGTATCCAGGGCCAGGCCCGCAATGCCCGTAATGTGCTCCTGCACTGAGAGCGTATAGTCTGAGTCCTTTAGCTTGAGTTTCACCAAGCGGGGAAGGAACTTTTTAATAAGGTCCCTAGCACTCTTAGCCCCATCATTATTGTTATCTGAGAAGTAGCCCTTACCTCCTCTCTTGACAATCTAGAGAGTCACCTCCTTTAGAGACTTCTGGTAGTGCTTGTCTGTGACTGGAGATAAGGCCAGTTCATCATGTAACAAATGGAGGGGCCTCTTCCCTGGGGTCCGTCAACATCATCCGGCCATTTTGGGGGTTGGCTTGCCGGGGGGTCAGTGTGCCTGACCGCCGGTCAAGTCATGTCGCCTGTGATTTTTTTGGGAAATGGCCTGATTGTCTATGAAGTTTATCCTCTCATGGTGAATGCCCTCTAAGATTCTCCTTTCCGTTGCTAAGATGTTCAATAGTCTATCAAGTTTCTCATCCAGAGATGTATTCGGTGGAGAGGCCTGCTGTTGCTGGTCCTGCTCAGGCGGTTGGGAGACCTTGTATCCAGCGCCGCCATTAGCTTGTGGCGTCTTAACGGTCTTCTTAGCCTGATGCTTTTTAGTCTTTGGGCCTGGCTTCTTACAACCATTTCTGAGTAGATCCTCAGGTAAGATGTTCTGAGCCCCGCGTGTTCTAGTTCCTATGCCAGCCATTCTTGAGTTTAAAAGAGATTCTTCTCTTAACTGTAGGGTATGGATGGGAGTCTGATAATTTTCGATGCTGTCTGCCTGGCTGACCACGCTGGAGTGAGGTCGAGTGTCCGAGTGAGTGTGGCACCAGGAGCACTACCCCCTCCAGCCTCTGCCCAATGTGCCCTCATTCAGGAAATGAGAGAACAATGGGCCGAGTAGCCTGAAAACATTGTCCAAAAATGAATTCATTTAATGTTTTCCATAGTTAGGGAACATAAAGAAGAGTAATGAAACCTTTTAAATCGAAATTTGCTCCCTAATTGATGAAATAGTTTTAATTCTACATAATATCACTGACACTATGTTTTTACTTCAAACATCAAATTGGTAATATATACTGGGCATTTGGGCATTTGAGCAATGGGAAATTAGTTTTGGATGGATGAAGCTATTTATTAAGAAAATAGGAACAATTCAATATGTGTTTGGTAAATTATTGTACAAGAGCCTCATATTTTGACATAGGAATTTGAAAAATTAAAACAGCTTTGTTTTACAGTTATAGGTTTTTTCTTTGGATTCAAAATCCCTCTACTTTAGGTTCCTGAACTATGGAAAATATTTAAATGATTTTGCTTTCATTGAGCACAGGCGATGTGCCATGTAAAAACGTGAGACATAAAAACTTGCAGCGTGAAACATCTATGGCAATATCTATGGCATAACTGTTCAGACCATTCATGTTGCACTTACAACAAGAGAATCAATTGCCCAATGTATTCATATTATTAATAAATGGTTCTTTATAATAGGATGGAAAAGCACAAACAATACATGTGGCAATGTAATAACATACATGATTAGCCATTTTCCCATTGAAATTTTTTAAACAAGCATAACATCGGCACTGATTCTAATTTTCATTAATTCGCGCCCTGCTGCCATGACACTCACACGCCCTATTGGAAGAGGTCTAAAGCATTGCCTCCTCATGATGACATGACTCAGGGTATTGCGCCATATCTGGCCCTCCCCATATTTGAGTACATTGCATCAGGGATGAGTCATTCACCAAAGCATCTCTGGACTTCCAGGGGGATAGAAGTCCCCTTTTTAACTCACTATAACAACCAAGTAATTATTAATGGAATGTCCCCGCACTCCCCTTAGTGACATTCACATTTGGGATATTTATGTCTGTTTTCAGGCTCTATAATATTCATAGTCCTACAAGTAAGGTCCATTTGGTATCAAATGTTGCCAAGCTGCAATGTGTGATCTGTCATATTGCAAAGCATATGAGTGGATAATTACTTTAATGGCCTTTAGCCAATCGCGAGGTTTCAACCTGTAGGTCTAAATCCTGAACAAAGTCAGGGACTTTCCTGAGCAAGCTACAAGCATACTGACTATGATTATTAGCACAATAAATACCAGTTTGAAGTATTCAGACCTTATAATGTCTGATTGCATCCAAATCATCATACCTCTTTCAGAAGAAGTACTCTATCCAAATATGGTAAAAGTTGAAGCTGGTGTGTGACAATTAGTCTGGCTTTGTCCATCAATAGTCCATTGATACATCTGGATGGGAAGTTAATGTTAATGGAAAGTATTACAATACACATGTACCTTGATGCCTCCTATATTATTTTGAAAATAAATGATAGGTTTCAAGACATGAATCACAAAAGAGTCAGTTACAAATTTGGTAATCGCCATTTTTTTTTGTTGGCAATACATAAGCCATTTCAAATTAGAATCATGAAAATGTTATGAAAAATTACTTCTTCAAAAGTTAATCATGGGTTCTTCTTAGCTTTATGATAGTGATAAGTTTGTATCCAAAAGTCATACTATTATAGAACTTACTCAAAAAATATAATCTTTGCAATCTTCCCGTCAACTGCAGAGAGTGGATCATCCAGGAGGTACAAGTCTGCATCTTGATAAACAGCTCTGAATAAAATAGCTATGGAATGAATCATACTTTCCCAATTCAAAACAAACATTACAATTATTTGCAAAGCACAAAATCAATGACATCCACACCATACCCACCTTGCCAGGCCAACCCTTGCTTTCTGACCACCACTTAGAGTAAGTCCTCTTTCTCCAACCACTGTTTTATCACCATGGGGGAATTTGGCTAAATCCTGAGAAATACCAGATTTAAAAATATCCACTATAGTAATTGTTCATAGAAGCTATTGTATTGTATAATGAGTACACATATGAGACGTCTTTAAATTTGTTTTGGATTAATCTGTACTACATTTGTATCTAGATGCTACACTTCCATGCCACAATAATAGCCCACGGAATGGTACACATACATTCTCAAAAAGCAAACTCTGGCTAACAAAGATTTTATTAAAATTGTGTGGTGTCTGCTATTAATTACCACGGCAACCAACTATAAAATGACAACACTTGAAACAACACAGATGTCCAAGACCTTGCTAACTTCATTCTTAAAAGAACATACCGCATTCTGTACAATGGTACCTATAGGTTCCTTTATCAAATAAAAACGTACTTGTAGTACAGAAATAATAAACCTTGATAGAAGCATTTGAAACGACCGAAATAAACTTGATTCATGACTGCCGCCATTTTGGGGAATATTACCCAGAATCCTCCTTGATTTTAACGATAATAAAGGCTGATAGGACTAGCCAAGCATCTTTACCACTCACAGAACAGCTTCTCTTTCTTAAAATCAGACTTCAAAAAGTGAAATCTGGCCATGAATAGCATGTAGAGATTCAAATTTAATGAGGAGATGCCTATTTCTGCTATATATTATTGTAAAAATGCCAGTAGGAGGAGGAGCATGACCATGGCGCACTCGCCATGCTAGCATGAGTGACGTCATGACTCCTCTGAAGATGTCTGCCTATATTAAACATCATAATCCAAGATTGTAAACCCTCCAGGACTCTTGTTATTCACCATAATTATCTTTTAACTTAGCTGACACTGATTTTACCTCAAGAAATAAGGATGTGGCTATATTTGTTCTGAATGTGGTATGTTTTGTTAATGTCATTTGGACGTTCAGGCAAATCAAACAACCAGGGCATGTACAGTATATGAGGTCACAGTAATATTATAAAATGGGTGTGTGAAGTAGATGTAAAACCGATTACAGAAGCTAGACATAAAATTGAAAAATAACAAGTAAAACCCAGGTAGCGATATATACTGCTAAACTCCCTGCAGCAGGAGGTAAGAACAGCTTGCATCCAGCCCAGCTGCCCGGAGGACCAGCGGCTTGACCAGGGAGTCGGACAACTGGCTAGTAGTGTTGAACCAGAGCAGGGGAAACCACTTTGTCTCAACAACACAACACACAGCACCACAATTGATTAAATAATAATTGTTGATACAGGATTAATGACCAAGGCATAGTGGACACCAGGAATTCCAAGCATCCACCATGCTGAGGCTATTAGTCTTTTCAGTCTCCCCATACCCTAATTCCCTAATTAGGTCAATCCATTTGGGTCAAAGGACACTATTAATAACACTTGCATTCAGTTGCATTGCTTTATAGCTCAACATACACCCTTATAATCAGTGCAGATGGAGTCTAATTGTAATTAATCAAAGATCATTGTACATCTACTACCACTTTATGCTCACTTTAAACAAGAGAAAATGAAATTAATGTATTCTGCTATCTTACATCTGTAAGTGCACAAGCTGTGATGACCTTCTGATACCTCTCCTCATCATACTTCTCACCAAACAGTATGTTGTCTCTGATGGTCTCTGACATAATCCAAGGCTCCTGTGGTGCATATGCAATTGTGTTTGGTAGCGTAACCAAGCCTTTGACATGTACCAGCCCTCTCAGACACGCATGTAGCAAGGAACTCTAAGCATTGAATCATGAATTCATGTAGAGTTTGAATTAGTATTTGTTTGTGTTACTGGTATATTTGCCCTTAGATGTAGAACAAGTGCGTAGGTAACTAATGAAAGATTCCTCATTGTGATGTTAGCCTCCATACAGGTAGGAGGTAATGAAGTTTAATTTTAGGGATACATAGACGTAACACAATAAGGTTTAACATTTTATCAAAATAAACAAAACAGAGGTAATACCAGATAATCAAAATAATGATCATAATATGCAATCAAAATTCAAAATCAAGTTCTTTTCATGACTAAATTCATCCAATAATGCATTAGCCATATCATGACTGAATTATTTTGCCAACAACAACAGCTAAAGTACCTTGCCTGATCCAACTTTCCCAACAACACCAATTGCTTCATCCTGTAATCAGAAATAAACAACTTTCATCTCATAATGATTATGTCCACATAATCCTAAGATAATCATTATCTTATCTATGGACTCATAAATATGATGTCATGAAGATTAGAGAGCACTTAAACTTGCATGCCTTACCTGTTCAATCTTAAAGCTGATATCTTTCAGACAGAATCCTACAGCATCCTAAAAGAGACCATCAAACTTGTATTTTGTATATATCTTTTCTTCTTTATAATATTATTTCATCAATACACATTTGGCTTCTACATCGACATTACTGGTTCATTCTAGAAACAAGACATTACGTGAACTATTTAAAGAATTCTAAATTTGGACCTTTTCTTGCTCAGGCCATTTTCCAGTGAAGGATGAGTACTCTAAAACCAAGTGTTTGGACTGTGTGGTTTGATGTCTGTTTCCATCATCCTCTAACTCTTCCATCATCAAGAAATTCTGAATATATGAAATATGTGAGGTGTATTATGCAGGATTTTAAACTGGTTCTTCTGAATCAGGTCTTCTGCCATTGGTTATACTCTGAATTTGGTTTTCAACTGCATGGGACAAAAGCTCAACTCACTCTTTGCCTTATGAATCAAGACTCTCAAGTCAATGCTGGTTATTTTCAACATAAATAACAAAGTAAAAGATGATTGTACCAGGGAGATGATTAGAGAAGCTCTGTACTTTATATTATGCCTAGTTTGTTCCGTTGAGTCAGAACCTGGTCAGTGAAATCCTCCATGCAGTTAATATTACCCTGGAATATTTCTATATAATATTGTGTCATGACACCTCAATTTGGTGGCGGGGTCCTTGTCAAGCACTGCGTGTTTGTGTCCAAAGCACTCTAACCCCAGCCATGACTGCCAATGACAGCTTTTTCAAAGGCTAACATATCTTAATATCATATCATGGTCTCCACTCCAAGTTGCACCCATGTGCTTCATTCATGGTGTTTGTTTAGCATTAGATTACAAATATATGTGTGTAATTTAGTAGAAGCATCAGCTGAAAATCTGTGGAGCCTGAAATGATGATATATTGTATGTGATTATTAGAAAATGTAGCTTCCCTTCATGTACAGCGCAACACTTGAAAACATCCATGGTGGATAATGCATTTTTGATTAATGTATTAAAATAATTGTTAAAGGCCATTAATGAAATAAGAATAAAGTTGGGACATCTTTGTACCTGTATTCTCTCAGAACTTGATATCATCTGTTTGTAGATGATGAAGCTCAATCCCAGTACTCTGAAAGCATTGTGTTCAATAACACGGGCCACACCTAGCAGTGAAATGGTTTGCTGAAATTGATTCAATAAAATAGTTTAACATTGTAAAGACTACCATATGTAATTGATTTTGTATTCATAATTTGATTATAGTTTGGAAACTGATGTTATGATCAGTTATGAGAAAAGTGCAGCTTCTCATGGATGTATGCTTACAATGATGAATCAGGCAAAATTACTTTCATTATTGAGTTGCTTTAACAATTTATTTCTCTATGATGTTCGCTCACTTTGACACTCTAATGGAGGAGCCCTGGCGAAACATAGAGTTTACTATAGAAACATGAATTATGCAAGTATGGAGTGTAGTTAGGACTTGAATGATTTTTTTTGCAGAAGGGAATGAGAGTCATAAAACCAATTAAGTACACTAGTAGATCTGCACCATCCTTTTTTAATATGTCTGCTGTAGCCAGATTGTATGAGCCACGTTGTGTAATTGTTATTGTACTAAGAATTTTTTTCAGTACAGTGACATTAATAGTCTTTTGATTAGTAGTGCTCTCATAGATGGACGTAAGCATATAAGAAACATATTATATCATGAGCCCTTTGGGAAGTCTAATATTAGGTTCTTTGATATTTACAATTTTCTATCTACTACCATTACCAGTTAAACAATTGAAGAACCGTTTGACAAAACTCCTAGAAAGACATTCATAGGTTTATAGTTGTCTTGATAATCAGATAATAGCCTGTAGGATGGAAAAAACTTTGAACGGATCCATTACTATATGCTATATGGGTGTTTGTAATCAAAGTCACTATGTCTATAACCAAAAAGGCACAATTAAAGCTTTCTCATTACTCACAATGTAGTTCATGGAGTTTCCGGTTAGGAAATACGTAATAACTACCAGATACACAACCAATTTTATAAGAGGAAAACCAAGAGTCAAGGACAGAGTCACCATAGTAGACCTTCCCAAATGTATCCTCATCTCTTTTCTGTAATGAAGATTGCATGATAGGAATTGAAGTCAAAACTATAGGATGGATTGAACTGAGACAGAGAACTACTAATCATAAGAAAGAATAGTTACTTTCTGAGTGTCTGTGCTTGTTCTGCATATATCTGTTCCCAGCAGTACATCTTGATAACCTTCATAGCCTTGACTATTTCATTCATAAGCTGGACACGTTTATCAGTCCATCCAGCTTGCTTCAGTCTAAGAAAAAGTGTTTTTTAAAATATATGAATATTTTGAGGTCAAACTAGATAACAATAGGTTATCAATGCCTATTGTATTGTATTTTTTAATGACTCATATTCTAACCATTTATAATCTCTCTGACAATTAAATTGCTTTGCCAAGAATCCATTTTCTAATTTAATTCAAACATAAATATCCCTGTCCCCTTTTATAGCCATACTATACCTCTCATACCTATACCTCTTCCAAGACGAATGGGGATCTGATATGTATGGCTTGATATTATTTGTCACTACAGAAATTAAAATTGTAATTTTCAGCCAAGACTCTTACCGTAATTTTCCAGCAAAGATGCCCAGTTGATATTGCATTATTACTATCACTATGACAACAGCCAAGACCACCAGAATAGCACCACCCATTTCCAGTCCTCCGTACACCAGTGCCATGGTGGTGACTATTGGTACTGTTATCCACCCACTCATCCTTTGTACACCCTGAAAAATCAGAGCAGTACGCATATTTGTCTTGCACTAAATGACATAAATTTTTTTTTTTTTTTTTTTTTTTTTACAGCTTTTATTTACACTAGGTAGTACAGGTCTCCCCTTCTCGGGGTTTCTCGCCCGGCCCTAGCTGGTCTATTTATTTAGAGCAGGGGTATTGTGGGTCGAAGAAATAGGTAGTATAATAATGATGAAAGTTGTTTTGTATGAGTAAGAAGTAAAACAAAGCAGAAAATAATATTGTGTAGCATATAATATTAGAAGTGTAGAAACAAATAAAAACAAAAAAGCTGAAACCTTGATTATAGCATCATAGTATATCCGGTGTTGATATATTGTAAGATTTGGGCATGAATTAGAAATTATTAGAAATGGTATACACCGCATTGGTTACTGCTCTTAGTGACAGTGTTGCTGCTGCTCCGTTTGATTCCCACATTGCACTCACCCTTTGAACACTGCATTCATGCACTTCTCTCTTCCTTAAACACATTTATCACCGATGTTATCAATATATAGACATATACATATATACACATATATATATATGCGTCTATAATAACAACGCCAGAGAGGCAGAGAATCAGTGTCCTGCCAGTGTCTGTGTAGACTTGCCACATTCCATATACATACATGTACATACACACATGGGGTGTGGTTTGATTTACTGTATTGTCCGATCCATCATTTTGAAATGACGGATTGATATTGTTATGATGGAAGGTATGATGGAATAACAAAAGTGTGATCTTCATGAGAAGAGCAATCAACTGATTTAATAATCTAAATAAAACTACTGATCTTCCTCCAGGATCTGGTTGAAGAGTAGGGGGCGTAGCCTGTGATGTAATATCCATGGCCTAGCATAAATAACTAGATTTGCACAGTACTTGGTTGCTGAGCATAATTAGCGATTTTAGTAATCAGATAATATAATAAATGTGTGATAACTAATAATTAATGTAAATATAATGAGGTTACACAATGTTACATGATGTTACTGCCCCCCACCCAACATTCCATGATTCATTCATTTTTGTATTAAACACTGGTATTTACCTTTAAATAAAAGAGATTTATCCTGTCTGACTTACATCTTTAAGTGAATACCTGAGCACAAGGATTGAATGCAAAAATGCAAAAATTAAACCAACAAATTACCACAAGGGTAAAAGCATTATATATAATCCTCTTTGGTCTAAAAAGGAATAAAGAGTGAGTAAGAAAACCAGTCATGACCTATAATGTAATCCCTTTTAGGCACCGATAGACACTATCTGGGGTCCAAGCATCTAAGCATATCTCAGCGTGAAATTGTTTCAAATACTTGCTTTTTTTTTGCAAATTTGCTGCTTTTTGCGAATTCAAGAGAAAAAAACCCAACCATATACTTGCTAATCCTTCACCGCATGTACTATACATGTGAAGTCTATAGTGGGTATAGTGTAAAGAATTGTAATTCTTGTGGGTTGAATATACCAGCTAAAATGGCCGTCCCCCCTTCCCCCTCTCCCCCCCCCTTCCCTCCGCCTGGGCCCCGACCACCACACGGGACCTGGAGCGGGGGAGAGAGGAGCGTTGGACACCTGTTGTTATGTGTCTACCTGGTTGATTGTCTTAGCAACCAAAATAGAATTATCTTGTGTTCCCCTGTGCAAAACTCATTAGTGGGTGGGGGGAGGGGACTGGGGGAGGGAGGGGACGCTTCATGCTTGGGTCAGGGATAATGGGAGGGGAGGGGGGGCTGAGAGCGAGGGATCCTCTCTCATGTGAACAGCGCATGACCTTGGCGTGGGAGAGCGCTGGCAGGTCATGTTCATGGGGCAGGAAGATCCCTCTCAGCCAATCATAGGGGTAGATCGCCAGGAGCGCATTTGCTAGAACCCAGTTGATGCTAATGAATAATTAACTTGTGAGTATAAATAAAGGGGACAGCGTAAGCTTGGACACACCTTGCTGCCTGGCCGAAGACTATCATCCGACTTCTCTGACTTCATCATTTCCATACCGAATCTCTGGGCAAATTGCCATTGCATTTTCACAATAGTGCAACGTTTGATAATCAAACAAGCGATCTCCTGTACTGGGTACACATAATACTTGCTAAAGATTAAAGCATAGGCCTAATATACTCTTAGACCACTGAGATCAATTGCCTCATTTGTAAACTAATATTTTCTTCTACATACAATGATCCTGAAGAAATCAGTCAACATAATCCAAGGAGATTTGAAAATATTACACCACTTTTTCTTCTCAAACCAGAGAAGAATATTCTTGTTCCTTCTGGGTTTTAGTTCCTTTATATTATGCCAGTCGGCGCCACCAAAATGTTCCAGCCGTTTTAGTGGGTATAGGGACTTAAAAAAGAAATAAATAAAAAATCTGAATTGGTAGAAATGATGGGAATATGGTTTTACCCCGATAGTGAAGGTTTAGTGTATGTGAGTCAATTAATGGTGATTGCAGAAGCCATACGTATTTACGTTGGAGCGAGCAAGGCAGACCAGAAGAGGTGTCAAGACTTTAGGCAACCCACAGGTCAGCAGTTTTACAGCCTGGCCTCTTTCGCCTGGTTGCCACTGGGCGGCAGCCATTGAATCACAACATTGCTTGCACTATGAATGCTGTGTTCCGGCCATGTCTAGGGACTTAAAAAAGAATAAATACAAAATCTGAATCGGCAGAAATGATTCTAATATTGTTTTACCCGGAAGTGAAATTTTAGTGTATTTGAATCAATGAATGGTGATTTCTGAAGCCATTTGTGTTTAAGTTTGAGCAAGCAAGGCAGACTGGAAGAGGTGTGGAGACTTTCGGCATGGCACAGATAGCCACTCTGTGCAATTGGCATTGCATTGGGTACAGGCTATTTAGCGCACTCCTCCTTCCATTCAAAACCAACCGACCTTGACCCGAAAGTTATTCCTGTGAACGACCCAACAGTGAACTTAGAACTGACATGGCTGACTGTGGCGAACATGATGATGTCTGCCGGAATTGACAAATGGATTATTCCCTATTTCGGCAAGTCCTAAGCTTTAATTACTAAAAAATGGCTAATATTTCAAACAGAAACAGTGGAGGAAAGACTTTTGAGTGACTAGGACTTCATACACTTTCCAAACTGAACGTGGAATTGATGACCAACGACTAGGTGATGAGGTAAGTGAATGAGCGGAAACACCAGAACCACTGCCAGTTATTGTAATTTACTCGATCCGATCAAATGAGATACTTGATCTGCTTGATCTGCTAAAATAATGTACTAGATCCGGTCAAAACAGTAATTCATTACTATCCACATCCCCAGCAGAATCAAAAGATCGGCTACTAAAATTAACATATTCTGCTAAACGTAAAATATGTGCTTTCACAATAAATTGGATTTGCAAAAAAACAAGCTCATTCACTAAATATTTGTTGAGTTCAGAGTTGACAAGAAGTAAAGTATAGAAATGCATTTGCATAGAAATTTTGAAAGTATAACTTACCGTATGAAAAGCCTCTATGTCAGCGGATATCAAAGTAATAATGTGCCCAGAATTTGCCTTCAGGAGGGACTTCTTGCTCAGTTTAAATATCTGTGACAAGGTTGAAACAAGTTAAAATAAACAATTTAAATACATCCCATAGTCACTTAGTGAGTTAGTGAGTTTAGTGAGTTGGAATCTACAAAATGCATAGCTTAAGGTGGATTTTCAACTCAGTAAAAACAAATGCCAAATGATACTTATCTCTTAATCAAATGTAAGTTAAGAACCCAAATTTTAGAACCCAAATGTCAGAACCCCAGAATAAATGTTACTGTTCTGTAATCAAACTAGTTCGAAGAATATGACATGTGAATACTAAGACAAAAATGACCACGGGACATAGCGGGATGACATATCGTCCCGCGGAGGAGGTATCCGACAAAGGGTGCATTGGCGCCTGCGGTCGGATTGCAAAGCCCAGGGACGATACAGATTTTTTGTATTTATTTTGCTGTTTCTTATCAATTTACACTCAAACATGATAGATCTATTGGTAAAATTAAATAACGTTTGTCTTTGTCTTTGTCTTTGTTTACATCATGACGCCTGTCATACCCTCATGGAGCGTCATGACGCATTTGTGTAGTTCTACGCAGTGTTTTTTCCAACCTGTGAGGACTATATTTTAGAATGCAAAGTTATATCAGGACTGTTCTTTTACTTACTTTTTTGCAGTAAATTCCTCAAATAAACATATTCAATCTTTTTTTTTAATTTTGCCTAAAAGGATTAGGAGAAGTTTCCTAATCCCTAAAACCCCTATAGGCCGCCATGGCCAGTCCCAGACAAGCTGGGCAGAACCATTATTGCATGACCGCCACTAGTGCAGAACCATTGATGCCAAACAGAGAAAAAAAAACTTCCCCATGCTTGGGTTCGATCTAACCTTCTGATTAACAAGCAAATGCTGTAACCATTACACTGCTGAATCAGCTATCAACATGGCTGAGAATATAATGATTTGGCATGCAAGGCTGATATTTGTCCAGTGAGTGGCAGCTGCTAGTCGGCGCCATGCGAATGTAATTTTAGACGTGTTTAGGCCGTTTTTGTATTATTGTTGGCACAGGTTAGATCTAAAGCTTTATATGGATATTTTGTTTCTCCTGCCTTTCCCATCACCACAAATCATCAAACCCACCCGCCGTCCCTGTCGCATAGAATGACATAGCATCTATGCGACCCAAAGTTTAAAAATGAAACACTGAGATTTGGCCGAGGCTCGAGCCATCAACCTACTCGCCTACAGTCCAGTGCTCTAGCCGCTGAGCTACGGAATTGGTAGTAGCAGAGTGGTTAAACTTTGCTAGTGATATGAGCAGGGCCGACGCTTGCGTAGCGGTGGAAAGTGGCCGAAGTAGGTTATTGTAGGGTTGTGTGGACAAGGGACCTACATAAGGAGTAGGAGAATAGTCAGGGTGAGGGGATGGCGGGACTGGAATTGTTTGTCACAGGCTGTCACCAGCTGTCCGGTCAATGTCAGGTATGTTGATATACCAGGTGTTGTAACATACCTTTCACAATGGTCTTGTTCATATACCGGTGTACATTGGGTCATAACAGTATGTGTTAGAACAGAAAGACAGAACAGAAAGTGAAAGAGGGGGAGAGGCAGACAAGGAGATTGCAATTGAAAGAAAGTAAGAAAGAGATGGGTGGGAAAGGAGAGGAAGAGAAGGGAATATTTTTTTTCAGGAATTTTGAATATATCCAGGTATATGTGTGATGAGTATACAGGAAAATGTGTCACAATCTAAAAAAACTCAAGAATATTGCTTTCCACTTTAGATAGCTCATAACTCCCTGGTCCGATCTGAATATAAAAATTATCCCAGAACCCCATGCATGAATGTCAGGAAGACAGCCATGCTTTCAGATTTATAATCAGATGGTTAGTTCTTCCGTAATAATGTTGGTCACATCAAGGCGTTCAAATCGATATAAATCACCCGATTCTATGCCCGCACAATATTTTTTTAATTTCAAAGTTTTTCAAAGTAATTTATTCACATGATCTCTTAGTTGGAATGTTCCTATTTTTAAAGGGTTTATTCCTCCTGGTCATAAATATATGTGTACCAAATTTCAACACATTGCATTGAATATATCCTTGTGTTTTAAAGGTTATTGCATAGAGTATATTTAGTTACTTTATTAGTAATTGTCCACCGAGAGATATTGCAAGCATAAATCATGGAATTCAGAATAATAAAATGAATTAATTGAATCAACTCTGGTAGGATATACGTCCTCACCATACACCACTATTTCAAGCAACAATGCTTCAAGGAAACATGGATTCATATTCGCACCTAGTTATATATAGCTATGTAGTGAAAGCTTTATGGGAGGTGTTAGTTAAGACAATGAGAGGGAGGTGTTAGTTAAGACAATGAGACCTTTTTGTGCGTGCTTGACTGATTGCGTAGTCCAAACGTTATCCCAATGCCTCTTTCTTCGTAGAGTTAATATTATGAAATCTACAAAATGCACTACGCAATTTCATACCATTTCTAGGGATATTTCTTAACGTGCAACTCCTTGCCTTTGACAACCAAAAATGGCTGGAACAAAGACTTACTTTTCTGTAGATGAGAGTACTGTATAACAGTTTGATCCTGAGTTCACAAACCCTTATAATTTGCATACTAAGGTTGGACGTGAACAGATTCACAAGGTAGACGAAACCCAAAAGTATCAAAAGTATCCATACTTCTGAAGGTACTTTACCAGATGTATCTGATTCTAGTGCACTGACCATGTACCTCACAATCACAAACATTGAAAACCTTGATATTTGCTGCAAGAGAAAATGAAAACATTTTATTGGTGTATTTTATTCCTGCACAATCTGAGGGCACAGCTTTAGGTCTATTATTATCTAACATTTATATAAGAAATATTGTGACATGTGTAAAGGGTGCTACTATCCAAATGTATCAATATCATTTTACATTTAAATGACAGATTATGCAGATCTTCAAACCAAGTTTCAGCTTATCTATGACAATGTATATCTGTGGTGCAGGCCTAACATATTTGATTAAAGTGTCATTAAATGGGTTCAAGGCCACTTTTAGGACAAAATATGTTCACAGATTCATAATAAGTATGCCAAAGTCTGTATCAATTTTTACCTAATTTATATCTAAGTTATAGTCATTTTACCCATTCAGGCTGCTTATTACCCTAAATCATTCCTACATATATAGCTGCATATTACCTTAAGTTATTCCCATGCTTTTGGCCATGTATTGCCTTAAAGCACTCAATAGGTTATGCTGTGTAGTGTGTAAAAGCACTCCCATGCGGAGGACATATAATGCGATAAAGCACTCCATGGGAGAAGAAGCATATTGCCAAAAAGCATTATAATAATAAGGTTATTAAGCGAACCCAAATTTCAAAGGTCTTATACCAAAATCTTTGCCAATTTTTTGATACAAGAGCTTTTCAGACTAGAAAATATGTAATAAATATGGAATTTGAATATATTACACAGCCTTATATAGAAAGTATATTACTTCTGCTGAAGAAAAAGGGTTTTTACATGTGCAGACATATTCATTATTATGTAAAAACACAATATTCTTGCAATCAATCATACATTTAAACTGATCTAGAATTGGAAAGAATTGTTTTGGAATATTCTTGTTACTAGCCCATAGCTTTGAAATGAATATTTTTACAAAATCAAGTCAATACAAACTTCTGGTTAGAATCAGGCCCTCGTTTGCCAGTAAACATCCAGTCTCTAGCTTTGACTTTTTATTTAAATTTGCAAGACAAATTAGTAAGTAATGTATCTCATTTAGTCATTTCATTAATCAGCTTATTGAGTGTGAAATAAGGTAAAATAACATGAAGAATATAGGTATCTGAATCATAGGTGTAGGAATCAAAATGTTTGCCCCAGCCGGTGGGATCGTGGGTGTGACGCGCACTGACCAATGGGAAGCACACATTGGAAATAATAGACGATGGCTTGGTCTTGCATGTAGCAGCCAATGGGAGGCATGCAGACTCGCTACACACCAGGGTATCAAGACCTGACATAATACTCCCTCTTGATCAACCCTGTTGATTTAGAATCAATTACAAAGAGGTGGAACGCCTCTGAGAAACCATTATATGAGAAGATGAAGAGTAGGGGAAAAATAAATTTTGTAACAATTGCATCCAATTGCATCTTAGGGAGTATACTCCTGACATTCCAGGACAGGTATGTACAACCTTTTATCCTCCCCACTTCTTCTGCCTCGATCTCGACACTCCCTGACATATGTCTGGGGGGGGTCGACGTCGGGCTGGTTAACAGTATTTGTTTAAGTTACCTGTTGTTTTGATCTTATTTCTTATTATTGTGGATCAAGATATAGATCTAGATTCAACCGTTTGGTATTTGAGGGAGTTTCTCAGTTCGCAAGTGTCTTTTCGATTCTTTCGATTTCTGATTTTCGTGGCATTTTTCAATCGGTAATAGTTCTCATTATGTATTCATATAGATTCTATTTTATTAATCTAGAATATTTTCCACCCTGATTTGATTATAGTCATGCATGTAAAAGGTATGTGGTCATATGTGGTCATCTTTCCATCTTTTTCCATGCACATGCCCAAATAACTCAAATGAATTGTAGATTGCAGAAAACAACATAATATAATAACAATGAGAACATCTTTACTTTCTGATCAATCGCAACTAAGAGTGCAGTTTCAAATCCAAGGTTGCTTAGTCTACCTCAGAAATCAGGTAATGGACCACGTTGCCCTCTATGAAATGAGATAAATAAATAGATAATATTCCTTCATAAAATTAACATTACTCACTAGGAGCAAGTGGATGAAGTATCCTGACAGTATCTGACGATGGTGATGTTTGAACACTAACCAGAACAAACTCTCCTTCTTCGCTTTTTGCTTCTCCTCCAATGTTTCCCATTTTCTGTCAAATTTCCAAGTGTATTACATCAAACACATGGTAGAAAGCATGAGGTAAATTGGTATATTGATATATCCCTATATAATGTATTATTGAAATACTGAATAAATTATGTGAGCAATAACAAAATTACTTTTTGAATTCATTAATTTATATCTAATGGCCTACATTGTCAGGATATCAAATGATTATGTATTACTGAAGTAATATTGGGACATTCCCAGAAATTTGCCGTGTACTGATGCTGTTGTACAGAAAGAGGCAGATGACCTGCCCTTGTTTTTTTATATTTGCGGGCTGATTGATTTTTTGATTGTTGTGTAATTTTCTGGATTTATTGTTGTTCAGAAATAAAATAAAAAGAGATGAGAGGCAATTGCAAGTATTAAATCTTATTGTAGTTTGTAAACCATTTATAGTTTGTACTTCTTGTACCACCAGATGAGTATATACCACTTGTATTTAAATTAAGGTAAGCACATTTACATTACAACAGCCAATTGCCGAACCAGTAATTGGCATTCATGGCTGACGTATGTCAAATGCTGGACGATGGATATGTAAAATTGTGCCTCAATATCACTTGCCCACTACCACAGTGATTATACGATTGCCGTACGTCTTAATATGTGCGCAGCCCAGTGAAAAGTTTTGTTGATGTTATACCACAGGCTATATGAACTGCAATCATCATTTGATTGTTTTTAACGAAACCTCAATAGTTTTGTCACATTCTATACCTTGATGGGCTTATAATTGATTCGGACTGAAGAGGTTTTCATGATTGGATAGGTTTGGGGCATGGGTCAAAGGACTCAACAACATCCACCCACTAGCCTCCCTCTACCATACCTCTATAATCTATGCATATGTCAAATATGTGATGTTTTACAAGAAAATGAGTTACATCACATTACAAATGAGAGGTCATCTCATTTGAAAAGATGAGACCAAGCCGGTTCCAAGGATGGTCAACGATACAGACATCTAAGAAGTATTTCTACATTTCATATTTGATATATTTATGTTTGAAAAACTGTTTGCAGTATTTCTTGGTATAGGCAAATACCATTAAAGTAATTAAATATAAGCCATAGGATTATCTTGGATATGCAAGAATACATTTAATACATTGTCTTGAAAGTTCGTACATGATTTAATACAAGATTAGTACTTTGACGTCCAGCAAAATTGGTGGTAGTGTGAATTTACACTCAGGCAATATATTTTAATGTAATGCTCTTAAATAATTTTATTTTTTCTGCTTGAAAAGTATTGCAAATATGAAATATAACATTCAACATTTCAAAAAAAATATCATGACTTCTGATCGAGGCAAAATATGACTACTGCTTTTTCTCTGAAAAAGCCAACAGGCTAGTTCCTCAGCACTACTTACTTCATACCCGATAGATCAAAGAAAACAATAGTGAGAGAAACACCATTGATTGCCCACTTTTCAACATCACTGTATAGAAATTGGCAATGATATCCATTGTAAAAGCATCTACAGATATCTTCATCTCAATTTCGTCAGGAATCGATGCATTATTAATTAACACAAACAATGGTAGAGTCAGGTTTAGGCATCAGAAATATATGGAACTTTTGAACATAGCCACATTCCTGGTTTTGTTTCTGGACTGTATACTTACGGTATAAAAGCTGAATAGTTGTACTCAGCTTTCAAAAAGCCAAGAGGTTCAGGAACATCATCTTGTGTGAGTGGGCGTTTGTAGGCAGTTTTAAAAATGCCCAGTGTCCACCTTGAACAAGAGAAGATCCTCAAATTTTAAATCCGTAGTAACTACTGACCCTTTAGGTGATAAATTGTGCACATATTAAATAATCAACATTGAAATTTGGGAACACTTATCTAAACAAACGTGTATGGGAGACAATATCATGAAAAACATTAATTATATTGTGCTGCTTTCCAATGCCCTTAGATGTAACAATGAAAGAGAGATGAATAAAAGTGTATGTGCTTAAATAAATATTTGGCAGATGGAATGCAACATTCAGTGTTAAAATGGAACATTCATATCAAAATGTCATCATTGTATTCCAGTACTTCAGTCATAATCTATTATATCAATTCTGTAAGAGAACAGTTTCATTCTATGCATCTCCTCTGAAACTATTGCCACAAATTTTGCAGTAGGGACCCAACGGGCACTGAGTTTAATTAAGTGTGATGGCACTGCCATCATTTTGTGATTGACCACAAACTCATGAACTGTGATACTTATGGCTTTGAATCACAGTGAAATGGACATGCCATTAGCTACCATTATCTGAAGTCCATTGCGTCTATTTCCTTCATGTTGTTGGTGGTCTCACACTTGTGTTGGATCAAGTTCTCATTCATATTCATTTATGTTTGTATTAAACATGTGTTACTCAACCAATTTTATCTATGAATACATTTTTTCTTCAAAAGTCAATAATATGGGTGTGATCCCAATTGCGCATATAATGCGCATTCAAAATCGCAGATCTAAATACTCATCACAATGAAGCCACAATTGGGCGCAATACCTGCCACTTCTCACTGACCTGGCATTCACACCCACTGACACTCAACTGATGCTCCAATCTCTGACACACATACTCACTCTCTGACACCAAGTCAAAGAAACCCCATGGAAAAATTAGGCTGTGGGAACCACACTTTCAAAGCTCTTATGCCAAAATCTTTGCCGCTATTGTAAAAAAAGATCTGTTTCAGGCTAGAAAATGTATAATAATTATGGAATTTGAATATAATACAACGGCTAGTTTAGAAAATACAATATATTATATTACTTCTGCTGATGAAAAATAGTTTCTACACATGCACAGATGTTCAACATTATGAAAAAACAAATACGGTCTTTCCCTAAACTAATCACTAATATTACATAGCATTATGTTTTGAAGGGAGGAAGATGCATATATTTATATTTCAATAAATATAAAGGTTATTAGTGCATGAGCTTTATGAATACTTTTATTCCCTCGAATAAGATTCATTGAATTGATATGGGAATATTTTATGTCGCGTTACAACATGTAAAATAACTCGCATATTTGAAATGAAATATATTTGTATGCAATTTCCCCTTTTCTAATAACAGTTTAGGCCTGCCTGTATTTGGAAAAAGTATAAATATGAATAAATACAGATGCTGTTGAATTGCAGTGAGCATATATGTGAAGAGATTTATTTCCGATCACAACAGTTACTAAATAGGCCAATGAAAGGCTTTTTCTCGTCCCGGTACTGAGATAAATTACTAAAGTTAATATTAGTAATATTTAGATGTATTTTCAATCTAAATATACATGCCATGGATACATATATATCCAGCTTCCCTAAATAAAAACTAAATGCAATTTAAAAGTATCTGTATTTCTTTGTTTTAAGCTAATAAATGTCGTAACAATCACACACATATTCCAAAATAGTATTTTCTACACCTAACTTAGTTCAAATGAAATTATCATGATTACATTATTATTATGCGTGTGATCTCTATTGTGCATAAAATGTGCATTCAAAATCGCGCCTAAATACTAATTATATAAATTTCAGGTGGTGCAACTGGTAACTGGGGTGCATTTACAATTTCTTTTACCATGAAAGTGCAGCTAACACACTTGTGTGGCATTTATACCACTATAGATCTTCCACATCATGTACATAGGTATTTTATAAGTGACATACCTCAATAACATATTTATTTAATTGAGTTGTTTGGTGAGGAAAAAGGTTTTGATCAAAATACCCCCCATACTTCATTATCCGAAGTAGGCTGTTTTCAATTGGAACTGGTATAATCCTTCCCAGTAATGCGGATGCCTAACAGGATGGAAATAATGATGAAATAATTCATGTGTTGCCATGAAGAATTAATTATGAGTAATTCTGAATGATATTATTTGCCAAATACAAGTAAGTAAATAAGTTGAAAATTGTGCATAATTCATGCTCTTATATCCCACTTAAAATGCCATAAGAATTTGCTGATTTTTGCACTTATATTGTGTGATACCCTTAGTGTGACCATCTCGCAATCATAGCGCAATAATTATTGCGCAAAAAGCGTCCACGCTCATCACAGAACTCTGACGAGATGATTGCGCATTAAAAATCATGTAGAAATGCGCCCATTTGCCTGTTGGGCATGGTTTGACATAGAGGGAACTTGTTCCACTGTATACCTGCAGGTATCTGCTGTCCCAACAATCCACTGCACTTCCCTCTTCACCATCCCCTACCTACCATGAAATTGTATATTCAATTACAAAAAGTTTCTTCATGATTTCATCGAGGGAGAAAGCTTTCCTGCCCCAGCTCAGTATAAGCTGGCCATACTAATACTATACAACCTGGGCTTCGTCAGACCAAAGTCGCAACCCACACAATCAAGGAATATGACCCCACCCAACACCTATACCTTTGGGACATCACTGTATCATCTACCAAACTTTCAGTGGTGCAGAAATGGTCTAAGTATTTGCAAACCTTCAACAAACTTAGAATCCTACAAATACCAGTCTCACACACAGTTGTACCCCATCAGGGCGTACAACGCTGCCATAATAGAAGCACCAACCAGCTTTCAAAACCTACCGATGCTCATCTTATCAAATTCAGCCAAAGAACATAAACTTGGGTCTCACCCTTGCATTATTTTTAAAACGGTCCTCACCCGCATATACAAAATCATTTCATTAATGATTATCTATACCACATTCTCTTGCCATTGGCAAAATCAGCTTCAACATTGACTATTATCTATCTATATTATATAATTAATTTTAACTCACTTCTTATTCAATCTTATCATATAAAATTCAACAAATCAAAAAATAAAATGTTGAAGCCCAAGTTTGCCTAAGGTATCATATATATATATTTATTATCACTCTCTCATCATATTACATGGGGGTCCTCTAATGGCGGACATGGTGAACTGACTGGAACTTGGGGAGGCACTAGGGCCACTGTCCATAACTTATAGAACATGGTGTATATATAGAACAACCCGGGATTCAAGGCGGGAGTGAATATGCACAGATGATGGTCAAGGGGCGGTATTCACAATGCCGCAGTTTCCAAGGGTTGTTCTGTGTTTATTTCACCCCACACACTTTAAAAATGCTAAAAAATGATCATTTACCACGATTTTGAGGAATAAATACGTTTTATAAATGCATTACCTTCATATTGTTCCACTCGATTTGCTTCGATCTGAGGGATACCCTCAAAGAAGGGTTTGCTTCAAGCTAATTTATTCATACACCAATGTTCTCACTAATGTGAAACAGCCCAACAATTAGATCTGAGAATTGTTTTTTTTTTCTGATTTTTATTTCATGCCGCATACTTAAATAATGATGAATTATCATGAAATAAAGCTATTTTGAGGAATAAATCATTGATTTATCGTGATTGGCTATGAAAACATGCCTGTAAAAAGATCCAGAAGACCGGAAAGCACGCATGCGCACAGTGTACCAAGAGCCGGTTTCATCCGCTTTCTTCCCGCTTACCGAAGGGGCAAAATGGCTATTTACATAATTTATATTGTTTGTCAGCTGTTAAATCCATATCGACGACCAAGAATAGAACATGGAGATTCTATTATACAAAGATTTGACTGTGAAAGAATCATAACTCTCTTGGATTGTCGATTTGAATGGCAAAACATGTGACCGTTCTGAAGCAAGATGGCAGCCGTCTGTAGCCAAGGAACAAATCTCTTGAAGGAAATATGGATGTTTTAACTTTGACTGGATTAGCATAGGAAGTGATATAACGCAAAGGATATTATGCCTGGAACATTGTGCCTGAATTAATTTTGGATTATGTTACCTGTGCGTTTGGGACTCTTAGGCCCTAGAGGTAAGTCATGTTTCTATGAATGTTTACATGATAGGACAGGGCCCGCCTTGATCTTGTTTCAATATTTATCAGGGCAGCAAATAGAATATCGAGTCATGGTCTTAGTCTTCAGTTCAAATTCTTTTAATTAATGGTTATATATGGTTGGTGACAATGTTTTATTCAATGTCCATCTATGTCAAATTTGTTGGAACTACTTTTAACATGACCAAGAAATCTGTTTTCATGCAATCAAAACACTAGAAACTAGGTAGACTGTGTATTGACTGCGGGCAATATCAGTTACTAACCAGGTAAACAATATTCAGAGTCTATGTTATTTCTATGGGCTGAGCATATTGAGGGAGAAATAAAGACCCAAACTTTTGGACTCAATTTCATCTACCAATTACTATGCACTGTTTGACGACATCCACAAGCAAAAGGTGGTCTATAGGTAAGAAAATCCATCCTGAAATCTCAATCTTATCGTGTTCAAAGAGCAGCAGAGTTAGGGTGGGGGCTGGGGGTGTAAGGGATTTGGAGGGGGAAGGTGGGGAGAGAGAGAGCAGATGTGGATGAGACGGAGAGGGAACATGTTGGTGGGGAATAGAGAGAGTGAGGAAGGAAAAGAGAGAGATGTGGCGGAGCAGAGGGAAAGCATAGGGGGAGGCAAAAAGGGGAAAGAGAGGGTGGGGTGAATCAGAGAGGGGGTTGGGATGAAGAAGAAGGGAGTGTGAGAGGGAGAGAGAAGCAGGAGAGTGGGAGAAGGGAGGGAGAAGAAGAGAGAGAAAAGGGGAGGGGGAGAGAGGAAAAGAAGCAAGGAAGGGGGGAGAAATTGGGGGACAGTTAAGAAGAGCAGATGGAAGGAGAGGGAGGTAAAGAGGGGAGGGAGAGGGTGGGGAAGAGAAAAAGATATCTCTTTCTTCAAATAACTTTCATAGTGAGTCTACCTTTTCTTTACTGTCCTAAGGACGGGTATGTTATATATAAATTCATGGGACCTCTGTATCTATGAGGTCAACCCTTTGATCATTTAGTCAAATCAGGTTACAGGTAAAATCGTATTAGATATATGTATAACATGGATTAGATATATTGCATCCAGTTTTGTAATCCCCTGAACATAGATTTTGTTGAAATAAAAAGAATAGTTAACTTACCAATATATAGCCTTTGATAGAAACCCGGCCTCCTCATACTTGTTCACTTTTCTCCCTGCCTTCATGATTTCATGTATAGTAATAAGCCAGATATAATCCAGTTCAGATTATACACAGCTGAAAGTGACCTTGTCCCACTTCATTTCCCCAGATAATACCTTAGTATATCATTGGCCTACATATGTATCAACATGCATCAGTAGTCCATGGGCTAGAGGGGTCATCAGTACCATAAATATACATCAAGATGTTTCCCTTCTTTACTTATTTTTTTTTTGTTCAAGTATTTTGTTTCATTACAGGCGACATCTCAATTTGCAATGATTTTCATAAGAGCCCTGTAATCTATTCAAATTCAATCTCATAGTAGGGCATCACAATATATCCAAGCTTATATACAATTTTTTTTTGTTTCCTAAGTGTGAAGATTTATAACAATTCTAGTCATTTTCTTACATCACACCAAATGAAATAATGGTTGTTGTGAGGAAAATGAGTTTGTAGTAATAGTGAGAATATGATGAGAACAATACAGACTATTGGTAACAGGGTCTTTTTGTCATAGTGAGTAGTAGGATGACATAATTTACACTCATTAAGTGAGATTGACTGATTAGAATGGACATAGCCATTTATCATGCAAGTTATATGCTTCTATATGCAGACATAGACAAATGGGGGTCTTTATGTTATTAAGACCTGACTTCGGCAACATGCCGTTCGATATACACTGTCATACCATTGATTTATGTAACCATTCTAATTATACAACATTATATCGACATATATGCAACAAATCAATAGTCCATCATGGGGGTAGTCAAGATTACCATCGTCACCATCTATCACTTCAGATAATGTGAAAAAGAGGAGAGGGGGTGGGGGTGGGGAAGGCATTCCAATAAGTTTTATTTTCGAATGTGCCTTCAACGATACAGTACGATATACATATAAATTATTGTCTATTCAATAAATGTTTTTTTAGTCTCGTCTTAAATACATTTGGATCTCCAATTAAGCTTAATTAAAGCTTTGGAGAAATCTATTAAACATTCAATGGTATATTTATTTTCATAATTAGCTAAATTAATGTCCGAAATAAATTCATTGAAACATCGAGTGGTCAAGTGACCCTGCTGGAAGCCAAATTGTTTTTCATTCATAATCCTGTAATCCAATAAGCAAGTATGTAATTGGGAAACAACAATTTTTTTCAATTCTTTTCCCTCCTATATGGCATCATGATATTGGTCTTGTGTCTGATTGGCTTTTTGGCAATGACACTTTAGGGATTAATTTAACCATAGAGGTTTTCCAGGCAGATAGGAGTATACCACGACTCAATGATAAATTAAGAAGAAACTTAAACTGATGAAATAGTATGCAGAAAGCATCTTTATAAATCTTTGTACTTCAGTAATGTCTTAGTCTTCAGTTCAAATTCTTTTAATTAATGGTTATATATGGTTGGTGACAATGTTTTATTCAATGTCCATCTATGTCAAATTTGTTGGAACTACTTTTAACATGACCAAGAAATCTGTTTTCATGCAATCAAAACACTAGAAACTAGGTAGACTGTGTATTGACTGCGGGCAATATCAGTTACTAACCAGGTAAACAATATTCAGAGTCTATGTTATTTCTATGGGCTGAGCATATTGAGGGAGAAATAAAGACCCAAACTTTTGGACTCAATTTCATCTACCAATTACTATGCACTGTTTGACGACATCCACAAGCAAAAGGTGGTCTATAGGTAAGAAAATCCATCCTGAAATCTCAATCTTATCGTGTTTAAAGAGCAGCAGAGTTAGGGTGGGGGCTGGGGGTGTAAGGGATTTGGAGGGGGAAGGTGGGGAGAGAGAGAGCAGATGTGGATGAGACGGAGAGGGAACATGTTGGTGGGGAATAGAGAGAGTGAGGAAGGAAAAGAGAGAGATGTGGCGGAGCAGAGGGAAAGCATAGGGGGAGGCAAAAAGGGGAAAGAGAGGGTGGGGTGAATCAGAGAGGGGGTTGGGATGAAGAAGAAGGGAGTGTGAGAGGGAGAGAGAAGCAGGAGAGTGGGAGAAGGGAGGGAGAAGAAGAGAGAGAAAAGGGGAGGGGGAGAGAGGAAAAGAAGCAAGGAAGGGGGGAGAAATTGGGGGACAGTTAAGAAGAGCAGATGGAAGGAGAGGGAGGTAAAGAGGGGAGGGAGAGGGTGGGGAAGAGAAAAAGATATCTCTTTCTTCAAATAACTTTCATAGTGAGTCTACCTTTTCTTTACTGTCCTAAGGACGGGTATGTTATATATAAATTCATGGGACCTCTGTATCTATGAGGTCAACCCTTTGATCATTTAGTCAAATCAGGTTACAGGTAAAATCGTATTAGATATATGTATAACATGGATTAGATATATTGCATCCAGTTTTGTAATCCCCTGAACATAGATTTTGTTGAAATAAAAAGAATAGTTAACTTACCAATATGTAGCCTTTGATAGAAGCCCAGCCTCCTCATACTTGTTCACTTTTCTCCCTTCCATCATGATTTCTTGTATCGTAATAAACCCAATGTAACCCAGTACAGATTATACACAGCTGAAGTGGTGTTCGACATTGACACCTTGTCCCACTTCATTTCCCCAGATAAAACCTTAGTAAATCATTGACCTACATATGTATCAACATGCATCAGTAGTCCATAGGCTAGGCGGGTCATCAGTATCATAAATATACATCAAGATGTTCCCCTTCTTTTCTTATTTATTTTTGTTCAAGTATTTTGTTTCATTATAGGGGACATCTCAATTTGCAATGATTTTCATAAGATCCCTGTAATCTATTCAAATTCAATCTTATAGTAGGGCATCACTATATATATCCCAGCTTATATACAAAGTTTTTTTTTGTTTCCTAAGTGTGAAGATTTATAACAATTCTAGTCATTTTCTTATATCACACCAAATGAAATAATGGTTGTTGTGAGGAAAATGAGTTTGTAGTAATAGTGAGAATGTGATGAGAATAATACAGACTATTGGTAACAGGGTCTTTTTGTCGTAGACAGTAGTAGGATGATATAATTTACCCTCATTAAGTGAGATTGACTGATTAGAATGGACATAGCAATTTATCATGCAAGTTATACGCTTCTATATGCAGACATAGACAAATGGGGGTCTTTATGTTATTGAGACCTGACTTCGGCAACATGCCATTCGATATACACTGTCATACCATTGATTTATGGTATGACCATTCTAATTATACAACATTATATCGACATATATACAATAAATCAATAGTCCATCATCGGGGTAATCAAGATTACCATCATCACCATCTATCACTTCAGATAATGTGAAAAAGAGGAGGAGGGGGGGGGGGGGGCAGGCATTCCTATAAGTTTTTTTTTCGAATGTGCCTTCAATGATACAGTACAATATACATATAAATTATTGTCTATTCAATAAATGATTTTTTAGTCTTGTCTTAAATACATTAAAGCTTTGGAGAAATCTATGAAACATTCAATGGTATATTTATTTTCATAATTAGCTAAATTAATGTCCCAAATAAATTCATTGAAACATTGAGTGGTCAAGCGACCCTGCTGGAAGCCAAATTGTTTTTCATTCATAATCCTGTTATTCAATAAGCAAGTATGTAATTGAGAAACAACAATTTTTTCAATTCTTTTCCCTCCTATATGGCATATGGTATTGGTCTTGTGTCTGATTGGCTTTTCGGAAATGACACTTTAGGGAGTAATTTAACTGTAGAGGTTTTCCATGAACTGATGAACTGATGAAATAGTATACAAAAAGCATCTTTATAAATCTTTGTACTTATCAAACTACACCCTAAGTTTTTATTACAGTCCTTATTAGTGATAATGTCTCTCAGGGTAGTAGTGTTAATATCCTGGTCGACCCAGGTTTTTAAGACAATTTCTCTATTACTGGATTGTGGGGTATCTACAATTGTCTTGCTAATTTCAAAACCAATGTAGCAATAACATTCATTAACAGAATTCACCATTTTCGTCTCTTCTTCCACTGACCCATTAATCATTAATTGTTTCATTATATCCTGATCCATGCCTGAAATGTCTTCTACTACACGCCAAATTTCTTAGTGTCTTTACTATGAATATACAGAAGGTTTCTATAATATTCAGTTTTAAGTCGCTTTACTAATTCATTACATGAGTTACACATTTTCTTGGCTTGATGTATATCATTTCCTGATTTTGTTTGGTTAGCAATTTTGTATAATCGTTTCCTTTCACAATGTAAATCCCTAGTTTCTCTTGAATCCCTGAAACTCTTGAATGGGGCCATTTTCTCAGCTGATACAGCTATATTACTATACATCAAACTCCAGCATTGATTGGGGTAATTATTATTATAATACGTTTCCCATTTGCATTGTCTTAATTCTGCTTCAAGGTTAACCTTAGAATAATCTTTTAGGTCCCTCCCTTTTATCTTAATTTTGACTTGGGTGGGTTGTTGCGCTTGAAAATAATAAAGGTTGGTTCATGATCCGATGGATAGCTAAGGTGTTTGCCGATAATTCAATATTGCTTTGTACTAGGAATAGATCCAGAATAGAATTTTTTAATAAGCCAAAACGAGTTGTTTTCTTCAATGCAACCACAAGGTTGTTCCTATCACAAAAATGCATAAGAGCTTTGGTTTTATTATCATTTATAGCTATGTCTATGTTTAAGTCACCGCAGATAAGAATGTTCCCTTTTTCCCTTCATTTCCTTGCCGTACAGTATATTAACTTTATGTTGGCATACTACTTTATGTGTTTAGGGACATTGACAATGTGAACGTCTGTGTGTTAATCAATAAAACACTACCATGGGTTTTTAGGTGTCACTGTGTTAATTCAACCTGGCACAAAGCTGTTTGTACTCTGTGATTCGGTGACCAACCCTTTTCCTCCAGAACCCTGCCACTCCAGAACCTTGTCCCCCATTCTGCCCTTTCCCCCTTTCCCTTTTTGCTCCACCTGCAGGTCACACACACACATGTTTCTCCCCGTACACATTCGCTCCACATTTAGCACGCTCCATATTTTACCTGTGAGCGGCCGCAAACAAAACAAGCTTTTCTTTTATCTCTTACGACTTTGATAAATGTCGTACATGGACATAATTTATAGCAACTGAAAGCTTGAATAATTCCCTTTCGAATGATATAAATGTTGACATTATTGAATAATGGATAAAAGGGAATAAAACGATATTACACAACCAGGTTTTGCGCGAAGATCGACGCCGCTATAGCCCCACCGCTACAATTGCCATTGATCTCCCCCTCCTTCTCCTCTTCCTCCTCCATCTCTTACTACATCTAAACATTGATTATTATATCTACAAGTATTCATATGCAGTAAAACAAGTGATCTGCCGACTCACTTTGTCCAGAAAACGCTACATTAATAACATAATATTAGTTTTGAATATGTGGAAGGATAGGATGTACTTATAGTTCTTTGAAAAATAATATGATATAATTTTCTCTCCTCTCTTATACTCTCCCTCCCCACCCCCTTTCTCTCTATTCTCTACCTCCACCTTGACCTCCCTCGTCCCCCTACAAATGTATGTACACATATACATATGTATGTATGTATGTATGTATGTCCGATATGTATGTATATACATGTATACATACAAGTATACATACATGTATGTGCATTATATATACATATATGTATGTGCATTACACATACATGTACATAAGATACATGTAAGACATACATGCATACACAGATAATTATACATAGATATATTATATATAATTAATATAATAATTGAGTATTTATGCATGTTCATACACATGTATGTACACATACACACATAAATGAATATCATAATTGTATTTGTATCTAAATATTTTTATTTAGCCAAAACATTATATGCAATGCACAATATTCTCAATCACAGCTAAGCAAAACAAGATAGAAATTTCATATTTCTTAGGGATTTACATAATACTATAATCAGCTTATTGTATACATTTACAAATTGTATGTATCAATTCCTTACATAAAACTTCTGATTTCTAGCTGCATTTTAGGATTAAAGGATTGTTTCAGTTGATTTTCTTAATCGTTGCTATCAACTGAAAATACTAATCTTTAAATATTCAACAAACATCATCGTCGATCAAAATGCTGACATTTAAAACTCATATATAAATTCTATCATACAACTTTCTTCATTGTTATTTCATTTACCACAAGACAAATATGCATACTGCTCTGCGTTCCAGGTTTAATATGACCTATCCTCTACAGACAATATTTGTATGACTTATTGGCCAAAACCAGAATTTCGCAGCTCCTGACAAAAATGCACCTTTTGTCAGAATTTACATGACATTAGACAAAGGACCGTAACTCTGGAAATAATCAACATAGAATCATTATTGTTTCAAGCTATCCCTAAACACCTACTCTTTTTGTAATTTGTAACACTTTGATATATTGATTTCTTAATGAGTAAATTTGCCATTGTTCATGACAAAAAACAAAATAATCGCATATTTTCTTTTTTTCCACAACATTTGAAAAAACATGGCGGATTAGCTATTAAACATACAGATATGTATTTTATATCAAACGAAAGAAATCTTTGTCTAGACATTTTGGTTTAATTGGACCTAAGCTCTGTGGACAAAATTCCCATGACTTATTGGCCAAAACCAAAAAGTTGGAACTTCAGCGCCCCCTAGCGGCCATTAAGCTACTTATCTGGAATATGTATCATAGCATAATTAATAGCCCTTGACCCACTCTACACTTTAGCATAGGTTGGAATGTGTCCCTCTTTATTGTACTGATGGCCCATGGACTATTGATGTATGTTTATACACATGTAGGTCAATGATATACAAATGGTTTATTTTGGGAAATGAAGTGGGACGTTTCAATGTGGAACACCACTTTCGCCTGTGTATAACCTATACTGGATTACCTTGGGCTTATTAGGATACATGAAATCATGATGGAAGGGAGAAAAGTGAACAAGTATGAGGAGGCTGGGCTTCTATCAAAGGCTACATATTGGTAAGTTAACTATTCTTTTTATTTCAACAAAATCAATGTTCAGGGGATTACAAAACTGGATGCAATATATCTAATCCATGTTATACATATATCTAATATGATTTTACCTGTAACCTGATTTGACTAAATGATCAATGATCAGGGGTGACCTCATAGATACAGAGCTCCCTTGAATTTATATATATATTATACCCATCCTTAGGAGAGTAAAGAACAGGTAGACTTACTATGAAAGTTAGGTCAAGAAGGATATCTCTTTTTCTCCTCCCCACCCTCCCCCTCCCCTCTTTAACTCCCACCTCAACCAATCCCCATTCCATCTGCTCTTCTTAAGGGGTGACGTCAAAATAGGGTCGCAACGGCCGCAACGGCCGCAACCTGTTGGCATTATTTCAGTGACAAGGTCGCCACCCTGTGTGGTCAAATTTCAGTGAAATGCTAAGAATACAGTGTCGACCAGGCCGCGACCAGAGCGCGTCAAGGGTGCAAGTCAACACATCTAATCATGACAGCTGGTGTCAGTTTATCTTGCCCCATAATGAGAGAGGACGCTGCTACTGATATGTATACACTGGATGGTATTAAAGTTACGACGGCCGACGGAAAGTGTTGTTTCAATCTCACATTCCTTGACCAAGTTAAGAACTTTTGATATTGGAGTATGGAGTATCGTATAGTCAAAGAAATTATCAAACTTTCCCAAAATGAATCATTAAAAAAAAAATAAAAAAAGGTCTAAACATTGCTCAATAGCCTAGGAGCAAGATGCAGTGAAAGGAACAAGATGCAGTGAAAGGATATCTGCCCAGCGAGGTTTTTAAAGGCTAAGTGTGGGTTGCCCAGCATAACAAGGTCCAAGTCTTTGGAATTGTTTTATATCTACATAGTGTATACATGCTTCATTTGCATCAGATAATCCAATTACATATGACTGATTCTCACAAAATGGGTCCACGAAGGTACCTCTAATAATTTCCATACATGATAATTAAGAAAACAATATCTGGCACCTGAAAAGTAAGTGTTTTTTTCCTACAGTTTTTTAAAAACAAAATGGTACATTTGTTTTAAAAATATCCACTTCCACCAATTCTTAGCGGTATGGTCGATTCTCACAAAATGGGGGCAGACAAAATTTTTTAATTCCACAGTTCACAGAGTTTAGATTCGCATTCTTTTCCTTTATTTGTTATTCCCATCATTTAGGTCTCACTAATGTAGCCCCATGGTGGTAGCACGCAGGCCCTATAATATCATATTTAGTCCTGATAAGATATGTATAATTCTCAGTGTGACGATAAGATGTATAGACAATTAACTTAATGTATTCCAGCAGTTCTTGTGCAGGATTTGGATGGGGTGCCTATGTTGGGGCATATCTTTTTCAAATCTCTACACATTACAGCTAGGCTCTCTCAAAAGTCATTAGATATGTCATCCAATATGTTGGGATGGGCGTAATCATAAAAGAAATTTCTTATCAATTCCTCACAGTATATTAGTCGATAAACCAACAGAGTGTGAAATTAACACCCACCCACCGCCAAATGCGGGTAAAAAAATGCGGGCGGGTAAAACCCCAAGGTAACACGCCCTCTTTGGAGGGTGAAAGAAAATGAGACTGAGACTCAAATATTCTTTTCCCTCCAACTTCATCTGTTGAGGATTTCACTGAGGTGTAATTTGTGGGCAGGTAAATTTCTTCCCTCTCTCTCCTCCTGTCCCCTCCCCCTGCCCCCCTCTCTCTTTTTTTCTCTGTCACTTGGCTGCAATTACCTCTTTCTCTCAGAGGGAAAGGGAGATATAGGTCAGACAGAGAGAGAAAGGGGGGAGAGTAGTGGATTCTTGCCTCTTATTTTAAATGAAAAAAACAAATGATTATTAGAAATGGTGGAATAGTGGAATAGGTTGCTCTCAACAACGTATAGCCTACCATTGAAATATCCGTACTGCCTTGTATAATGTTAATTCATATACTCAGCTCTGTATTAATGTATAATTAATGCTAAAAGTTTATTACTATTAATGGTTTATGTGAAAGAGCACGGCGTCTGTATTAATATATATGTGTCTGTTTTAATAGCTCATCATCTCTCACACTTACCAGTGATTTTGAGTGATGGCATGTATTTTACTGTCTCGAAAATCTGTAAAATCTTTGGCAAATCAGGCTGTCCTGAGAATATTCGTGCTGTATGTATGGAAATGTTCAATGTCCTGAATGAAATATTTTTAAATCTAAATCTAAAAATCTATTTGTTACATTAATGTAACTCAATCATCTATTGCACATTAAGACAAACGCTTTTATCTGTTTTGGTAAAAGGAAGGATAATACTTTATATAAATTTCTGATTTCACCCGCCAAGTTGGCGGGTAAAGAAAAAAGTTGGTTTCACACACTGGGACTTACCCCGACATAGGCACTCAGGAGACATATAGTTAAAATTCAAATTGATGCTGAGAGAGAAATATCCATCTAATCGAAATATTCAAAGAGGACAAAGCACTTTCTAGAAGTAGAATACCAACATGTTATTTTGTTTCAATATGGTGTGTGGGGCGACGGGACACATGGGGAGAAAGATACACAAGGATGCGGAGACCTCTGTGCCACTGTGGTCACTGCATGTTTTTATATGTCATCACATCTTCCTCTCAAGCTGAGCGGGACTGTAATAGATATCCATGCCCGTCAGCCACTCTGGCTGCGACCTGGGCGGGACCTGGTTGTAATATGATGTACTGGCCACTCATCTGGACGCGACTATAAACCCACTTTAGATGCAACCATGGTCGCGGCCGCTGCGGCTGCTGCTACCCTATTTTGACGTCACCCCTAACTGTCCCCCTATTTCTCCCCCCCCCCTTCCTTGCTTCTTTACATACCTCCCCTTTTGTCTTGGTTCTTCTCCCCCCTTCTCCGTTATCCCCTTCCTCTCTCTCCCTGTCACACTCTCTTCTTCTTCATCCCAACCCCCTCTCTGATTCCCCCTAACCCTCTCTCTCCCCTTTTTCCCCTCACCCTATGCTCTCCCTCTGCTCCCCCACCCCTCTCTCTTCCTTCCTCACTCTCTCTCTTCCCCACTGACATGTTCCCCCTCCCTCTTATCCCACTCTGCACTCTCTCCCTCCCCACCTTCCCCCTCCTAATCCCTTCCCATCCCCATAAATCTCTGACTCATTGTAGGACACAATGAGATTGAGATTTCAGGATCAATTTTCTTACCTATAGATTTCCTTTTGCTCAGGAAAGTTGTCAAACTGTGCATTTTGATTGGTAGATTAAATTGAGTCCAAAGGTTTGGGTCTATACACCATGGTCTATAGATATGTTACGGACAGTGACCTAAGTGCTTTCCCAAGTTCCAGTCAGTTTACCATGTCCACCATTCAAGGACCTCCATTTAATATGATGAGAGAGAGATAATAAATGTATGTGATACCTCAGGTGAACTTGAGCTTTAACATTTTTATTTTTGTTTGTTTTTTGTTTGTTTGTTGTTGTGACACCTCTGCTGAACTTAGTAGCTGTCTCAATTCCAGGTCTGAAACAATAATTTATGCATTATTATTATATGTTGCATCTTGGTGCTGCGATTATGGGTACATATTTTTTTGCTTGTACTACCTATTGTCTGACACTCTGTATATCTTCAAGTTTAAACAAAATTCTGATATGTCTCTTCACCTGTAGGAGCCAGTGTCTTCTAGTGCCTTTTATTTCGTTCTCAGTTTTTGTACCCTGAGAGAGATATGTGGCCGTGACACTATCATCTGTGATTATTTAGATCGTTTTGGCTATGTCATGCTCCTGCAGTAGGGTGTTTATCAGATCAGGGACCATTGTGACCAACCTGATTCCACCCTCTTGTTTTGTTTTGGACAGGTGTAGTATTTTGCCAATAACTGATTGGAGGGCCTTCTTTGTAGTCATCTCTTTCTTTGCAAATTTGTGTGCCTCTGCTCTTATTTCTTTGAGTTAGTCCATGGGAATTCTGAGAGTCATGTCTTTTGTATTCATCACTATTCCCAGCCACTTTACCTCTTTTGCTGGTGGTTGAGCTGTCGATTGGACTGTTGGTAACCTCAACTCTTGTAGTTGTGCAATAACATCCTGATAACTATCTTGTGCTTCTGTCACACTGTAGCCCCATCCATAATGTCATTGAGGTACATGAGGGCTTGATGGCCTTTATCTCAGAATGTCCATTATTGGCGATCCTCTGTATATGAAGGCTACTCAGGTGTGCCCCAACTCGCATGCTGATGTTGAGGTAGTATTTGTAGTCCCATGCAAACGTCAGTAGAGGCCAATTCATGGGACATGCCTGCAAGTCCTTTTACGCCCTATCAATATCCAATGTGTACAGGTATTGGGTGTGCTTACTGGGTGTAATTACAAGCATAACAACTGTGGAGAGCATAATATGTGGTTGTGTGTTTCCCAATACAAAATTCTGTTTAATGTAGGCATTTATTAAGAGCTTGGTGGGGAATGAAAGTATTATTCTCCTCTTACTTTTATCTCCTTTGGGTCTCATCATGAGGGGGTTGACATGTATTGATTCTCTGAAAGGTGTGTTGTCATATGGCCCATATAGTGCCTCATAGCCAATTTTAGTCTCTATAAAATTGTTGTTGTGGGCTGATAATTCTATCGACAATGTGTAGTTGGGCATATCCATGATATCTGTCACCAGTCCAATGTATCCCATCAGAAAACCACTTTTGATTTGATCAAGCAGTGCTCGGCTGCATAATAAGTTCAGTCTCTGACTCAGATTGTTCTTTTTAACAGTTTGTGGCAAGTATGTCTTTGTTCTTATCGATGAAATTATGAAGAAATTTTTGTAATTAAATATACAATTTCATGGTAGGTGTTGGATGGAGAAGAGGGAAGTGCAGTGGATTTTGGGGACAGCAGATACCTGGTATACAGTGGAACAGGTTCCCTCTATGCCATAGAATGTCTACTGCAAAATTTACGGCAATAGTTTCAGAGGAGATGCAGAGAATTACACTGTTCCCTTACAGAAATAATATTATAGATTATCACAGAAGTACCGGAATACAATGATGACATTTTTATACTGAATGTTTTCATTTTAACACTGAATGTTGCATTCCATCAGCCAAATATTTAGTTAAGCAAATACACTTCTATTCATCTCACTTTCATTGTAACATCTAAGGGCATTGGAAGCACAATATGATTAATTTTTTTCATGATATTGGCCCCCACACACGTTTGTTTAGATAAGTGTTCCCAAATTTCAATGTTGATTGTTTAATAAGTGTACAACTGATCACCTAAAGGATCAGTAGTTACTAAGGATTTAAAATTTGAGGATCTTCTCTTGTTCAAGGTGGACACTGGCCAGGGGCGTCGCTGGCAATTTCCAAGTGGGGGGGACATATTTTGGTATCTTGGACCTTTTTCCAATATTTATGTATGAAGTGTACAACAACATGTACCAATTTTCAAGTCTAACAATTAGTTCAAAGATGCCATTACGTTATGTAAAACACTGATGGATTATAATAGTGTCAGTTCATTTTCTTTCATTAATCATTTCAAGACATTCAAGTATATTGTTACAAACACTAACTAGAATCAGAAAGAGGTACAACAATCATTAAATATACATCATAGAAGTATGAGAAAATTTCAAAACATATCTGACTTTAATATGATATACAAAATTTTATTGATGCAAGGAAAGGTACATAATAGTAGGGTTGAAAACAGGCTCTCGCAATTGTAAAAGTTTTTTTTAGTTAGCTATTTTCCAATTTGGGGGCTTGGACAAAGCAAAATAAAGGGCCTTGTCCACTAAGCCAATTCTCATGTGATTCTCAAAGAATATAGTGCAAAAGAGTCCTGTGCGGTGCAAAATCGCACGAGAATCGGCTTGGTGGACCAGGCCCTTTAAACAAGAATTATATCACACTGGCTCTGTTAATTCAGGAAAACTATATTCCAACAAACTCTGACCTGATGTTGGGTCCTTCCCGCCCATTGAAATGGGCTCCCCTATATTCTCATGTATAATAATGTTCTTTCTAATTTTTAATACCAATTCAGTTATTCACCAAACTGTAATGAGAAAAATTGGTCTTGTATTGTATATAAGGAATTTTATTACTTCTATTAAAAATAACTTCACAGAGTTGATATGCATAAAATCTGTATGCCCCTCTAGATTGCCCCTACTCCTGATTTCCATGACCAATAGTGGGAAATTTGTATTATGGATATTAAAGGTATAAACAGACTGTCCAGCAGAAAAATAGGAATTATAACATTTTATTTAAATTTTGATTCATGAAAGAACATGGTTAAGTGAATCAAAAAAGCAAATAAAAACAATTTGTCACCAGGTTAGTTTTCATTTCAGGGAGCTCTGAAATGTATTACTATTCACAGTAGGATTCTATGGGAAAAGGACAATTTTATCTTTCCACTATAAAAGTAAATGGAATTTAACTTTTTATAATCATAATTATTGCTTTACAAGCAAAAAAAGAAGGGGGTTGGGGTCACCAGCTTTTTTTTAAAAAGCATCATCGGCTGAATTATCATTATGATGAGCTAAAAACCGGAGTATTGAGAATTTTGTTTTAACGATTTACAAGGCTAAATAACATTTTTCAAAATATAATAATAACCTGTTGGTTCACGCATGAGGGCAAACCGAACGCTATGATGGCTATGTTTTTAAAAAAAAGTATGGGATTCATCTATCTGAAATCTGGGAAAAAGGGAGAAAATATCCTCTTTTTTTACAAACTTCAATAGTAACCATTGGTGGTCCCTAAGATGAAAGTCAAAAGCCTAAATTTCGAGTCACATGAGTCTTTTTTTAAAGAGGTTAAGATTTTTCTATTAGATTATAGTTGTGGTTGATTCTCTCAAAATGGGGTCACTTGGGGCTATTTGGGGGTAAAATTTTAAATTCATTGAAACTACTATTCCTTCACATCATCGATTCTACACATGTTTTAAAGCCCACATCGAAACTTGGAAACACTAATCTTAAAATCCTTCCTGGAGCAGACAAAATGAAGGAAAACATAAATTGCCTTGTGTTGCATTCCAACGACCTCGGATATAATATATTGAAAGTGAAATGAATAAAAATTGTAAATTTCTGTTTAATATTGTACTGTAGTGAATATGGGTATACCAATCAAGCATTGATTGGGGCTTGAGTGTTTGTTTACCAACTGACCATATCTGGACCAGTACTGCAAGAATTGGCTGCATGTGCCTTGCTGTGCTGGTGAAAACAGGCCTTTCGGATTCCCGCCAAAACTTACATGGGTCATATTCATTGATTCCTATATTACAGGTTACTCTTATCTAACTGTACTTTATACCACAATTAGTGTGTTGGTCTTTCCGGATGTTCCGGCGAGATTCCTTTTATGTACCATAACCTGTTATTACACTAGACCTTCTTTTACCTTCCTTTTACCTGAAACACCTTCATTGACTGTGTACCAAAGTTGCCTCCTTCCTGAATCTGCTGTACCTTGTTACTCTTGTCTTGAGTGATTGCTCACTCTTGCTGAGTCATTTGGACCTAAGCTGGGTCTGAGATTAACTGCTGGAATGGGTCTGTGTGGTGGAATAAAGCCTGAGATACTAAAGCACTGTGTTACTGGTTTTACTTCCCCTTCGTTGAAATTGATAAGATTCGAACTTGGTTAGTGAACTAGTATTACTAGGCGGAAATCACTACAGTACCATTAACAATAGCTACTGAACTAAGTATATGGATGAAAATTCTGTGTAAAAATGATCTTTTCTCCATATTTTATTGAGATATATATATTTCATGTTTTGTTGGGCGTTGGAATGCAACAAATAGTGTTAATGTGTCATCATTGTTTTCTGGCACTTCTGTGATCTTTCTAAAAATTTGAAACATGTTACTTTAAAGTGAACCAGATGGGCATACATTAGACATATAAGTAATGATTAGATTATATGGAGATCAATGAAATGAGTATATAAATATTTAATTATGAGTTATTTTACATTAGCATCTTGATTGAGGACCAGACCCATGCAAGATTAAGCGGTTCGGACCAGTGCTTCTCAATTCAAATTTGAGAAACTCTATTTTCAAGACTCCTTAGGGTATCTAATTTTTAAGCATTTTGAGATAATCATTTTTTGTATTATTTCATTTAAGGCCTAATACATTTAAAGCTAAGTAAGTATAGGGGAAAATAAGAAAAGAAAAGAGGCATTATACATGATTATACCCTACCCGTGTGTCTTTGTGTGCTGCCGGGGTAATAGGGTAATTTGTTTTAGTAACACTAAAGCATCCTTAAAATGTGTATTTGTACTGAGGTTTTCTGATGCAAATGAAGCATACACCTTTTAGATTAGAATAAAATTCTACAGCCTTGGACCTTTTGTACTGTGTACTAGGTATTAGAAGGCTATAGAATGAAAACTATTCAGAGGGCCTTGGACCTTATTTTGGGAGGAATTTTTTTAGAGCCTCTGGCTTGGACCTTTTTAAGCTCCCACCAAAAGTGGGGGGGACATGTCCCCCCCGTCCCCCCCGGCAGCGACGCCCCTGCTGGCTATTTTTAAAACTGCCTACCAACGCCCGCTCACACAAGATGATGTTCCTGAACCTATTGATTTCTTGAAAGCTGAGTACATCTATTCAGCTTTTATACCGTAAGTATCCAGTCCAGAAGCAAAACCGCAAGATTTGATGGCAATTTAGAGTGGTCTAAGGCTATCATTCTGTATAAATATGTTTTTCAAATTTTCAATGACACTGCCATCTCTCGCCCTACCCTACTCTCCCTCCCCATGACCTTAAAATACATTAATGTCTTGTGTCTGATAAGCCCTACACTGCCCATGCAGTCTCACATCCTGTGTGAGCATGCATGAACAAGTAGGGCTATACTGTAGTGGCCCGTTTATAAGCCAGGTCCTGTTTAAAAGCCTATCTCGAATACAGGGCGGGTATTTGGGGCCCATTAAAACAATAAAAGCCTCTCTCAAATATAAGCCGGGGGTCTCAAATATTAGCCCGGTCTGTCTGGTTTTTCTATGTCTAATAACGATTAATGTCAACAAGTCAATCTCTCTTTGAAATATTAATCTGATTTACGATGGGTATGGCATGGCTTATGCTTTATTGTTATTGAGTCATCTATATAATATATATAGTTTTACTCTCTAGTACTCTTGAAACTGAAAATGTATGCATCATGAAAATAATACAAGCCTCAAATAGAAGCCTATCTCAATTACAAGCCGGGCCAAAAGGGACCTTGAAAGAATTAAAATCCCAGGCTTATGAACGGGCCACTATGGTATATAGCAGGCCCAAAAGTATAGCTTGGCTGTGCTTGTGCAGGAATATGGCTATGTTCAAAAGTTCCATATATTTCTGATGCCTAAACCTGACCCTACCATTGTTTCTCTGCATTAATGATTCATCGATACCTGACGAAATAGAGAGGAAAATATCTGCAGATGCTTTAATTATGGATATCATTGCCAATTTCTATACAGTGATGTTGAATAGTGGGCAATAAATGCTGTTTCTCTTTCTATTCCGTTCTTCAATGTATCAGGTATGATGTAATTGGTGCTGTGGAAATAGCCTGTCAGCTTTTTCATGAAAAAAGCAGTAGTCATATTTCATCTGGATAAGAAGTCATGATATTTTTTTATTGAAAATGTTATATTTCTTCACAATTTCATATTTGCAATACTTTTCAAGTAGAACAAAAGAAATTATTTAATAGCGTTACATCAAATATCTTACCATTGACTGTTGACTATATTCATTGTATGGTGAAATGAACTAACTTGGTATTTGTTATTGTAGTTTAGGCGAAATGTACATGAAAAATACATGACTATCAACGGCTTCCACAGCAATATGGTGACCGCAGAACTCAATTGAACATGTTCAATTTTGCTGGACATCAAAGTACTAATCTTGTATTAAAGATAAATGCCAGCAGTAGTGATGACTGATCAATTTCTTGCTCCCTCGGGTACCTTTCGGTATGCTTCAGCCTTAATGGGTTGACACTAGGTGGCGTCACAGGGCACCCTTTACCCTTAGTGACACTATGTGGTGTTACAGAGTACCCTTTACCCTTAATGAGGTGACACTAGGTGGCGTCACAGTATAGACACCCTTTAGACTGAATGGGGTGGGTGGGGGTGAGGGTATTACTAGGTGGCGCTACAGTATGAGGAGGGGGTAGGGGTAGAGGTTGGGTAAGGTGATGTAGGTGGGGTTACACTATGGTAGAGGAGCATGACCCCACTCATTAACTGGTGTGATACTAGGTGGCAGCATAGTGGGGAGTGGGTGGGGGAGGGATGGGGAAATTATTTTGGGTAGTTTATGGGGTTTATTTTGGGTAGGTGGACTAGTGTGAAAAAGAAGAGTATAAATAAACTATTGTGGGTTCATTGTGGGGAAGGAAGACGTTTGTGTATGCCAGACTTTGAATAGCTTTACTATTACACAAATTATATTAACGTAAGAATGCAAATATTCACTGACTTTCGCCTCTTCTTCTATCATGGAGGAGCGAGCCTTGGAAGCAACCTCCACCAAAATATCAAAAGATGAAAAATCCATGTTTTTTGTGTGTTTTGGAGTCTGTTTTTTTTCCCTGTTTGTTGTTGTTGTGTAGTATCTCGGATTTTATTATCCGCCTTGTAACTCTCGCATGTACCAGATGAATGAAGGGTACCCTTCTGCTTTTAGACCAGGTTTGATCAGATTCTGGGGTGTATTTTTTCACAATAGACCATGGCAATCACTTCCGGCAATTTTCGGGGGTTATAGACCTCGAAAGAACTGGTAAATAAAAGGTCTAGAGGTCGGTGAATCTTTTTTCTTAATAGCCCTCAGTCGAATCTGACCAAATCGGGTCTAAAAGCACTAATACCCTCGGTTTTGGATGGTCTGGGTGGTCTATTGCCTGGTGGAAATTCTCGGGGCTAACGCCCCTCGAATTGTCCACCAGGCTATAGACCACCCAGACCACCCAAAACCTCGGGTATTATTGCTATACTAACGTATTATATAGTTAGGATAACTAAATGGATAAAATGACAATGGTTTTACCCCCCTCCTTTAGGGACAACCCCCTTACGACTCACTGGGGGGTTGGAGCTTTTGACATATAAACTCCCACCTGACACTGGGGGGTGGTGATTTGGTATTACAACTCCCACCTGGTGGTGTGTGCGAGCTGCTTCTGTAAAGTTGTGAAACGAAAAAGGATATACTCGACCCGGGATTGAACCGGGGACCTCTTGAAACCTATCGATTAGAGCTCTCCCTGCATGAGACTTTAACAAATTTCTTTTTTTTTGCCAATTGGTTTTGATTCAATGCCACCAAACCTTGTCAAGTGCTCTCCGTCTGAGCTACCGAGTATAACCGTATTGCAAAACGACCAATGACTTGTTTCTAACCTGTTCAAAACGTCTGCTATGTATCAGATTCGTTCCCAATGGTTTCCCCTTCGAGTGCTAGCCACCAGAAGTGACCTACCGGCCGCCGAGGAGCGTTCACGGCGTTTGGTCATGTATAGGGCCGGCAAAGCTCAGGGGCAGACAAAGAACGCGCTCCCTAGTAGCATCTATTTTATCTTGATATATTTCGCCATACTATTTTAAGCAAGACCATCATACAATATAATGATTTAGGTGTGTTATATTAATGTCATCTACTTTGTTCATTGATCTATATATCCTACATGTATTATTGAAAAAGAATACACTACAAAACGGTTTCGACTGTACCTAAGTTTCCATTATGACAGGCTTCTTTAAGGTGTTAAAGGTTTGCTAAGAGTCAACATTATGAGTGTGTGAGGGTTACTCCGGGAGGGGATTCGCACTAGATTGACACCCCGCCCCCCCCCCCCAGCTCTTCTCCCCCTGCTTATCCACCAGGGCCAGCCATAAGGGGGTACAGCAGTGTAGAACGGGAAGATTGTTGGTATTTCACTATTGAAATATATTTCAATTGTGAAATACCAACAATCTTCCCGACTATAGTCTCATACTTACATACCATATATAATATACATATTGCAGTAAAGGCCAAAATAATCTTTTTTGTATACAATTACAATAATTCCGATAAATGGTTGTAATCCCTCTGTAATGATAAGTCTTGCCAATTTTACTAAATGTACATATTTATGTATTTATAAACATATATATGTATTGGTTTTCGGATTACAGATGTTGGATTAAATTATTCTTAGGCAGTAATTATGGATTCGAATCTGAGTGATTTCTTGTGGGAATTATTCCATTTTGAGTATACATTACATTGTTATGTTTAACAAATAATTATACAGGGCGCTTTTGTTGTTGTTCAAAGTGTCTACCATGTACTCTAAAACACAGAAGAGATTTACAGAGTTTTTCAACACTTCATAAACCCTTTTCCTAAAGCATATGCATGGTTTAATGAGTGACAAAACAAGTAGTTTACAAATTGATTAAGTTCAGGCACTAGTTGGTAACAGTATATAATTCTACTGGTAACGATTTTAGCATCAGCACTATGTGATATCATTTTCTGTTAAATGCACAAACTAGATATTCATTTTCAATGCAAATTTCTCTTCCATTCTATGCATACGCACGGTATGCATATTCATGCATTTGAATTGGATAGGTATTTTGGTTGGAAACTAATGTGAAGCTTATAACCGTGATATTTGAACTTGGCATTTTCCAGAGTCATTCTAGGTCTACTCATTGCATTAGAAGTGGTTTAAATAATTATTAAGTTTGAATAGTTATTGCTTAAAGAGGATGTGCCGTGATTATGCTACACTAAACAAGTTGTATATGCTATCCACTTATATTAGTTCTGGCTACCTTAATCTGAAGCGGCAAGGAGTTCTTTACATTCATCTACATTTTATATAAATATATGACGTCCATTGGTTTGATATTTCCCCAGTTCTCTTATAATGGCATATGCACGATATATGCATACTCATGGCATGTTTCAAATAATCTTGATTATTATCAACACAGTCTACACAGTCTTGGGCCTAATCTTACCATTGCGCCACTTTTTTCCATTGCGCTACTTTTCACACTAGGTGACGCCACTTTAACACTAGGCGGCAGTATGAGCAAGCCTCTTATTATTCTTAATAACTTTACATTGAAAACATTTCTAATGCATTGATATGCATTTTATGTGCTGTAATGGTTGATCCTCATATATCTAGGGATTTTATACATAATGCTATTCTTTATTCTATTTCTGTACACTATCTATGTGATAGTTTGGAGAGGGGGTAATCATAACACCCTTTGTCCCATACATCCATATTAGTACAACCCCCATTTGATCCAAGTTTCCCATAGCCTGAGTAATCAAAGGTAGATAGGCCTTCACTCTTTGAGCTAGCCACTGGTGACAAATGATGAATTAATGGATGAAACCAAGGCTCATGGCTTTTTAGTCCCTTTCAGCTGCAGGTATTTAGTCAGATGTAGAACTTGTACCAAACAATACCTGTCGGATTAGTATTGACAGCAATTTCAGTTAGCACCTAAATATCTGAACGCAATAATTACTGCAGAACCATTGTGCAATGCTTCGGCAATATAATCTATGAATTAAATAGGCCTTTGAGTGCAATAATAGCACTGGCTATTGCGGTCACATAGCGCAATGATTGCGCAATAGCTATTGCGTTCACATAGCGCAATAAGTGGTTACACCCATTGCAGTCACATTGCGCAATCATTGCGCTATGTGACTGCAATAACCAGTGCAATGATTGCACTCAAATGCCTATTTAATTCATAGATTATATTGCAGGGTAATGGTATGGTAGATGGAGGCTAGTGGTTGGGTGTTGCTGAGTCCTTTGACCACATGCCCCAAACCTATCCAATTGTGATAACCTCTTCAGTCCTAATCAATTGTAAGCCCATATATGGGTATATAATGTGAGAAAACTATTGAGGTTTGAGTTAAAAACAATCAAATGATGATTGCAGTTTAAATAGCCTGCTGTAAAACATCAACAATACAATTCGCTGGGCTGCCCACATATTAAGATATACGGCAATCGTATATATTCACCATGGTAGTGGGCACATGAAATCAGGGCATGATTTTACATATCCATAATCCAGCGTTTGACGTACGTCAGCCGAGATTGCCAGTTACCGGCCAGGCAATTGGCCGTTGCAATGTGAAAGGGCCTTTATGTTACCTTAATTTACATACAAGTGGTATATAGTCATCCGGTGGTACAAGAACTGCAAACTATATATGGTGTACAAACTACAAGAAAATTTAATAATTGCAATTCCCTCTCATCTTTTTTGTTTATTTCTGGACAACAATAAAACCAAAAAATTACACAACATTCAAGAAATTGATCTGTCCACAGATGTAAAAAAAAAAACAAGGGCAGGGCATCATATAACACTATTTCAGTACTACTTTATTGGGACAATACCAGCATCAGTACATGGCAAATTTCTAGAAATGTCACAATATTAATTCAGTAACACTTAACTATTTGATATCCTGATAATGTAGGACATTAGATATAAATTCATTACTTCAAAAAGTTGTTCAATTTCTTTATTCATGACTGGTAGAACTTAATGATACATTATATTGGTATTTACAAATACACCTTATGCTTTCTGCAGATGTTTTTGATGAAATACACTTGGAATTTTCACAGAAAATGGCAAACATTGGAGGAGAAGCAAAAAGCTAAGAAGGAGAGTTTATTCTGGTTAGTGTTCAAACATTACCACCGTCAGATACTATCAGGATATTTCTTCCACTTGCTCATGGTGAGTAATCTAAATTTCATGAAGGAATATTATATATTTATTTATTAAATTGTATAGAGGGCAATGTGGTCCATTACCTGATTTCTGAGACTTAGCTACCTTCGATTTAAAACTGCACTCTTAGTTGTGATTGATCAGAAACTAAAGATGTTCTCCTTTTTTTTCCCGGCCCATCTACACATCATTTGACCAACTTTTTGTTGGATTTTGTCTGGTTGTTTCTGTTACAGGGCTTCATAATTGTCCATATTTTAATTTGGACCCCAATGTAATCTTTGCTTCACTTTTTGGGGCAGGTGAATGGAAAAGGACGGAAAGATTACAACATATCACCACATACCTTTTACATGCATGATTATATTCAAATCATGGTGGAGAATATTCTGTATAGTCTTGCGTAATTTGTTTTTCTGACAAAAAAATTATGGCCAGTAGGCCATGTAATGTCTTTTGTGAGTAGGCTTTTACTAATCTGCACCCCAGTTTAACTTGTTCACAGGAGATTTAGTAACTTTTTCCATGGAATTTAGTTCAGCCAACAAAGTTCCTTCTATAGGCACCAGCCCTAATATCTAATCTTCTTTTGTAGGAAGAAACCTTTTTTGAAGTTTCAGGTGAAAGGGACAGAATTTACTCAGCCATTTATTGTTTTACCTAGATTAAGTAGATCGGTAAAAATAGGCACAGACTTCATGACAGCAGCAGAAGTGGTCTCGATTTTTCTAACCTAAATATAAGTCAGTATACAGTAAGAGCCGATAATACATTAATCCTAGAACCTATGACAGAGAAGTTGATATTTTAAGAAATCACCAATGAACTCTTCATGAAGCGACCAATAACTGTCGAGTAGACGCACAACTGATTAACACTGCAAGGAATGGGAGAAAATTGGAACTTATCACAGAATCCCAGGTAGCATCGCCATTGTCCTGCATGCAATCTCCTAGTTGCTGGGGCCATTGCTTTCATCTGTAGAGACCTTGCTTCCGTCTCCAGCTCCTCCCTTCCTGTTAGAGAAAGAATCAGATAATTCCTTAAAGCAGCATAAAAAAGATCCACCTAGTAGTTCAGACATGTTCACATTAACTTTTTCATAAGCAAGTCTAGAGAGAGTATCAGCTACTAAGTTATTCTTAGATGAAATGTATTTCGGTATTATCACAATGTCATGTATAAAGCAAATCCAAAAAATCTCTCTCAACCATTGTTAGCAAATTTTGTTGGAACTAGAGCCATTTTTCAACATGTAGATGACCTGAGTATTATCGATGAACATTAACACTGAATGGCCTTTGAAACTCTTGCACCACCTATGGAGGCCTTGTAGTATAGGCCAGAGTTCCGGATCACTGGGAGGAAGTGATATGTGGCCACATTCAGTCTGAAAGTTAGTGGTTGCTGGAAATATGCAGTACTATTGAAGACTCTTGAGAAATGTTTCCACCATTTTAAATCTTCTCTCATGACAGTGGAGATTGGGAGAAATTTCTTCCCTTTTGTCACCATTTCTTTAAATAGATCGTAGCACCGACGGCTAAAGGTACGACCCCCCCTTACTACCTGGGCACAATGGAAGATGAGCCCATTCAGTTGTTCCAAAGATTTCTTGGTAATTGTCTTTGCATTGATATGCTCATCTAAGATATTCTGAAGCTTTTTCAATTTACATATCTGGGAAGGGGGGGGGAGACCTTATTCCAGGAAATGTAGAAACCTAGATGTCTTAGCACCCTGATAATACTGGCCTGGGCCTGAAGAGATTCATCCACACTACCAGATATAGCTATATAGTCGTCCAGATAGTTGACTATATTGAGGTGAAAATTTTCTTCGAGTATATCTGTGACAAAGTCTGAGATAAGGTTGAAGTAATAAGGGCCTAGGCGGGAGCCAAAACACAACCTGTTGTCTACATAGTACTGGTCTTGGTCATACAACTGCCAAATGAAACCCATGTATTTTCTATGATCTGGTAGGATAGGAACTGCTCTGTAGGCAGCTTTAATATCAACGACTGTCATATAATCGTACTGATTCATACTATCAGTAACATTGAATAAAGTTTTGTAAGAGAAATCCTTGTATAAAGATGAGCAGTAGCTATTTTCAGAGATGTCTGAGGGTCTAGAGCAATCCGTTGTCGGGTCGTATGTCACCATTAGGCTTTGGTACTGTTCCTAGGGCATGTACACAATGTGGTGTAAAGTTAATCGAAGACACAATACCTTCATTCAGCTCTGAAGAAATAGTTTTGTCCATTTTCGCTTTACTACCTGGGTCGAGTATTGAAGAATAATTGCCACATTTGTAAGAGGGAACATCTTTGTCCACTATTGGGAATCCATCTGTGATACCGCAGTAAATCTTCCACCAGTTGTCTGAAACTTTCGATGAATTGAGTTGAAAACTTGGATTTCTCTACCTCCAGGCGCAACAGGGGCCGTAAATAGTGGTACATTCAGTTCATTGTCACAAGGTTCTACTTCGGAACCAGAAATATCAACAATTTGATTTGAATCAGATGAGAAATCATTATAAATCACAACATCACAAGGCTGAAAGCTCTCGACCGGGCTCCGGGGCCTGGGCGCGGCCATCTTGGTTCTCCTCTGAACTAGCGAGTTTGCGAGAGTTCGAAGTGGCATTGCTATGAGGAAGAGAGTCCTTGGCAACGTCAACATAAACAATGGTGTCAGGCCCAATGCTGTGATGTATTAATTCCTATTTGGAAGAAACTTTGCTAGAGCTAGTACAAGCCTTAGCGTTATGATCCGATGAGGAACATTTGGAGCATTTATGCGGATATAGACAGTTCTTGGCAGTACAACCCGAGTCCCCTTTGAAACGATAGCACACGCCCTCCTTCTGTTTACCCAGTTTATTCTTAGCCTGGCCGACATGAGCCTTACGGGTGTTTTCATAGCTGAAGAATTTAAATACTTCCTCCTGGTTCATTTTAGAAAAAGCAGACAACCCAGTGAGAAAACAATATAGCCTATTTACTCAAATTATTGTCAACCCACATCTAACACAAAATGGATAGACATTTTGAATTATCTCAAGGACCAGATGGGATCTCTCATCTCTCTGAAACAGCCAATCTAGAACATTATTCTGATACGAACAGGTTGACCTCCACCCCTACCTCGGGGCCCGGAGATAACATTCCAGCATCACTAACGCACTCGCCTATACAACCTGCCTATTCTCAGCTAAGCCTACAACAGAATTCTATGGATAGGGAAGTATTGTTCAACAGTAGCTCGCAAAATAGTGGCCAAGATAATACCACCCTTCCTCTAAATAAATCCATTCATGCTTCGAATGATCTGTTTATTACTACATCTGAGCAAAACCCGTCGTTGGAGGATGGTGACAACACCAAATCAACTGAAGCGCTGTCACAAGGTGATGTTGGCGCATTGTCGCATCCCCAAACCCCCACCTCACCAATGAACACGTCCAGCAGAATCCATGAACTATTACATCAAAGGTCCCAAAACATTAACAAGATGAACAGTATTCTAACTACTATTGAAGAAAACAGTCTTCAAAGTGCTTCTGTAACACCTAACACTTTGTTGGCATCAGATTCGCCTGACAACTTAGCCCGTTTGATTTCACGTCAGCTGACGCCATTGATAGAACAGGCTGTCACAAACGGTCTACGGGCCACTGAAATGGTTTTCAAATCATCCATTGATGAAGTACAATCAGCTATTCTAGACTTAAAATCGGATGTAACACAACTCAGACAAAGTTTTGACATTAAGTTTTCTAGGCTCGAGACAAATATCTCAAAGATGGGCTTCGATGCTAAATCTGCACCGTCACTGTCACCGGACGTACTGACTTCCGAGCTGACAGCTATGCGCAACGAAGGGAAAATGAAAGCGCAAAAGATAGTAGCTTCCATTGATAATCTCGCTAACCACACTGATTCAAATTTTGATAAAATCACAAATGGAAATACTCACATGGGTCAACCCCAGTATAGGCCGGAGATGCAGTCTCATCCATGGCATCAGCAACAACAATGTGACGTTCCTCCATTTCGACCAAGAGGGCAGCCTCGTGGATGGGGCCCACGGGACGGATGGCACCAAAAGCCGCAAACACAAGCCGGTGGCCACTACCCTCGTCCTGAGCAGCGCTCTCGTCCTAATCATCGCAAGGTCTTGGTATTAAACAACATCACGGAGCTGGGAGAAGATAATATAACCCAGACCATCATTGATGCTTGCAAAGAGGTAGATCCAAATTTTGATTCTGACGATATTGTTGAGGTGTATAGAATAGGCCTCCTCAACGTACAAATTATGCGGCCAGTTTTCGTAAAGTCCAAGTCAGGGGAGATTCTCACGAAAATATCCAATGGAATACGAAAAATCCAATTTTCCGATACCAGGTTTGCCCGACTAGAAGTCGACAAAGATGGGCTAATGGTCCCCTCGCATGAAAATGGCATATTGCGAGACTGCCATCAGCTGCTACGGCTCAAAAACTGTCCCTCCGAGCACCGGGGTAGCCATTTGCTAGTCGATGGTAAATCTTTCACACGTCAAGATCTTCACACCCTTCCAGTAGGGTGTCGGCCGGAAGATGCACGTTCAATTATGGTCGATGATGGCCAGGGTATCGGGTTCAAGAGTGAACATTCATTTCTGTCCAACTTCCACCCCTCAAAAGTTGATTTTGGAGGTTCGCAATATCGATCAGCTGAGCACGCTTTCCAAGTGACCAAAGCCAAAGATCTAGGTCAAGCGGTGCTCGCCGAGGAACTACGGAACATCCCGAGTCCTTACGAGGTCAAGCGGAGGGCCAGGCTCGAACTGAAACCTTCGCCGGAATGGAAAAAGAAAGAGAAGGGCATCCTTGAACAAATAATAAAGCTGAAATTTACCCAAAACAAGTACATCAAGAAGAAATTACTAGATCTCCCACACTCGGTATTCTACGAGATGACGACGGACAGAAAATGGGCAACCGGAAGCAACCTTCCGAGAATACTAGATCAGAACGGCCAACGATCCAAATTGTATTCCAAAGACTTTACAGGTACAAACCTATGTGGACAAATCATCGGGAAGCTAAAAGCTGAGCTTCTCAAGGCTGCTTAAGCGCACCCATCGCTGATGACTGGGATTTTTCACGATTCACATCGGTTTTATGAGCACGGTGACCTCTGTCTCTTACATTAATCCTATTATCGTCCACCAAAACAAAAACAACATGAACACTATATTAATTATCGGCGACTCCCGAGCTAGGGCCCTTGGTCCCCCCATACAAGCTCTTCTTGCAGGTACGTCGGTTGAGATCTCTTCGGCGCCTGGCGCTAGTATCTTTCAATCAGTAAAGCATGCTACTGGGGCAATGCGCCTCATATTACCAACGCATATTTTCGTAGTATCTGGACTCTGCAGTCTAACTGTAAAGGACAAATTCACTAAGTCGGTCACTCCCCGCTATCCTGATACAACATCGATGAAGGAAAATCTGTCGCAAGAGCTAGAGGACTCTTACAACTACATCGCAGAACATATGCCTTATCCACCCTATGTGTCCTTTGCCCCTATTACTGGGATGCACATCGGCCAATATAATGCAAGGCGTGCAGTCCAGCGTGGTGACCTACAAATTGAAGAAATAGCCATGCATCCACTTCAAGAGAAGCTGAACCAGCAGATTGAAGTAGCGACACAATTAATCCTAGAATTTAATGCGAGGAGAGGACTTGGTACCCCCTGGACACAGAGGACAGTACATAGATACCACCCCAACAACTCGACATACACACATAATTATTCCCATTTAGCACTGGACGGATGCCATCTGTCGACCGAACTGCAAGAAAAATGGGTCACAGCCATATGCAAAACTTACATAGCTCAAATTAAGAAGAGTGACATACATAATTAATTAATTAAATATCGATAAACGAACACTCTTACTTCACACCGATCTCACCTGACTAAATATCTACTTCGGTCAGATAAGTACTCACCCTCATGTCATTCCCCATACCCACACCTCTCTACAAAATAAGGATAACTTGTCTTAGTATCCTTTCCTTTCCTCAGTGGACAGAGGTTGCGACTATGAGGCTTTGACTACATAGGAAGATGACTTATAAGAGATGAGGTGCAAGAGTGCGAGACTCAAACATTGGTATAAAAGGTATAAAATATTGATTGACTTAATCATTAAGATATTGACTAAAATATCGATTAAAATATTAATACTGATATCGAAATGTGTTTAAATAATGGAAATTTGGTGGACTATGATTGTGATTGTAGTAAAATTGTAGTAAAATTATAATGATTACAATAGTAACTGTGACGGTTATGGTTGTGAAAAATTTTGTAACTTAGAAAATAACTCATTAGCTGAAATTTGACTCCAGCCTCACTGTCGCTGTAGAATACCTATGAAATCGAAAGAGAAATTGTGATGACTGAGCGAGGTGAAGTAATCAATGATAGTGATAATGGTGCGTTAACTTGTCTTAGTACCTCATTACTGTCACAATGTCATTGGTTGCTCTCACTATCAGTCACTACAAAACTGAAATCTAAACTATGTCAAAGAAAACAGTACGCTGTTGTTATTGTATTCGGTTCCCACTCAAAACGATGAAATTTATCGTGCATGTATATACCTCGCTAGATTGTACAGACCCTCAAGTATATAATATAACAAATGTATACAGAACAAAACTGAGAGTTGTAAAATTGTAAAATTGATCTCAAACCGCTACAACAAACGAGCCTAGATCTGTACAGATGTAGGACTGTAATATTATCATGTAATATTATCATTATATTCTGTCGTCACACTCCATTGAAGCGCAAATCTATATATCTTATCGTATCTGATCGCTGTTGGTGTGTCGGATTAGATCACTGGTGTTCAGGATTTGGCTAGAACAAGGTAACTTGTCTTAGTACCTCATTTCATTCCATCTCATTTCTATCCCAACTGCCTCCACCACCTGATCAATCTGTCAACTGACCTAAGATCGATTACTGACTCTGATGTATACAAATGTAAAAACCATAAAACGGTAAGCCTCTCGGTAAAGTCAACAATGTAGTTGCACTAACCAAGATGGCACAGAATCTCAGGTAAAATGAAAAAGAAATGTTTGCTGCCGACCTATACTAACGTTGTTGGTAAACTAGCAATTAATCTGTATGATCTGCATAATAATACTTGATATCTGATAGTTGATATGGTTGAAATAGGTGATAATGTTAACATACATAGCGCTATCTCTAGTCACTACAAATCGCGTCTCACATAAAAATGAGAGTACGCTATTATTATTATATGTTAGCTAAACTTAAGTTATTTATTGCATCATATATATTATTTCTTTATATCTCTCTTAACTTTTAGTCTCGATTTTTAGCCTTAGCCTCAATTTATAGCAAATCAAATGTATCAGTATTAGTGGCAATTTTTACTGTTCACTAGCGCATTATTATTATTATCGTTATCGTCGCATAACCATATATAGAGAAAACTGGCTCTGTCGCGAGACAATTGAAGTGAACTTTTATATAGAATTAGCTCTGAAGAAAATCCTATGTCACAGCAAAACTGGTCCCACAAATATTGAACCTATCAAACATATTGAAAGCATCAAAATGTAAACCTGTAAACTCAACTTATAATAATGGATAACAAACAATCTGTTTGCCACGAACAGAATCTAATGCCGATTCCTTGACAATACAAAGTATAATTTACAAATGTTGAAATTTATATATTGACTCTCCAAAGTCGTCAAATCCAGTTGAATTAATGCTTGTTATAATTCCCAAACTTGTAAAAACTTGTAAAAACTTGTTAAAACCTTCTCTGTCACCATGCCGACAGACACTGGCAGCACATTGCTGCACTCTTTCACCGATCTGAAAGACCTGAAAGGTCTAAAAATGGTGTCTTGGAACATTCGTAGTCTGTCCAAGCACTTCGATCAAATTGAGTATTTGACTACAGGTAGTAACGTAGACGTATTAGGTTTTAGTGAGACCTGGCTCAATGCCAGTACCCACGATAACATGATACGGCTGCCAAACTATACATTATATAGGCTTGATAGAGCTGCAAGAAAGAGGGGAGGAGGACTGTGTTTATATTTTAAAAGTGATTTAATAGTTGACACCGAGACTTATAAAAATTTAAAAGTATCTACTAAGGACCTTGAAATACAGGCAGCATCGGTCAGAAAGGGCAGGAATAAGTGTTGCACCATATTAAACGTGTACAGGCCACCTAGTGGCTGTACAAAAACCTTAATTCAGAATCTACGTGAAATCCTCTCAAAACTAAATCAGTCTGCTCTTTACTGGCAAAACCCATTGCAATAAAAAGTTTTTTCAATTCAATTCAATTTCAGTCTCAAGAGATATACATGATGGGAGATTTTAACCTCGACTTCGGAGCAATTAACACCTCTGCCACATCTTTTTCCTCTGAATTAAAAAATTTAATGACCGACTTTTCTCTAACCCAACATATTAATTTGCCGACAAGGCTCACCCTTAGGTCTCAAACCATAATAGATCACTTTTATACCAACTCCTCTCTAATCAGCGCGGCAGGTACCATAGACATAATCTTGTCGGACCATTTCCCCATATTTCTCATAAGGAAGAAACCTCGCAACTCTTATACTGTGGATTCATTTTGGGCACGATGTACAAAACATCTGGACCAAAAAATCTTAAACGAAATTCTCAGAAATCTTGATTGGACAGCCTTCTTTAATAGCTCTGACCCAGAAGAATGTTGGGATTCCATACTCAGTAACATCCTACTTTATTTAGATAGGATGTGCCCTCTAAAAAAGTTTAAGAACGTTAGAACTACACCGAAATGGATGACAGACGATCTCCTTCAAATAAGAATGAAAGAGATAAACTATTTAGAATTGCCAAAAAGAAAAATGACCCAGAAATTCTGCACAAAGCCAAATCCCTAAGATACATAGCTAACTCTAGATGCAAGGCCGCTAAGGCTCAATACATAAAATCTAATCTTGAGTTTCACGATAAAAATCCACGAAAATTTTGGGAATTTTTACGCCCATTAATAAATCCAGGAAAACTTAAGACAAATAACACTATACACATAGAGAAGGGCGGACAGATGATTGAAGCATCAGAAGTCCCAACTGAGTTCAATAAATATTTCCTGAACGTGGGCCCCAATCTGGCTAATAAAATACCCCCCTGCCCTGCCACTACAAACAGTGCCGAGGCTAACATTAATCCAATCCAGGATTCAAAAGTACCTATCTTTAAGTTTTGCGAGTTGTCCTCAAGAGAAGTGGGGAAAATTATCTCTAAGATCGATGTATCGAAAAACTCGGGATTTAACTATATCCCATCTTCAATTATGAAATCATGTTTGCTAGCTTTAACTGATCAGATGACGCATATTATAAATATTTCTTTATTGTTGGGTAAGGTACCCAGTTCGTTTAAACTGGCAAGAGTTACACCGTTATACAAGGCAGGCAGTAAGTTGAACACTTCTAACTACCGCCCAATTTCATGCATCTCGGTGCCTGCTAAAATTCTAGAATCAGCAGTACAACAGCAACTCACGGAACATTTTGAATCTAATAGCCTTTTCAATAATAACCAATACGGTTTTCGGAAAAATCACTCCATTCAGCAAGCCCAAGTAGATCTTCTCGATAATATTTATACAAATTTAAATGATAAATTCCTTAATAAAACAGTTTTCCTTGATTTTAGTAAAGCATTCGACACTGTCCACCACCAAATTCTTTTAGATAAACTTAAATCATATGGCATAACAGGCATGGAGCTGCTCTGGTTCACTAATTACCTTAAAAATAGGAGACAATTTGTCACTATAAATGGACTTAAGTCCGAAGAAGGAGAGGTCACCTATGGCGTTCCGCAAGGTACCATATTAGGCCCCATATTATTTACGATTTACATCAACGATTTGCACTCGGTAGTCCGTCATGCTAAAATTCAACATTACGCTGACGACACCGTCATATATTATCACGATCGCAAAATTGACTCTCTCCATCAAAATATGCAAAAGGATCTCGACAATATTTATCTCTGGCGTGCCAAAAACAAACTGTCCTTAAATGCCTCGAAATGCAAGGCCATGTCATTCTCATTAGGTTATGTATCAAGAGCGAAACTCTCTGCCTCTGTAGTAGACCTCACTCTTGGCTCTCATGTATTAGAGATTGTTGATGAGTACAAATATCTTGGCGTAGTCCTTGATGACTTGCTCACATTTAAATCCCATGTACAGAACACCTTGAAGTTAGTAACTTCTAAGGTTAGATTATTATACAAGGCCAGAGACTCTCTGACTCGAAAAGCAAAACACGACATATACAAACTAGCCATCCTCCCAAATATAGATTACTGTGTCTTTATTTACGATTCGGCTCCAAAAGCCTTATTACAAAAATTACAATCCCAGCAAAATCTAGCATTAAGAATTATTTTTAACAAGTCTAAATATGAAAATGTTGACCGGGAACATAAGGCTCTAAATGTGTGGCCTCTTCAAGTAAGAAGAGACAAACACATCTTAGACATAGCCTTCTACTTGGCCCAAAACGTGAATAATATTGATAGTAGAGATTTACCTACTAGGAGCCATACTAGAGGAAAAAGAAATATGACCATCTTATCCTCCAAGCTCAGTAAAATCACGGACTCAATAACATATAAATCTCGACTACGGTGGAACGAGTTGAAGCCGGTAGCACATAAGATCGAAGATAACATTACATTTAGGAAGTATACACAGCAACTCCTAACCCCATTTTAGAAGCACTCTGCTTTTACATCTTCAAGAATATTGGCTAAATTATCGTGTTTTATTATGTCTTCTAGGTCAGAGTCTCACTGGTTAGAATCTTACTGCCTCGCCTTACCAATTCATCAATTCATAAACTCTGCCAAAAATACTGTGTGTTCACCTATTAAACACCCATCAATGTCACGCTGACGCTAGTCGCTAATTTAGCGTAAAATCCATCTTTGTACTTTATCAATTTAAACTACACCCAGGCCAGTGGCCAACAAAATGTATATTGTAATTAATTACGAGGGATAAACCATAATCTCTCAATCCTGTCATTAAGCTAGTAACATCGCCTACCTCTCATCTGTTATTAATCATATCATATAATGTTTTGTCTAGATTACTTTCTCTCAAAAACCCTATAAGGGATCATGACTTTGATATTAGAGAATTGTTGTCTCACTGATTAAGTTATTAATTTCTGTATTCACCCCTATAAGGGGCCTTTAACGTCTACGACAGTAGCGACTTGTTGTTTGACCCTAGCAAGGGATTACCATGTTCATCCTAACTGTAACAATCTGAAGATACGAAATATGGCAAACTCCGGAAGAACTGGCACGCTCCAGTGTCAGACTTGTTCGTCCATTTGTAAACCAAGATCTTGCAATAAAGGATATTTGAATTGAATTGAATTGAATTGAATTGATTTTTGCTCTAGCCCTGACCACTTGGTCGTATTTGATAGCAGCCTTCGGTGCATAAGTGCGAGAAGCCTTCTTCTCAACAATAAGAATGGCATGGTTGATCAACCCCGTAATGTCATTACCCTGCTCATAAAACTCCAATACAGTTTTCAGCGTAATCAAGATTAAGGTATCAAAAGAATCCACTACATCACCTGATTCAAGATGGCGTTTTTGGCTGAATTTTCCTTTCCCCTTTTTCTTGGATTTCCTCTTCCTACGACTTTTTCGTTCCTCGTCACTATCACTGTCAAAGCTTGAAGTCAACGAGCCCGGCAAAAAAACCACATACTTGGTGTGCTTCCTCGTCTTCCAGTCGCTGGAATCTTGCTTCGGAGGAGAGCCTGAGTCGTCAGGTTTCTTCACAATAGTTTGAGCAATACCTTTGATCATATCTTCTAGTGTTGACATGCGATCGGATAATGCTGCCACCGCCATGCCTTGCTCGATACCTCCGCTGGCCATAGTTGCTTTTAAATCTGCTAATTCCTTCCGATTACACTTGTGGGCCATAGGGCTATCATGACGGCAGTCGCATCTAGAACAATGCCGCATTTTAAAAGGATTTTGGTAAAATTCTACGTCTAGGAGCCTGAGAAATGTAAAAAATTTCAAGCAGCGATGTGCACGGTAGGAAGGCCAGCGGAGGAATGATTTCATTGTCAGGGAGGCGCTGCTTTTATACCAGGTTGACAATGTCGGCAAGGTGACCAGTTGAGACGGGGAGGAGAGTTCCACTTCCGGTCGCTACAATCGACGACGGCAGTTCCTGCTTTGTCTCCACATAACCATGGGCTAGTAACAACAATATTCCAAAACAATACTTTTCAATTCTAGATCAGTTTAAATGTATGATTACATGAATTTTGTGTTTTTTCATATTTATGAACATGTGTGCCCGTGTAAAACCCCTTTTTCTACAGCAGAAGTAATATATTTTCTATACAAGGCTGTGTATTATCTTCAAATTCCATATTTATTACATATTTTCTAGCCTGAAAAAGCTCTTGTATCACAGAATTGGCAAAGTGCTTTGAACGTTGGGTTCACTTAATAACGTTGTTATTATAATACTTATTGGCAATATGCGTCTTCTCCCATGGAGTGCTTTATCGCATTACATGTCCTATGCGTTGGAGTGCTTTTATACACTACGCTGCCTACCCTATTGAGTGTTTAAGGCAGCCATATGCGTAGGAATGCTGTAAGGTAATACATGGCCTGAATGGGTTAAATGACTATAACTTAGATATAAATGAGGTAAAAGAAGATACAGACTTTGATACAACATTTTTTGACCTGAAAGTGACCTTGAACCCATTTAATGACACTTTGATCAAATATGTTTGCCCTGCACCACAGATCTACATTGTCAAGATAAGCTGAAGCTGGGTATGAAGATCTACATAATCTTTGTCATTTAAATGTAAAAGGATATTGATAAATTTGGATATTAGCACCCTTTACAAATTTCATGGTATTTTTTATATAGATGTTACAAAATAATAGACCTAAAGCTGTGCACCTAGATTATGAAGGAATAAAACAAACCAATTAAATGTTTTCATTTTCTCTTGCAGCAATTATCAAGGTTTTCAATGTTTGTGATTGTGAGGTACATGGTCAGTGCACTAGAATCAGATACATCTGGTCAAATACCTTCAGAAGTATGGATACTAATGATACTTTTGTGTGCTGTCTACTTTGTGAATCTGTTCACGTGCAGCCTTGGTATGCATATTATAAGGGTTTGTGAGCTCAGGATCAAACTGTTATACAGTACTCTCATCTACAGAAAAGTAAGTCTTTGTTCCAGCATTTTTCTTTGTTGTTCTAATATTTGCAAACTAATATAGCATAGACTCCTGTATAATGACCTCAGCACCCTACAGCTGCAGCTGGTAGAACCAGTTCATGTCCAGCCCATATGACCAAAGGCAAGGAGTTGGCAAACCACCTCATGGTACTGATTCAGAATCTGCTCTGAATCCTTTTAATCATGTTATTTATACAACATGGATGCCCATATTAGATTCTTTGCTACAATGTGTTACAAGTGTCAGGCAATGGTCAAGTTATGGTATAATCAACATTCCTCATGATGTAATGTCAATTGTGATGTCATGTTTTAAAGTATCAGCCAATAGAAATCTCACTTACTTCTTGTTATGTCTTAAACCAAGGCAAACCAAGGCAAAGCAAGTCTGAACAAAAATAAACGATGAACGATATAGCAATTGGCACTTTTTTGTTATATTTATAACAAAATATAGCAACATGTAAAGACATTATAAATTACATTTGATTTAGTGATAAGAATCATTTGGCATTTGGTTTTACTGAGTTGAAAACCCACCCCAAGCTATGCTTTTTGTGGATTATAACTCACTAAAGCGAGTGAGTTTGGAATGTATTTAAGGTGACCCAGTAGTGATTTTGATTACTGATGAATTTCTCTAAAATTTTAACCAATAACACTTGACATGAAATAATGATTATTGAGTGAAAAAATATAGGTCACCAGGCTATTTTTCATGCTATGGCGGTATGGAGAAATAATAAATCATATTTGAGTAATTTTACTACATTTGAGTAATTTATTAACATAACTTGTTTAAAATGGTTCTGACATGAATTCAGACATCAAATTTCACCAAATCATTCAACATATATTTACTAATCACCAAACAATTTGTTTTTCCTCACATCCTTAGTTAGCCCCCTGAAAGCCTGCTAGTGGCAGTATGGGGCACTAGCAAAATTGAATTTGGTTGATGACAATCAGCATTTTAAAAAAAACCGTTTGATGAATATTAATGTAATTTAATATGAATGTAGATGCAGTATTTGCTAACTCATACACAAAGAACTAGGATGGCTTTCTAGGCTAATTTTTTTTACATTACGACTTAATTATGAGACAAATTGGGAAAAAAATTAAATTCCTGATTAATATTTGATTTGAACAAAAATGGCTTCATAAATCTTGATGAAATTCTATATGGATACAGCTATCAAAGGTATTAACTCGCACACCAAAAATCAGCATGAATTTCCAGGCCGAATTTTTTATGTTACAACTTAATTATGAGAAAATTGGCTAAAAATGAGAAAATTCTTGATAAATATTTGATTTAAACACATATGGCTCCATAAATTGTTATGAAATTTACTATTGAGGTAGGGATTGTGAATACTAACTCCCACACCAAAAATCAGCATCAATTTTCTGTCTGATCTGTTTATATCAAGACTTAACATACATACTTTGTCTGCATAATTCTGATATTCCCTGCTATGTATTGAATACACATTGCATGAAAAATGGCAAAAGTTGTAACCCGCTACTCACGCTAGGCATTGCCGCGCACCCCGTTACAAGATCAGTACTGAGTCACCTTAAAGGGTTTATTTTAACTTGTTTCAATCTTGTCACAGATATTTAAACTGAGCAAGAAGTCCCTCCTGAAGGCAAATTCTGGGCACATTATTACTTTGATATCCGCTGATATAGAGGCTTTTCATATGGTAAGTTATCCTTCCAAAATTTATCTTAAGCTTTATTTGTTTCTACACTTCTAACCTATGCTAAACAATATTATTTTCTGCTTTGTTCTACTTCTTACTTATACAAAACAACTTTGTTCATTATTATTTCATTTACTGCAAGACAAATATGCGTACTGCTTTGATTTTTCAGGGTGTACAAAGGATGAGTGGGTGGATAACAGTACCAATAACCGCCACCATGGCGCTGGTGTATGGAGGACTGGAAATGGGTAGTGCTATTCTGGTGGTTTTGGCTGTTGTCATAGTGATAGTAATAATGCAATATCAACTGGGCATCCTTGCTGGGAAAATACGGTAAAAGCCTTGGCTGAAAATTACAATTTTAATTTCTGTAGTGACAAATGATATCAAGCCATACATATCAGACAGCCATACCTCTTAGAAGGGGTAGGCTGTAGAAAGAGACGGGGACATTTATGATTGAATTAAATTAGACAATGGATTCTTGGCAAAGCAATTTAATTGTCAGAGAGAATAACAATGGTTAGAATGTGAGTCATTAAAAAATACAATACAATACAATAGGCATTGATAACCTATTGTTATCTAGTTGGAACTCAAAATATTCACTATTTGAATTATAAAAAACCCTTTTTCTTAGACTGAAGCAAGCCGGATGGACTGATAAACGTGTTCTGCTTATGAATGAAATAGTCAAGGCTATGAAGGTTATCAAGATGTACTGCTGGGAAAGGATATATGCTGAACAAGCACAGAAACTCAGAAAGTATCTATCCTTTCTTATGATACGTAGTTGTCTGTCTCAGTTCAATCCATCCTGTAGTTTTGACTTAAATTCCTATCATGCAATCTTCATTACAGAAAAGAGCTGAGGGTACATTTGGGAAGGTCTACTATGGTGACTCTGTCATTGATTCTTGGTTTTCCTGTCATAAAATTGGTTGTGTATGTGGTAATTATTACTGGGGTTAGAGTGCTTTGGACACAAACACACAGTGCTTGACAAGAGAACCCACAACCGAATTGAGGTGTCACTACACAATATGTAGACATATTCCAAGGTAATATTAACTGCATGGAGAATTTCACTGACCAGGTTCTGGCTCAATGGAACAAACTAGGCATAATATAAAATACAGAGCTTCTCAAATCATCTTCCTGGTACAATCATCTTTGACTTCTTTATTTTAGTATGTTGAAAATAACCAGCAATAACCTAAGAGTCTTGATTCATAATGCAAAGAGTGAGTTGAGCTTTTGTCCCATTCAGTTGAAAACCAAATTCAGAGCATAACCAATGGCAGAAGACCTGACTTAGCGGAACAAGTTTAAAATTCTGCACAATACACCTTACATATTTCATATATTCAGAATTTCTTCATCCACCAAGACTATTTTGCTCTTTTTGAGTGCAGCCCTGGCAAGACATAGCAATTGTTTCTCCCCAACACTGAAGTTATTGCCACTCTCTCCCATCTTTGCCTCCAGTTGTCCTGGCATTTCATCCACTTTGGTTTTGAGTTGTACCTGAAACAACAATATTTTTGTTTTCCATGCAAGATATGCGGAAAAACAAATGTCTCCCATGAGTTTCAGTCCAGAGAAAAGGATACTTGATCATAGTATTGGAGCCTGTTTATACATATATAGAGAAAACAATCAACAGCGTAACTGTTGCCCCCAGTATACATGATTATCAATGTTGAAGAAATAGCAAATTTTTACTTAAATTTCTACAAAATTGGTATGAAATGACACATGTCTCCTTTTCTTGATTAACAAGAAAAATAATTAAAACACATCTTGGAGTTTTAAAGTTAGAATGATCTTGATACTCACATTTTCTAACACCACCCAAAGTTCTTCATCTTGGTATGCATCAAATGGATCCAAATTTAAGTGTATTGTGTGGTTAAACAAAACAGGATCCTGTTTGATAAATACAATTCAATATCTGTGATACTGTGTTATCTTAATTTCTCATTTGCTGATCACATTAGACATTACTAGCCAGTCCCTGATTTCAATTAATATTATAACAGCCTTTATACCTGAGGAATGATAGCCATATTACTTCTCAGATCAGTCAAACCAATATCTTTGATGTTGATTCCATCAATTATTATCTCTCCCTCTGGCTCTACCATCCTTAGTAATGTTACAAATAGTGAAGACTTTCCAGCACCTGTGCGACCAACAACTCCTATCTGAAGTAAATTGTAATTAAGAGAATAATGCCACCATACAAGTAAATGAAAGTAATGATCACTAAGAGATCCTCACTACATATATCAAAACCTACTTTTTCCCCAGAATGAAGAGTGAAGTTCAAAGGCCCGAGAGCTGGTTTTTCTTGCCCTCTATAAGTCATTGTAACATCCTTGAAAGATATTTTTCCTTCATGTGGCCATTGTGTTGGTGGTCTAAAAGCCTCACAGTCTGGTGCCTCCTGTTCCAATTTGTGGTACTGCTGTATCCTCTCAACTGATGTCATCTAAAAGTTCATCCAAAAACTCACTTATGAAGATCATATACTTGCACTGAATTTACCCAATAAATTATTGAATATTTCCTATGTAACTTTCTCCTAAAATAATTTACTTCAGTTTTATATGCAAAGTATGTATGTTTTGTATTAAAGAAACTAATGATGCATAAATGAATTTACCATTGTCAAAAAGAGAGCAATCGTGTTAAATCCATAAGCCATGTTGACCAGAAATGCAGGCAGGTACACAAAGGCCAGACCCACTGTACTTTGACTGTTCCCTCCTATAAATGGATGAAATATGTTAATTGTTTAAATCTGTGAAGTTGGTATCTGTTTATATGACTTACCCACTAGTGAGGGGGCAGTGTAGTGGGTCCACCACCCGGAATACATCATAACAACCCTGCCGTCCAATACCACCTACAACCAGGCTACGACAACAAGGGCACTTGTACTGGAGTCGGAGATGACTGCCAGTTCCAGCCACTTCCGTCAGAGGGCAACATATGTCATCGTGCCAACAGCACTGCAGACACCCTCAGACGGGCAGTAGGCGGAGGATACTATTACCTCTGCAAGGGGATCCATGCCCGAGCCGCGCCACAGACCGAGATACCTCTGTTGTTCAAATTAAGCACCCATGTTCAGAGACAATACCTTTGTAACAGTATACCTCAGGTAATAAAATGCAGTTCAAACGAATTCCTCCCATATATGTGATTCTTTCCCGAATTTTGTGAACTTGTGCCCACAAATCTGCGGTTCACTAGATATTCATTTCAGGCCAACAAAATGATGACATGAAATTTAAATGGAATACATATAGCCACTGTATTATTATCTGGACATGTAACCCTACATTGTGAAAAAATCTCTTTGTGAATCAACTATTAACCGCTATATTGTTTATTACACACATGAGCAGTGAGAAATTTACTTTTTAACATCCAAATATATAGTATGTGTGGTAATATATAGCAAATGGCATTCTGTTTGGGTTCAAACTGATCTCCATTGTGCCATTTGCTATAGATATTTCACACCTACTGACACTTTCGCTCAGCTATTGAGCTAACCATGCCAAATTGTTACACATTCTGTGCATATAGAAACATCAATGAAGGTGGATATACACTCTTGTCTTAATGTGGAATAGTTTACAATAGGTTTCCTGAGAGGGAATATGAAAGCAGTCAGTCCACCCTATATTATTAGGAGCTCGGAGTTGTCTGAGTTTTACACATGGGGTGAGTATGACTAATTTGGATTTAATTGAATTGATTTGTTTGTCACACATTTTCGATGTATTTTTCTGATTACTCTCTGGTCAATATATTTATTATATATTGTTTAGTTCATGCAGATGTCCTAACCCACTTCCTAGATTTTTATATAACACTACAGTATTTTGTAATGCAAATATAACTTTTTTCTGAATAAAAATATATATAATATATAATAGGATACTAGCCTATCAATGGATTTTGTTAAAAAGTAAACTATTTCTAACAAAAATCAAAGATCCTTGAAAAAGAGCAAATTTGCCCAAAACATTGGACCCCAATAAAACTGAACCAAAACCTCATATCCCACTCCTGTCCCTTCCGTTCTAACATAGTATTTCAAACAAACAATGCATATGAGTGGGGCTAGAACTTGTGTACTGAGGCTTAGATATTTAATCGAAGAAGGAGAATGAATTAGACGAAAAAGGATTACACTGGATGTCATTAAAGTGATTACTCTGGAGAAAGCAGGATATTAAGTCTATTAATGGATACATGACTACCCTCATTAACATATCCCCCAGAGAATGGAGACGTTAGGACTATCCTCAACATATAGGAAGCGTAGATTCCTTATTTATGTGTAGCCTTGTGTATTCGCAACAGGCTCCATTTCCGTGATGATGTTTGAAAATATATGCTAAGTCAAATGACTAATTATTTCTGGTGCCAAGGATGTGCACCATTACCCTACCATTGCAGATTTTTCAAGGTCTGTAATGGGACGCTTTATGTAGCCACTGTCCTCCTAAAACTGTTTGCTCATCTTTTAGGTACATATATATAATATAATCATGTCATATCAGCCTCAGAATTAGCAATCATATATAATTGTAGTTACAGTTTCTTTCCTCAATTCCTCCTTTGTGTCTGCATGAACCATCCATTCTTAAGGGGTTACAGGGATGTGCATGAGTGTGGATGAGTTGCTAACTAGCCTAGTTAACCACAATGGACCATACCATTTACGTGCAAATATGGTAGCTAGTTCAACAATAATAACAGTACAAATATAAAGCGGCAGTAGAATAGTGAGTTCTAGAATGTCTCTAGACTGTTACGCACTTAAATACAGTTAATTGTTCAATCATTTAATCAATTGGGTCATGTGTGTCCATGAGAATGAGTATGACACACATGTTCAATTATGGAATCCTGTAGGTACCTGTGAATGGAACTCTAGAGACTTATATATGTGATAATAAGTTTCATTAAATACCTCTGTTGTAGTCCAATAGCAAGGCGATGAACAAAACAATGAGTAACAAGGTTGATGCCATGTCAACAAGAAAGAAGACAGCTCGTTGACAACAGACAAAATTAAACATGGATATTGAGTGTTGATCCATCAGTGAATTGCATTCTTCAAGAAACATCTTCTGCTTCTTCATTGCCTTGATAACGGTGAGCCCATCAAGTGTTGAGGACACATGTGAGTATGTTGGGCTCCTCACTATTGTGAACAAATATGTGTATTCTGTTATATTTGTAAATTAAGACATTTTCAGTGCACAATACATTTAATTATGATGTATGGCAAAAGTATGTGCTGAGATATTAAAGTTGAGCATGACTTCATGTGAATATTCATGTGTGAACCAATTTCTTCAGTTTGAAAAGAGAATTATTATAAAATGCCTGAAAAAAAGGATGTTGATATTGACATCAGGTTTTATTGTTACCTATGATCCACGTTCCATTACACCATTTATCAATATTCTGCTGCTGTTATTGAATTTTGAATAATTGAATAACCTGAAAGAAAATGACCCCCGGTGATTGATAAAATGTACCCACTGCTAGTCCTAACTTTAAATGGGGATTATTATCAAGCAAAAACAGCACAAACCTTCAATATTTTGGTCAAAGCCTAAAATCTTTTGTGACTAAGGTTACCTGAGAATGCAGTTTTAAGCACTACTGTGGTGCAAATAGTTGTGTAATCATGCACAATATACTCACTGCTTGCTTCTAATCTTTTGGTGTCCCTAATGGTGGGTAGGATGAACTTGTAGAGTACCCCCAAGAACACAATATAGAGAGTGGTGGCAATGCAGCACCAAGGGTTGGCAATGAGTACATATACTAAGTCTGGAAGGCAGTTTCCTGACGCCTAAATGAAAGGAATGTATGCATGAGATGTAAAACCAATACCATCATGATGGAACCATTCCTACATATATGGACTATGCTATTTCTTGAATGATGAAAACAAAACATTTTTATATAATTTGTTTTTGTGGTAAATCTTGTAAATAATGCATCAGTTGTGCATGAGAATTTCTCAATAAAAACGTTTGTGGTCTTACACTTCCTACAATTAAACCATATTTGATAAACCCACATTTTACCCAATAAATATAAGGACAAAATTGAGAATAACTTACATAAAACATGGTAATAAGGGGCGTGATAAGATGTAAGTCCATAAAGGCAGTATCTCTTGAGAATCTGTTTAGAATATGACCTGCAAAAGATGTTTTATTTGATTCAAAAAGTGTTTTATTTCTTTTGAACAGGGACATAGATATACTTGGGTTTTCTATCAGTAGCCAAATTACAATTTCATTCTTTTACCTAACTATATTATTATTCAGTGGTATTTACAATAATGTTTTGTTTGTATTCTAATGATATAATTATTGGTTCCAATATAGTGATGAATATTATTTACAGTTCATCTTTATTAATCATTATCACTGCTATTCCAGCTTCGTAGTCTATTTGTAGTATATATTAGGATAACAATCACCAATGATATTTGATCAGTGATCAGTCTGATCAGTCTTTAGTCATAATGCTGAGGATGCAAAGTTGTTGTGGTCTGGTTGGTATGCTGGGTAATGTCGTCCTATTTATCTACCTTTTGCTACTATATTGACTTCTATCAAGGGAGTGAAATAGTTCAGTAGTTCATTTATGGGTTTGGTCCTTAGCATTGGAGGGTAAAGTCACAGTCTTGGTCTTATCTCAACCATTCGTTATGGTAGAGTGGTCAGTTTGTCAATAAACTTTTAGAAATATCTCAATTACATTGAAACTTGATCAAAATACATCTATGTGTAGTAGTTCTGCAATCCTGCATAGTGTAGCTGATCCAGAAGGGGTTAGTACACTTCTTTAACACTAGAGGTGCTGCAGTCAGTAAGGCTTGCATTACGTGTTACTTATCTCTAAACCTCTATTATCTACCCTTTATGTTATGTTCTGTTACAAACCAGACTCATGATGTATTCCAATTGTACTTATGTCTTATATCTTATATCTACTTATCTACTTATATCTACTTCAGTTGAACTGTTGTTTTATACCTTATGTTTTACCCCACTATAATGTCCTGATCCTTTGGATCCCCTTGAATGTTCTACACCAGCTGTATGTTGTGATCCAAGTACCTTACTCTAGTACAGAGTATCCGGATCAGGGTCAAGCGCCTTGACAAAGAACAGGACTCAATAAACCAAGAGGGGAGCAAACACATGTTTATTAGTGTTAAGTCGAGCCAATCACTACAAATGTATGTTTGTATTGCATATTTTCGTAGGTCTATTCTGGCAGGCCTGGTCCATATGACATTGTCTGATGAAGAGATGGCTTACCCACAGGTCTTGTCTCAAAGAAGTATGAAGGAGCCTTGAGGAGCCTTGCAAACATCCTATTGTAGAGGTTGTAGCTAGCCAAGGTTGCCAGGAGAATCAGCACAACAAAGGCAGCGATGAAAGGGGTGATGGTCAGCATCATTAGAACTCCTAGGGACTTCATAAGCTCAAACACTACACTGGTCGGCATGAAGAAGTCCACAAAGACATTTCCAGTGGTAAGGTCTTCAGTAGCATTCCACTTCTGAGCTATGCTAGTGCTAAAATAGATCGTTTAGCACTAGTGATCATTTTGATAATTATTAGTCCAACAGATAATTATTTTCACTTTTAATCTTTTAATTAATAGTAATTTGATTGGACTGTAAGAGAAGTTCTAAGGTTTCTGACAATTGAGAAAACTGATTATTTTGTTGTTTTTCAGGATCATTTTTAGAAAGTCAAGCGGTAAAGGGAATGGTCTTGCCCTATGCTAGTAGGTAGCATGGCTTATATATGGAGATTAAAATAAACTAAAGTATTATGTTAGGTCTCTAACTTCACAATATCATCAGAGGAACAAGATCATTTAAAACTTACCTTGAGACCAGAAGCCAATCAAAGTAGACACCAGTTCCCTGAAAGAATCTCTATATTAATAAAATAAGGGTTTGGAGCCTTAAACAGCTATCTTCCCTGAAACCGCAGCCCAGATCTCCATTATATTTCACATGCACATAGCCAAAAATCAGGCCGAACCATTCCACTAATTTTCATTAACAAATTAGGGTTGGAAAGGGGTTAGAAATGGGTTTACATCAAGCACCCCCATCCAGGGCCCCCAGCACTGCCTGAAAACAAATCTATCAGTGCCCCTACACCAGGTTTCTTGGTCAACCAAACCATGATGTCATGGACGGGCACATCATTGCTTCACTATGGGATGGGAGTTCCCATGGTCCAGAGCAGTTTGAACATTTTATCAGTTGGATATTTTATTGGAGACGCCCTGTCGGGCCCTGAAAAATATCCATATCAGAGACCGACGAAAATTCTGTGGAGACCTGGGCGTCTGTCTCTGGGTTATGTTGCACACTGAAGGAGCATCGTCAAAGTTGAATCAGTTCATAAACTATTGTTTGTGATGGTTTTTGAAGTCGAGCGGGGGGATCCACCCACTAATTACCTCAGAATGAAAGATGGAACAGGAGAGGGCGCGGGAGAGGGATTGGGACAGGGACAGGGAGAGGCAACAAAACAACACTGAACAGTGACCAAAAAAAGCATCTAAACAGGGTTCCATTTTTGGTATGAATAAACTAAGTTATAGAGACAACTTGAAAGAGAAAGATAGTGGGAGAGGGAAAAATGAGAGATGAGGATGTGAACCCCGCTGTCCCACTTGCAAATCCTGTGCGTAGCCCCCTAAAAAGACTTCTGCATATTGATAATAATCATGTGCTTATTCAGTGTCACATAATCATTATGTTAAATGAAATGATATAATCAAGAGTTATTTTAAGAGAATGCAATGTATGACAATCATAAAGCTCTTCTTACGTCTTAATAACTTTGTATTGCACCTTCCTGCACCAGTTTGTTGTGTCTAGTGTAAACATTGTACATTACAGTTTTTTTCTTTTACAACTTCTAGAGATTGTAAGGATTCTGATGCCAAGATAGCCATCTATAGCACCAAAACATCATTTTCTACAAGAATATGTAAGCCGCTTGTGCATTAATCAATGATCACCCATCAGTGCCACAACACTTGGATGCACAACACTTGGTACACTATACCCTTGTAAAGTTCTAGTCAAGGAAGTCAAGACTTGGTTGGTAAAATAATCAACTTTTACTGTCCAGAAAATATCTGCTTATATCCTCGCCTGGCCAGCCTCATTTTCCCCTCCTACCCCCTCATTGGCTCAGTGACTCTCCCCTCCTTGGGTTAATTTATTATAGCAGGAGCAAGGGGAGGTAGGAGACATCAAACATTCTTATTAAATATCATGAGTGGCAGACCAGTACAATAATTTTAATTAGCATAAATATCAATGTAACACAACCACACAATGGAGCATTATTATTCATCTCAATATTTCTTATAATTACTTAACAGGGAAGGATCACACTGACCCTCCCCTAATCTCCTTAACCACTCGCTAGCATGCCCTCCCTTATAACGTTTATCATAACAAGGTTGCACCCTACCTCTCCCTTGGAGGAGCCGGCCTGGCAGGCAGCTCAGGTCCCGTCCCCTCCGCCGGTAGAGTTGCTCCTGGTCTTGCCCCCTACTGAGAGAACTTGTCTATTTTCTACACCCTCATCAGATTTGATCAAGACTTACCATGGCCCCAGCATATAATATGATGAATAAAGGCAACAGAATAATTCCTTTTCCTGCTGCGATGTATCGCAAATAAACAAGGCTATCAATCCCTCCTGTCTCATTTATATCCTCTTTGTCCACAAGCATACCTGTTTTCTGTCAAGACAAGGTAAATAGTACCATTGTTTGTAGCAATACCTTATGATGAAAGCAATGTGAAATAACAGTACAAGAAGATTAAAAAAGAACCTTTAGAATATAAAGTAGTTATTTCTTTACCTCTGCCCATATGTTCTGCCTATCCTGCTTATCTTCCTAAAAAAGTTCCTGCATCTGATCTTCATTATTCTCCTTTTCCTCTGCTTCAACATTCTTTTTTATGTGACTTGCTATTTCGTTATAATGGCCATTTGCTATTATTGTACCCTGAAAATAATAGGAGGGATTGAATTCTGGAGCCATACAGTTCTGCTAAGATCTAAGACTTCTTTTGACAACATAACGGGAGATCTAACTCTATTATATTAGAACATCTGTCAGAGCTCAGGGATTTATAGGTACAGTTAATTATTTGATTAAGTCATTATTAACTAATAATCAAGAGTGCTGGTGCTTGTACAATGTAGATGATTTAGTAGATTTAGTAGATAATAAATATCCAGCGCAGTAGATCTTTATTATATTCATAATTCTTAAAGAATGACTTAGATCTATGATAATAACAGTCACAAATAATATATTTGTATATATTATCATTTCTACCGTGTTTTCAGTTAATAAAATATTGGTCTGTCCAAATTCGAGTGTTTTTTGCTACCATTTTGCCAAACTTGTTTGCATCTTTCATCCCATGGGCTTCTGTCTGCAGCAAGTTTCATGAGAATGGGATCCTGTGTAGTATTGATTTCCTCAGTTGCTCATTTTTTGGAAAGATTTGTTTTAATGGTTTTTGTCCTATTGCAAAATTTCTAGTACTTAGATTTCTGATATCAATTCTTCTAGGATCTTCTGCTCACCTGCAGTAGGTGCAACCTTCTTCTATGCTTCAATGTTAGTATGTTTTTTTCTATATGAATATTACCTAGATTGGCCCTGGATGGGAGTCCATGAATTTTTCTCAGTATTTTGTTCTGTATTATTTGTAATTTATTTGTACTTTTGGTCTTATGGGAGTCGTGTAAAAGATCAGATTGGTCTACTAATGGTAAGACTATCACTTTGTAAATTAAAAGTAACGTTTCCTTTGGTACTTTCTCTCGCAATTTTGAAATTGGCCAACATTTATAATTCATTACATTTGTTCATTTGTTTATTGTTGCTTTAAATTTTAAATTCCTCTCTATGTCGACTCCCAAGTATTTTTGAGATTCTACATCATCTAGTTCTGTCCCATCCAGTTTCAATAACTTTTCAGCTTTTTCATGTTGGTGCTCTACTGCACACCTCGACCTCAGTTTCTGCCTCGGAATAAAAGTTTGTATTTTTGACTGGCTCAAGTTCAATGAAATTTTGTTAATTTTCCACCAATATGTCATGGCCTGCAAGTCCTGTTGAAGCAGTTATGTAGCTTCTAGGACATTTAAATTGAAATTGAAATCAATAGTGAATGGAAGTAAACCTCACTCTTCCCTAAAACACAAAATAATATGATAACATCCATTTTTTTTTTCATTTTCTATTCCCCCAACCATGTTTTTCTTAAGACAAAGTTTGAACAAAATATATTGACTTCTATTGTTTCATGCATTAGTTCCTTGAATTCCGGCCTGCGGTGGTGCTGACAACGCTGGTATCTACCTTTAATGGAAAGTCCCCAAGCTCTCAAGAGTGACATTCAGATTTGGTATATTTATGTCTGTTTTCAGGCTCTGTACTATTCATAGTCCTACAAGTAAGGTCCGCTTGGTATTAAATGTTACCAAGCTCTAATGTGTGATCTGCCATATTGCAAAGCATATGAGTGGATAATTATTTTAATGGCCTTTAGCCAATTGAGTTCCAAATCAAGAGGTTTCTACATTGAGGCTTGGTGGGTCCTATCCTTCATACTAACTGCATGAACTATTATGCCAGTTTAAAGTATTGAGAGCGTGTAATGTTTGATTGCATCAAAATGATCTTACCTCTTTCAGAAGAAGTACTTTATGCAGATATGGTAAAAGTTGAAGCTGATGTGTTACTATTATTCTGGCTTTGTCCATCAATAGTCCATTGATACATCTGGACAGAAAACAAATGTTTATAGATAACAATACACCTGCACCTTGTACCATTTATTATTTCAAATGCCAGGTTTCAAGACATGAATCACAAAAGAGTCAGTTACAAACTAAGTGTTGGTCTTACACATTGTTTTTCAATTGGCAATACATAAGCCATTTTGGATTATAATCAGGATAATGGCATGAAAAGTTACTTCTTCAAAAGTTTATCATGGGTTCATGTTAGCTTTATGATAGTAATAATTTTTCAAAATAGTCATAGAACTTACTCAAAAAATATAAAATTCAAAAGTTCATCATGGTTTCTTGTTATCTTGATGAAAGTGACAGCTTTCTTTCTTAATAGTCATTGGACTTACTCAAAAAATATAATCTTTGCAATCTTCCCATCAACTGCAGAGAGGGGATCATCCAGGAGGTACAAGTCAGCATCTTGATAAACAGCTCTGAATAAAATAGCTATGGAATGAATCACATTTTCCCCATTCAAATCAAATATTACAACCATCTTATTTTCAAAGCACAAAATCAATAAAATCCACATTTTACCCACCTTGCCAGGCCAACCCTTGCTTTCTGACCACCACTTAGAGTAAGTCCCCTTTCTCCGACGACTGTTTTATCACCATGGGGGAATTCGGCTAGATCCTAGGAAATAACACATTTAAAAATATCAGCTAAATCAATTGTTCATACAAGCTTTTATATTACACAATGAGTACACCAATGAGGATGTCTTTAAATTTGTTTTGGATTAATCTGTACTATACTTGTATCTATATGCTACAAATCCATGCCTCAATGCCCCAAAAGAATGGTACACATAGTGCAGAAGGCAACCTCAGGCTAACAAAGCTTTTATTAACATTGATTAAATGATAATTGTTGATAAAGGATTAATGACCAAGATATAGTGGACGCCAGGGATCCAAAGCATCCACCATGCTTAGGTTATTAATCTTTTTAGTCTCCCCTACCCTAATTCCCCAAATAGGTCATGTAAATCCATCCCTGTCAAAGGTCACTATTAACAATACTTGCATTCAGTTGCAGTGCTTTATAGCTTAACATGCACCCTGATAATCAGCAGAGATGGAGACTAATTGTAATTAATCAATGATTATAGTACATTGACTACCAGTTCATGCTCACTCTAAACAAGAGGTTATACAATTGATGCATTTTGTTATCTTACCTCAGTAAGTGCACAAGCTGTGATGACCTTCTGATACCTCTCCTCATCATAGTTCTCACCCAACAGTATGTTGTCTCTGATGGTCTCTGACATAATCCAAGGCTCCTGTGGTGCATATGCAATTGTGTTTGGTAGCGTAGCCAAGCCTTTGACATGTACCAGCCCTCTCAGACATGCATGTAGCAAGGAACTCTAAGCATTGAATCATAAATTTGTGTAGAGTATGAATTAGTATTTATTCCTGATACATGTATATTTGACCTTCAAAGTAGAATAAGTGCAGTGGTAACTAATGAGTAAGGGGTCACAGGGTGAGGGATTCCTCATTGCGGTGTTAGCCTCCATACAGGTAGGAGGTAATGAAGTTAAATTTTAGGGGTACATAGACATGACACAATAAGGTATATAACATATTATCAAAATAAACAAAACAGGAGTAAAACCAGATAAACAAGATAATGATCATAATATCCAATCAATAATCTAATTCCTTTCATTAGTAAGTTCATCCAATAATGGACTAGCCATAGCATGACAGAGTTATTGTTGCCAACAACAGGAGCTAAAGTACCTTGCCTGATCCGACTTTCCCAACAATGCCAATTGCTTCACCCTGTAATCAGAAATGTGTGTCAAAAGATGTGTTTCAGGGAAATGAGTCACAAGTCACAAACATGATATTTTTTAAAGTGTTTTTTTCACAAGATCACTTCATTTGAATGTTCTGATATTTGGGTAGTTTATCAGTTATAGTTATATTGATCAATGTATCAAATTTCAAGACAATGTATGTCATATATCCTTTCGTTTTAAAGGTCCTCATATGGAGTATATTTGGTTACTTTACTGTTTATTGCCCCCCAAAACAATTTTTCATCTTTTTTATTCAAAAATACAAACATCAAACTTAAAATCTAGAAATACTTATTAGGTTATTAGACTGTTTTGTATCATTTGAACCCCCTTAATCTCATCTTTTCAAATATGATTAAATCTCAAAATCAATATTTTGCGACTTGTAACTAATTTTCCTAAAACAGATCACATATAATATTAAGATAATGATTATCTTTTCTATGGCCTCATAAGAAATGAATATGATATCATGAAGATTAAAGAGCAGTTAAACTTGCATGCCTTACCTGTTCAATCTTAAAGCTTATATCTTTCAGGCAGAATCCTACACCATCCTGAAAAAAGACCATCAAACTTGTATTTTGTATATATCTGTTCTTCTTTATATTTCATGAATACACATTTGGATTATACTTTGAGCTTACTGGTTCAGTCTAGAAACAAGACATTACCTAAACTATTTTTAAAAAATCTAAAATTGGACCTTTTCTTGCTCAGGCCATTTTCCAGTGTAGGATGAATACTCTAAAACCAAGTGTTTGGGCTGTGTGGTTTGAGGTCTGTTTCCATCATCCTCCAACTCTTCCATCATCAAGAAATTCTGAATATGTGAAATATGTGAGGTGTATTGTGCAGGATTTTAAACTGGTTCCGCTAAGTCAGGTCTTCTGCCATTGGTTATACTCTGAATTTGGTTTTCAACTGAATGGGACCAGACCTCAACTCACACTTTGCATTATAAATCAGACTCTCAGATCATTGCTGGTTATTTTCAACATACTAATATGAAGATTTAAAAGGTGGTTGTACCAGGTAGATGATTAGAGAAGCTCTGTATTTGATACCATGCCTTGTTTGTTCTGTTGAGTCAGAACCTTGTCAGTGAAATCTTCCATGCAGTTAATATTACCTTGCAATATTTCTATATATTGTGTAGTGACACCTCAATTTGGTGGTGGGGTTCTTTGGCAATCGCTGTGTGTTTGTGTCCAAAGCACTCTGATCCCAGCCATGACAGCCAATGACAGCTTTTTTAAAGGCCAACAAATTTCAAAAGGGGCCCCATGGTCTCCACTCCAAGTTGCACACATGTGCTTTATTCATGGTGTTTGTTTAGCAGTAGAGAACGTAACTAATGTATACATTTCAAAATTCAAGTAGTCTAATTTCATAATAAATTAACTCACTGTACTGTATTCTATTAGAATCCGTTTGCTTTTGTAAATCTTGTATTATAATAAAAAGTTGGAAATAAATTCATAATCTGGTAATATTGTCTACGAAAGAAGTATATGAATATGAAGGTATTTGATTAAATATGAGTGTTATTCAGTAGAGGCATCAACTAGAAAGCTGTGGAGACCTGAAATGATGATATATTGTATGTGATTATTAGAAAAAGTAGCTTTCCTTTATGTACAGGGCAACACTTCAAAACATGCATTGTGGATAATACATTTTTTTTAAATAATTATAATGTATTTAAATAATTGTTAGAGGCCATTAATGAAATAAGAAAACAATTGGGACATCTTTGTACCTGTATTCTCTCAGAACTTGATATCATCTCCTTGTACATTATGAAGCTAAATCCCAGCATTCTGAAAGCATTGTGTTCAATAACACGAGCCACACTTAGCAGTGAAATTGTTTGCTGAAATTGATTCAATAAAATAATTCAACATTGTTAAGACAGCCATATAGATGTTATAATCAATTATGAGAAAAGAGTGGCTACTCATGGATCTGTCCTTACAATGATGAATCAGAAGAAAATACTTTTATCATTGAGTTGCTTTAACTATTTTTTTCTCCAGGATGTTCGCTCACTTTGACGCCCTAATGGAGGACCCCTGGCGAAACATACAGTTTACAATAGAAACATGAATTATGCAAACTTGTATATAGCCATTTATTCTGTGGTGTAGTTAGGACTTGAATGATTTTATTTGCAGAAGGGACCAATTAAGTGCACTAGTGGATCTGCACTATTCTTTTCAGTCTCTCTGTTATAGCCAGATTGTATGAGGCACTTTGTATATGTGTGATTGGTATTGCACTAGCAATTTATTTTAGTACAGTGACATTAGTAAACTGTTGATTAGTGACAAGTACTCTCGCAGATGGACATAAGAATTTAAGAATGTATATTTTATCACCAGCCCTTTGGGAAGTCTTATATTAGATTTTTTGTGATTTACAATTTTCTATCTACTTCCATTACCAGTTAAACGATCAAAGAACCTTTTGACAAATCTATTAGAAAGACATTAATAGTCTTATTAGAAGTGGTTTTGATAATTAGACAATAGACTGCAGGAAGAAAGAAATCTTTGAACAGATCCATTACTTTATATGCTATACGTCTGTTTGTAATCAGTCACTATGTCTTTAACAAAAAAGGCACAATTGAAGCATTCTCATTACTCACAATGAAGTTCATGGAGTTTCCAGTTAGGAAATATGTAATAACTACCAGATACACAACCAATTTCATAACCGGAAAACCAAGAGTCATAGACAGAGTCATTATGGTAGACCTTCTCAAATGTACCCTCAGCTCTTTTCTGTAATGAAGATAGTGTAGTGATCTCGCAGGTTTGTATTCCTTAACCTTACCAATGTATAAAACAAATGGAACAAAAGGCAGTCACTACCTGTTCGCAAAGGGTTTTATTTATGACAATTTGTAAGCTGAGCATCAGTTCACACAATCCTGCCCAAGTCTGAGGATCTCGGGCCTCCTAGCCAGCTAGGTGACCCATGACCACAGGTGTCTTAGGCAACATGCAGGTTTAAGTAAACATGTAACAAGCCAATATAAGAGTAACAAGATACTAGTTACAAGAACAAGAACATTCATAACCATTAGCAAAATAAGGTTAACCCAGGTTGCCGTTACTCTGGCAACAACAGCTGGACTACTGTTATATATGTAAAATGCAACAGGTAAAAGTTTATACATACACTAAAAAGTCATTGCGGACCAGTACTGCCCACTGGGGTAGATCGGCTGAACTAACCCACAGCAGACAGCACCTAGAGACAAACTCTAGTGAAACCCACCACAATTGCACCACACCACAATTGCATGATAGGAATTGAAGTAAAAACTATAGGATGAATTGAACTGAGAAAGAAAACTACTTATCACCAAAAAAAATAGTTACTTTCTGAGTTTCTGTGCTTGTTCAGCATATACATTTTCCCAGCAGTACATCTTGATAACCTTCATAGCCTTGACTATTTCATTCATAAGCAGGACACGTTCATCAGTCCATCCGGCCTGCTTCAGTCTAAGACAAAAGGGTTTTTAAAATTCAAATAGTGATTTTTTTTAGCTCCAACTAGATAACAATAGGTTATCAATGCCTATTGTATTGTATTGGATTTTTTAATGACTCATATTGTAACCATTGTTATTCTCTCTTGCAATTAAATTCCTTGGTCAAGAATCCATTTTCTAATTTAATTTAAACATAAATGTCCCTGTCTCCTTTTACAGCCATACCTCTTCCAAGAGATCCTTGATATTTGTCACTACAGGAATTAAAACTGTAATTTTCAGCCAAGACTCTTACCGTAGTTTTCCAGCTAGGATTGCCAGTTGATATTGCATTAGTACTATTACCATGACAACAGCCAAGACCAGCACAATAACACTGCCCATTTCCAGTCCTCCATACAGCAGTGAAATGGTGGTGATTATTGGTACTATTACCCACCCACTCAATATTGTCACACCCTGAAATATGAAAGCAGTATGCATATTTATGTTGTGGTAAATAAAATGATAATGAGGTAAGTTCTTTTGTAAAAGTAAGAAATGAAACAAAGCTGAAAATAATATTGTTTAGCATAGATGAGAAGTGTAGAAACAAATACTAACAAAAAAACTGAAATGCCTTGATTACAGCATCATAGTAGGCTACATCCAGTGTTGATATATTGTAAGATTTGTGCTTAAATTAGAACTCAATAGGAATGACTAATTTAGTAATTTATTTTCATATGTATTATTCATATATATTCATTATGTGAGTATATGGTTAAACCTACACGTTATAACACAAACAATTAAATCAAAATAAAAGTTGTTTTAGCATTGTGGAGGCCAAGACGACAGGTTAAGGAAATAAAGTGCATTTGCCAACAAAAGAAATAACCCATTCAATAAGTATTTGTTGGAGGAGTGCAGCTTTGACAAGAAGTAAAGTATAGCAATGCATACCTCTGAATGAAAGCAAAAAGAAAAAAGGAAAGAACAACCAAAACTCATGAGTTAGTGATTAGTGGTTAATGCCTCAGATATATTTTGGAAGTATAACTTACCCGATGAAAAGCCTCTATGTCAGCAGATATTAAATTAATAATGTGCCCAGAATTTGCCTTCAGGAAGGACTTCTTGCTCAGTTTAAATATCTGTGACAAGATTGAACAAGTTAAAATAATACATAGTCTCATTGTCACTTAGTGAGTTGGAATTTTCAACTCAGTAAAAACAAATGCCTATGAGATACTTGTCTCTAAATCAAATGTAAGATACTATATTTTGTGCTATATCGTTCATTATCATTTATGTTCCTTCAGCGGTAAACATGTCAGACTTCCTTTGTCTTTGGTTCTGGACATAACAACAAGTAGGTGAGATTTCTATTTGGTGATACTTTAAAGCATGACATCGCAATTGACATTACATCATCAGGAGTGTTGATTATGCCACAACTTGACCATGGCCTGACACTTGCAACACTGTGTAGCAAAGAATCTAATATGGGTACCCAAAATTAAATGTAACTGTTTTGTAATCAGAACTATTCGAAGAATATGAAATGTGAATATAAAAGGAATCTCATGACTTTTTACTCATGAAATATGCAATAATGTGTATAATTATGACATTTTTCCATATGTAAATATGCCTGTTAGAGAAATAAGGAATGGGGATATAAAATGGGAATAAGTGTTGGAAAATAATGTATGTATGTAATAATGTTATAATGTAATAATATATAAAGTATGGGGAAATAGGTATAAGTACAATGGGGAAATAAGTAAGGAAAGGTGCTTATTAAATTGTATCTTTAAGAACAATGGCCAATAAGTGGAGGGATTTGGGGGAAAAGCTGATGACTTTTCAAAATTGTGGCCAGTCTCCTTAATCCTAACATTAGTCAACTGTTAATATAAATACAAGCTCACTAGGTGGTATTGCGTGTGCATATAGTCCCTTTGAGGGGGCTACCTATATTATGAATATGTTGACCTATATATTATATATATTATAATATTTGCCCTAGTTGCCCAAATAGGGAAAAAAAGGGTCACAGCTGGTCAGTAAGGGCTGAGTGGCACTCACTCATTATACACTTGGTGGGTAGTTAAGAATTTCAGGGTGCTGTGGTCATTATAAAGGATTCTATGCTATATCATTTTGCGAATATTAGAACAACAAAGAAAAATGCTGGAACAAAGACTTACTTTTCTGTAAATGAGAGTACAGTATAACAGTTTGATCCTGAGTTCACAAACCCTTACATTCTGCATACCAAGGTTGCAGGTGAACAGATTCACAAGGTAGATAAAACCCAAAAGTATCAAAAGTATCCATACTTCTGGAGGTACTTGACCAGATGTATTTGATTCTAGTGCACTGGCCATGTATCTCACAATCACAAATAATGAAAACCTTGATATATGCTGCAAGAGAAAATGAAAACCTTTCATTGGTGTATTTTATTCCTTCACAATTTGTGGATTTCCTTAGTGCACAGCTTTAAGGCTGTCGCACACAGTCACAGATTTGGAGGTCTCATGATGATCACATTTCAGCCCGTACGTTGTTGTGGGACTAGCTGACAAGTCATTTGTCAACTCATGTCAAGACGTGCATCAAATTGTGGCCTGATTTTCACACATGCATACAGGATCTGCAAGATTTGAGTCACACAATTTCAAAAAATTCAATCATTTCAAATCTGGAATGTGTGTGTCTGTGCATGATTTGTTGTAGGCTCCTAAATTAATGCACACAAACAATACCGAGCAATGCCACATCGATCCAAAATATGGATTTGCATGGGCACACCCACAATCTCACTGGCTGCAACCAGGATTAGACCTGTGTGAGGTGTTTTGCTTATAACTAAAATAATGCACTGACATCCTAGGTTAAATAAAAACAAGGTATGTGGTAATATGTGGTAATCTTTCCGTCCTTTTCCATTCACGTGCCCCAATATGTGAAGCAAAGATTCCAATGGGGGTCCAAATTAAAATATGGACATTAATGAAGCCCTGTCACAGAAACAACCAGACAAAATCCAACAAAAATTTGGTCAAATGGGCTGGAACATATATAACAAAAAGTAGAACATCTTTAGTTTCTGACAATCACAACTAAAAATCACAACTAAAAATGCAGTTTTAAATCCAAGATAGCTTAGTCTACCTTAGAAATAAGGTAATCAGCCATATTTCCCCCTATATAATTAAATGAATGAATAAATACATAAATAAATAAATAAATAAATGAATAAATAAATGAATAAATAAATGAATAAATAAATGAATAAATAAATGACTAAATCATATTCCTTCATAAAATTAAGATTACTCACTGAGAGCAAGAGGATGAAGTATGCTGACAGTATCTGACGGTGGTAATGTTTGAACACTAACCAGAACAAACTCTCCTTCTTAGCTTTTTGCTTCTCCTCCAATGTTTCCCATTTTCTGTGTAAATTCCAAGTGTATTACATCAATCACATTTACAGAATACATCAGATAGAAGGAAACAAAAATGAAATGAAAAAATACCACTTTTTTTAATTCATAAATATAGTGTGAGAAATAATAGATATGGGCGCATTAAAGTAATATTTTGTCTTTATAAGAAATTTGCCATGTGATGATACTGAGATAGTCCTGATGAACTTGTACTTAATGACACTGATGTGTGTTATACTTACTTATTACCTACGTATGTGTTTACCCTTGTGGACTGACCAATTTCTTGTGTAACTTTTTGTTGTGTAACTTTTTTTTGTGGAAGTTTTTGGCCCAAAATACCAAAAGAAGGAGGTGACAGAGACTTGTTCTGAATCTTATTGTAGGTATTTTACCATTTAAATGTAAATTAAAGTTACATTAAACACAAGTAATATATTTTGATACTATTGAATAAGTATTTTCTCTACCTGAAACGTATCCCAAATTTGAAATTGTGAAGAAATAAAACATTTGAACAAGAATTTGGCTGGGACCAAGGAGAAAACGGTTTCCTGTGACTATTAAATACTGTATAGTTTCTTCTTTTAGAATGCCTCCTCCACCCCCCAATTCTGTTTCTATTATAGGGCCTATAGCCTAAAAATTCCCCTCCCCAACCCCACCTCCTCTGACACTCCATGCAGGAAATGGCTATTATGCATTTTCCATAACTCTAGTTTAATGGTGTTTTACAAAAGTTGGAAAACTAGAAGATGTCACCACATACATTATCAATAGGCTTATATTTTCCCCTTAAATTCCCTAAGTTCCATGAATATTATCTTCCTTATTTAGATACAAGTGTTACTAAAATTAAATCTATAGGATTAGAAATGCATGCTCTTTCAGAATTTGAATATATTGGCAATGTATTATGAATAGAAATAGTGTTTTTTATTACTTTGTGTGAGCATAATTTCCCCATCATGTACCAGCTATGACATTTTATTGTTTACTGAAATATTTTTTTGGAGATTGTTTAGTAATACTCATAATGTAAATTGCATTGTGTAATCTATGTCTGATTGTATAAGTTTTATTATGTTTTGTGTCAGAGACAGTCCTGGGCCAGGAGGAAGAACTAATTTTAGCTTGCTAAGATTAGAACTGTATGTCCTATTCATGTAACTGACAAACTTGAATAAAAAATCTATATATATATTTCATCCCATCTGCCTTCAATATGTGATGTATATGTGCCATATGCGTGTATATCTCGACGTCAGAGGGCACCACCACGCGGCAGGTGAATCGGTAGTTGCTGTCCAACGCCAGTCTGTTCGCAACCACCGACCTGGATACACACATGAACTGAACTGCTGTTTTTTGGGTCGGTTATATTTATATATAGTATTTCTTACTGCTGGCAAAATGCCTCATTGTGCAGGTTGCGAAAGGTTCCATAGAAGGCCATGTGGAAAATCGGTTTGTACCTATGTGATTGAAGCTATCAAATATTGCAAGGAAAATTCAATCGACCAACAGGACTACCGTCAACACTTGGCCGTGATTCCTGATTCGGATTTGGATGATTCGGAATCTAAGTCTGAAGCTTCTGGTGCTTCTGCTTTGGACATTTTTATGAAAAAGCAACAAGAATTACTGGAATCACAATCGGCTAATATGACTAAAATGATGGGGGCCATTTCATTACTGGCCACGAATGCTTCGAAGACGCCGAAAATTCCCGCCAAAAATGCTACGTCATCAGGTGAGGGTGGGGGTTTTGCTTCGGAATATTCCCATTCTCGCATGTCGGCGTCAGAACTTCTCACCGCTCCATTCACTGATGCCATGTCTATGATTTCTGCTGCTTTGGATCCCGCCCAAAAAGCCAAAACTTTAGGTAATTTCCTCAGACCAGAGTATTATGTTCAAAATATCGATAAAGGCACGCCGGTCAAGAATATGGACCACTCTAAATTGAACCGTAGTGATTTATGGTACGGTCAGTCCCGTGTGCTTCGTGAAATGCTTCGCCGGGAGGAAGATGTTACCGGCTATGTGAACCATATGGTATATGTTGCTAGGTTGGCCCATTTGAATACTTATGTGGACAGTGCTCTTGTGAATTATGACCGGGAGGTGGTTAACCGTGTGCTTGATGGGGAGCTAGAGGAATTTATCTCCGCCGATCACGAATCTCAAAGCATCGCCTTGCATCCAGGGGCTATGGCCACGCCCACCTCAGTTAGCGCGGGTGATGACAAGAAGAAGAAAGCGAAAAAAGCTTTGAAGTCTACTGTCCCTGCGGATTTCCCCGAGCTCATCTGTTATTATTTTAATTTCAAGGAGTGCAATGGAAAATGTTCGCGCAGCCATGTGTGTAAGCTGTGTTTGAAGGATCACAAGGCTCTGAATTGTCCGACTCGTAGGTCTGACAAGACAGAATGACTATGTGTAAACAAGTGTGACCCGGAAGTGACCTCTGTTCTTGCTCCTTTTGGCCTTGACCTTAGTGTGACTTCCGGTAATGGCTGCCTTGGTTCTGATTCTTCTAGTGCGGCCTTATCTGCAAAGTTATTGGGGCCTATTTCATCGGATTCTCAACCATCTTGTGATTCTTCTACGTTGCAAAGAGTGCGTAGTACTATTGCCCTGCCATATCGTGACGATGGATCTCCTACTCCCTCTAAGAGTGTCGATTTCATTGTTGAATCGGTCGTAAACAAAGAGTCTACGGCTTCCATCGACTCCTTCGTTGAGATACATCGTAGCGTACCTAGTGACTTAAACGCTTCGCCCGACTGTGATGTTCCTTCGGCGGATTTAATTGTGGACTTTAGTTCAAGGATAAAAGATGTCCATACTATTGCCGGGTGCCCTTCACAAATGAAACTTGGAATGTGGTTATCCGAGTTGGATCTAGAAGATGACTTAGTGTTAAAAGATTTCATTACGTCTGGAATCAGGGACGGTTTTATGGTGGTGGATGATGTCAATGCTGTTCCATCTTATGAGTGTGTCAACTATTCTTCGGCTGTGCATGGTGACGCCTATGTATTCATCTCCAACCTTCTTAAACAAGAGCTTGACGAAGGAAAGTATATTTTCGCCCGTGGCCCGTCAAAATGTGTACATGCTATTGGGGCTGTGCCTAAAGGCACCTCTTCATTCAGGCCTATAACTGATTGTAAGAGACCGTTGGGTTCATCTGTAAATTGTTTCCAAGACTCGACGTGTGAAAAATTCTCCTACACTGGATTAGATAGAGTCGTCGAGCTTCTTCAACCTGGTGACTATATTGCTTCTATCGATATTGCTGCGGCATATAGATCTATATCTATTCATCCCAGCTGCAGACCCTTAATGGGGATTAACTGGACGTTTCCTGGCGATCTGGCTGTTTCTCACTTGTGGGACACTCGCTTATGTTTTGGTGTAAAGTGTGCACCATTCATTTTCACTGAGATCAGTCGCTTCATCGTACGTGCCATGTGGAGGAAGGGGTTTCGTCGCATCAATGCTTACTTGGATGACTACCTGATAATTGGTTCGTCCTTTGATGAGTGTCAACGTGCTCAAATGTCTCTGATCTCCTTCATGGCTTCCTTGGGATTTCAAATTGCGTGGAAAAAGTGCCAATCTCCTGCTACTTCGCTACAATATTTGGGGATTGTAGTGGATACGACTTCTATGGTACTATCTCTCCCGCTGGAGAAGATGGACAAGCTTCACTCATGTTTGAAGATGTTTAGCAAGAAGTCGTCTGCAACTCTTCACCAGCTGCAGCGGTTGTGTGGCATCCTATGCCACTGCTCTACTGTGGTGAGGGGTGGTCGAACTTTCTCACAACGTGTTATTCAACTTCTCAAGGGCCATGCCAATGTGAATACCCGCATTGCATTAGATGAAGATTTCCATTTCGACATAGCTTGGTGGAATGAATTTTCCAAGCTGTTTAATGGTTCTGCTGCTGTGATTAAATTTGACTTGTCCCTTGCTGTGCCTGTATTCACTGATGCTTGTGCGACGGGTTATGGTGTTGTGTGTGGCAATGACTGGTGTGCTGGCTACTTCAATTGTAATCTCATACCTAGTGACTTGCACAGATTGGATTCTCGTCATCAACACTGGTGTAATGTGCTGATTAGCTCCCTGTCTGCAACGGATGACAACGTGAACCTGTGGGAGTTAGTCGCTCTTTGGCAGGCCTTGAAGAGGCTCGCCCCTGTGTATCGGAATCATCAATTACTGTGTTACTCTGATAACACTCAGGTGGTTTTCATGCTTAACAAAGGCAGGAGTGCTAATAAGTCTTGTATGTCTATTCTTAGGAGCATCTTCTGGTGGTGTGTGAAACACAATATTTTCGTCACGGCAAAGCACATTCCGGGTCGATTCAACTACTTACCTGATCTCATGTCTCGTCTTTACGAATTTAACACTGTGTTGCCTGTCCTAAAAATTCCTTCGTTGTGTTGCAGTGAATCTTCATCAACTGGATATGGAGGTGGCAAATACCATGGCGCAGGCTTGGAGTGTTAATACATTGAAATCAAGGAACTCCCAATGGAGCAAGTTCTTCTCTTTTTGTGACATGATTCATGTTGTGCCTATCCCTGCTGACTCGCAAACCGTCATGAGGTACCTGGTTTGGTTGGCGCGATCAATGAAATTTGTGTCCATTAATAATCACCTATCTTCGGTAATCAAGCTTCAGCAAGTGTATGGATATGAACCTAATTATCGTGAGATGTTTGCTGTCAAAATGGTTCTTTCTGGACTGAAACATCAGCTGGGAACTCCTGAGCCTCTGAAGCTGATTCTATCCCTTGACCATCTGAGGGCTATATTCCATAAAATGGAGAAAACTGACTACAATATGACTTGTTGGTCGGCGATTATTCTCAGTTTTCGTTCTCTTCTGAGGAAATCTCATCTAGTGCCTGATCCGAATTCTCCCCATACGTTGAGGAGGTGTGACATCGAGTGGACCAAGCTTGGTCTGATTCTCCACATTGCTTCATCCAAGACCATACAGTTCGGCGAGAGGAAGCTCTTGATCCCTATCTGCAGGGTTCGTGATCCGGCTTTGTGCGTTGTGTCTATGCTTGAGTCCCACCTGTTTCACTTCCCTGCTCCTGGTGATGCTCCCATCTTCATGAATCCGGATTCCTCCTCTCTGGCACCTATTTCGTACCAACAGTTGCTGGGCTTCTTCAAGAAGTGTGTGGCGTCTATTGGCCTTGACGCTTCCCTGGCCGGTATACATTCCCTTCGGCGCAGCGGAGCTTCCTTCATGCATCATCTTGGGATTCCTCTTGAAGATATCAAACTGATGGGCGACTGGTCTAGTTTGTCGGTACTTTCTTATCTCGTCTCTACGTTTGATAGGAAGGTTGATATAGAGTCCCTCGTCGCTTCAAAAATTTCTACTTGACTGCTCCTTGTGTATGAGTTTTTTCTCATGGGAGTTTGTCTGTATGCTCGTTCAGAGTGTACTATGCTTATGAACTGGCATATACTAATTGCTTTGTATCTAGAAATCATCAACTATATTAATCGAAATGGGCTCTGGCATCCGTCAAGTCGCCGGCTCATTGCCGCAATACCCTTCCTTGTTCTGTCGTTCTTGGATATGTGATGTATATGTGCCATATGCGTGTATATCTCGACGTCAGAGGGCACCACCACGCGGCAGGTGAATCGGTAGTTGCTGTCCAACGCCAATCTGTTCGCAACCACCGACCTGGATACACACATGAACTGAACTGCTGTTTTTTTTGTTTTTTTTCTTTAAGTGTTCGTTTAATAAAGGCGTCCGTCAAGTCGCCGGCTCATTGCCGCAATACCCTTCCTTGTTCTGTCGTTCTTGGATATATACCATTAGGCCCATTGTATTGATGGAAATAAATTAGTTAATTAAAGAAGGGCAAGTCTTGCTGGATTTCTACTTTATTTTGAAATAGTCTGTGACAAAATAGCCATTTCTGCCCGACGGCACACACACCCTGGGCCTACATAGGCTACTGTCAATGTTTTATCTTACTGAAATTATATGCCTTCTTATGTAACAGTGAAGCTTCTCTCATATCTTCCTTAACTATATAATAACATTGATAAAACTACAGATATGGGGCTATGAAAGATTGTTCTTTCTAAATTTCAACATCTTGACAATATATTTTGAATAGAAATAGCGATCTATTATCAATTTTCAGGAGCGTAAAATCCCCACCATGTCCCGGGCTTTGGTGCTCATTCCTTTGGCGGGGTAAATCTTTAAGAAAAAGTTCAAAAGTTGGAATGTCAACTGAATTTCTTGGTGGTTTTGAAAGAGTCCTGTGTTTGAATCTTATAATTGATTCATATGTATCATCTCTTGATATCTAGACTGGATACTTACGGTATAAAAGCTGAATAGTTGTACTCAGCTTTCAAGAAATCAATAGGTTCAGGAACATCAGCTTGTGTAAGTGGGCGTCTGTAGGCAGTTTTAAAAATACCCAGTGTCCACCTTGAACAAGAGAAGGTCCTCAAATTTTAAATCCATTGCAACTACTAATCCTTTAGATGATCAAGTGTACACATGTTTAACAATCAACATTGAAAATAAGGAACACTAATTTTTAAAAAACTGCCTGTGGGAGCCAATATCAAGAAAAACATGAATTGCTCTTTATGCGATCAGTTACTGCTTCATTCAAGCCAGTAAACTGGAATTGTAATTGATCTGCGAGATCAGAATTGGTGTTATAGTGGTGCCTAATCTCTTCTAGTAGCTGGCCGACTATGTTTGCCCCTTTATGGGTATTCTCATTAATTTGAGTGGAGCCTAATCTGCACCCCGATGCACAAAACCTATCGTTTGTAGCTTCATATAGGCTAACTGGGCCAGTTCCCACTAGGAAGTCTTGTAGTTCTTCATTTTGGGTGAATTTTTTGTTCAAAATTACCCTCATGATGTCTACCGTTACCAAATCCCATTTATCGGTGGATGGTATCTGGCTTCCGATTCATTTAGCCTCTTTTGCTTCATTGGTGTTAAAGATTTGTGAAGCCCTGTCTTTGTCGCCAAGCATATTCGCAAAGCAGAATTGGTATGCCTGCTCGACACTATTGTACAATTCTCCTCTAATTTCGATATGACAGTTGTAAAAGTTGCTCAGAGGGCTGTACTTGGACTGGAAATAAATTCTGTTCTCGTTTTTTACAGTCTTTGCGTCCTCCAGTTTTAAGCCTTCTTCCAAATTTCCTAATTGATCATGTGAGTAAGTGATCCCTTTCACCGTAATGTTGTCCTTGATGATCTTTCCAACCTTCTTCTTACCTTTGCTATTGATGTGCGCTCGTATGCAACATAGGTTGTTTTTCACCTCAATGACATTCTCAGGTAGATCAGCATTTACAAAAACATTGAAGCATTGTTTTTTGCAATCCTTTGTGTTTTGCAATTCGCATCTTCGATGGGAAATGTAGTCCCTTATATCCAAGTTCCTCATTTTCACTAGAACCTGTCTTATTCCTCTTGTTTGTATGGGCATTCTCTTAGCTGAGATTATATCGATGATGGTCAATCTTCCATCAACTTGTTGTAGGACATAATGACAGATTTCATACTCAGTTACTCCTGACAGAATAAAATTGTTCTTTCTTCTATCAATATCCATCTCTGTACATTTTTTCTCCAGACATTTCTTTTCTAATTTCACTTTGTTCATGTCCCCTCTCAAGCTTATTATTTCCCTTCTCATGTCCCGGTCATTGTCTATTAAATGTTCTTTTTTCCTATTGTGACATTCAATATTTTTATGGGCCATATTAACAGATGTTTTCAAAGGGGCTGAGCTCGGTTCTTGGTCTGCCAAACTATACTCGGTCGCATTATGTAGCTGATTATCAAGGAAGGGTGGTACACAAGGTGCTTCAAATACTGCTCTATTATGAACAAAAGAGCAACGGGAACACTTTCCATGGGAAGGCATGTCAGATTAGGTAAGACAAGTTTTCCATGTTCTCCATTCAAACTCCTTATACTTGTTTACGTTTTTCCCTTCCATCATGATCCCTGTGTCGTATTAAGCCCAATATAATCGAGTATAGGTTATACACAGGCCAAAGTGGTGTTCCAAATTTAGACCAGATCCATGATTGTCTCACTTCAGTGCCCAAGGTAATACATTTGCAAAACATACCATTGACCTACATATCTATAAACAAGCATCAAGATTTTTCCTTTCTCTTCCCTATTTTCAGGTATTTTGAGGTAACTAACTGTAGACGTTAATTTCAGTTTTGGAAATTCTCGATAGTCAGCTTTCTTGCTCGATTTTCACCCAACAGCCATGAAATTGGCACAAACTTTTCTGGGTGCATATGATTCTTATATGTCCCATACACAACTACCTCCAGAGATAAAGCTAGACGGTGTAATGAAATTTGGAGTAGAGATACTGAGGCATTTCTCTAGGGATTTAGGGCCCCTATTCCTAATGAAAAGTACAATAAGTTTTGTTTTGTTTTCTGTGGGTAATTTGTGGTAATTGAGGCCAGGCAAAACAATAATTTAATTAAAAAGATAATGAAGTACAAACAAAACGCAATCAATACATGTATACATAAAATCAACCTTTATTGGCACTTCATTTAATTAGCATAGCTACAAAATGAAGTGTTCTAAATAGCTAAGATATTAAAAATGAGTAGTCATGAAATCCCATGAAACTTTTTCAGTGTAATCATATGTAATATGTAAAGGAGTATCTGAAGAATTGAGTACCAAAAGTGTGTTTTCATTCAATGATTATTGAATATGTCTAATGAGTTGGTCAGAGGGCTGTTGCACAACGCCTGTTCGTTGCATACTCGTGGCTGTGTTTAGCCTTTCTGTTGCTCAATGAAATTCGTAGAAATCCATGCTCGTTCTTTGTGCAACGAACGAGAACCTGTTGCACAACCAATTCACCGATGCTCGTTCGTTGGGATACATGGTCACATTCATTATTTAATTAATTTAATCATTGATATTAAAAGAAAATGACAATGATTCTGGATCAAACCTAGGCATCAGCCATACATAAATGATTCTGAACTATTGTTGAAGCTTAACTCTAAGAAGTTTTGCTAATAAACATTTAAGAATATGAGGCCTGCTATTCGTTGGTCCTCATTGACAGACCTTCAATGATATTAAAGGTCAGAAGCTAGGTCGGAATATCCCCCTTGAATGACATCAATATATGGAGTAACCCCAGTTTTAACTGGGTACACACTCTCTAGTAGGGTACACCTACGAACGAGCGGCCATATGAAATGAGCAAGAAATGATTAAGTGTGTTCATTTCAGCTCGTTCCTTGGGACATAGACAAATTTTGAGTAAAAAATTCTGTTGCACAATGAAAAGTTAGGACGACCTCAAGGGGTATCCTAAGTCTGTTCGTATCTAAATTGAGGGTCCCCGAAATTCATTTATTGATATATATTATTTCATAATGGGTAGAAAATGACATAACAAAAGATTTTCACATTTATTATTCATTTTTCTATTTTTTTTGTATTCGTGGCTATAAGGCTTGCTCGTGGCAGAATTCTTTATCTGCCTAAGTCCATGTGTGTGTGGTCTGTCAATCAAACCACTGTTCAAGTCCTTTACTAACTGCATATAAATATAGAGGGGTACATGCGTCCACTGTGAAAGTGGAAGTAATTAAGGACCAATTATAAGCCCTCAACACAGACCCTGATAATTGCAAAACAAACAAACAAACAGGTAAGCTAGGTCGAAATATCCCCTATGTTAGACATCATTCTATGAAATACCCAACTTTTGACTGGTTCCACACCTCCTATATTTAGTGGAGTACACCAACGAATGTGCAGACTTGCAACGAGTAAGGTTTAGGAAGAAGCCTTATGCAACAGAGTGCTAGTTGTGGCTGTTCTTAGACCCTACGAGGAGGGTATCCTGTTCGTTCGTTGAATTTCATTGTGCAACAGCCCTCGGAAGCCTATGCTCATTTCAAATCCTACAGGAAAGGGTTTAGCCTACCTGTTCTTAACTGTCCAAAGGACGGTTATACCATGCTAGCATATACATTGTGGGAGCTCCGTATGTGCAAGGTCACCCCTTTGATTATTTAGTACATTTGTTTTGCAGGAGAAGACATATATATTAGATATATGTATTAGATGAATCAGATATATTGCACAAAGTTTTGTATTCCACTGGACAAAGATTTTGTTGAAATATAATGAATAGTTAACTTACCAATATGTAGCCTTTGATAGAAGCCCAGCCTCCTCATACTTGTTCACTTTTCTCCCTTCTATCATAATTCCCTGTATCGTAATAAGCCAGATATAATCCAGTGCAGGTTATACACAGATATAAGTGGTGTTCTACATTTAGAGCTTGTCTCACTCCAGTGCCCAAGATAATACACTTGCAAATCATATGGTTAACCTACATAAGTGCTCTATGGTACATGCTCCTCCTTTGATAGAAGCCCAGCCTCCTCATACTTGTTTCCATGATCAGGACATGGCGTTCTAATGGTAATATAATGACATTTTGCGGTCTTAATTGGTCTATAATGAGTTTGTGTTTTTCGGTTTGATGTCAGAGGCTTTCCATTTCCGTATAACGTTAATCCTCCACAGATGTTCTAGCATTGGCATGTTATAATTACACTTGGCTTTACTGCTTCAGTATTTATATCAAAAAGGAAATAATATATAATATATATTATATATCAACTCTTTCCTTCATAACAATGATGAGAAAAGGTGATATGCATCCAAACAGGTATACAACAACATTTAATACTAATAATGATTAAAACATATGTGACCCGCCTGGCCCATGGATTAAGTATGTATGTTACCTCTCATTTTGTATCATATGTATACAGTATGCCATCTCTTATACAGTATGTATGTCAACACTTATACACTATGTTTGTCCCTCTCATACTGTATGTATGTCAACACTTATACAGTATGTATGTTACCTCTTATCAACACGTATGTCAACACTTATACAGTATGTTTGTCCCCTCTCATACAGTATACAGTATATATTATATGTGCATGCTATATGAGAGGTGCTATAAGTGGGGTGCTATAAAATATTCATATAGGACGTGTCCTATAAAAATGTAGTTGTCTAAAAATAGCTCTGTTGATATGCTTCTCGAAGCATTGTAAACAAATCCCCGCGATTGGTAATCCACCCGTTGCTATGTATAGGTTTACTACTACTTTATTTTATGCCTTTATTATATATTACTCTTGTATATTGACATGTATGTATGTATTGGGTAGTAACCCCCCTCTCACCTAGTGACAGGCCTGCGTGCCCAGTCACGTGGGTGACCCCCGCGTCACCCACCAACGCAGTCTAATAAACACTCTTATAATAGTCATTGCTGTGAACGGACCTTCTTATTCCATCGCTCCCTATAACATAACATCTGGTGGAGAACAGTCTCCATTCGGTTGCAGCAGATAGCTTACGAGGTGAACTGCATCACTGGAACCAGAGCCCCAATCCTCCTCACCAAGAAGCTCGAATCAAACTGGAAGGGCCGTTTTGTCCTCAAATGCTGGGATGTAAACAAGAAGTTTGAGGTAAAAGAGGAGGTTAAGGTCAGCAGAAAGCAATCTGCAGTGTTAGAGAAGATTATTAACAATCCTTGCACCGCAATCGTTCTAGTCCTAGTGTATCCGAATGGAGAAAGAGTGCAGGTCGAATGGCTAAAACAGGATCTAAACTACCAGGACTTCGACCAGTAGGTTATATTGCTATTTTTTGTACAAGCCCTTTTAGTGTTTAGTGATCTACTCTCTCAAACCTTATTCTATTTCTCGACGCTATGTACTAACAATTACTCCTGTCTCTTACAATATAATTTAGAAAAGGATTTTTCTTTTACTAAAATCCGAGCCATCCGCGTGTTTGAATTTTTACATTATGTCAATTCATGTCGAATTATTTTGTAACTATTATTACCGCTGACTCCTTGCTGACAATTCATAATATTGGGATTTCCCTTAAAAACTGTTAATCAGTTATGTATAAAAAATGAAACAAACTGTTACTCACCATTTCTTGGAAGTAGTGACCAACCTATGTTTTCGTCCTGTGTTTCGTCATTAGGGTTACCCTCTCGGACGACGAGCTGAAGCCAGACGCGCCCACCTTGCCGCTGGAGCTGCCTCAGTATGCCTTGTGAAGTCGTCGGGATCCCTAACATATAACTTAACTCTAGGAACTTTTCGAGCAAACAACAAATTTAATCTTACGAACTTTTAGTAATTTTTTTCAAAATGGCGTCAACCCGGCGATAGCCAGTATTTTTTAGTCGTCATACGGAAGACCATATAATTACTAAGTATTTAAGTACTAAGTATTTAAGTTTACCTTTCTCACTTGTATATATTGTGTATTACATTGACATTTGAACTGTATAAAATATGTTCCTACCTGGATAAACGTCCATTTGTAGCGTGTGACAGCTCCAGTCCATGTGTGATCAGTTCCCGGAAGCCGGTGTCGCCGTAGAGTGGCAGCGGCGGGAACCACGTAGTTGTAGTTTATATTTTTTCTCTTTAACGCCAGATGGTGAGAGAAGGGAAAACCTACCTTGCCGCCTAGGCACTGTACTGTGCCGAAGGGATGGATAAAGTTATATTTGGATTTATGTTGTTTGATGTGCGAACGGTGTATGTGTTTTATTTTTGTGAAAAGAGTAACAACCAATTTAAGGCGGAGGACTTAGCCTGTATCTAGGGATTAGGGATCAGGGTGAATATAGCAGGGACTCTTATTCCAAATCATGGGTTGTAGTTCTGGCAGTAAGATATAACAAACACTCTTCTCCGATACAGTGAGCTGAAGCTTGAGGTTGGTTTTTGTCGCTATAACAATACTCTTTCCATAAGGTCGTGACGCGATGTTTACCGTCCGGCGTCGCAGTGTCTTCTGTGTTAACTGCGCAGTTCGCCACTATTTATATTTTTGTAGGTGTACGGTACAAAAACTTTTAGCCGGTGGCGCCATCTAGTTTCACTGTTTGGACCGCCCTATTGGCAATTTAGCATAGAGATTTTTGTTGCCTAGATTTTCATTTGTTTGCACCGTACTACTGAGGTTTTGCATGTTAAAACCGTTTTCTTATGTGTTCATGTTCGAAAAAGCGCAGCTATTGCCATGTTTCGGCCATGAAGTCTTAGTTTTGATATTTTTGTTTGAACAATTGTATTTTGCCGGTATCGTCCTCTATTTTTGAATTTTCTTTGATTAAAACCTACTTTAGGCCCATTTGCGAAAATTTGGGGAGGCGTATCGGGGTCTCAACCGTTCAAATTGATATTTTGTGATATGTTTTTACCCATGTATAGATGTGTAATACGCCATTTGTACCTGAAAATCAACGCTCGATTGATTTCTCATATCCTATTCGTTTTTGAGGTTTTAGGTTACTCGTGCAGTAGCGCGTGCCTAAAGATTTATATAGATTAGACATTTAGATATATTTTAGTCACGTGACCCAGATTCTGGAGTCGCGCGTGAGTCGCTGTAGACCAGCGAGCCCGATCGGTTACCGCCACGCAGTTTGGTAACGCAAACTGTACCAGCGTTAACATTTCTTATGATTTATAAAATAAAATATTATGTTCTTTATTAACTGTCTTCTAGATCAAACTAATGTTTGATCTGGAAAGAGAGGAGGGAGCTATGCTATGTATAGGTTTACTACTACTTTATTTTATGCCTTTATTATATATTACTCTTGTATATTGACATGTATGTATGTATTGGGTAGTAACCCCCCTCTCACCTAGTGACAGGCCTGCGTGCCCAGTCACGTGGGTGACCCCCGCGTCACCCACCAACGCAGTCTAATAAACACTCTTATAATAGTCATTGCTGTGAACGGACCTTCTTATTCCATCGCTCTCTATAACATAACACCGTGATTCTGGTACTATGATAATAGAAATACATGATAAAAACCATATCATTAAATAGAGCATTAAATTCTCTATCGAATGATAAAAGTTTGTATTAATGTAGCTCAATGGCCACAATATGAACGTTTTAATTCAACAATATAAGTAAGCCTACTAACGAGGCTGTCAGCGGGGCTGTCAGTGGGGCTGTCAGCAGGGCTGTCAGCGGGGCTGTCAGTGGGGCTGTCAGCGGGGCAGCGGGGCTCTCTGTGCTTCTTTAATATTTTTTCAGTGATATCTGATGACATATGATCAAATTTTATGTACATATAATGAATATAGAATGGAACTCGCCGGCAATAATAAAAAAATTATGGGACTTGATTCGTCCACATAAGCACTCTGTCTAAGGCATTGTGCTTATGTAGACGAATCTTGTCCAATGAATTTTTTATTATTTCTGGCTCATCCCATTCTCTCTCATACATGTAGTATGTATGTCAACACTTATACAGTATGTATGTCATCTCTCATACAGTATGTATGTCACCTCTCATACATGTAGTATGTATGTTACCTTTCATACAGTATGTATGCCATCTCTCATACATCATGTGTATCACCTCTCATACAGTATACATGTATGCCATCTCTCTTACTGTATGTATCTCACCTCTTATATTGTATGTATGCCATCTCTCATACAGTATGTATGCCATCTCTCTTACTGTATGTATCTTACCTCTTATATAGTATGTATGCCATCTCTTATACATCATGTATATCCCCTCTCATACAGTATGTATGTCATTTCTCTTACAGTATGTATGCCACCTCTCATACAGTATGTATGTCACCTCTCATACAGTATGTATGCCACCTCTCATACTGTATGTATGTCACCTCTCATATAGTATGTCACCTCTCCTACAGTATGTATGTCACCTCTCATACAGTATGTATGTCACCTCTCATACAGTATACCATCTCTCATACTGTATATATGTCAAGCAGACAACATGCTATTGGGTTAGTTGCTTGGAATTTTTTTTTTTAAAGGCAGCCTATATGGCCGCTACGATTTCCACTGCAACCATATAGATTTCTGTTGTTTATTATTCAGTTTATTGCAACGTATTTATAGTATGTATGTCACCTCTCATGCAGCTTGTATGTCATTTCTCTTACAGTATGTCCATTTTAAAAGGAGGCGTAATGACTGCATTTTAGGTTTAGTTTGCATCCAACAATGAAGGGGAGAGAGAGGTGTATGGCGTTGGAAGGCCCATGCCAGAGTGAGGGTGAAGAGAGTTGTTCAGTTTGGAGGTAGGGGTGCAAGCAGGTGGAGCTAGTGTAGATTTTTTGTATTTATTACCTCATAGCTTGAAGTAAAAGTCTGGGATTTGATACCAAAGGATTCTTTACTGCTAAGTGTGAGGCTGTAATAAATAATTTATACTGATTTAAGTGGGGTCTCTGATTGTGGTAAGCTCTGTGGTAATCCTCCAGATGGTGCTGTGATGGTGGGGAGTGGCGAGGTGAACTGTATAGGCAGGACCTTGTCATTCCTGTCCACCTACAAGACAAGCACAACAACGTTACATAGAGAATATTAATACATTGTAATTACGCCCCCATATTGATTGATGCACATTGCTGACGTCCGTTCTGACAGGATAACAAAGCTTTCTAGCGTGGTATGGGTTAAGACCATGAAATTATATTCCCATTAGAACCATATCACTGATATACCATTGTTATTTGATCTGAGGGTTTGCACCCAGACTAAATGAAAACAAAGTATGGACAGGGCATCCTCCAACTGGTCAACAACACTAGTTTCTTTTTATTGAGGTCATTTAAACACTTATCTTTTTCCTGGCCTTGATTAGCACAGAATACAGGTCTACGGAAAACAAAAAGATATCGTTTTACTTATCATCTGGGTTAGGGGCCCTAGATTCCTAGAGAAATGCCTCAGCATCTCAAATTTCATCAAACCCTCTAGCTTCATCTTCGGAGGTGATTGTGTGTGAGAATCATAGGCACCCAGGAAAGTTTGTGCCAATGTCATGGCTGTTGGGTGAAATGAGTTCCCGGCAGAAGAAATAAACATAAGTATAATATATATTGTTGCAGGGATGACTCATAGGGAGTCCAAAGGGGCCTGGCTCCAGTTAGGGAAGGGGCTCATCTTCTTTCCGAAGGTGTTCAAGAGAGGAGGTGGATGAGTAACTCATGTTGCTGGTCGTTCAGGCGAATCATTCTCGTAGATCTGTCTCATGGATCTGATATTCTTAAGTGACTAGGCTTCTGATAAAGGTCTAGTGAATTTGAATTATCTTTAGTTAGAGATAATGACGGTCTTCTCTCAAGCAAGTGGAACAAACAAGGTGCTTAGTCAACAGCCAGGTTTATTATGATCCAAAACACATAAATCAGTTTTATTTATACTTAAAGCTACTATCTTAGTTAACATTGGTCAAATATTAATGCTTTTTTAGTGTTTGTCCAGTGCCTTTCCAACCCATCCATAAGTAATTTTACCAAAACTCAGAAGGATTTTATCGGGTTGACACAGGGGATCAGACAGGCCAGATTTATATGTTGGAGACCGGCCAAAATCTATTTCATAAGTATGTATTATGAAGAAGGTGCACTTCAGCTTTCATGTTGGACCCTACAGACCTGTTTCCTGTTTTGTGATTGTGATTCTGTACTGAATCCTGGAAACATTTAAGTTTTGCAGGGCCTAATGTCTCAACCATCTTGTAAAAAGCACCAGTTTTATTTTGTAGTAAGTGATAAGGATTATCAAATTCCACAATCACACCATCCTCCAATACCTGCAACAGATGGAAGTATTTTAGAATTATAGAAATACATTGTGTCAGAGGTAATACAACTGTTTGTTGTTTTGAAAATGGCACCTGGAACAGTACTTGACAACATTACACACATGTATAGTGTTCATATCTGATTTTACTTTACTTAATATTATATGTTTATTTTTTATTAGGGACAATCGGGAAAACATATATGTCTATCCCTGATGGGCTACTAATTCCAAGCAATCTATCATTGTTATGCATTTTATTAATTAATCAATCATATATATTCTTTCCATATTCCTTATTTGAGGTCATAAACCCTTGATCTAAAATTCAATTGGGTTCCATGAGATAAATGAATGAAACAGGACCAAACAAAATTTGTCTAAAAATAAAATAGCTGCTGTCTCAAAAAACACCTACCATGATTTTATCAGAGCCTCTGAGTGTCTCCAGACGGTGAGCAATTGTTATCACTGTGGCTTCAATGAGTGACTCATGTAGTGTCCTCTGTATTATTGCATCAGTTCTATGTACAATAAATTTCATTATTAACCAAACTATCACGGACAGGCATTCCTATAAATTGGACTTCTACATCTCCTAACTGTTACAAATATTATTATGCATATAATTTAACGCCATACTGTTACTAGAAAGTCAGATGTCAGATATTCTTCTTGTATTCTCCATCCAGCCCAGGATTGTCAACAAATTAAAATTTCTTGAGGAAACGAACTGTGAATTTCATCAACAATCATCAACACACCTATTGTCTACATTTGCTGTTGCTTCATCCACTAAGACTATTTTGCTCTTTTTAAGTGCAGCCCTGGCAAGACATAGCAATTGTTTCTCCCCAACACTGAAGCTGTTGCCACTCTCCCCCATCATTGCCTCCAGTTGCCCTGGCATTTCATCCACTTTGGTTTTGAGTTGCACCTACAAAAACAATATTTTCATTCTCCATGCAAAATATGTGGAAAATCAAATGTCTCCTACTTTTTCTTAATAACAAAATGGTATAGTTTCCCAGCTGCTAAATGCACAGAGTATTTTGTGCTAACTGTGATATGTAGGATTCCAAAAGCAAACTATTGAAGGAAATAGTGTCTATAGTATGCTTCCTTGAGTTGGGAGAGAAACAGAGATGCATTGAATATGTGGAGTTTTGGTCCAGAGCAAAAGAGACTTGACCATTGTATTTGAGCCAATTTATACAAATAGAAAAAACAATCAACAGCGTAACTGTCGCCCCTAGATCACATGGTTATCAATGTCCCAGAAATACTAAATTTTTACTTAAAATTCTACATTATGTTCATTTCAATATAAAATTGGTATGAAATGACACATGTGTCCTTATCTTGATTATAATGGAAAATAATGGCAACAACACATCTTGGATTTTTAAAGTTAGAATGATCTTGGCACTCACATTCTCTAATACCACCCAAAGTTCTTCATCCTGGTAGGCATCAAATGGATCCATATTTAAGCGTATTGTTTGGTTAAACAAAACAGGGTCCTGTTGGATGAATATAATTCAATCTCTGTGATACTTTTGTATTCTAATTTCTCAATTGCTGATCACATTAGACATTACAAGTTATTTAATATTATAACAGCCTTCATACCTGAGGAATGATAGCCATATTATTTCTCAGATCTGTCAAACCAATATCCTTGATGTTGATTCCATCAATTATTATCTCTCCATCTGGCTCTACCATCCTCAGTAATGTCACAAATAGTGATGACTTTCCTGCTCCTGTGCGGCCAACAACTCCAATCTGAAATGAATAATGACAAATATTCCATAGAAAATCATATAGATAATGACTAAAAAAAACGGTTTCTTTTGAATATGATATATTCAAAACCTACTTTATCCCCAGAATGAATAGTGAAGTTCAAAGGCCCAAGAGCAGGTTTTTCTTGCCCTCTATAAGTCATTGTAACATCCTTGAAAGAAATCTTCCCTTCATTTGGCCATTGTGTTGGTGGTCTGAAAGCCTCATGGTCTGGGGCCTCCTGTTCCAATTTGTTGTACTGTTGTATCCTCTCAACTGATGTCATCTAAAGGATATCATACATTTATAAAATAAATAAAAACAACAATACTATGAAAATTGTACAATTGCCTCATTAGTTGATGAAAGCTAAGCTTTCTATTTAAAATCCTGCTGAAACTGATGTCATCTAAATCCTCTAATCCTCTCAACTGATGTCATCTAAAGGATGTTATAACGTGATAATTAACCTGTATTTACAGGAAAGGTTCATCCAAAGACTTGCTTATAAGAATAACGCTTTCAAACACTATCCAAATCAATTTAAACAAAAACAACAATATTATGAAAATTGCATGATTGCCTCATACTGCTGAAACAGAGTACCTCAGTTTTATATGCAAAACAAGTCTTTGATGCATCAATAAATTTACCATAGTCACAAAGAGGGTGATGTTCTTGAATCCATAAGACATATTGACAAGAAATGCAGGCATGTACACCATGGCCAGACCCACTGTGCTTTGGTTGTTCCCGCCTATAAACATTGGACAGAATGTTACTCGCCAAAATCTTACAAAGTAATATATGTCTATATTACTTACCTACTTCATTATTTTCTGTTTAAAGATGGACTAGTAAAGTAAACATTGATCCTACTAAGGATTAAGATTTTCTCCTTTCTGTCTTGTTCTTCTGTTGCCGTTTCCATCCCACTTGATGAATTTTTCAGTTGTTCTGTGGTGTTAAATCCCCATCCATATTCTTTTAGCAGATTCAACATGCAATTTGTGTACAAATGTAAGGAAGATGTAGAATATTGAGTGCCTCAATGGCAGTAGAATTGTAATATAGTTAAACACAGTTATTTGTTTTAATCAGTTAATCATTTAGGTCATGGGTTTCCATGACAACCAGAGTGACACACAGGTGCAATTATGCAAGCCTGGAGGTATCTCTGAATGGAACTCTAGAAACAGATATATATGTAGTAATCAGTTGAATTAAATACCTCTGTTGTAGTCCAATAGCAAGGCGATGAACGAAACAATAAGTAACAAAGTTGAAGCCATTTCAACAAGAAAGAACACTGCTCGTTGACAACAGATGAAATTAAACACAGATATGGAGTGTTGATCCATTAGTGAATTGCATTCTTCGAGAAACAGTTTCTGCTTCTTCATTGCCTTGATAACAGTGAGCCCATCAAGTGTTGAGGAAATATGTGAGTATGCTGGGCTCCTCACTATTGTGAACAAATGTGTATGTACTGTTACATTGGTAAGTTAAGACATCTTCCTTTCACAATTTATGTAATGGTACGATAAGGTAGACATATATGCTGAGACATTGAGGTTAAGCATTACTTCTTGCGAATATTCTTGTGTCAAGTAAAAGTGTTATTTTGACATTAACATCAGGTTTTATTGTATTACTGTATTATTATTATTTCATTGTATTATCCAACAATCTAGTGTATGATAACGGTGAAACTGTATTGATGATAGATGATCATTTTTATGACGCATTAACAGCAAGAACAAATCCTCTTCTAAAATATTTTGGTCAAAGCCTAAAATATTTAGTTTTTGACCAATGTTAACTGGGAATGGAGCTTTAACTAATGCCTTGGGCAAATAGTTGTAGAATCATGCACAACATACTCACTGCTTGCTTCTAATCTTTTGGTGTCCCTAATAGCGGGTAGGGTGAACCTGTAGAGGACCCCCAAGAACACAATATAGAGGGCTGCAGCAATGCAGCACCAAGGGTTGGCAATGAGTACATATACTAAGTCTGGTAGGCAGTTTCCTGACACCTAATAGAAGAAATGTATGCATGAGATGTTAACCAATGTCAGGTTGATAGAACCATTCCTACACATAGATTATTTCTTGAATGATAGAAACAAACATTTTTAAAGAGATACAATTGGGTTTTGGTGATAAATCTAGTGAATGTTGCATGAGTTCTTCATTAAGAAGTTAATCATTTTACACCTCGAACAGTTGAACCATATGTGATAATCCCCCATCATACCAAATATATAAATATATGAGAATAACTTACAAAGAACATGCAAATAAGGGGCAGAGTTAGATGTAAGTCCATAGAGGCAGTATCTCCAGAGAATCTGTTCAGAATATGACCTGGAACAGAATTTGTATTTGATTTGAAAACGTTTATTTATTTCCAGTTATTTATTTAAAAGTTACATTCATTGGTTTTGACCATTTGTTTGTCAGTAGCCTGATTATAATTACTTTATTCTATAATTTTATTACTATACATTCAGTGTGTTTGCATTAGATCCTTGCTTGTATTCATATAATATAAATATGCATTTCAATAATGTGATGAATAGTATTTACAGTGCATTGTTAATTATAAGTTAGGATCGTTATCACACTAGTAATTTAAGTGTTGTTATAATTTCATGATGTCATTGGTATGTCAACTTTACAGTATATTTCATGTGTGTTTGTTGATAACAATTGTGAATGATATTTGATCAGTCTGATAAGTCTTTAGTAATAATGTTGAGGGTATAAGCTATGATAGATAATGTGGTACAGATAAATCCTTGTGTCTATCTTATCAAGTTACAATGATGAATATGCACTAATGATGAGATATGGTATAAAGAATATAAAGAGTAAGGCTGCGTTTCCACTGGCTCGCTCTTTTGGACCGCTCATGGCCCGCTCTTTTTTATTATCTTGAGCGCATAACAAGCGAAGATTAAGCGAAACCAGAGTGATCTAATGGAATCGATTCCTGCGCTCTCTGTACGCTCTAAAAAGTGCCTATTTACGCTTCTTTAGAAGAGCGCAGGACGTTGCGCTCATATCTGCCGTGTTTGATTTGAGCGCAGCAACACAAGGCTCTTAAAAATTTCTACCTGTTAAAGAAGCAGACCAAGAGTGCAGTGAGAGCGCACAAACGCATTTACCATTGATTTCATATAGGAAACAAGCTTTATTCTGCCTCAGAAAATCATCATTTCATCAATTGGGTTCATCATTTCCTTGTTGCAGTAGCCTATTTCTTCATATCATTTTCTTGTTGCAATACTTCTTCTTCATACCAGCATCTAAAAAGAATGAAATACAGCTATATTTGGTACAATTTATTCACAATTATTTCTGTTCATTATCATGTCATATTTCATTACACGTTTGACAATGTTAAGTAGGTATATATGTAATGAAATTGAACAATGTGAGGAAAAAATATTTTATTTACCTGTGTGATGCAGACACATATCATAATCGGCCAGGGGTCGTAGTAAGCCTTGGGTCAGTATTAGTATTGTGGACGAGTGGACTGATGGAGGTACTCATCGACAACAAATCAGCACTCGTCAACATATACAATTGTAGAAGTAAAAACAAGATAGGGTCTTTATCTTAATGCATACTAGTCATACATAGGAGAGAGTAAGGAGAGAGAAAATAGAGAGAGTGGGAAAGAGATATGAGAAAGAGAAAGAAAGAGGGGAAGGTGAGAGGTGTAGGAGTAGGCAGACGGGGAAGGCGGCAGGGAGGAATTTTAAGGGAGAGGGAGAAGTGAACATTCACGCACAATAAATAAACGTTCATTGAACAGTTGTTTAGCATTTTGATTATTTATAAATGAAACCTAAGTCACAGAGTCTAAGTCACAGAGTCAGAGGAGAATCCCCCAAGACATAGCTGTTGGATTACCATGCAGACTGAGCTAGACACATTTATATTTAAGGTAAGATCTTGGTATTGCCTTGATTTCGTATTCATGCAACTGTGCAGGAAGGAGTATGAATGGTTTGTGTATAACTAGGGTCAACTTCAGTATATGTTTAAGGTGTGTATGGAACAGAATTCTCCATTGTAACATTCAAAATGCAAGGACGCATGCAGCTGAATGCAAAATGGCGGCAGATTCAAAATCTGCAGTGGAAGAGGGTAGCGTCGTCGCCGTTGCCGCATTTTCCAAAGCTTACAGAAGACAAACCGCTAATGTCAGAAACTTGTTTCATATCTCAAACGAACCGGAAATATGTCAGCATCATGGATGAGAGAGATCATCAAAATCCGTTAAGATGCAGCGATCAATAATATAAGACTAAGAATTTACAATCTTTTAATTTGCCCTGTGTTGGTACTCCCGATAATATAAAATATAAATTCATCAGAGGATAAATGCATGTATCAAGAAAATATGATGTTCACATTTAATCAAATGAATCTCAATAGAACAGACTTTATACAACTTACCAAGTATGCTTCTATATACAATACATGCCACATATGCACCACTATCCCCTGTGACTGCAAGATGGCATCTGATGTATATCCACGCCAATAATTCCCGCCAAAAACCATGAATCCTTTGTTTCTAGGGTTGGTTTGTATAAGTGGATGCATGGCTGTTGTTCCTATTTCCGCCTTGCCATGCTTATTTTGTTTGTTCAGTGGCTTAAGGGGGCTTTCCCAGGTTGGATAACTGATGGTATTAAATGGAAGGAGTGGGGTGGCAAGGGGGTTGGGGCAGGTCATTTATGTAAACTCTGAACCATGAATAGAAAGAAAGAATTATAGTAAGCCTAGAGAAATTTCTAGGAAATAATGAAATAGCCTAAGAATTGATGTATTACCTTTTCATGTACATGGTAGTTATGTTCCAATGTTGTTAACAGGGACCATCAGTTTTGATATATCATCACAGTTTAATCATAGTATTGACACACAAGATTGGCTTATTCTGATTACAAAATAAATCATGTAAATTATGACGATCATTATGCCCAGAAAAAGAACTTTTCAATGACTGCAGTATAACCAGGAAGCCATGTGATTCCCTGACTGCACTTCTATATGTCTACTAGGTAGGTATAGGACTGCATCAGGGAATCAGACAGCTTCCTGGTTATGCTGCAATGACCCCCACATAGCCAGAGCATTATAAGAGCGGCGAATGCGCGGAGAAACGGGACCGCAGAGATGACGCAGTGAGTGATGGTTTCAACGCACATTGCGCTCCTTGGTGTGCGACTCGGGCAGTTGAGTTCTGGATTTGTTCCTTTGTATTAGGGCAAAATCAATGTCTTGGTTCAATATCAATCATTCTTTAAAGTATTATTATTATTTATTATACCTTTGGGGGAGTTGGTATGATACATCCATAGGCTTAAGCACTTAGCGTTATATCAAAGAGAGCGGGTAATATGACTGCCGTATTACCCGCACCTAATGAACAAAATAGTCCTGATTGTGTTTTTTTATATTTCTATTTAAATAATTCCTTGTGCACACAAAATACCATAATATTAATCGACAACAGATAAAGAAAAAAAAGCAGTAACTTATTTTCTCTATTTAGTTCATGTAATAATCAATCATTGGTGTAGGTAGAAACTAACAACCGCCAAATGCACTTGTGAGAGCAGGCAACTGTCAACACAATGATTGGTAGACCTAGATCACAGTCAGTTGATGCAAATGGAGTATTCACGTAGCTGGTTCAGAGCTAAGTCAAAATCAGCGAAATATAACAACTTTATTGATGATATAATCGCATTGGGAACCTACACATTGCCAACATGAAAGGATTTTAGTTCATTATGTGATTTGGATTGATATTTTACCGCTCTCCCTGTGTTGACACTCAGGCTATGCATGCCAATCTATACGGTATACAACACTGATCATTTTGTTGTCAGTTGGCTGCGTTTTCGAATCAATGGGGTTATAATCCTTTTCACAGCTTTAAATCGTTTTGAAATACAAGTAATGCTTTGGTGAAAGCTAGGCTTCAATAAACATGGAACGATTTTAGTGTATTTTCTTTACTTCATCAGAATTTTTCATGGCACCTTTGGTACCGTAACTAAGCACACCGATTGTTGCTGACAGACACTTGAGTCGGAGAAAAACAGTGTCACCCCGCAAGTTTAAACATGAAAAGTACAGGAATTTGAATATCAAACTGAACAACATTTATCTTATGAAGTATTTTGAATCGTATTGATATCTTAGTAATAGTTCAATACCGAAAATTAAGCGAAATAACGATTCAAAATAGAACTACATTCTGCAGGACTTCTCACACCCCGGCGGTTCAAGCACCCATTGATATGTACCGATCCGGAAGTAAAAACAAGTTCAGCAGGGAGGGGCCATGTAAATGCATGTTTGGCCATTGATTTTCATCAAATTCCAACCATTTTACAACTAAAATGTCAGAAAACGTATCGTACCAACCTCTATTAAGGTGACAATAAATGCAAATGTGCCCACAGGATGATATGTCATTCCCTTGGGCTCACGCAATCCTGTTCGTTCATTAACGCAAACTCACTGGATTGCTACCACTATGGGAAATATGGGACAACAGATCGTCCCTCGGTCACTTTTGCCTATATAATTTTTATTCAGGTTTGGCATCAAAATACAAGGGGGTTCATTCTTCGAAAGGTACTGTGGTCAGTTGAGAGATAAACTTTCAGAACTGTCTCTATAACATTGAAAATTGATCAAACTTGAATTATACATGTTTGTGTTTCATTTTGTTTTAGTCAATTATTCCATTCTGGCTTTTTTAGTCCATATGACATTCTGTGATGATGTGATGGCTTACCCACAGGTCTTGTTTCAAAGAAATATGAAGGGGCCTTGAGGAGCCTTGCAAACATCCTATTGTACAGGTTATAGCTGGCCATGGTTGTCAAAACCATTAGAATAACAAAGGCAGTGATGAACGGGATGACTATCAGCACAACTAGAACCCCTAGGGACTTGATGAGCTCAAACACCAGACTGGTTGGCATGAAGAACTCCACAAAGACATTTCCAGTGGTGAGGTCTTCAGTAGCATTCCCCTTATGTGCTATGCTAGTGCTAAGATAGATAAGGATAAAAAGTCCCCCAAAATCAGAGTGATCATTCCAATAAGTGCAACAATTTAGTCCAAACACTAATATATGCATGTTCCTTTTTTTATCTTAGAGTTAGCTAGGACTTTGGGAGAAGTTCTAAGGTTTCTCACATTTGGCAAAATGGATTAGCTGGTTCTCATTTCAAGAATTGTACTTCACAATATTATATCATCAGAGGAACAATATCTTTTTAAACTCACCTTGAGGCCAGAAGCCAATCAAAGTAGACCCCAGCGCCCTAAATGAATAATTCATTAAAACACTAGATATACGTATGTAAATATATTTTTATGAACTTTATTTTTCCATTTTTTCCATTTACTCGGCAGCAGTCTTTTTTGTCTTCAGATTCTTTGTATTTGCGCCTGCCATTTTCAAAATCACTAGCCACAACCCCAGCAGAATCCAATGATTGACTACTAAATCTATTTAAAGAAAGGGTAAGTCTTACAAGCTTACAAATGTTGTGTAGGCAATTTACACACCACCTCATGATTGAAATAAACAAATCATGATTGTACAATTGATAGATACAGTTCAAAACAAAACACCAGGAGTGGGAGGCGACCCAGGGTTTACCTTCTCCCTCCAACCTATAGCAGTTAGCAATGTCTGACATCAGGCCATTCTGTAATAATAGGGAGTTTCAACACCGCTCACCTATCCGCAACTGTATCCGTATACTTATTACTTTAGGGATGGGTGAGCTGGGCGTACCAAGCCCCCAAATTTTGTTTCAGCAGACGACCCTACGCACGCAAGACCGTCACCTGTCCCTACCGGGAAAATCTCAAGGGGAGCCGGTCAGGTCGGCATCAAAGATGGCGGTCTCTGACCGGGTCTCCGACGCTTTAGTAGTGTTTTTTTAACCATGCTTACTATGATAAAAGTGTCAACTATAACCAAACTTGCTAGGCAAGGACATCAACAACATGTTTAAAATTGATCCCAAACCTTTTTTCTTAATGTAAAATGGCTAGATAGTTCATCATATATACTTACGTATAACCCCCATAACAAGTGGCATCCTTGCAGATTCTCCTGAGTGGAACTCGGTATCGCGCTCATTACCTATGCACAACCTGACATAGTGACCTAATTCCACACCGCTATGTATGGGTCACCTCCTGAGGAGGGTCTGGCAAAATTCCCTAGTAAGAATCTCAAAGACTTACCATGGCCCCAGCATACAGTATGATGAATAAAGGCAGCAGAATAATTCCTTTTCCAGCTGTAATGTATCGCAGGTAAACAAGGCTATCAATCCCTCCTCTTTCATTCTTATCCTCTTTGTCCACAAGCATACCTGTTTTCTATCAAGATATTGATTATTCATAGCAATACATTGTGATCAAAGCAATATCAAATAAGAGTACAATAATAAGATCAAAGCAATAATCTTCATAATATTAAATTGTAATTTCCTCTACCTCAACCAATACATTGTTTGTATCCTGCCTATCTTCCTCAAAATGGTCCCATATCTGATCTTCATTCTCCTTTTCCTCTGCTTCAATATTGTACCTGATGTCATTAGCTATTTCGTTATAATGGCCATTTGCTATGACTGTACCCTGTAAAATGTATGAAGAATTGAAATCTGAAGATATACAGTTTAATTAAGATCCAGGACTCTTTTCAACATGCTGTTACAATATTATGGGAGATCTCATTCTATTATATTAAAACAATAGTAAGAGCTCAGTGATTAATCGGTTATACAGTTATTCATTTGATTAATAGTGTGGCAGATAGGTGAAACAATTGAGCATTTTTTCATAAAAGCATGAAACTTGTTGCTTAAGGTCAGAGGGTTAATTTCACATATGACGCAATCTTGAATTCTTATTATGACGGCCATAGCGGCAATTTTAATAATGGCCACCACAAAATTCAGAGCTCATTATATTTGATTGCATTTAAATCATCTTACTTCCTTCAGAAGAAGTACTCTGTCCAAATATGGTAAAAGTTGAAGCTGGTGTGTGACAAATATTCTGGCTTTGTCCATCAATAGTCCATTGATACATCTGGATGGACAAATGTTAATGGAAAGGATAACAATACACATGTACCTTGATGTCGCTCTCTATATTCATTCATAAAAAATAAATGACTGATTGCAATATATGAATTATTGAAAGGGTCATTTACAAACGATAGCTTTGTTTCCAAATATTCATAGAACTTACTCAAAAAATAAAACTTTCTGAATCTTCCCATCTACTGAAGAGAGGGGATCATCCAGGAGGTACAAGTCCGCATCTTGATAAACAGCTCTGAATAAAATAGCTATGGAATAAATTACATTGTCCAATTTCAAAACAAATATAACAACCACCATATTTTCAAACCACAAAATTAACAAAATCCTGACTTTACCCACCTTGCCAGGCCAACCCTTGCTTTCTGACCACCACTTAGAGTAAGTCCTCTTTCTCCAACCACTGTTTTGTCACCATGGGGGAATTTGGCTAAATCCTAAGAAATACAATAGTTAGGACTATCCACTAAATTATTTATACAAGCTATAGTAATTTAAAATGTGTATACCTAAAGGAAAGGATTAATGACCAATGCAAAGTGGATGCCTTCAAACATCCTGAGGCCAACCACACTGATGTTTGAAGGACTCTAAATCCAAAAGCCTAAAGCCCATCATCCTAAAGCCCACCATGCCAGGGTTTTTAATTTTTTTATTCTCCCCTATCCTAATTCTCTAAATAGATCAAATAAATCAATCTGGGTCAAGTGTTACTATTAACAGCACTATGATCCAGTTGCTGTGCCTCATAGCTTATCATTCACCCTGATATTTACCATAGATGGAGAATAACTCATATTAATCAATGGTCATGGTATAGCTACTACTAACTGACACTCACTCTAAACAAGTTTATGCATTATGTTCTCTTACCTCAGTAAGTGCACAAGCCCTGATGACTGTCCTGTACCGATTCTCTTCATACTTTTCACCAAACAGAATATTGTCTCTGATGGTCTCTGACATAATCCAGGGCTCCTGTGGGGCATATCCTATTGTGTTTGGCAATGTAACAATGCCTTTAACATGCACCAGCTCTCCCAGACATGCATGGAGCAAGGAACTCTAAGCATTGAATTATAAATTGCAGGACAAAATATTTTAATGAAATTAAAATGCTTAGGAAGACCATTTTATACAAACATAATCAAAATATCCATAGGTAAAACAATATAATCAAAATCAAAATCATGATATTGATTGATTGATGAACATTTTATTCACAAAGATTTCATGAAGCGATTGATGAATACTTTATTTACAAAGAGTACAATAATAAAGTATTTGTATTATGGATTATTTAGCTGTAACATTATACAGCTAGTGTGCCAACAAGAAGAGCTAAAGTACCTTGCCTGATCCAACTTTCCCAACAATGCCAATTGCTTCACCCTGTAATCAGAAATTCACAATTGTCATCTTGATAGAATCTTATAATGATCAATATCTTTTCTATGGCCTCATAAAAAATAAATTTGATATGAAGATTAGATTAGAGAGCACTCAAAAGTGTAAGCCCTACCTGTTGAATCTTAAAGCTTATACCATTCATACAGAATACTTCACCATCCTAAAATAGACAAGTAAATGTTTTTTTTATTTTGCATATATGTTCTTCTTTACAGGTTATTATGGGATAAATTTCCCAAGGTTTGGGTGTCTGAGGCCTGTTATTGTGCCACAACAGCCAAGGAATCAATCACTTTAGTTGCCAATATTTGGATTCAATGCTATTCAAACACATTTAAACAAACATTAGACCCTTTAAAAATTGTTTTAGATGTACTTATGGCATGACAAACTAAACTACTTTACCTGTCCCATTGACTACATGGGTAACTATTTTACTTCTATTGTACACGGAAAGGACCAAGGCAAAATGCTGTCTTCCTCAGAAAGCCTTTACCGTCCAAATTAGTATGTTTTACACAATTCAAACCATCACATTCTAGTATTTAGTTTAATTCTATTATTTAGTTTAACGTTTAACCAAAATCAAACTTTTACACATAACAATAACTTCACAAAGTTGGTTATGTCAGCCATACTCTCCGTTCCATGTATAATAAACCTTCCACTTTTTACATGCAACCAACGGAGCCCAGTCACTGGTGCCCCAATATCATAGGGCACAGACGGTAGGGCCTAGCATACTAGTAGCTTCCCTGCTCTAATGTTGCGTGCCCAAACCAACATGCTTCCTGGTTTTAGTTCCTTTACATTACGCCACCAAAAGTGAAGCAACCCACAGAGCAGTAGTATTACGCATGCATGGCCTGTTTTGCCTAGTTGTCACTGGGAGGTAACCATTGTATCACAACATTGCTTGCATGATGTCTATGGTTGTCATGTTATGGCGAGCCCTAGGCTTTAATTACTTAAAAATAGCTAATATTTCCGTCAGAAACAGTAGAGGAAAGACTTTTGGGTGACCAGGACTATAGTATCATTTATACACATATCAAACTGAAGGCAGAATCAATGACAGACAACTAGGTGATGAGGTAAGTCAATGAGCGGAAACACCGGAACCCATTGCCAGTAAATAAGATACGTCATCAGCTCAAATAAGTTACTTAATCTGCTCCAATAGATTACTTGATCCGCTCAAAACAGTAAATTAACACTATCCACAACCCCCACAGAATCTAAAGATCGGCTACTAACAATATACGTTTGGCTTATACCTTAACTATACTGGTTTACTCTAGAAACAAGACATTAATTAAATTATTTCAAATATAATCTAAAAATGCACCTTTTCTTGCTCAGGCCATTTTCCCGTGAAGGACAGGTACTCTAAAACAAATTGTTTGGGCTGTGTTTTTTGATGTGTTTCACCATCATCATCTAACTCGTCCATCATTAGGAAATTCTGAATTCATAAGCAATACCAGTGTTACCAGGACTGCTTGACATTGCTTTGTTGGAATGCTGACAGGCCATCTTGTCACCTAGTGTTTATCAGACTGCTTGTGGCCTGCCACAAGCAGCAAAAGCTGTGTGTGATTATTAAAAAATATATGTACAGGGCAACAGATATAAACATATGTGGTGGATAATGCATTCATGATTAATGTAGTTAAATGTTTATTAAAGGCCATTAATGAAATAAAGTTGGGACATCTTTGTACCTGTATTCTCTCAGAACTTGATATCATCTGCTTGTAGATGATGAAGCTAACTCCCAGTACTCTGAAAGCATTGTGTTCAATAACACGGGCCACACTTAGCAGTGAAATGGTTTGCTGAAATTAATTCCATTAAATAATGGAAAAGTACCATACACTGCCATATCAAATAATCTTTGATTCATTATTTCAATATAATTTGGAAATTAATGTTACGATCAAGTGATTTTGAGAAAACTGTAAGCTATTTGAAGTGTTGGAGCTCTCCTGCTATGTCAGAGAGAATAAGTTTTGTAGTTGAGTTACTCAAACTATTTTTTCTCTATGATGTGCCTAGTATAGAAACATGAATTACATGGAGTCCATAGCCACATCTATTCTTTAGTGTATTTGAGTATTAAATAAATGTGTTTTTTTTTCTGCAGGGAAGTTACACCAGTGCATCTGCCCTATTCTATTCTAATTATCTGTCAGATTGTGTAGTACACTTGATATATATGTCATTATTATTCTCGCAAATTTGCTTTCAGTACAGTGACATTCATAGTCTTAATAGAAATGTTTTTAAATATCAGAAAGAGGTGGCAAGAAAAATGAAAATTCCTTTCAAGTGATTGATTACACAATGGAATATGACTGTTTGAAATCACAGTCTCTATCTGTATGAAAAAAGGGCAATCTATGTATTCTCTTCACTTACAATGATGTTCATGGAGTTCCCAGTTAGGAAATACATAATAACTACCAGATACACAACCAATTTCATGACCGGAAAACCAAGAGTCATAGACAGGGTCATCATGGTAGACCTTCCTAAATGTACCCTCAGCTCTTTCCTGTGATAAAGATTGTATGATAAGAATTGTGGGCAAACTATAGGATGGATTGAACTGAGACAGAGAACTATTTATCATGTTCCAAGAAGGAATAGTTACTTTCTGAGTTTCTCTGCTTGTTCAGCATACATCCTTTCCCAGCAGTACATCTTGATAACCTTCATAGCCTTGACTATTTCATTCATCAGCAGGACACGTTTATCTGTCCATCTAGCCTGCTTCAGTCTAGGAAATAGGATTGATTTTATTTAAATAGGGATTATGTTTAGCTGCAACAAGATGAACAATTGATTATCAATTTTTTTTTTTTAAATTCGTTTTTATTCAGGTTTAGAGCTACATACATCATTGTTGAGCAAGGTAATTTTGGAAACAGCTCCTCGGCTCACCATGCGGTGGTCTACCTCCAAGCCCAATGCATATGGTACCCACAGTAAATTCACAATTTATTTATCTTTAAGATCTTTTTATAACATATATTCCAACCATCATTATTCTTTCCAATAATCACATTCCTGTGCCAAGAATTTAGTTTCTAATTTAATTCAAACGTCAATATTCAAGTCTCCATTTACAGTTGGACTATCTCTTTCAGCCAAGACTTTTACCGTAATCTTCCGGCTAGGATCCCCAGTTGATATTGCATTAGTACTACCACAATGACAACAGCCAAGACCAGCACAATGGAACCACCCATTTCCAGTCCTCCATACACAAGTGCCATGGTTGTGATTATTGGCACTATCACCCACCCACTCAACATATGAACACCCTGAAATATGAGAGCAGTATGCATATTTGTTTTGAGGTAAATGAAGAAAATTCTTTTGTATGAGTAAAATGAGAAACTAGTGAGAAAATGAGATGGTTTAAAAAAGATGAGAAGTATAGAAACAAGTGAAAACAGAAATCTGAACTAATTTGTAGTGGTAGGAATGTGGTTAGTATTAAAAATATATGATATATGGCTGGTGGCTACTGTTAAGTTAGGCCCTAGTTTGTAGCGGGGGATTTGTTTGAGGTTGTCTGGCTTTAGGCTTGACATTCCCACCACTTTCTTAACAAGGGGGGCCTCTCTTTGGCATACCAGAATAAAGATGCTAAGTGGGGATAGTGGAATTAGTGGTAGGAACATGTTGAAATGCTCCCAGATACCTTCACAAACTACATACAACGTCCTCCAGAGAGTATGGACAAAACTCTACAGATATCATTTCTCTGCAGAAAAGCAAACATGAAGAATGACTAAGGCTCATGAGTTTGATTAGTGGTTAATGCTTACGATATACTTTGGATGTGTAACTTACCGACTGAAAAGCCTCTATGTCGGCAGATATCAAATTAATGATTTGCCCCGAATTTGCCTTCAGGAAGGCTTTCCTGCTGAGTTTAAATATCTATGACAGGATTGAAAAAAACTTGTGAGAAAAACTTGTGAGATATTATGTTCTTTGATGGAAAACACTACTATTCACTACTATGCCATCCCTGTCATTCTATGCTCTACCCCTTTAGTATGGGAGTTATATGGGAGTATGGCGAAATGGAAGTTTCCATGAACTAAGAAAATGACAATTCCTAATGTCCCAAAATATTCTACACATATAATGAATATAACATGTTACAAACATTGATAAAAAGAAATATATGTCATCATATTAAACACAAAGTTTAGTTTATCTGGACATCTAAGAAGCCTAGAACACTTTGAATGCAGCAGTTTCAGGGTTTCTCAGCCATGTTGCGTGGCATAGTGTCAACGTTGACATTCATATCAAATCAAATGTTGCTAAAGTATAGTGGAAAATATTGTTCATTAATTATAATTATGAACAAAAGAAATAACTTTGTGAATGGAGAACTTTTGGGTATCTAAACATGAGGTCACACTGTTTTTGCAGCTTGTTGAGATACCAAACTGTTCAAAGCCCAATAATTCAGAAACCAACTGCATGACCCACTGTTTTTTTTATATTTTTATGACCAAAAACACTCCAAGAAAAACAGTCTAACAAATCAAGAAACTCACATTTATTTCCAGCATGGAGAAAATTTCAATTTTGTTCACAAAAATACTGAATAAAAATAAACATGCATTCTATGAAAATAGGGGGGATGAAAGAATCATCGGCGAGGTAATACTCTATTTTAAACTGTGAACTTAAATTCAGAATACAATCAATGTAAATAGCAAAATATGAACTATGAAGTTAAGGTACTGCAAAATGAGGACATCTTCAGGTTTCATTGATTATTTTGAGATACCAAACTTTGAAGCATTCAAATTAAAAAAATGAGCATACTTAACTAATATTTCTTTGCTGTGTTTATGTCAAGAAACACTTCAAGAATCAAATATCAAATTTTTGGAAAATTGGATTTTTCTATCGTTTAAGGGAAGTAAACTTGGAGCAGTTTAAAGACTTACTTTTCTGTAGATGAGAGTGCTGTATAACAGTTTGATCCTGAGTTCGCAAACCATCACATTCTGCAAACCAAGGTTGCCGGTGAACACATTCACAAGGTAGAGCGAAAACAAAAGTATCAAAAGTATCCATACGACTGGAGGTACCTGACCAGATGTATTTGATTCTAGTGCACTGACCATGTACCTCACAATCAGAAACATTGAAAACCTTGATATATGCTGCAAGAGAAAATAAAAACAATTTATTACTAATGATCATATCTATTTATCTTATGTGACATAAATTAGTGACACCCCTGACAACCCTTTGATTTGTATGATATGTGTGATGTATGGGTTGAGATCTACTTGAAAGATAGGAAACAGAGTGTTGACAGTTGTAGATAATAATTTGATATCAAAGGAAACAGGAGTGTGTTGTAGAGTTCCTCAAAGTACATCCTTAGGGCTGTAACTATCTAACATCTATATTTATGAACCATATATATCGCTAGTATCACTAGGGTCATTATTTCAACAAAAGGTTCAGACTCATGTCATAGTTCTCATCATGATACATAAAATACAGCATGTAGAAGTGTAAAAGCCTTGATAGCAGGATTGTGTAATAAAAACCTTCTTTTAAAAATGAGTGGCGGTCCTTCCAATAACAGAATTTGATTCATTCCATGTTGATGTATGTACCACAGTCAATTCAGAGGTGCAGGCACTTATCAATCAGGAAATCCAGTGGACTGATATTAGATTTATCTCAAATTTGTTTGTTGTCCTGAAACCAAATGACAAATGACGTCTCATCATTGATTTGACTATTCTTAACACCTTCATGGAGAAGGTCCACTTCAAAATGGATAGCTTACAAACAGCTATCAAGATGCTAAGACCAGATTCATATATGTGTTCCTTGGACCTGAGAGAAGCATATTTCTCTCTTGCCCTACACCATGATTTTTGTCCTTATATCACCTTACCATGGGAAAGTTATCAGTTTATGTGTGTTCCTTTTGGCCTAACCTCTGCACCTTATATCTTCACCAAAGTTATGAAGCCTGTTTTTGCAAACATACACGAGAGAGGGGGTCACGGTTTCTGCTACATTGATGACTCTTTTCTGTGGGGCCAGTCAAAGGATGACTGTACCCGTTCGGTCCTGATCGCTCTTCAGGCCTTTCATTCAGTAGGATTTTACATCCACCCCAAGAAATCATCTCTCATCCCTTCTAAGACCATGAAATTCCTCAGATACATACTAGATTCACGGTCCATGGAGGTGTACCCAACTCCGGGGAAATGTCAGACAGCTTTAGAACGTCTTACTGATATCATAGCAAAGAAGGACAATACCTTCTCTATACATTTCTCTTTGATGGTTGGCACCCTTGTAGACTTGTGTTGTGGCATAGACTATGGCCTAGCACACTACAAGCAGATGCAACGGGACAATTGGTTGTCAGCTTCACATATCCCAGGTCTCAAGAACGTCAGAGCGGATCTGGCAAGCAGACATCTTACGGATGACACAGAATGGCAACTAAATAATTTTCATTCATGTTTCCTCTGAGTTTTGTACACCAGATGTGGATCTGTTTGCTTCACATCATAACTATCAGGTCCCATGCTTTGCAAGCTGGTTCCCTGACCCTCTCTCAACGTATGAGAATGCCTTCACTTTAGATTGGAGCTCTTTCTCAAGACCTTACATTTTTCCTCCTTTCAGGTTTGTAGGCATGTGCCTACAGAAGATAAGCTGTGAATGTCCAAGAGCCATTGTTTTGTCTCCAATCAGAAAGGATATTTATGTGAAATTGGAAAAGTCAAAGGGTTTTCTTTTTTGAATATCCCTTTTCCTTTTTGAATATCCTTTTCCTTTTTGGAATATCCTTTTTCCTTTTAGAATATATATCCCTTTTCCTTTTTTAATATCCAGTCTTATGCTTTTCTTACTCCTTCTCACCAAATGTACTATGATGTATTCCTACATGCTTAGTCAGATTTTCCGTGTACTATTGGCAGCTGCACACATTTAATAAATTCTGCTAAATCAAGCTGCATGTTGGTCAATACTTGGTAAATTCCAGTATAATTGGCATTGCATCGATTGTAGCGATCTGTTTGGTTAGGTTGAACTGAAATTGAGGTTATTTGATAGGATTGGTGATGGTGAATTTTACATTTTCTGATGATATGACCCATCTACATCAGGGGAGAGGGAGGGAAAGAGGGAGGGGATGTCAGTGATTAGTACATGTGCACTAGTGGCCGGAGCTTTGACTGCTTGGGTGTGTTATGTAACACTGCTACACTAACACTCACTTGTGTCTTGGTGTCCAAAGTGTGTGACCTATTTCCCTTGTTCTAGACTCTAAAATAGGCATTGTTTATGAAGCAGGTAAATTGTTGTTTACTGTCAGAAGTGAGTGGCAGTTATCGATTCATTTTTTTAGAAATTCAACCTTTAATGCCATAAAGTAGATATTAGGTAAGAAGGGACTATTTCCTGAAGGATTGGTATTAAGTGGTGTGACAGGGTACCCACAAAAGAAGATCCAACAGTAGACTAGCTCCCAGTTCCTATACCCTATTTGTATAGCACATATTAGCCGACTAAATTACCCAAACATCCAATTTCTTTTCAAAGAATATTTATTTTAATAATGGATATTAAAAGAATGCTACCCCATTTGCAGCTGGGTGTTGATAAATTATATTTCATTAAATGAATTCATGAATTTGTAATTACAAAAATAGACATGTTGTACAAGTCTACTGAAAGCTCCTTTTGTACAGAGGGAAAAGGAGTGTACCAGAGCAGACACATATGGAAAAGATGACCCGAGCTTGATATAGGGGTGCCTGCAGGAGGACATGGCCTTTTATGTAGGGGAAATAGGACATACCATAGGAAACATAGGAAAAATGTGCAAGGACATACTTTCCTGAGGTGGATATCTCAGGGAAATAGTCAAATCTGAGCCGAAATAGGAAGTGAGGAGTTAGAAAAGAATTTGTAGTATGTGAAATAGCTTGTACCAAAAAGGAAAAGACTGTACCGATGTCGCCATTGGTACATATGTCTACTTTGGGATGCAACAGCCATCATGATAGTCTTCAATTTGACATTGCAGCCGTGGTTCTCCCAAATACAGGAGATGTCAGGTCAAACCCTTCTACTACCAAGTCTTCCAGGGAATCTCATCCCGAACAGGGGAAAGAATCAGGACGAAAAGATAGAATGCCTGAATCTGATCGCTGCTCTCTTCTAAGCTTACTACCTCCTCCAAACAAAGGATTTTAGGCCAACAGATGAACTAGGAAATTCTCTGGGTCTTCTCTTCATCAGCCATTGCAGGCCCTATAAACCAGTTGGAAATCAGACCATCACCAAGTATGCGAGGTGCACTTTGGCCGCTAGTGGTATTAATACCAACTCCTTCAAAGCACACAATGTTCATTCTGCCACTGCCTCCAAACTAGCTTCTATTCAAACAGATAATTGACAGGGCACAATGGCGAAACAAAAACACTTTTAGGAAGTTTCATCAAAACCGATAAATGTGACGACATCAACTTCCTCCAGCTTACTTTCGGACCACTCCAAGGAGAAAAAGCCAAAGAAGAAATAGTTCTCTTCTCCTTCTTCTTAGTCTGTGTATTTACAGGACTCCTGGTAGTGACAGTAGATCCTTAGGACTTATATATTCAAGTATATCCCTAGGCCTAGACTTAGTCCAACATATATATACTTTTATACTCATCTGTATCTACTCAAGGATCATTTCTCCTCTCCTAGATCGCCATCGCCTCAAGTGAGCCTCTAACCTTAACAGTCTCATGTGTTGAGATGGTGTTGGGGGGAATTGCCTTTGTTAAAGCTCTCGAGTGTGCCGCAACCTAGCAGCAGCGACACACAATAATTAGTAGAATCTACTAACTTCACTCTTGTTCGGTGACATAGATTTGTGATTATTGGAGGAGACAGCCGCTGGGGAGGTGCACTGGCCCACCCTACCCATCCCTAAATTTGTTTGGGCGGCTGTCTCCATTATTCCAATCTCACATCTTCCTTGTCTTCATCAGGAATATTCTTTGGCTATTCCCTTGGCTAGCTCCCCGGTTAAAAGACTGCCTGAAGTATGCGTCTCCCATCTCCAGTGCACCTCCACCAGCAGCTGTCTCCTTCAATAATGACAAATCTACGTCACCGAACAAGAGTGAGCTTAGTAGATTCTACTAAATAAAGTAGTTGGCAGTATTTCCTGCTATACCATTAAATAAAACTTCATAAAATTAAGATTACTCACGGCGAGCAAGAGGAAGAAATAGGCTGACAGTATCTGACGGTGGTAATGTTTGAACACTAACCAGAACAAACTCTCCTTCTTCGCTTTTTTCTTCTCATCCAATGTTTGCCATTTTCTGTGGAAATTCCAAGTGTATTACATCAATTGCATCTGCGGAATACATCAGATAGAAGGAAACGAAAACAAAACAAAAAAAAATGCCACTTTTTTTAATTCATAAATTCATAGCTCCTGTCCTATGTACTGTGGGATATGATAGATATGGTGTCTTTAAAGTAATATTGTCTTTAATATTGCCATTTTACGAAATTTGCCATGTGATGATACTGAGATAGTCCTGATGAACTTGTACCTAATGACACTGGTCTGTGTAATATAATGACCCACTCATGTTTTTTTAACTTTGTAGACTGATCAATTTCTTGTGCAACTTTTTGTTGTGTAACTTTATGGCCTGAAGTAAAAATAAAAAAGTGGTGACAGAGATTCGTTGCGAATCGTATTGTAGGTTTTATACCACTCATATATAAGTTAAAGTTACATTAAAATTAGATAATATACGTTGATGTAATGCTATTAAATAACATTATTTTCTCTATTAGAAAAGTATCATGAATGTGAAATTGTGGAGAAATATAACATTTAAGCAAGAGTTTGGCTGTGACCAAAGAGAAAACAGTTTCCCCTGACTATTAAATTGTATAGTTTCTACTTTAGTTTCATAGTTTCAACACCCCTTCCCCTCTAATTCTAATTATAGCCTGAAAATAATCCCCTCCCCCACCCCACCTTCTCCCAGACTCCACATGGGAAAATGACTATTATGCATTGTCCAGGCATCTAGTTGTCTTGCTGCATTTGTAATGTTGTGAAAATTAGAATATGTCACCACAATACAGTATTGTGTCATGATTGGCATCGATAAGGCCTATGTTTTCCTCTCAAACTTCCCTAAGTTCAACCAATATTCCCCTTCTTATTTAGATACAAGTGTTGATGAAATTAAATCTTTAGTGGTAGGAAAGCATCCTCTTTCAGGATTTAAACATATTGGCAATGTATTATGAGAAGAAATATTGTTTTTTTTATTATTTCGAAGGTGTGTAATTTCCCCGTTATGTACCGGCTATAATGTTTTATTGTTTACTGAAATATTTGCATCTCATCTGCCTTTTATATCTACCCACCAATAGGCCTATTGTATTGATGGAAATAAATCAGTGAATTAAATAAGGGCAGGTCTTCCTGGATTTCTAATTTATTTTGAAATAGTCTGTGTGAAAATCGTTGTTTTTTATGCCTTTTCTGCCCAATGGCGTACAAACTGTCAATGTTTCATCTCACTGAAGTTATAGGCCTACATTGCCTATCAACTGAAGTTCATTGTGGTTGTGAAAGAGTCCTGGGTTTGAATCTAATAATTAAATAATATGTATCATCTCTTGATATCTAGACTGCATACTTACGGTATAAAAGCTGAATAGTTGTACTCAGCTTTCAAGAAATCAATAGGTTCAGGAACATCATCTTGTGTGAGCGGGCGTTTGTAGGCAGTTTTGAAAATACCCAGTGTGAACCTTGAACAAGAGAAGATCCTCAAATTTCAAATCCATTGCAACTACTAATCCTTTAGATGATCGATAGTACACATGTTTAAATCCAAATAAAAAAATTGTGAACACTAATCTCCGAAACAGCCCAATGGTGCACAAACTGTCAATGTCAAGAAAAACATGGATCATCTTGTGTTGTGGTCCATCACCCTAGGATATAGCATTTGTATTGTATTTAAGAATTTTATTCAGCAAATAAACATTATGTAACAGTTACACCATTCTCAGAGTTTGCTGGTGTGCATACAACAAGTAATAATCTTCTCATGAAAGAAAGTTCTGGGATCGCAATCGCAATCGCAATCGCAATCGCAATTGCAATCTTAAGAATGTGTAATGATTTACCATTGACTGAATATAAATACATGAACGTCTAATCTAAGCTTGTCAAATTAAATCTAACCAACCTTTTTATTAGTATATCTTTTACGATTTCACAGATCGCACATGCTTCGAGCAAACCTGGTGTGGCAGCCATGTTTCTGAGCTGTTTCTGGGCGCTGACACAATAATATTTGTATAATCTGCTTAAATGAGTTATGTCGACTTCAAATACCATCCCAAACAATAGTTTATGAACATATAAAAGTGTGGCGATATTCCTTTGGTGGAAATATCACAATTTTACCACCTCCACCTTGTCGGAAGCTATGCTTTATGTCGCCATTGTTTTTTACTTTGTCTCATGCGCATATTTTATTTTGTTTAAAAATATGAAAATAATTTGAGATAAGACATGATACCTTTCATGTAGAACAGGTTCATGTCCAAAAAGGAACATAGTGAAAGATCTTTGTCCCTCCGTAGGTTAATCTATTACTATCCTGAATTTTTTTTTAACGTCCTATCTCTACACTATGAGTTTGGGGGAAAATCCTATGACTATGGTGGACAAAATCATTGTCCCTCCATAGTCATATATAATTGTTCCTTCTAGTGGTTTCTGGCAGGTTTCATCCAAATTAAATTTTGTAAGACTATAATTCAACCATCCATGTCTGATACACCTAAGGAACATATATAAATGACAGTGAAATAGTTACTCATTTTAATAATCCATAAGTATAAGCTTTCTTAAACTGTAGGCAATAGGAGAATGTACCACTTTAAATGTCTGTTACAGTGTAATTTGGGTTTGATTCAGTTCAGGTTTGACATACACATATTTAGAGACAAATTCATCAGGGCCGTAACCTGATTTTTAAAAAAACATTAAAAGACACAGATTGGGGGAAAGTGGAGGGAGTGAGGGGACAGAGAGAGATGTTGGAGGGTGAGGTTGCGGTGCAATGAGGGAGAGAGAGATGTGGAATTGTAGGAGTAGAAGGAGGAGGCTATGCTAATGTATATTTACTCGAAAACTATGTTGCAAAGTACAGACTGCATTAAATACACCAACATATCTATTCAACTATCCTAAACGATGGGTTTTGACCAATTCATTGAATTGAAGAACCAAGTAAATCAACCACTTCTGGGAATGAGCACAATCTCTCCTATTCCCTATCCCCCATTCCCTCATATACGGTATTGTAGTACACACAGCTGTAATAGGTTGTATACATCATAGGAGATACCCTTCTCTTTGAGTTAATTATCTCATTGCATTTGCTGTTACGATTGCTGTGTAAAGATATTTCAATATAGGACATTTTATTCGTGGACTGACAATATTTGTGTCGATACTTGTATACATACATACATAATATGGTGGGTTAGGACCGTAAGGTAAGCTGAGCTTGTTAATAATATTCTAGACATGCAACTGATATAAGTATTACAATGCCTATATGAAAATTTTGAAAAATAATACATAAATGCATATAAACAATCATAGACCATTAAAATATTGTTCAGAATTATGAAAAGTGTTTTAGGTATACATACCTGGCATTAATATCATTGCTCACGAGAGTGAGAGAGAAATGCCAGAGAGAGAGAGAGAGGAGGGAGAAATGCCAGAGTAAGGGAGAGAGAGAGAGAGGAAGAAGGGGGGAGAATAAGATAAAAATGGGACAGCTGAGAGAGAGAGAGGATAAAGAGAGAGAAGGAGAGAAACATGGCAGAGAGACAGACATGAGGGAGAGATAGAAAGGGAGACATGGGAACAAGAGGGAGAGAGAGGCTCAGGAGTACATCCTCTGTAGAGAGGAGAGAGAGGATTTGTAGATTGAGGGGAAAGAGAGAGGCAGGGTCATTCTGAGCTATGAAGGTTACTACTAGTAGCAACTGTCAACAAAGCATTTAATTTAATTAAATTCATGTGATATGCACTTTTCTCTTACATTTAGTAATAATAATAGTTGGGATGAAAACAGATTAGTGAGAACAAATTAGGGGGTGAGGAGGATGAGTCAATAACAGGTTTCAATCCAAGATATTTAGTGTTCTTGCAATAAGATACCATGATGTACAATATGCAATGATTAAAAACACAAATATCAATCTTGGCTTGATAATGCTGACAGTTTAATTGCAATTTAAAGTTTGAGTATGTCATCTGTTCCACCGCATCACCATGATAATTGCACCTATGCTCCTCATACTTGGATGTACATCATTTTGGGACGTGTTTTATCATATCATTTGAACAAGGACAAATACAAATAATTTTGATAGTTTTTTGAGATACAAGGTGAAACATTTACATTAGTTATTATGGCAGAAGTTGTTGAAACGTGATACTATAGTGCTCATGCGATGATCAAGAAACAAGGTAAAAGAATTAGCTCTATAATAATGGCATCTTCACACATCTGAATAGATATATGCAGCTATGGAAAAGGGTAGTAGACCAATTATTTTGGTGAATGATGGTTAGCACGGATGGAGGTTGAATCAACAGGCTTGATTGAGTGGTACACAAGGCGCACCCACCACACAGCTCAGTGGAGTATGGTGGCGCAAACAAGCACAAATAATTCTCACTGAAGAGGATATGGGTCAGATTTACAGAAAATGTACAATTGGCAGATCTACAGATTTGGGAACCTCTGCTAAATTAGGTTGAAAATTGTTGAATACCGGGTATATTTGAGTATGTTTGGTACCACATTGGTTTAAAGATTCAATTCAGATATGTTAACTTGCATTTTGAAGCTTATCTTTGTCTTAAATGTGGGTTATTTGAGAGGATTGGTGAAGGCAAATTGTATATTTTCTGAAAATCTGACCCACATACGTACATGCCTTCTGACTCCAGTTTGGCAGAGGTATGCATAGCACAATGGTGCAAGTAAAATGCAGTGGCGGAAAAAGGTAAAGAACCTACAACAATATATAATATTCGGTGTGTGAAGATACCTGGGTTGAAAATGTGCTTTTCAATCCCTTTTAAATTATCATATCCAGAACCTATTGATGGCGTGGGAAGCAAGTATGGTCAAACCAATGATAATGGGACACAGAGGCAATGATCAATGAGCCTTTGAGCCAATTGATCATGTAACCCAGAGATGTAACTATCCTTGTACAGCCCTGACAACGCTTAAACCCAGGCATCCATGGCAACACATCCCGCATCCTTGGCAATGTGTCCCACATGGAGGGCGAGTATGAGAGAGAAGAGATAAAAGGGCAGGGGGGAGAGAGGAATGGAGAGGGGGAAAGTGGGGAGGGACAGAGAGCAGATGGGGATGAGAGTAAGAGGGAACATGTGAGTGGGGAAGAGAGAGGGTGAGGAAGGAAGAGAGACAGGGGAGGGGGAGGGACGGAGAGGGGTGTGGGGAAAGTGGGGAGGGACAGAGAGCAGATGGGGATGAGAGGGAGAGAGAACATGTGAGTGGGGAAGAGAGAGGTTTGGGGAGGAAGAGAGAGTGGGGCGGGGAAGGGACGGAGAGGAAAGGGGAAGGGGGAAGAAGGGGAGAGGGGTTTGGGAGGGAGAAGAAGATGAAAGAGAAGAGAGAGAAGGGGGAGAGAGAAACACAGGGGAGGGAGAGGGTGTGGAGGAGAAAGAGAGATCCTTTGCATTTGTGGCATAGGTGTCATAGATAATCTAGTCTACCTGTTCTAAACCGTCCAATGGACAGGTATACTATGCTAGTATTTATATATTCATGAGAGCTCTGTATGAGGTATGAGGTATGAGGTATGAGGTTACTCCCTTGATCGTTTAGTGAAATCAGGTTGCAAGGGACGACTTATTAGATATATATGTAGTAGAAAGATTAGATTTATTGGATTAGATTTTGTAATCCATTGAATAAAGATTTTGTTCAAGTAAAAGGAATAATTGACTTACCAATATGTAACCTTTGATAGGAACCCAGCCTTCTCATACTTGTTTAATTTTCTCCCTTCCATCATGATTCCCTGTGTCGTATTAAGTCTAATATAATCCAGTACTGGTTATACACAGGCAAAAGTGGTGTTCCACATTTCGAATTAGACTTTGGCAGACTCCAGTGCACCAAGATGATATATTTGCAAAAGGTTTTGATCAGATAAGAATAGCATGTCAGTGATTAAATGCCTACTTGGCTAATTGGCCTTCTAATTGGCTAATTGTGGCGTTCTAATGGGAATATAATGACATTTTGCAGTCTTAATTGGTCTATAATGACAGTTTGTGTTTCAAGATGTTAAGATGTGAGTTAAGAGGTCAAGGCTTGGTTGGTAGAATAATTGACCTTTAATTCGGGAGAAAAACTCTGCTTATATCCTCGCCTGGCCGGCCTCGTTCCCCCCTCCTACCCCCTTATTGGCTGAGCCCCTCTCCTCTCCTTGGGTTAATTTATTATAGCAGGAGGGAGGGGAGGTAGGAGGGACCAAACATTCTAAATATTACAAGCGCCAGACAAATACAATAATTCTAATTAGCATAAATATCAATGTACACAACAATCACACAATCAAACATTATTATTCAACTTAATATTCCTTATAATTACTTAACAAGAAAGGATCATGTCGGAAAAAGTCGGAAAAAGTCGGTCAACAAAAAAGTGGGTTGAAAAAAAAGTTGGTTGATGTGCAGTGCCTCATTATAGTGCATGTGTACTGGCAAGCATTCAGTTAGGACCTTGACCTTGACATGTGAGTGCAATTGTGAGATTCATTAGTATGTTTGCACTGGCAACAGGTTCTAACTCATTTTTCTTTGGGGATGTTGAAATATAATACTTTTTTATGTTTCTCTTTATTAAGAACTGATTTTCAGTTTTTTTTCCGCATCTGCAAAACTGCACAACTAGCTGGCAGTTCTGCATTGTTTTGTGCAGTTGGAGACAAAAATAGTGTATGAACCTATTAAACTTCAACTGAGTTCAGATGAAAGAAACATATTACTGATTTTTGGTTTTCTTCTATATCCAAAAAAATCCCTGAAATTGTGAAAAACGCATACAAAACCTTCCAATCTTATATCTTAGATATTTTAGAGATGAGCTAGTCTTTGGATACAGAAGAAAACCAAAAATCAGTAATACGTTTCTTTCATCTGAACATCAATCCACTTTTTTTTCAACCCACTTTTTTGTTGACCGACTATTTCCGACTTTTTCCGACATGATCCTTTCTTGTTAAGTAATTATAAGGAATATTAAGTTGAATAATAATGTTTGATTGTGTGATTGTTGTGTACATTGATATTTATGCTAATTAGAATTATTGTATTTGTCTGGCGCTTGTAATATTTAGAATGTTTGGTCCCTCCTACCTCCCCTCCCTCCTGCTATAATAAATTAACCCAAGGAGAGGAGAGGGGCTCAGCCAATAAGGGGGTAGGAGGGGGGAACGAGGCCGGCCAGGCGAGGATATAAGCAGAGTTTTTCTCCCGAATTAAAGGTCAATTATTCTACCAACCAAGCCTTGACCTCTTGACTCACATCTTAACATCTTGAAACACAAACTGTCATTATAGACCAATTAAGACTGCAAAATGTCATTATATTCCCATTAGAACGCCACAATTAGCCAATTAGAAGGCCAATTAGTCAAGTAGGCATTTAATCACTGACATGCTATTCTTATCTGATCAAAACCTTTTGCAAATATATCATCTTGGTGCACTGGAGTCTGCCAAAGTCTAATTCGAAATGTGGAACACCACTTTTGCCTGTGTATAACCAGTACTGGATTATATTAGACTTAATACGACACAGGGAATCATGATGGAAGGGAGAAAATTAAACAAGTATGAGAAGGCTGGGTTCCTATCAAAGGTTACATATTGGTAAGTCAATTATTCCTTTTACTTGAACAAAATCTTTATTCAATGGATTACAAAATCTAATCCAATAAATCTAATCTTTCTACTACATATATATCTAATAAGTCGTCCCTTGCAACCTGATTTCACTAAATGATCAAGGGAGTAACCTCATACCTCATACCTCATACCTCATACAGAGCTCTCATGAATATATAAATACTAGCATAGTATACCTGTCCATTGGACGGTTTAGAACAGGTAGACTAGATTATCTATGACACCTATGCCACAAATGCAAAGGATCTCTCTTTCTCCTCCACACCCTCTCCCTCCCCTGTGTTTCTCTCTCCCCCTTCTCTCTCTTCTCTTTCATCTTCTTCTCCCTCCCAAACCCCTCTCCCCTTCTTCCCCCTTCCCCTTTCCTCTCCGTCCCTTCCCCGCCCCACTCTCTCTTCCTCCCCAAACCTCTCTCTTCCCCACTCACATGTTCTCTCTCCCTCTCATCCCCATCTGCTCTCTGTCCCTCCCCACTTTCCCCACACCCCTCTCCGTCCCTCCCCCTCCCCTGTCTCTCTTCCTTCCTCACCCTCTCTCTTCCCCACTCACATGTTCCCTTTTACTCTCATCCCCATCTGCTCTCTGTCCCTCCCCACTTTCCCCCTCTCCATTCCTCTCTCCCCCCTGCCCTTTTATCTCTTCTCTCTCATACTCGCCCTCCATGTGGGACACATTGCCAAGGATGCGGGATGTGTTGCCATGGATGCCTGGGTTTAAGCGTTGTCAGGGCTGTACAAGGATAGTTACATCTCTGGGTTACATGATCAATTGGCTCAAAGGCTCATTGATCATTGCCTCTGTGTCCCATTATCATTGGTTTGACCATACTTGCTTCCCACGCCATCAATAGGTTCTGGATATGATAATTTAAAAGGGATTGAAAAGCACATTTTCAACCCAGGTATCTTCACACACCGAATATTATATATTGTTGTAGGTTCTTTACCTTTTTCCGCCACTGCATTTTACTTGCACCATTGTGCTATGCATACCTCTGCCAAACTGGAGTCAGAAGGCATGTACGTATGTGGGTCAGATTTTCAGAAAATATACAATTTGCCTTCACCAATCCTCTCAAATAACCCACATTTAAGACAAAGATAAGCTTCAAAATGCAAGTTAACATATCTGAATTGAATCTTTAAATCAATGTGGTACCAAACATACTCAAATATACCCGGTATTCAACAATTTTCAACCTAATTTAGCAGAGGTTCCCAAATCTGTAGATCTGCCAATTGTACATTTTCTGTAAATCTGACCAATATCCTCTTCAGTGAGAATTATTTGTGCTTGTTTGCGCCACCATACTCCACTGAGCTGTGTGGTGGGTGCGCCTTGTGTACCACTCAATCAAGCCTGTTGATTCAACCTCCATCCGTGCTAACCATCATTCACCAAAATAATTGGTCTACTACCCTTTTCCATAGCTGCATATATCTATTCAGATGTGTGAAGATGCCATTATTATAGAGCTAATTCTTTTACCTTGTTTCTTGATCATCGCATGAGCACTATAGTATCACGTTTCAACAACTTCTGCCATAATAACTAATGTAAATGTTTCACCTTGTATCTCAAAAAACTATCAAAATTATTTGTATTTGTCCGTGTTCAAACTATATTATGATAAAACACATCCCAAAATGATGTACATCTAAGTATGTGGAGCATAGGTGCAATTATCATGATGATGCGGCGGAACCGATGACATACTCAAATTTTAAATTGCAATTAAACTGTCATCATTATCAAGCCAAGAGTGATATTTGTGTTTTTAATCATTGCATACTGTATATCAAGGTATCGTATTGCAAGAACACGTAATATTTTGCATGGAAACCTGTTATTGACTCATCCTCCTTACCCCCTAATTTGTTCTCACTAATCTGTTTTCATCCCATCTATTAATATTACTAAATCTAAATGTAAGAGAAAAGTGCAAATCACATGAATTTAATTAAATTAAATGCTTTGTTGACAGTTGCTACTAGTAGTAACCTTCATAGCTCAGAATGACCCTGCCTCTCTCTTTCCCCTCAATCTACAAATCCTCTCTCTCCTCTCTACAGAGGATGTACTCCTGAGCCTCTCTCTCCCTCTTGTTCCCATGTCTCCCTTTCTATCTCTCCCTCATCTCTGTCTCTCTGCCATGTTTCTCTCCTTCTGTCTCTTTCCCTCTCTCTCTCAGCTGTCCCATTTTTATCTTATTCTCACCCCTTCTTCCTCTCTCCCTCTCTCCCTCACTCTGGCATTTTTCTCTCTCCGTCTCTCTCTCTCTCTGGCATTTCTCTCTCACTCTCGTGAGCAATGATATTAATGCCAGGTATGTATACCTAAAACACTTTTCATAATTCTGAACAATATTTTAATTGTCTATGATTGTTTATATGAATTTATGTATTATTTTTCAAAATTTCCATATAGGCATTGTAATACTTATATCAGTTGCATGTCTAGAATATTATTAACAAGCTCAGCTTACCTTACAGTCGTAACCCACCATATTATGTATGTATGTATACAAGTATCGACACAAATATTGTCAGTCCACGAATAAAATGTCCTATATTGAAATATCTTTACTCAGCAATCAAAACAGCAAATGCAATGAGATAATTAACTCAAAGAGAAGGGTATCTCCTATGATGTATACAATCTGTTACAGCTGTATGTACTACAATACCGTATAATGAGGGAATGGGGGATAGGGAATAGGAGAGATTGCCCTCACTCCCAGAAGTGGTTGATTTACTTGGTTCTTCAATTCAATGAATTGGTCAAAACCCATCGTTTAGGATAGTTGAATAGATATGTTGGTGTATTTAATGCAGTCTGTACTTTGCAACATAGTTTTCGAGTAAATATACATTAGCATCTAGCCTCCTCCTTCTACTCCTACAATTCCACATCTCTCTCTACCTCATTGCACCGCAACCTCACCCTCCAACATCTCTCTCCGTCCCCTCACTCCCTCCACTTTCTCCCAATCTGTGTCTTTTAATGTTTTTTTAAAAATCAGGTTACGGCCCTGATGATTTTTTTCTAAATATGTGTATGTCAAACCTGAACTAAATCAAACCCAAATTACACTGTAACAGACATATAAAGTGGTACATTCTCCTATTGCCTACAGTTTAAGAAAGCTTATACTACTTGGATTATTAAAATGAGTAACTATTTCACTGTCATTTATCTATGTTTCTTAGGTGTATCAGACATGGATGGTTGAATTATAGTCTTACAAAATTTAATTTGGATGAAACCTGCCAGAAACCACCAGAAGGACCTATTATATATGAGTATGGAGGGACAATGATTTTGTCCCCCATAGTCATAGGATTTTTTCCGAACTCATAGTGTACAGATAAGATGTTAAAAAAACATTCGGGATAGTTGAACGGATATGTGAGGAATACACCTATACAATTAATAAGTGATTTTACTAATTTATTAAAAAATACAGACTTAATAAATTAACCTACGGAGGGACAAAGATCTTTTACCATGGTTTTTTTTGGACATGAACATCTTCTACATGAAAGGTATCATGTCTTATCTCAATTTCTTTTCTTATATTCAAACAAAAATTACATCAAGGTTAAATTTTATCTATCATTGAGGGAAAAAAATATGCTTGAATTTTTGGTAGTGACCTACCTAACTTGGCCTATGGAGGGATATTAATATTTTACCATGGGTAAAAATGATATTTTGATTTTGAAGCCCTATTGATTTTGAAGAACTGTTTTAAGTCTTGATTGTTAAGTGTTATATGAAGATTTGGTCTATCTTGGATATGAAATAGTTGTAGAATTATTGTAGGAAAATAAGAAGTATAAAGAAGAAGTCTAAAGGCATTAATGCGTAACATGATGTAACATAAGCATGTGTACAATAGATCATCTCAAGGATTAGTAGTCACAAAGGATTTAAAGTTTGAGGACCTTCTCTTGTTCAAGGTGGACACTGGGTATTTTTAAAACTGCCTACAGACGCCCACTCACGCAAGATGATGTTCCTGAACCTATTGATTTCTTGAAAGCTGAGTACAACTATTCAGCTTTTATACCGTAAGTATGCAGTCTAGATATCAAGAGATGATACATATGAATCAATTATTAGATTCAAACCCAGGACTCTTTCACAATCACAATGAACTTCAGTTAATAGGCAATGTAGGCCTATAACTTCAGTGAGATGAAACATTGACAGTTTGTGCGCCATTGGGCAGAAAAGGCATAAATAAATAACTATTTTCCCACAGACTATTTCAAAATAAATTAGAAATCCAGGAAGACCACAGAGAACTTCAGTTGACAGTCCAACTTTTGAAGTTACTTTTTTTTAAAAAAATTTTATTTCACCCCAATTTTGCATTTGCAATACATTACAATTAAAGAAAATAAAGTTACATCAAAATAAATTACCTAAGATGAATTGACCTAAAAAAAAAAATTTTCAAAAAGAAAAAGAAAGTTACTTTAAAGTACATAATTATTATATGTGGTTCAAGATTTAATAATTACAATTCACTCTCATCTCCTTATTTTAGTCTTTCTGGCCAATAATAAAAAAAAAACATCTTCAGAATATCCTGACAATGTACGACATGAGATTCGAAATTCACATTCATCATAACAGTATTTTTGTTGTTCAAATTCTTTATTCAGGAGTGGTAGAATTCAATAATAAATTATATCGGGATATACATATACCAATCTACGACATGCTTTCTGCAGATGTGTTTGATGTAATACACTTGGAATTTCCACAGGAAATGGCAAACATTGAAGGAGAAGCAAAAAGCTAAGAAGGAGAGTTTATTCTGGTTAGTGTTCAAACATTACCACCGTCAGATACTGTCAGCATACTTCTTCCACTTGCTCATGGTGAGTAGTCTTAATTTCATGAAGGAATATTATTCATTCATTTATTTATTCATTTATTTATTCATTTATTTATTCATTTATTTATTCATTTATTTATTCATTTATTCATTCATTTATTTATTCATTTATTTATTCATTTATCTATTCATTTATCTATTCATTTATTTATTCATTTATTTATTCATTTATTTATTCATTTATTTATTCATTTATTCATTCATTTATTTATTCATTTATTTATTCATTTATTTATTCATTTATTTATTCATTTATCTATTCATTTATTTATTCATTTATTTATTCATTTATTTATTCATTTATTCATTGAATTATATAGAGGGAAATATGGCTCATTACCTCATTTCTAAGGTAGACTAAGTTATCTTGGATTTAAAAATGCAGTTTTAGTTGTGATTGATCAGAAACTAGATGTTCTACTTTTTGTTATATGTTGTTTTCCAGCCCATCTACAATTCATCTTTTTCAACTTTTTGTTGGATTTTGTCTGGTTGTTTCTGTTACAGGGCTTCATGAATGTCCATATTTTAATTTGGACCCCCATTGGAATCTTTGCTTCACATATTGGGGCAGGTGCATGGAAAAGGTTGGAAAGATGACCACATATCACCACGTACCTTTTACATGCATGACTATATTCAAATCATGGTGGAGAATATGCTGTGTAGTCTTGCGTAATTTGGTTTTTTGACAGCAAATTATGTCCAGTGGGCCATGTATTAAATGTCTTCTGTGTGTAAGTTTTACTAATCTGCACCACAGTTTAACTTCTTGACTGAAAATTTAGTAACTTTTTTACTACACTGAGTGCAGTTTAAACACTTCCCCCACCCCACCCCTGGGTTTACTGGTTTAAATGAACAAACTCACTGGTGTGTGAAGGGTAGCACTGGGGTCGGCCCATCGGCCTATGGTAGGCATTCACACCGAATATACGCTAAGCTTTCTCTGCACAATGTACACTTAGTAGACACCATTAAAGTACTACACCATATATCTATGATTTGAAGGAACAACGTCCAGTCAGTCAGTGTTTTTTTACGATCAGGCTTGTTTCAGTGTTGTGAGACCTCCAAATCCCAACTGTGTGCAATGGCCTTAAAGCTGTGCACTGAGGAAATCCACAAATTGTGAAGGAATAAAATACACCAATGAAAGGTTTTCATTTTCTCTTGCAGCATATATCAAGGTTTTCATTATTTGTGATTGTGAGGTACATGGCCAGTGCACTAGAATCAGATACAGCTGGTCAAGTACCTCCAGAAGTATGGATACTTTTGATACCTTTGGGTTTCATCTACCTTGTCAATCTGTTCACCTGCAACCTTGGTAGTCATATTACAAGGGTTTGTGAACTCAGGATCAAACTGTTATACAGTACACTCATCTACAGAAAAGTAAGTCTTTGTTCCAGCATTTTTGGTTGTTGTTATAATGTTTGCAAACTAATATAGCATAGAATTCTGTATAATGGTCACAGCACCTTACAGCTGCAGCTGGTAGAACTTATCTACCCATCAAGTATGTAATGAGTGAGTGCCACTGCAATGTATATCATTGGATTCAGCTGTTTCCTACAAAACTGTGGATATCTATATTTATCATACTATTGAATACAGTTTCCTTCATAACCTTATTATTAATTGCTCCCCCCCCCCAACCCCTCCCGGTTAGGTTTGCTTTTTTTATGAAAACACAAAGTATAACTGAAAACTTTCCAATATATTTATAATATATTCATAATATAGGTAGCCCCCTCAAAGGGGCTATATGCACAAGCAATACCACCTAGTTAGCTTATATTTATATTAACAGTTGACTAGAATGTTAGGATTAAGGAGGCTGGACACAATTTTGAAAAGTCATCAAATTTTCCCCAAATCCCTCCAATTATCGGCCATAGTTCTTGAAGATACAATTTAGCACCTTTCCATACTTATTTCTCCATTGTACATATACTTATTTCCCATACTTTATACATCATTACATTATAACATTATTACATACATCCATTATTTTTCAATACTTATTTCCCCATCATATCCCCATTCCTTATTTATCTAACAGGCATGTTTACATATGGGAAAATGTCACAATTATACACATTATTGCATATTTCATGAGTAAAAAGTCATGAGATTCCTTTTATATTCACATGTCATACTGTTCGAACAGTTCTGATTACAGAACAGTAACATTTATTTTTGGGTGCCCATATTAGATTCTTTGCTACACAGTGTTGCAAGTGTCAGGTCATGGTCAAGTTGTGGTATAATCAACATTCCTGATGATGTAATGTCAATTGTGATGTCATGCTTTAAAGTATCACCCAATAGAAATCTCAACTACTTCTTGTTACGTCTTCAACCAAAGACAAAGCAAGTCTGACATGTTTACCGCTGAAGGAACATAAACATTTGGTTTAGAGATAAGTATCTCATAGGCATTGGTTTTTACTGAGTTGAAAATTCCAACTCACTAAAACAAGTGACTATGAGATGTATTTAAAGGGTTTATTTTAACTTGTTCAATGTTGTCACAGATATTTAAACTGAGCAAGAAGTCCTTCCTGAAGGCAAATTCTGGGCACATTATTAATTTGATATCCGCTGACATAGAGGCTTTTCATCAGGTAAGTTATACTTCCAAAATATATTTTAGGCATTAACCACTAATCACTAACTCATGAGTTTCATTTGTTCTTTGCTTTTTCTTTTTGCTTTCAGTATGCATTGCTATACTTTACTTCTTGTCAAAGCTGCACTCCTCCAACATATACTTATTGAATGAGCTTTTCTTTTTCAAATGCACTTTTTTTCTTGAACCTGCCGTCTTGGCCTCTACAATGCTGACTTTTATTTTGATTTAATTGTTTGTGTTATAACGTGTAGGTTTAACCATATACTCACATAATGAATATACATGTAATATACAAGTATAAATGAATATAAATTAATTACTTATTCCTAATGAGTTCTAATTTAAGCCCAAATCTTACAATATATCAACACCGGATGTACTATTATAGCATTAATACCCAAGGTTTTGGATGGTCTAAGTTGTCTGTTGCCTGGTGGACAATTCGAGGGGCGTTAGCCACGAGATTTTCCACCAAGCAACAGACCACTTAGACCATCCAAAACCTCGGGTATTAGTGCTTTTACACACGATTTGGTAAGATTAAACTGAGATTCACTAACCCCTACACCTTTTATTTCGAACTTTTCCCTCATGCCGCCAAACACAATTACTTAAACCGGAAGTTCCCGGAAGGACCAAGGATGGTCTATAGTGACAAAAAGACCCTCCAGAATCTTACCAAATCGCGTCTAAGATGCTATAATCTTAGGCATTTCAGTGTTTTTGTTTTTATTTATTTCTATGCTAAACAATATTATTTTCTGCTTTCTTTCATTTCTTACTGATACAAAAGAACTTTCTTCATTATTATTTTATTTACCACAAGACAAATATGCATACTGCTCTAATATTTCAGGGTGTGCAAATGTTGAGTGGGTGGGTAATAGTACCAATAATCACCACCATTTCACTGCTGTATGGAGGACTGGAAATGGGCAGTGCTATTGTACTGGTCTTGGCTGTTGTCATAGTCATAGTACTAATGCAATATGAACTGGCAATCCTAGCCGGAAAATTACGGTAAGAGTATTGGCTGAAAATTACAATGTTAATTCCTATAGTGACAAATAATATCAAGGATCTCTTGGAAGAGGTATGGCTGTAAAAGGAGACAGGGACATTTATGTTTGAATTGAATTAGAAAATGGATTCTTTGCAAAGCAATTTAATTGTCAGAGAGAATAGTAATGGTTAGAAAATGAGTCAATAGGCATTGATAACCTATTGTTATCTAGTTGGAGCTTAAAAAAATCACTATTTGAATTTTAAAAAACCCTTTTGTCTTAGCCTGAAGCAGGCTGGATTGACTGATAAACGTGTCCTGCTTATGAATGAAATAGTCAAGGCTATGAAGGTTATCAAGATGTACTGCTGGGAAAATGTATATGCTGAACAAGCACAGAAACTCAGAAAGTAACTATTTTTTTCTTATGAAATTCATCCTATATCCTATTCAGTTCAATCCATCCTATAGTTTTTACTTCAATTCCTATCATGCAATCTTCATTACAGAAAAGAGCTGAGGGTACATTTGGGAAGGTCTATCATGATGACTCTGTCTATGATTCTTGGTTTTCCGGTCATGAAATTGGTTGTGTATCTGGTAGTTATTACATATTTCCTAACTGGAAACTCCATGAACTTCATTGTGAGTAATGAGAATGCTTTAATTGTGCCTTTTTTGTTATAGACATAGTCACTGTGATTACAAACAGACATACAGCATAAATAGTAATCGATACGTTCAAAGATTTCTTTCTTCCTGCAGTCTATTGTCTGATTATTGAAACCACTGCTATTAAGACTATAAATTTTGTTCTAGGAAATTTTTCAAAAAGTTCTTAGATTGTTTAACTGGTAATGGTAGTAGATGGAAAATTATAAATCACAAAAAATATAATATAAGACTTCCTAAAGGGCTCCTGATAAAATATGCATTTTTATATTTGTATGTCCATCTACAAGAGCACTTGTCACTAGTCAACAGGCTACTAATGTCCCTATACTAAAAGAAATTGCTAGTACAATAACAATTACACAAAGTGCCTCATACAATTGGGCTATACGAGAGAGTCTGAAAAAAATAGTGCAGATCCACTAGTGTACTCAATGGGTCTTATGATTTTCATTCCCTTCTGCAAATAAAATCATTCAAGTCCTAACTACACCACAGAATAGATGGCTACATACAAGTTTGCATAATTCATGTTTCTATAGTAAACTTGTTTTGTCAGGGCTCCTTCATGAGGGTGTCAAAGTGAGCAAACATCCTGGAAAAAAAATAATTAAAGCAACTTAATGATAAAAGTATTTTCTTCTGATTCATCATTGTAAGCATAGATCCATGAGTAGCCACATTTTTCTCATAATTGATCATAACATCAATTTCCAAATTATAATCAAATGATGAATACAAAATTAATGACATATGGTAGTCTTCACGATGTTGAATTATTTTATTGAATCAATTTCAGCAAACCATTTCACTGCTGAGTGTGGCTAGTGTTATTGAACACAATGCTTTCAGAATGATTGGATCTAGCTTCATAATCTACAAGGAAATGATATCAAGTTCTGAGAGAATACAGGTACAAAGATGTCCCAATTGTTTTCCTATTTCATTAATGGCCTTTAACAATTATTTAAATACATTAATCAAAAATGCATTATCCACCATGGATGTTTTCAAGTGTTGCCCTGTCAAAAAGAGAAGCTACTTTTTCTAATAATCACACACAATATATCATCATTTCAGGTCTCCACAGTTTTCTAGTTGATGCCTCTACTGAATAACACACACATATTTAATGTTATACCTTTATATTTCTATACTTCTTTCCTAGTCATTATCACCAGATTATGAATTTGTTTTCAACTTTTTATTATGATACAAGATTTACAAAAGCAAAAGGGTTTTAATAGAATACAGTACAGCGAGTTAGTTCATTATGAAATTAGACTACTTGAAATTCGAAATGTATACATTAGTTACATTCTCTACTGCTAAACAAACACCATGTATGTAGAGACCATGGGGCCCCTTTTAAAATTTGTTGGCCTTTGAAAAAGCTGTCATTGGCTGTCATGCCTTGGTTCAGAGTGCTTTGGACACAAACACACAGCGATTGCCAAAGAACCCCACCACCAAATTGAGGTGTCACTACACAATATATAGAAATATTCCAAGGTAATATTAACTGCATGGAAGATTTCACTGACGAGGTTCTGACTCAACAGAACAAACAAGGCATGGTATAAAATACAGAGTTTCTCTAATTATCTACCTGGTACAACCATCTTTTGCATCTTTATAATAGTATGTTGAAAATTACCAGCAATAATCTGAGAGTCTGATTTATAATGCAAAGAGTGAGTTGAGGTTTTGTCCCATTCAGTTGAAAACCAAATTCAGAGTATAACCAATGGCAGAAGACCTGCCTTAGCGGAACCAGTTTAAAATCCTGCTCAATACACCTGACATATTTCATATATTCAGAATTTCTTGATGATGGAAGAGTTGGAGGATGATGAAAACAGAGATCAAACCACACAGCCCAAACACTTGGTTTTAGAGTATTCATCCTTCACTGGAAAATGGCCTGAGCAAGAAAAGGTCCAATTTTAGATTTTTTAAAAATAGTTTAGGTAAAGTCTTGTTTCTAGAGTGAACCAGTAAGCACAAAGTATAAGCCAAATGTGTATTGATAAAATATAAAGAAGAACAGATATATACAAGATACAAGTTTGATGGTCTTTTTTTCAGGATGGTGTAGGATTCTGCCTGAAAGATATAAGCTTTAAGATTGAACAGGTAATGCATGCAAGTTTAAGTGCTCTCTAATCTTCATGATTATTCATTTCTTATGAGGCCATAGAAAAGATACTCATTATCTTAATATTATATGTGATCCGTTTTAGGAAAATGAGTCATAAGTCGCAAAAAATATTGATTTTGAGATATAATCATATTTGAAAAGATGAGATCAATGGGGTTCAAATGATACTAAACAGTGAAATGATACTGAACAGTCTTATGATCTAATAAGTATTTCTAGATTTTAAGTTTGATAGATAAGATAACAAAATTTTGTGGGGGGGCAATAAACAGTAAAGTAACCAAATATACTCCATAGGAGGACCTTTAAAACGAAAGGATATATTACATACATTGTAACTGATAAACTCCGCAAATATCAGAATATTCAAATAAAGTGATCTTGTAAAAAAAACACTTTAAAAGATATCATTTTGGTGACTTGTGACTCATTTCCCTGAAAACACATCACATATGGACATAACTATTACAAGATGAAAGTTGTTTTTTTCTGATTACAGTGTGAAGCAATTGGCATTGTTGGGAAAGTTGGATCAGGCAAGGTATTTTAGCTCTTATTGTCGGCAAAATAATTCAGTCATGCTATGGTTAATCCATTATTGGATGAATTTACTCATGAAAGGAATTTGATTATTGATTGCATATTATGATCATTATCTTGTTTATCTGGTTTTACTCCTGTTTTATTTATTTTGATAATATGTTATATACCTTATTGTGTCATGTCTATGTACCCCTAAAATTTAATTCCATTGCCTTCTACCTGTATGGAGGCTAACACCGCAATGAGGAATCCCTCACCCTCAATGGTTGGGCCATGTTCTCCAATGAGACTTGGAGGCCTACCTGATGGCAAGCCTCCTGTTATATAAGGGGCTCTGTGACCCCTTACTCATTAGTTACCACTGCTCCTGTTCTACATCTAAGGGCAAATATACCTGTGTCAGGAATAAATACTAATTCATACTCTACAAAAATTTATGATTCAATGCTTAGAGTTCCTTGCTACATGCATGTCTGAGAGGGCTGGTACATGTCAAAGGCTTGGCTACACTACCCAACACAATTGCATATGCACCACAGGAGCCTTGGATTTTGTCTGAGACCATCAGAGACAACATACTTTTGGGTGAGAAGTACGACGAGGAGAGGTATGACAAAGTCATCACAGCTTGTGCACTTACTGAGGTAAGATAACAGAATGCATCATTTGTATTATCTCTTGTTTAGAGTGAGCATAAACTGGTAGTAGATGTACCATAATCATTGATTAATTACAATTAGTCTCTGTCTACGCTGATTATCAGGGTGCATGTTTAGCTATTCTTTGAGACGAGAATGTATAGAAAATGCTCATAACGAAATGAAAATTGTTCTTGAGAGGGAAGTTCTCCCCGGTGTGATTGCAAGTTGAAATCAGCAGGAATATTATTCCATTTTATTCTTGAAGCGGTAAACTTTGTATAAATTGTGTATATTAGGCTTCCAGGCTATGAATTTTTAGAATTTCGGGCAAAAAAAAATGCATAAAAAAATGTTATTCTTGTGAGGAGTAGAAAAGATATGATAAAGATGTGTTTATAGTAAATCGACCTGCTCTATAATGTATATTTGTGAATTAATGAGATGTTAAAAATTAAAAATAAAACTAGAGTTTAGATAAAGAGAGTAAGAGAATATTTTGTAACTGTTTTGCTTGGCATGAAACGTATCACAAATGTGAAATTTGTCAATAAAAGTATTTAAAAAAAAAATGTTGGATGCTTTAGATCCCTGGCATCCACTATGTCTTGGTCATTAATCCTTTATCAACAATTATTATTTAATCAATGTTAATAAAAGCTTTGTAAGCCTTAGGTTGCCTTTTGCACTATGTGTACCATTCTGTTGGGGCATTGAGGCATGGATTAGCATATATAAATACAAGTATAGTACAGATTAATCCAAAACAAACTTAAAGACATCTGATAGGTGTACTAATTGTGTAATACAAAAGCTTGTATGAACAATTAATTTAGTGGATATTTTTAAATGTGTTATTTCTTAGGATTTAGCCAAATTCCCCCATGGTGATAAAACAGTGGTTGGAGAAAGGGGACTTACTCTAAGTGGTGGTCAGAAAGCAAGGGTTGGCCTGGCAAGGTGGGTAAAATGTGGATATTTTATTGATTTTGTGCTTTGAAAATAAGATGGTTGTAATATTTGATTTGAATGGGGAAAATGTGATTCATTCCATGGCTATTTTATTCAGAGCTGTTTATCAAGATGCAGACTTGTATCTTCTGGATGATCCCCTCTCTGCAGTTGATGGAAAGGTTGCAAAGATTATATTTTTTGAGTAAGTTCAATGACTATTAGGAAACAAAGTTATCACTATCCTCAAGATAACAAGAAACCATGATTAACTTTTGAAGAAGTAATTTTTCATGCCATTATAATGATTGTAATCCAACATGGCTGATGTATTGTCAATGTAAAACAAATGTGTAAGACCATTACTAAGTTTGTAACTGACTCTTTTGTGATTCATGTCTTGAAACCTGGCATTTGAAATAATAAATGGTACAAGGTGCAGGTGTATTGTTATCCATGAAAATTTGTTTTCTGTCTAGATGTATCAATGGACTATTGATGAACAAAGCCAGAATAATTGTAACACATCAGCTTCAACTTTTACCATATGTGCATAAAGTACTCCTTCTGAAAGAGGTAAGATAATTTTGATGCAATCAAACATTACATGATCTCAATACTTGAAACTGGCATAATAGTTCATGCAGTTAGTATGAAGGATAGGACCCACCAAGCCTCAAGGTCCAAACCTCATGATTTGTACCTCAATTGGCCAAAGGCCTTTTATTTCATGTAGAATAAAAACCATTTAATCACTTTAGTAGCAAATTTAGATTCAAAATGTTCCATTGCTCTACTTTAGGTTTGCTAACTATGGAAAACATTGAAAGAATTTGTTTGTATAATGTTTTCAGGGTACTGGGCCCATTTAGTAGGAATGGGCCCATTTTGTATTTTGTAGGAATGGACCATATATAATATGACAGACTTGTCTAGCTACCACCCTGACCTACTCATCTACATTGTACAAGCACCAGCACTCTTAATTATTAGTTATTAATGACTTAATCAAATAATTAACTGTACCTATACATCCCTGAGCTCTTACATATTTTCTAATATAATAGAGTTAGATCTCCCGTTATATTGTCACAACATCATTAAAAGAGGTCTTAGACCTTAGCAGAACTGTATGGCTCCAGAATACAATCCCTCCTATTATCTGCAGGGTACAATAATAGCAAATGGCCATTATAATGAAATAGCAAGTCTCATCAAAAAGAATGTTGAAGCAGAGGAAAAGGAGAATAATGAAGATCAGATGTGGGAACTTTTTAAGGAAGATAAGCAGGATAAACACAACATATGGGCTGAGGTAAAGAAATAACTATTTTATATTCTAAATGTTTTTTTTTAATCTTCTTCTTGTACTGTTATTTCACATTGCTTTCATCATAAGGTATTGCTATGAACAATTATGGTACTATTTACTTTGTCTTGATAGAAAACCGCTATGCTTGTGGACAAAGAGGATACAAATGAGAGAGGAGGGATTGATAGCCTTGTTTATTTGCGATACATCGCGGCTGGAAAAGGAATTATTCTGTTGCCTTTATTCATCATATTATATGCTGGGGCAATGGTAAGTCTTGATCACATCTGATGAGGGTATAATGCACCAAGTGTTGTGCCCCCAAGTGTTGTGGCACTGATGAGCGATCATTGATTAACACACAAGTGGCTTACATATTCCTGTGGAAATGATGTTTTGGTGCTATAGATGGCAATCTTGGCAATCTCGTCATCAAAATCCTTACAGTCTCTAGAAGTTGTAAAAGAAAAAATTGCAATCCACAATGTTTGCACTAGAAACAACAAACTGCTGCAGGAAGGTGCAATACAAAGTTATTAAGACATAAGAAGAGCTTCATTATGTCATATCATGTAACATAATGATTATGTAACACTGAATAAGCACATGATTATTATCAATATGCCAAAGTCTTTTTATAATTAACTAGAGGTGTGTCAATCAAAAACCTGCCAAGCACACCTTGTGGATACTAATCTTAGAATACCAATTAAATATTGAGTATTTATTGTATTAATGTATTATTCATTCAGGGAACGGGGGTCTACTTTGATTGGCTTCTGGTCTCAAGGTAAGTTTTAAATGATCTTGTTCCTCTGATGATATTGTGAAGTTAGAGACCTAACATAATACTTTAGTTTATTTTAATATTAAATGCATCAGCCATGCTACCTACTGCTATACAGCTGGAGATGCCATTACCCCTCCCTCCATGACTCATGTATTCTGAGGGGCCATGACTCATGAGGGGCCATGCCTCCAGCATAGGCCAAGACCATTCCCTTTACTGCCACCTCCAAATAAAACATTGTGACTAAAAATGATCCTTAAAAAGAACAAAATAATCAGTTTTGTTGATTGTCAGAAACCTTATAACTTCTCTTACAGTCCAATTTAAAATGATCCCTCCCACTTTGTTGACAATCTATTTTAGCACTAGTATATCTCAGAAGGGAAATGCTACTGAAGACCTCACCACTGGAAATGTCTTTGTGGACTTCTTCATGCCGACAAGTCTGATGTTTGAGCTCATCAAGTCCCTAGGAGTTCTAGTGATGCTGACTGTCATCTCTTTCATCACTGCCTTTATTGTGCTGATGCTCCTGGCAACCTTGGCCAGCTACAACCTTTACAATAGGATGTTTGCAAGGCTCCTCAAGGCTCCTTCATATTTCTTTGAGACAAGACCTGTGGGTAAGCCATCACTTCATCACAGAATGTCATATGGACCAGGCCTGCCAGAATAGACCAACTAAAACTATGAAATACAAACATACATATTTTGCTCAAGTTTCAATGTAATAGAGATATTTCTAAAACTGTATTGACCAACTGACCACTCTACCGTAAAGAATAATTGAGATAAGACCAAGACTGTGATTTCCCCCCCCCCCAATGCTAAGGGCCAAACCCCTAAATGAACTACTGAACTATTTAATTCCCTTGATAGAAGTCAATATAGTAGCAAAAGATAGATACATAGGACCACATCACACAGCATACATACCAGACAACAACAACTTTGCATCCTCCGCATTATGACTAAAGACTGATAAGACTGATCAGTCTGATCAAATATCATTGGTGATTGTTATTTAGAAATAGACTATGAAGCCGGCATAGCAGTGATACTGATGATTAAAGATGAACTGTAAATACTATTCATCACAATATTGAAACCAATACTTATATAATTAGATTACAAACAAACAATTATTGTAAATACCACTGAATAATGATATAGTTATGTAAAAGAATTAAATTGTAATTTGGCTACTGATAGAAAACCCCAGTAGATCTATGTCCCTGTGCAAAAGAAATAAAACACTTTTTGAATCAAACAGAACATCTGTTGCAGGTCATATTCTAAACAGATTCTCAAGAGACACTGCCTTTATGGACTTACATCTTATCACGCCCCTTATCACCATATTTTATGTAAGTTATTCTCAATTTGTCCTTTATATTTATTGGGTTTGATGTGGGTTTGTCACAAATGGTTTAATTGTAGGAAGTTTTAAACCACAAACTTTTTTATTGAGAAATTCTCATGCACAACTGATGCATTATTTACTCGGTTTACTACCAAAACCAATTATATGAAAATGTTTTGTTTTCATCATTCAAGAAATAGCATAGTCCATGTGAGGAAGGTTCCATCATAATGGCATAATGCATCTCATACATACATTCCTTACATTTAGGCATCAGGGAACTGCCTACCAGACTTAGTGTATATACTCATTGCCAACCCTTGGTGCTGTATTGCCGCCACCCTCTATATTGTGTACTTAGGGGTCCTCTACAAGTTCATCCTACCAGCCATTAGGGACACTAAAAGATTAGAAGCAAGCAGTAAGTATATTGTGCAACGTCCACAACTAGTTGCACCAAAGTAGTGGTTAGAGCTGCATTCTCAGGTAACCTGGGTCACAAAAGATTTTAGGCTTTGACCAAAGTATTGAAGGCTTGTGCTGTTTTAACTTGATAATCATCCCCATTTAAATTTGGGACTAGCAGTGGGTTCATTTTATCAATCACCAGGGGCCATTTTCTTTCCGGTTATTCAATTATTCAAAATTCAATAACAGGAGCAGAATATTGATAAATGTTGTCATAGTAGGACTTCATTTGGGACTGTTTGTTAATTTCATAACTTAGAATGTAGCTTTTGTGAAGTCCTTGTTGAGCAGTGACTTTTTATCATTGTAATTTCAATTTCATACATAGTTTCTTTAGTATGATATGATGGAACGTTGGATCATAGGTAACAGTAAAACCTGATGTTAATATCAAAATGCTTTCAGGAATTTGTTATTAATTCTATTTTCAAACTGAAGACATTGCTTAACACATGAATATTCACATGAGGTCATGCTCAACTATACAAAGTTGCAAATTTACAAATGTAACAGTACGTATACACATTTGTTCACAATAGTGAGGAGCCCAACATACTCACATATTTCCTCAACACTGGATGGGCTCACTGTTATCAAGGCAATGAAAAAGCAGAATATGTTTCTTGAAGAATGCAATTCGCTGATGGATCAACACTCAATATCCCTGTTTAATATTGTCTGTTGTCAACGAGCTGTCTTCTTTCTTGTTCAAATGGCATCAACCTTGTTACTCATTGTTTCGTTCATCGCCTTGCTAATGGACTACAACAGAGGTATTTAATTCAACTGATTATCATAAGTTTCTAGATTCCATTCACAGGTACTTATGGTTTCCATAAGAAAACATGTGTGTCATACTTGTTGTCATGGACACATATGATCCAATCAATTAACTGATTAAGCGATTAACTCTATTTAACTGTATCACAGTCTAGAGACATTCTAGAACTCAATATTCTACTGCCGCTTTATATTTGTACTGTTATTACTGTTGAATTAGCTACCATATTTGAACGTAAATGGTGTCTGATGGTCCAGACATGGTCCATTGTTGTGGATAACTAGGTTAGGTAGCATCTCATCCACACTTGTGCACATCCCTGTAACCTGTTCAGAATGGACGGTTCATGTAGACACAAAAGATTCAATTGAGGAAGGAAACTGTTAGTACAATTATATATAATTGCTATTTCTGAGGCCGACATGACATGATTATATTATATATTTGTACCTAAAAGATGAGCAAACAGTTTAGGAGGCCTGTGGCTACATAAAGCGTCCCATTACAGACCTTGACAAATCTGCAATGGTAGGGTAATGGTGCCACATCCTTGGCACCAGAAATAATTAATCATATGACCTAACATATATTTTCAAACATGATCATGGATATGGAGCCTGTTGCGAATACACAAGGCTACACATAAATAAGGAATCTACTCTTCCTATATATACACGCTATCTTCCCGCATATACCTTTAACTTTACTCGTCCAGCTTTAAACAGAGTAGAATAAAGTAGGTAATTCATATAGATATCAGACAGATATCAACTTCACAGATTTAGACAATTGATATAATGTCATCCATTTATAGGAGGGATCAGCCAGAGTACAGTGGGTCTGGCCTTTGTGTACCTGCCTGCATTTCTCCTTAACATGGCTTATGGATTTAACCAGATGGCTCTCTTTTTGACAATGGTAAATACATTTAAAATTTTGCATACAAAACAGAAGTAAATTACTTTAGGAGGAACTTACATAGAAAATATTCAATAACAACTTGGGTAAATTCAGTGCAAGCATATGATCTTCATAAGTGCGCTTTCGGATGAACTTTTCTTGTAAATACAGGTTATATAGCACTATATAATATGTTTTAGATGATATCAGTTGAGAGGATACAGCAGTACAACAAATTGGAACAGGAGGCACCAGACTATGAGCCTTTTAGACCACCAACACAATGGCCCAATGAAGGGAAAATATCTTTCAAGGATGTTACAATGACTTATAGATGGCAAGAAAAACCAGCTCTCGGGCCTTTGAACTTCACTATTCATTCTGGGGAAAAAGTAGGTTTTGATATATGTAGTGAGGATCTCTTAGTCATCATTACATTCATTTAGTTGTATGGTAGCATTATTCTCATTATTGTTATTATTTACTTCAGATAGGAATTGTTGGTCGCACAGGAGCTGGAAAGTCTTCACTATTTGTAACATTACTGAGGATGGTAGAGCCAGAGGGAGAGTTAATAATTGATGGAATCAACATCAAAGATATTGGTTTGACTGATCTGAGAAGTAATATGGCTATCATTCCTCAGGTATAAAGGCTGTTATAATATTAAATAATTTGTAATGTAAAATGTGATCAGCAATTGAGAAATTAAGATAACACAGTATCACAGATATTGAATTGTATTTATCCAACAGGATCCTGTTTTGTTTAACCACACAATACGCTTAAATTTGGATCCATTTGATGCCTACCAAGATGAAGAACTTTGGATGGTATTAGAGAATGTGAGTGCCAAGATAATTCTAACTTTAAAAATCCATGTGTTTTAAATATTTCTCATGTTAATCAAGAAAAGGAGACATGTGTCATTTCAAACCAATTTTGTCTCTATATATGTAAAAATCGGCTCCAATACGATGATCAAGTATCCTTTTCTCTGGACTAAAACTCATGGGAGACATTTGTTTTTCTGCATATTTTGCATGGAGAACGGAAATATTGTTTTTGCAGGTACAACTCAAAACCAAAGTGGATGAAATGCCAGGACAACTGGAAGCAAAGATGGGAGAGAGTGGCAATAACTTCAGTGTTGGGGAGAAACAATTGCTATGTCTTGCCAGGGCTGCACTCAAAAAGAGCAAAATAGTCTTGGTGGATGAAGCAACGGCAAATGTGGACAATAGGTGTGTTGATGATAGTTGATGATTGATTTTCTCATTTTTTTCCCCTCAAGAGCTATACATTTTTTCTCAGATCCTGAGCTGGAGAATACAAGAAAAATATCTGACATCTTTCTTTATACTAACAGTAGGGCATTTAAAACATATGTATATTATTATTTGTTAAAGTAACAGTCAAGAGATGTAGAAGGCCATATTATAGAAATACCTGGCCATAATAAATTTTGTCAATAATGGAATTTATTATGCATAGAACTGATGCAATAATACAGAGGACACTACATGAGTCACTCACTGAAGCCACAGTGATTACAATTGCTCACCGTCTGGAAACACTCAGAGGGTCTGATAAAATAATGGTAGGTGTTTTTTTAAGACAGCAGTTATCCTTTTTTTCTTAGAACATTTTGGTTGGTCCAGTTTCATTTTACAATTATAATCTCATGGAACCCAATTGAATTTTAGATCAAGAGTTTATGACTTAAAATAAGGAATATGGAAAGAATGTATGTTTGATTAATTTATAACATGCATAACAGTGATATATTGCTTGGAAATAGTAGCCCATCAAGGATAAACATAGGTCTTCCAGATTGTCCCTAATACAAAATAAACATATAATATTAAATAAAGTAAATTCAGATATAAACACTATACATGTGTGAAATGTTGTCAAGTACGGTTCCAGGTGTTATGTCATTTTCAAAACAAGAAACAATTGTATTACTTCTGACACATTCATTTCATTTCAAAGCTTCCATGTGTTTCAGGTGTTGGAGGATGGTGTGGTTGTGGAATTTGATAATCCTTATCACTTACTACAAAATAAAACTGGTGCTTTTTACAAGATGGTTGAGACATTAGGCCCCAATGAACTTAAATGTTTCCAGGATGTAGTACAAAATCACAATCACAAAAGAGGAAACAGCTCTGGAGGGTCAAACATGCAAGCCGAAGTGGAACTTCTTCATAATACATACTTATGAAAGGGATTTTTGCAGGCCTCAAACATATAAGTTTGGACTTTATTGATGCCCTGTATCAATCAACTGGACAAATCCTTAATTTTGGTCAAATTACTATTAGATGGGTTGGAAAAGGACTGGACAAACACTAGAAAATCATTAGTATTTGTTTGATGTTAATTGACAGTATACCTTTAAGCTGCGGCTGCAGAAGTAAACACAATAAAACAATACTGAGATGCAACATTGCAAAGGTCTAGCTGGAACCTACAGTAGTGTGTAAAACCCTCACAAGGTGGTGCCACTGTCAGAGACTACAATGAATACTGCCATATGTATGGCCAACTATAATAAAGTTAATAAAGAACTCAACCTTTGCTTGAATCACAAATTCTTGAACTTCACAATTTTTTTATAATCTTGAACGTTACTGGTATGATCTTTGGGGTTAAATTAATGCGGCAGTTGGACAAGAAATGTATTGATCCACCCAAACTTGCTATGTTTCAGTTCAGAGCGAAAGTAGACGATGAATCCATTTTAATTAGGTTTATTTATACAACATGGATCCACAATCAATGGTTCTGATTGGATCCTCCTGGCTTGACCAATCATTAGTTAACAACTATACAGCGGGGGTCCGATTAGGAAAGATGACAAATATGTGACAAATGAAAATAGGGCAGACATCCTTAACTAATTACTCTGACCACCAACTCTTGAAGAAGGGCAAGTCGCCTGAAAGCTCAAGATTATTTAATAAAACAACAACATCAAGTTTATTGTGCTCTCTTGATCATTATATCATTTAAACAAACCAGCCTCCCCGATATACAGCAAGCCCTCCTCCCTCTACTGTAATTATTCACTGCCAAATGAGTGAGAGACATACATCCCAGCTGGCTGATATGACTGACAGATAGCTCCTTCCCCTGCCTCCCCTTGATCAGGCTCCCCCTACTACTGACACTCTCTCTCCCCATTCCCCAAGATAACAAGTTATTCACTAGCCTCCCTATATCCAATGGCAACTGACCAAAATCTTTACAATTTATTGTATAATAAAAATAAAAAAAAAAAAAAAAAAAAATATATAAGAAGACAATGTGCATCATACGTTGTATGCACCATTATACAAAAATCCTGTTATATATTTACTGTTACTCAGACAGATTTATCGATTGTTATAATTATTGAATGAGAAAAAATCGGAAGGTTGTTGTAAAAATTGATTTCATGTTAAAATACTAAGCTAATCACTATTTTCAAAACCCTGACTCTACATGAGCAGGGTGCGTACTGTAATGCTCCAATTTAATATACCAAACTCATGTTCAGATAACAAGACATAAGAAGGAGACAAACCATCTCCGAAACATGTATGGTCGTGAATGAATAAACAACAACAACAAATCTTTATCTCTTAGTGTCTTATTGGGTATTGTGTCTATCTTATACCATCCTGATATTGTATATAATATTGAGAGGGAAATTAATGCAAATTTAAAACCTCAGTTTAATATTGTACCATTATACTTTTTAATCTAAGCATGTGGATGAAAATGCTGTCAAAAAATGATGTTTTGTCCATAAAAATTATTTCATTAAGATGTATATTACATGTTTTTTAAGGTTTCCCCCTCTGAAGGCGGCGCTTGTACTGGGAAACCTTGTATATGTTCCAGTTTTTGCCTGTTCTTTGTGTGTCTGCGTCGCCCCGTTATGAGGAAAATCTGATTCCGCCTATTCCCACCTTAATTTTCTACGGACTTGCCTACACATCGCGGTGATTTTAACATCGCAGGAAATTAGGGAAGTTTGAAGGAACTGTAGATGCCATGCCGGCCACAACGCAATAATGTACAGTAGTAATTCATCCATATTAATAATTGTCACATGAATAATAACTGTTACATGATAGACAACTTCTTATAGGCAGCTGCTGGCCATAGGACAAATATGTGAAGTGTTTCAGGAAAAAGAGTCATAAGTCGCAAAATTGATATTTTTCAAAGTGTTTTTCTCACAAGATCGCATTATTGGAATGTTCTAATTTTTGGAGGGTTCATCACTTATAGCTATATCAATCAATGCTTCATCACCTACAAGTTGGGCCTAGTTGACCCCCCCTGGCGTACTGTGCTGCACACTTGCTTGTAATTGCTAAAGAGAAGAAACTTTGTCCCGATGAAACTGTTTTTTCAAGAGACCAAAGCACCAGTCGGGGGCAAACTTAGTGTGGGGCAAAGTTAAGTGTAAAAGACTCGTGCCTTCCAGTAAGGACATGCCACATCATATAGGCAAAAACATACCTGTTCTTGTTTTGACCACTACAACTATCACAGTTAAGATCTAAATGCTTCTCCCCCAGACCATAGTTTTCAAAGTAATGATTCAGATAAGAACTAACTGCATTTGATCCCTTACTGGTGCAATGGCTCTCATCAACAAGATAATTCACTAATTAAAACAACAACTCTTTTGATTTTGATTTTTTGATTTTTTTGACGCATTTTTTGATTTTTCGGAGCGGCTGGATCAATCACAGCGCTGTATCCACTACAGGTGGGCTTCCTAGCAACAAGTGTTTATGCCAAATGCACTTGGATAGAGCTCTGTGATTGGTTAACTTACGCATTCAAAAGGGAAGACTCCCATTGGATAGAGGAGATTCGCTGCTTTCCGAGGGTACCAAATGTGCTGGGGTACCCTACGCTCAAATGTCCACGGCGTACAAGCAAACTTAGTGAAAAATAGCTGCCAACTCCTTTGTTTAAACCCATCCAAAGATGTTATGAAAATGTTTACCGGCCATTATGAAGTGTAAATTATTGTTTATTTCACAAAATACTTTCCAGTCTCACAAAAAACATATTATAGATTAACATTACTGGAAAAAAAGATTTCATCCGAAATAGTCCTATACTGCCTTTGGAGCCCTATATCTCAAAATGAAAGTTGCCGACATGGGACTCTTTTTGATGGAGTTTATTAAGAGGTAACATACATACTGTATAACTGTTGACATACATACTGTATGAGAGATGGCATACTGTATCATAAAAAGGGTCATCAGTACCATAAAAGGGGACACATTCTAACCTATGCCAAAATGTAGAGTGGGAGAGTAGAGTCAAGGGCTATTGATTGTGCTATGATACCCATTCCAGGTCAGTAGCTTAATGGCCGCTAGTTCCTAATTTTCGGTTTTGGGCCAAAACGTCTCAAACATTTTATCTGTGTTTAGACCCAGTTTGGTCAGATTCTGGGGTGTATTTTTGTCCCAAAAGACCATGGCAATCACTTCCGGCAACTTCCGGTAAGGAATGGGGGTTATAGACGTCAAAAGAACTGGTAAATAAAAGTCAGTAAGTGGTAAATAACAGTCAAATCTGACCATACCGGGTCTAAAAGCACTAATACACTCGGTTTTGGATGGTCTAAGTGGTCTGTTGCCTGGTGTCATATTCTCGGGGCTAACGCCCCTCAAATTGTCCACCAGGCAACCGACCACCCAGACCACCCAAAACCTCGGGTATTAATGCTATGAGAGGTTTTGGTTTAATACAACCTAAGCTTTACAGATAAAATTTGGCAGAGCCCCATATCTCAAAACTAAGGTTGCCAACGTGTGAGTTATTAGGTAAAACGGGTCACATATGTTTTAGTCATTGTTAGTATTAAATGTTGTTGTATACCTGTGCGTATGCAGATCACCTTTTCTCATCATTGTTATGAAGTAAAGAGTTGATATATAATATATATTATATATTATTTCCTTTTTGATATAAATACTGAAGCAGTAAAGCCAAGTATAATTATAACATGCCAATGCTAGAACATCTGTGGAGGATTAAGCGTTATACGGAAATGGAAAGCCTCTGACATTAAACCGAAAAACACAAACTCATTATAGACCAATTAAGACCGCAAAATGTCATTATATTACAATTAGAACGCCATGACCTGGTCATGGAAACAAGTATGAGGAGGCTGGGCTTCTATCAAAGGAGAAGCATGTACCATAGAGCATTTATGTAGGTTAACCATATGATTTGCAAGTGTATTACCTTGGGCACTGGAGTGAGACAAGCTCTAAATGTAGAACACCACTTATATCTGTGTATAACCTGTACTGGATTATATCTGGCTTATTTCGATACAGGGAATCATGATAGAAGGGAGAACAGTAAACAAGTATGAGGAGGCTGGGCTTCTATCAAAGGCTACATATTGGTAAGTTAACTATTCATTATATTTCAACAAAATCTTTGTCCAGTGGAATACAAAACTTTGTGCAATATATCTGATTCATCTAATACATATATCTAATATATATGTCTTCTCCTGCAAAACAAATGTACTAAATAATCAGAGGGGTGACCTTGCACATACGGAGCTCCCACAATGTATATGCTAGCATGGTACAACCGTCCTTTGGACAGTTAAGAACAGGTAGGCTAAACCCTTTCCTATAGGATTTGAAATGAGCAGAGGCTTCTGACCAACTCATTAGACATATTCAATAATCATTGAATGAAAACACACTTTTGGTACTCAATTCTTCAGATACTCCTTTACATATTCCATATGATTACACTGAAAAAGTTTCATGGGATTTCATGACTACTCATTTTTACTATCTTAGCTATTTAGAACACTTCATTTTGTAGCTATGCTAATTAAATGAAGTGCCAATAAAGGTTGATTTTATGTATACATGTATTGATTGCGTTTTGTTTGTACTTCATTATCTTTTTAATTAGATTATTGTTTTCCCTGGCCTCAATTACCACAAATTACCCACAGAAACAAACAAAACACAACTTATTGTACTTTTCATTAGGAATAGGGGCCCTAAATCCCTAGAGAAATGCCTCAGTATCTCTACTCCAAATTTTATTACACCCTCTAGCTTTATCTCTGGAGGCAGTTGTGTATGGGACATATAAGAATCATATGCACCCAGAAAAGTTTGTGCCAATTTCATGGCTGTTGGGTGAAAATCGAGCAAGAAAGCTGACTATCGAGAATTTCCAAAACTGAAATTAACGACTACAGTTAGTTACCTCAAAATACCTGAAAATGGGGAATCACATATGAGAAGAGAAGGGAAAAATCGTGATGCTTGTTTATAGATATGTAGGTCAATGGTATGTTTTGCAAATGTATTACCTTGGGCACTGAAGTGAGACAATCATGGATCTGGTCTAAATTTGGAACACCACTTTTGCCTGTGTATAACCTATACTCGATTATATTGGGCTTAATACGACACAGGGAATCATGATGGAAGGGAAAAACGTAAACAAGTATAAGGAGTTTGAATGGAGAACATGGAAAACTTGTCTTACCTAATCTGACATGCCTTCCCATGGAAAGTGTTCCCGTTGCTCTTTTGTACATAATAGAGCAGTATTTGAAGCACCTTGTGTACCACCCTTCCTTGATAATGAGCTACATAATGCGACCGAGTATAGTTTGGCAGACCAAGAACCGAGCTCAGCCCCTTTGAAAACATCTGTTAATATGGCCCATAAAAATATTGAATGTCACAATAGGAAAAAAGAACATTTAATAGACAATGACCGGGACATGAGAAGGGAAATAATAAGCTTGAGAGAGGACATGAACAAAGTGAAATTAGAAACGAAATGTCTGGAGAAAAAATGTACAGAGATGGATATTGATAGAAGAAAGAACAAACTCATTCTGTCGGGAGTAACTGAGTATAAAATGGAGAATACACTCAAAATCTGTCATTAAGTCCTACAACAAGTTGATGGAAGATTGATCATCAACGATATAATCTCAGCTAAGAGAATGCCCATACAAACAAGAGGAATTAGACAGGTTCTAGTGAAAATGAGGAACTTGGATGAAAGGGACTACATTTCCCATCGAAGACGCAAATTGCAAAACACAAAGGATTGCAAATAACAATGCTTCAATGTTTTTGTAAATGCTGATCTACCTGAGAATGTCATTGAGGTGAAAAACAACCTATGTTGCATACGAGCGCACATCAATAGCAAAGGTAAGAAGAAGGTCGGAAAGATCATCAAGGACAACATTACGATGAAAGGGATCACTTACTCACATGATCAATTAGGAAATTTGGAAGAAGGCTTTAAAATGGAGGACGCAAAGACTGTAAAAAACGAGAACGGAATTTATTTCCAGTCCAAGTACAGCCCTCTGAGCAACTTTTACAACTGTCATATCGAAATTAGAGGAGAATTGTACAATAGCGTCAAGCAGGCATACCAATTCTGCTTTGCGAATATGCTTGGCGACAAAGACAGGGCTTCACAAATCTTTAACACCAATGAAGCAAAAGAGGCTAAATGAATCGGAAGCCAGATACCATCCACCAATAAATGGGATTTGGTAACGGTAGACATCATGAGGGTAATTTTGAACAAAAAATTCGCCCAAAATGAAGAACTACAAGACTTCCTATTGGGAACTGGCCCAGTTAGCCTATATGAAGCTACAAACGATAGGTTTTGTGCATCGGGGTGCATATTAGGCTCCACTCAAATTAATGAGAATACCCATAAAGGGGCAAACATAGTCGGCCAGCTACTAGAAGAGATTAGGCACCACTATAACACCAATTCTGATCTCGCAGATCGATTACAATTCCAGTTTACTGGCTTGAATGAAGCAGTAACAGATCGCACAAAGAGCAATTCATGTTTTTCTTGATATTGGCTCCCACAGGCAGTTTTTTAAAAATTAGTGTTCCTTTTTTTCAATGTTGATTGTTAAACATGTGTACAATTGATCATCTAAAGGATTAGTAGTTGCAATGGATTTAAAATTTGAGGACCTTCTCTTGTTCAAGGTGGACACTGGGTATTTTTAAAACTGCCTACAGACGCCCACTTACACAAGATGATGTTCCTGAACCTATTGATTTCTTGAAAGCTGAGTACAACTATTCAGCTTTTATACCGTAAGTATCCAGTCTAGATATCAAGAGATGATACATATGAATCAATTATTAGATTCAAACACAGGACTCTTTCAAAACCACAAAGAAATTCAGTTGACATTCCAACTTTTGAACTTACAAATTTTCTTAAAGATTTACCCCGCCAAAGGAATGAGCACCAAAGCCCGGGACATGGTGGGGATTTTACGCTCCTGCAACTTGATAATAGATCGCTATTTCTATTAAAAATATATTGTCAAGATGTTGAAATTTAGAAAGAACAATCTTTCATACCCCCATATCTGTAGTTTTATCGATGTTATTATTTAGTTAAGGAAGATATCTCCAAAAAAATATTTCAGTAAACAATAAAAATGTCATAGCTGGTACATGATGGGGAAATTATGCTCCCACAAAGTAATAAAAAACACTATTTCTATTCATAAGTCATTGCCAATATGTTCAATTTCTGAAAGAGCATGCATTTCTAATCCTATAGATTTAAGTTTAGTAACACTTGTATCTAAATAAGGAAGATAATATTCGTGGAACTTAGGGAATTTAAGGGGAAAATATAGGCCTATTGATAACGTATGTGGTGACATCTTCTAGTTTTCCAACGTTTGTAACACACCATAAAACTAAAATGTCCTGCATGTAGTGTCAGAGGAGGTGGGATTGGGGAGAGGAATTTTTAGGCTATAGGCCCTATAATAGAAACGGAATTGGGGGGGGGTGGGGTGGAGGAGGCATTCTAAAAGAAGAAACTATACAGTATTTAATAGTCACAGGAAACGGTTTTCTCCTTGGTCCCAGCCAAATTCTTGTTCAAATGTTTTATTTCTCCACAATTTCAAATTTGGGATACGTTTCAGGTAGAGAAAATAATCTTATTCAATAGTATCAAAATAATAATATTAATTGTGTTTAATGTAACTTTAATTTACATTTAAATGGTAAAATACCTACAATAAGATTCAGAACAAGTCTCTGTCACCTCCTTCTTTTGGTATTTTGGGCCAAAAACTTCCACAAAAAAAGTTACACAACGAAAAGTTACAGTCAGTCCACAAGGGTAAACACATAAGTAGGTAATAAGTAAGTATAACACACATCAGTGTCATTAAGTACAAGTTATCAAGTTATTAAGTACTCAGTATCATCACATGGCAAATTTCTTATTAAGACAAAATATTACTTTAATGCGCCCATATCTATTATATCTCACACTATATTTATGAATTAAAAAAAGTGGTATTTTTTCATTTCGTTTTTGTTTCCTTCTATCTGATGTATTCTGTAGATGTGATTGATGTTATACACTTGGAATTCACACAGAAAATGGGAAACATTGGAGGAGAAGCAAAAAGCTAAGAAGGAGAGTTTGTTTTGGTTAGTGTTCAAACATTACCACCGTCAGATACTGTCAGCATACTTCATCCTCTTGCTCTCAGTGAGTAATCTTAATTTTATGAAGGAATATGATTCAGTCATTTATTTATTCTTTTATTTATTTATTTATTTATTTATTTATTTATTTATTTATTTATTCATTTAATTATATAGAGGGAAATATGGCTGATTACCTTATTTCTAAGGTAGACTAAGCTATCTTGGATTTAAAACTGCATTTTTAGTTGTGATTGGTCAGAAACTAAAGATGTTCTACTTTTTGTTATATATGTTGTTTTCCAGCCCATTTGACCACATTTTTGTTGGATTTTGTCTGGTTGTTTCTGTGACAGGGCTTCATTAATGTCCATATTTTAATTTGGACCCCCATTGGAATCTTTGCTTCACTTATTGGGGCAGTGAATGGAAAAGGATGGAAAGATTACCACATATCACCACATACCTTTTACATGCATGACTATATTCAAATCATGGTGGAGAATATTCTGTGTAGTCTTGCGTAATTTGTTTTTCCAACAGCAAATTATGTCCAGTGGGCCATGTAGTTTAGTTCAGTCAACAAAATTCCTTCTACTTTTTTGCACCTAACCCAATATCTAATTGTCTTTTGGATGATTTGACTTCTTCAAATTCAAATTTTTGTATAAACATATGAATGCAGCAGAATATTAATAAATTCAGTCCTATAAGTCATGTTATGAGTATGTTTTTATGGAAATGCCATTGCTAGTACAGGAAAGCTTATATGCCTTTGGTATATGGCAAACCCCTTACCTTGACCTCTCCTGAAGTAACCATCGCTAAGTGAATACTGCACACTGGCTCAACTGCCATATTCAAAGCTGGAAGACAGTCAAACAGCTGAGTTTTTTTATCTGTCCCAAGATTCTGTCTACATATACTAAATCCTGTCAACATTATGACTGCAATACAGTTGGAACGATTATCTCTACCAATTCTGTGCCGTAACATTGTTTTTATTTAACCTAGGATGTCAGTGCATTATTTTAGTTATAAGCAAAACACCTCAGACAGGTCTAATCCTGGTTGCAGCCAGTGAGATTGTGGGTGTGCCCATGCCAATCCATATTTTGGATCGATGTGGCATTGCTCGGTATTGTTTGTGTGCATTAATTTAGGAGCCTACAACAAATCATGCACAGACACACACATAAGATTTGAAATGATTGAATTTGTTTGAAATTGTGTGACGCAAATCTTGCAGATCCTGTATGTATGTGTGAAAATCAGGCCACAATTTGATGCATGTCTTGACATGAGTTGACAAATGACTTGTCAGCTAGTCCCACATCAATGTATGGGCTGAAATGTGATCATCATGAGACCTCCAAATCTGTGACTGTGTGCGACAGCCTTAAAGCTGTGCACTAAGGAAATCCACAAATTGTGAAGGAATAAAATACACCAATGAAAGGTTTTCATTTTCTCTTGCAGCATATATCAAGGTTTTCATTATTTGTGATTGTGAGGTACATGGCCAGTGCACTAGAATCAAATACATCTGGTCAAGTACCTCCAGAAGTATGGATACTTTTGATACTTTTGGGTTTTATCTACCTTGTAAATCTGTTCACCTGCAACCTTGGTATGCAGAATGTAAGGGTTTGTGAACTCAGGATCAAACTGTTATACTGTACTCTCATTTACAGAAAAGTAAGTCTTTGTTCCAGCATTTTTCTTTGTTGTTCTAATATTCGCAAAATGATATAGCATAGAATCCTTTATAATGACCACAGCACCCTGAAATTCTTAACTACCCACCAAGTGTATAATGAGTGAGTGCCACTCAGCCCTTACTGACCAGCTGTGACCCTTTTTTTTCCCTATTTGGGCAACTAGGGCAAATATTATAATATATATAATATATAGGTCAACATATTCATAATATAGGTAGCCCCCTCAAAGGGACTATATGCACACGCAATAGCACCTAGTGAGCTTATATTTATATTAACAGTTGACTAATGTTAGGATTAAGGAGACTGGCCACAATTTTGAAAAGTCATCAGCTTTTCCCCCAAATCCCTCCACTTATTGGCCATTGTTCTTAAAGATGAATAATTTAATAAGCACCTTTCCTTACTTATTTCCCCATTGTACTTATACCTATTTCCCCATACTTTATATTATTACATTATAACATTATTACATACATACATTATTTTCCAACACTTATTCCCATTTTATATCCCCATTCCTTATTTCTCTAACAGGCATATTTACAAATGGAAAAATGTCATAATTATACACATTATTGCATATTTCATGAGTAAAAAGTCATGAGATTCCTTTTATATTCACATTTCATATTCTTCCAATAGTTCTGATTACAAAACAGTTACATTTAATTTTGGGTACCCATAGTAGATTCTTTGCTACACAGTGTTGCAAGTGTCAGGCCATGGTCAAGTTGTGGCATAATCAACACTCCTGATGATGTAATGTCAATTGCGATGTCATGCTTTAAAGTATCACCCAATAGAAATCTCACCTACTTGTTGTTACGTCCAGAACCAAAGACAAAGGAAGTCTGACATGTTTACCGCTGAAGGAACATAAATGACAATGAACGATATAGCACAAAATATAGTATCTTACATTTGATTTAGAGACAAGTATCTCATAGGCATTTGTTTTTACTGAGTTGAAAATTCCAACTCAGTAAGTGACTATGAGACTATGTATTATTTTAACTTGTTCAATCTTGTCACAGATATTTAAACTGAGCAAGAAGTCCTTCCTGAAGGCAAATTCTGGGCATATTATTAATTTAATATCTGCTGACATAGAGGCTTTCCATCGGGTAAGTTATACTTTCAAAATATATCTTAGGCATTAACCACTATTCAGTAACTCATGAGTTTTGGTTGTTCTTTCCTTTTTTCTTTTTACTTTCATTCAGAGGTATGCATTGCTATACTTTACTTCTTGTCAAAGCTGCACTCCTCCAACAAATACATATTGAATGGGTTTTTATTTGCAAATGCACTTTATTTCCTTAACCTGTCGTCTTGGCCTCCACAATGCTAAAACAACTTTTATTTTGATTTAATTGTTTGTGTTATAACGTGTAGGTTTATCCATATACTCACATAATGAATAGACATGAATTATATATATGAAAATAAATTACTAAATTACTAAATTACTAAATTAGTCATTCCTATTGAGTTCTAATTTAAGCACAAATCTTACAATATATCAACACCGGATGTAGCCTACTATGATGCTATAATCAAGGCATTTCAGTTTTTTTGTTAGTATTTGTTTCTACACTTCTCATCTATGCTAAACAATATTATTCTCTGCTTTGTTTCATTTCTTACTTTTACAAAAGAACTTACCTCATTATTATTTTATTTACCACAACATAAATATGCATACTGCTTTCATATTTCAGGGTGTGACAATATTGAGTGGGTGGATAATAGTACCAATAATCACCACCATTTCGCTGCTGTATGGAGGACTGGAAATGGGCAGTGCTATTGTGCTGGTCTTGGCTGTTGTCATGGTAATAGTACTAATGCAATATCAACTGGCAATCCTAGCTGGAAAACTACGGTAAGAATCTTGGCTGAAAATTACAGTTTTAATTCCTGTAGTGACAAATGATATCAAGGATCTCTTGGAAGAGGTATGGCTGTAAAAGGAGACGGACATTTATGTTTGAATTAAATTAGAAAATGGATTCTTGACCAAGGAATTTAATTGCCAGAGAGAATAACAATGGTTTCAATATGAGTCATTAAAAAATCCAATACAATACAATAGGCATTGATAACCTATTGTTATCTAGTTGGAGCTCAAAAAAATCCCTATTTGAATTTTAAAAAACCCTTTTGTCTTAGACTGAAGCAGGCTGGATGGACTGATGAACGTGTCCTGCTTATGAATGAAATAGTGAAGGCTATGAAGGTTATCAAGATGTACTGCTGGGAAAATGTATATGCTGAACAAGCACAGAAACTCAGAAAGTAACTATTTTTTTTTGTGATAAGTAGTTTTCTTTCTCAGTTCAATCAATCCTATAGTTTTTACTTCAATTCCTATCATGCAATTGTGGTGATATTTGGTTTCACTAGAGTTTGTCTCTAGCTGCTCTCTGCTGTGGGTTAGTTCAGCCGATCTACCCCAGTGGGCAGTACTGGTCCGCAGTGACTTTTTAGTGTATGTATAAACTTTTACCTGTTGCATTTTGCATATAACAGTAGTCCAGCTATTGTTGCCAGAGTAACGGCAACCTGGGTTAACCTTATTTTGCTAATGGTTATGAATGTTCTTGTTCTTGTAACTAGTATCTTGTTACTCTTATATTGGCTTGTTACATGTTTACTTAAACCTGCATGTTGCCCAAGACACCTGTGGTCATGGGTCACCTAGCTGGCTAGGAGGCCTGAGATCCTCAGACTTGGGCAGGATTGTGTGAACTGATGCTTAGCTTACAAATTGTCATAAATAAAACCCTTTGCGAACAGGTAGTGACTGCCTTTTGTTCCATTTGTTTTATACATTGGTGAGGTTAAGGGATACAAACCTGTGAGATCACTACACAATCCTCATTACAGAAAAGAGCTGAGGGTACATTTGAGAAGGTCTACCATGATGACTCTGTCTATGACTCTTGGTTTTCCGGTTATGAAATTGGTTGTGTATGTGGTAGTTATTACATATTTCCTAACTGGAAACTCCATGAACTTCATTGTAAGTAATGAGAATGCTTCAATTGTGCCTTTTTTGTTTAAGACATAGTGCCTGATTACAAACAGATGTATAGCATATATAGTAAAGGATCTGTTCAAAGATTTCTTTCTTCCTGCTGTCTATTGTCTAATTACCAAAACCACTTCTATTAAGACTATTAATGGTTTTCTAGGAGATTTGTCAAACGGTTCTTTGATCGTTTAAATGGTAATGGAAGTAGATAGAAAATTGTAAATCACAAAAAATCTAATATAAGACTTCCCAAAGGGCTGGTGATAAAATATGCATTCTTAAATTCTTATGTCCATCCGCAAGAGTACTAATCGCAGTTTACTAATGTCCCTGTACTAAAATAAATTGCTAGTACAATAACAATTACACATTATACAAAGTGCCTCATACAATCTGGCTATAACAGAGAGATTGAAAAGAATAGTGCAGATCCACTAGTGTACATAATTGGCCTTATGTTTTTCATTCCCTTCTGCAAATAAAATCATTCAAGTCCTAACTACACCACAGAATAGATGGCTACATACAAGTTTGCATAATTCATGTTTCTATAGTAAACTGTATGTTTCGCCAGGGCTCCTCCATTAGGGTGACAAAGTGAGCGAACATCCTGGAGAAAAAAATAGTTAAAGCAACTCAATGATAAAAGTAATGTTGTCTGATTCATCATTGTAAGCACAGATCCATGAGTAGCCACACTTTTCTCATAATTGATCATAACATCTATATGGCTGTCTTCACAATGTTGAATTATTTTATTGGATCAATTTCAGCAAACCATTTCACTGCTAAGTGTGGCCCGTGTTATTGAACACAATGCTTTCAGAATGCTGGGATTTAGCTTCATAATGTACAAGGAGATGATATCAAGTTCTGAGAGAATACAGGTACAAAGATGTCCCAATTGTTTTCTTATTTCATTAATGGTCTCTAACAATTATTTAAATACATTAATCAAAAATGCATTATCCACAATGGATGTTTTGAAGTTTTGCCCTGTACATAAAGGAAAGCTACTTTTTCTAATAATCACATACAATATATCATCATTTAAGGTCTCCACAGCTTTCTAGTTGATCCCTCTACTGAAGACCACTCATATTTAATCAAATACCTTTATATTTATATATATCTTTCGTAGACAATATTACCAGATTATGAATTTATTTCCAACTTTTTATTATAATACAAGATTTACAAAAGCAAAAGGGTTCTAATAGAATACAGTGAGTTACTTCATTATGAAATTAGACTACTTGAATTTTGAAATGTATACATTAGTTACATTCTCTACTGCTAAACAAACACCATGAATAAAGCACATGTGTGCAACTGGGAGTGGAGACCATGGGGCCCCTTTTAAAATTTGTTTGCCTATGAAAAAGCTGTCATTGGCTGTCATGGCCGGGATCAGAGTGCTTTGGACACAAACACACAGCGATTGCCAAAGAACCCCACCACCAAATTGAGGTGTCACTACACAATATATAAAAATATTGCAAGGTAATATTAACTGCATGGAAGATTTCACTGACAAGGATCTGACTCAACAGAACAAACAAGGCATGGTATAAAATACAGAGCTTCTCTAATCATCTAACTGGTACAACCATCTTTTATATCTTCATATTAGTATGTTGAAAATAACCAGCAATAATCTGAGAGTCTGATTTATAATGCAAAGAGTGAGTTGAGGTATTGTCCCATTCAGTTGAAAACCAAATTCAGAGTATAACCAATGGCAGAAGACCTGATTTAGCGGAACCAGTTTAAAATCCTGCACAATACACCCCACATATTTCATATATTCAGAATTTCTTGATGATGGAAGAGTTGGAGGATGATGGAAACAGACCTCAAACCACACAGCCCATACAATTGGTTTTAGAGTATTCATCCTACACTGGAAAATGGCCTGTGCAAGAAAAGGTCCAATTTTAGATTTTTTAAAAATAGTTTAGGTAATGTCTTGTTTCTAGACTGAACCAGTAAGCTCAAAGTATAAGCCAAATGTGTATTCATGAAATATAAAGAAGAACAGATATATACAAAATACAAGTTTGATGGTCTTTTTTCAGGATGGTGTAGGATTCTGCCTGAAAGATATGAGCTTTAAGATTGAACAGGTAAGGCATGCAAGTTTAACTGCTCTTTAATCTTCATGATATCATATTCATTTCTTATGAGGCCATAGAAAAGATAATCATTATCTTCATATTATGTGATCTGTTTCAGGAAAATTAGTTACAAGTCGCAAAATATTGATTTTGAGATATAATCATATTTGAAAAGATGTGATCAAGGGGGTTCAAATGAGACTAAACAATCTAATAACCTAATAAGTATTTCTAGATTTTAAGTTTGATGTTTGTATTTTTGAATAAAAAAGATGAAAAATTGTTTTTGGGGGCAATAAACAGTTAAGTAACCAAATATACTCCATATGAGGACCTTTAAAACGAAAGGATATACGACATACAATGTCCTGAAATTTGATACATCGATCGATATAACTATAACTGATAAACTACCCAAATATCAGAACATTCAAATAAAGTGATCTTGTGAAAAAAACACTTTAAAAAATATCATTCTTGTGACTTGTGACTCATTTCCCTGAAACACATCTTTTGACACACATTTCTGATTACAGAGTGAAGCAATTGGCATTGTTGGGAAAGTTGGATCAGGCAAGGTACTTTAGCTCCTGTTGTTGGCAACAATACCTCTCTCATGCTATGGCTAGTCCAATATTGGATGAACTTACTCATGAAAGGAATTTGATTATTGATTGGATATTATGATCATTATCTTGTTTATCTGGTTTTACTCCTGTTTTGTTTATTTTGATAATATGTCATATACCTTATTGTGTCATGTCTATGTACCCCTAAAATTTAATTTCATTGCCTTCTACCTGTATGGAGGCTGACACCCCAATGAGGAATCCCTCACCCTCTGACCCCTTACTCATTAGTTACCACTGCACTTATTCTACTTCTAAGGTCAAATATACCTGCATCAGGAAAAAATACTAATTCATACTCTACACAAATTAATGATTCAATGCTTAGAGTTCCTTGCTACATGCATGTCTGGGAGGGTTGGTACATGTCAAAGGCTTGGTTACGCTACCCAACACGATTGCATATGCACCACAGGAGCCTTGGATTATGTCTGAGACCATCAGAGACAACATACTGTTGGGTGAGAACTATGATGAGGAGAGGTATCAGAAGGTCATCACAGCTTGTGCACTTACAGATGTGAGATAGTAGAATGCATTAATTTTATTTTCTCTTGTTTAGAGTGAGCATAAACCGGTAGTAGATGTACCATAATCATTGATTAATTACAATTAGTCTCCATCTATGCTGATTATCAGGGGGCATGTTAAGCTATAAAGCACTGCAACTGAATGCAATTTTGGTAATAGTGACCTATGACAGAGATGGATTTACTTGACCTATTTGGGGAATTTGGGTAGGGGAGACTAAAAAGATTAATAACCTAAGCATGGTGGATGCTTTAGATCCCTGGCATCCACTATGTCTTGGTCATTAATCCTTTGTCAACAATTATTATTTAATCAATGTTAATAAAAGCTTTGTTAGCCTGAGGTTGCCTTCTGCACTATGTGTACCATTGTTTTGGGACATTGAGGCATGGACTTGTAGCGTATAAATACAAGTATAGTACAAATTAATCCAAAACAAATTCAAAGACATCTGATAGGTGTACTCATTGTGTAATACAAAAGTGGATATTTTTAAAAGTGTTATTTCTTAGGATTTAGCCAAATTCCCCCATGGCGATAAAACAGTGGTTGGAGAAAGAGGACTTACTCTAAGTGGTGGTCAGAAAGCAAGGGTTGGCCTGGCACGGTAGGTAAAATGTGGATTTTATTGATTTTGTGCTTTGAAAATAAGATGGTTGTTTTATTTGATTTGAATGGGGAAAATGTGATTCATTCCATGGCTTTTCTATTCAGAGCTGTTTATCAAGATGCAGACTTGTACCTCCTGGATGATCCCCTCTCTGCAGTTGATGGGAAGATTGCAAAGATTATATTTTTTGAGTAAGTTCTATGACTATTAGGAAACAAAGCTATCCCTATCCTCAAGATAACAAGAAACCATGATTAACTTTTCAAGAAGTAGTTTTTCATGCCATTATCATGATTGTAATCCAAAATGGCTCATGTATTGCCAATGGAAAAACGATGTGTAAGACCATCACTAAGTTTGTAACTGACTCTTTTGTGATTCATGTCTTGAAACCTGGCATTTGAAATAATATAATAATTGGTACAAGGTGCAGGTGTATTGTTATCTATAAACATTTGTTTTCTGTCCAGATGTATCAATGGACTATTGATGGACAAAGCCAGAATAATTGTAACACATCAGCTTCAACTTTTACCATATTTGCATAAAGTACTTCTTCTGAAAGAGGTAAGATCATTTTGATGCAATCAAACATTACATGCTCTCAATACTTTAAACTGGCATAATAGTGCATGCAGTTAGTATGAAGGATAGGACCCACCAAGCCTCACTGTTGAAACCTCTTGATTTGTAACTCAATTGGCTAAAGGCCATTAAAATAATTATCCACTCATATGCTTTGCAATATGGCAGGTCACACATTAGAGCCTGAAAACAGACATGAATATACCAAAATTTAATGTGAATGTCACTCTTGAGAGCTTGGGGACTTTCCATTAAAGGTAGATACCAGCGTTGTCAGCGCCACCGCAGGCCGGAATTCAAGGAACTAATGCATGAAACAATAGAAGTCAATATATTTTGTTCAAACTTTGTCTTAAGAAAAACATGGTTGGGGGAATACAAAATGAAAAAAAAATGGATGTTATCATATTATTTTGTGTTTTAGGGAAGAGTGAGGTTTACTTCCATTCACTATTGATTTGTCCTAGAAGCTACATAACTGCTTCAACAGGACTTGCAGGCCATGACATATTGGTGTAAAATTAACAAAATTTCGTTGAACTTGAGCCAGTCAAAAATACAAACTTTTATTCCAAGGCAGAAACTGAGGTTGAGGCACCAACATGAAAAACTGAAAATTTATTGAAACTGGATGGGACAGAACTAGATGATGTAGAATCTCAAAAAATCCCATCCAGGGCCAATCTAGATAATATTCATATAGAAAAAAACATACTAACATTGAAGCATAGAAGAAGGTTGCACCTACTGCAGGTGGGCAGAAGATCCTAGAAGAATTGATATCAGAAATCTAAGTACTAGAAATTTTGCAATAGGACAAAAACCATTAAAACAAATCTTTCCAAAAAATGAGCAACTGAGGAAATCAATACTACACAGGATCCCATTCTCATGGAACTTGCTGCAGACAGAAGCCAATGGGATGAAATATGCAAAAAAGTTTGGCAAAATGGTAGCAAAAAACACTCGAATTTGGACAGACCAATATTTTATTAACTGAAAAAACGGTAGAAATGATAATATATACAAATATATTATTTGTGACTGTTATTATCATAGATCTAAGTCATTTTTTAAGAATTATGAATATAATAAAGATCTACTGCGCTGGATATTTATTATCTACTAAATCTACTAAATCATCTACATTGTACAAGCACCAGCACTCTTGATTATTAGTTAATAATGACTTAATCAAATAATTAACTGTACCTATAAATCCCTGAGCTCTGACAGATGTTCTAATATGATAGAGTTAGATCTTCCGTTATGTTGTCAAAAGAAGTCTTAGATCTTAGCAGAACTGTATGGCTCCAGAATTCAATCCCTCCTATTATTTTCAGGGTACAATAATAGCAAATGGCCATTATCACGAAATAGCAAGTCACATAAAAAAGAATGTTGAAGCAGAGGAAAAGGAGAATAATGAAGATCAGATGCAGGAACTTTTTGAGGAAGATAAGCAGGATAGGCAGAACATATGGGCAGAGGTAAAGAAATAACTTTTTTATATTCTAAAGGTTATTTTTTAATCTTCTTCTTGTACTGTTATTTCACATTGCTTTCATCATAAGGTATTGCTACGAACATGGTACTATTTACCTTGTCTTGACAGAAAACAGGTATGCTTGTGGACAAAGAGGATATAAATGAGACAGGAGGGATTGATAGCCTTGTTTATTTGCGATACATCGCAGCGGGAAAAGGAATTATTCTGTTGCCTTTATTCATCATATTATATGCTGGGGCCATGGTAAGTCTTGATCAAATCTGATGAGGGTGTAGAAAATAGACAAGTTCTCTCAGTAGGGGGCAAGACCAGGAGCAACTCTACTGGTGGAGGGGACGGGACCTGAGCTGCCTGCCACGCCGGCTCCTCCAAGGGAGAGCTAGGGTGCAATCTTGTTATGATAAACCTTATAAGGGAGGGCATGCTAGTGAGTGGTTAATGAGATTAGGGGAGGGTCAGTATGATCCTTCCCTGTTAAGTAATTATAAGAAATATTGAGAAGAATAATAATGCTCCATTGTGTGGTTGTGTTACATTGATATTTATGCTAATTAAAATTATTGTACTGGTCTGCCACTCATGATATTTAATAAGAATGTTTGATGTCTCCTACCTCCCCTTGCTCCTGCTATAATAAATTAACCCAAGGAGGGGAGAGGCACTGAGCCAATGAGGGGGTAGGAGGGGAAAATGAGGCTGGCCAGGCGAGGATATAAGCAGAGATTTTCTGGACAGTAAAGGTTGATTATTTTACCAACCAAGTCTTGACTTCCTTGACTAGAACTTTACAAGGGTATAGTGTACCAAGTGTTGTGCATCCAAGTGTTGTGGCACTGATGAGTGATCATTGATTAATGCACAAGCGGCTTACATATTCTTGTGGAAATGATGTTTTGGTGCTATAGATGGCTATCTTGTCATCAGAATCCTTACAATCTCTAGAAGTTGTAAAAGAAAAAAACTGTAATGTACAATGTTTACACAAGAAACAACAAACTGGTGCAGGAAGGTGAAATACAAAGTTATTAAGACATAAGAAGAGCTTTATGATTGTAATTCATTGCATTCTTTTAAAATCACTCTCGATTATTTCATTTCATGTAACATAATGATTATGTAACACTGAATAAGCACATGATTATTATCAATATGCCGAATTCTTTTTATTATTAAATAGAGTTGTACCTGTCTGCCATGGTTGCCAATCAAAAACCAGTCAAGGACATCTTGTGGGTATTAATCTTTGAATACCAATTAAATATTGAGTATTTATTGTATTAATGTATGACTAGCAAATACCCGTGCTATGCACAAGATTTGTTAGTGGGACAGTGGGGCCCACATCCTCATCTCTCCTTGTTCCTACTCCCACTATCTTTCTCTTTCAAGTTGTCTCTATAACTTAGTATCTTCATACCACAAATCGAACCCTGTTTAGGTGCTTTTTTTGGTCACTGTTCAGTGTTGTGCTGTTGTTGTGTTGCCTGTCCCTGTTCCTGTCCCTGTCCCTGTCCCTCTCCTGTGCCCTCTCCCGTTCCATCTTTCATTGCGAGGTAATTAGTGGGTGGGTTCCTCCCGCTTGACTTCAAAACCTATCACAAACAATAGTTTATGAACTGATTCAACTCTGACGATGCTCCTTCAGTGTGCAACATAACCCAGAGACCAACACCTAGGTCTCCACAGAATTTTCGTCGGTCTCTGATATGGATATTTGCCAGGGCCCGACAGGGCGTCTCCAATACAATAACCAACTGATGAAATGTTCAAACTGCTCTGGACCATTGGAACCCTTTTTTTGATGCAGACTTTTTTTGGTCCCTGTAAAATCTTTTCGGTCTCCACTGGTAGAATTTGGCAGATACCGACGATCTCTCATCTCCAAATTCACTATGTTGCACACTGCTCCTTTCGGTGGAAATATATCAACTCCCGTCCCATAGTGAAGCAATGATGTGCGGGTGACCCAGAAACCTGGTGTAGGGGCACTGATAGGTTTGTTTTCAGGCAGTGGTGGGGGCCCTGGATGGGGGTGCTCGATGTAAACCCATTTCTAACCACTTTCCAACCCTAATTTGTTAATGAAACCTAGTGGCATGGTTCAGCCCTATTTTTGGCAATGTGCATGTGAAATATAATGGAGATCTGGCCAGCGGTTTCAGAGATGATAGCCGTTTAAGGCTCCAAACCCTTATTTTATTAATATAGAGATTCTTTCAGGGAACTGGTGTCTACTTTGAGTGGCTTCTGGTCTCAAGGTAAGTTTTAAATGATCTTGTTCCTCTGATGATATTGTGAAGTTAGAGACCTAACATAATACTTTTGTTTATTTTAATCTTACTACTAGCATAGGGCAAGACCATTCCCTTTACTGCTCGACTTTCTAAAAATGATCCTCAAAAAAAACAAAAAAATCAGTTTTCTCAATTGTCAGAAACCTTAGAACTTCTCTCACAGTCTAATCAAATTACTAATAATAAAAAGATTAAAAGTGAAAAAAATTGGCTGTTGGACTAATAATTATCAAAATGATCACTTTGTTGACAATCTGTTTTAGCACTAGTATAGCTCAGAAGGGGAATGCTACTGAAGACCTCACCACTGGAAATGTCTTTGTGGACTTCTTCATGCCGACAAGTCTAATGTTTGAGCTGATCAAGTCCCTAGGAGTTCTAATGATGCTGACCGTCACCCCTTTCATCGTTGCCTTTGTTGTGCTGATTCTCCTGGCAACCTTGGCCAGCTACAACCTCTACAATAGGATGTTTGTAAGGCTCCTCAAGGCTCCTTCATATTTCTTTGAGACAAGACCTGTGGGTAAGCTATCACTTCATCAGACAATGTCATATGGACCAGGCCTGCCAGAATAGACCTACACAAATATGCAATACAAACATACATTTGTAGTGATTCGCTCGACTTAACACTAATAAACAAGTGTTTGCTCCCCTTTTGGTTTATTGAGTCCCGTTGTTAGTCAAGGCGCTTGACCCTGATCTGGATCCTCTGAACTAGAGTAAGGTACTTGCATCACAACATACAGCTGGTGTAGAACATTCAAGGGGATCCAAAGGATCAGGACATCATAGTGGGGTAAAACATAAGGTATAAAACAGCAGTTCAACAGAAGTAGATATAAGAAGTACAAACGGAATACATCATGAGTCTGGTTTGTAACAGAACATAGCATAAAGGGTAAATAATAGAGGTTTAGAGATAAGTAACATGTAATGCAAGCCTTACTGACTGCAGCACCTCTAGTGTTAAAGAAGTGTACTAATCCCTTCTGGATCAGCTACACTATGGAGGATTGCAGAACTACTTCACATAGATGTATTTTGATCAAGTTTCAATGTAATAGAGATATTTCTAAAAGTTTATTGACAAACTGACCACTCTACCGTAAAGAATGGTTGAGATAAGACCAAAACTGTGACTTTACCCCCCCATGCTAAGGACCAAACCCATGAATGAACTACTGAACTATTTAACTCCCTTGATAGAAGTCAATATAGTAGCAAAAGGTAGATAAATAGGATGACATTACCCAGCATACCAACCAGACAACAACATTATGACTAAAGACTGATCACACTAGTGTGATCAGTCTTTAGTCATAATGTTGTTATTGTTGTTATTGTTGTTATGTTGTTGTTATGTTGTTGTTATGTTGTTGTTGATATTTGATCAGAGTGATCAGCTGATCACTCTGATCAAATATCATTTGTGATTGTTATCCTAATATATACTAGAAATAGACTACGAAGCTGGAATAGCAGTGATAATAAAGATGAACTGTAAATAATATACATCGCTATATTGGAACCAATACTTATATCATTAGAATACAAACAAAACATTATTGTAAATACCACTGAATAATAATATAGTTATGTGAAAGAATGAAATTGTAATTTGGCTACTGATAGAATACCCAAGTAGATCTATGTCCCTAGTTGAAACGAGACGACGGGTCTACTCCCTTTGGATGCTAATATGCAACTGGACGTTAGGAACGTCTTCAGCCGAGAGGTAACCAACACCTCACGGAGCTCTTAACGACGTTGATATGACGTCATAAGAGGTGCTCTCATAACCTGGATATATTGTCCAGGTGAGATCAGTTGACAGAAGTTTAATCTGTCAACTGACGAGTGTTAGCCCATTAAAGAGATAAACCACAGTTCAACTGGAAAAAAACTGAAAATAACATTTTGTTTAAACTTTGCCTCGTGAAAGAACAAGGTTATGTGAATTCAAAAAGCCAATAAAAACAATATGTCACCGGGTTAGTTTTCATTTTAGGGAGCCTCAAAATTTATGGTTGTTCACTATAGAAGTCTATGAGAAAAGGACAATTTTTTCGTTTTTTCAGTATAAAAAAAAAATTGAAAATAACTTTCTCCTAAAAATCTCTATCAACATAGCTAACATATTGCTTTACCCTTTCAAGCAATAAAAAATGGGGGTCACCAACCTTTTAAAAAAGTTATTCAACTGAATCTGCATGGTGGTGAGTTAAAAACAGGAATATTGAAGATTTTCAATGCTAAATAATATATTTCAAAATATGTTGATACCCTGTTCTTTAATACATGAGGGCAAACATCTATAGTGGTTATGTTTAGAAGACATTTCAATTGAAAAATGTTATTTGTCTGTCTGAAATCTTGGAAAAACTGAGAAAATATCCATTTTTCCCACATACTTCAATACTAAACTTTGCTGGTCTCTAGAAAGAAAAAAAACCCGCTGAGATCCATTTTTTTTTTGCTTTTTGTTATCCTCCAACCATGTACTTTCTCAAGACAAAGTTTGAAAAAATTACTGTCAATCCTTATTTTTCATGCATTAGTTCCTTTAACTCCCGCCTGCAGCAGTGCGGAGAACAGTGGTTTATCTCTTTAATAAAGTGGCTAGCCATTAATGATTTAATGGGAAGATGCTTTATTTTTAGGACACTCCTTCCATTGGCAACATGGTTTCGCTAATGTAGCTCTTCAGGCATTCAGTTTAGGATCCCTATGGGGAAAATAACCAAAGTTAAATAGGAATATTGAGTCAGTTTGCTCAATGTACTCAGTTGAGGGAAGGGCCAGTTGGGTCACTTTTGCCTTCCACCACCACTGTAATTATTTGAAAATGATGATACCTAATTGATGTGAATAAATAGTTGTTGTATTTATTGTGTCACATGTAATCAGGAGACCATTGTTTCCAAATATTCTGAAAAGTTTTCAGGTGATAACCCCCATCAGTTTAGTTTCTGATAGGGGGGTGGATTAGTAGGTTGGTAGGGATGCCTACTAATCAGGGGACTTAGTGCTAGGTTTGCACCTTTAGTAGTATCATGTTGATTTATTTATTAGAGTGGGGGTCAATACGGGAAGTTCCGTACATGGCTGTTACACAGTGTGTAGCGGTCTAGGATGGGTCATAGGAGGGCCCTTTCCTAAACGTGTAGTCTGTAAACATATAAGCAGCCATCGGTAAATGGTAAAATTTGGTACGAAGCTAGATGGCTGCAGTATGTCAAACATATTGATTAGGGTCCCTGGGCCGTTCTCCAAGTGGCGGCATCCATGATGTTGAGTCCTTGAGGGGACATGGACTTCAGGCGGTGTATCCACTTAAGTTCCAGAGCATTTCTTAGATCGTCAGATTCCTCCTTCGCAGCATCACATTTTACAAATTCAAGTATGAAAAGTTCAATGTCATCTTCCCCTGAATGGTTAGGGGAATTGAAGTGTCTTGACACAGATGTGTTGTGGAGGGGTAGATCCGGCAGCTGGATTGATCTGAAATGTTGGTATATACGGTCCTTGAACCGTTGTTTGGTTTTACCTACGTATTGTTTTTGGCAGACCCTGCAATTGATGCAATAAATCAGGTTATTGCACCAGCAATCAGCTTTTGTGCGTGTGATATAGGATCTGTTTGTGACTGCAGACCTTATTCGGCCTGAGGTATTAATTTTTAGACAGTAGCGGCAGTTTTTCTTCCGGCAAGTCTTTAGCCACAGGTGTGGTTGTGGTTGGGTTGTTCGTGTCCAAATTGGGGCTGCCGTGGGTGGACACGGATGGGAGTTTGGCCCGAATGAGTATGTCACCCAAATTCTTAGGTCTCCGATAGGCTACCACAAGTTTTCGTTCGAAAAGGTGTTTTGTGGTTGTTGACCTCCCAAGGATGTTCCAATTATCCCTTATGCTCTTGTTGAAAACATTACAGGATGGATGGAATGTGGTGATCGCAATCAGAGGGGGTTTATCCCCTAGGGTTGCGGGGTCCTTGTTTTTAGGTGTTAGCAAGGATTCCCTTAGCATCATGCTTGTTCTCCCATAGGCTTCCACTATTTTTTCTAGCGGGTAACCCCTGCGTAGGAAGTGTTGCGCTTTTGTGAGACAGTGTCTCACAAAATCGTCATCAAGGTGGCAGATGCGTCGGATGCGAATAAATTGGCTGTAGATGATGCTCTCTTTGCAGCGGCGCCAATGTGCCGACATGAAATGTAGGTAATTGTTGGCGTCAGTGGGTTTGCAATAGAGGTCTGTATACAGTCTTCCCTCCTTATCCTTTTTGACAGTTGTGTCAAGAAAGTTGATGGAGGTGTCAGAGATATCAGCGCTAAACTTGATGGTAGGATGTACGGAATTAAGATGTGTGACGAGAGCATCTAGTTCTTCGCGAGGCCCGTCCCACCGAAGGAAGATGTCGTCGATGTACCTACCGTATATCACTGGTTGTTTGGCGTATGAGTAGATGTGTTTCTGCTCAAACCAGTCCATATAGAAGTTTGCGTATGTTGGTGCGACTCGTGTGCCCATGACCATGCCGCCTACCTGTACATAGTGTTCATCGTTGAATTTGAAGTTGTTCCTCTCCAGGACCAGCTTCAAAAGTTCAAGGATGGTGGAGTGTACAGGGAAGTGATGTCAAGGGTTGCGATGATTGCGTTCGGGTATTGGGCCCCTATAGTGTTGATTTGCGTGATGAAATCAGTGGTGTCTTTGATATAAGACTTGATTGTTGGGACGTGGGGGCGCATAATGAGGTCAATGAACCCAGAGATTTTCTCAGTAGGTCCCCCATTGCCCGACACTATGGGGCGTCCCGGACATGGACTCTTTCCCTTGTGGATTTTAGGTAAGAGATAAAATTCAGGTGTTCTAGGAACAGGGGTGACTAGCATGTCATGGATCTGTTTGTTGATCTCATTGTCTGTTAGCATGTGTTGTATTTTATTGTTGATGAGACTGTTAAAGGAAACAGTTGGGTCCAACTGTTCCTTTCTATAGAACATAGGGTCATTCAATTGGCGAAGACCTTCTGTTATATATTGTTCTCTGCCCCACACCACCATGGCTCCACCCTTATCAGCTTGTTTAATGACAATGGTTTTGTCATCTGTTAAAGATTTCAGGGCTTCCTTCTGCTCTAAAGATAGGTTATGTTTAGATGGTGCCCTCTGTGTGGTGTTGTTTAGATTTACCTCATGAATCCTAAGGAAGAATTCTAGCTCAGGTGGTCCCAAAGGGGGCGACCAGTTGGAGGGTATCTTGAAAAGTTTTTCTCTTTTCATTTTGTTGGTGAGGGTGGACGGTGCGGAGTCGAGAAAAGGAGCTGGGTTAGTTCCCGTTCCTTGGTTGGAAATAATATTTGTGTTCAAAGGGTTTGAACCTACGGGGGTAGTATCTCCCTTGTTGAAGAAGTGTGTACGTCTACAGTTGCGCGCAAAAGCGTCCTGGTCGCCTCTGATGCTACCGAGATCAGGTTCCCCCGGTGTGGGACAAAAGGATTTTCCCATGGTCAGTACAGACTTCTGTGGCTCGGTCAAAGTTTATCAGATAAATTTACAATGTCTGGGGTCTCTAGTGGGGCCATACTTTTGGCTTTCTCTCTAAAATCATGTTGATTAGGGTCGTTAGAGGTGCTGAGTCTGTTGTGGGTTGGGGCATAGTTTGCCTGGAAGTGGATGATACTGGGGAAGGGTTTTCGGTTGTACCATTGAATAGATCGTTGTCATTGTTATTGTTAGCATTACTGTTACTCAGGTAGTTGTATATATTCGCGACTAGTGGGTCAATAGGTTTTGAACACGCTGGAAGGAAAAGCATACAGTAACAGTTGAACTTGATTTTATTATTGTTATCGTGTTGGCATAGATGAGTTACATTTACAATCATGTCAATGTAGTATATGCAAGCAAAACGAAATAGAGTGAATTCCAAAGTTGTATTCAAGTCAAAGCACAAGAAAATGTCCGGGGACGTTGAGGGTTCATCTGGAGTGGGGGTAATATAGGGTTGTGGGGGGCACTGTCCGTTGCTTTTCCCTTTGCCTCTCCCTTTTCCTTTCTTTGTCTTTGGTGGCGCACTGGGACTTGGTTCCCTGACTCTCTCGTCCCGTTGCAGGCCTAGTATGAGGTTTGTTATCAGGTTGGAGATAAAAAAAAATAGATCTATGTCCCTGTTCAAAAGAAATAAAACACTTTTTGAATCAATTAAAACATCTGTTGCAGGTCATATTTTAAACAGATTCTCAAGAGATACTGCCTTTATGGACTTACATCTTATCACGCCCCTTATTACCATGTTTTATGTAAGTTATTCTCAATTTTTTCCTTATATTTATTGGGTAAAATGTGGGTTTATCAAATATGGTTTAATTGTCGGAAGTGTTAAACCACAAACGTTTTCATTGAGAAATTCTCATGCACAACTGATGCATTATTTACTAGATTTACCACAAAAACCAATTATATCAAAATGTTTTGTTTTCATCATTCAAGAAATAGCATAGTCCATGTGTAGGAATGGTTCCATCATGATGGTATTGGTTTTACATCTCATTCATACATTCCTTTCATTTAGGCATCAGGAAACTGCCTTCCAGACTTAGTATATATACTCATTGCCAACCCTTGGTGCTGCATTGCCACCACTCTCTATATTGTGTTCTTGGGGGTACTCTACAAGTTCATCCTACCCACCATTAGGGACACCAAAAGATTAGAAGCAAGCAGTGAGTATATTGTGCATGATTACACAACTATTTGCACCACAGTAGTGCTTAACACTGCATTCTCAGGTAACCTTAGTCACAAAAGATTTTAGGCTTTGACCAAAATATTGAAGGTTTGTGCTGTTTTTGCTTGATAATAATCCCCATTTAAAGTTAGGACTAGCAGTGGGTACATTTTATCAATCACCGGGGGTCATTTTCTTTCAGGTTATTCAATTATTCAAAATTCAATAACAGCAGCAGAATGTTGATAAATGGTGTAATAGTAGGATTACATTTAGGACTGTTTGTTTATGTCATAACTGAGAATGTAGCTTCTGTAAAGTTGTTGAGTATTGACTTGTTATCATTGTCCAAGGCAATTTCAATTTCAATATACTGTTTCACTAGTGTCATGTGATGGAACGTGGATGATAGGTAACAATAAAACCTGATGTTAATATCAACATCCCTTTTCTTCAGGCATTTTATAATAATTCTCTTTTCAAACTGAAGAAATCGGTTCACACATGAATATTCACATGAAGTCATGCTCAACTTTAATATCTCAGCACATACGTTTGCCATACATCATAATTAAATGTATTGTGCACTGAAAATGTCTTAATTTACAAATATAACAGAATACACATATTTGTTCACAATAGTGAGGAGCCCAACATACTCACATGTTTCCTCAACACTTGATGGGCTCACCGTTATCAAGGCAATGAAGAAGCAGAAGATGTTTTTTGAAGAATGCAATTCACTGATGGATCAACACTCCATATCCATGTTTAATTTTGTCTGTTGTCAACGAGCTGTCTTCTTTCTTGTTGACATGGCATCAACCTTGTTACTCATTGTTTTGTTCATCGCCTTGCTATTGGACTACAACAGAGGTATTTATTGAAACTTATTATCACATATATAAGTCTCTAGAGTTCCATTCACAGGTACCTACAGGATTCCATAATTGAACATGTGTGTCATACTGGTCGTCATGGACACACATGACCCAATTGATTAAATGATTGAACAATTAACTGTTTTTAAGTGCATAACAGTCTAGAGACATTCTAGAACTCACTATTCTACTGCCGCTTTATATTTGTATTGTTAATATTGTTGTATTAGCTACCATATTTGCAAGTAAATGGTATGGTCCATTGTGGATAACTAGGCTAGTTAGCAACTCATCCACACTTATGCACATCCCTGTAACCCCTTAAGAATGGACGGTTCATGCAGACACAAAGGAGGAATTGAGGAAAGAAACTGTAACTACAATTATATATGATTGCTAATTCTGAGGCTGATATGACATGATTATAGTACATATATGTACCTAAAAGATGAGCAAACAGTTTTAGGAGGACAGTGGCTACATAAAGCGTCCCATTACAGACCTTGACAAATCTGCAATGGTAGGGCAATGGTGCACATCATTGGCACCAGAAATAATTAGTCATTTGACCTAGCATATATTTTCAAACATCATCACGTAAATGGAGCCTGTTGCGAATACACAAGGCTACACATAAATAAGGAATCTACTCTTCCGATATGTTGAGGATAGTCCTAACGTCTCCATTCCCTGGGGGATATGTTAATGAGGGCAGTCATGTATCCATTAAGAGACTTAATATCCTGCTTTCTCCAGAGTAATCACTTTAATGACATCCAGTGTATTCCTTTTTCGTCTAATTCTTTCTCCTTCTTTGATTAAATATCTAAGCCTCAGTACACAAGTTCTAGCCCCACTCATAGGCATTGTTTGTTTGAAATACTATGTTAGAACGGAAGGGACAGGAATGGGATATGAGGTTTTGGTTCAGTTTTATTGGGGTCCAATGTTTTGGGCAAATTTGCTCTTTTTAAAGGATCTTTGATTTTTGTTAGAAATAGTTTACTTTTTAACAACATCCATTGATAGGCTAGTATCCTATTATATATTATGTGTAGTAGTTCTACTATAATCCTCTAGGTACAATCCATAAAGGGTTAGTACTCTTATATTCCTACAGAGGGATCTACGTTTGATCCTCTGCATTTATACCTTGTGTGTCACTAAATGCCTCATTTACCCTTATATTCTTATATCAACTCTTACCTTATTACTCTCATAGAGTATCCGTTCTGTTTACCTATTCCATAACATTCTTATCTTATGTATCTCTTTACTGTATGTCTTGCCATACTTCTTACCGTGTTTATGCACCTTGATGTGTTGTGTAAGTAAACACACTACCCTGTCCGGGGAATACGGACTAGGGGCCGCTTGAGAGAACTGTAATAAACAGACGGACTAGGAGTTGCCTTGTTGACTTGTTTATTATTGTCGAGAGTCTGCGAATCACTACAATTGGTGCCGTGACCAGTTCTTGACCAGTTCCTTAAGCTAAGCCTTGACCGGATTAGGAAATCCGTGGATTTTTGATTTGTTGATTCTCTTTCAGAGATGGCAGCAGCTCCCGGAGCAGAGGGCGGACCTCCGCCGGATCTTGGACGGAAGGAAGGTGACCAACCTGAGCAGCCTGGTAAGCTTCTTACCATGAGTGCCACGTTGGCGGACTTGTCCGATGTAGGTTCGGAGTCTGAAGACTATAGAACTGGCAGGGAAGACCGTGCAGCCTTCACGGACTACAGGTCCCCTGCAAGTGATGTGGAGTCAGACGAGGAGAGTTTGCTAAAAGCAACTCGACTGCAGCTGTTGGGAATGAGGAGAGACTTGGCCACGGAGAAGAGGAAGAACCTCGAGTTTGCAGCAGAAACAATCCTACCCAAATATTTCACTTCTTTCCGGAAGAGCTCGCATTTCTTAGGTTTGAGCTTAAGCCCATATTCAATGTGCAACAACTCGTGTTTCAGAACAGAGATATCCAGGAGACTCTGGATGTTGTAACTGAGAGGGACTCTGCCTACATCAAAACGTTGTTGGTAGAAAATGAAAAAATGAAATGTGAGGTTGCAAGGGTAGATGATTTGTCTCATCTGCAAAATGCTTCACCTGATCAGTCGGTAACAACACAGACTGAGTCTGCAACCTTCCCTCTTTGGGTTACACCACCAGCAACAAGTTCGTTCAGTGAAAGAAAAAGAACGCCTCCTCGGACAAGCTTCTCTGTTACCAGCAGAAGTTTCAGTACACAGACTCCCTGTGAAACCGACTCAGTAAAGATAAGTGACTTATCTACTAGTGCGGGTACGCAGACGGAGGAAATTGCTGAAAAGAGTGGAAAAAAGGATAGTGCTAGTGGTACGGACGCTGACTTTGAGAGAGGTCAAGTGAGAGGAGACGTCTACAGACCTAAAATCCGGGTAGTAGCTGGTTCTCCTAGTGACCCGTCTGACCCTAGCAACTCATCTTCTTCCTCCTCTGGGTCAGAATCTCCAGCCCCAAGGAAGAAAACAAAGAAACCAACAAAGAAAAATTCCAAGAAAGTCAGAGAACGTTCTAGCATGGCTAGAAAAGATCGATCCCTGGTCCAGGGATTAAGTTATGACGGTACGGACGACTCGGATTTTGGCGAGTTTGAATACTCCCAAGGCCCGGGAAAGAGCAAATACACCATGCGTCCACCTGTCATAAAGATGTGGGACCAAAAGGACCCTTGGCGTGTTTACCTGGCTGAGATGCGGGTAATGGCGGTTGCATGCAACTGGTCAGAAGAGGAGTTCCTGATCCAGTTGCAATGGGGATGCAAGCGGCAGTTGGCGGATATGGGTGATCTGCCTGCAGGCCTGACTTTAAAGAAGTTCGTGGAACATATGGACGCGAATTTTGGCGAGGTTTCTCGTGTAAAGAGACAAGCTGAGTTTCATGCTTGTCGCCAGACTCCCGGACAGACTGTCCGGCAGTTTGGTAACGAGGTAGCTCGCAAGGCCAGGTACGCCTTCGGGAAAAGGATGAACAGCACCATAGTAACAATGGCTCTTCATGCTTACCTGAAGGGGTTGACAAACTGGAAACAGGCAAATTGGGCTCGTTTGAAGGAACCCGCGGACCTACAGGAGGCCATCCATTGGTCAGAGGTCTACGAGGGATGCTTGATGGAGTCCGAACCCAATGTGGTAATCCAAGAAGTTGCCGCGCTGCCAGCTCCTGAACCAGTTCAGGAACGCGCCTTGTCAGTAAAGAAAAGAAGGTCCCGCCGCAAGTCCGGCGCTGCTGTAGCCCAGGTGACTGAGACCCTGGATGATGTTACCTCCTCTGGTTCGGAGACACAGGAGGTGTCAGCAGTTATCTGTCAGGCTTTGCAAGCCTATAGGGATTTCAGGAAGAAGCCTGGTGACAGTAGAGACGGACAACCATGGAAGAAATCATTTTCTGGGCCATTCTCCGGTCGGAGAAGGGATGGACCCAAGAAATGTTACTTCTGTGGGAAGGACGGACATATCTCTCCTGATTGTCCGACCGTTAAGGTTTTGAAGGAGGTTGCCGAGTCTTCGAAGGTACCCGCCTCTAAGATTTCGGAAAACTCCACACGGCCCTTATAGGAAGCGATATAGGGGTCGTGGGGACGCCGCTTCATAGTACTACAGCTCGGACGAATTTAGCTAGTAGTATGGAAACTGGGGGTGTTGCCCAGGCACATGTTAGTAAGGAGTTAGCTTTGTCACAAGGTCAAGCGCTTCTGGAAGCAAGAGAACCCGGGTCGTTGCCGGAAAGGGACACCTGTTCAGGTCGAAATATTTCCCTGGATAGCCCGGATTCTGATTCTCATGTGAGATGGGGACAGGACGGGTACCAAGCTGTTGAAGGTCAGATCGTTGTGGTTGGACAGAACCCCAACAGGTCGGCACGGATACAGAAAGTTTCTGTGCAACAGCCAAAGACGCTGAGGATCACGGATAATTTGATTGTCCGTGAGAGATGGTATGCCCCAGTGGGGTTAGACAGTGAGAATGGGGATTTTCTGGTGGACCCTGGTGCTACTACTAGCCTGGTTACCAAGAGATTCTATGATTCTCTTTCTTCCAAACCACCTTTGGTTCCGGTCCAAATGGTGTGTGCAATGGGGAATGGGCTGCCTATAACCACTCATGGGAGCGCGCTTTGTCCTTTAAAGATAGGGGATCGGACATACATGATTACATGTCTAGTAGTTTCCGGCCTGAAGGGCCCGGAAGATGGACTGATTGGGGCGGATTTTTATTACGTCCACAAATGTAATCTTGACTGGTCTGGATTGCTATTCCTTGAGAATCAAACAGTATCTGTAATGTGTAAGCAATGGAAGCACATGAAGAGAAGTTTGAGACAGTCCACTGTTCAAGCTGTTGAAGTGAGAGAGTTCGTGGACGGGGGAGAAGTCAGGTTGAAAGAACCTGTGGTCCTCCAACCCCGGTCCGTGACACTTGCTAAGATAGACTTGGGTAGAGGCTCTGACACATCAGATGGATTGATGTTCGAGCCTGATCAGGGATTGTTAAAAGACTTTGCCTTGGGAAGCCTTAATACATACGTATCGGGTAACGTTAATTCGTCCGTGGTAGCTTTTTCCAATCCGTCCGGTTCTACCGTTAGACTGAATTGTGACATGATAGTAGGGAGAGTTAGCATTGTGACTTTGGTGTCCGATGCTTCCCTACCTGATGAGGAAGAGAATGAAATGATTAAGACAGCTATCATTAATTCCATACAGGTGACGGACTCGCCTATTGTGGATGATGAGCTTCTGGCTCCTGATATAGTTGTCCCTCCTTGTCCGGAAAATCCGTTAGATAAGTTGGTGAATGAAACTCATCTGTCTGAAAGAGAAGAAAAGGAGTTAGTTAAAAAACTGCTCTATGATTTCAAAGACTGTTTTTCCTTGCCTGGTACCAAAGTTGGTTGCACTCACTTGGTTCGCCATGTGATTGACACTGGGGATGCAATCCCTGTGAAGCAAGCTTATCGCAGAATACCAGTGGCTAGGCGGGATGGAGCAGAGGCTGAAATCTGGAAAATGTATAAAGAAGGCAGAATAGAGCATAGTAGTAGTCCGTGGGGAGCTCCCATAGTTATGGTTGCTAAGAAAGACGGAACACAGAGGTTCTGTGTAGACTACCGCCAGCTGAATTCCGTGACTAAGAAGGATAGTTTCCCTCTTCCTCGGATTGACGAATGTGTTGAAGCCTTGGGTGGGAACCAATGGTTTTGCACTTTAGACTTAGAGTCCGGATATTGGCAGGTTGCAATGGATGAGGAAAGTAAGCACAAAACTGCTTTTCTGTCCAGTGTGGGTCTGTTCCAGTTTAAAGTTATGGCTTTTGGACTGTGTAACGCCCCTGCCACTTTCCAACGCATGATGGACCGTATGTTGGACGGATTGCGTTGGAAAGCTTGTTTAGTATACCTGGATGACGTGGTGGTCTTTGGAAAGACTGTCCAGGAGTGTGCGGACAACCTGAAATTGGTATTGGATCGCATTAGGGAATATGGGCTTAAGCTCAAACCTAAGAAATGCGAGCTCTTCCGGAAAGAAGTGAAATATTTGGGTAGGATTGTTTCTGCTGCTGGAATCCGGGCGGATCCGGCTAAGATAGTTAAAGTGCAGGAATGGCCTATCCCAAAAACTGCTAAAGAAGTGAGACAGTTCCTTGGTTTTGCTTCCTATTACAGGGAGTTTCAGCCTAACTTTGGTGGAATTGTAGCTCCTCTGCAACAGATTGTGACGGACGCTGGGGTTGAGAAGCGCTATAGTAAACCTATAGTGTGGACCAAGAAGTGTGATGAAGCTTTTAAGACAGCTAAAGCTTTATTGACATCAGCTCCGATTCTTGGGTATCCTAGAAAGGAAGGTTATTTCATCTTGGATACGGATGCCAGTGGCTTTGCAATGGCCGGAGTTCTGTCTCAAATGCAAGACGGCAAAGAAGTCGTATTGGGATACGCTAGTAACAGCCTCACCAAGCCACAGAAGAATTACTGTGCTACGAAACGTGAGCTGTTGGCGGTGCTATCTTACTTGAATAAGTTTAGACACTATCTCCTTGGCAACCGTAATTTTTACGTGAGAACGGATCATGCTTCCCTCAGATGGCTCCTGAACTTTAAGGATCCAACGGATATGCTTGCCAGGTGGTTAGCCACGATGCAAGAATACGGTTTGGAGCAGAGTATGATACTTCACAGAGCGGGGAAGAAACATGCCAATGCGGACGGATTGTCACGAATTCCAACCAGGAAATGCGGGAATCCCGGCTGTCCCGATTGTGGTGTCCATGATGCTGTAATTGCGGAGGCTGTGGTTGTTCTTGGTTCCTTGGAGGATGAAATCCGGGATGCTCAACAAGGTGATCCCCTCTTGAAGAGAGTTATGGCTGTATTGGACGGATCCAGTCCGGTTCCCAGCAAAGAACAATTGTCTGGTGAGCCGCAGGAATTCTGTACTTACATCCGTAACAAAGATAATTTGGAGATTGTCCAGGGTGTCTTATGTCTGCGGTGGCTGCGTAAGAACACTGGGCACACGTATGTCAGGAAGATAATTCCTGCCTCTATGAGGAAAAATATTTTCCGTTGTCTGCATGGTTCCCAGTTGGAGGGCCATTATGGTGATTTCAAGACCAGCTGGAAGGCAAAAATGAAATATTTTTGGCCTGGAATGCGGTATGATTTGAAAAGATGGCTTAGGGCTTGCCCTGAATGCAGCATGCGAAAATCTAGAGGCGGACGAGGTATTACACCTTTGAAAAAGGAAATCCATGGTGAACGATGGAGTAGAATAGCGTTGGACATCATTGGTCCATTTAAGACTACCCCTAGAGGAAACAACTACGTAATGGTGATTACAGACCATTTCTCAAAATGGGCGGAAGCATTTCCTATGCCGGACCACACGGCGGAAAGATGTGCTGAAGTTCTGTTTAGAGAGTGGGTTCTGAGATTCGGTTGTCCGGTTTCGTTGCAAACGGACGGGGCGCCGGAATTCAGGTCTAAGCTGTTGCGAAGTTTGTTGGATATGTTAGGGGTTGAGAAGCTAATCACTCTCCCGTACAGGCCTCAGTCAAATGGACAGGTAGAACGTTTTAACAGAGTTCTTGTTGAGCAGCTCTCTTGCCTGACCAGCTACTCAGATTCAAATTGGGACTTGCTCGCTCCGTGTATAGCGCATGCTTACAGGGGTACGGTGCATGCCAGTACGTTGTGTACGCCCAATTCAGTAGTTTTTGGGACTGAGCTTGTGACTCCAGTGGATTTGATCCATGGAGTTGAGCCCGGAGGGCTGGATTTTCCTTGTCGGATGGCATACGTAGAGAATTTGAGACAGTCATTGAGAACTGGACATCAGTTTGTCAGAGATAATCTTGGAGTTGCTGCTGTGCACCAAAAGAAAGTCTTTGACAGACGGGCTTGTCCAAGGCGCTTTGAGGAAGGGGCTATTGTGTATAGGTACTGTCCCCCTAAGGCTAATAAGAAGTACGGTCCCAAGTGGGATGGGCCTTTCAAAGTGCGTAGATTCATAGGGGGTACTACCTATGAATTAGAGACGACTGAGGGAATCGTCAGATATCATGTAGATTATCTGAAACCCGCCTTTGATGAGGACGGACCGATTCAGGCTGTTAATTTACATAAGGCTCCTGAATTCCGTAAGTTAGAGAAGGCTGGGCGCGAGATCCTGAAGTTTGAAGGCGGAAAAGTTCTAGCTGGTGCTGAATGTCCGGAAAGAAAAGAAAAGGAGAAAATTACCGTTGGTGTAAAACCCAGGGGTAGACCTAAGAAAAACGCAGCTGGAGTGAAACCTCCTTCTTCCAACAAGAAACAGACAGTAGATATTGGTCCTGCTGTTATCCGGGTTGGTAAGAAGAAGTCTCAGAAGAAAAAGAAGAAATTAAAAATTTCTCCGGTTGTGCTCCCTTCTAAGAATAAAAGCAGGCCCAAAGAAGCTAAGACGGATACAGTTGTAAAAAAGCAACCAGTTCCTCTGGTTTTGGCGGATTCTGCTAAGCCCTTGAAAAGAGGGAGGGGGAGGCCGAGGAAAAATTTGGACGTTGTTCAAAATATTCCTATTTCTCCTGTGAAGAAGACGGACAGTGTTCCACCAGTAATTGCAAGGGCTAAGCGCACGCGTAAAGCTCCATCAAGATTGCAATATGGAACTTAGGCTTTAAAGTACAGGTGGAACTTTCCTGATGGTTCCACAAAAAGTTATACACAACGAGAAGTCGGTGGCTGATATATCGGATAAGTCATGCTGCCCTTTCACGACATTTGAGAAATTCTTTATTGAATTTATTGAGTGGCTGGGAAAGAACCAACCAGTCCGTATGGCTTGTTAGAAACTGCACTGAGAAAGGCTTAGCTTGGGAGAACCCTTGAGTTCTAACTGAACTAAGACTCCCCGGGAAGCTTGAATCAGCTCAGAAATTGGGTTGAAATTGCTTTTGAATCGGCTAAGTGGATAGTGGGCTTTATGGACAATGTATCCGCAATTGTCTCCGCGGAAGATCAGAGCAGGCTGCATACTTAAACATCAATGTACGCCCTGTAGTAGAGCACTAGAAATAGCTGTGTTTGGCCGTGGTCTTGAGCGGGAAGGTGGCGCTGAGAGAGGTGGCGACTTTGTGTACTACAGTTACCACGCTGGCCGTGAGCGCTGTAGTCTTGCACCCTTTCTCACTCCACTTCTGTGACTCTGCACAACAACAGCTAGCCAACGCACTTTGGACTCGGAACTCCCTAGGAAAGAAGTGAGTTGAATTGGGTTAAAACTTGCTTGTCATATTCCGAGTTGATATCAATTTGATAGTTGATAGTTGTCTGCTACTAGACACGGTGTGTTGGAGTTTTAGGAAAGTTTTGATTACTTGTAATGGAAGGAGGAAGTTCGGTAAAATGTTTGAGACGTCAGCCATGACACCGGTGCTTTCTGAATGAATGGCGAATGTATGAGGTGAAAGTGTAGCTTGTGTTGGGGCTCTTTACACCACCAATGTTTATTTATTTGGCTATCCGCCAACCCATATCGCTCTTCTAAAGAGTTTGTTTCGTGATACTTGACTTTAGGTAACTTCTGTCAAGAAGTTAGTCTGTGATAATTGATTTTGTGTTCCCTCTTCCACCTGTATGTAATATATGGTGTGGAGGGTAATGTATTGTTTTGCACTGTAATGTATTACATGTAAACACAACATAGATTCTGGCATTTTCCATCTTGCTTAGTGTTATTCTTTTTCCTTTTACAGGGAAAGATTTTTTTGTTAGCAGCCAGATATCAGGATGTCGCAAGAACGACGTACGGACGAACCTATGGATTCGGGTGATGAATCGGTTCCGCCGATGACAGAGGCCGAGGAGAACCGTCTCCTTGAGGGAGCAGAAGACCTCATGGGGTTGGATCCTGCGAATGCGGCTGCGGTCAAGACTCTTCGACGGACGGTTTCGGGTATCAAGCCCCTTGGTACAGAAATCCAGCCTCTGTTGGATGAGCAAGAGAACGGATCCAGTACGGACAAGTCCGGGAAGAAGCCGGAGACTTCACCCGCTCTAAGGAGAAGTCAGAGGAAGTCTGTCTCTCCCAGGAAGGCAGCCAAGTCTTCTGGGGATGAGAAAGTTCCGGGTAGGCGTGATGCTTCTGCCTCCCCTGCTCCTCGTGAACGGACGTCTCGTGGAAGAACTCCAGGTGTACGCCACACAGCTAGTGGGGTCATGACTGTTAGAGAAGACTCACAGGACAAGAAGCCTCACAGTTCTTCCAGGACCTCTGAGAAGAAGATTGTTGAGAAAAAAATAAAGAAACGCCACTACCACCGCGCTGGCAGACGGAGAGCCCAGCTGTCCGGAAAAGGTAGTATGGATGCCTTCCGAAGGGAGCTGGATGCAGCCACGGACATCTTGCCTCTAGATCCGCGCTCCGACCAGCCCGGATCTGGAGTTGTGGTTTGTCCGGAGAGCGACTCCGAAGACAAAGAATTCAAGAATGACGGACATATGGCAAGGTATGAATCTCATGTTTGGCCTGAGATTCTGAGAGCAGACTCAATGGACTCTGGAACCTACCAGAAGGTCATCGAGGCCCACCGTCTTTGGGAACCCGGCCACCGATGCCCATTTTTGGTCTGCCGGATTCTGTCCCTGAATCCGGGTGGGGTCCGGGCGTACTCGACTCGTGAACGTCTGTTTAGGCATTTTTGTGAGGAGCACGCCCCATTCGTCCAGGTGTGGGTTTGTCCGTCTACCAACTGTCACCAAGTTTTGGATAGACGTGTCGAACTAGTACAACACTTGATGTACGGGGAGTCCGTGCAGCATCATCTCAACCGCAAAGATGCCTTGGACAAAACTGTTAAGGTGCTGCCCTCCATTCATACCAACCATGTCTTCCCACGGACAACCTACATGGCCGGGCAGCATCTTAGAGTCATGAGGAGAGCCACTAGTACCAGGAGAGGCTCCAAGAAATCAAGATCAGAGTCGTGCTCTTCTGCCGTGACTATCGAGTCCGGGTCAACGTCCGGAAAGTCCAGAGCTTCTTCTTCTGCTGCCGCTGCAGCAGGGAGTTGCCATGCCAGGGCCACTGATGCCAGTAGTTCTGTGGTAAAGGAATCCGTGAGTTCTGGTTCATCTAAGAAGAGAGACCGACCCGCTACATCTGAAGTTGGTTCTCCCCTGTCTAAGCGGGCATGCAGGCGGGCTCGGGAATGGTCCGGAAGTGTGTTACAACATCTACCTTCCGTTGATGACAGCCTGGAGCTGGTGGCTAGAGCCGAGATCATTGTAGACACAGCCCTGGAGCAGGTCTGTGCATCAGCTGATTCCGCCCGTGCGGAACTAAAAGCTCTGCTCAAGGAGGTAACTACACCCCTGCTGGCGTTGAGTGATGTAAAGACATCCGTGGAACAGCTAGGAGATGTCCGGGAGGAAGCTAAGAGCCAGGAAGGTCTAGTAGACGGACTTCGCCGATCCCTGTCGACCAGTGACTCTAAGATCCGCCGCCTGGAGGAAGAAAACCTGAGACTGAGGTCACTGCTTGAGGACGACACGCGCTCCTCTTCCCCTGTCGACCCTGTTGAAGAAGAACAGAAGCAGACAGTTACAGTGCCTACCCCTACAGCTCCTGTACCTCCACTTCCAAATCCGGTGGCTGCCTTGCCCTTGGACCCATCACAACTCCCGCAATTGCTCATGCTGAGTAATTTGCTGCGTACACTACAGCAAGTTCCAGCCACCACTGCCATGCCTCCAGCTGCAGCTGTCGGTCAGCAAGCTCATCGCACCCCTGTACGGGACAATCCGGGAGCGTTTGAAATCCCAACCTGGTTGTTCAGTCCGACCACTCTCGTGCAACCACTTGGTACGGACGGAAACACTGTGGACCCGCAGACGGACACTCCCATGGAATAAGCTTGTGCTAAAAGAACAGTGAGAACATTCTTTAAATTCTTCCATGCTCTAACTGCCATTCGCCTTTGAAGAATATTATTTCGTTGTTGCGTTGTCAACCTTTGGTTACCTTATGTTTAGATACTCCACTAGAAGCTTGTTTCTACATTTTCCGGATACTTTTGGGTTATTGTATTTTCCATGAGAAAATTTTTCTTTATCCAACTGTTGTTATCCTATGTAGTGAGGACACTTATGCTCCTGTGTGTATCTTTTATGTTTCTTCTTACTTTGTGGTATGTGCTAGAGATGTAGCGACCTGGTATTTTGTTAACTATATCGTGAGGACACCTTATGCTGCTCCTTTTTGTCGCCTTGGAGACCTATATTTAACTTTAATTTTCCAGGTCCGCAATGTTAATTCTCTTTTTATCCACTTGAAGCCTTTTTAGTACTTTGTACTGTGTTGATCTTTATTACGATTTTTCTAAAGGGATTTTTAAAAATCTAAAATTAAGGGGGGGGTATTGTAGTAGTTCTACTATAATCCTCTAGGTACAATCCATAAAGGGTTAGTACTCTTATATTCCTACAGAGGGATCTACGTTTGATCCTCTGCATTTATACCTTGTGTGTCACTAAATGCCTCATTTACCCTTATATTCTTATATCAACTCTTACCTTATTACTCTCATAGAGTATCCGTTCTGTTTACCTATTCCATAACATTCTTATCTTATGTATCTCTTTACTGTATGTCTTGCCATACTTCTTACCGTGTTTATGCACCTTGATGTGTTGTGTAAGTAAACACACTACCCTGTCCGGGGAATACGGACTAGGGGCCGCTTGAGAGAACTGTAATAAACAGACGGACTAGGAGTTGCCTTGTTGACTTGTTTATTATTGTCGAGAGTCTGCGAATCACTACATTATGTATATTTTTATTCAGAAAAAAAGTTATATTTGCATTACAAAATACTCTAGTGTTATATAAAAATCTAGGAAGTGGGTTAGGACATCTGCATGAACTAAACAATATATAGTAAATAAATTGACCAGAGAGTAATCAGAAAAATACATCGAAAATGTGTGACAAACAAATCAATTCAATTAAATCCAAATTAGTCATACTCACCCCATGTGAAAAACTCAGACAACTCAGAGCTCCTGATAATATAGGGTGGACTGACTGCTTTCATATTCCCTCTCAGGAAACCTATTGTAAACTATTCCACATTAAGGCAAGAGTGTATATCCACCTTCATTGATGTTTCTATCTGCACAGAATGTGCAACAATTTGGCATGGTTAGCTCAATAGCTGAGCGAAAGTGTCAGTTGGTGTGAAATATTTATAGCAAATGGCACCATGGAGATCAGTTTGAACCCGAACAGAATGCCATTTGCTATATATTACCACACATACTATATATTTGGATGTTAAAAAGTAAATTTCTCACTGCTCATGTGTGTAATAAACAATATAGCTGTTAATAGTAGATTCACAAAGAGATTTTTTCACAATGTAGGGTTACATGTCCAGATAATAATACAGTGGCTATATGTATTCCATTTAAATTTCATGTCATCATTTTGTTGGCCTGAAATGAATATGTAGTGAACTGCAGATTTGTGGGCACAAGTTCACAAAATTGAGAGGAATTTGTTTGAACTGCATTTTATTACCCGAGGTATACTGTTACAAAGGTATTGTCTCTGAATATGGGTGCTTAATTTGAACAACAGAGGTATCTCGGTCTGCGGCGCGGCTCAGGCCCGGATCCCCTTGCGGAGGTAGTAGTATCCTCCGCCTACTGCCTGTCTGAGGGTGTCTGCAGTGCTGTCGGCATGATGACATATGTTGCCCTCTGACGGAAGTGCCTGGAACTGGCAGCCATCTCGGACTCCAGTACAAGTGCCCTCGTTTTCGTAGCCTGGTTGTAGGTGGTATTGGACGGCACAGTTGTTATGATGTATTCTGGGTGGTGGACCGACTACACTGCCCCCTCACTAGTAGGTACGTCATATAAACAGATACCAACTTCACAGATTTAAACAATTAACATATTTCATCCATTTATAGGAGGGAATAGTCAAAGTACAGTGGGTCTGGCCTTTGTGTACCTGCCTGCATTTCTCGTCAACATGGCTTATGGATTTGAACAGATTTCTCTCTTTTTGACAATGGTAAATTCATTTATGCATCATTACTTTCTTTAATACAAAACAGACATACTTTGCATATGATACTGAAGTAAATTATTTTAGGAGAAAGTTACGTAGGAAATATTCAATAATTCATTGGGTAAATTCAGTGCAAGTATATGATCTTCATAAGTGAGTTTTCAGATGAACTTTTTTTGTAAATCCAGATTATTACTATATAAAATCTTTTAGATGACATCAGTTGAGAGGATACAGCAGTATCACAAATTGGAACAGGAGGCACCAGACTATGAGGCTTTTAGACCACCAACACAATGGCCACATAAAGGAAAAATATCCTTCAAGGATGTTACAATGACTTATAGAGGGCAAGAAAAACCAGCTCTCGGGCCTTTGAACTTCACTATTCATTCTGGAGAAAAAGTAGGTTTTGATATATGTAGTGAGGATGTATTAGTGATCATATACTTTTATTTACTTGTATGGTGGCATTATTCTCTTACAATTTGCTTCAGATAGGAGTTGTTGGTCGCACAGGAGCTGGAAAGTCTTCACTATTTGTAACATTACTAAGGATGGTAGAGCCAGAGGGAGAGATAATAATTGATGGAATCAACATCAAAGATATTGGTTTGACTGATCTGAGAAGTAATATGGCTATCATTCCTCAGGTATAAAGGCTGTTATAATATTAATTGACATCAGGGACTGCCCTAGTAATGTCTAATGTGATCAGCAAATGAGAAATTAAGATAACACAGTAACACAGATATTGAATTGTATTTATCCAACAGGACCCTGTTTTGTTTAACCACACAATACGCTTAAATTTGGATCCATTTGATGCATACCAAGATGAAGAACTTTGGGTGGTGTTAGAGAATGTGAGTGCCAAGATCATTCTTACTTTAAAAATCCAAGATGTGTTTTGATTATTTTTCATGTTAATCAAGAAAAGGAGACATGTGTCATTTCATACCAATTTTGTATTGAAGTAAACATCGTATAGACATTTAAGTAAAAATTTAGTATTTCTTGGACATTGATAATCATGTATACTTGGGGCAACAGTTACGCTGTTGATTGTTTTCTCTATATATGGGGTCATTCAAAAATTACGTAACGCTTTTTTGCCTCAAAATTTACACCCCCCCCCCTGCGTTACGCCCTGCAATGTTATAGTATGGGACCGTCTGACCCCCCCCCCTCGAGCGTTACATAATTTTTGAATGACCCCTGTATAAACAGGCTCCAATACTATGATCAAGTATCCTTTTCTCTGGACTGAAACTCATGGGAGACATTTGTTTTTCCGCATATCTTGCATGGAGAACAAAAATATTGTTGTTTCAGTTACAACTCAAAACCAAAGTGGATAAAATGCCAGGGCAACTGGAGGCAAAGATGGGAGAGAGTGGCAATAACTTCAGTGTTGGGGAGAAACAATTGCTATGTCTTGCCAGGGCTGCACTCAAAAAGAGTAAAATAGTCTTGGTGGATGAAGCAACTGCAAATGTAGACAATAGGTGTGTTGATGATAGTTGATGATTGATTTTTTCATTTTTTCCCCCTCAAGAGCTGTAAATTTTTAGTCAGATCCTAAGCTGGAGAATACAAGAAAAATATCTGACATCTTTCTTTATACTAACAGTAGGGCATTTAAAACATATGTATAATATTATTTGTCAAAGTAACAGTCAAGAGATGTAGAAGTCCATATTATAGAAATGCCTGTCCATAATAAATGTTGTCAATAATGGAATGTATTATGCATAGAACTGATGCAATAATACAGAGGACACTACATGAGTCAGTCATTGAAGCCACAGTGATTACAATTGCTCACCGTCTGGAGACACTCAGAGGGTCTGATAAAATCATGGTAGGTGTTTTTTTAAGACAGCAGTTATTCTTTTTTTCTTGGAAAAATTTTGTTTGGTCCAGTTTCATTTTACAATTACAATCTCATTGAACCCAATTGAATTTTAGATCAAGAGTCTACGACTTCAAATAAGGAATATGGAAAGAATGTATGTTTGATTAATTTATAACCTGCATAACAGTGATATATTGCTTGGAAATAGTAGCCCATCAAGGATAAACATCTAGGTCTTCCAGATTGTCCCTAATAAAAAATAAACATATAATATCAAATAAAGTAAATTCAGATATAAACACTATACATGTGTGTAATGTTGTCAAGTACCGTTCCAGGTGTCATTTTCAAAACAAGAAACAATTGTATTACCTCTGACACATTTCATATCATTTCAAAGCTTCCCTGTGTTGCAGGTGTTGGAGGATGGTGTGGTCGTGGAATTTGATAATCCTTATCACTTACTACAAAATAAAACTGGTGTTTTTTACAAGATGGTTGAGACATTAGGCCCCGATAAACTAAAATGTTTCCAGGATGTAGTACAAAATCACAATCACAAAAGAGGAAACAGCTCTGGAGGGTCAAACATGCAAGCCGAAGTGGAACTTCTTCATAATACATACTTATGAAATGGATTTTTGCAGGCCTCAAACATATAAGTTTGGACTTTATTGATGCCCTGTATCAATCAACCGGACAAATCCTTAAATTTGGTCAAATTACTATTAGATGGGTTGGAAAAGGACTGGACAAACACTAGAAAATCATTAGTATTTGTTTGATGATAATTGACAGTGTACCAGCAGCAGCAAAAGTAAACACAAAACAACAATACTGAGATGCAACCTTGCAAAGGTCTAGCTGGAACCTACAGTAGTGTGTGAAACACTCACAAGGTGGTGCCACTGTCAGATACGAATAAATACTGCCATATGTATGGCCAACTATAATAAAGTTAATAAAGAACTCAACCTTTGCTTGAATCACAAATTCTTGAACTTCACAATTTTTTTTATAATCTTGAACGTTACTGGTATGATCTTGCGGGTTAAATTAATGCGGCAGTTGGGCAAGAAATGTATTGATCCACCCAAACTTGCTATGTTTCAGTTCAGAGCGAAAGTAGAGGATGAATCCATTTTAATCCGGTTTATTTATACAACATGGATCCACAATCAATGGTTCTGATTGGATCCTCCTGGCTTGACCAATCATTAGTTAACAACTATACAGCGGGGGTCCGATTAGGAAAGATTCACTGACCGCCAACTCCTGAAGATGGGCAAGTCGCCCGAAAGCTCGAGATTATTTAATAAAACGACAACATCAAGTTTGTTATGCTCTCTTGATCATTATATCATTTAAACAAACCAGCCTCCCCAATATACAGCAAGCCCTCCTCCCTCTACTGTAATTATTCACTGCCATATGAGTGAGAGACATACATCCCAGCTGGCTGATATGACTGACAGATAGCTCCTTCCCCTGCCTCTCCTTGATCAGGGGCCATCCACAAATGACGTCATGCCCTAGGGGGGGAGGGGGGGTTGAGTTTTTATGACAAGGTATGACAATGGGGGGAGGGGGGGTCACCTCATGTGTGACATCATGTTTTTATATTTTTGATAAAAAGACTACCATAACGGGGAAACTTGTGCTCTAAGTAAAATTCATTTGAAATACACCTTAGAATAATAGGCTACTGGACATGCTTCTCTGGCCTCTATATCTAGATATATCCAGATCATTCTAGTTTTTTTGCAAATCATCTTCATTTCACTGTGTGAAAACATTCCTGAGGAATATTGCGTTTTTTGTATAATAATTTAAATAATGTATTGGCCTTAAACTGAATTAAAAAAAAAAAAAAATCAATAGGAACTGGTGTCATGTAACTTGAGTGGCAGCCTTACACTGCCTTTATTAAATAAATAATATATAACAAAATCTCTAGCAGCATGTCTGTTGGTATAGGAAATGTCTGCTAATATGGATTCCAGCCATTCATCTTTATGCACCATTGGTGTTGGAGGTCATGCAATTTTTTCCTGATATAGACCCATGCATTTTACACAGAGGTAGCAATACAATGACTGGTACCACACCCATTGCCCGACCAGTCCCAATGCCAAGGACGGTATTTCCATATCCTCAAGATCGTTCTTGAGGCAGTTGACATTATGTCCTGTTACAACCAAGTCCAGTAGCGTGTACTCGTCACCTCTTAATCTTTTAAAGTGAAGGGTAGGCAAGTCAAGTTCCTTATACATATCTAAGGACTTTGTCATTCACCTTTGAAGGTTCTTCAGAGTATTGTTATTAACCATGTACTCAGGGTTCTGAACCCCTCATGGAAACCAGCTTATTATATATGAATACATTTTAAACTAATCGATGCAGCTTAGATAGACCTTTCATGGGACATATACTTTTATATAGCTAAAACACAAAATGGCCACCCTATGGGCAGAAATCCACCCACATAACCCACTTTTATGCAGAGGAAAAAATAATTTTGTCAAATAGAGTTTACTCAGCATTGTACAAAACATCAAATTATTATAACATGTGTCTGAAATAATGCTCCTATCTATTGGCTATAAATACATAAAAAATATAGTGTTTGGAAATATTGCTAATTTCTTTTAATTCATTTTTTCTTATGGGAAATTTTAACATTGCCATCCCGATGCACTTTTAAAGGGTTCAGCTAGGGATCAAAAATGATTATCTAGTGAGATTTTATTTCTGATATGTAATCTAAAACAACTTTATTCTGAATACAAACATTGAATAATTGCATATCAGAAAAACTGTTTCAATGAGATCTGAATCATTAAAAAAAGGTCATGTTGGGGAAGTTTAAACATTGCCAACCTAATGACATTCATTTTAAAAATGTGTCTACACAATTATTGATTATCAAATGAAACTTTGTCAATTTAAAGCATCTAATAAGATGTTCATGTCATAGAATTTTTAATTTCAACCTAACATTTTTTCTGTTATTTTTGGACTGATTTAAGCTGGGGTTGGCCCGGATGCACTAATGGGCTGGCAACATAAAACATTGGAAGAGAACAATTTCAGTTGAGATAATGAAATTGTATATAATGAGAATAATGTATTTTTGCTACAAGAATACCAAAATATTGATTTTGAGAAATCAAGAATATTTGACAAGGATTAGAACAAGGCCATGCCCTTAAACTTTGGGTGTCAAAGAGTTAAGATGATTTTCAAATAAAGTGCCTTGAAATAGAAAAATTCAAAATAAAATCAATTTTGATCTTATTCTATAGCTTGAAACGTTAGCTTAATGATACGATAATAAACAAAAATATTGAAATTTAAAAAATAACCCTCATTACCTCTACAATATTTCTATCCAAAAGCATTGGGGTGGCAACGTTAGAAAATGCAGTTTTTAAAATTAGTGTGCCCAATTTTTGTTATGAACCCTTCATTATATGTACAATGATATCTGTAAATGGCAAGTAGTTTCAATGCATTTAAAATTTTAGCCAAAAATACCCTCTGTGTACCCGATTTCTGAGAACTGACCATATATATTATGAAGAGAAGTGGTCATGGAACTGACCCCTGTGGGTCTACACGGACTTGATCTTGTGTAAAAGCCTTTTATGTGATATGTTCCATTACTACATCCTAAACTATAGCCTCCATAACTGTGCACAATATGCAAATCAGGCTTAATGCGTTTGTGTATTATACCACTGCCAAACCTCTCTGCACATGTGCAACTCATTAGACCCACGTCCATTGGCAGGCAGAAAACTAACCTTAACATAGTGGTTGATAATCTTGCCTTATTTGTTGGACACAAAGCAAAATTTATTGCTGGTATATGTTGGCAAAATTTGACACCTGGAAAAGTGCCTGCCTTGACTCTGAGCTAGGATTGAGGTCACCATAGTTGCCGTGGTACTAAATGAATTTGTAAAGTAGCCTATTCACATACTGGGACTTCAGGAGTTTTTTAATACAGAGATTTCAATGTTGTGGATCATAGTTCTAATAACGGATATTTAATCATGATGTTATACCTAATTAATGATAACCTTTTTTAAAAGGGGGAGTTGGGCTGGGGGGGGGGGGGGTGCTGCAAACATGACATCATTTTTTATCAGTTTTAAGGGGGGGTCTGGCACAGTGTGACGAAACATGACATGGGGGGGAGGGGGGGTCAAAAATGGCCAAAAAAAGCATAACGTCATTTGTGGATGGCCCCTCAGGCTTCCCCTCCTACTGAGACTCTGTCCCCCGTTCCACAAGATAACAAGTTATGCACTAGCCTCCCTATATCCAATGGCAACTGACCAAAATCTTTAAAATTTAATGTATAATAAAAAAAAATATCAAAAAAAAAAAAATATAAGAAGACAATGTGCATCATACGTTGTATGCACCATTATACAAAAATCCTGTTATATATTTACTGTCACTCAGACAGATTTATTGATTGTTATAATTATTGAATGAGAAAAAATCGAAAGGTTGTTGTAAAAATTGATTTCATGTTAAAATACTAAACTAATCACTATTTTCAAAACCCTGACTCTACATGAGTAGGGTGCGTACTGTAATGCTCTAATTTAATATACCAAACTCATGTTCAGATAACAAGACACCACTGAAGAAGGAGACAACCCATCTCTGAAACATGTATGGTCGTGAATGAATAAATAACAACAAAAAAACTTTATCTCTCAGTGTCTTATTGGGTATTGTGTCTATCTTATACCATCCTGATATTGTATATAATATTGAGAGGGAAATTAATGCAAATTTAAAACCTCAGTTTAATATTGTACCATTATACTTTTTAATCTAAGCATGTGGCTGAAAATGCTGTCAAAAAATTATGTTTTGTCCATAAAAATTATTTCATTAAGATGTAAGTCGATACGCTGGCGGACCGTCAAGCTTACGAATTACAAATCTGTGAGCTTCGGCAAAACAGCGATCGAGCCAGACTCCATACAACGGAATTGGAGCATGATGTGTTGGGTATGCTACATGATCTAGCAGCCAAACAGACTCCGCTTAAGAATCCTGTGACATCCACCTTCGCGGATTCGAGAGTGAAGTATGCTCCAATGACATATGATCCGTCCCGGGTCAAGATAGCAGAAGAAACAGACAAAAAGGTGACTTTTTCTAAAGGAACGATGGGGGCAACATCGTCTCCTAAGGAGAGCCACAGAGTGATTATCGAATCGGTGTCCGATGATACGGATGACGAACGGCCCGGAAGTGTAGTTGGTGCTTGTGGTAGCGAGGGACCTCCTTCTACTGGGGCGGAAGCCAACAAGGGAAGCAAGTCGAAAGGCAAGCATGTTCCCCTTCCACGCTGTTCATGTCCAAAGTCAAAGGACATGATTCTGACAGTTCTGTAGAGGATCAAGCAGGGGAAACCCATTCGAAACGCTCTCACAGGAAAGACCGATCACTGGTTGCTGGCCTCACGTATGACGGACCCAGTGACTCAGAATCGGACTTTGAGTATGATTACTCTGAGGGTGAAGATGGTCACCATGATAAGATGCCTCAGCTGAAACCATGGGATGGTAAAAGCTCCTGGCGAGTGTATTTGGCGGAGACCAAAGTTGTTGCCGAGGCATACAATTGGACAATTGGACACAATTGAAACAGTACCTTCACCAGTTGAAGTGCGGAACTAGGAAGCAGTTGATGGAGTTGGGACCTTTGCCAAAGAAGACCTCTCTCAAGGAGTATGTGGCTCACATGGAAGCCAACTTCGGAGAGAAGTCTAAAGCTAAGATCCAGGCAGAGTTCTACAACTGTCGCCAGACCCCAGGACAAGCCGTGAGGCTGTTCGGGAATGAGGTAGCCAGGAGGGGCCGGAGAGCATTCGGATCCCTGGACAAGACACTGAGTGCTGTCTCCCTTCGCATTTACTTGCAGGGATTGACTAATCAGGAAATGGCAGTATGGGTGCGTTTAAAACAACCCCATGATCTCCTACGTGCAATACATTGGTCGGAAGTGTGGGAAAGCTGTTATATGGATGCAGCAACCATAGCTACAGTCAAGACAGCTACCGTTGCACCAGTAGCAACGACCCCACTCCGGAAAATAAAAGGGCGCAGAGGTCACACTGACGGAGCAGTAGTCCAGGTCACAGAAACCACGGAGGAAGTAGCGGGTCATTCCGAGACTGATCCTTCCGAGGTGATAGTGCAAGCTTTCCAAACCTTCTTGGAAAGCCAGAGAAAGGGTGGCAATTGGGCGTCGTGGAGGGATGGTGGTTCTCCTCAGGGGAGAAAAATGTACCATTAACCCAGGCACTCAAATTGCTACTATTGCGGGCAAGCGGGTCACTTCATTGCTGACTGCCCGATGAAAGATGAGAAGGGAGTTGGGAACCAAGGGACAATACTGGCGGAAAGTCTACAGTTCCGGAAAACTCCAGCGGGTCCGCATAAGAAGCGAGGCGGGAACCGAGGAATCTAAAGCGCTTCGTAGTACCACAATTCAATTGGAAACTGCGAATTGTGTGGATATTGGGAGTGAGGCTCTGGCTCCCGTAAGTACGGCAAGGGAAGGCAATATAAGTCCTTCTAGCCGGAACGCGGATACTGACGTCTGGTTGCCTCGGGAGCGCACTCGCCCGGTGGGTCTGTGTGACCTTGTTGAGGGTAGTTCGGGAGACACCGATGTGCGGTGGGGTAAACCCGGACTCCAAGCAGTGATAGGGCAGGTGGTGATAGCGGAGGAAGGTCCCAACACCATAGCTCGTATCAGTCGGATATCCAGCAATGAGCAGCGAACCCTGAGAAATCACGATCCTGTGATCGGTGAGAGATGGTATGTGTCGGTATCTGTGAATGGGGATGTCGGTGAATTTCTGTGGGACCCAGGTGCAACCACAAGCCTGATTACTAAGAAATTCTATGATTCCCTCCAACGCCCACCGTCGATGGCTCCGTCCCGTCTGACGTGTGCGATGGGTAATGATTCTCGGATTACTGTACACGGATGTGCTGTGATTCCTGTGGCGATGGGAAGGCGGACATATATGATCACTTGTCTGGTAGTATCGGGTTTGTCTGGACCCGAGGCCGGAATCCATGCTTGTGACTTCGACCACGTGCATCAATGTGATGTATACTGCTCAGGGAAATTAGCTTTGAATAACGGAGAGGACGCAGTACACATGCACTACTGGCGTGGACCCCGTTCAAAGCAGCTGAGTCCCTCTGTGAAGTCGATTAAGGTGGAGGAGACAGAGGATGGATACCAGGTAACACTGAGGGAAGCGGTGATTATCCAACCTCATACGGTCACACTGGCCAAGATTGACATTCGCAGGGGCTCTGACGCATCAATAGGTTTGATGTTCGAGCCCGACCAGAGATTGCTGACTGAATTTGCCCTGGGAAGCCTTGATACGTATATATCAGCTGTCAGTTTGACTGCTGTGGTAGCTTTCAGCGATCCGTCCGACCAAACCCTTTGTTTTGATACAGATGTGGTGGTTGGAAAAGTAAGTGAGGTGACGCTGCAATCGTCCCCTCTTGCTTGTCAGGAGGGGGTAGATCAAGAGATCAAGAAAGCAATCGTCAACTCAATACAGGTGGTAGAAATACCGTCTGTAGTAGATGATGAGCTGATTATGCTGGACACTCCCGTACCACCTAGTACGGAATGTCTGCTGAAGAAACTTGTTCGAGATACAGACTTGACGGATCCTGGTGAGAAGTCAAGGCTGTTTGGTCTCCTTGACGAGTTTAGGGGGTGCTTTTCTCTACCTGGAGACGGGTGGAAAGAAAAGCCCCGATGTACCCATGTGGTCCGTCACATCATTGACACTGCGAATGCCCACCCTATCAAACTTTCATATAGGCGGATTCCGGTGGCAAAACGTGACGCAGCAGAAGCAGAAATGTGGAAGATGTATGAACAGGGACGCATTGAGCACTCTACTAGTCCGTGGGGAGCACCCATTGTGATGGTAGGAAAGAAAGATGGTACTCAGCGTTTCTGTGTCGATTATCGCCAGTTGAATTCCGTGACGGTGAAGGATATCTTCCCACTCCCCAGAATTGATGAATGTGTTGAGGCGCTAGGCGGAAACAAGTGGTTCTGCGCCCTCGACTTGGAAAGCGGATACTGGCAGATAGCCATGGATAAGGAAAGCAAAGTCAAAACAGCTTTTCTGTCCAGTGTGGGATTGTGTCAGTTTAAAGTAATGGCCTTTGGACTGTGCAATGCTCCGGCTACCTTCCAGCGAATGATGGATCGGATGCTAGACGACCTGAAATGAAAGTCTTGCCTAGTCTATCTGGATGATGTGGTGGTGTTTGGGACAACGTTTGAACAATGTCTCCAGAACCTCCGACTCGTCCTGGAGAGAATCCGGGACTATGGATTGAAATTGAAACCCAAGAAATGCGAACTCTTCCGCCGAGAGGTGGAATACTTGGGGAGATTGGTCTCAGACAAGGGCATCCGCGCCAACCCTAGGAAGGTGCAGAAGGTCCAAGATTGGCCGAGACCAGCAAACGCAAAGGAGATCCGGCAGTTTATAGGATTTGCGTCATATTACCGAGAATTTCAGCCGAAATTTGCCTCGACTGTCGCTCCCTTGCAAGCAATAGTAACCGCAGCCGGAAAATATAAGCGGTACGCTAGATCCATAGAATGGACCCCGGAATGTGAAGTTGCCTTCCGCGGAGTCAAGGAATTGCTAACTACAGCTCCAGTGTTGGGATATCCCCAGAAAGAAGGGAAGGTTATCCTTGATACGGATGCTAGTGGGTTTGGCATGGCGGGAGTCCTGTCCCAGATACAAGATGGAAAGGAGGTAGTACTTGGGTATGCAAGCAACAGCTTGGATAAACCCCTATGAAATTACTGTGCTACGAAGCGAGAGCTTCTAGCAGTACTCACCTATCTGAAGAAGTTCCGGCATTACCTGCTAGGCAGCCGGAATTTCTGTGTACGGACGGACCATGCATCCTTGCGATGGTTGCTCAACTTCAAAGATCCAGCGGACATGCTCGCACGTTGGCTAGCTCAACTGCAGGAGTATGGCCTGGATCAGGCTATGATTCTCCATAGGGCGGGGAAGAAACATCTAAATGCTGACGCGCTTTCTCGACTTCCAATGCGGAAGTGCGGCCGCTTAGATTGTGAAGATTGTGGGGCTCATGAAGCAGTTGTCGCTGAGGCAACTGTGACAATGGCCTCACCGAACGAGATAATCCAGAAGGCTCAGCAGGATGATCCGCTGATCCAGAGAGTTATCGATGTAGTGGAAGGTAGGAAACCGCTCCCTAACAAGCAGTCACTGTCAGGGGAGTCGGATGAATACTGTACCTACATCCATAACGTGGGGAGTTTGAAGATGAGAGAAGGTGTGTTGTGCTTGACTTGGGTTCGGCGACGCACTGGAAGGACGTACGTCAGTAAAGTTATTCCTACTCCTCTCCGTTCAAAAATATTCCGTGGAGTGTATGGACCTAAGACCATGGGTCATTTTGGGTTCTTCAAAACCTCCTGGGCTGTGAAGTTGAAATATTTCTGGCCTGGCATGAGGGGAGACCTGAAACGCTGGATTAGGGCCTGCCCGGAATGTAGTATGCGGAAGACGAGAGGTGGTGGCGGAATCACCCCTCTGAAGAAGGAATTGCATGGAGAACGATGGAGCCGAGTGGCTTTGGATATTATCGGTCCCTTTCACCCTACTCCTCGGGGAAACAACTATGTGATGGTTGTGGTGGACCACTTTTCGAAGTGGGCGGAGGCCTATCCGATGCCAGATCACACAGCAGAGCGATGTGCGGAAGTGCTCTTCCGGGAATGGATCTTGCGCTTTGGGTGCCCTGTGTCGTTACAAACGGACGGAGCCCCGGAATTCAGATCTACCCTGTTGAAGAGTCTGTTTGAGATGCTGGGAATCGAGAAATATATACCGATAAATATAGACCGCAGTCTAATGGGCAGGCGGAAAGATTTAATCGGATCCTAGTGGAGCAGCTATCTTGTCTGACGGATTATAGTTCCACGGACTGGGATATGCTGGCTCCGTGTATTGCTCATGCCTATCGGGCTAGCATACACGCGAACACGCTGTGCACGCCAAATTCTATTGTATTCGGGACGGACTTGGTCACTCCGATGGATTTGATCTACGAAGTAGAGCCGGGTACCCTGGATTTTCCATGTCGGGTGGCGTTCGTTGAGAACCTAAGACATTGGATGAGGCTAGGGCATCAATTTGTTTGGGATAATCTCGGAGTATCGGCAGTGCACCAGAAACGAGATTATGACCAGAAAGCAAACCCTAGACGCTTTGAAGTGGGTGCTGTTGTATACCGCTACAACCACCCTCAGGCTAGTAAGAAGATCGGTCCCAAGTGGGATGGGCCCTTCAAGGTGAAAAGATTCATAGGAGGCACAACCTATGAACTTGAGACAGTAAAGGGTATCGTGAGTTGTCATGTAGATTATCTCAAATCTGCCTTTGACGAGAATGGACCTATTCAGGTGGTAAATCTAGATAGAACACCAAAATTCTGTGCTCTGAAAAAGGCTGGACGCGATGTCCTAAGGCTGGAAAGTGGCAAAGTCCTTCCAGGGAAGGTATGTCCTGAATTGAAAGAGAAAGATAAAGTCTCTGTATGTGTTAAACAAAGGGGACGACGGAAGAAGCCGGAGGGGATGAAAGATATCACTCCTCCTCCAGTGCTAGCCGCCCCCAGAGTTAGCACAGAAAAGAAAAAGAAGAAAGTTGGGAGACCTCGTAAAACGATGGGTGAAACCAGAGTGATACCGGTGATTCCCAAGAGAAAGAGAGGCCAACCTCGGAAGATTCCAGTTGACACTGTGGCTCAGCCAAAACCTAACTCTCCCAAAGTGAAGAGAGATAGGCCGAGGGGAGCTAAAGGAAAGACTGGAGACGGAAGAGGGAAGAAAGGAGATCAGGACGTATCCCCTGGGAAAACTGTAATGAGAAAACGAGTGCGCCGTCCTCCAGATCGGTTATAGTTGGGAGTTTAGACCATGTTGTGTGTGCCAACAAGGGGAATTATGATCTGATTCCCCGAGTAAACACAACGAGAAGTCGACTGGAAGTGTAAGACGGAAAAATACACTGAAGTCCCCGAACGACACATGCGAACTGGATGTTCCATGTGGCTGGGAGTAACCTTGATTCCAGGAAGTTGGTCTGACTTTTTATCATTGTTTACTGGTACTTCTGTGATATTCTTTTTTTCTTTGACCAGTAAAAGTAAACCAAGGATGTATTACCATTAATGCTTGAAAAAGGCAAGACTATCTGAGATATAAAGTTGTAATATACGCCAAACAAATCACAACAATATCAGCTTTCTGCTGATATAAAGTTATCCAGATACCTTGAATGGTTAGAAAAAATATATGCCTTTTGCATTGAGAGGGAAGACACCTGTTTTTATGTCACAGGTTTATATCATAACATTTGCTTAATACAGGCAAAACTACTTAAAATAGAACGTTGTAACATACCCGACGGACCACAACAATTTCAGCATTCTCCTGATGTTGCAAATGTTGCGACCTAAAAACGTACAACCTAAAATTGGGTGTTTTCCATTGCTATGCACAACATATTTTTGCTCAGACCATTCAAGGGATCTGGATGATTTTATATCAGCATTCTGCTGATACTATTGCGTTTTATCTGGTTCATGTTACAACTTTCTATCTTATATCGTTTCGCCTTCATCAATGAAATGTAACGCAATGTGCGATGTAAAAACGTGCAACATAAAAACAGCGATTTCCCCTTCTACACACAAGACATATCTGTTCAGAACATTCATTTTGCATAGACAATAGGAGAATTGGTTGTGCAATTAATTTATATTAATTATAAATCATTTTTTCAATAGAATGGAAAAGGACAATCATGGAATGTGGCGAATTAAGAACAGACAGAATTAGCCATTTTCCTATTGAATTATGTTAAACAGGCCTAACCTCCTTAGTAACACACTCCCGCCCTTGGTTGGTTAGAGGACCACCAAGGTTCACTACATATATATATTTATTGGACAAGATTGCACAATTTATTTTAGCACAGAAGTATAGTGAAATTGAGACCTTTGATTCAGGTTTTGTATCTAAAAGATGTACACAGGAAAAAAAACCTATAAACAAAAATCTGGTAGGTTTTTCTCTTATTTATTACCAAACATGTTTTAACTTTTCCATCTTCATCAGTGGTGAATTTGTGTCAAAAATCTTAAAGAAAAAACAATTCAAATTTGTATTTTACACATATGATAGCAATAATTGTATTGCACTCTGTCTATCACCCCTCTCAAGTACAATGTGCATATAATGTAGTATGGGGGAATATATAATATATGGAAGACAACCAATGATAGACAACCTCTTATAGGCAGCTGCTGGGCATAGGACAAATATATTGAATTTTTATTCTGTGTTAAGATACATTAATTCACATTAATGGGGAGAAGGAAAAATAGAGATGGAGGGGAGTCGGGTGGGGGGTGGGGGGCGACAGACAAACGGAGCGACAGAGACAGACAGAAAGACAGACCAAGACACAAAGATACAAGGCGCCACAGGGAGACACACAACCCAAGAAGACTTTAACTAAAAACATTTTTCGTAGTACTTTCTAAATTCTACTTCAGCAAATATTTGTGTGTACATTAAATGTCCACAGATTTCATACAAATTTACTTTTGATATAAATGTTAGATTAGAGTGGGTCACCCGGTGAACATGATTGCAGTTATGTTTTTTAAAAAGCACGCAGTATCTTACTGCAATATTCACACATCAGAACTGTGTCAGTTGTACCTCAAAATAGCGCAATTTATCTTTTTTGATGTGAGGTTCATTACTGATCAAGGTGGAGTTTATTCGCATTAGGTTTCTGTCATGTTGGTCTAAGTTCCAACACAGCGTAAAAGTGTTCCCTTGTGGCCTGAAAAAAGAATAGGAGAACAACTTTTCAAGTTTAGCAAACTTTGAAAAGTTACTTATAATAAACTGATTTGTTGAATATGTCTGGACAAATGGGATAAAGCATTGATTCTGGACCATCACCGACTCTATGAACATTAATCACTCACATCCAAAGTCATCATTCATTTGTTACCAAGGCCCATTATAGATAGTTTTATTCTCTTATGATAATAGTCCAATACTTTTATAATATGCCTAGATATAATTATGTCATAGGAGGTTTCCAATTGGTGAATTCATTTGGTTTTCTGTCATAACAGTTCTGTTCATCCATGGTATACTTACCATGGGTGTCATAGGCACGCCTACAAAGCTGTGTGAATTTCTTGGTGTTTAGAAATTTGGTGACACCAACATTCCAGTGGGCTATGAAGGAGCTATCCTTCCTCGTCATCACGCCGGCACCACCTACATTGCAATTAAAGTCAGGGACTTGTACCTCCTCCACCAACTGTTGCTGTTCTAGGTCAAAAGCTTGTAGAGTTGAGAAGTACCCATCAATCTGTCCAAAGGACAAATAATTATGGCAAATTGAATAAGACTGATATGTCATTTATAAAGACAGAAATACTTGATGCAGATTGTGAGAGAAAATATGTTTGACTGGGTTATTTCTGTTTTCAGACACCATGGGACCATCACATCACATATCCTTGCTTGATAGTGTTCTTGCTTAGCAATTGGGTCAGATTTTCAGAAAATGTACAATTGGCAGCTGTACACATTTAGTAAATTATGCTAAATAGGGCTGCAATTTGGTCAATACTAGGTAAATTCATGTATATTTGGCATTGCATTGATTCTAGCAATCTGTTTGGTTAGATTCAACTGTATATTCAACTTTATTTTCGTCTGAAATTTTGGTTATTTGAGAGGATTGGTGAATTGTACATTTTCTGAAAATCTGACCCAATTGTCCTTGCTAACCAGCTGGTAAGGAACTTTGATGGAAGGAGTTCAGACACTCCTGATTTTCAGTCCTACATTAGGGATTTCCTACATAATGAGGGAAGTGTCGCTTAAGAAGAAACTTCATGAGCTACATGCCCAAGTATTGAACACAACCATTTACATTTTGAAATACACTTGAATTAGAAGGCAAGGATAACAAATGATATAGGTTGTATAACCTTGGAAGTCATAGAATTTGATTGGAAAATTCAATAGGAAAGTTAATGACTCGGAATTAAATGTTAATGGATATAATGATGTTTTTCTTTTGATTTATATGGGTCAGGTCATCAGAAAATAATATCTCTACATGTTTACCAAATTCTGCTAAACTGAAATGAAATATTGTAAATAGTATAGTAGAGCTGTACATATTTTGTATACCATTGGCACAATCTGTTATCTGTTATGTTGAACTGTATTGTAAAGCAAATTTCTCTCTGAATTCATGGGTCATTTAGAGCTTGGCCAATTGTTCAATATTTTCTGACCTCCCCTAAGTAATGTTACGTACCCTACCACTCTGCAGTGCCGGTAAGGTTTCACTTCTACTGGTAATATAAACAGTGTTCTGCGATGTTGGTGTGAAGTTAACCCCTTTGCGTAAGATACAATTTACACTAGCTGCAGTGCCTTTTGGTATACCTGTGGAATAAAGATGTGTTTCTCCCTTCATGTTTTGTTAATCTATTCACACTTTTCATGAAAATAGTAATAAGTAGACCAAGCATGAAACACCTACACGGTACAACCACTGAATGACATTTCTGTATTCTTATTCATGACTAGCAAAGTACCCGTTCTCCGGATGTTCCCCCTCTCTCCCCACACTTCCCCCTGTCCCTCGTTTCCCTCCCCCTCTTCTCTGTCTTTCATACCTGTTCTTCTCTCCTAACCCCATCTCTGATTCCCCCTCCCTCTCCCTCCCCTCTTCCTCATGCTCCCCCTCCCCTCTCTTCCTTCCCCTACATCATCTCCTTCACCTCTTTCCCCCTGGTCTTTCACCCCCCTCGATCCCCATTTCCTATTCCTCCACCCTCCCTTTTCTTAACTCGCCTCCTCCTACACCCTCTCCATCCCCTCCCTCTCTCCCTTACCCCAACCCTCTCCCTCCCCACTTCTTCACTCTCCCACTCCTCTGCATGTAGTTAGGTCCCCATGAAAGGTTGTGGGAAATGACGTAGTGTCTCACAGGGGCTTTCCCAGTCTTTAAATAGAGGGTAGAGATCCCAATTTTAAAAAGGCTTCAAAAACACATTTTCACCCCAGATAACTTCACACACCACATATAACCCATATAGACCCACCGTCCTACATGTAGGACGGCAGAATATGCTTTTTAAATATTGAACAAAATCAACAAATCTTTTTCGAAACAGAATAATATTTCTACCAGTTATGCAGATAGACGGATTTTAGTATTTATAAACTTTTGAAAAAGAAATAATGATGTGTTGCCATGGTAACATCACTGAATATGAAAGCCCCAAAGGCGATTTGTGGAAAGTGTCATTTCTGAAAGTTCACCCCAAGAATTAACAAGTTTATATCATTCTTTTAATAATGAAACCTTTATGGGACCATAGCATAGGGTCTGATCAATGTCCCTGCCAAAAATTGAGGTCCTATGTATTATACTCTTGGAGAAAATGGAAGAAATGTGTGGCCGTCCTACATGTAGGACGCTGGGTTTATATGGGTATAAAAGATAATAGCATTGGGTTTGCTCATTACCCTACAAACCTAGAAGAGCAGCCAGAAGCTGAATTTGAATGGGAACCCATTCCCATCATATAAGAAGCCAAATTTGAAGTGCCTTATGTAAAATTACATGGATTTTCTAATTCTGCAGCAAACATTTGCTGATGAACCCACAAACATTGTCAAAATGGGCTGTTTCTATGGTGACGGGGGATTTTTTTTTATAATATTTGAGCAGAAAACAGGTTTTTAGTGTCCCATTTCTACACTATTATCAGGAATGTGACCAAACTTGGGGTCATTGATGGTATGTATAAGGGCTATCTGCAGACTTCAATCCAGTGAGATTGGTCAAGGTCAAAGTCACCAGATATGACCCTCAAATACAAAAAATAGCAACATTCTGGAACGGGATATCACATTTTCTCTTATGAAACTGGGTTAACAGGGGTAAATGATAATCTTATGCATAGAAATAACAACCAACATTAGGGGAAAGAAAAATGGCCCATTCTCAATGTCATTGCAAATTGTGTTGCCATGGTAACCAAGGCTTAATTTTCGCTTTATAATACATTTTGAACAAATTTTCATGTTTGACCTTGAAAATTGTGACCTTGACCTTGACAAAAGTCATTGACAGCTATTCTAATGGCAGAGCTCATAGAGCCCTATCACTTCCTTAAATTTCGTAACCGTGGGATAAATATTTCCAGAGATACAGGGTAGTATATAAAATTTTGATTTAACCAAAATTTAGTATAGAGTAGACAGTAAGTCTAGGTTACCATGGCAACACACTGTCTAATGAAGCTGGGCATGTGCAATTCTTTGTTCCCTTAATGTTGGTTCATATTTCAATATATTAGATTATTAATTTTCCCATTTACCCTATTTTCATGAGAGAAAATCAGGAGAAAATAGCATGTCACATCCCAGAATTTCGCTATTTTTGTATTTCAAGGTCATATTTAGTGACTTTGAACTTAGTCAAGGTCACTGATTCAGGGTCTTCAAATAGCCCTTAAATCCAATATCAATATCCCCAAGTTTGGTCACATTCCTGATAAAAGTGTAGAAATGGGACACTAAAAACTTTTTTTTTGGTAAAATACCTAAAAAATCACTTGTTACCATAGAAACGGCCCATTTTGAAAATGTGCCTAGGCTTTTGAGCAATTTTGCTCTTCAGATTCAGAAAATTCAGAAAATTTTATATGGAATACTTCAAATTTAGCTTGTTATTCAATGGGTAGGGGTGATTAATAAATAAGGGCTTTTTGAGGGCTTGGTCTCTAGGCATCCTATTGGTTCCTTATGTAAAATACATGACATAATATCAAAAAAGTTCTAAAAAATGTATAGTGGATTGACCTACCGTCCTACATGTAGGACGGCTGGTATCTTTGGTCCTATGCTAGGTAGAGGTCTGAAATTTTGTGTGTGTTGTCAGGTCCATGGGCCTACACCAAATATTTAATATGAACGTTCTAGCAGAAAAATTCCCATTTTGGGTCTAAGTGGGATAATGACCCCCAGACAGGGTCAACAGACCTGTAGAGACCATCAAAGTAGATGGGGAGACCTCAGAATCCGGGAACATGTGACACAAAGAAACCCCTCTGTTCTACCTCTTTTCGTAGTCATGGCAACCAATTTCATATTTTAGAATGTGGACCCTTCTAAAATGATAGAGAATCCAAAAATCTACCTCTGTACCAAATTTGGTGGTTTTATCACAAAATTCGCATTTTTGCCCTTAACTAACCCTACTATGATCTTATTTTGTATAGTGCAATAGGCCCGTAGTGCAATGCAAGATAAGATAATAGGGAGTTGCAAGGCTACTAATAGTGGTTTACTTGTATATAGTGCAATGTGCCAACATTGCAACAAAATTCTAGTCAAATAACTTCTGAAACGGAACAAAAGTAAAAAATCTTTAGTTTTTAACTAAGTGCAGCTTTCATAGCCAAAACCTACCAATGATTTGGTCTCCAAAATCATAGGCGTTGAATGTTCGCCCTTTGAGTACCCAGATGGTGAACTGTTTTGGTGCAAACACTGACTGTGAGAAATGGAGAACATGGAGTCTCTCTACAGTTGGGAATAAGGGTCCACACCCATCAACCCATCTAGCCACCAAAGCTGCAATACAAATTATAGGGTCATCATGCATAATCAAATCTATTCAATAAAATAATCATGGAAGAATAGGGGATTTAATTTAGAGGTTATTGTGCATCCTGATACACAAGGAATTATGGGTGATGTAGGTCAAATCTAGGGTCAACCATCTATGCTGATCATGAAATATTTAAATCTATTTAATCAGTGTTTTGATTAAATTGCCATGTATTATACATGGGCTTTTTTTTTTTCGAAAAATCTGATAATGTGATCCGTTTCAGGAAAATAAGTCATAAGTCGCAAAACATGAAAAGAGGAGATCAAGCTGATTCTAATGATAGGGAAGTTCTCGGGCAAGCCCTCAAACTTCCCTGAGGCAATGGAATCCGCGAACAGACAAAACCTCTGGAATTATTTCTTAAACAATAAAAAGTTATGAGTCCTCTTAGAGAAGTTTACCATATGACCCTATATAGTGCAATATACCCATAATTTAAGTTTTTCTCACCTCTACCACCTGATTGACTCCCGTCAGCATGGTGTTTCCAGCAGTCTGTGATGTGCACCTGCACTGTCCTACAGTCCATCCCAGCCTCCTGACACACTGTGCGACATATCATGATGCATTTCAATATGTTAATAATAGGTAGACTATGCAAGAGATGTCTAACCTGTACGACCACTGAGATTCCGGCTATTCTCCTCTATGCCATAGGGAAGATAACAATTTTTCGAAAACATATTTTTGAATCAATTTTTGTAAACATATTATTAAATCTATTCAGCTCATCAATGTGTACATAAAAGGAATGCATTCTGAATCCCTGACTTACAGCAGATCATCAAGGTTACATCAAATGAAAAATTTAACCAGATGTCATACGATAAACTTTTATATGAATGAAAGTCAAATTAGTTAAACAGTGAAATTGCAATACAAAATTACCATTTCATTTCGAATGTGACACTGTAGTGTCTATCTTATTCCCTGCGGATCGTAGCATCTATGAAACTAGATCACAACCGGAAATAAAAACACAACCAAGTTCTTACAGGTCCTCGCCAGTCAAATCTGTTTATTACTCTGTAAAAACTCAGTACAACACGGGGCTCTAGGAGCGCTTACCAACCCTTACATAGTGGAGCGGCCATAGTATATGAATAAAGAGATAGAGTAAGAGAAAATGTGTTTATATCAACATACAAAAATTAAAATCTTTGAATAAATAAGTACTACCATGGTATACAACAACATCTTCTGGTTCAACATCAGAATCTGCTGGTGGAATGGTACTGTCTTTGATGCAAACGTTTTGTGGCTTCCCCCGTTTCTTGACATGCTTTAGTATCCTAGGGCCAGGTTTTACCACTGGGGCATCTTTTCCATTGACAATTTCACCATCAACCCTAAGTTTTTCATGCCTGGCCACTACCTGCCTTTGATATTCCTCCGCCCGATGCATGTTAGACACTTGCAAAGGGTTTCGATACAAATCAAATGCCACTTGCAGCTAATTACCCTTCAATCTGAGAATATCCTCCATTGTCCTTAGTTTGTATGTGGATCCCTGTACCCTCCTTACCACTTCAAAAGGGCCATCCCCACTTGGGGCCATATTTCTTTTGAGTAGGAGTTGAGTACCTCACAACCACATCCCCCTCCTTAAATATCTTAGGTCTGATCCAGTTAAAATACTGCTTCCGGTACACAGTAGTTGTTAAACTATTTCAACAATATGTGATGTGTTTCAGGAAAATGAGTCATAAGTCGCAAAAAAGAGATTTTGAGATACCATTATATATTATTTGAAAAGATGAGATCAATCCGATTCCAATGATAGTAAACAGTCTGATAAAATAATAAGTATTTCTAGTTTTTAAATTTGATATTTTCATTTTTGAAAAAAAGGTTTCCAATATTTCTGGGGGTCAATAAGCAGTAAAGTTACTAAATGTAGTCCATATGGTTACCTTTCAAACTAAAGAATGTATTATATAGATTTTCCTGGAATTTGGTACACCGATTGATATGTGATGTGTTTCAGGAAAATGAGTCATAAGTCGCAAAAAAAAGATTTTGAGATACCATTATATTTGAAAATATGACATCAAGCCGATTCCAATGATAGTAAACAGTCTAATAATCTCATAAGTATTTCTAGATTTTAAGTTTGATATTTTCGTTTTGAAAAAAAAAGTTTCCAATATTTCTGGGGGTCAATAAACAGTAAAGTAACTAAATTTAGTCCATATGAGGACCTTTAACACTAAAGGATATACTACATAGATTATCCTGAAATTTGATACATCGATTGATATAGGTATAAGTGATGAACTCTGAAAGAATCAGAACAGTCCAATAATGTGATCTTGTGAAAAAAACACTTTGAAAAATATCGATTTTGCGACTTATGACTCATTTTCCTGAAACACAGCACATATAAGACTAAGTGATAAACTTGCAAAAAATCAGAACATTCCAATAATGTGATCTTGTAAAATAAACACTTTGAAAAATATAATTTTTTGCGACTTATGACTCATTTTCCTGAAACACATCACATATGTATCGTATTTGTATTTAAAGATTTTGTATTCAGCAATAGAACATTATGTAACAGTTACACTATTCTCAGGATGGTGTTGGGGGTCAACAATGGAGGGGAGAGAAGAGTGAGGAAACTGCTCTGAAGAGTGAATGTGGCTGGGAAAATGTTGCTGAGGACAATGGTATCGGAGAGAACGGTCATGGGAGAACCACTGCATCACATAGCCAATTGGAGAAATGTGTGTGTTGATCCATAGCAAATGGATCAAAATTGCTTGCTGGACAAGATAAATGATAAATGATAAATGATGACAGTTATACAAATTATCAAAACATACCAGCATCAAGCATATCCAGGAGAATTCCTGTGTGGGTCCCGTCATCAGCGCTAGAAATAATATAAGTATTTTTATTTTTCCTTTGTACATGTATAATAACTTAGCAATAGGTGGACTATATAATTGTTCTTCTAGTTTTCCTTGTCCTTTTGCAGACCTATCCTTTTCTAGCTGCCCTATACTGGAACAAACTTCAAGAATCAAATTTTTGCTCAAAGTTGGCTGGGATTTATGATCAGGCTTGGTTGAATAATTCCTGAATAATTATACTTCTGCTCACTAAGGTCAATTAATCAACTCTCTAATGCAAAAATGTCAAGCCAACATGATAACACAATCCCTATGCTTCAAGCTACAGTACACTTCTAGTCCACCGATTACTTTGTTTTATGCATTCGGCCTGGGAGGCATTAAATATCCAGGACTTGGAAGTGGCCACAATATCCAACTAAATTTACATAGATATTTATAGTCAACAATGCATAAAATATTATAATATACCTTGGTTGCTATTTATATCAATGTTAGTTGCATTTTCAGCTATAACAATCAAATTATCTTACCGCATGTACCAATAATATGACTCATACAATAACTGCGAAGTTGATTAGTAAAGAAACTAAAGATTTTGAAATGTTACATTTTGCAGTTACCTACAACTTCTTGTAAGAACATAAAACATTTAGACTAGATGAATTTAGACTAATAAAAGCTGGGTTCCACTGGCCGGCTACTAGCACTGTCCGGTTACAGCTCCTGCTTCTTTAATCAAGAAGGGGGAGCAGAAGCGGGAGAAGTAGCCGGCCAGTGGAACCCAGCTTTAAGTTGTAATACAAGTACATTGGTTATAATTTCCTTGGCCATAATAGCTGAAGATACAGTTTTATTATAAGTGCTTCTTTTGAATTTAGAGGTTGGCTGTACATAGGTTTCAATATAAATAATCATATATAAGAATATAGCTACTGCCGATATGGAAAATACAGCATCACATTCAAGTTAGGTTTAGGCATAGATGAATGGAATAGAAATTACAGCATCTGGGATGCAAGTAAGTACCTTGGGCTATATTAGAAAAGAGTATAGGTTATAAACTTTTCTACTTATTTTGAGGCAGTTGAAGATAAAGTAAAGATGCCCCTGCTAATTCCCCCCTTGAAACGATTGTAGAGGAAAAGAATATCCATTACTGTCAACTGGATATGACTACTTGTTTCTCTATCAAATACCAAACTCACATGTATGAGTTCCCTGACCATTCTCTTGGGACTCCTATTGTCCAGATGCGAGTAGCCACACCCATGTTGACCACCAAAACAAGCAGGATGATACCAATGGCACCTAAACGAAACAACCCTGGAATGAAAAAGCAAGCTTTGAAAGGAACAAATAGAAATCATCTCGCTTCAAATATTTATAGCTGAAATAGTGTTTCTAAACTCTTGATTAATATTTGAGGTCTTCCTTGTCAGTCTAATTCACCTATTATACTTTCATTATCAACCTCTGTCTGACATATATGCTTACCGTTCATGTTGTATCACCTGATTTTAAACAGTTAATGCATTTATAGTTACTCTTTCTCCACATCCACTCCTGTCAGCGACCAATTGAAATACCAAGCAGCGACTGGACCCCATGCCTGATCAAGCCTGAGACTCCTTATGTTGTTTGCACCAGGGTCATGAGACTTGTCATGCATGGCAAGTTTACACTCTAAAACAAACCTGGCTGTGACCATTGAATGCAACTGAATAAGGTTTAGGTCAAATATACGAGCCACAACGCTAGGAGGAATAAATGAACACTGTCATATGGATTTGGCCAGAACAGCCAGAAGCAGTTTATTAAATAAATACCCTATACGATATCCACAGATACAAGTGATTATAAATCAATATCACAGAAGCAATAGCAATAATGACAGAAACAGACAATATCAGATATATTTAAAAGTTAAAAGTTAAAACTTTTGTGATGCGAGGATCCCAACGACTTCACCAACTCAGTGAATAATCTTGAATCAGCGGTTGGGCGCATCAAACAGGGGCTTGGCAACCAAATGCCCGCCTGTGATGGGATAGGGGTGATGTTGATATCATAGTGGATTTCCCTTAGCGTACTGGGCATGGTTGATATTACCACTGAGGCTTCAGTTACACAATTAATTGGTCATGAAGGCTAAAGGCTGTATTGATATATTGTAAAGAACTGAATTCTTTAGGTCCAAGCTCCGACCTATTTAGCCCTGATCATGGTCAGGGCATGCACGCCACTCATGGCCTGGCCAGTCGACCCTAGTCGCCTCATGGTCTGGCAGGCAAATTGCCTCCATCCACTTCGTCACCTTAGAGCCTGCTAGTCTTAAAGAGATAAACCACTGTTATACGCACTGCTGCAGGCGGGAGTTAAAGGAACTAATGCATGAAAAATAAGGATTGACAGTAATTTTTTCAAACTTTGTCTGAGAAAGTACATGGTTGGAGGATGACAAAAAGCAAAAAAAAATGGATCTCAGCATATATTTTTTCTTTCTAGAGACCAGCAAAGTTTAGTATTGAAGTATGTGGGAAAAATGGATATTTTCTCAGTTTTTCCAAGATTTCAGACAGACAAATAACATTTTTCAATTGAAATGTCTTCTAAACATAACCACTTTAGATGGTTACCCTCATGTATGAAAGAATAGGGTATCAACATATTTTGAAATATATTATTTAGCATTGAAAATCTTCAATATTCCTGTTTTTAACTCACCGGGATGCAGATTCAGTTGAATTACTTTTTTAAAAGGTCGGTGACCCCCATTTTTTACTGCTTGAAAGGGTAAAGCAATATGTTAGCTATGTTTATAGAGATTTTTAGGAGAAAGTTATTTTCAATTTTTTTTTCATACTGAAAAAACGAAAAAATTGTCATTTTCTCATAGACTTCTATAGTGAACAACCATAAATTTTGAGGCTCCCTAAAATGAAAACTAGCCCGGTGACATTTTGTTTTTATTGGCTTTTTGAATTCACATAACCTTGTTCTTTCATGAGGCAAAGTTTAAACAAAATGTTACTTTCAGTTTTTTTCCCAGTTGAACTGTGGTTTATCTCTTTAAAGCCACTGAGGATGACCATTGAAATGCAACTAAACCTCTCGCCAGCTAGATCTTTCATCAGCGGCGATTTATTGACTCAAGATCTCAATTTTCAAGCATTACACTCATGGCATAAGCAATTCCAATGCTTGATGTCACCTGATTGCCCACGTCAGTATAACCTTCACCTGAGAGCATCATTAGTTCTCTGATTTCCAAAATGTCCCAAAGCAGCTGAGCCATGATACCAATGGAAACACTCCAGTCGTTTATCGAATGGCACCTGAACGATTTCCCCGAGGAAGGTTGTACCCAGTTTTCCCTAAAGCAAAAATCTGACTAATGACTCCAGATTTCTCTGAATTTGTTGCTTTTGGTTGTCAGATCTGTGGGTTCAGTATTCTGTTCTAACAATGCTATGATAAGATGAGTAGTATCGTCTATGAGTTGCTGCTCATTTATTAATTGTTCAGCTAGACTACTACTATGTTTAATTTGGTGGACATGCCCCAGGTAGACTGGTTTACATGTCGCAAAGTTACCAGTATGAGTTCCCTAATCAGTGTATCTTTGCTCCACCCAAATAATTCTCTGTAAGTTATTTCAGCTGGCAAATATTCCTCCCAATCCTCCCCTTTATAGTAAGGTTTGAGTGACTTTGGTTTGCTGTAGGCAAACCTCTGGAACTTGGTCTTCCTCATAGACAACTTTTTCATCCATTTTGGGCATTAAAGACTGCTTTCGTGTTCCCACGACTCATGTCACTGTTGGTGGAATCCCCATGCTGTTTTCCATAAGAGTATGGTTGTTTTCCAGCAAAGGAATTATTGTGATGGCTGGAGATCTATTCAGCAGGTACCTCTCAGTCTGATGGCCTGGCTTCGATGACATCATGAATCCAATGTGCCTGATTCCCTCTGTCCCTGGGGTCATTGGTAATTGTTGATGTTGTGTATTTGTTCTTATTGACAAAGTATCACTGGCAGGTGAGCCTCTCATTGCTTTGGTAGGAGAGAAGCCCATCTCCATTATTTACAATCTATGCTTGTACAAAGTGTCTTTGGACAGTATTCATACTGGTGGAATGCTGAGATCATTTCTTGCGTAGTGGTAATTGTGACAAAACGTTGCAGTTCCCATAAGACATAGTGCCTCTATCCCAATATATCCCAATTGGCGTGGTCTGGAAGGTGGCCATTAGTGTCCAAAGGACCTAATGCCTGCAAGAGAGTCAGTAGTACTGTTTCCAAATGCTGGCGGTCATCCTCTTCCTTCCTTGAGGTAAAAATTTCACCCTTTTTGCGTGATTTAATTGCAACCGTCAAATTTTTTCGTTGGTGGAGGTTGCACATGTGGTGGAGTTCTTAATTGTTCCTCCTCCTCTTCTTCTTGTGTCACCTCATCTGGTGTGACTCTTTTGTCGACTACATTTTCTGTATCGGCTCGCAGTACTTTTGCAATTAGTGCTCCTGTTAACTCAGCAAGGCCTCTCAACCTTCCTGGTTCTGAGCTGAAGTCCTCAGCGTATGACATGACTTCACATATGCATTCCATGTTGGGGTACCAAGCTGTATGCTATATCACAGACTCCGCTAATAAGTGGTGTATTGGTTTACAAAAAACATCTTCGATTTGCGCTTCTGCATTATGTACTTCAAGTGTGAGGCAAATCGTCACATCCAAGTGGGGGCCGACCTTTCCGCGACAAGACCAAACCGCACCCGGTCCGTTCCGCGACCAGACCCTACCGCGACCAAGCACTTACGCGAACAAGCGTTGCGCGCTTGCCTGCCACAAGGCACCCTGGCCTTCCCGTGACCTGTAGACCAAGGCAGGGCCTCGTAGCTCCCACCCACAGGCATCCAGAAGCAGGGTGAATAATGCGAATAATTTGCCATTTCTTTAATTTGTTGGCTAAATATCAAGGGGGGGGGGGGGGGGGGGCAAAAGTATCCCATTCAATCAGAATAATATGCACAAAGGTCCATATCTTAAGTAAATGTAAATGAAGAATTCAAATTCATACAATTACAATTATTTTGTTGATGTAATCAGTAAAGCTATTTAAACTGCAATGATCAGTTGATTGTTATTAAGCAAAACCTCAATAGTTATTTGGTGACCAGGTGACTGGTGGGGGTATCACTCAAAGGTGAGGTAAACAATTGGTAATAGGCTGTTGTTATATATAATGTCCTCACACTGACCACTGGCATTTAAGCACTATTTATAACCCCATGCAGTGATCACTAGATCGATCAACTGAACTAGTACAACAATCCACCCAGCATTATTAAAAATTCTGTACTTGTCTCTGGTCAGGGCGATGACATCACAGTAATAAAACTATAAGTGAATACCACTTATAAAAATAGATCCTGCGCATGCATATTATATATGCATGTGACCAGGGTTCCCCAATACCCCGCCTGTATTGAATGGGCCATTACAAGGTACTGGTGTAGTAGTATTCTGAGCAAAAATCGATGCAGACTTTGTTACATTTAATCCGTTTTTCTTCATTTGAATCGTTTCTCCAGGACATATGATAGCTTTAGAGTGTTTATCTCAAGGATAGTCATTTTATTTCAGCACCTTCCACAAATTACTACAGAAATCTAAAAACATAGGCCGGTTTTGTAAGATTAAAAAAGAAAAAGATTAGAATTTACATACTACATGTATGAAATGCTACTTTTAACATTGAGCGTTATGTAGATGATGGCAGTTTATGACTGAATAGATGAGGAAATCTTTGCCATTTTATTGTATACACTGAGTCATAAAACAATATAATGAATATAGTAGTGCTATCTTGTCAGCTTACATACCCCTGCCGTCGTTGTGTATTAATAACTTATAGCTTATATTTAAAGTTTCTTACCTAGGAGAAGAATAGATGGGTTTGCAGGTCAAAAAAATAAACAGACAATTTAGCATTATGCCCACACCTTGAAAATTAAAGATGAAGGCGTATTTCCTCTGTAATTTCTTTGTAAAACCCTTATAAAAAAGAGCTATATTATTCTGACTTGTAAGATATGATTTTAAGCTTAAATTCGTTCAAGCATCTGTTAATTCCTACTTTTAGATACAAAATCAACGGATCTGTCTTTCTCAAATGTTCAACTGGAAAGACCAGTAGAGGGTATTGAATTCAGTCGCCCCTAGCAACCGCCCTTTTTAAAGCATGTGGGAGACTTGAAACATACAGGTACATTTGGAGAAAATGTGGGTCTAAATTAAACAAAAAGATTTATTCAAATCGGTGCATTCTGAGTGGAGCTTTGAGGGGGAATTAGAACCATTTCCCCTGGCAGTCAGAGTCAAAACCCTTGCAAATGGCTATGTTAATCAGCCAGAAATGAATGTATCTCTGGAGTCATGAGCATAGCCCTTATTTGGACATTACGTCTCCATGGGAGGAGCTAAAGTTCTGAAGCTCTTGACTCTGTTATTTAGCCCCACCCTCATTAGTTCCTATGAACACCCCACCAAAGTCTATGACAGTATGTATACGGTAACACAGGCGCTCACTGGGCAGTGAGGCCGGGTCGCGGTGGGGTCAGGCCGCCCAGGCCCATAGAGCGCGTAGCGGTAAGGTGGGCGCGAAGAGGACGTCGCGAGAAGTGATTGGCGCGACTAGGTATAGGACCCATCCAAGTCATACATCGTCTTATCAGCGTACTCTTTTACATCCTGTCTTCTACCCAAAAACAAATCTACTAAGGCTTGCAAAGCTGTCCCAGCCTTTCCTCCAGATGCTGCTTCCGCATCAGGCATGCCCTTTTTAAGGTTTCCATTCTTGGAACTCATTGTTCCCTGGATGGTAGGAAATCCTTTCGGGACCATCCCCTACTCTGACCCCTGGTACATAGCACCAATGTAGTGAACCACAGATTTGGAGGCGGTGGGGGGTGGGGGGTCTCAGCAAGTCTGAGTGTCGCGAAAAGAAAACCAGACAAAGTGGTAAAACATATGCACCAAGTTTATCAAACTCAGAGTATCACAGGTTTAAATGCAACAGTGGTAGTCATGCTTGAATTGAACAACAGAAGAATCTTGGTCTGCGAGCAGCTCAAGTCTGTAGTGTCATGCAAAGGTCGGATCCCCTTGCACAGAGAGTATACTTTTCCTGTAGTTGTATGTCGGCCCCTGTCGGAACTGGCCGGCAGTTATTACCGCGCCCAGCTCTAGAAGAAGTGCCCCTCACTGCCGCTAGGTGTTGATGGTGTTGATATGGCAGCGATGTTGATGTTATCGAGCGGATCCACTTCATATGTAAATTTATATATTACAACCTTGATTTTTCCTGGTCCTTTTGCAGACCTATTGTTTTCCAGCTGCCCTATACTGGTACACGCTTGACATATTTCATCACCAACCTATGAATATGCAATTACGTTCTATCTTAAATTTTGAATTTTGAAATTTTGATATTGATTGTTTTATGTGGATAATGGATAAAAACAAAGGATTTTGTTGGGCCATCAACAACAAAATATATACTATTGAAAGGCCCTGCAGCAAGAACAACAAGATTACATCCTCCAAAGTAAGATGGCTCAATATCAGATGGGTTGGAAGAGAATTGGTAAAAAGTTTTTGCTCGAGGTTAGCTCGGAGTCATGATCAGGTCAGACAAACTAGCACATAATAATGAATAAATCAAATCAAATAATTATACCTCTGCTCACTAAGGTCTATTAATTAACTCTCTAATGCAAAAATGTCAAGCCAACATGGTAACACAATCCCTATGCTTCATGCTACAGTAGACTTCTAGTCCACCGATTACTTGGCAGGCATTAAATATCCAGTACCTGCAGCTACAGAAGTAAACACAGTACTAAGACTCTACCTGGAACCTGTAGTAGTGTATGAAAAACTCACCAGGTGGTGCCACTCTCAGAGACCACTATAATCTTATTTATACTATGATATTTAGTCTTTGATCTTATAGCCCTTAGGTTGATATTAGTGTATGTAGAGTTTATAGAAATGGGAACTATTGCCTTTGTAACAGCATATAATGCAACCTCTGGAGAAATCATTGAAATTGTTAAAACCACATACAAAAACCTGCAAAACTTATATCGTAGACGTTTTAGTGATGAGCTTATCTTGGGATACAGAAGAAACCCAAATATCAGTAATATGTTAGTTTCATCTAAACTCAGTTGGAGTTTAGTAGGTCTATACCCTATATTTTTCTCCTACTGCATAAAACAAGAACTGCAGAACTGCCAGCTAATAGTGCAGTTTTGCAGATTCAGAAAAAAACTCTAAATCGGTTCTCCGAAAAAATAAAATAAAAAGAATAAAGTATTATATTTCAACATCCCCAAAGAAATAATGAGTTTTATATCACAACTTGGCTAGTTATCAACCTCGCAACTCACTGATCCGGACTATGCATAAAGTTTTGGAAAAGTACATGTGTGTTCCGGCCACTACCAAAGGCGCTTGTTATCTTGGCTCTGATTGGTTTGGTGCGCGCTCGGGAAAAATGGGTCACCAGTCACGCGCGCTGTATTATCCAATGAGATCAAGTCTTTCATGAAGTGTTTGGGATGCATAAGATAAACAAGTTTCGGCGGAAAGCCATGTGAGGTAAATGAATCATTTTTTAACATATTAGTTGTGATATAAATATGGAATGCAAACTCAAAGTGATCTACTCGTTGGGATCATATGCACATGTAGTTGAAACAGTTGTATCATCGCTTGTGGCTGCGCCACATGTGATGGTACAACCGTTTAAACTACGAGTGCATATGATCATAGATCACTTTTCGTTGCATTCCATATAAAGAACCTGTCTCCTGTGCAATCATACTAATAAATCTCACAATTGCACTCACATGTCAAGGTCAAAGTCCTAACTGAATGCTCGCCAGTACACATGCACTATAATAAGGCACCGCACATCAACCCATTTTTTTTTCAGCCCACTTTTTTGTCGACCCACTTTTTGGTTGCCAAACATTTTGGTCAACCAACTTTTTTGTCAACCATCCCACACACTAATCCTCATGGCAATTAGGGCAATCACAACAGGTGCTTTAAAGCACAAGCATTGCACTACTGGAGGGCAGGGTGGGTAGGGCACTAGGTGGGAGGGAGGGGGGGTCCAGAGAGAAACCAGCCCAGATAATGAACATAGTGTCTACACAATATACAGAGCTCATTATTTATCAAAGGGCAATCAAAACAGCAGGAACTATGCATGCATTCACGCGTGCAGGACTGCACATGCTAAAGTAATCAACTCCTAACTTTTTTTTATAGCATTATATGAATATTTCATGTTGGTCATTTGTGACCCGTTTTAGTAAAATGAGTCATAAGTCGCAAAATTTGGATTTTGGGATATCACGATATTTGAAAAGAGAGGATCAAGCTGATTCCAATGATAGTAAGCATTAGGACATCTAATAAATATTCCTATATTTTAAGTTTGATATCTTTATTTTTGAAAGAAAAAGTTTGCAATGTTTCTGGATGGGTAACTGCCAGTAAAGTAACTGAATATAGTCCATACAAAGGCCTTCAAAACGCACGGATATATGTAATGCAATGTGCCGAAATTTGTTACATGGATTCATATGACCATAAGTGCTAAACCCTCCAAAAATCAGAACATTTCAATGAAGAGATCTTGTGAATAAAACACTTTGAAAAATATCGATTTTTGCGACTTATGACTCATTTTCCTGGAACACATCACATTTGGTTACTAATCATCACAGTCTTCACACTGTTTAAATGCAAAATTTAACCCTATGCCCCATGCAAAGCAGTAAACTTGTGCGGTATACTTCTGGATAATACCTGCCAAAAAAAATTGTATATGACAGCTCAGTTTGCATCCAACAATAAAGGTTTGAGGAGAGGGGATAGAGAGTTGTGTGGTGTAGGAAGGCCCAAGCAAGAGTAAGGGTGAAGAGAGGGGTTAGAGTTTAGAGGTAGGGGAGTAAGCAGGTGGAGCTAGTGTAGATTTCTTTGATTTATTACCTCATAGCTTAAAGTACTAAACCTGGACTTAAAAGCATTCTTTGCTGCTAAGTATGAAGTATGAGGATTAAGTTTAACAAGAGATTTTGACTGATGTGTATATATTGTATTAGCCTCTAATGAATATAAATACAGTCAAGGCCCAAAGCTTAGACAGTCCCTTGAAATGAACGGAAAGCCTCTCACATCAAACCTTAAAATACAAACTGTCATCACAGACCAATTAAGACCACAAAATGTCATTATATTGCCATTAGAATGCCACGCCCCAGTCAAGGAAACCAATTAGCCAAGTCGGCATTTAATATCTAACATACCATTCTTATCTGATCAAAACGTTTTGCAAATGTATTACTTTGGCAATGGAGTGCGATAAGTTCTAAATTTGGAACACCACTTTTTGCCTGTGTATAACCTGTACTGGATTACATTAGACTTATTACGATACAGGGAATCATTATGGACGGGAGAAAAATAAACAAGTATGAAGAGGCTGGGCTCCTATCAAAGGCTACATATTTGTAAGTTAAATATTCTTTTTATTTCAACAAAGTCTTTATTCAGTGGATCTCAAAACATGATCCAAAACTTGTTATCTATCTAATATACATATGTAATATGTCTTCACCTGCAACCTGATTTATGAAAATAAAATAGGAAATGCTGGGCAGTGGTCGCAAATAGAGAGCTCCTGCTATACCGCCAATGCAAACCTAATCCTATCTTTTGAGCATACTACGTCAACACATCATGTGCAGCTGCTCAGATAATGAGCTAAATATGTAAGTCAAGATGCTATCAAAGCGTGTTTGTACGTTGAAGACCTATGTATCATTCTTAGCAACATTTTTAATAACTTTAGTGAATTAAAATAATCCGATTGCATATGCAAAAGAGTATGTTTCCACTTGTAGTGAAATTGGACCTCAAAGCCTGTTTATTCAGCTACAAAAACGTGAAGTTAATCGGCAATCCCATGATACACTCTGCGCATATAAACTTGAATTTAGACAAAAGAAATATCCCAACCATGAACCATTCATGAAGAAGAAAAAATCTAAAAATTAATAACCAAAATCATCATTATTTCAAAACATCTTCCTTTATGAAGCTAAGATGGCCTGGAACTCACTACCAACTGACAAACAGGACATAACATCAAGGAAAGACTTCAGAAAAAACAATAGACAACATACATGAATAGAAAAATAAGTAGTAAATAGGACCTCTCTCCAAGGAGAAAGAGAAAATCTCCGAGATTATTATTATAGCAGAGTAACAAGAACTTTAAGTCCCATTATTATGGACACAACTGTTGCTTACATTGATCAAGTTTATATTGATAGCTCGCCATGACCTAATCCTGTACTGGATTACAGCATCAAACACCAGCTTTAAGATATAGGGATATGTTTTACACCTCATATACATTACCAGCAAAGTACTCATGCTCTGGCTGGTCCCCTCTCCCAACACTTCCCCCTCTCCCTCTTTTCCCTCCGAGTCTTCTATATCTTCTCCCTCCCCTCTTCCTCATGCTCCCCCTTTCACTTCCTTTCGCTCCCTCCCCACTCCGCTCACCCCTATATCCTCTACATCCTCTCCCGTCCCCCCTCTTTTCCCTCCTGCTCTTCTCTTTCCATCCTCCTTTTTTATTCCCCCCAACCTCTCCCTCTTGTTCACCATGCCACAGATAATATATTGGGGGGCAACAATTTGTTTCAGTGTGGGTGGGGCGGGGGGTATACTAGAATAGAATTGAAACATTTCACCCTCCTATTTCTAAATAGTTTTCTAACTTTTAGTTTGGTATATTTTCTCTTCCTCTGGATACTAGCCCCTAAAACTTTATGAATAATTCTGATGACACTTGCATTCAATCTAGTGAGGTGCCAGAAATCATTATGTTTCCACCAACAATAGTAAAGATAATACCCGTTAGGATGTCATTTGAAGCCCAAACATTACATGGCCCTAAGATTGCTTTAGAAATAACGTTCTGTCTCAAACAACATTTTTAGGCCAGCTTCTCTGAGTTTTTACATAAATAATGATTTTACTTTCTGAATATATTTTTCGTGATTTCATTAATCTTAACACTGTATACATCAGATAAGCTTCTTTGTGTGGTAGTTCATTCTTTTGCAAATGAATTTGTCAAAAAGTGACAGAATGATTGGGGGGGGGCAGGCCCCACAAATATATCCCCCCTTGCCCCCGCGATTCCGCCGCACCTGCCCTCCCCCTCCTATACTCGGCCTCCGTGGCCAAGACTGCGGTATCCTTTGATGTTCCTGTACTCGGCCATACTATCTTACTCCCTCGCTATGAGAGACAGAGTATAGACCGTTTCCTTCCCCTCCCCCTCTCCTCTTTTTCACTATTCAGCTCCTCTGCATGTTGTTGGGTCCCCCTGGAAGGGATGTAGTAGAATGTGGGAAATGCTGCATAGGCCTATGGTTTCTCCCACTACCACTGCAGGAGCTATATCCAGCTGGCCCAGGATACTTATGACATTGAATGGCCTAAGACCCAGGCTACCATGCTCCTCTTGCGGTCACAATTTCTGGACAAAAAAATCCCCTATTCATGTTTGTCATATGAAGGCCTATCTATCAACATCCCACATTACTATCTTATTTATTTGTATTTTTTCATCTTCAAACAGCATGATAAAACACATCCTAAAAATGGACGAGTCAAATAGTATGATCTGAAATATGAAGAGCATAAGTCCAATTATCATGGTGATGCGGCGGAACAGATGACATACTCAAATTTTAAGCAGCAATCAACTTCTCATCATTATCAAGCTGAGATTAATATCTTTGTAATCATGATGATGTATTAAAACACATTAACTACTTAAGATTTAAATTGCAATTAACATGTCATCATTATCAAGCTGAGATTTGTATCTTTCATTAAATTATTGCATTATGTACATCCTAGTACCATATTGCAAGAACACTAAATCTCCTCCGTGGAAACCTTCCATCGACTCAAACTCCTCACCCCCTAATGTGTTTTCACTAATATGTTTCCCTCCTCTACTATTATTTTCGAAAAAGTTTTAGAGAAAAGTACTGTGGCTTATCTCTTTAGCTTTCTGGAACCATTAAAACAACCATAACCTTTATTTCATATCTTCTTAATAACTTTAGTGGTGAAATGTTGACTTTTGAAAATAATCATTTAATACATAATTATTTCCTTTTGAAAATGCAGTTGTAAGCGTTTTTAAGGGATTCTCCATGGTGATGTCTGCCGTAACTGACAAAAACAAACATGGTTGACCCACTACATTCGCTCGAAGCATGTACGCTCCGTGGAATTGTGAAAAATATACTGGTTTGATTATATAAATAAAGAGGTTGGTCAGATTTCATTCAATATGCTTAGTTTCGTTCGATTTCCAAGCCTTTGTGAGTCGTGTTTGCCTTGAGAACGTCTCCACAAGCATAGGGGCTCTAATGATCTGAGATACGGTGGACATAAGGGTCCGCCAGCAGGTCCATCGTGCTGGCTGCAAGGCCCGCCACAGCGTCTGCAGTGACAAGGCCCCCCAACACAACCGCCTTACCATAGGTAGACATGCGCATGCGCATGAGACAAAGTAAAAAACAATGGCAACATAAAGCATAGCTTCCAATGAGGTGGAGGTAGTACAATTGTGATATTTCCACCAAAGGAATATTGCCACACTTTAATATGTTCATAAACTATTGTTTGGGATGGTATTTGAAGTCGACATGACTCATTTAAGCAGATTATACAAATATTATTGTGTCAGCGGCCAGAAACAGCTCAGAAACATGGCCGCCACACCAGGTTTGCTCGAAGCATGTGCGATCAGTGAAATCGTAAAAGATATACTAATAAAAAGGTTGGTTAGATTTAATTTGACAAGCTTAGATTAGACGTTCATGTATTTATATTCAGTCAATGGTAAATCATTACACATTCTTAAGATTGCGATTGCGATCCCAGAACTTTCTTTCATAAGAAGATTATTACTTGTTGTATGCACAGCAGCAAACTCTGAGAATGGTGTAACTGTTACATAATGTTTATTTGCTGAATAAAAATCTTAAATACAATACAAATGCTATATCCTAGGGTGATGGACCACAACACAAGATGATCCATGTTTTTCTTGACATTGACAGTTTGTGCACCATTGGGCTGTTTCTGAGATTAGTGTTCACAATTTTTGTATTTGGATTTAAACATGTGTACAATCGATCATCTAAAGGATTAGTAGTTGCAATGGATTTAAAATTTGAGGACCTTCTGTTGTTCAAGGTGGACACTGGGTATTTTCAAAACTGCCTACAGACGCCCACTTACACAAGTTGATGTTCCTGAACCTATTGATTTCTTGAAAGCTGAGTACAACTATTCAGCTTTTATACCGAAAGTATCCAGTCTAGATATCAAGAGATGATACATATGAATTAATTATTAGATTCAAACCCAGGACTCTTTCACAATCACAATGAACTTCAGTTAATAGGCAATGTAGGCCTATAACTTCAGTGAGATGAAACATTGACAGTTTGTGCGCCATTGGGCAGAAAAGGCATAAATAAATAACTATTTTCACACAGACTATTTCAAAATAAATTAGAAATCCAGGAAGACCTGCCCTTCTTTAACTCACTGATTTATTTCCATCAATACAATAGGCCTATTGGTGGGTAGATATAAACGGCAGATGAGATGCAAATATTTCAGTAAACAATAAAACATTATAGCCGGTACATAACGGGGAAATTACGCACCTTCGAAATAATTAAAAAATTTCTTCTCATAATACATTGCCAAATTCTGAAAGAGGATGCTTTCCTACCACTAAAAATTTAATTTCATCAACACTTGTATCTAAATAGGAAGGGTAAATATTGGTGGAACTTAGGGAAGTTTGAGAGGAAAACATAGGCCTTATCGATGCCAATCATGACGCAATACTGTATGTTGTGACGTATTCTAATTTTCTACATATTCTAACTTTAGAAATGCACCAAGATAACTAGAGGCCTGGACAATGCATAATAGTCATTTTCCCATGTGGAGTCTGGGAGGAGGTGGGGTGGGGGAGGGGATTATTTTCAGGCTATAATAGGAACGGAATTAGAGGGGAAGGGGTGTTGAAACTATGAAACTAAAGTAGAAACTATACAGTTTAATAGTCAGGGCAAACTATTTTCTCTTTGGTCACAGCCAAATTCTTGCTTAAATGTTATATTTCTCTACAATTTCACATTCATGATACTTTTCTAGTAGTCATTATATTACACAGACCAGTGTCATAAGGTACAAGTCCATCAGGACTATCTCAGTATCATCACATGGCAAATTTCGTAAATGGTAAAATGGTAATAATTATTAAAGACAATATTACTTTAAAGACACCATATCTATCATATCCTACAGTATAGGACAGGAGCTATAAATTTATGAATTAAAAAAAGTGGCACTTTTTTCGTTTTGTTTTCGTTTCCTTCTATCTGATGTATTCCGCAGATGCAATGATGTAATACACTTGGAATTTCCACAGAAAATGGGAAACATTGGAGGAGAAGCAAAAAGCTAAGAAGGAGAGTTTGTTCTGGTTAGTGTTCAAACATTACCACCGTCAGATACTGTCAGCCTACTTCATCCTCTTGCTCTCAGTGAGTAACCTTAATTCTATGAAGGAATATTATTCATTCATATATTTAATGATATAGCAGGAAATACTGCCAACTACTTAATTTAGTAGAATCTACTAACCTCACTCTTGTTCTGTGACATAGATTCATGATTATTGGAGGAGACAGCTGCTGGGGGAGGTGCACTGGAGATGGGAGATGCATACTTCAGGCAGTCTCTTAACCGGGGAGCTAGCCAAGGGAATTGCCAAAGAATATTCCTGATGAAGACAAGGAATATATGAGATTGGAATAATGGAGACAGCCACCGAAACAAATTTAGGGATGGGTATGGTGGGCCAGTGCACCTCCACCAGCGGCTGTCTCCTGCAATAATCACAAATCTATGTCGCCGAACAAGAGTGAAGTTAGTAGATTCTCCTAATTATTGTGTGTCGCTGCTGCTAGGTTGCGGCACACTCGAGAGCTTTAACGAAGGCAATTCCCCACAACACCATCTCAACACATGAGACTGTTAAGGCTAGAGGCTCACTTGAGGTGATGGAGATCTAGGAGAGGAGAAATGAATATGATCCTTGAGTAGATACAGATAAGTATAAAAGTATATATATGTTGGACTAAGTCTAGGCCTAGGGATATAATTGAATATATAAGTCCTAAGGATCTCCTGTCACTACCAGGAGTCCTGTAAATACACAGACTAAGAAGAAGAAGAGAACTATTTTTTCTTTTGGTTTCTCTTCTTGGAGTGGTCCGAGAGTAAGCTGGAGGAAGTTGATGTTGTCACATTTATCGGTTTTGATAAAACTTCCTAAAAGTGTTTTTGTTTCGCCATTGTGCCCTGTCGGTTATCTGTTTGGATAGAAGCTAGTTTGGAGGCAGTGGCAGAACAAACACTGTGGGCTTTGATGGTGTTGGTACTAATACCACTAGCAGCCAAAGTGCACCTCACATACTTTGCGATGGTCTGATTTCCCACTGGTTTATAGGGCCTGCAATGGCTGATGAAGAGAAGACCCAGAGAATTTCCTAGTTCATCTGTTGGCCTAAAATCCTTTGTTTGGAGGAGGTAGTGGTGCAAGCAGGTCAAAATGCATATTTTTTCTTTGGAAGGGTAGGACTCGAGGGCTAGTTGCCTGCCCTACAGAACTGGTCTTGATGACCTCAGACAGGAGAATAGATACTTTGTCTTTTGTTGAGAAAACCATGTCTTCGCACTTCAAGGTGTGAATGGTCTGGACCCTTTGGCTTGTAACTAGCATGAGGTCACAGTTTTCTGGGTGAGTTGGGCCAAATTCCGAGATTGATGGGGGAACTGAGTCTCCAGATAATCCAACACAATATTGGGGTCCCAAGTTTCAGATTAGCGTGTCTTTGGGGGCCTAGATCTGAAGAAACCTTACATGATCCTACAGACAGTTTCATTGGCACTAAAACTTTTGCCCTCAATATAAGCCATGATGTTGGCCATCATCAAATAGGTCGCAAAGGAATTCAATTCCATGATTTGCCAGACACGATAATAATTAGACAAGTTTCCTGGTTTGAAAATCATGAGTGCTGGGCCTGTGTGGGACAATGTAAAGGGTCTAGGATCACCTGCAATCCTGTCTACTTTCAACTTTACCTCAACTAGCGTCGAGAGCGACCTCTGTCGTCCCTTGAATCCCTCCGGTTGTATTTGTTGTAGGACTTTTGATTGTTGTATTGGGATTCCCGTTGCAGTTGAGAGTTGTTGTAATCCCCCCCTTTCTTCTAAGAGGGGCCGTTCGAGTTTTTTGAATATCCTTTGAAATTGGTCCCCTTCTTAGTATTCTGTTGCTGATTGTTGGAATTTCCCTTATTGCCACTGTTAATATTCTTATTGCCATTGTTGGCCTTACCGTTGTTGCCTGCGTTAGTCTTGGCTTGTTAAACGATATTAGAAATCTTCTTGCTGGCTTCTAGAGACTTGATCATCACTTCCAAGTCTTCACCACTCAAGAGATTAACAGCTGTGGCTGGGAAGCGGGTATGGTTTGTGGCCATATCCTTGTACTTTTCCATAAGGTTCCCTGCAATGGTATCCCTGCGCTTTGTATTTAAGACAGTCTGATTATAGAAGGCAGATAAGGCAAGAGAGTCACATAAGTCCTTTATTGCCTTCTAAACCACCACTGATACTTCTGAGTCCTGAGTAGTAATACCTTTCAATTCAAACAAGGTATCCAGAGTTTTTGTTTGGGCTGAGGCAGAGGCTAAGAAGATTTTCTGAAACTTCTCTAGGGACTTATCTGCATTCTGTGAGCCTGGGGACATGGCGCGCCAGATCTCATTGGGGATGAAAGGGCAGCCCAATTCCTCCACATTGGACGGTCTTTTGTGGCGATCTCTAAGCTCATCCAAAAGCTTACCTTTGGGGGGACCGGTAAACACGTCATTAACAAAAGTCTTAACATCTAGGCACATGACAGGACTTTCCAGATCCTTCTTCTCATTAATCTCTGCCACGAGAGAACCAAGGAAAGAAGTAGCTTGTTTACCTTTAGGGTCCTCCATCTTGTTCTCACCGTTGACATCATTTCCGGGAATCCCCTGCGAACCGGAAGGGGTATCCCCAGGGGGAAATTAATTTTCCCTCTCTGGTCTCTCCAGAGGGTTTGGCAAGGAACCATCCTGGAGGGAGGGAGAGGATGACCTACTAAAGAAGTCATCACGCTTGGTCCATGGAGGGGAGCAATGGCGGCATGAGTGAGCATGGCTCCTGCAGGAGCTCTCATGGTGGAAGATGGTGACCTGGACCTCCTACGACCCCTTGTTGGGTTGTGGTAGGGGTAAGGAGACGGGGAAAGTTGCCTTTTTCTTCACGTTGTAAAATCCTATCCAAGGTGTTCTGGTCTTGAAGGGCAGGAACTGACTCCTTCTCTCCCTTCTCTATAACTTCCGCCATAATGCTGGAGGCCCAAAGGTCCTCACTCATTGCACGCAAGGAGTGAGATATCTTTTAAAGTCTACTCTTCGAGCCTTACAAGGAACAACAGAAAAAGATGAGCAAAGTCACAGGGGCCAACAGACCGAGGAACATAGTGTAGAATAGAAGAGTTGAATGTAGAAATCCAATATCGAAGTGAGCACTTCCTGGTTGCGACTTGTTGTTGCATGCATATCCATAAAAGTGCCTGAAGTATGCATCTCCCATCTTGAGTGTGCCGCAACCTAGCGGTAGCGACACAATAATTCTGAGGTACACTAAACTACCTTTGATTTATAACTGCACTCTCTGTTAAGATTGGTCAGAAATTAAAGATTGTGTTATATATGTTCTTTTCCAGTCAATCTACAATTCTCTCGAATAATTTGAATACATTTTGATAAATGTGTTTCCTTCGTTTTTTCTATAAAAATCCCAACGTTAAGACACACTGAGATTTGTCTACATATGATCTTTCCATTGATCCTTGTGATTAATCTTACAGTTGCATGTTGAGTTCTTTGCAATTTTTGTAAAATCATTCTTGAGGCTCATTTCTAAAGGGTATAGATAGAACCTGATGAGAATTCGGTACAAGGGGCACTATTACACTGTCCAAGATGTTTGTTTTTTCATGGCCCACAAGCCGATAGGCGATTGGGTTATGAAAAAAAACAAACATCAAGGACAGTGTAATAGTGTCCCGAGTACCACATTAAAATTTAGGTTCTATATTTACTCCCATGTTGCTATACTTTCCTTGCACCGGCAACCTTGTTTACTGGGGACAAGAAGTCATACCACACGCTTGGAACTGGTGCAAATTACCACACTACTCCCGCCCATAAAATAGCATGTGGTACATACATCAACATGGAATAAATCAAATTCTGTTATTGGAAGGACCGCCACTCTTTTTTAAAAGAAGGTTTTTATTACACAATCCTGCTATCTAGGCTTTTACACTTCTATGGCATACACTGACAATAGCTTGTATTTTTCTGGTATTTTTTCTATTTCCTACTACCCACCTACCCACCACTGTAATGATATTTTGGGACAACCATATATTTGAATTAATCATCAATTGATTACATGCAGTTATTTCATATGATATTTGGAAACGTTGTTAACCCACATGCTGTATTTTATGCATCATGATAAGAAATATGACATGAATCTGAACCTTTTGTTGAAATAATGACCCTAGTGATACTAGCGATATATATGGTTCATAAATATAGATATTAGATAGTTACGGCCCTAAGGATGTACCTTGAGTAACTCTACAAAACACTCCTGTTTCATTTGATGTCATGCTATTGTCTACAACACTCTGTTTCCTATCTTTCATGTAGATCTCAACCCATACATCACCAATATCATACAATTCAAAGGGTTGTCAGGGGTGTCACTAATTTATGTCACATAAGATAAATAGATATAATCATTAGTAATAAATTGTTTACATTTTCTCTTGCAGCATATATCAAGGTTTTCAATGTTTCTGATTGTGAGGTACATGGTCAGTGCACTAGAATCAAATACATCTGGTCAGGTACCTCCAGACATATGGATACTTTTGATACTTTTGTTTTCGGTCTACCTTGTGAATGTGTTCACCGGCAACCTTGGTGTGCAGAATGTGATGGTTTGCGAACTCAGGATCAAACTGTTATACAGCACTCTCATCTACAGAAAAGTAAGTCTTTAAACTGATCCAAGTTTACTTCCCTTAAACGATCCAATTTTGATATTTGATTCTTGAAGTGTTTCTTGACATAAAAACAGCAAAGAAATATTAGTTAAGTATGCTCATTTTTTCAATTTGAATGCTTCAAAGTTTGGTATCTCAAAATAATCAATGAAACCTGAAGATGTCCTCATTTTGCAGTACCTCAACTTCATAGTTCATATTTTGCTATTTATATTGATTGTATTCTGTATTCATAAGTAACAAATTATTTTCCCCTTAGTGGTTTTACGCATTTTCGGAGAAAATTTTTTGTTTACAGGTTAAGGTGAATACTGCCGCGTCTACGTACTGTATTCTGTATTTAATTAAAGTTCATTGTTTAAGATAGAGTATTATCTCGCCGATCATTCTTTCATCCCCCCTATTTTTATAAAATGCATGTTTATTTTTATTCGTTTTTTTGTGGTCATAAAAATATAAAAAAATCAGTGGGTCATGCAGTTGGTTTCTGAATTATTGGGATCTGAACAGTTTGGTATCTCAACAAGCTGCAAAAACAGTGTGACCTCATGTTTAGATCCCCAAAGTTCTCCATTCACAACGTTATGTTTTTGTTCATAATTATAATTAATGAACAATATTTTCCACTATACTTTAGCAACATTTGATTTGATATGAATGTCAACGTTGACACTATGCCACACAACATGGCTGAAAAACCCTGAAACTGCTGCTTTCAAAGTGTTCTAGGCTTCGTAAACATGTCCAGATAAACTAAACTTTGTGTTCACTATGATGACATATATTTCTTTTTATCAATGTTTGTAACATGTTACATTCATTATATGTGTCGAAGATTTTGGGACATTAGGAATTGTCATTTTATTAGTTCATGGAAACTTCCATTTCGCCATACTCCCATATAACTCCCATACTAAAGGGGTAGTGCATAGAATGACAGAGATGGCATAGTAGTGAATAGTAGTGTTTTCCATCAAAGAACATAATATCTCATGTTTATCTCACAAGTTATTTTCAATCCTGTCATAGATATTTAAACTCAGCAGGAAAGCCTTCCTGAAGGCAAATTCGGGGCAAATCATTAATTTGATATCTGCCGACATAGAGGCTTTTCAGTCGGTAAGTTATACATCCAAAATATATCGTAAGCATTAACCACTAATCAAACTCATGAGCCTTAGTGATTCTTCATCTTTGCTTTTCTGCAGAGAAATGGCATCTGTAGAGTTTTGTCCATACTCTCTGGAGGACGTTGTATGTAGTCTGTGAAGGAATCTGGGAGCATTTCAACATGTTCCTACCACTAATTCCACTATCCCCACTTAGCATCTTTATTCTGGTATGCCAAAGAGAGGCCGCCCTTGTTAAGAAAGTGCTGGGAATGTCAAGCCTAAAGCCAGACAACCTCAAACAAATCCCCCGCTACAAACTAAAGCCTAACTTAACAGTAGCCACCAGCCATATATCATATATTTTTAATACTAACCACATTCCTACCACTACAAATTAGTTCAGATTTCTGTTTTCACTTGTTTCTATACTTCTCATCTTTGCTGAACCATCTCATTTTCGCACTAGTTTCTCATTTTACTCATACAAAAGAATTTTCTTCATTTACCTCAAAACAAATATGCATACTGCTCTCATGTTTCAGGGTGTTCATATGTTGAGTGGGTGGGTGATAGTGCCAATAATCACCACAATGGCACTTGTGTATGGAGGACTGGAAATGGGTGGTTCTATTGTGCTGGTCTTGGCTGTTGTCATTGTGGTAGTACTAATGCAATATCAACTGGGAATCCTAGCCGGAAGATTACGGTAAAAGTCTTGGCTGAAAGAGATAGTCCAACTGTAAATCGAGACTTGAATATTGATGTTTGAACTAAATTAGAAACTAAATTCTTGGCACAGGAATGTGATTATTGGAAAGAATAATGATGGTTGGAATATATGTTATAAAAAGATCTAAAAGATAAATAAATTGTAAATTTACTGTGGGTACAATATGCATCGATAATCAATTGTTCATCTTGTTGCAGCTAAACATAATCCCTATTTAAATGAAATCAATCCTATTTCTTAAACTGAAGCAGGCTGGATGGACAGATAAACGTGTCCTGCTGATGAATGAAATAGTCAAGGCTATGAAGGTTATCAAGATGTACTGCTGGGAAAAGATATATGCTGAACAAGCACAGAAACTCAGAAAGTAACTATTCATTCTTGGAACATGATAAGTAGTTCTCTGCCTCAGTTTAATCCATCCTATAGTTTGCCCGCAATTCTTATCATACAATTTTTATTATAGGAAAGAGCTGAGGGTACATTTAAGAAGGTCTACCATGATGACCCTGTCTATGACTCTTGGTTTTCCGGTCATGAAATTGGTTGTGTATCTGGTAGTTATTATGTATTTCCTTACTGGGAACTCCATTAACATCATTGTAAGTGAAGAGAATACATAGATTGTGTTTTTTTCATACAGATAGAGACTGGGATTTTTTCAAACAGTCAGATATTTAAAAACATTTCTATTAAGACTATGAATGTCACTGTACTAAAAGCAAATTTGCGAGAATAATAATGACATATATATCAAGTGTACTACACAATCTGACAGATAATTTGAATAGAATAGGGCAGATGCACTAGTGTAACTTCTCTGCAGAAAAAAACCCCATTCATTTAATACTCAAATACACTAAAGAATAGATGTGGCTATGTACTCCATGTAATTCGTGTTTCTATACTAGGCACATCATAGAGAAAAAACAGTTTGAGTAACTCAACTACAAAATTTATCCTCTCTGACATATCAGGACAGCTACAACAGTTCAAATAGCTTACAGTTTTCTCAAAATCACTTGATGGTAACATTAATTTCCAAATTATAATGAAATGATGAATCAAAGATTATTTGATATGGTAGTGTCTGGTACTTTTTTGATTATTTAATGGAATTAATTTCAGCAAACCATTTCACTGCTAAGTGTGGCACGTGTTATTGAACACAATGCTTTCAGACTACTGGGATTTAGCTTCATCATCTACAAGCAGATGATATCAAGTTCTGAGAGAATACAGGTACAAAGATGTCCCAACTTTTTTTCATTAATGGCCTTTAATAAACATTATACTACATTAACCATGGATGCATTATCCACCAGGTATGTTTAAAAGTGTTGCCCTGTACATAAAGGAAAAATATATATTTTAATAATCTCACACAATATATTATTGTTTCAGGCTTCACAACCTTGTAGGTGATGCATCTACAAAGTCACACATAATTATATAATTATTCTCATTACCTAGTCATAACCACAATATTTGTGAAACTTTTTGCTTTTGCAATATCTACAAAAATTGTCATTATATAATACAGTACTGCCAATTCCTCAATAATATTGTTTATTGTTTATTTCCATTTCACATTGTACAATTAAAGTAGTTGTGGAAGGATCTCGGGCTAACCCCCTCTATCCTCCCGCGCTCCCCTTGGTCAATAATAAGTCCCCAGACTTCCCCCTCGCTACGTTCCATCTATGTAGATACAGATGTGAAGTAGGTTTTGCATCACTTTTGCTGTATGTGCTTTTGCTGCTTGTGGCAGGCCACAAGCAGTCTGATAAACACTAGGTGACAAGATGGCCTGTCAGCATTCCAACAAAGCAATGTCAAGCAGTCCTGTCAACACTGGTATTGTTTATAAATTCAGAATTTCCTAATGATGGACGAATTAGAGGATGATGGTGAAACACATCAAACAACACAGCCCAAACAGTGTGTTTTAGAGTACCTGTCCTTCATGGGAAAATGGCCTGAGCAAGAAAAGGTGCATTTATAGATTATATTTGAAATAATTTAATTAATGTCTTGTTTCCAGAGTGAACCAGTAAGGTTAAGGTATAAGCCAAAAGTATATTGTTAGTAGCCGATCTTTGGATTCTGCTGGGGTTGTGGATAGTGTTAATTTACTCTTTTGAGTGGATCAAGTAAATAATTGGAGCAAATTAAGTAACTTTTTTGAGCTGTAGTTATTTAGCTGGCAATGGGTTCCTGTGTTTCCGCTCATTGACTTACCTCATCACCTAGCTGTTTGTCGTTGATTCTGGGTTCAGTTTGAAATGTGTATGAATAATACTATAGTCCTGGTCACCCAAAAGTCTTTTTTCTACTGTTTCTGATGGAAATATTAGACATTTTTAAGTAATTAAAGCCAAGGGCTTGCCATAACATAACAACCTTAGACATCATGCAAGCGATGTTGTGATACAATGGTCACCTCCCAGTGACAACTAGGCAAAACAGGCCATGCATGCGTAATACTACTGCTCTGTGGGTTGCTTCAGTTTTGGTGGCGTACTGTAAAGGAACTAAAACCCGGAAGCATGTTGGTTTTGGCACGCAACATTAGAGGAGGGGAAGCTACTAGTATGCTAGGCCCTACCGTCTGTGCCCTATGATTTTGGGGCACCAGTGTCCAGGCTCCGTTGGTTGCATGTAAAAAGTGGAAGGTTTGTTTTTCATGGAACGGAGAGTATGGCTGTCATAACCGACGATGTGAAGTTATTATTACGTGTAAAAGTTTGATTTTGGTTTTACAGAGGTAATTAAACTAATACTAGAATGTGATATTTTGAATTGTGTAAAACATGCTAATTTAGATGGTAAAGGCTTTCTGAGGAAGACAGCATTTTCCTTGGTCTTTTCCGTGTACAATAGAAGTAAAATAGTAACCAATGTAGTCAATGGGACAGGTAAAGTAGTTTAGTTTCTCATGTCATAAGTACATCTAAAACAATTTTTAAAGGGTCTAATGTTTGTTTAAATGTGTTACATATATGCAAAATAAAAAAAAACATTTAATTGTCTCTTTTAGGATGGTGAAGGATTCTGTATGAATGATATAAGCTTCAAGATTCAACAGGTAAGGCTTACACTTTTGACTGCTCTCTAATCTTCATATGATTTTATTTTTCATAAGGCCATAGAAAAGATACTGTTCATCATAAGATTCTACAGACATAAGACAATCAAGATGACAATTGTGAATTTCTGATTACAGGGTGAAGCAATTGGCATTGTTGGGAAAGTTGGATCAGGCAAGGTACTTTAGCTCTTCTTGTTGGCACACTAGCTGTATAATGTTACAGCTAAATAATCCATAAAACAAAATTGTACTCTTTGTAAATAAAGTATTCATCAATCACTTCATGAAATCTTTGTGAATAAACTGTTCATCAATCAATCAATATCATGATTTTGATTTTGATTATCTTGTTTTACCTATGGATATTTTGATTATGTTTGTATGAAATGGTCTTGCTAAGCATTTTAATTTCATTAAACTATTTTGTTCTGCAATTCATAATTCAATGCTTAGAGTTCCTTGCTACATGCATGTCTGGGAGAGCTGGTGCATGTTAAAGGCTTGGTTACACTACCAAACACAGTAGCATATGCACCACAGGAGCCCTGGATTATGTCAGAGACCATCAGAGACAATATTCTGTTTGGTGCAAAGTATGAAGAGAAGCGGTACAGGACAGTCATCAGAGCTTGTGCACTTACTGAGGTAAGAGAACATAAAGCATAAACTTGTTTAGAGTGAGTGTCAGTTAGTGGTAGATATACCATGACCATTGATTAATATGAATTATTCTCCATCTACATTGATTATCCTGGTGAATGATGAGCTATGAGGCACAGCAAGTGGATCATGTTAATAATAACACTAGAACTAGATTCATTTATTTGACCTATAAAGAGAATTAGAGTAGGAGGAGAATAATAAGATTAATAACCCTGGCATGTTGGGCTTTAGGATGGTGGGCTTTAGGATTTAGAATCCTTCAAATATCATTTAGCTTGGCCTCAGGATGTTTGAAGGCGTCCGCTCTGCTTTGGTCATTAGTCCTTTAATAGGTATACACATTTTACATTACTATAGCTTGTATAAATAATTTAGTGGATAGTCCTAACTATTGTATTACTTAGGATTTAGCCAAATTCCCCCATGGTGACCAAACATTGGTTGGAGAAAGAGGACTTACTTTAAGTGGTGGTCAGAAAGCAAGGGTTGGCCTGGCAAGGTGGGTAAAGTCTGGATTTTGTTAATTTTGTGCTTTGAAAATGTGGTGGTTGTTATATTTGTTTTGAAATTGGACAAAGTGATTTATTCCATAGCTATTTTATTCAGAGCCGTTTATCAAGATGCAGATTTGTACCTCCTGGATGATCCCCTCTCTGCAGTAGATGGGAAGATTGCGAAAGTTTTATTTTTTGAGTAAGTTCTATGAATATTTGCAAACAAAGCTATCACAAAGCTATCGTTTGTAAATGACCCTTTCAATGATTCATGTATTGAAACCAATCATTTATTTTTCATGAATGAAAATAGAGAGCGACATCAAGGTACATGTGTATTGTTATCCTTTCCATTAACATTTGTCCATCCAGATGTATCAATGGACTATTGATGGACAAAGCCAGAATAGTTGTCACACACCAGCTTCATTTTTTACCATATTTGGATAGAGTACTTCTTCTGAAAGAGGTAAGATGATTTGAATGCAATTAATTATAATGAGCTCTGAATTTTGTGGTGGCCATTATTAAAATTGCCGCTATGGCCGTCATAATAAGAATTCAAGATTGCGTCATATCTGAACTTAATCCTCTGACCTTAAGCTACAAGTCTACTAAGTTTCATGCTTTTATGAAAAAATGCTCAATTGTTTCACCTATTTGCCACACTATCAATCAAATAAATAACTGTATAACCGAATAATCACTGAGCCCTTACTAATGTTTTAATATAATAGAATGAGATCTCCCATATTGTAACAACATGTTGAAAGGAGTCCTGGATCTTAATTAAACTGTACATCTTCAGCTTTCAATTCTTCATTCATTTTACAGGGTACAGTCATAGCAACGGGCCATTATAACGAAATAGCAAATGACATCAAGTACAATATTGAAGCAGAGGAAAAGGAGAATGAAGATCAGATATGGGACCATTTTGAGGAAGATAAGCAGGATACAAACAATGTATTTGTTGAGGTAGAGAAAATTACAATTTAATATTATGAAGATTATTGCTTTAATCTTGTTATTGTACTCTTATTTGATATTGTTTTGATCACAGTGTATTGCTATGAAAACTCAATATCTTGATAGAAAACAGGTATGCTTGTGGACAAAGAGGATAAGAATGAAAGAGGAGGGATTGATAGCCTTGTTTACCTGTGATACATTGCCGCTGGAAAAGGAATTATTCTGCTGCCTTTATTCATCATACTGTATGCTGGGGCCATGGTAAGTATTTGAGATTCTTATTATTACAGAATGGCCTAATGTCAGACATTGCTAACTGCTATAGGCTGGAGGGAGAAGGTAAACCCTGGGTCGCCTCCCACTCCTGTTTTTTTGTTTTGAACTGTATCTATTAATTGTACAATCATGATTTGTTTTTTTCAATCATGAGGTGGTGTGTAAATTGCCTACACAACATTTGTATGCTTGTAAGACTTACCCTTTCTTTAAATAGATTTAGTAGCCAATCATTGGATTCTGCTGGGGTTGTGGATAGTGATTTTGAAAATGGCAGGCACAAATACAAAGAATCCAAAGACAAAAAAGACTGCTGCCAAGTAAATGGAATAAATGAACAAAAAAGTTTATAAAAATATTTATATAAAAGTATATCTAGTGTTTTAATGAATTATTCATTTAGGGCGCTGGGGTCTACTTTGATTGGCTTCTGGTCTCAAGGTAAGTTTAAAAAGATATTTTTCCTCTGATGATATAATATTGTGAAGTACAATTCTTGAAATGAGAACCAGCTAATCCATTTTGCCGAATGTGAGAAACCTTAGAACTTCTCCCAAAGTCCCAGCTAACTCTAAGATCAAAATAAAGAACATGAATATATTAGTGTTTGGGCTAAATTGTTGGACTTATTGGAATGATCACTCCGATTTTGGGGGACTTTTTATCCTTATCTATCTTAGCACTAGCATAGCACATAAGGGGAATGCTACTGAAGACCTCACCACTGGAAATGTCTTTGTGGACTTTTTCATGCCAACAAGTCTGGTGTTTGAGCTCATCAAATCCCTAGGAGGTCTAGTTGTGCTGATAGTCATCCCGTTCATCACTGCCTTTGTTATTCTGATGGTCTTGACAACCTTGGCCAGCTACAAACTCTACAATAGGATGTTTGTAAGGCTCCTCAAGGCCCCTTCATATTTTTTTGAAACAAGACCTGTGGGTAAGCCATTACATCATCACAGAATGTCATTTTTAGTCCATATTATGGACTAAAAATGCCAGAATAGAATAACTGACTAAAAAAAATATGAAACACAAACATGTATAATTCAAGTTTGATCAATTTTCAATGTTATAGAGACAGTTCTGAAAGTTTATCTCTCAACTGACCACAGTACCTTTGGAAGAATGAACCCCCTTGTATTTTGATGCCAAACCTGAATAAAAATTATATAGGCTAAAGTGACCGAGGAACGTATCTGTTGTCCCATATTTCCCACAGTGGTAGCAATCCAGTGAGTTTGCATTAGTGAACGAACAGGATTGCGTGAGCCCAAGGGAATGACAGATCGTCCCGAGAGACCTTTTGCATTTATTATCACCTTAATAGAGGTTGGTACGATACATTTTCCAACATATTAGTTGTAAAATGGTTGGAATTTAATGAAAATCAATGGCCAAACATGCATTTACATGGCCCCTCCCACCTGAAATTGTTTTTACTTCGGGATCGGTACATATCGATGCGCGCTTGACCTGCCGGGGTGTGAGAAGTCCTGCAGAATGTAGTTCTATTTTGAATTGTTATTTCGCTTAATTTTCGGTATTTAACTATTACTAAGATATCAATACAATTTAAAATACTTCATAAGATAAATGTTGTTTAGTTTGATTTTCAAATTCCTGTACTTTTCGTGTTTAAACTTGCCGGGTGACACAGTTTTTCTCAGACTCAAGTGTCTGTCAGCAACGATCGGTGTGCTTAGTAACGGTACCAAAGGTGCCATGAAAAATTCTGATGAAGTAAAGGAAATACACTAAAATCCTTCTATTTTTATTGAAGCCTAGCCTTTACCAAAGCATTACTTGTATTTCAAAACGATTTAAAGCTGTGAAAAGGATTATAACCCCATTGATTCGAAAACGCAGCCAACTGACAACAAAATGATCAGTGTTGTATACCGTATAGATTGGCATGCATAGCCTGAGTGTCAACACAGGGAGAGCGGTAAAATATCAATCCAAATCACATAATGAACTAAAATCCTTTCATGCTGGCAATGTGTAGGTTCCCAATGCGATTATATCATCAATAAAGTTGTTATATTTCGCTTATTTTGACTTAGCTTTGAACCAGCATCTTGAATACTCCATTTGCATCAACTGACTGTGATCTAGGTCGACCAATCATTGTGTTGACAGTTGCCTGCTCTCACAAGCACATTTGGCGGTTGTTAGTTTCTACCTACACCAAGGATCGATTATTACATAAACTAAATAGAGAAAATAAGTCACTGGTTTATTTTCCTTTATCTGTGGTCGATAAATATTATGGTATTTTGTGTGCAGAAGGAATTATTTAAATAGAAATATGGGTGTATCATACCAACTCCCCCAAAGGTATAATAAATAATAATAATACCTTAAAGACTGATTGATATTGGACCAAGACATTGATTTTGCCCTAATACAAAGGAACAAATCCAGAACTCAACGGCTGAACTCTTAAATATATATACAGCAAAAAAGTAAATATAAATAATACTGTCATGTGAGTCTGCTGCAATGCATCTGATAAACAGGGGAGCCTGAGCCCCCTGAGAATGAGTACTGCCACTTTGAACCTGTAGGGGATGAAAAAAATCATGTAAGAAAGGACTCCGAACTTATTGACTAATTTCTAGTCGCTGTGTCTATTACTGTTTACATTCTTTATACCATCTCTCATCATTAGTGCATATTCATCATTGTAACTTGATAAGATAGACACAAGGATTTATCTGTACCACATCATCATCATCATCTATCATGGCTTATACCCTCAACATTATTACTAAAGACTTATCAGACTGATCAAATATCATTCACAATTGTTACCAACAAACACACATGAAATACACTGTAAAGTTGACATACCGATGACATCATGAAATTATAACAACACTTAAATTACTAGTGTGATAACGATCCTAACTTATAATTAACAATGAACTGTAAATACTATTCATCACATTATTGAGATGCATATTTATATTATATGAATACAAGCAAGGATCTAATGAAAACACACTGAATGTATAGTAATATAATTATAGAATAAAGTAATTATAATCAGGCTACTGACAAACAAGTGGTCAAAACCAATGAATGTAACTGTTAAATAAATTACTAGAAATAAATAAACGTTTTCAAATCAAATACAAATTCTGTTCCAGGTCATATTCTGAACAGATTCTGCGGAGATACTGCCTCTATGGACTTACATCTAACTGTGCCTCTTATTACCATGTTCTTTGTAAGTTATTCTCATATATTCATATATTTGGTATGATGGGGGATTATCAAATATGGTTCAACTGTTCGAGGTGTAAAATGATTAACTTCTTAATGAAGAACTCATGCAACATTCACTAGATTTATCCCCCAAACCCAATTGTATCTCTTTAAAAATGTTTGTTTCTATCATTCAAGAAATAATCTATGTGTAGGAACGGTTCTATCAACATGACATTGGTTAACATCTCATGCATACATTTCTTCTATTAGGTGTCAGGAAACTGCCTACCAGACTTAGTATATGTACTAATTGCAAACCCTTGGTGCTGCATTGCTGCAGCCTTCTATATTGTGTTCTTGGGGGTCCTCTACAAGTTCACCCTACCCGCCATTAGGGACACCAAAAGATTAGAAGCAAGCAGTGAGTATATTGCGCATGATTCTACAACTATTTGCCCAAGGCATTAGTTAAAGCTTCATTCCCAGTTAACATTGGTCAAAAACTAAATATTTTAGGCTTTGACCAAAATGTTTTAGAAGAGGATTTGTTCTTGCTGTTAATGCGTCATAAAAATGATCATCTATCATCAATGCAGTTTCACCAGTATCATACACTAGATTGTTGGATAATACAATAAAATAATAATAATACAATAATACAATACAACCTGATGTTAATGTCAAAATAACACTTTTAGTTATTACAATTGTACAGTGATATTGCCTTTTTAACCTTGAATAAATTGCTTGACACAAGAATATTCGCAAGAAGTAATGCTTAACCTCAATGTCTCAGCATATATGTCTACCTTATCGTACCATTACATGAATTGTGAAAGGAAGATGTCTTAATTTACCAATGTAACTGTACATACACATTTATTCACAATAGTGAGGAGCCCAGCATACTCACATATTTCCTCAACACTGGATGGGCTCACTGTTATCAAGGCAATGAAGAAGCAGAAACTGTTTCTCGAAGAATGCAATTCACTAATGGATCAACACTCCATATCTGTGTTTAATTTCATCTGTTGTCAACGAGCAGTGTTCTTTCTTGTTGAAATGGCTTCAACTTTGTTACTTGTTGTTTCGTTCATCACCTTGCTATTGGACCACAACAGAGGTATTTAATTCAACTGATTACTACATAAAATAATATATACATATATCTGTTTCTAGAGTTCCATTCAGGGATACCTCCAGGCTTGCATAGTTGCACATGTGTGTCACTCTGGTTGTCATGGAAATTGATTAAAACAAATACCTGTGTTTAACTATATTACAATTCTACTGCCATTGAGGCAGTCAATATTCTACATCTTCCTTACATTTGTACAAAAATTGCATGTTGAATCAGCTAAAAGAATATGAACAAGACAGAAAGGAGAAAATCTTAATGCTTAGTAGGATCAATGTTTACTTTACTAGTCCAGCTTTAAACAGAAAATAATGAAGTAGGTAAGTAATATAGACAGATATCACATTGTAAGATTTTGGTGAGTAAAATTCTGTCCACTGTTTATAGGAGGGAACAACCAAAGCACAGTAGGTCTGGCCATGGTGTACTTGCCTGCATTTCTTTTCAATATGGCCCATGGATTCAAGAACATCGCCCACTTTGTGACTATGGTAAATTTATTGATGCATCAAAGACTTGTTTCGCATGTAAAACTGAGGTACCGGTACTCTGTTTCAGCAGGATTTTAGATAGAAAGCTTGAGAGAGCATGGCGCCGGTCACTGTGGACGTGTCTAGCTAGTCGCAGCGCGCATTACTGCCTGAATGGACTAAAATAGTGTATATATTTTTCCACAACCAAAGGAACTCTACCACCTTATGGACAGAGAACAGTTGTAGTTATTTTTTTAGCTACTAGCCAGGTATTGTGACGATTATTACACATTTCTTCAGATGATCCGTAGATCGACTGTATCCTCTCAATCATCGCCCACCTCACATAATGCTGACTCACCCACCATAACACCAGCGCCCATCCGTCCTCTACCTAGAGCTCTAAAACGACTAATTTCAGACCTCAAAATAGCCCAAGACTCGAACAATATATCTACCATTACTAACTCTCCTATGACTAGTAGTGAACATCCAATAATGCCAATTATGGAGAAAGATGCACCTCCAGTCAATGGAGACGCACCTGAATCCAATGAACCAACTAGCATAAACGCTAGTACGTCTGTCCCAACTTCTGTCCCAACATCTACATTGATAAACAAATCATTCGATGGTGCCTCTGGGCTAACTTTAGACTGTATTGACGCAGACCAACAAACAAACCAAAACCAGAATCATGAGGCAACCGACAGCCCACCTTCCCCATCACCATTGCAGGTGACAGCACCTCAAGCTAATCAAATCGATGGTCTACAAGGAGTCATGACATCCACCCCAACCACCGGGGCTGACCTACCAGTGATCCCACAGGTAGACATGACGACTCCCCTAAATCAGAATCAGTTACAATACATGCTAACTAATATGCTGACCAAATTAAAGTCCCATAGCACCACAACTCTAACCTCACTTACAGAAACTCTGACTTCCAAAACTGAAACTTTATCAAGAGATATTAAACAATTATCCACTGATCTCAATGGGCACAAAATTCATTACGACGAGGAATTGACCAAATTCAACAAAAGACTCGTTGAGGTAGAAGCCAAAGTCTCTGACGATAATTTGATAGATATTGTCAACGACAAAATCTAACCGACCATTACAAATGCATCAGAGAAATTAACCACCATTCAGTCAGAAATAGACCAACACCTAAGAGAGTTCAAGAGGAAGATAGATGAGGCCACGCCCATTCCCCCTAAAGCCCAGCCACTGGCCCCTGTTACTCAAGCTCAGGTCCCACCCAATCTTCAGCAACAGCTTGACGAAATTAAAACTAAGCAGACAGGTTTTACAAATCAGCTGATCCAAGCAAATAAAAATAACCTAAAACTTCTTGCCCAATTGAAAACTGAACAGGAGAAATCAGAACTGTTAGATGTCAAAACGAGAAGGCTAAACCTAATAATTGATGGGATCATGGAAGAACCAAATGAAAATCCTCCTGAGAAATTAACAGCGTTAATAAGCCCAATAATAGATGAGTTTGTTATGGACGACGTAGACGCTGCGTATAGATTAGGTAAATACCACAAAAAAACCACCCGCCCAATCCTGATCTTGTTTCAGACCTTGAAACTGAAAGACGCAGTCCTAAGCTCGGCTAAAGAAATCAAAGCTCACTGTCAAAATCCTCAATTATGGATTAACAAGGATCTCCCTGACTCAGTTCAAAAAAAGAATACTCTGATTAAGAAATGTGCCAGGAAATTAGCAGTGATCGACAAAGCTAACATACCGATCGTCCGTCAAACTTACATGCTTTACAAAGGTAAACAGTATACAACCTCCAACCTTGACCTTCTCCCATGTGGAGCTAGACCCGAGGACTTTAAAATGCAGGTATTTGACGCGGCGAAAGGAGTAGGCTTCCAAGGAGAACACTGTTTTTTATCAAATTTCTACCAGCGAGACTTTTGGTACAACGCCAGGTTATTTTCCTCAGCTGGCAAGCTTTTCAATTCACAAAAGCAATCACGAACAAGTGTCAGTCAAATACGCAACTCTCCTCAGAAATCCACGCTATAGACAATCCCTACGAGATAAAAAAGAAAGCGGCGGACATAAAGATTACCGAACAAAGGACAAAGGGTGAGAGTGACATTCTAACTGACATAGTTCGAGCCAAGTTTGCTCAGCACCTAGACATTAGGAATAAACTGACTGATAATAACCACAAACATTTCTACGAAATGACTCTGGACAGAGTTTGGGGAACCGGCTATCGCTTATTTGACACTGACTTCGACCTCGTAACCTCCAGTCGTGGAGAGAACCGGTTTGGCGTTATCCTAAAAGGCCTAAATACCTAACATATGGTCACAACCTCCCTAAAACTTAAACTATTTAACAACTACATTACATCTTGTTTTATTATTTTATAGAACCTCCTGCCAATCATGACGCCCCGCCCTATTTTGGTCATTGGCGATAGTCAAGTGAGGGGCCTCGGCCCATATCTCAGAGAGTTTCTGCCGCACCACCTTTACGTTAGGGTGCGAGTCCTAGCGTAATCTGGAGCTTCACTAAAGTTATCGGCGCACTTCGCTGCAGACACTATATTCCGGGAGAAGCCAATAGCAATCATTTATCTATCTGGTTTATGCTCAGTGACAAGAAAAAATCCAGAGACCAAGAAAGTCCACGTAGCTCACAACTCTGTTTCTCAAGCCACTGAGGCTTTCCAACATGCGCTTGACTATGTGGAAGACTATACTGCATCTACCCTATACCCATTCACCGCCCCAGTCTGCTTTAGTACGGTCACAGGAATGCACCTGGGCTGGTACAACACCAAAACCATTGGCTATGAAGATCCTCGCCAGCAGCAGCTCAATCAAACCATTATCAAGATCAACCAGCTGGTAGCCAGGAAAAATGAGTCCAATTCTCTTCCGACTCCCAACCTCCACGACTTCATACACCACAACGCAAGAAAACGTAAGCTTTTCAGCTACATGAAGCTCGCAGTCGACGGTTGCCACCTGGAGAGAAAGGGACTCACCTTCTGGGCAAAAAGCCTAGCCAAAACCATCCAGCGGTTGCACCTACAATAAACTGATAAGTGCAATTTACTTACAACTATCAGCAGTTTCGTTGGGTAATGTTTCTTCGAAGCAACCCCTTATTATTGTTATATGTTCCATGATTTAATGATTATCAACAATCTCGTTGGGTAATGTTTCTATGAAGCAACCCCATTATTATTGTTATATGTTCCATGATATAAGTCAATTCATTCATTTGAATTTGTCGCTGGCATTGATCATTGATTATTGATTATCACCTACTTGTTGTTTAAGAAAAACATATTAACATGTCAGTATATTCATAACATTAAATTTTGTTGAGGATATCCATCCATCTACTTTGGTGAACCATAATCACCATCCTACATTATAAATGTGAACTTATGAGTACTTATTACTTATTGATTATTAGTTAATATCTGTGCTAGTAGCACGTGTAACTTTGTACTATATTATTATACGTCCTGGTAGTAATGCTATTCCATTAGCTGCGTCATAAGCGAAAACACTAGTCCCGGTAGTATTAAAAATGAACTTTTAAGACTCGTTGATTCTGATTACTTTAGTTCACTAAGAGGATTTAAACTCCTTTCACTTAACATAAGAAGCTTGCTAAACAAAGTTAGCGAATTAGAAGCCATCTTGTCAAAATTAAAGCCAGACGTACTATGTTTAAATGAAACTTGGCTTAACGACAAAATTTACGATGAACTTATTAAAATACCTGATTACAATTTATATAGACTCGATAGAAGTACTGGTAAAAAAACTGGCGGAGGACTAGCCATATATGTTTTAAATAAGTTTGATGTGTCCCTGGGTGTTGACGACTCCCAGATTAGTACAAATGATGTTGAGATTCAGACCATTGTGATAAAATTAAATCAAGTCAAAGAAATTACCATCCACAATACCTATCGCCCACCATCGGGTCACTTACCAACGGCCCTTACACATATACAATGTGCTATCGAGCACTCGCCCAGTACCCAAGATAGACTAATGGTGGGTGACTTTAATGTCAATTACTCAAAGTCCTCTCCCTCCAAGTCACTGTTATTATCAATTGAGCACAATGCTTCTATGAAGCAACTCATATACCAACCAACAAGATTAACGACTTCCACGGAATCTACCCTCGACTTAATATTCACTAACTCCAAAATACTAAGCCATTGTGGCATATTCAATATTAACATAAGTGATCATAAACCTACCTTTTTTATTATAAAAAAGGCAAAAGAACAATACCGCAGAATATCGTTCGAATGTAGATCGTACACACACTTCAACCAAGAAGTATTTGAAGAATCACTTAAGGGATTGGATTGGAACAATATATTAGTCTAAACAGACCCAGAGGTAAATTGGACCAAAATGCTGCAACATATAATCAAACTTGTCAATAAAACCTGTCCCCTAAAAACTTTCACTAATGTGAAAGCCCGCAAAGAGTGGATAACAGGCGATCTTTTCGCCCAAATGAGAACTAGAGATAGCCTATTCAAGGCAGCCAAGCGATTAAAAAACCCAATTCTTCTAGATAGAGCTAAAGCTTTAAGACACAAAATAAACCACCAGGCCCGAAATCTCAAAAACAATTATATTAAAGAACAGATTGAAACCAACCGCCATGACCTCAGGAAATTCTGGAAAAAACTATCTCCTCTAATTGATAACAAACAAACTAACATAAAAAAAGAAATTATACTCCTAGACAATGGTCGCCCAACAAATACAAATGAAACAGCGAATTTTGCCACAATCTGCAGCAAATTAGACGACAATATTCCAAAACCAACAAATGCAGATATAGAAGAAGATCAAGAACTCCTCTCAACTCGCCATTACAATTATCCTAATTTTAATTACCACCCAGTTACCTCCCAGAATCTCATAGAAATTATAAAAAGCATACCTTCCAGTAAATCTTCGGGTATAGAAGAATTGCCCGCTTGGCTCCTAAAAATAGCGCTTCAAGCCCTTGCCCCTCAATTCAAATTGATTATCGACCAAACTTTCTCAACAGCCAGTATTCCGGTGACTTGGAAACAATCGAGAGTCACCCCCCTATTCAAAGCCGGAGTCGTCACCGACCCAGGCAATTACCGTCCCATTTCGGTGATAGAACTGCCAGCGAAAGTACTGGAAAAGGTTATGCACCAACAATTGTCGAGTCATTTAGAAGACTATAACTTACTTTACAATTATCAGTTTGGCTTTAGGGCAGGACGATCTACGCAAGATGCACTATTAAATTATCTCTCAAAAGTCTATCCAGCCCTCAATGAGGGTAATACTGTAAGGGCTGCCTACCTTGACCTGAGAAAGGCTTTTGATACGGTCAACCACACTCGCCTAATTATTAAATTAAAAAGGTACGGTATTCAAGGACCAGAACTCCAATGGTTTAAGAACTATTTAACCGACCGAAACCAAAGAGTGTATGTCAACGACATATTATCCACACCCAAAATAGTAAACTGTGGAGTTCCACAAGGAACAACACTTGGACCAGTACTCTTTAACCTATATATTAACGATCTCCCACTTATCATTAAAAATTCTTCAGCTCAAATGTTTGCAGATGACACTATTATTTATACTTTTGGAAAAGACCTAGTAAACACAACTAAAAATCTGCAAGATGATCTGGACAACCTGGGCACTTGGTGTGAATTGAACCGAATCTCATTGAACTTAAACAAATCTAAAATTCAGACGATCTTCCCCAGTCCCTCTCTCAGGTCAAGCTGGGTAGCCCAAAACCAAGCTTCTAACCCAAGCTATATGATATCCCTAATGGAGCAAACCTGGAGGATGTGTACAGTTACAAATACTTGGGAACGGAACTAGTTAGCACCTTAAAATTTAAAGAGCAAGTAGCAAAGTCCACAAAACTTTTAAGTTATAAAAGCTGGCAGTTCTCTAAGTTAAAGGACAAAATACCACAACATGTCCTACTTTTAATATACAAAGTAATGGTGCTTCCCGTTCTTGACCAGGCTGACATTTTACTTGAGTCCCACAGTACAACTGAAGTGCACAAACTCCAAATCCTCCAAAATCGGATCTTAAAGTCAATCTACAGACTTCCTCTGAGAGCAAATGTCGACGACTTACACATTAGTAAGAGACTCCTGCCCCTAAAGTTTCGAAGGCGATTGCATCTTTTACAGGCTGGTCACCGCAGCGCGCAAAACCCGGCAAACATTGACCTACGCTCAATTAATACAAGAAATTTTGAAACTGGACGAAAATTATTAGTCCAAATTACCCCTAAAAATGAGCAGATAAGAAAGTCAGTTTATAACAGAATTTCAACATCCTGGAACAGACTGCCTACGGTGGCCCACCGAACCCTAGATTCTAAGTCATTTAAATTTAGAGCAATGTCACATATATTTGGCAAGACCAATATTTCATCTAAGTTACACTGTAATAGATCAGAGATATGAGATAAATTGTTTATAAATTGTTATACCTCTTATGTATAAATGCGATATAATCAAGTCTATTGTCGAGTAACTGATGAAGAACTTACTGCCAGATCAAGGCACATTGTTTCTCTAAATATTGAAATTGAAAACAAAAAAGTGGAATTCTGTCAAGACCCAACGACAGTCTACGACTGAGTTGGTATTATTACTTCACTAGCAACAAAATGTACCAAAGCAAAGGGGACGGAACACCTCCCATCTGTTGGAGAATACCCCCCTCTCATACAAGGCTACTTGTTAGCAATAAACTTTTTCAATCAATCAATCAATCAAAGCTTAGCTTTCATCAACTAATGAGGCTATCATACAATTTTAATTGTATTGTTGTTTTTGTTTATTTTATAAATGTATGATATCCTTTAGATGACATCAGTTGAGAGGATACAGCAGTACAACAAATTGGAACAGGAGGCTCCAGACCATGAGGCTTTCAGACCACCAACACAATGGCCAAATGAAGGGAAGATTTCTTTCAAGGATGTTACAATGACTTATAGAGGGCAAGAAAAACATGCTCTTGGGCCTTTGAATTTCATTATTCATTCTGGGGAAAAAGTAGGTTTTGAATATATCATATTCAAAAGAAACTGTTTTTTTAGTCACTAGCTATATGATTTTCTATGGAATATTTGTCATTATTCATTTCAGATTGGAGTTGTTGGCCGCACAGGAGCAGGAAAGTCATCCTTATTTGTGACATTACTGAGGATGGTAGAGCCAGATGGAGAGATATCAATTGATGGAATCAACATCAAGGATATTGGTTTGACAGATCTGAGAAATAATATGGCTATCATTCCTCAGGTATGATGGCTGTTATAATATTAAATAACTTGTAATGTCGAATGTGATCAGCAATTGAGAAATTAAGATACAAAAGTATCACAGAGATTGAATTATATTTATCCAACAGGACCCTGTTTTGTTTAACCAAACAATTCGCTTAAATATGGATCCATTTGATGCCTACCAAGATGAAGAACTTTGGGTGGTATTAGAGAATGTGAGTGCCAAGATCATTCTAACTTTAAAAATCCAAGATGTGTTGTTTCCATTATTTTCCATTATAATCAAGAAAAGGAGACATGTGTCATTTCATACCAATTTTCTATTGAAATAAACATAGTGTAGAATTTTAAGTTAAAATTGAGTATTTCTTGGACATTGATAACCATGTGAACTGGGAGCGACAGTTACACTGTTGATTTATACGTATAAATTAGCTCAAATACAATGATCAAGTCTCTTTTGCTCTGGACCGAAACTCCACATATTTAATGCATCTCTGTTTCTCTCCCAACAGGAAACACATTATAGACACTATTTTCTTCAATAGTTTGCATTGGGAAGCCTACATATCACAGTTGGCCAAAATACTCTGTGCATTTAGAAGCTTGGAAACTATACCATTTTGTTTTTTAAGAAAAAGTGGGAGACATTTGACTTTCCACGTATTTTGCATGGAGAATGAAAATATTGTTTTCGTAGGTGCAACTCAAAACCAAAGTGGATGAAATGCCAGGGCAACTGGAGGCGAAGATGGGGGAGAGTGGCAATAACTTCAGTGTTGGGGAGAAACAATTGCTATGTCTTGCCAGGGCTGCACTCAAAAAGAGCAAAATAGTCTTAGTTGATGAAGCAACGGCAAATGTAGACAATAGGTGTGTTGATGATTGTTGATGAATTTCTCAGTTTTTTTCCTCAAGAAATTTAAATTTGTTGACAATCCTGGGCTGGAGAATACAAGAAGAATATCTGATATCTAGAAGTCCAAATTATAGGAATGCCTGTCAATGATAGTTTTCTCAATAATGGATTTTATTATGCATAGAACTGATGCAATAATACAGAGGACACTACATGAGTCACTCATTGAAGCCACAGTGATAACAATTGCTCACCGTCTGGAGACACTCAGAGGCTCTGATAAAATCATGGTAGGTGGTTTTTGAGACAGCAGCTATTTTATTTTTAGACATATTTTGTTTGGTCCAGTTTTATTCATTTACAATCTCATGGAACCCAATTGAATTTTAGATCAAGAGTTCATGACTTCAAATAAGGAATATGGAAAGAATATATATATATATGATTGATTAATTATTAACATGCATAACAATGATAGATTGCTTGGAATTAGTAGCCCATCAGGGATAGACATATATGTTTTCCCGATTGTCCCTAATAAAAAAAAAAACATATAATATTAAGTAAAGTAAAATCAGATATAAACACTATACATGTGTGTAATGTTGTCAAGTACTGTTCCAGGTGGTATGTAATTTTCAAAACACTTGTATTACCTCTGACACAATTTATTTCTATAACCACTAAAAAGCTTCCTTGTGTTGCAGGTGTTGGAAGATGGTGTGATCGTGGAGTTTGATCATCCTTATCACTTACTACAAAATAAAACTGGTGCTTTTTACAAGATGGTTGAGACATTAGGGCCTGCAAAACTTAAATGTTTCCAGGATTCAGTACAGAATCACAATCACAAAACAGGAAACAGGTCTGTAGGGTCCAACATGAAAGCTGAAGCGCAACTTCTTCATAATACATACTTGTGAAATAGATTTTGGCCGGTCTCCAACATATAAATTTGGCCTGTCTGATCCCCTGTGTCAACTCGATAAAATCCTTCTAAGTCTTGGTAAAATTACTTATGGATGGGTTGGAAAGGCACTGGACAAACACTAGAAAAACATTTGTATTTGACCAATGTTAACTAAGGTAGTAGCTTTAAGTATAAATAAAACTGATTTATGTGTTTTGGGATCATAATAAACCTGGCTGTTGACTAAGGACCTTGTTTGTTCCACTTGCTTGAGAGAAGACTGTCATTATCTCTAACTAAAGATAATTCGAATTCACTAGACCTTTATCAGAAACCTAGTCACATAAGAATATCAGATCCATGAGACAGATCTACGAGAATGATTCGCCTGAATGACCAGCAACACAAGTTACTCATCCACCTCCTCTCTTGAACACCTTTGGAAAGAAGATGAGCCCCTTCCCTAACTGGAGCCAGGCCCCTTTGGACTCCCTATGAGTCATCCCCGCAACAATATATATTATAAATTTTCTAAGTAGTGATAACACCTAAAACCCTTTTGCCTGCCCAGATGGGTTTGAGAAAGATGTTTTATTTCTTCAGATGTTGTACATTATTTTGAATCCAACGTTTCGGCGATGTTGTGGTGCCTTCATCAGGGATTGTCTATGCCTCCAAATTCATGAGGTATATTAATAATGTGTAAGATTGAAAATAGGACCGTTGTCAAGGGTACGTTGTCTTGGTTACCATGTCACAAATATCAAATTTCCTTCTCGTGAAGTTTAAATAGGATATTACCTTTAGATAGCTGTAGTTTTGTCGTGAGTGGGTATTTTTAGATGGGATGAACGGTGTTTCGATCAGGGGGGTTATGAGAGGTTGTTACAAACAAAGTTTGATGAGAGAGTCCAGTTTAAAATGTTTTATTCAACATCTTAGTGGAAAATTTTTTTTTTACATATATAATATGAAATTTGTTTTAATTTGAGAATTATTAATAATTGTCAAGTATAATTGAAGGGCTCAGATGAGCCTTAATTAGAGTAATTAACTGGTGATAATTCAATAGTTCAAGTGTTCCAGGTTAGTTAAGTTTGAGGTAATTCTTTTTGAGCATAATTGCTTCCATCGCCTGGCCCACATCCTGGTCCAGATTGCGCACAATGCGCCATAGATCGTACACTAATCGGTTGCGTGGCACCATGTTGTTGGCTCCTCCTGGGTGGGTGATGGGGGTTGGATTATATATGGGGAAGGTTACTTTAGCTCTGCTAGTCGGTACATAGGCTTCTGCGGCGTCATGGGTCATCTGTGGTTGGTACTGGTTGGTTTTCTTCGGGTATGGCCTTCTCACGATCCTACGAGGGCTGGAGTTCTTTGTGGGTTTTGGTCTGTGATCCACCTTGGGGACCCTGATCGGTGATCTCATTCTTTTAGCTTTGTATGGTGATGTATCCATATGGGATGTATCTGAGTCGGTGTGTTTCGTGTCATACGTTTTCATTGGCGATGGTTCTGGGGAGTCATCGGATAGGCTCAGGTCTCTGAGTAGGATTGGGGTGCTCTGCCTAAGAGGTGGTGATGGCCAGGCTGGTGCATTCGGTAACGATGGTTTGGTTGGCTCCTTCTCTGGAGAACTAGTTGTTGACATCAGGTCAAGGTCGTCATCACTTGAGTCTGATAGTGACACTGCTTCAGGTGCCTTCGGTGAGGTGGTGGGTTTGTCGTGTTCCGATTTGTTCTCTATTGAGTCGAGTCGGCGCCTAAGTATTTCTATAATCATAGTACCAGAATCACGGGTGGATTACCAATCGCGGGGATTTGTTTACAATGCTACGTGGAGAGCCAAAGCTCCACAAAGCATATCAACAGAGCTATTTTTAGACAACTACATTTTTATAGGACGCGTCCTATATGAATATTTTCATAGCACCCCACTTATAGCACCTCTCATATAGCATGTGCATATTATAAATACTGTATAAGTGTTGACATACATATTGTATGAGAGGTAACATACATACTGTATAAGTGTTGACATACATACTGTATGAGAGGTAACATACATACTGTATATGTGTTGACATACATACTGTATGAGAGATGGCATACTGTATGAGTGATGGCATACATATGATACAAAATGTCATATGAGAGGTAACATACATACTTAATCCATGGGCCAGGCGGGTCATCAATACCATTAAAGGGGACACATTCTAACCTATGCCAAAATGTAGAGGGGGAGAGTAGAGTCAAGGGCTATTGATTGTGCTATGATACGCATTCCAGGTCAGTAGCTTAATGGCCGCTAGTTCCTACTTTTCAGTTTTGGGCCAAAAAGTGACAGACATTTTATGTGTGTAGAGTTTGTGGTTTAATACAACCTAAGCTTTACAGATAATATTTGGCAGAGCCCCATATCTCAAAACTAAGGTTGCCAACTGGTGATATATTTGGCAAAACGGGTCACATATGTTTTAATCATTATTATCATTAAATGTTGTTGTATAGCTGTTCGGATGCATATCACCTTTTATCATCATTGTTATGAAGGAAAGAGTTGATATATAATATTTATTATATATTATTTCCTTTTTCATATGAATACTGAAGCAGTAAAGCCAAGTGTAATTATAACATGCCAATGCTAGAACATCTGTGGAGGATTAAGCGTTATACTTAAGAGGGAAAATTCCTCAAGATACAATGATACTGATTCATAAAGTTATGATATTACCTCTGATTGATCAGACAGATATTTTCCATGACTCACATGCCACCACAAACACCAACAGACTACAGATAATACAAAATAAAATACTCCGAAGGATCTATGGACTTCCATCCAGGACCAATGTTGATGATATACATATTAAGAAAAACCTGTTGACATTGAAACATAGAAGAAGGTTGCATTTATTGCAGGTGGGCCATGCACTGTTGAGAATTCCAAGATTTATAGATATAAGAAATTTAACTACGAGACATTTCGCAAGAGGTAGAAAACTGTTAAAACAAATTAAACCAAGAAATGAACAGATGAGAAAATCAATACTACCACATAGAATACCCTACTCCTTGAATTCTCTACAAACTATGTCTCATGAAGTACATGACCCCAAGGTATTTAAAGTGATGGCAAAAAGAACACTAATATGGTCAGACCAACACTTCATTGAATAAATAAACCCATAAGCCACAATACTTCAGAAACAAAATGTTACAACAATAATGATGTTAAGAGAACTGAGATACTTTCAAAAACTTGAGATCTACTGCGCATTATACTTATTATATTATTGTAAATGAAATCACCAATTTAAAAGAACAGTGAGCCCCTTTCTTCCATGACGACTGGGGTATTGTCCACTGTTAACTAAATACTCTAAGTATCAGAAGGCTTGTAAACCTCCCTTAGCCGGAGTCACGCCCTCTGGAAGCGACATGATCGAAAATAAAAGTATCTTAATCTTAATCTTAATCTTAATCTTAATACGGAAATGGAAAGCCTCTGACATCAAACCACAAAACACAAACTGTCATTATAGACCAATTAAGACCGCAAAATGTCATTATATTACCATTAGAACGCCATGACCTGGTCATGGAAACAAGTATGAGGAGGCTGGGCTTCTATCAAAGGAGGAGCATGTACCATAGAGCACTTATGTAGGTTAACCATATGTTTTGCAATTGTATTATCTTTGGAACTGGAGTGAGACAAGCTCTAAATGTAGAACACCACTTATATCTGTGTATAATCAGTACTGGATTATATCTGGCTTATTACGATACAGGGAATTATGAGAGAAGGGAGAAAAGTAAACAAGTATGAGGAGGCTGGATTCCTATCAAAGGCTACATATTTGTAAGTTAACTATTTATTGTATTTTAACAAAGTCTATGTTCAGTGGAATACAAAACTTTGTGCAATATATCTGATTCATCTAATACATATATCTAATATATATGACTTCTTCTGCAAAACAAGTTCACTAAATAATCAAACGGGTGACCTTGCACATACAGAGCTCCCACAATGTATATGCTAGCATAGTACAACCGTCCTTTGGACAGTTAAGAACAGGTAGGCTAAACCCTTTCCTGTAGAATTTGAAATGAGTAGAAAGGCTTCTGACCAATTCATTAGACATATTCAATAATCATTGAATGAAAACAAACTTTTGGTACTCAATTCTTCAGACACTCCATTACATATTACATATGATTACACTGACAAAATTTCATGAGATTTCATGACTACTCATCTTAGCTATTTGGAACACTTCATTTTGTATCTATGCTAATTAAATGAAGTGCCAATAAAGGCTGATTTTGTGTATACATCTATTGATTGCGTTTTGTTTGTACTTCATTATCTTTTAATTAAACTATTTCTCTCCCTGGCCTAAATTAGCACAAATTACCCACAGAAAACAAAACACAACTTATTGTACTTTTCATTAGGGATAGGGGCCCTAAATCCCTAGAGAAATGCCTCCACTCCACTCCAAATTTCATTACACCCTCTAGCTTTATCTCTGGTGGTAGTTGTGTATGGGACATACAAGAATCATACGCACCCAGAAAAGTTTGTGCCAATTTCATGGCTGTTGGGTGAAAATCAAGCATGAAAGCTGACTATCGAGACTTTCCAAAACTGAAATTAATGTCTACAGATGGACCAGTTAGTTATCTCAAAATACTTGAAAATAGGGAATCACATATGAGAAGAGAAGGGAAATATCTTGATGCTTGTTCATAGATATGTAGGTCAATGGTATGTTTTGCAAATGTATGACCTGGGCACTGAAGTGAGACAAGGTCTAAATTTGGAACACCACTTTAGCCTGTGTATAACCTGTACTGGATTATATTGGGCTTAATATGACACAGGGAATCATGATGGAAGATAGAAAAGTAAACAAGCATGAGGAGTTTGAATGGAGAACATGGAAAATTTTCTTACCTAATCTGACATGCCTTCCCACGGAAAGTGTTCCAATTGCTCTTTTGTTCATAATAGAGCAGTATTTGAAGCGCCTTGTGTACCACCCTTCCTTGATAATGAGCTACATAATGCGACCGAGTATAGTACATATAGAGCTCAGCCCCAATGAAAACATCTGTTATTATGGCCCATAAAAATATAGAAAGTCACAATCGGAAAATAAAACATTTAATTAACAATGACTGGGTCATGAGAAGGGAGTAATAAGATTGAGAGAGGACATGAACAAAGTGAAATTAGAACAGAAATGTCTGGAGAAAAAATGTACATAGATGGACATTGATAGAAGAAAGAATAAACTCATTCTGACGTGAGTAACTGAGTATGAAATCTGTCATTATGTCCTACAACAAGTAGATGGAAGGTTGACCTTCAACGATATAATCACAGCTAAGAGAATGCCCATACATACGCGAGGATTTAGACAGATTCTACTGAAAATGAGGAACTCGGATAAAAGGGACGTCACTTACAATCGAAGACGCAAATTGAAAAACACAAAGGACTGCTTCAATGTTTTTTGTAAATGCGGATCTACCTGAGGATGTCATTGAGGTGAAAAATGACCTACATTGCATACAAGCACATATCAATAGCAAACGTAAGAAGGAGGTCGGAAAGATCATCAAGGACACCATTATGGTGAAAGGGATCACTTACTCATATGATCAATTAGGAAATTTGGAAGAAGGCTTAATAATGGAGGACCAAAAGACTGTAAAAAACGAGAACGGAATCTATTTCCAGTCCAAGTACAGCCCTCTCAGCAACTTTTACAACTGTCATATCGAAATTAGAGGAGAATTGTACAATAGCGTCAAGCAGGCATACCAATTCTGCCGTGCGAATATGCTTGGCAACAAAGACAGGGCTTCACAAATCTTTAACACCAATGAAGCAAAACAGGCTAAAAGAATCGGAAGCCAGATACCATCCATCGATGAATGGGATTTGGTAAAGGTAGACACCATGAGGGCAATTTGGAACAAAAAATTCGCCCAAAACGAAGAACTACAAGACTTCCTAATGGGAACTGGCCCAGTTAGACTCTATGAAGCTACAAACAATAGGTTTTGGGCATTGGGGTACATATTAGGCTCACTCAAATGAATGAGAATACCCATAAAGGGGCAAACATAGTCGGCCAGCTACTAGAAGAGATTAGGCACCACTATAACACCAATTCTGATCTCGCCGATCGATTACAATTCCAGTTTACTGGCTTGAATGAAGCAGTAACAGATCGTACAAAGAACAATTCTCCATAACAAATTCAATCAAGAGGGTGGCAATGGAGAGAACAAGGGCATGACAACGCCAATAAATCCCATGAAACACACAGTACAGCCATGATTACCGACCAAACCGAAAGGAACATGTTAGGGCAACCTGTGGGAGAGGTTGGAGGATAGGTTCCAACCTGAATGGAGAAGAGGAAGAACAGAGCAGATTGTGGAAAATAGCAGACTTGAAAGAAATAGATTGCCATCGGTGAAAAGGCCACTTAGTAGTTCTACTGCAGAAGAAAATCAAGTGAGTAGAAAGAAAGAAAGAACTGAAATTGCCCTATAGTCACAAAAAGCAGATTACAAAGTAGAGAAATCATGGAGATTGAGTATGACACCTTTACATAAATACCCTGAATGTAGTAATGAAATACTGCCCCCCACCGATTGTGTCACCGAGCAATAACCTTGATAGCATACAATCAAACCCTGTTAGTGGATTCGATAAAGAAAATTCAACGGTATGTGCAGACAAACTTGAATGCTTGTGAGAACTAAATCTATAATGGGTATTGGGACTGATGTATTTAAATTATACTTTCAGGCAAAAGCAAAAAAGACATCATGAATGTGGAGAAACTCACACTGGTCTTTTCGGACTCTAGAGGGAAAACATTAATTGACCATCTAGGAGGAAACCCCAACATAGCTACTTATTCATATCCAGGAAGGGGGATCATAGAATTGGCTCACAAAGCGAAGGAAATTTTCCCCCATCTTATACCGTTGAACATCGTCTTGATCGGTGGCATCTGCGATTTTTGTGTGAAAATCACCACACCAAAGAGATTAAATTAGCAATGGACAGTTAAGGTGGGTTAGTACGTCTGATGTTTGATCGATACACGGAAACTGATAATAGAGAGATTTTACACCGCTCACCTATCAGTCAATGCAACCATATCCTTATTACTTTCGGGATGTGTGAGTGGTGCGTAGGGAACTCTAAAAATAAGTTTATGCAAGCAACCCCGCAGGCACCGTGGAGCAACAAGTGTTTTAGTAGTACTGTTTACTCTATAAAAACGTGACCCATCATGGATATTTCTAGCCAGATAAGTCACATATATAATAAGGATTGATACCATGTATTTTTTTGGTCGATTTATTTGCTTGAGTGGCCATAATAGAGTTAGGTAAACCATACGTAGCATGCACGCTTCCTACGGGATATCCCTACCGAAGAGCCTCATTACCTATGCATAACTTGACATAGTGATCTCACTCTCCACTCTTACGGATACGGAGGACGGTAAATGTCTGAAACAGCACATATGGGGCTCCTGCAAGTTTAGGCACGCCATGCGGTCTTGTCGCCTTTGTGATAAAAAAGAAGAAAAGAAAACTTATATTAAATCAATCATCACCAGGTCACAGCATACTTCAAATAATTATGCTTACTGTTTGTTATTATACCTCTAACTGTTGGCTGTACCCAGATAAGAAATAGTTTCATAAAATATTTATTATTTTGCCTTATGCCAGTTTGGTTTTAGAGAATCAAGATGTCAAGATTATTGCAGAGCAATTTTCTTCAGAACTAGGTAATTGACAGATAATTATGGTAATTCACCCTTTATTCAGGCATTTACTAGATGTAGAAATACACACTGAATGTTGTATTCCAATGCCCATGAGAAGCTGTCAAAAAACATTAAATAAATATAGGAATATTATATGCACAAAATATCATTTTTACACTGTACAGCCAAGTACTAAGTTAAGCACATGCAATTTAATTCATCTCACTTTCCATTTTATATCCACAAGCATTGCAAAACAGCACAAGATGATTCATGTTTTTCTTGATATTGGCTCCCACAGGCAGTTTTTTAAAAATTAGTGTTACTTATTTTCAATGTTGATTGTTAAACATGTGTCAAATCAATCATCTAAAGGATTAGTAGTTGCAATGGATTTAATATTTGAGGACCTTTTCTTGTTCAAGGTGGACACTGGGTATTTTTAAAACTGCCTACAGACGCCCACTCACACAAGATGATGTTCCTGAACCTATGGATTTCTTGAAAGCTGAGTACAACTATTCAGCTTTTATACCGTAAGTATCCAGTCTAGATATCAAGTGATGATACAGTCATATGAATTAATTATTAGTTTCAAACGCAGGACTCTTTCAAAACCACAAAGAAATTCAGTTGACATTCCAACTTTTGAAGTTACAAATTTTCTTAAAGGTTTACCCCGCCAAAGGTATGAGCGCCAAAGGCTGGGACATGGTGGGGATTTCACGCTCCTGCAAATTGATAATAACTCGATGTAACTTTAATTAACATTTAAATGGTATAAGACCTACAATAAGATTCAGAACAAGTCTCTGTCACCTCCTTCTTTTGGTATTTTGGGCCAAAAACTTCCACAAAAAAAAGTTACACAACAAAAAGTTACACAAGAAATTGGTCAGTCCACAAGGGTAAACACATAAGTAGGTAATAAGTAAGTATAACACACATCAGTGTCATTTAGTACAAGCTCATCAGGATTATCTCAGTATCATCACATGGCAAATTTCTTATAAAGACACAATATTACTTTAATGCGCCCATATCTATTATTTCTCACAATATATTTATGAAATAAAAAAAGTGGTATTTTTTCATTTCGTTTTTGTTTCCTTCTATCTGATGTATTCTGTAGATGTGATTGATGTAATACACTTGGAATTTACACAGAAAATGGCAAACATTGGAGGAGAAGCAAAAAGCTAAGAAGGAGAGTTTGTTCTGGTTAGTGTTCAAACATTACCACCGTCAGATACTGTTGGCATACTTCATCCTTTTGCTCTCAGTGAGTAATCTCAATTTTATAAAGGAATATTATTCATTCATTTATTTCTGAGGTACTCTAAACTATCTTTAATTTATAACTGCACTATCTGTTAAGATTTGTCAGAAATTAAAGATTTTTAACTTTTTGTTATATATGTTCTTCTCCAGCCAATCTACAATTCACTTGAATAATGGGAATATATTTTGATAAATTTGGAAACATATATTTGGAAACTTTGTTAAAACACTTGCTGTATTTCGTGTATCATGATGAGGAATATGACATGGATCCGTATGTTTTGTTGAGATAATGGCCCTAGCGATATTGGCATCACTTTTCTGGATATGGATTATGAATATAGATGTTAAATAATTACAACCCTAAAGATGTGCACTGAGGAATTCTACAATACACTCCTGTTTCATTTGATATCATGCCATTATCTACAACACTCTGTTTCTGTCATGTAGTTCCCAACCCATACATCGCCTATATCATACAATTCAAAGGGTTGTCAGGGGTGTCACTAATTTATGTCACTTAAGATAAATAGATGTGATCATTAGTAATAAATTGTTTACATTTTCTCTTGCAGCATATATTAAGGTTTTCAATATTTGTGATTGTGAGGTATATGGTCAGTGCACTAGAAGCAAATACATCTGGTCAGGTACCTTCAGAAGTATGGATACTTTTGATACTTTTATGTTTTGTCTACCTTGTGCACGTGTTCACCTGCAACTTTGGTATGAAGAATGTGATGGTTTGTGAACTCAGGATCAAACTGTTATACAGTACTCTCATCTACAGAAAAGTAAGTCTTTTGATTGTTCCAGCTAGTTGTGGTTCTCATTTTAGTTTTTACACCCACTATAGTGGAAAATGCAGGAAATAAATAATAATAATAAATGGTATCAGTTTGCATTATGTGAAGATAATAAAACTTACAATTGAGAGAACTATGTTAACTATAGGCACTTGTATTTACTGAGTTGAAAATCCACCCCAAGCTACAATGTTTCACATGGATTCTAACTAATTGAAATCCTGTAAGTATATGAGATCCAGATCTAGATGAAATGCTTGTTACATTGTTTCATAGAACACATTTTGTCATTTATAATGGTACATCTATGTTATTATAATGAATGTCAATTGATGATTCTTTGTCATGCATGTTCTGGGAATCTGTGATGTCCCAAACCGTTTTTCTGCTCCCTTTAGTTCAATCGTCTCTGGAGGACATTGTATGTGCTTTGTGAAGTTATTAATTCAAGAATCCATTTCACCATTGACTCCCATACTAGAGGGGTAGTGCATAGAATAACAGGGATGGCGTAGTAGTGAAAAGTAGTGTTTACCATCAAGGAACATAATATCTAAAGTGTATATTAAAAGTTTTTTCAATCCTGTCATAGATATTCAAACTCAGCAGGAAAGCGTTCCTGAAGGCAAATTCAGGGCAGATCATTAATTTGATATCTGCCGACATAGAGGCTTTTCAGTCGGTAAGTTATACATTCAAAGTGTATCTTAAGCATTAACCACTAATCAAACTCATGAGCCTTAGTCATTCTTCCTCTTTGCTTTTCTCCAGAGAAATGCCAATCCAACAAAAAAATAATCTCATCCTTCATGAAGGCTTAAATAAAAAAGTCCTATTGTGGGACAATTTGGAAATCAGCTTATACAGACATGGGGCCAATCAGCCTGTCAAATATCTGTATATGGGAAAAGGAGTTTCCCAGAAAAGAGCCGTATAAAAAGAGGGGTTTCTTTGTGTCACATGTTCTCTGAATTTGTTGTTTTACAAACCATTTTACTCATCTGTAGAGTTTTGTCCACCTCTCTGGAGGACGTTGTCTGGGATGGAAAAGTGGTGAAGCCCTTTTTAATTTTTAATTCAATTCTATACAACTATTTTTAGCATGGAAAAGCCCCTGTTAGGAGCTAAAAGTGATTGACATCGTGCCTCTCCCACTGTTTGTTGCAAGGTGGGATTCCCTAGCAACAAGTCCTGCAATAGTCCCTAGCAACAGGGAGAGAGAGAGTGAGGGAGAGGGAGGAAGGGAGAGGGAGGGTGGAAAAGGGTGGGAGAGGGAAGGAGAGAATGAAAGAAGCAGAGGGACCGAGTGGGAGAAATCGGATAGCGTGATGGATAAGAGGCTAGAGCGAGAAGAGGGGAAGAGATGAAGGGAGGGGGAGAGAGAGAAGAGGGGGAAGGCAAAGGGAAAAAAGGCGGACAGGAAGCCAGAGGGGTAGAGTGAAGAAGGAAAAGGAGGGAGGGACAGGGAGAGAGGGGGACCATCCAAAGGATCAGTACTATGCTTGTATGTACATTAATTGTGGTTTTAATCAACAAACTTACCAATAAACAAGTAGATAAATTACAACTACATTCTTGGAATAGCATGAACATCTCTTTCTAGAAAATGCCAAAAACATAGCAAAACAGAATTAAGATAATCATGACAGTCTATGGATCTCTCACCTGAAAACCTTAATAGTTCCATGTTGTCTAAATATACTGGATTTAGAAATGTGCTATGGGCTATAGAGAAACCACTTGTTTACAAAATTGATATTGATATTGTCTCTATATATTCCTACGAGGCTACTGACACCCCTATAAGGTGCCAAGGACCATGATCCTACCACTAATTTCCACTATCTCCCACTACCCTTTAAGCATCTTTATTCTGGTATGCCAAAGAGGGCCCCCTTATTGAGAATGGGGTGGGAATATCCATATAATATACGGCTAGAGCGATTTCTAGGAAAGGAGGTAGAAAAGAAATGGTAGAAAGAAGGTTTTCTTTGTCCGGAATGTTCTCGGAATTTGTTGAATAACAAACTACTTTACTCATCTGTAGATGTCAATCCCCCCTCTCTGGATGTCGTCGTATGTGGTTTGTGAGGGTATTTGGGGTGGAAATGTGATTTTGAAGCCTGTTTTAAATTGCGATCTCTACACTCTATTTATAGCCTAGGAAAACCCCCGTGAGATACTACGTCATTTCCCACAACCTACGTCCAGGGGGACCTAACCAAAATCTTATAGATTTAAAAAATCGGGTAAAGATTTCCAGTTATAGGCCTATGTATAGAATCTGAATAAATATTCTAGGTGCAATAGTAACTGCTCATACTTCAAGATTTTCAATTTACCAAGGCTTTAGAATCTGATATTTTACAATATTTATATGCATATTCGAACGTACAGTAGTAGTAGACTTTTAAGTAGATGAATCTGGGACAATAATATTAATAAAGATACCAAAACGATCAATGCACAGATTGGGTTTGGTGATTCTTAGGACGTTGACAGACTGTATCTCAAGTAAGTGGGGAAGGGTATATCGGTGTAAGTCGGTATGGGAGTTGTCAGGGGTAGAAATAAACCCCAGATGTTGTGGCTGTTATTAAATTCTGTTTATTTCGCCTTATGGTATAGGCTTCATCAGACTGTATCTCAGGTGAGCGGGAGGGGGACGGAAAGAAGAGGGGGTGAAAGAGAGGAGGGAGAGGACGTAGGGGAAGGGAGAGAGAGAAAGCGGGGGGGGGGGGGGAGCATGAGGAAGAGGGGAGGGAAAGGGGGAGGAAATCGGAGATAGGGTTGGGAGAGAAAACAGGTATGAAAGTCAGAGAAGAGGGTGATGGGAATGAGGGAGAGGAGTAAGTGTGGGGAGAGAGGGTGACCGTCCAGAGGACGGGTACTTTGCTAGTCATGCATAAAGCCAGACAACCTCAAACGAAACCCCCGCAAACTAAAGCCTAAATTAACAGTAGCCACCAGCCATATACTATATATTTTCAATACTAACCACATTCCTACTGGGGGAAGTCTTGTTTTATTTGGGTCCAGTGTTATGCTCTGCACATGACCAAAGTGACCAAGCTAGCGCCAGATGACGCCCAAGGGCCGAAACCACAATTACATTAACAAAAAAACAGAGAATAATAAAGCAAATTGATCGATTCCATAATTTAAGCCTTTATTTTAATCTGTGTACCTGATGTGTCACTGCTCTGGGCCATCACTAAAATTAATACACATTAAAGAGGCTAGCAAGTACATGGTTACCATTGCTAATGTTACTGCACGCTACCCTGGTTGTTGCCAGGGGAGGGCAAGTGGAATGTTCAATCTGAATCTGTTTGGGTAGGGCAATCGGGAGACTCACACATCTCACTCTATGACTTAACACCAGTGTGTAAAACTACTAACCTGTATATCAAAGTTGAGTATGATATGATGGTATAATGAAAGTATTTGAGATTTTTGTTTTTACTTGTTTCTATACTTCTCATCTTTGCTAAACCATTTTATTTTCTACCTTACTTCTGATTTTACTTATACAAAATAATTCTCTTCATTATTATGTCATTTACAAGACAAATATACATACGGCTCTCATATTTCAGGGTGTGCATATGTTGAGTGGGTGGGTGATAGTGCCAATAATCACAACCATGGCGCTTGTGTATGGAGGACTGGAAATGGGTAGTGCCATTGTGCTGGTCTTGGCTTTTGTCATTGTGATAGTACTAATGCAATATCAACTGGGCATACTAGCTGGAAGATTGCGGTAAAAGTCTTGGTTAAAAGAGATAGTCTGACTGTAAATGGAGACATGAATAATATTATCGAGATTTTAATTTAATTAGAAACTAAATTCTTGGCACAGGAATGTAATTGTCTAAGACAATAATGACGGTTGGTTTATTAGTAATGAAAGGTCTTGGTATGTCAGTAAATGAATTGTGAATTTATTATGGATGAAATATGTATTGATAATCAATTGTTCATCTAGTTGCAGCTAAACATAATCACTATTTAAATATTTTAATATTAAAAGCAATCTAATTTCTTAGACTGAAGCAGGCGGCATGGACTGATCAACGTGTCCTGCTGATGAACGAAATAATCAAGGCTATGAAGGTTATCAAGATGTACTGCTCGGAAAAGATATATGCTGAACAAGCACAGAAACTCAGAAAGTAACTATTCTTTCTTGGAACATGATAAATAGTTCACTGTCTCAGTTCAATCCATCATATAATTTTTACTCCAATTCCTATCATACAATCTTTATTACAGGAAAGAGCTGAGGGTACATTTAGGAAGGTCTACCATTATGACTCTGTCGATGACTCTTGGTTTTCCGGTCATGAAATTGGTTGTGTTTCTGGTAGTTATTACGTATTTCCTAACTGGGAACTCCATGAACATCATTGTAAGTAATAATAACACTTTCGTTGTGCCTTTTTTATACAGATAGAGACTGTGATTTCAAACAGTCATATTCCATTGTGTAATGGATCCCTTCAAAGGCATTGTCATTATTCTTTTTCTTTCTGATTATTGAAACCACTTCTATTTAGACTATGAATGTCACTGTACTAGCGAGTTTCTTAGTATAATAATATAACAGTGACACATATATCAAGTGTACTGTACAATCTGGCAAGGACAGATGAACTGAAAAGAATAGGGCAGATCCACTAGTCTAACTTCCCTGCAGAAAAAAAACACCTGTTCATTTAATATTCAAATACACTTAAGAATAGATGTGGCTATTTACTCCATGTAGTTCATTTTTCTATAGTGAGTGAACTTCATAGAAAAAAGAAACTTTAAGTAACTTTAAGTAACTACAAAACTTATTTTCTCTGACATATCTTGACCAGAACAGCTCCATTACCTCAAATAGCTAATACTTTTTCTGAAAATCACTTGAGTTGATCATAACATTAATTTCCAATTTATAATGAAATGATGAATCAAAGATTATGAGATATGGTAGTGTATGGTACTGTTTTAATTATTTAATGGACTCAATTTCAGCAAACCATTTCACTGCTAAGTGTGGCCCGTGTTATTGAACACAATGCTTTCAGACTACTGGGATTTAGCTTCATCATCTACAAGCAAATGATATCAAGTTCTGAGAGAATACAGGTACAAAGATGATCTGTTAAATCATGAATGCATTAACCACCACATATGTTTATAAGTGTTGCCCTGTACATAAAGGAAAAATATATTTTCTAATAATCACACACAATAAATCACACAGTCGTAATTAGTCTTATTACCTAGTCATTACCACACTGTTTGTGATTTTAGGCAGCTCCTTCTTTGAAAACCATAGCTTTTCCAAGAGTTCATTCTACATTACTCTACAAATATATTCATAAGGTCAGTTAGGTTGAACATAAATACAGCTGCAAAGTAAGTTTTGCATCTCTTTTTCTGTACATAGACTAGAGTTAAAAATAGGAGAAAAAAAGGTTTGATGCCCTACCATGTGTGCAGTCTGATGAACACTGGCTGACAGGATGGCCTGTCAGCATGCCAACATACCCATGTCATGTATTCCTGTCACCACTGGTATTGGACTCTTCATCTGGTCGAACTAAAAACATTTCAATAGATCCTACAGAATACATCTCACATAGCTTTACGTTGAAGAGTCTTGTTTATTCATTAGTTATTGTTAATTCAGAATTTCCTAATGATGGAAGAGTTAGAGGATCATGGTGACACACATCAAACAACACAGCCCAAGGAATTAGTGTTAGAATACCTGTCCTTCACTGGAAAATTGCCTGAGCAAGAAAAGGTGCATGTTTAGATTATATTTGAAATAATTTAGTTAATGTCTTCTTTCTAGAGTGAACCAGTGAGATCAAAGTATAAGCTAAATGTGTCTTGATGAAATATAAAGAAGAACATATATATTGTATACAAGATACAAGTTTGATGGTCTCTTTTAGGATGGTGTAGGATTCCGTCTGAACGATATCAGCTTCAAGATTCAACAGGTAAGGCTTACATGTTTGAGTACTTTCTTATCTTCATATCATATTTATTTTTCATAAGGCCATAGTAAAGATATTGATCATCACAAGATTCTATGGACATAAGAGGTGACAATTGTGAATTTCCGATTACAGGGTGAAGCAATTGGCATTGTTGGGAAAGTTGGATCAGGCAAGGTACTTTAGATCTTGTTGTTGGCAACAATAGCTGTATTATGCTACAGCTAACTAATCCATAATACAAATACTTTATTATTGTATATCTTTGTAATCTGTGTAAATCTTAGTAAATAAATTGTTCATCAATCAATCATTATCATGATTATGATTTTGAGTATCTGCCTTTACCTATGGATATTTTAATTATGGTTCTATTAAATTGTCCTCCTATGCATTTTAATTTGATTCAAATATTTTGTTCTGCAATTTATAATTCAATGCTTAGAGTTCCTTGCTACATGCATGTCTGGGAGAGCTGGTCCATGTCAAAGGCAGTGTTACACTACCAAACACAGTAGCATATGCACCACAGGAGCCCTGGATTATGTCAGAGACCATCAGAGACAACATTCTGTTGGGTGAAAAGTATGAAGAGAAGCGGTACAAAACAGTTGTCAGAGCTTGTGCACTTACTGAGGTAAGAGAACATAATGCATAAACTTGTTTAGAATGAGTGTCAGTTAGTAGTAGATATACCATGACCATTGATAAATATGAATTATTCTCCATCTATGTTAATTATCAGGGTGAATGATGAGCTATGAGGCACTGCAACTGGATCATAGTGCTATTAATAGTAGCACCTGACCCAGCTGCATATATTTGACCTATTTAGACAATTTGATGGTTAGGCTTTAGGGTTTAGAGTCCTTCAAAAATTATTTTGGTTGGCCTTTTTGGCATTTTGGATGTTTGAAGGCGTCCACTCTGCCTTGGTCATTAATCCTTTAATAGGTGTACGCATTTTACATTACTATAGCTTCTATAACTAATTTAGTGGATAGTCCGAACTATTGTATTTCTTAGGACTTATCCAAATTCTTTTCCTGCTACCTCTCCCTCTTCTTAAAGCAGCGGGAGCAGAAGCAGGAGAGCAATGGGGATGGGTGCTATTGGGCCCTGCTACAAAAGCACCAATCTATGTTACCCCTGATGTTACTAGATTTTTGAATTTTGAATAGGGGAGAATAAAAAGATTAATAACCCTAGCATGGTGGGCTTTAGGATGGTGGGCTTTAGGCTTTAGGATTTAGAGTCCTTCAAAAATCATTTTGGTTGGCCTTTTTGGCCTTTTGGATGTTTGAAGGCGTCCGCTCTGCCTTGGTCATTAATTCTTTAATAGGTGTACACATTTTACATTACTATAGCTTCTATAACTAATTTAGTGGATTGTCCGAAATATTGTATTTCTTAGGACTTATCCAAATTCCTGCATGGTGACAAAACAGTGGTTGGAGAAAGAGGACTTACTCTAAGTGGTGGTCAGAAAGCAAGGGTTGGCCTGGCAAGGTGGGTAAAGGCTGGGTTCCACTGGCCGGCTACTTTTCCTGCTACCTCTCCCTCTTCTTAAAGTAGCGGGAGCAGAAGCAGGAGAGCAATGGGGATGGGTGCTATTGGGCCCTGCTACAAAAGCTCCAATCTATGTTACCCCTGATGTTACTAGATGCATACATTTACATGTAAAAATAAAATGTTGTCTGCTCAAACTTCTTAATAGCAGTAGAAGTATCGTTGGAAATAACGTCCCAGTAGCACCTGTTCTGATTTTTTTCAGTTGTTTTCTTGTTACCAGTTGACTGTAAAAGTAGCAGGCGGAGAAGCAGGAGGAGTACCCAGCCATTGAAACCAAGCCTTAAGTCATGTTTTTTTTTAATTTTGTGTTTTGAAAATATTGTGGTTGTTATATTTGTTTTGAATTTGGACAATGTGATTTATTCCATAGCTATTTTATTCAGAGCTGTTTATCAAGATGCAGACTTGTACCTCCTCGATGATCCCCTCTCTGCAGTTGATGGGAAGATTGCGAAAGTTATATTTTTTGAGTAAGTTCTATAAATATATGGAAACAAAGCTATTGTATGTAAATGACTCTTTTAATGATTCATGTATTGGAACCAGTCATTTATTTAACAAATAGAGAGTGAAAGCAAGGTACATGTGTATTGTTATCCTTTACATTAACATTTGTCCATCCAGATGTATCAATGGACTATTGATGGACAAAGCCAGAATAATTGTCACACACCAACTTCAACTTTTACCATATTTGGAAAGAGTACTTCTTCTGAAAGAGGTCAGAGGATTTGGATGCAATCAAACATAATAAGCTCTGAGTTTGGTGGCGGCCAATTTTAAGATGGGCACCATGGCCGTAATAATAATAACTCAGGATTGCGTTCATCTGAAATTAATCCCCCAACCCTATTCTACAATTCTACTAAGTTTCATGCTGTTATGACACACAATTGTTTTACCTGCTTCACTATTAATCAAATAAATATAACTGTATAACCTAATAACCACTGAGCTCTTACTAATATTTTAATATGATAGAATCAGATCTCCCATAGTATTGTGACAGCATATTGAAAGAAGTCGTGGATCTAAATTGAACTGTATGACTTCAGATTTCAATCCCTCATACACTTTACAGGGTACAGTCATAGCAAGTGGCCATTATAATGAAATTGCAAATCACATCAAACAGAATGTGGAAGCAGAGGAAAAGGAGAATGATGAAGATCAGATGTGGGACCTTTTGGAGGAAGATAAGCCGGATACAAACAATGTATTGGCTGAGGTAGAGAAAATTACAATTTAATATTCTAAAGATTATTGCTTTAATCTTGTTATTGTACTCATAATTGATATTGCTTTTATAGTATTGCTATGAATAACCAATGTCTTGATAGAAAACAGGTATGCTTGTGGACAAAGAGGATAAGAATGAAAGAGGAGGGATTGATAGCCTTGTTTACCTGCGATACATCGCAGCTGGAAAAGGAATTATTCTGCTGCCTTTATTCATCATCCTGTATGCTGGGGCCATGGTAAGTCATTGAGATTCTTATTATTACAGAATGGTCCGATGTCAGACATTGCTTACTGCTTTATGCATTAGGTGGAATGTAAACTATACTTTGTTGAATTGAGGTAAAGTGTTCTGTGTATCATTAGTCTGTTTTGGGTCAGATTTTGGGGAATTTTGCATGCAATTATGGTACTACAGACCGCGCTTGTTACCCTGTAGCGAGTTTGCATGCCTCCCATTGGCTGTACGCGCTGACCCATCACGGACTAAAACCAATAAACAACTCAGATTTTAGCATTCAAACGGTCTGTACGCCCATAGACGTCCCAAGGCCTTCCGCCTTGGGACGTCTATGGGCATACAAACAGTTCTCACGCTAAAATCTGAGTTGTTTATTGCTATAATAGACCGCTCTTGTTACCCTACCCTGGTCTGTAGCAATTTTGCGGGCCTCCCATTGGGTGCTTTGCGCAAAACGGACCAACGGTCTATTATTTCTGACGTATGCTTCCCATTGGTCAGTGCGCGACAATCCACCATCCCACCATCTGACTGGTTGCTCTCAGCTGTGTACAGTGGACTTGTAACCTGCTGCCCATAAACATATAATATTTAGTGAAACTGTTTTAACCCAGTCCCCACCAGCCATATAAGTGTCAGTATAATGCTTCCCTGCCTGTGATCCACGTTTTATGTTAAGGTATGAGATCTGACTCATCACAGACTAAAATCAATAAACAACTCAGATTTTAGCATGCGAACGGTCTGTAGGCCCAGTGACATATCTCAGCCTAAGGCCTTGGGACATCCCTCGGCCTGCGGACTGTTCTCACACTAAAATACTCATTGTTTATTGCTATAGTAGACCATGACCAGTAGTAGGTAGTATTTCTATAGTGGTGTGTGTTGTTGTGAAGTTAAGGACTAATACTTGCCTCAACTTATTTCATAAGGTACATTTTAATTGAAGAGTTTTCATGATAAAACTATATATAATTCAAATAAAAGCAATGATTCAGGGCTATCTGTATTTTAAAGTGTCACATGCACACTTACAAGAGTTATTTTTCATATTATGTGGACTCAATCTATTGATCAATTCTCTCCTTTTACTCAAATCCTGAATTATATGCAGGTATGTGGGTTTGGTATTCCTAAAAAAAAAATTCCTATTGCATTATTTAGAGAGACCATTAGGAGGAAAATATAATTCAAATTCAATGATAAAATACCATTATTACTTGAAACATTAAAACAAAATTCTTGCTTCTTGTATCTTTCTTGAAAAAAAAATTGGTAATACAGCATGGTCCCTTACTTGGGGTGCAGCACTATAGTTAAGTTGACTTTGAAGTAAAGTGACCTCTTCGACTGTTTACTATAGATTCACTAGACCATGACCACAGGTAGTAAACATGCCCGTAGCAGTGTCATTAAACTACCAATATGGGGTGCCTAGGGTAGGGCTTTGGGAGAGCAGGAAAGAAATTACTTGATTGATTCTATATATATTAGGCGGTTAGATCCTGAGTTTATGGTCCTGAGTTTTCCCTAAGCCTGCCAGGAACAAGCCGTGGCTTTTTTCCTGCAGGCTTAGAGAAAAATTGTTAAGAATATAAAACCTGCATATATAGGGGCTTTAGTCCCCTTTTCTTGGGCTGTTTCATTAACAACAATTTAGAATTGATTTCAAAGCAAAATGAAACTGTGAAAAGCCATGATCTTCCCCCATTTTGAGCAGAAATTATTTTGATTTTTCGTTGATGTAACTGGTAAATAAAAGTCAGTAAGTGGTAAATACCAGTCGAATCTGACCAAGTGGGGTCTAAAAGCACTAATACCCCCGGTTTTGGTGGTCTATTGCCTGTTGGAAGTTCTCGGGGCTAACGCCCCTCAAATTATCCACTACTGAATAATCGTTGACTCACAAGTGGTGGGTTGGATGCGGGAGGAGTTAGGTTCAAGACATGCCTTGGTTGGGTAGAGGTAGTAGGTTGAGGGCGATTTTGAATCGAGGAGAAAACATTGTTTACATACTAACGTTGTCCGGTCAAACCGGAAGAAGTGAGTTCCATAGAGGCCAGCATATGTGGGTGTGTTCCACCTTTGACAGGCCAGTAATGCCAAGGTGGACCGTTCAATCCAATCATAATTGTCCCTGCTAGCCCAACAAATGGGGACTAAAATATAATATTATATCTATAGATATTTCAATTCTCTTCAACAGTACTCATTCTGACAATATTGCCCAGATGTGGGTTTCCGGTTATTAACAATAATTGAGCTGCAATTGTTCCAGCCCAGCATTTTATTGTTTAAACCTACTGCTAGGCTACATAGCCGCCACAATGAATGTGGTAACGTTGATATGTGTGCTTTGTTAATTTAGATTTATTTTGTATGTATTTCTCTTTTATGTATTATATAAAGACTTATGTTACTGTTGTAGTAAAATAAAAGGTTATGTGGGAAGTACTGCCAAGGCCGAGATATGCGACCTATTATTCAGAGTAAATGGAAAAAAAACTGTTTACATATATATATATATATTTTTATAAGTATATCTATTGTTTAAATGAATTATTCATTTAGGGCACTGGGGTCTACTTTGATTGGCTTCTGGTCTCAAGGTAAGTTTAAAAAGATATTGTTCCTCTGATGATATCATTTTTTGAAGTGCAATTCTTTAAATGAGAACCAGCTAATCCCTTTTGCCAAATGTGAGAAACCTTAAAACTTCTCCCAAAGTTCCAGCTAACTCTTACAATTAAAATAAAGAAAATAAATACATTAGTCTTTGGACTAAATTACTGGACATATTGGAATGATCACTCCCACTATTGGTAACTTTTATCCTTATCCATCTTAGCACTAGTATAGCACATGAGGCAAATGCTACTGAAGACCTCACAACTAGAAATGCCTTTGTGAAATTCTTCACGCCGACAAGTTTGGTTTTTGAGCTCATCAAATCCCTAGGGGTTCTAGTTGTGTTGATTGTCATCCCTTTCATCACTGCCTTTGTTGTGCTGATGCTCCTGACAACCTTGGCCAGCTATAACATTTACAATAGGATGTTTGCAAGGGTCCTCAAGGCTCCTTCATATTTCTTTGAAACAAGACCTGTGGGTAAGCCATCAGGTTATCACAGAATGTCATGAAGTCAGAAGGCATGACAGGCGTCATGATATAAACAAAGACTTTGATGTAAGCAAAGACAAACATAATTTACTTTCACTAAAACATCTATCATGCTCTAGTAGTAACGGCAAAATAGATAAAAAAACACGCAGAACTACGCAGGAAATCTGTATCGTCGCTAAGCTTGGTATTGACCTGTGTGCGCTATGCACACTTGGGTGGATACCTCCCGCTCCGCCCCTTGGGCATTTTTGTCTTAATATTATATAAATACAAGCTAGGATTTAATGAGAACACACTGAATGTATGGTAATATAATTATAGAAGAAAGTAATTATAATAAAGCTATAAGAGACAAATGGTAAAAACCAATAAATGAAATAATGAACGTTTTCAAATCAAATAAAAATTCTCTTCCAGGTCATATTCTAAACAGATTCTCCGGAGATACTGCCTTCATGGACTTACATCTTACTGTGCCCCTTATTATCATGTTCTTAGTAAGTTATTCTCATATATTTATATATTTGGTATGATGGGGGATTATCGCATATGGTTCAAGTGTTGGAAGTGTTAAACCATTAACTTATTCATGGAGAAATTGTCATGCACAACGGATGCATCATTCACTAGGTTTATCACCAAACCTCAATTATATCACTTTAAAAATGCTTGTTTCTATCATTCAAGAAATAGTCTATGAGAAAGAATGGTTCCATCAACCTGAAATTGGTTAACATCTCATACATACATTGCTTTCATTTAGGCATCAGGAAACTGCCTACCAGACTTAGTATATGTACTCATTGCCAACCCTTGGTGCTGTATTGCTGCCACCCTCTATATTGTGCTGTTGGGGGTCCTCTACAAGTTCACCCTACCTGCCATTAGGGACACCAAAAGATTAGAAGCAAGCAGTGAGTATGTTATGCATGATTACACAACTATTTGCCCCAAGGCATAAGTTAAAGCTGCATTCTCAGTTAACTTTGGTCAAAAACTTAATATTTTAGGCTTTGACCATAATATTTTAGAAGAGGATTTTGTCTAGCTGTCCATAAAAATTCAAATTTAAATTTGGGACAAGCAATGGTTTCATTTTTATCACTCACTAGGTCCCATTTTCTGTCATAATAGGATTGTTGTAATAACTGAGAATGCAGCTTTTATGAATTCCTCATTTAGCAGTGATTTTTGTTCATTGTCCAAGGCAATTTCAACTTCATATATATCATTCATATAGTTTCACCAGTATCATACACTGGATTTTTGGATACGAGGGTACAATAAAACCAGATGTTTATGTCAAAATAGCACTTTTAGTAGTTACAATTCTATAGTAATATTCCCATTTTAACCTTGAGAAATTGCTTGACACAAGAATATTCGCATGAAGTCATGCTTAACTTCAATGTCTCAGCATATATGTTTACCTTATCTTACCATTACATGAATTGTCAAAGGAAAATGTCTTCATTCATAAATGTAACAGTACATGAACATTTGTTCACAATAGTGAGGAGCCCAACATACTCACATATTTCGTCAACATTGGATGGGCTCACCGTTATCAAGGCAATGAAGAAGCAGAAGATGTTTCTTGAAGAATGCAATTCACTGATGGATCAACACTCCATATCCATGTTTAATTTTGTCTGTTGTCAACGAGCTGTGTTCTTTCTTGTTGAAATGGCATCAATATTGTTACTCATTGTGTCTTTCATCGCCTTGCTATTGGACTACAACAGAGGTATTTAATTCAACTGAGTATTATATATATCAATTTCTAGAGTTCAATTGAGGGGTGCCTCCAGGCTTCCATAATTGCACATGTGTGTCACTCTTGTTGTCATGGAAACACATGACCTAAATGATTAACTGATTAAAACAAATAACTGTGTTTAACAATATACCAATCCTACTGCCATTCTAGTACTTAATATTCTGCATCATCCTAACATTTGTAACCCCCCCCCCCCCACCCTGCACACATGAAAGGACTTTGGCAAGTTACCAAAATATAGATGGGGACTTAAGTTCACAAAATCAACTAGAAAAATTCATCTAGTGGGATGGAAATGGCAATGGTAGAACAAGACAGAAAGGAGAAAATCTTATTGCTTAGCAGGATCAATGTTAACTTTACTAGTCCCACTTTAAACAGAAAATAATGAAATAGGTAAGTGATATAGACATATATTACATTGTAAGATTTTGACATGTAACATTATGTCCACCGTTTATAGGTGGGAACAATCAAAGCACAGTTGGTCTGGCCATGCTGTACTTGCCTGCATTTCTTGTCAACATGTCCTATGGATTCAAGAACATTGCCCTCTTTGTGACTATGGTAAATTTGTTAATGCATCAAAGACTTGTTTTCCATGAAAAAACTGAGACCTGTACTCTGTTTAAGCAGTATGAGGCAATCATGCAATTTTCATAATATTGTTGTTTTTGTTTAAATTGATTTGGATAGTGTTTGAAAGTGTTATTCTTATAAATGAGTCTTTGGATGAACCTTTCCTGTAAATACAGGTTAATTATGACGTTATAACATCCTTTAGATGACATCAGTTGAGAGGATACAGCAGTACCACAAATTGGAACAGGAGGCACCAGACCATAAGGCTTTCAGACCACCAACACAATGGCCAAATGAAGGGAAGATTTGTTTCAAGGATGTTACAATGACTTATAGAGGGCAAGAAGAACCTGCTCTTGGGCCTTTGAACTTCACTATTCATTCTGGGGAAAAAGTAGGTTATGAATATTTATCACATTGAAAACAAACTGTTCTTTTAATCATTATCTATATGATTTTCTGAGGAATTATCAATATTATTTATTTCAGATTGGAGTTGTTGGCCACACAGGAGCAGGAAAGTCTTCACTATTTGTGACATTACTGAGGATGGTAGAGCCAGATGGAGAGATATTAATTGATGGAATCAACATCAGGGATATTGGTTTGACAGATCTGAGAAATAATATGGCTATCATTCCTCAGGTATGAAGGCTGTTATAACACTGATAAACATGAAGTAAATAATGTGTAATGTGATCAGCAATTGAGAAAGAATGATGACAAGTATTGCATTGAATGAACTGTATTTATCCAACAGGATCCTGTTTTGTTTAACCAAACAATACGCTTAAATATGGATCCATTTGATGCCTACCAAGATGAAGAACTTTGGGTGGTATTAGAGAATGTGAGTGCCAAGATCATTCTAACTTTCAAAATCCAAGATGTGTTGTTTCCATTATTTTCCATTATAATCAAGAGAAGGAGACATGTGTCATTTCATACCAATTTTCTATTGAAATAAACATAGTTTAGAATTTTAAGTTAAAATTGAGTATTTCTTGGACATTGATTTATACGTATAAATTAGCTCAAATACAATGTTCAAGTCTCTTTTGCTCTGGACCGAAACTCCACATATTTAATTCATCTCTGTTTCTCTCCCAAGAGGAAACACATTATAGACACTATTTTCTTCAATAGTTTGCATTGGGAAGCCTACATATCACAGTTGGCCAAAATACTCTGTGCATTTAGAAGCTTGGAAACTATACCATTTTGTTTTTAAGAAAAAGTGGGAGACATTTGACTTTCCACGTATTTTGCATGGAGAATGAAAATATTGTTTTTGTAGGTGCAACTCAAAACCAAAGTGGATGAAATGCCAGGGCAACTGGAGGCGAAGATGGGGGAGAGTGGCAACAGCTTCAGTGTTGGGGAGAAACAATTGCTATGTCTTGCCAGGGCTGCACTCAAAAAGAGCGAAATAGTCTTAGTTGATGAAGCAACAGCAAATATAGACAATAGGTGTGTTGACGATTGTTGATGAATTTCTCAGTTCTTTTCCTCCAGAAATTTTAATTTGTTGCCAATCCTGGGCTGGAGAATACAAGAAGAATATCTGACATCTGACCTTCTTGTAACAGTAGGGCGTTTAGATTTTATGTATAATAATATTTGTTAAAGTAACAGTCAAGAGATGTAGAAGTTTGAATTATAGGAATGCCTGTCCATGATATTTTTGTCAATAATGGATTTTATTATGCATAGAACTGATGCAATAATACAGAGGACACTACATGAGTCACTCACTGAAGCCACAGTGATAACAATTGCTCACCGTCTGGAGACACTCAAAGGCTCTGATAAAATCATGGTAGGTGTTTTTTGAGACAGCAGCTATTTGTTTTTTAGACAAATTTTGTTTGGTCCAGTTTTATTAATTTACAATGTCATGGTCCCAATTTATGAGTTTATGACTTCAAATAAGGAATATGGAAAGAATATATGATTGATTTATTAATAGCATGCATAACAATGATAGATTGTTTGGAATAAGTAGCCCATCAAGGATAGACATATGTTTTCCAGATTGTTCCTAATAAAAAATAAACATTGAATATTAAGTAAAGTAAAATCAGATATAAACACTATACATGAGTGTAATGTTGTCAAGTACTGTTCCAGGTGGTATGTCACTTTCAAAACACTTGTATTACCTCTGACACAATGTATTTCTATAACCACAAAAAAGCTTTCTTGTGTTGCAGGTGTTGGAGGATGGTGTGATTGTGGAATTTGATAATCCTTATCACTTACTACAAAATAAAACTGGTGCTTTTTACAAGATGGTTGAGACATTAGGGCCTGCAAAACTTAAATGTTTCCAGGATTCAGTACAGAATCACAATCACAAAACAGGAAACAGGTCTGTAGGGTCCAACATGAAAGCTGAAGTGCAACTTCTTCATAATACATACTTATGAAGTAGATTTTGGCCGGTCTCCAACATAAATCTGGCCTGTCTGATCCCCTGTGTCAACTCGATAAAATCCTTCTAAGTTTTGGTAAAATTCCTTATGGATGGGTTGGAAAGGCACTGGACAAACACTAGAAAAACATTTGTATTTGACCAATGTTAACTAAGATAGTAGCTTTAAGTATAAATACAACTGATTTATGTGTTTTGGATCATAATAAACCTGGCTGTTGACTACTAAGCACCTTGTTTGTTCCACTTGCTTGAGAGAACACCGTCATTATCTCTAACTAAAGGTAATTCAAATTCACTAGACCTTTATCAGAAACCTAGTCACTTAAGAATATCAGATCCATGAGACAGATCCACGAGAATGATTCACCTGAACGACCAGCAACATGAGTTACTCATCCACCTCCTCTCTTGAACACCTTTGGAAAGAAGATGAGCCCCTTCCCTAACTGGAGCCAGGCCCCTTTGGACTCCCTATGAGTCATCCCCGCAACAATATATATTATAAATTGTTTATTTCAGAGGTGACATACATACAGTAACCTATCTTTATTTCCTCTGATGTTACCTCTGTCTACATGCAGACGGAGGTAACATCTAGTATTGTTGCATTAATGGAAGGTGTTACCTCCGTCTGGCATTTTCAATGTTGAATATCTCAAGAAATAATGAAGATAGAGGAATAATATTGACATTAGTGGAAAGGGCAAGGCCCTAGCTTTATGGAAAATATATAATGAATTATCAATCTTCATTTCCTCTCATTTTATCTCTGTCTCCATGCAGATGGATGTAACATCTAGTATTGTTGCATTAATGGAAGGTGTTACCTCCGTCTGGCACTTTCAATGTTCAATATCTCAGGAAATAATGAAGATAGAAGAATAATATCAACATGAATGGGAAGAACATGAGCCCTAGCTTTATGGAAAATATATAATGAATTACCAATCTTCATTTCCTCTCATGCTGTGAGTAATGAAAGAATGTCAAGTGAGGCCACAGTGAGGTGGACAAAAATAAATTAAAATTTCCAGGCCCCATATTCTCGTGGAAAATAGTTAAAACTTGATTTTTTTTCTGTTTATGCTTCGAAATATGTCCCTTTTTGATAAACAACCAGGGAAAGTTATAGTTAAAACAATAATATTTAATAAAAATCCCTCATACAGTGAATCACAGCAGTGCAGACGGAGGTAACATATACAAATCAAGCATGAACTTTGATTTACTGCCCTGAATCAGGGAATTATCTGATCATGTAGCAAATTTTGCCACTTAACCTTTAAATACTTGCCAAATGGACAAATCAGAAATTTGATATGCAGTGGTAAAAAAAATCACATAGCTGTCACTAAGTGTGCCCATTTCGTGAGAATTGCTCACATACTGTATGAGAGGTGACATACATACAGTAAGAGAGGTGGCATACATACTGTATGAGAGGTGACATACATACAGTAAGGGAGATGACATACATACTGTATGAGAGGTGACATACATACAGTAAGGGAGATGACATACATACTGTATAAGTGTTGACATACATACTACATGTACAAGAGGTGACATACATACAGTAAGAGAGATCACATACTGTATAAGTGTTGAAATAAAAACTGTCTGACAGGTGACATACACACTGTATAAGTGTTGACATACATACAGTATGAGAGATGGTATACTGTATGAGAGATGGCATACATACTATATAAGAGGTAACATACATAGGGAGAATGGGACGAGCCTGCAATAATCGAAAATTCATCAGACGAGATTCGTCTACATAGGCACGATGCCGTAGGCAGAGTGCTTATGTGGACAAATCAAGTCCAATAAATTTGGTATTATTGCCGGCTAGTTCCATTCTATATTTATTATATGCACATAACATTTGATCATATGTCATCAGATATCACTGAAAAATATTAAAGAAGCACAGAGAGCCCCACTGCTCCGCTGACAGCCCCACTGACAGCCCCGCTGACAGCCTCGTTAGTAGGCCTTAGGCCTACTTATATTGTTGAATTAAAACGTTCATATTGTGGCCATTTCTTGAGCTACATTAATAAAACTGTCAATAAAAATAATAAAAATGTCATTTGATAGACAATTTAATGTTCTATTTCATGATATGGTTTTTATAATGTATTTCTATAATCATAGTACCAGAATCACGGGTGGATTACCAATCGCGGGGATTTGTTTACAATGCTACGTGGAGAGCCAAAGCTCCACAAAGCATATCAACAGAGCTATTTTTAGACAACTACATTTTTATAGGACGCGTCCTATATGAATATTTTCATAGCACCCCACTTATAGCACCTCTCATATAGCATGCGCATATTATAAATACTGTACAAGTGTTGACATACATATTGTATGAGAGGTAACATACATACTGTATAAGTGTTGACATACATACTGTATGAGAGATGGCATACTGTATGAGTGATGGCATACATATGATACAAAATGTCAACCAATGAGAGGTAACATACATACTTAATCCATGGGCCAGGCGGGTCATCAGTACCATTAAAGGGGACACATTCTAACCTATGCCAAAATGGTTGTACTATGATACGCATTCCAGGTCAGTAGCTTAATGGCCGCTAGTTCCTACTTTTCGGTTTTGGGCCAAAAAGTGACAGACATTTTATGTGTGTAGAGTTTGTGGTTTAATACAACCTAAGCTTTACAGATGATATTTGGCAGAGCCCCAAATCTCAAAACTAAGGTTGCCAACTGGTGACATATTTGGCAAAACGGGTCACATATGTTTTAATCATTATTATTATTAAATGTTGTTGTATAGCTGTTCTGATGCATATCACCTTTTATCATCATTGTTATGAAGGAAAGAGTTGATATATAATATATATTATATATTATTTCCTTTTTGATATTAATACTGAAGCAGTTAAGCCAAGTGTAATTATAGCATGCCAATGCTAGAACATCTGTGGAGGATTAAGCGTTATACTTAAGAGGGAAAATTCCTCAAGATACAATGTTACTGAATCATAAAGTTATGATATTACCTCTGATTGATAAGACAGATATTTTCCATGACTCACATGCCACCACAAAAACCAACAGACTACAGATAATACAAAATAAAATACTCCGAAGGATCTATGGACTTCCATCCAGGACCAATGTTGATGATATACATATTAAGAAAAACCTGTTGACATTGAAACATAGAAGAAGGTTGCATTTATTGCAGGTGGGCCATGCACTGTCGAGAATTCCAAGATTTATAGATATAAGAAATTTAACTACGAGACATTTCGCAAGAGGTAGAAAACCGTTAAAACAAATTAAACCAAGAATTGAGCAGATGAGAAAATCAATACTACATAGAATACCCTACTCCTGGAATTCTCTACAAACCATGGCTCATGAAGCACATGACCCCAAGGTATTTAAAGTGATGGCAAAAAGAACACTAATATGGTCAGACCAACACTTCATTGAATAAATAAAGCCATAAGCCACAATACTTCACAAACAAAATGTTACAACAATAATGATTTTAAGAGAACTGAGATACTTTCAAAAACTTGAGACCTACTGCGCATTATACTTATTATATTATTGTAAATGAAATCACCAATGCAAAAGAACAGTGAGCCCCTTTCGTCCATGACGACTGGGGGATTGTCCACTGTTAACTAAATACTGTAAGTATCAGAAGGCTTGTAAACCTCCCTTAGCCGGTGTCACGCCCTCTGGAAGCGACATGATCGAAAATAAAAGTATCTTAATCTTAATCTTAATACAGAAATGGAAAGCCTCTGACATCAAACCACAAAACACAAACTGTCATTATAGACCAATTAAGACCGCAAAATGTCATTATATTCCCATTAGAACGCCATGACCTGGTCATGGAAACAAGTATGAGGAGGGTGGGCTTCTATCAAAGGAGGAGCATGTACCATAGAGCACTTATGTAGGTTAACCATATGATTTACAAGTGTATTACCTTGGGCACTGGAGTGAGACAAGCTCTAAATGTAGAACACCACTTATATCTGTGTATAACCTATACTGGATTATATCTGGCTTATTACGATACAGGGAATCATGAGAGAAGGGAGAAAAGTAAACAAGTATGAGGAGGCTGGATTCCTATCAAAGGCTACATATTGGTAAGTTAACTATTTATTGTATTTTAACAAAGTCTATCTTCAGTGGAATACAAAACTTTGTGCAATATATCTGATTCATCTAATACATATATCTAATATATATGTCTTCTCCTGCAAAACAAGTTCACTAAATAATCAAACGGGTGACCTTGCACATACAGAGCTCCCACAATGTATATGCTAGCATAGTACAACCGTCCTTTGGACAGTTAAGAACAGGTAGGCTAAACCCTTTCCTGTAGAATTTGAAATGAGTAGAAAGGCTTCTGACCAATTCATTAGACATATTCAATAATCATTGAATGAAAACAAACTTTTGGTACTCAATTCTTCAGACACTCCATTACATATTACATATGATTACACTGACAAAATTTCATGAGATTTCATGACTTCTCATTTTTACTATCTTAGCTATTTGGAACACCTCATTTTGTATCTATGCTAATTAAATGAAGTGCCAATAAAGGCTGATTTTGTGTATACATGTATTGATTGCGTTTTGTTTGTACTTCATTATCTTTTAATTAAATTATTTCTTTCCCTGGCCTAAATTAGCACAAATTACCCACAGAAAACAAAACACACCTTATTGTACTTTTCATTAGGGATAGGGGCCCTAAATCCCTAGAGAAATGCCTCAGTATCTCTACTCCAAATGTTATTACACCCTCTAGCTTTATCTCTGGAGGTAGTTGTGTATGGGACATATAAGAATCATATGCACCCAGAAAAGTTTGTGCCAATTTCATGGCTGTTGGGTGAAAATCAAGCATAAAAGCTGACTATCGAGAATTTCCAAAACTGAAATTAATGTCTACAGATGAACCAGTTAGTTACCTCAAAATACCTGAAAATAGGGAATCACATATGAGAAGAGAAGGGAAATATATTGATGCTTGTTTATAGATATGTAGGTCAATGGTATGATTTGCAAATGTATGACCTGGGCACTGGAGTGAGACAAGGTCTAAATTTGGAACACCACTTTAGCCTGTGTATAACCTGTACTGGATTATATTGGGCTTAATACGACACAGGGAATCATGATGGAAGGGAGAAAAGTAAACAAGCATGAGGAGTTTGAATGGAGAACTTGGAAAATTTTCTTACCTAATCTGATATGCCTTCCCATGGAAAGTGTTCCCATTGCTCTTTTGTTCATAATAGAGCAGTATTTGAAGCGGCTTGTGTACCACCCTTCCTTGATAATGAGCTACATAATGCGACTGAGTATAGTACATATAGAGCTCAGCCCCATTGAAAACATCTGTTATTATGGCCCATAAAAATATCGAAAGTCACAATAGGAAAATAGAACATTTAATAAACTATGACTGGGACCTGAGAAGGGAAATAATAAGCTTGAGAGTGGACGTGAACAAAGTGAAATTAGAAAAGAAATGTCTGGAGAAAAAATGTACAGAGATGGATATTGATAGAAGAAAGAACAATTTTATTCTGTCAGGAGTAACTTAGTATGAAATCTGTCATTATGTCCTACAACAAGTAGATGGAAGATTGACCATCAACGATATAATGTCAGCTAAGAGAATGCCCATACAAACGCGAGGAATTAGACAGATTCTACTGAAAATGAGAAACTCGGAAGAAAGGGACTACATTTAAAATCGAAGACGCAAATTGAAAAACACAAAGGATTGCTTCAATGTTTTTGTAAATGCTGATCAACCTGAGAATGTCATTGAGGTGAATAATGTTGCATACAAGCGCATATCAATAGCAAAGGTAAGAAGTAGGTCGGAAAGATCATCAAGGACACCATTACAGTGAAAGGGATCACTTACTCACATGATCAATTAGGAAATTTGGAAGAAGGCTTAAAAATGGAGGATGAAAAGACTGTAAAAACGAGAACGGAATTTATTTCCAGTCCAAGTACAGCCCTCTCAGCAACTTTTACAACTGTCATATCGAAATTAGAGGAGAATTGTACAATAGCGTTGAGCAGGCATACCAATTCTGCCGTGCGAATATGCTTGGCAACAAAGACAGGGCTTCACAAATCTTTAACACCAATGAAGCAAAACAGGCTAAAAGAATTGGAAGCCAGATACCATCCACCGATGAATGGGATTTGGTAACGGTAGACACCATGAGGGCAATTTGGAACAAAAAATTCGCCCAAAATGAAGAACTACAAGACTTCCTAGTGGGAACTGGCCCAGTTAGACTCTATGAAGCTACAAACGATAGGTTTTGGGCATCGGGGTGCATATTAGGCTCACTCAAATGAATGAGAATACCCATAAAGGGGCAAACATAGTCGGCCAGCTACTAGAAGAGATTAGGCACCACTATAACACCAATTCTGATCTCGCAGATCGATTACAATTCCAGTTTACTGGCTTGAATGAAGCAGTAACAGATCGCACGAAGAACAATTCTCCATAACAAATTCAATCGAGAGGGTGGCAATGGAGAGAACAAGGGCATGACCACGCCAATAAATCCCATGAAACAGACAGTACAGCCATGATTACTGACCAAACCGAAAGGAACATGTTAGAACAACCTATGGCAGAGCTGAAAAACAATCACATCTGGCAAGAGCATTTGGAGGATAGGTTCCAACCTGAATGGAGAAAAGGAAGAACAGAGCAGATTGCGGAAAATAGCGGACTTGAAAGAAATAGATCGCCTTCGGTGAAAAGGACACTTAGTAGTTCTACTGCAGAAGAAACTCAAGTGAGTAGAAAGAAAGAAAGAACTGAAATTGCCCTATACTCACAAAAAGCAGATTATAAAGTAGAGAAATCATGGAGATTGAGTATGACACCTTTACATAAATACCCTGAATGTAGTAATGAAATACTGCCCCCCCCCCCCCACCGATTGTTTCACCGAGCAATAACCTTGATAGCATACAATCAAACCCTGTTAGTGGATTCGATAAAGAAAATTCAATGGTATGTGCAGACAAACTTGAATGCTTGTGAGAACTAAATCTATAATGGGTATTGGGACTGATGTATTTAAATTATACTTTCAGGCAAAGGCAAAAAAGACATCATGAATGTGGAGAAACTCACACTGGTCCTTTCGGACTCTAGAGGGAAAACATTATTTGACCATCTAGGAGGAAACCCCAACATAGCTACTTATTCATATCCAGGATGGGGGATCATACAATTGGCTCACAAAGCGAAGGAAATTTTCCCCCATCTTATACCGTTGAACATCATCTTGATCGGTGGCATCTGCGATTTTTGTGTGAAAATCACCACACCAAAGAGATTAAATTAGCAATGGACAGTGAAGGTGGGTTAGTACGTCTGATGTTTAATCGATACACGGAAACTGATAATAGAGAGATTTTACACCGCTCACCTATCAGTCAATGCAACCATATCCTTATTACTTTCGGGATGTGTGAGTGGTGCGTAGGGAACTCTGAAAAAAAGTTTATGCAAGCAACCCCACAGGCACCATGGAGCAACAAGAGTTTTAGTAGTACTGTTTACTCTATAAAAACGTGACCCATCATGGATATTTCTAGCCAGATAAGTCACATATATAATAAGGATTGATACCATGTATTTTTTTGGTCGATTTATTTGCTTGAGTGGCCATAATAGAGTTAGGTAAACCATATGTAGCATGCACGCTTCCTACGGGATATCCCTACCGAAGAGCCTCATTACCTATGCATAACTTGACATAGTGATCTCACTCTCCACTCTTACGGATACGGAGGACGGTAAATGTCTGAAACAGCACATATGGTGCTCCTGCAGGTTTAGGCACGCCATGCGGTCTTGTCGCCTTTGTGATAAAAAAAGAAGACAAGAAAACTTATATTAAATCAATCATCACTAGGTCACAGCATACTTCAAATAATTATGCTTACTGTTTGTTATTATACTTCTAACTGTTGGCTGTACCCAGATAAAAAAAAGTTTCATAAAATATTTATTGTTTTGCCTTACGCCAGTTTGGTGTTAGAGAATCAAGATTTCAAGATTATTGCAGAGCAATTTTCTTCAGAACTAAGTAATTGACAGATAATTATGGTAATTCACCCTTTATTCAGGCATTTACTAGATGTAGAAATACACACTGAATGTTGCATTCCAATGCCCAAGAGAAGCTGTCAAAAAACATTAAATAAATATAGCAATATTATATGCACAAAATATCATTTTTACACTGTACAGCCAAGTACTAAGTTAAGCACATGCAATTTAATTCATCTCCCTTTCAATTTTATATCCACAAGCATTGCAAAACAACACAAGATGATTCATGTTTTTCTTGATATTGGCTCCCACAGGCAGTTTTTTAAAAATTAGTCTTCCTTATTTTCAATGTTGACAATCAATCATCTAAAGGATTAGTAGTTGCAATGGATTTGAAATTTGAGGATCTTCTCTTGTTTCAGGTGGACACTAGGTATTTTTAAAACTGCCTACCGACGCGCACTTACAAAAGATGATGTTCCTGAACCTATTGATTTCTTGAAAGCTGAGTACAACTATTCAGCTTTTATACCGTAAGTATGCAGTCTAGATATCAAGTGATAATACATATGAATCAATTATTAGATTCAAAGCAGGACTCTTTCAAATCCACAAAGAAATTCAGTTGACATTCCAACTTATGAAGATACAAATTTTCTTAAAGGTTTACCCCGCCAAAGGTATGAGCACCAAAGGCCGGGACATGGTGGGGATTTTACGCTCCTGCAAATTGATAATAACTTGATGTACCTTTGATTTACATTTAAATGGTATAAGACCTACAATGAGATTCAGAACAAGTCTCTGTCACCTCCTTCTTTTGGTATTTTGGGCCAAATACTTCCACAAAAAAAAGTTACACAACAAAAAGTTACACAAGAAACTGGTCAGTCCACAAGGGTAAACACATAAGTAGGTAATAAGTAAGTATAACACACACCAGTGTCATTTAGTACAAGCTCATCAGAACTATCTCAGTATCATCACATGGCAAATTTCTTATAAAGACACAATATTACTTTAATGCGCCCATATCTATTATATCCCACAATATATTTATGAATTAAAAAAAGTGGTATTTTTTCACTTCGTTTTTTTTTCCTTCTATCTGATGTATTCTGTAGATGTGATTGATGTAATACACTTGGAATTTACACAGAAAATGGCAAACATTGGAGGAGAAGCAAAAAGCTAAGAAGGAGAGTTTGTTCTGGTTAGTGTTCAAACATTACCACCGTCAGATACTGTTGGCATACTTCATCCTTTTGCTCTCAGTGAGTAATCTCAATTTTATAAAGGAATATTATTCATTCATTTATTTCTGAGGTACTCTAAACTATCTTTAATTCATAACTGCACTATCTGTTAAGATTTGTCAGAAATTAAAGATTTTTAACTTGTTTTTATATATGTTCTTCTCCAGCCAATCTACAATTCACTTGAATAATGGGAATATATTTTGATAAATTTTGTCTCCTCCTTTTCTCTGACAATCCCAATGATAAGTAACACTGAGCTTCCTTTCCACTTGATTGTTTGTTGTGATTAATCTTACCATTGCATGTTGCGTAGTTTTTGAGCAATTATTGTAAAATCGTTCTTGATGTTGATTTATAAAGTATATCAAATGCTGGTATTGGAAGGACCCCCACACTGTTTGAAAATAGGGTTTTTATTACACAATTCTGCCATCAAGACTTTTACACTTCTATAAGCATAGACTGATGATAGCTTGGATTTTCTCCTATTTTCTAAAACCCACCTAACCACCACTCTAATGATATTTTGGTATAACTATATATTTGAAGTAATCATCAATTAATTTCATGCAGTTATTTATGTTTTAGTACCTCTCCAAAGCAAGGATATCTCCTAACCTACGCTAAATCAATACCAAGGTTAATATCACTACTGTTATTGAAACCAGTTAAACTATACTGTTATTGCATACGCTATACCCTGTATTATTACTGTCAAACCAAAAATATCTGAAGGTTATCAAAACCAGTTAAAATGTAAAATGTACTCTGTTATGGTAACACCAGATCACCTATTTATTATTACTGTAAACCCTTCCATACACCATGTACCCGTCAACTATCTCATACACCGAAAACCATTGTACCTCTCATTCACCATCTCATTTACCATCAAATTATGTACCAGTCATAGAAAGCCATAGAAACCATGTAACATAAGTAAAGCTCAAACAAGAATCAGGCACCCAACCAAACACCTATCTAGACACTTGTCTAGTTAGAATGTTGTATCACCTTACTGTAAAAAAACATCTGTTGCAATAAAGAATTCTTGAATTGATTTTGGAACTTTGTTAAGGTGCGATTCCACTGGATTGCTTGTATATGTGCTCATGGCTCGCTTTTGCTGTGCTTGTTTATAGTGCGTTTGTCATTCGCTCTTCATCCGCTTTTATTTTTAACGCAATACATGTGCAGAGAAAATCTACTGGTGCACTTGTTTCCTATATGAAATCAATAGCAAATGTGTTTGTCCGTTCTCACTGTGCTCTTTGTCCGCTACTTTAATAGGGAGACAGGGCGGCATGTAGTTGCGCTCAAATCAAACAGGTCAGATATTAGTGCAGTGTCAAAAAAAGGAGCACCAACATCATGTTTTTAGAGAGTATAGAAAGCGCATTCACCTATTCTATTGCACTGCTCTGGGTTCACTCATAATTCGCTTGTAAAGTGCTTAGGGAAATAAAAAGCCTTAACCCACCTGCTGTATTTTGTGTATCATGATGAGAAATATGACATAAAATTGATATTTTTCAAAGTGTTTTTCTTTTATTGAAATGTACTGATTTTTAGGGGTTTTAGGATTTATTGCCATATGAATCCATGTAACAAGTGTTGGGACACTTTATAAAACATATCCTTGTGTTTTCAAGGCTGCCATATGGAGTATATTTAGTTACTTTACTGCCAATTACCCATCCAGAAACATTGCAAACATTTTTTTTTTCAAAAATAAAAATGTCAAACATAAAATATGGAAATGCTTATTAGGTGTCATAGTGTTTACTATCATTGGAATCAGCTTGATGTCCTCTCTCACTTTTCAAATACGGTGATACCTTAAAATCTATATTTTGTGACTTATGACTTATTTTCCTAAAACACATCATATATTTGGAAACTTTGTTAAACCACTTGCTGTATTTTGTGTATCATGATAAGGAATATGACATGGATCTGTATGTTTTGTTGAGATAATGACCCTAGCGATATTGGCATCACTTTTCTGGATATGGATTATAAATATAGATGTTAAATAATTACAACCCTAAAGATGTGCAATGAGGAATTCTACAATACACTCCTGTTTCATTTGATGTCATGCTATTGTCTACCACACTCTGTTTCTGTCATGTAGTTCCCAACCCCTACATCACCAATATCATACAATTCAAAGGGTTGTCAGGCGTGTCACTAATTTATGTCACTTAAGATAAATAGATATGATCATTAGTAATAAATTGTTTACATTTTCTCTTGCAGCATATATTAAGGTTTTCAATATTTGTGATTGTGAGGTACATGGTCAGTGCACTAGAAACAAATACATCTGGTCAGGTACCTTCAGAAGTATGGATACTTTTGATACTTTTATGTTTTGTCTACCTTGTGCACGTGTTCACCTGCAACTTTGGTGTCCAGAGTGTGATGGTTTGCGAACTCAGGATCAAACTGTTATACAGTACTCTCATCTACAGAAAAGTAAGTCTTTTAATTGTTCCAGCTAGTTCTGGTTCTCATTTTAATTTTTACACCCACTATAGAGGAAAATGCAGGAAATAAATAATAGTAATAAATGGTATCTGTTTGCATTATGTGAAGATAATAAAACTTACAATTGAGAGAACTATGTTAACTATAGGCACTTGTATTTACTGAGTTGAAAATCCACCCCAAGCTACAATGTTTCATATGGATTCTAACTAATTGAAATCATGTAACTATAATTATGAGATCCAGATCTAGATGAAATGCTTGTTACATTGTTTCATAGAACACATTTTGTCATCTATAATGGTACATCTATGTTATTATAATGAATGTGAAATGATTATTTTTTGTCATGCATGTTCTGGGAATCTGTGATGTCCCAAGCAGTTTTTCTGCTCACTTCAGTTCCATCGTCTCTGGAGGACATTGTATGTGCTTTGTGACGTTATTAATTCAAGAATCCAGTTCACCATTGACTCCCATACTAGAGGGGTAGTGCATAGAATAACAGGGATGGCATAGTAGTGAAAAGTAGTGTTTACCATCAAGGAACATAATATCTAAAGTGTTTATTCAAAGTTTTTTCAATCCTGTCATAGATATTCAAACTCAGCAGGAAAGCGTTCCTGAAGGCAAATTCGGGGCAAATCATTAATTTGATATCTGCCGACATAGAGGCTTTTCAGTCGGTAAGTTAGACATTCAAAGTGTATCTTAAGCATTAACCACTAATCAAACTCATGAGCCTTAGTCATTCTTCCTCTTTGCTTTTCTCCAGAGAAATGCCAATCCAACAAAAAATGATCTAATCCTTCATGAAGGCTTAGATAGAAAAGTCCTACTGTGGGACAATTTGGAAATCAGCTTATACAGACATGATGTCAATCAGCCTGTCAAATATCTATATATGGGAAAAGGAGTTTCCCAGAAAAGAGCCGTAAAAAAGGAGGGGTTTCTTTGTGTCAGATGTTCTCTGATTTTGTTGTTTTACAAACCATTTTACTCATCTCTGGAGTTTTGTCCACCTCTCTGGAGGACGTTGTCTGGGATGGAAATGTGGTGAAGCCCTTTTTAGTTTTTAGTTCAATTCTATACAACTATTTTTGGCACGGGAAAGCCCCTGTTAGGAGCTAAAAGTGATTGACATCATGCCTCTCCCACTGTTTGTGGCAAAGTGGGATTCCCTAGCAACAAGTCCTGCAATAGTCCCTAGCAACAGGGAGAGAGAGAGTGAGGGAGAGGGAGGAAGGGAGAGGGAGGGTGGAAAAGGGTGGGAGAGGGAAGGAGAGAATGAAAGAAGCAGAGGGACCGGGTGGGAGAAATCGGATAGCGTGATGGATAAGAGGGTAGAGCAAGAAGAGGGGAAGAGATAAAGGGAGGGGGAGAGAGAGAAGAGGGGGAAGGGGAGGGGAAAAAAGCGGACAGGAAGCCAGATAAGAGGGGTAGAGTGAAGAAGGAAAAGGAGGGAGGGACAGGGAGAGAGGGGGACCATCCAAAGGATCAGTAATATGCTTGTATGTACATTAATTGTGGTTTTAATCAACAAACTTACAAATAAACAAGTAGATGAATTACAATTACATTCTTGGAATAGCATGAACATCTCTTTCTAGAAAATGCCAAAAACATAGCAAAACAGAATTAATATTATCATGACAGTCTATGGATCTCTCACCTGAAAACCTTAATTGTTCCACGCGGTCTAAATATACTGGATTTAGAAATTTGCTATGGGATATAGAGAAACCACTTGTTTACAAAATTGATATTGATATTGTCTCTATATATTCCTACCAGGCTACTGACACCCCTATCGGTGCCAAGACCATGATCCTACCACTAATTTCCACTATCTCCCACTACCCATTAACCATCTTTATTCTGGTATGCCAAAGAGGGCCCCCCTTATTGAGAATGGGGTGGGAATATCATGCATAAAGCCAGACAACCTCAAACAAAACCCCAGCAAACTAAAGCCTAACTTAACAGTAGCCACCAGCCATATACTATATATTTTCAATACTAACCACATTCCTGCAGGGGGAAGTCTTGTTTTATTTGGGTCCAGTGTTATGGTCTGCACATGACCAAAGTGACCAAGCTATCGCCTGATGAGGCCCAAGGGCCGAAACCACAATTACATTAGCAAAAAAACAGAGAATAATAAAGCAAATTGATCGATTCCATAATTTAGGCCTTTATCTTAATCTCTGTACCTGATATGTCACTGCTATGGGCCATCACTAAATACACATTAAAGAGGCTAGCAAGTACATGGTTACCATTGCTAATGTTACTGCATGCTACCCTGGTTGTTGGCAGGGGAGGGCAAGTGGAATGTTCAATCTGAATCTGTTGGGCTAGCGCAATCGGGACACTCACACATCTCACTCTATGACTTAACACCAGTGTGTAAAACTACGAACCTGTATATCAAAGTTGAGTATGATATGATGGTATAATGAAAGTATTTGCGATTTTTGTTTTTACTTGTTTCTATACTTCTCATCTTTGCTAAACCATTTTATTTCCTACCTTACTTCTGATTTAACTTATACAAAATAATTCTCTTCATTATTATGTCATTTACCTCAAGACAAATATACATACGGCTCTCATATTTCAGGGTGTGCATATGTTGAGTGGGTGGGTGATAGTGCCAATAATCACAACCATGGCGCTTGTGTATGGAGGACTGGAAATGGGTAGTGCCATTGTGCTGGTCTTGGCTTTTGTCATCGTGGTAGTACTAATGCAATATCAACTGGGCATACTAGCTGGAAGATTGCGGTAAAAGTCTTGGCTAAAAGACACAGTCTGACTGTAAATGGAGACATGAATAATATTATCATGGAATTAATTTCCCCAGATTTGGTGTTTGAGGCATTTCTTTGAAAATAAATCCAAGGCCCATAGGGCAGAGGGGTTTATTTTCAAACAAAAGCCGAAGACACCAAATCGAGGGAATTAATCACTTTAATAGCCAATTTTTGGATTCAATACTACTGTTTAAACACATATTAACAAATATTAGACCCTTAAAAAACGTTTTAGATGTACTTACAGCATGAAGAACTCCAATAATTTAGCTCCTCCACTTGAATACATGGGTTACTATTTTACATCTGACATGGAACGGACCGAGTCAAAACGCCGCCTTTATAATGTCCAAATCAGCATGTTTTACACATTTCAAACCAACACATTTTAATATTTAGTTTATTTTACCTCTGTCAAACCAATATCACATATGTACACATAATCATAACTTCAGAATGTTGGTTATGTCAGCCGCACTCTCCGTTCCATAAACAAACAAAGCTTCCACATTTTGCACGCAAATATCGCGCACCTAAAGCATCAGACTTCCGGTTTACGAAGGCCGTGTTCCATGTGTTGAGGGACTTAAAAAAGAAATAAATAAAAAATCTGAATCGGTTAAAATTATTTTAATATAGTTTTACCCCCTGTTTGAGTCCCGTGGCGATTTTAGAAGCCATAGGCTACGTATGTACGTGGGAGCCAACAAGGCAGAACGGAAAAGATGTGGAGACATTCGGCATAGCCACTCTGTGCGCCAAGCACTTTGAGTTGCATTGTGTACGGTAGTCCATATAGCGCACGGACGATTTCATTCGAAAGTGCCCAGACGTGAACAAACTGAGGCTTACACGATGTCTACTGTTGTCACGTTGGCGAGGCCTAGGCTGCAATTACTTGGATTATTCCCTATTTCGTTGCTCACCACCGTTCAGCAGGCAGATCATGCTAAGTACAAGGATATTTGGAACATTATCGGTGATTTTGGAGCTAGTGTGTGGAGTTTTACAGAGCCTGGCCTGTTTCATCTGATTGTCACTGACAGTGACACGGGGAGTCAGCCATTGCATCGTATCACAACATCACTTGTAAGATTTCTACCGTTGTCACGTTATTGCGAACGCTATGCCTTAAACGGCCAGGTATATAAATTAACTACATCCCACCTAAAAATAATATTCTACATCCAACAAATAATATTATACATCCGAAAAAAAATTTACTACATCCGCTATCCTAAGTGACGACATCCTGTCAAAAAAGTAATTGATCACTATCCAAAACCCCAACAGAATCCAAAGATCAGCTATTAATAACATTTTAATTTAATTAAAAACTAAATTCTTGGCACAGGAATGTAATTGTCTAAGAGAATAATGACGGTTGGAATATGAGTAATGAAAGGTCTTGGTATCTCAGTAAATAAATTGTGAATTTATTATGGATGAAATATGCATTCATAATCAATTGTATGTCTAGTTGCAGCTAAACATAATCACTATTTAAATATTTTAATATTTAAAAGCAATCCAATTTCTTAGACTGAAGCAGGCTGCATGGACTGATCAACGTGTCCTGCTGATGAACGAAATAATCAAGGCTATGAAGGTTATCAAGATGTACTGCTGGGAAAAGATATATGCTGAACAAGCACAGAAACTCAGAAAGTAACTATTCCTTCTTAGAACATGATAAATAGTTCTCTGTCTTAGTTCAATCCATCCTATAGTATTTCCTTCAACTCTTATCATACAATCTTCATTACAGGAAAGAGCTGAGGGTACATTTAGGAAGGTCTACCATGATGACTCTGTCTATGACTCTTGGTTTTCCGGTCATGAAATTGGTTGTGTATCTGGTAGTGATTACGTATTTCCTAACTGGGAACTCCATGAACATCATTGTAAGTAATAATAATACTTTGGTTGTGCCTTTTTTTTTATACAGATAAAGACGGTGATTTCAAAGAGTCATATTCCATTGTGTAATGGATCCCTTCAAAGACATTGTCATTATTCTTGCCATCTCTTTCTGATTATTAAAATCACTTCTATTTATGAATGTCACTGTACTAAAAGTGAGTTTGTTAGTATAATAATATAACAGTGACACATTATATCAAGTGTACTGTACAATCTGGCTAGGACAGATGAACTGAAAAGAATAGGGCAGATCCACTAGTCTAACTTCCCTGCAGAAAAAAACCACCCGTTCATTTAATATTCAAATACACTTAAGAATAGATGTGGCTATGTACTCCATGTAGTTTATGTTTCTATAGTGAGTGAACTTCATAGAAAAAACAAACTTTAAGTAACTTTAAGTAACTACAAAACTTATTTTCTCTGACATATCTTGACCAGAACAGCTCCATTACCTCAAATAGCTAACACTTTTCTGAAAATCACTTGATATGATCATAACATTAATTTCCAATTTATAATGAAATGATGAATCAAAGATTATGAGATATGGTAGTGTATGGTACTGTTTAAATTATTTAATGGACTCAATTTCAGCAAACCATTTCACTGCTAAGTGTGGCCCGTGTTATTGAACACAATGCTTTCAGACTACTGGGATTTAGCTTCATCATCTACAAGCAGATGATATCAAGTTCTGAGAGAATACAGGTACAAAGATGTCCCAACTTTATTTCATTAATGGCCTATAATAGACATTTAACAACATTAATCATGAATGCATTAACCACCACATATGTTTATAAGTGTTGCCCTGTACATAAAGGAAAAATATATTTTCTAATAATCACACACAATAAATCGCACAGTCGTAATTAGTCTTATTACCTAGTCATTACCACACTGTTTGTGATTTTAGGTAGCTCCTTCTTTGAAAACCATAGCTTTTCCAAGAGTTCATTCTACATTACTCTACAAATATATTCATGAGGTCAGTTATGTTGAAAATAAATACAGCTACAAAGTAAGTTTTGCATCTCTTTTTCTGTACATAGACTAGAGTTTAAAATAGGAGAAAAAAAGGTTTGACGCCCTACCATGTGTGCAGTCTGATGAACACTGGCTGACAGGATGGCCTGTCAGCATGTCAACATACCCATGTCATGTATTCCTGTCACCACTGGTATTGGACTCTTCATCTGGTCAAACTAAAAACATTTCAATAGATCCTACAGAATACATCTCACATAGCTTTACGTTGAAGAGTCTTGTTTATTCATTAGTTATTGTTAATTCAGAATTTCCTAATGATGGAAGAGTTAGAGGATCATGGTGACACACATCAAACAACACAGCCCAAGGAATTAGTGTTAGAATACCTGTCCTTCACTGGAAAATTGCCTGAGCAAGAAAAGGTGCATGTTTAGATTATATTTGAAATAATTTAGTTAATGTCTTGTTTCTAGAGTGAACCAGTGAGATCAAAGTATAAGCTAAATGTGTCTTGATGAAATATAAAGAAGAACATATATATTGTATACAAGATACAAGTTTGCTGGTCTCTTTTAGGATGGTGTAGGATTCCGTCTGAACGATATCAGCTTCAAGATTCAACAGGTAAGGCTTACATGTTTGAGTACTCTCTTATCTTCATATCATATTTATTTTTTATGAGGCCATAGTAAAGATATTGATCATCACAAGATTCTATGGACATAAGAGGTGACAATTGTGAATTTCCGATTACAGGGTGAAGCAATTGGCATTGTTGGGAAAGTTGGATCAGGCAAGGTACTTTAGATCATGTTGTCGGCAACAATAGCTGTATTATGCTACAGCTAACTAATCCATAATACAAATACTTTATTATTGTATATCTTTGTAATCTGTGTAAATCTTAGTAAATAAATTGTTCATCAATCAATCATTATCATGATTATGATTTTGAGTATCTGCCTTTACCTATGGATATTTTAATTATGGTTCTATTAAATTGTCCTCCTATGCATTTTAATTTGATTCAAATATTTTGTTCTGCAATTCATAATTCAATGCTTAGAGTTCCTTGCTACATGCATGTCTGGGAGAGCTGGTCCATGTCAAAGGCAGTGTTACACTACCAAACACAGTAGCATATGCACCACAGGAGCCCTGGATTATGTCAGAGACCATCAGAGACAACATTCTGTTGGGTGAAAAGTATGAAGAGAAGCGGTACAAAACAGTTGTCAGAGCTTGTGCACTTACTGAGGTAAGAGAACATAATGCATAAACTACTGCCATTCTAGTACTTAATATTCTGCATCGTCCTAACATTTGTAACCCCCCCCCCCCACCCTGCACACATGAAAGGACTTTGGCAAGTTACCAAAATATAGATGGGGACTTAAGTTCACAAAATCAACTAGAAAAATTCATCAAGTGGGATGGAAATGGCAATGGTAGAACAAGACAGAAAGGAGAAAATCTTATTGCTTAGCAGGATCAATGTTAACTTTACTAGTCCCACTCTAAACAGAAAATAATGAAATAGGTAAGTGATATAGACATATATTACATTGTAAGATTTTGACATGTAACATTATGTCCACCGTTTATAGGTGGGAACAATCAAAGCACAGTTGGTCTGGCCATGCTGTACTTGCCTGCATTTCTTGTCAACATGTCCTATAGATTCAAGAACATTGCCCTCTTTGTGACTATGGTAAATTTGTTTATGCATCAAAGACTTGTTTTCCATGAAAAAACTGAGACCTGTACTCTGTTTAAGCAGTATGAGGCAATCATGCAATTTTCATAATATTGTTGTTTTTGTTTAAATTGATTTGGATAGTGTTTGAAAGTGTTATTCTTATAAATGAGTCTTTGGATGAACCTTTCCTGTAAATACAGGTTAATTATGATGTTATAACATCCTTTAGATGACATCAGTTGAGAGGATACAGCAGTACCACAAATTGGAACAGGAGGCACCAGACCATAAGGCTTTCAGACCACCAACACAATGGCCACATGAAGGAAGGATTTCTTTCAAGGATGTTACAATGACTTATAGAGGGCAAGAAGAACCTGCTCTTGGGCCTTTGAACTTCACTATTCATTCTGGGGAAAAAGTAGGTTGTGAATATTTATCAGATTGAAAACAAACTGTTCTTTTAATCATTATCTATATGATTTTCTGAGGAATTATCAATATTATTTATTTCAGATTGGAGTTGTTGGCCACACAGGAGCAGGAAAGTCTTCACTATTTGTGACATTACTGAGGATGGTAGAGCCAGATGGAGAGATATTAATTGATGGAATCAACATCAGGGATATTGGTTTGACAGATCTGAGAAATAATATGGCTATCATTCCTCAGGTATGAAGGCTGTTATAACACTGATAAACATGAAGTAAATAATGTGTAATGTGATCAGCAATTGAGAAAGAATGATGACAAGTATTGCATTGAATGAACTGTATTTATCCAACAGGATCCTGTTTTGTTTAACCAAACAATACGCTTAAATATGGATCCATTTGATGCCTACCAAGATGAAGAACTTTGGGTGGTATTAGAGAATGTGAGTGCCAAGATCATTCTAACTTTAAAAATCCAAGATGTGTTGTTTCCATTATTTTCCATTATAATCAAGAGAAGGAGACATGTGTCATTTCATACCAATTTTCTATTGAAATAAACATAGTGTAGAATTTTAAGTTAAAATTGAGTATTTCTTGGACATTGATTTATACGTATAAATTAGCTCAAATACAATGTTCAAGTCTCTTTTGCTCTGGACCGAAACTCCACATATTTAATACATCTCTGTTTCTCTCCCAAGAGGAAACACATTATAGACACTATTTTCTTCAATAGTTTGCATTGGGAAGCCTACATATCACAGTTGGCCAAAATACTCTGTGCATTTAGAAGCTTGGAAACTATACCATTTTGTTTTTAAGAAAAAGTGGGAGACATTTGACTTTCCACGTATTTTGCATGGAGAATGAAAATATTGTTTTTGTAGGTGCAACTCAAAACCAAAGTGGATGAAATGCCAGGGCAACTGGAGGCGAAGATGGGTGAGAGTGGCAACAGCTTCAGTGTTGGGGAAAAACAATTGCTATGTCTTGCCAGGGCTGCACTCAAAAAGAGCAAAATAGTCTTAGTTGATGAAGCAACAGCAAATATAGACAATAGGTGTGTTGACGATTGTTGATGAATTTCTCAGTTCTTTTCCTCCAGAAATTTTAATTTGTTGCCAATCCTGGGCTGGAGAATACAAGAAGAATATCTGACATCTGACCTTCTTGTAACAGCAGGGCGTTTAGATTTTATGTATAATAATATTTGTTAAAGTAACAGTCAAGAGATGTAGAAGTTTGAATTATAGGAATGCCTGTCCATGATATTTTTGTCAATAATGGATTTTATTATGCATAGAACTGATGCAATAATACAGAGGACACTACATGAGTCACTCACTGAAGCCACAGTGATAACAATTGCTCACCGTCTGGAGACACTCAGAGGCTCTGATAAAATCATGGTAGGTGTTTTTTGAGAGAGCAGCTATTTGTTTTTTAGACAAATTTTGTTTGGTCCAGTTTTATTAATTTACAATGTCATGGTCCCAATTTATGAGTTCATGACTTCAAATAAGGAATATGGAAAGAATATATGATTGATTTATTAATAGCATGCATAACAATGATAGATTGCTTGGAATTAGTAGCCCATCAAGGATAGACATATGTTTTCCAGATTGTTCCTAATAAAAAATAAACATTGAATATTAAGTAAAGTAAAATCAGATATAAACACTATACATGAGTGTAATGTTGTCAAGTACTGTTCCAGGTGGTATGTCATTTTCAAAACACTTGTATTACCTCTGACACAATTTTTTTCTATAACCACAAAAAAGCTTTCTTGTGTTGCAGGTGTTGGAGGATGGTGTGATTGTGGAATTTGATAATCCTTATCACTTACTACAAAATAAAACTGGTGCTTTTTACAAGATGGTTGAGACATTAGGCCCCAATAAACTTAAATGTTTCCAGGATTCAGTACAGAATCACAATCACAAAACAGGAAACAGGTCTGTAGGGTCCAACATGAAAGCTGAAGTGCAACTTCTTCATAATACATACTTATGAAGTAGATTTTGGCCGGTCTCCAACATATAAATCTGGCCTGTCTGATCCCCTGTGTCAACCCGATAAAATCCTACTAAGTTTTGGTAAAATTACTTATGGATGGGTTGGAAAGGCACTGGACAAACACTAGAAAAGCATTAGTATTTGACCAATGTTAACAACGATAGTAGCTTTAAGTATAAATACAACTGATTTATGTGTTTTGGATTATAATAAACCTGGCTGTTGACTACTAAGCACCTTGTTTGTTCCACTTGTTTGAGAGAACACCGTCATTATCTCTAACTAAAGGTAATTCAAATTCACTAGATTTATTTGACCTCTTACAAACCATTTTAAACATATTAGATTGCTTTTAATTATGGTAACTTGATGCGAGAAAAACACGGCAAGGGAGCGGCATCGTTCCACTTAGCGCTTGAGTTTATGACGGCCGTCGTTGACGCCGGGCGTGACGTTGACGATGCCATGACAACCCTGCCCTACTTTCAGATTAACCAATGAAAACGCAGATGGAGAAACTGGGTCATCTGTTTCGTCCGTAGGGACGAATGAAACATATTTCTTCCCGCTCACTTGCATATAGCGAGTCTATACAAAGTCTATGGACACTCCATTCCCGAGGTGAAATAAATACTTAATCCATGGGCCAGGCGGGTCATCAGTACCATAAAAGGGGACACATTCTAACCTATGCAAAAATGTAGAGTGGGAGAGTAGAGTCAAGGGCTATTGATTGTGCTATGATCCACATTCCAGATGAGTAGCTTAATGGCCGCTAGTTCCTACTTTTCGGTTTTGGGCCAAAAAGTCACAGACATTTCATCTGTGCTGAGTTTTTGGTTTAATACAACCTAAGCTTTAAAAAAAATATTTGGCAGAGCCCCATATCTCAAAACTAAGGTTGCCAACTTGTGTAATATTTGGCAAAACGGGTCACATACGTTTTAATCATTATTAGTATTAAAAGTTGTTGTATACCTGTTCGGATGCATATCACCTTTTCTCATCATTGTTATGAAGGAAAGAGTTGATATATAATATATATTGTATATTATTTCCATTTTGATATAAATATTGAAGCAGTAAAGCCAAGTGTAATTATAACATGCTGATGATAGAACATCTGTGGAGGATTAAGCGTTATACGGAAATGGAAAGCCTCTGACATCAAACCACAAAACACAAACTGTCATTATATACCAATTAAGACCGCAAAATGTCATTATATTACCATTAGAACCCTGTGACCTGGTCTGGGCTTCTATCAAAGGAGGAGCATGTACCATAGAGCACTTATGTAGGTTACCATATGATTTGCAAGTGTATTACCTTGGGCACTGGAGTGAAACAAGCTCTAAATGTAGAACACCACTTATATCTGTGTATAATCTGTACTGGATTATATCTGGCTTATTTGGATACAGGGAATCATGATAGAAGGCAGAAAAGTGAACAAGTATGAGGAGGCCGGATTCCTATCAAAGGCTACATATTGGTAAGTTAACTATTCATTATATTTCAACAAAATCTTTGTCCAGTGGAATACAAAACTTTGTGCAATATATCTGATTCATCTAATAGATATATCTAATATATATATGTCTTCTCCTGCAAAACAAATGTACTAAATAATCAAAGGGGTGACCTTGCACATACGGAACTCTTACAATGTATATGCTAGCATAGTACAACCATCGTTTGGACAGTTAAGAACAGGTAGGTATTCTTTCCTGTAGAATTTGAAATGAGCAGACACTTCTGACCAATTCATTAGACATATATTCAATAATCATTGAATAAAAACACACTTTTGGTACTCAATTCTTCAGATACTCCTTTATATATTACATATGATTACACTGAAAAAGTTTCATGAGATTTCATGTCTACTCATTTTTACTATCTTAGCTATTTAGAACACTTCATTTTGTATCTATACTAATTAAATGAAGTGCCAATAAAGGCTGATTTTGTGTATACATGTATTGATTGCGTTTTGTTTGTACTTCATTATCTTTTAATTAAATTATTTTTTTCCCTGGCCTCAATTAGCACAAATTACCCACAGAAAACAAAACACAACTTATTGTACTTTTCATTAGGGATAGGGGCCCTAAATCCCTAGAGAAATGTCTCAGTATCTCCACTCCAAATTTCATTACACCCTCTAGCTTTATCTCTGGTGGTAGTTGTGTAAGGGACATACAAGAATCATATGCACCCAGACAAGTTTGTGCCAATTTCATGGCTGTTGGGTGAAAATCAAGCATAAAAGCTGACTATCGAGAATTTCCAAAACTGAAATTAATGTCTACAGATGAACCAGTTAGTTATCTCAAAATACCTGAAAATAGGGAATCACATATGAGAAGAGAAGGGAAATATCTCGATGCTTGTTTATAGATATGTAGGTCAATGGTATGTTTTGCAAATGTATGACCTGGGCACTGAAGTGAGACAAGGTCTAAATTTGGAACACCACTTTAGCCTGTGTATAACCTGTACTGGATTATATTGGGCTTAATACAACACAGGGAATCATGATGGAAGGGAGAAAAGTAAACAAGCATGAGGAGTTTGAATGGAGAACATGGAAAATTTTCTTACCTAATGTGACATGCCTTCCCATGGAAAGTGTTCCAATTTCTCTTTTGTTCATAATAGAGCAGTATTTGAAGCGCCTTGTGTACCACCCTTCCTTGATAATGAGCTACATAATGCGACCGAGTATAGTACATTAAGAGCTCAGCCCCATTGAAAACATCTGTTATTATGGCCCATAAAAATATTGAATGTGACAATAGGAAAATAGAACATTTAATAAACAATGACTGGGACATGAGTAGGGAAAAATTAAGATTGAGAGAGGACATGAACAAAGTGAAATTAGAAAAGAAATGTCTGGAGAAAAAATGTACAGAGATGGATATTGATAGAAGAAAGAACAATTTTATTCTGTCAGGAGTAACTGAGTATGAAATCTGTCATTATGTCCTACAACAAGTAGATGGAAGATTGACCATCAACAATATAATCTCAGCTAAGAGAATGCCCATACAAACGCAAGGAATTAGACAGATTCTACTGAAAATGAGGGACTCGGATAAATGGGACTACATTTACAATCGAAGACGCAAATTGAAAGACACAAAGGATTGCTTCAATGTTTTTTGTAAATGCGGATCTACCTGAGGATGTCATTGAGTTGAAAAATTACCTACGTTGCATACAAGCGCATATCAATAGCAAAGGTAAGAAGGAGGTCGGAAAGATCATCAAGGACACCATTACGGTGAAAGGGATCACTTACTCATATGATCAGTTAGGAAATTTGGAAGAAGGCTTAAAAATGGAGGACGAAAAGACTGTAAAATACGAGAATGGAATTTATTTCCAGTCCAAGTACAGCCCTCTCAGCAACTTTTACAACTGTCATATCGAAATTAGAGGAGAATTGTACTATAGCGTCGAGCAGGCATATCAATTCTGCCATGCGAATATGCTTGGCAAAAAAGACAGGGCTTCTCAAATCTTTAACACCCATGAAGCAAAACAGGCTAAAAGAATCGGAAGCCAGATACCATCCACCGATGAATGGGATTTGGTAAAGGTAGACACCATGAGGGCAATTTGGAACAAAAAATTCGCCCAAAATGAAGAACTACAAGACTTCCTAGTGGGAACTGGCCCAGTTAGACTCTATGAAGCTACAAACGATAGGTTTTGGGCATCGGGGTGCATATTAGGCTCACTCAAATGAATGAGAATACCCATAAAGGGGCAAACATAGTCGGCCAGCTACTAGAAGAGATTAGGCACCACTATAACACCAATTCTGATCTCGCAGACCGATTACAATTCCAGTTTACTGGCTTGAATGAAGCAGTAACAGATCGCACAAAGAACAATTCTCCATAACAAATTCAATCAAGAGGGTGGCAATGGAGAGAACAAGGGCATGACAACGCCAATAAATCCCATGAAACAGACAGTACAGCCATGATTACTGACCAAACCGAAAGGAACATGTTAGAACAACCTATGGGAGAGCTGAAAAACAATCACATCTGGCAAGAGCATTTGGAGGATAGGTTCCAACCTGAATGGAGAAGAGGAAGAACAGAGCAGATTGCGGAAAAGATCGGACTTGAAAGAAATAGATCGCCTTTGGTGAAAAGGACACTTAGTAGTTCTACTGCAGAAGAAACTCAAGTGGATTCGATAAAGAAAATTCAACGGTATGTGCAGACAAACTTGAATGCTTGTGAGAACTAAATCTATAATGGGTATTGGGACTGATGTATTTAAATTATACTTTCAGGCAAAAGCAAAAAAGACATCATGAATGTGGAGAAACTCACACTGGTCTTTTCGGACTCTAGAGGGAAAACATTAATTGACCATCTAGGAGGAAACCCAAACATAGCTACTTATTCATATCCAGGATGGGGGATCATAGAATTGGCTCACAAAGCGAAGGAAATTTTCCCCCATCTAATACCGTTGAACATCATCTTGATTGGTGGCATCTGCGATTTTTGTGTGAAAATCACCACACCAAAGAGATTAAATTAGCAATGGACAGTGAAGGTGGGTTAGTACGTCTGTTGTTTGATCGATATACGGAAACTGATAATAGAGAGATTTTACACTGCTCACCTATCAGTCAATGCAACCATATCCTTATTACTTTCGGGATGTGTGAGTGGTGCGTAGGGAACTCTAAAAATAAGTGGAGCAACAAGTGTTTTAGTAGTACTGTTTACTCTATAAAAACGTGACCCATCATGGATATTTCTAGCCAGATAAGTCACATATATTAGAAGGATTGATACCATGTATTTTTTTGGTCGATTTATTTGCTTGAGTGGTCATAATAGAGTTAGGTAAACCATCCGTAGCATGCACGCTTCCTACGGGATATCCCTACCAAAGAGCCTCATTACCTATGCATAACTTGACATAGTGATCTCACTCTCCGCTCTTACGGATACGGAGGACGGTAAATGTCTGAAACAGCACATATGGGGCTCCTGCAAGTTTAGGCATGCCATGCGGTCTTGTCGCCTTTGTGAAAAAAAAGAAGACAAGAAAACTTATATTAAATCAATCATCACCAGGTCACAGCATACCTAAAAAAAGTATGCTTACTGTTTGTTATTATACCTCTAACTGTTGGCTGTACCCAGATAAAAAATAGTTTCATAAAATATTTATTATTTTGCCTTACGCCAGTTTGGTTTTAGTGAATCAAGATTTCAAGATTGCTGCAGAGCAATTTTCTTCAGAACTAAGTAATTGACAGATAATTAAGGTAATTCACCCTTTATTCAGACATTTACTAGATGTAGAAATACACACTGAATGTTGCATTCCAATGCCCAAGAGAAGCTGTCAAAAAACATTAAATAAATATAGCAATATTATATGCACAAAATATCATTTTTACACTGTATAGCCAAGTACTGAGTAAATGGACCCAACTGAAAGAAGATCTAGTTAACCTAGGTATTGATGTAATTCTATTTGGGGAGACTTGGCTCCACTCGATGATCTCAAGTAATAACCTATGTTTAGAAGGCTACAATCTAGAACGACTTGACAGAAATGAAAAAGTAGGTGGAGGCCTTTGTGCATTTATAAATGGCTCGCTCAACTATGAAATCATTGGAGATATGTCCTGCTCCACTGCCCTAATTGAAGTACAGGTCATACGTATCAATTATTTGAACAATAAGAAATTATTCCTCTTGAACACATACAGACCTCCGTCTTCTAGTGCTAGTGACTTTGTTGATAAATTAGGTAATATAGTAGATAATGTCAAGGAATTGTACCCTTATGCTGAAATAACCATAATGGGCGATTTAAATTTAGATACAGCCAATGATATAAATAATAACCAGAAAAAAGAATTAACATTTCTAGCTAATGATAAATACATGCGACTCCTAATTGACAAACCAACAAGATTAGGGCTGAATGGGAACTATACCACAATTGACCATATACTGACCAATGTCACATACGTTAAAAATTGTGGGGTTATCGAATACAACTTAAGTGACCACTATATTATATTCTATGTCAAGAAGAAAGAAAGACAAAAATATGAAAAATGTAACTTTAAAGCGCGCTCCTATGCTAACATTAATCAGATGATAGTCAATACTGAAATTGACAAAATAGACAACTGGGACGATTTCTATTACACCAACGACCCCAATCAAGCATGGCAAATACTATATGATAGAATGCTGGACATTACAAACAAACTATGCCCCAAAAAGAAATACAAGGCTAAAAAGATTAAACCACCCTGGTACACTGACGAACTCTTACACTTAGCGTACAACAGAGACAAATTTTTCAGGAAATTCAAAAGAACCAAACGCATTGAATTTCGTATAAGGGCAGTACATTTTAGGAACTTAGCTAATATAGCAGTAAGAAATGCAAAAAGCAATTTCATAAAACAACAACTAGAAAGATACCAATACGACTATAAAAATTTTTGGCAGATTTTAAACAATTACTTACCCTTTAAGAATGCTCACAAAACTATAAACAAAATATTAAATCCAGATACTTCTGTAATGGAATATGCCGACAAGGTTCCACCTATTATTAATAAATATTTTGCAAATATTGGTACTAACATATCGAACTCACTCCCAAATGTTAAAATACCAATGAGACTACCTGAGAAGATTGGAGATAATAACTCTCCATATACCTTACTCAACAATGAGTCCTTTATGGACATAATCCAGAAACTGGAGGTATCGAAGTCATCTGGATGTGATGAGACTACTATGTATATGTATCGCCTATTATTCACTGCATTAAAAACGCAGATGGTCAATCTATTGAACAAGTCCATATCCAAAGGAATTGTTCCTAAAACCTGGAAAAAGGCCACTGTAGTTCCTATTCCAAGGAAAGGCAACCCGACCTCAGTTGCAAACCTAAGACCAATTTCACTAACACATGTTGCAACTAAAATTTTAGAAAAACATATTAATTCTCAAATCCAATTATTCCTAGATACACATGAAATTTTAAGCCCCCTACAAGGGGGATTTCGGAAAAATTCATCTACTATAGAAACAATCAACTTGCTATTATACAAGGTAATGAACAATATGAATTCCGGAAAAATTAGCAGCCTTATATTCTTCGACTATCAAAAAGCTTTTGACACCATAGACCATGACTTACTACTAACAAAATTGAAAACATACCAATTCCCCTATTGGTTCCAGAACTGGACAAAAGACTATTTAAGTGACCGAAAACAGAAAGTGAAAGTTGATAACAAATACTCAGGTTACCTGCCAATTAAACACAGCGTTCCCCAAGGGTCGATATTGGGTCCAATTTTATTTAATATATTTATAAATAGGTAGAACTGACCGCAGACAGACAGACAGCACTAAGGTTAGTTCGAGATTTATTTGACCTCTTACAAACGATTTTAAACATATTAGATTGCTTTTAATTACGGTAACTTGATGCGAGATCAACACGTCAAGGGAGTGGCATCGTTCCAGTGGCGCTTGAGTTTATTACGGCCGTCGTGACATCGGGCGGGACGTTGACGACGCCATGACAACCCTGTCCTACTTTCAGAATAGCCAATGAAAACGCAGAAGGATAAACTGGGTCATCTGTTTCGCCCCTAGGGACGAATGAAACATATTTCTTCCCGCTCACTTGTATATAACAAGCCTATACAAAGTCTATGGACACTCCATTCCCGAGGTGAAATAAATGATATTACACATTTAAATCTTACAGGCAACATACTTTTATTTGCTGACGACATTGTCCTTATCAATAGTGCATACATAGAAGGTCTTCTAATAGCAGAAAGTCAACGAGATACTGATCTCATAGCCCAATGGAGTACTCAAAATAAACTTGCGCTAAGTTTACCAAAAACCAAAGCCATGTGTATCAGACCAAATATAAGGGGTATCAATCCCCATCCTATGTCACAGATAAGCATATCTAATGTACAACTTGACTGGGTGGACTCTTTTACCTACTTAGGAGTAACACTGGACTCGAAAATGAAATTCTCTGAAATGGCCACTGCCACAATCAATAAAGCCAATGTTCGTTTATACAATATATATGTGAACAGACACGCTCTTGACGTACATACGCGAATAATGATAGTCAAATCTATGGTCTTAAGTTATTTAGAGTATGGTAACATGTGTTATCTAAATGCAGGTCAAGTAACCCTGAATAAGTTACAAATATTCCAAAATAAGGCATTAAGATTCGCCTTAAAAAAACCCAAGAGACATGATATAATGGATCTACATATACAGTCAAAAACGATCCCGGTACAAAAACGTATATACTTTAACACCCTAAAGTTTTACTACAAGCAATTACACTCGCCAAGAGTAAATTGGATTGAAAAGAGGTTACCAGACGAAAATTATAATTTTAGAGAACAAAGGAATCTAAACTTTAATTTACCAAGACCAGTGTCTACGCTGTTCAAACAATCATTTTGCTATACTGGCATCCAATGATGGAATAACTTACTGCCAGAATATAAGTTAATTGATTCTGACCTACACTTCAAATACAAACTGAAAACTAAACTGTTAACTGAAATGGAATAACGATGATAACGACACCTGTTTAACCCCGATCAAACTATGCTATGTAACCCAAAAATCTACTTTAAATTACCGATACTGTACTTTATTACACAACACCCCTCCCCCCCCTCTCTCACTCATTACCATTTCATTATTCCTCCCCCCCCCCCCCCATTAAAACGGAACATTTCACATGTATTGTAAAGAAACCTTATTTGACAACTTGATCACACATGTATTACAGATGAAAATATTTAATAATATATCAGGGTGCGGTGGAATACCGGGTTTACCCGAGCCGCATTAAGTTGTGACCAGTGTCACTCATATCAACCTGAATAAAATTCGTGTAAAAAAAAAAAAAAAAAGCACATGCAATTTAATTCATCTCACTTTCAATTTTATATTCACAAGCATTGCAAAACAACACAAGATGATTCATGTTTTTATTGATATTGGCTCCCACAGGCAGTTTTTTAAAAATTAGTGTTCCTTTTTTTCAGTGTTGATTGTTAAACATGTGTAAAATCAATCATCTGAAGGATTAGTAGTTGCAATGGATTTAATATTAGAGGACCTTTTCTTGTTCAAGGTGGACACTGGGTATTTTTAAAACTGCCTACAGACGCCCACTCACACAAGATGATGTTCCTGAACCTATTGATTTCTTGAAAGCTGAGTACAACTATTCAGCTTTTATACCGTAAGTATCCAGTCTAGATATCAAGTGATGACACATATGAATTAATTATTAGTTTCAAACGCATGACTCTTTCAAAACCACAAAGAAATTCAGTTGACATTCCAACTTTTGAAGTTACAAATTTTCTTAAAGGTTTACCCTGCCAAAGGTATGAGCGCCAAAGGCTGGGACATGGTGGGGATTTCACGCTCCTGCAAATTGATAATAACTTGATGTAACTTTAATTTACATTTAAATGGTATAAGAACTACAATAAGATTCAGAACAAGTCTCTGTCACCTCCTTCTTTTGGTATTTTGGGCCAAAAACTTCCACAAAAACAAAAAGTTACACGAGAAATTGGTCAGTCCACAAGGGTAAACACATAAGTAGGTAATAAGTAAGTATAACACACACCAGTGTCATTTAGTACAAGCTCATCAGGACTATCTCAGTATCATCACATGGCAAATTTCTTATAAAGACACAATATTACTTTAATGCGCCCATATCTATTATATCCCACAATATATTTATGAATTAAAAAAAGTGGTATTTTTTCATTTCGTTTTTGTTTCCTTCTATCTGATGTATTCTGTAGATGTGATTGATGTAATACACTTGGAATTTACACAGAAAATGGCAAACATTGGAGGAGAAGCGAAAAGCTAAGAAGGAGAGTTTGTTCTGGTTAGTGTTCAAACATTACCACCGTCAGATACTGTTGGCATACTTCATCCTTTTGCTCTCAGTGAGTAATCTCAATTTTATAAAGGAATATTATTCATTCATTTATTTCTGAGGTACTCTAAACTATCTTTAATTCATAACTGCACTATCTGTTAAGATTTGTCAGAAATTAAAGATTTTTAACTTGTTGTTATATATGTTCTTCTCCAGCCAATCTACAATTCACTTGAATAATGGGAATATATTTTGATAAATTTGGTCTCCTCCTTTTCTCTGACAATCCCAATGATAAGTGACACTGAGCTTCCTTTCCTCTTGATTGTTTGTTGTGATTAATCTTACCATTGCATGTTGCGTAGTTTTTGAGCAATTATTGTAAAATCGTTCTTGATGTTGATTTATAAAGTGTATCAAATGCTGGTATTGGAAGGACCCCCACACTGTTTTAAAATAGGGTTTTTATTACACAATTCTGCCATCAAGACTTTTACACTTCTATAAGCATAGACTGATGATAGCTTGGATTTTTTCCTATTTTCTAAAACCCACCTAACCACCACTCTAATGATATTTTGGTATAACTATATATTTGAAGTAATCATCAATTAATTTCATGCAGTTATTTATGTTTTAGTACCTCTCCAAAGCAAGGATATCTCCTAACCTACGCTAAATCAATACCAAGGTTAATATCACTACTGTTTTTGAAACCAGTTAAACTATACTGTTATTGCATACGCTATACCCTGTATTATCACTGTCAAACCAAAAATATCTGAAGGTTATCAAAACCAGTTAAAATGTAAAATGTACTCTGTTATGGTAACACCAGATTACCTATTTATTATTACTGTAAACCCTTCCATACACCATGTACCCGTCAACTATCTCATACACCGAAAACCATTGTACCTCTCATTCACCATCTCATTTACCATCAAATTATGTACCAGTCATAGAAAGCCATAGAAACATGTAACATAAGTAAAGCTCAAACAAGAATCAGGCACCCAACGGAACACCTATCTAGACACTTGTCTAGTTAGAATGTTGGATCACCTTACTGTAAAAAAACATCTGTTGCAATAAAGAATTCTTGAATTGATTTTGGAACTTTGTTAAGGTGCGATTCCACTGGATTGCTTGTATATGTGCTCATGGCTCGCTTTTGCTGTGCTTGTTTATAGCGCGTTTGTCATTCGCTCTTCATCCGCTTTTATTTTTAACGCAATACATGCGCAGAGAAAATCTACTGGTGCACTTGTTTCCTATATGAAATCAATAGCAAATGCGTTTGTCCGTTCTCACTGCGCTCTTTGTCCGCTACTTTAATAGGGAGACAGGGCGGCATGTAGTTGCCCTCAAATCAAACAGGTCAGATATTAGTGCAGTTTCAAAAAAAGGAGCACCAACATCATGTTTTTAGAGAGTATAGAAAGCGCATTCACCTATTCTATTGCACTGCTCTGGGTTCACTCATAATTCGCTTGTAAAGTGCTTAGGGAAATAAAAAGCCTTAACCCACCTGCTGTATTTTGTGTATCATGATGAGAAATATGACATGTAATTGATATTTTTCAAAGTGTTTTTCTTTTATTGAAATGTACTGATTTTTAGGGGTTTTAGGATTTATTGCCATATGAATCCATGTAACAAGTGTTGGGACACTTTATAAAACATATCCTTGTGTTTTCAAGGCTGCCATATGGAGTATATTTAGTTACTTTACTGCCAATTACCCATCCAGAAACATTGCAAACATTTTTTTTTTCAAAAATAAAAATGTCAAACATAAAATATGGAAATGCTTATTAGGTGTCATAGTGTTTACTATCATTGGAATCAGCTTGATGTCCTCTCTCACTTTTCAAATACGGTGATACCTTAAAATCTTTATTTTGTGACTTATGACTTATTTTCCTAAAACACATCATATATTTGGAAACTTTGTTAAACCACTTGCTGTATTTTGTGTATCATGATGAGGAATATGACATGGATCTGCATGTTTTGTTGAGATAATGACCCTAGCGATATTGGCATCACTTTTCTGGATATGGATTATAAATATAGATGTTAAATAATTACAACCCTAAAGATGTGCAATGAGGAATTCTACAATACACTCCTGTTTCATTTGATGTCATGCTATTGTCTACAACACTCTGTTTCTGTCATGTAGTTCCCAACCCCTACATCACCAATATCATACATTTCAAAGGGTTGTCAGGCGTGTCAATAATTTATGTCACTTAAGATAAATAGATATGATCATTAGTAATAAATTGTTTACATTTTCTCTTGCAGCATATATTAAGGTTTTCAATATTTGTGATTGTGAGGTACATGGTCAGTGCACTAGAAACAAATACATCTGGTCAGGTACCTTCAGAAGTATGGATACTTTTGATACTTTTATGTTTTGTCTACCTTGTGCACGTGTTCACCTGCAACTTTGGTGTCCAGAGTGTGATGGTTTGCGAACTCAGGATCAAACTGTTATACAGTACTCTCATCTACAGAAAAGTAAGTCTTTTAATTGTTCCAGCTAGTTGTGGTTCTCATTTTAATTTTTACACCCACTATAGAGGAAAATGCAGGAAATAAATAATAGTAATAAATGGTATCAGTGTGCATTATGTGAAGATAATAAAACCTACAATTGAGAGAACTATGTTAACTATAGGCACTTGTATTTACTGAGTTGAAAATCCACCCCAAGCTACAATGTTTCATATGGATTCTAACTAATTGAAATCATGTAACTATATGAGATCCAGATCTAGATGAAATGCTTGTTACATTGTTTCATAGAACACATTTTGTCATCTATAATGGTACATCTATGTTATTATAATGAATGTGAAATGATTATTTTTTGTCATGCACGTTCTGGGAATCTGTGATGTCCCAAGCAGTTTTTCTGCTCACTTCAGTTCCATCGTCTCTGGAGGACATTGTATGTGCTTTGTGACGTTATTAATTCAAGAATCCAGTTCACCATTGACTCCCATACTAGAGGGGTAGTGCATAGAATAACAGGGATGGCATAGTAGTGAAAAGTAGTGTTTACCATCAAGGAACATAATATCTAAAGTGTTTATTCAAAGTTTTTTCAATCCTGTCATAGATATTCAAACTCAGCAGGAAAGCGTTCCTGACGGCAAATTCGGGGCAAATCATTAATTTGATATCTGCCGACATAGAGGCTTTTCAGTCGGTAAGTTAGACATTCAAAGTGTATCTTAAGCATTAACCACTAATCAAACTCATGAGCCTTAGTCATTCTTCCTCTTTGCTTTTCTCCAGAGAAATGCCCATCCAACAAAAAATGATCTCATCCTTCATGAAGGCTTAGATAGAAAAGTCCTATTGTGGGACAATTTGGAAATCAGCTTATACAGACATGGTGCCAATCAGCCTGTCAAATATCTATATATGGGAAAAGGAGTTTCCCAGAAAAGAGCCGTAAAAAAAGAGGGGTTTCTTCATGTCACATGTTTTCTGATTTTTTTGTTTTACAAACCATTTTACTCATCTCTGGAGTTTTGTCCACCTCTCTGGAGGACGTTCTCTGGGATGGAAATGTGGTGAAGCCCTTTTTAGTTTTTAGTTCAATTCTATACAACTATTTTTAGCACGGGAAAGCCCCTGTTAGGGGCTAAAAGTGATTGACATCATGCCTCTCCCACTGTTTGTGGCAAAGTGGGATTCCCTAGCAACAAGTCCTGCAATAGTCCCTAGCAACAGGGAGAGAGAGAGTGAGGGAGAGGGAGGAAGGGAGAGGGAGGGTGGAAAAGGGTGGGAGAGGGAAGGAGAGAATGAAAGAAGCAGAGGGACCGGGTGGGAGAAATCGGATAGCGTGATGGATAAGAGGGTAGAGCAAGAAGAGGGGAAGAGATAAAGGGAGGGGGAGAGAGAGAAGAGGGGGAAGGGGAGGGGAAAAAAGCGGACAGGAAGCCAGAGGGGTAGAGTGAAGAAGGAAAAGGAGGGAGGGACAGGGAGAGAGGGGGACCATCCAAAGGATCAGTACTATGCTTGTATGTACATTAATTGTGGTTTAAATCAACAAACTTACAAATAAACAAGTAGATAAATTACAATTACATTCTTGGAATAGCATGAACATCTCTTTCTAGAAAATGCCAAAAACATAGCAAAACAGAATTAATATTATCATGACAGTCTATGGATCTCTCACCTGAAAACCTTAATAGTTCCACGCTGTCTAAATATACTGGATTTAGAAATTTGCTATGGGATATAGAGAAACCACTTGTTTACAAAATTGATATTGATATTGTCTCTATATATTCCTACCAGGCTACTGACACCCCTATCGGTGCCAAGACCATGATCCTACCACTAATTTCCACTATCTCCCACTACCCATTAACCATCTTTATTCTGGTATGCCAAAGAGGGCCCCCCTTATTGAGAATGGGGTGGGAATATCATGCATAAAGCCAGACAACTCAAACAAAACCCCAGCAAACTAAAGCCTAACTTAACAGTAGCCACCAGCCATATACTATATATTTTCAATACTAACCACATTCCTGCAGGGGGAAGTCTTGTTTTATTTGGGTCCAGTGTTATGGTCCTCACATGACCAAAGTGACCAAGCCTGATGAGGCCCAAGGGCCAAAACCACAATTACATTAGCAAAAAAACAGAGAATAATAAAGCAAATTGATCGATTCCATAATTTAGGCCTTTATCTTAATATCTGTACCTGATATGTCACTGCTATGGGCCATCACTAAATACACATTAAAGAGGCTAGCAAGTACATGGTTATCATTGCTAATGTTACTGCATGCTACCCTGGTTGTTGGCAGGGGAGGGCAAGTGGAATGTTCAATCTTAATCTGTTGGGCTAGCGCAATCGGGACACTCACACATCTCACTCTATGACTTAACACCAGTGTGTAAAACTACGAACCTGTATATCAAAGTTGAGTATGATATGATGGTATAATGAAAGTATTTGCGATTTTTGTTTTTACTTGTTTCTATACTTCTCATCTTTGCTAAACCATTTTATTTTCTACCTTACTTCTGATTTAACTTATACAAAATAATTCTCTTCATTATTATGTCATTTACCTCAAGACAAATATACATACGGCTCTCATATTTCAGGGTGTGCATATGTTGAGTGGGTGGGTGATAGTGCCAATAATCACAACCATGGCGCTTGTGTATGGAGGACTGGAAATGGGTAGTGCCATTGTGCTGGTCTTGGCTTTTGTCATCGTGGTAGTACTAATGCAATATCAACTGGGCATACTAGCTGGAAGATTGCGGTAAAAGTCTTGGCTAAAAGACACAGTCTGACTGTAAATGGAGACATGAATAATATTATCATGGGATTAATTTCCCCAGATTTGGTGTTTGAGGCATTTCTTTGAAAATAAATCCACGGCCCATAGGGCAGAGGGGTTTATTTTCAAACAAAAGCCGAAGACACCAAATCGAGGGAATTAATCACTTTAATAGCCAATTTTTGGATTCAATACTACTGTTTAAACACATATTAACAAATATTAGACCCTTAAAACACGTTTTGGATGTACTTACAGCATGAAGAACTCCAATAATTTAGCTCCTCCACTTGAATACATGGGTTACTATTTTACATCTGACATGGAACGGACCGAGTCAAAACGCCGCCTTTATAATGTCCAAATCAGCATGTTTTACACATTTCAAACCAACACATTTTAATATTTAGTTTATTTTACCTCTGTCAAACCAATATCACATATGTACACATAATCATAACTTCAGAATGTCGGTTATGTCAGCCGCACTCTCCGTTCCATAAACAAACAAAGCTTCCACATTTTGCACGCAAATATCGCGCACCTAAAGCATCAGACTTCCGGTTTACGAAGGCCGTGTTCCATGTGTTGAGGGACTTAAAAAAGAAATAAATAAAAAATCTGAATCGGTTAAAATTATTTTAATATAGTTTTACCCCCTGTTTGAGTCCCGTGGCGATTTTAGAAGCCATAGGCTACGTATGTACGTGGGAGCCAACAAGGCAGACCGGAAAAGCTGTGGAGACATTCGGCATAGCCACTCTGTGCGCCAAGCACTCTGAGTTGCATTGTGTACGGTAGTCTATATAGCGCACGGACGATTTCATTCGAAAGTGCCCAGACGTGAACAAACTGAGGCTTACACGATGTCTACTGTTGTCACGTTGGCGAGGCCTAGGCTGCAATTACTTGGATTATTCCCTATTTCGTTGCTCACCACCGTTCAGCAGGCAGATCATGCTAAGTACAAGGATATTTGGAACATTATCGGTGATTTTGGAGCTATTGTGTGGAGTTTTACAGAGCCTGGCCTGTTTCATCTGATTGTCACTGACAGTGACACTGGGAGTCAGCCATTGCATCGTATCACAACATCACTTGCAGGATGTCTACCGTTGTCACGTTATTGCGAACCCTATGCCTTAAAAACTTTAAAATGGCTAATATTTCCATCGGAAACAGTGGAGAAAAGACTTTTGGGTGACTAGGACTTCATACACGTTCCAAACTGAACGCGGAATCGACGACAAACAACTAGTTGATGAGGTAAGTAAATGAGCCGAAGCGCGGGAACCACTGGTGGCACGGCCAGGTATATAAATTAACTACATCCCACCGAAAAATAATATTCTACATCCAACAAATAATATTCTACATCCGAAAACAAATTTACTACATCCGCTATCCTAAGTGACGACATCCTGTCAAAAAAGTAATTGATCACTATCCAAAACCCCAACAGAATCCAAAGATCAGCTATTAATAACATTTTAATTTAATTGAAAACTAAATTCTTGGCACAGGAATGTAATTGTCTAAGAGAATAATGACGGTTGGAATATGAGTAATGAAAGGTCTTGGTATCTCAGTAAATAAATTGTGAATTTATTATGGATGAAATATGCATTCATAATCAATTGTATGTCTAGTTGCTGCTAAACATAATCACTATTTAAATATTTTAATATTTAAAAGCAATCCAATTTCTTAGACTGAAGCAGGCTGCATGGACTGATCAACGTGTCCTGCTGATGAACGAAATAATCAAGGCTATGAAGGTTATCAAGATGTACTGCTGGGAAAAGATATATGCTGAACAAGCACAGAAACTCAGAAAGTAACTATTCCTTCTTAGAACATGATAAATAGTTCTCTGTCTTAGTTCAATCCATCCTATAGTATTTCCTTCAACTCTTATCATACAATCTTCATTACAGGAAAGAGCTGAGGGTACATTTAGGAAGGTCTACCATGATGACTCTGTCTATGACTCTTGGTTTTCCGGTCATGAAATTGGTTGTGTATCTGGTAGTGATTACATATTTCCTAACTGGGAACTCCATGAACATCATTGTAAGTAATAATAATACTTTGGTTGTGCCTTTTTTTTTATACAGATAAAGACGGTGATTTCAAAGAGTCATATTCCATTGTGTAATGGATCCCTTCAAAGGCATTGTCATTAATCTTGCCATCTCTTTCTGATTATTAAAACCACTTCTATTTAGACTATGATTGTCACTGTACTAAAAGTGAGTTTGTTAGTATAATAATATAACAGTGACACATATATCAAGTGTACTGTACAATCTGGCTAGGACAGATGAACTGAAAAGAATAGGGCAGATCCACTAGTCTAACTTCCCTGCAGAAAAAAAACACCCGTTCATTTAATATTCAAATACACTTAAGAATAGATGTGGCTATGTACTCCATGTAGTTTATGTTTCTATAGTGAGTGAACTTCATAGAAAAAACAAACTTTAAGTAACTTTAAGTAACTACAAAACTTATTTTCTCTGACATATCTTGACCAGAACAGCTCCATTACCTCAAATAGCTAACACTTTTCTGAAAATCACTTGATATGATCATAACATTAATTCCCAATTTATAATGAAATGATGAATCAAAGATTATGAGATATGGTAGTGTATGGTACTGTTTTAGTTATTTCATGGACTCAATTTCAGCAAACCATTTCACTGCTAAGTGTGGCCCGTGTTATTGAACACAATGCTTTCAGACTACTGGGATTTAGCTTCATCATCTACAAGCAGATGATATCAAGTTCTGAGAGAATACAGGTACACAGATGTCCCAACTTTATTTCATTAATGGCCTATAATAGACATTTAACAACATTAATCATGAATGCATTAACCACCACATATGTTTATAAGTGTTGCCCTGTACATAAAGGAACAATATATTTTCTAATAATCACAAACAATAAATCACACACTCGTAATTAGTAACATTACCTAGTCATTACCACAATGTTTGTGAAATTTTGTCCAACCTTTTATTATTACAAGATTTACCAAAGCAAAATGGTTGTAATAGAATACTGTACATCCAATTTGTCAATAATATGGTATATTTTTTATTTCAATTTTAAATTGTACAATTAAAACAGTAGTAGTAATATTAAACTAAATATAATCAAATCTGGAAATAGGCAGCTCCTTCTTTGAAAACCATAGCTTTTCCAAGAGTACTCTACAAGTATATTCATAAGGTCAGTTAGGTTGAACATAGATACATGTATGAAGTAAGTTTTTTCTGTACATTGACTAAAGTTAAAAATAACAGAAAAAAAGGTTGGACACGCTACCATGTGTGCAGTCTGATGAACACTGGCTGACAGGATGGCCTGTCAGCATGCCAACATACCCATGTGATGCATTCCTGTCACCACTGGTATTGGACTCTTCATCTGGTCCAACTAAAAACATTTCAATAGATCCTACAGAATACATCTCACATAGCTTTATGTTAAAGAGTCTTGTTTATTCATTAGTTATTGTTAATTCAGAATTTCCTAATGATGGAAGAGTTAGAGGATCATGGTGACACACATCAAACAACACAGCCCAAGGAATTAGTGTTAGAATACCTGTCCTTCAATGGAAAATTGCCTGAGCAAGAAAAGGTGCATGTTTAGTCTTGTTTCTTGTCTTGTTTCTAGAGTGAACCAGTGAGATCAAAGTATAAGCTAAATGTGTCTTGATGAAATATAAAGAAGAACATATATATATTGTATACAAGATACAAGTTTGATGGTCTCTTTTAGGATGGTGTAGGATTCCGTCTGAATGATATCAGCTTTAAGATTCAACAGGTAAGGCTTACATGTTTGAGTGCTCTCTTATCTTCATATCACATTTATTTTTTATGAGGCCATAGTAAAGATATTGATCATCACAAGATTCTATGGACATAAGAGGTGACAATTGTGAATTTCTGATTACAGGGTGAAGCAATTGGCATTGTTGGGAAAGTTGGATCAGGCAAGGTACTTTAGATCTTGTTGTTGGCAACAATAGCTGTATTATGCTACAGCTAACTAATCCATAATACAAGTACTTTATTATTGTATATCTTTGTAATCTGTGTAAATCTTTGTAAATAAAGTGTTCATCAATCAATCAATATCATGATTATGATTTTTATTATCTGCCTTTACCTATGGATATTCTAATTATGGTTCTATTAAATTGTCCTCCTATGCATTTTAATTTGATTCAAATATTTTGTTCTGCAATTTATAATTCAATGCTTAGAGTTCCTTGCTACATGCATGTCTGGGAGAGCTGGTCCATGTCAAAGGCAGTGTTACACTACCAAACACAGTAGCATATGCACCACAGGAGCCCTGGATTATGTCAGAGACCATCAGAGACAACATCCTGTTGGGTGAAAAGTATGAAGAGAAGCGGTACAAAACAGTTGTCAGAGCTTGTGCACTTACTGAGGTAAGAGAACATAATGCATAAACTTGTTTAGAGTGAGTGTCAGTTAGTAGTAGATATACCATGACCATTGATAAATATGAATTATTCTCCATCTATGTTAATTATCAGGGTGAATGATGAGCTATGAGGCACTGCAACTGGATCATAGTGCTATTAATAGTAACACCTGACCCAGATGGAATATTTGACCTATTTAGAGAATTAGGGTAGGGGAGAATAAAAAGATTAATAACCCTGGCATGGTGGGCTTTAGGATGATGGGCTTAAGGATTAAGAGTCCTTCAAACATCTTTTGGCTTGGCCTCAGGATGTTTGAAGGCGTCCACTCTGCCTTGGTCATTAATCCTTTTATAGGTATAAGCATTTTACATTACTATAGCTTGTATAACTAATTTAGTTACTATTGTATTTGTTAGGATTTAGCGAAATTCCCCCATGGTGATGAAACAGTGGTTGGAGAAAGAGGACTTACTCTAAGTGGTGGTCAGAAAGCAAGGGTTGGCCTGGCAAGGTTGGTAAGGGCTGGGTTCCACTGGCCAGCTACTTTTCCAGCTACCTCTCCCTCTTCTTGCTTAAAGAAGCGGGAGCAGAAGCAGGAGAGCAATGGGGATGGGTGCTATTGGGCCCCGCTACAAAGCCATGTTACTTCCCATTTCTTTTGGAGCGTTCTCAAAAGGTAGAGTGCTCCACTTCTATCAAACATGTTTGATTTGAAGCAGCGGCTACTTTGTAGCGGAAGGTAGCAGGACTAGGGAGATGTTGCGGCAGCTGAAGCAGGACAATAGCACCAATCTATGTTACCCCTGACGTGACTAGATGCATCCATTTACATGCAAAAATAAAATGTTGTCTGCTCAAATTTCTCAATAGCAGTAGATGTAACGTTGGAAATAACGTCCCAGTAGCACCTGTTCTGGTTATTCTCAGTTGTTTTTGTTTTTTCTTGTTACCAGTTGACTGTTTGTGTAGTAGGCCGAGAAGCGGAGGAGTACCCAGCCAGTGAAACCCAGCCTTAAAGTCATGTTTTTTTAAAATTTTGTGCTTTGAAAATATGGTGGTTGTTATATTTGTTTTGAATTTGGACAATGTGGTTCATTCCATAGCTATTTTATTCAGAGCTGTTTATCAAGATGCAGACTTGTACCTCCTGGATGATCCCCTCTCTTCAGTAGATGGGAAGATTGCGAAAGTTATATTTTTTGAGTAAGTTTTATAGATATTTGGAAACAAAGCTATTGTATATAAATGACTCTTTTAATCATTCATGTATTGGAAACAGTCATTTATTTAGAGAGCAAAATGAAGGTACATGTGTATTGTTATCCTTTACATTAACATTTGTCCATCCAGATGTATCAATGGACTATTGATAGACAAAGCCAGAATAATTGTGACACACCAGCTTCAACTTTTACCATATTTGGAAAGAGTACTTCTTCTGAAAGAGGTAAGAAGATTTGGATGCAATCAAACATAATAAGCTCTGAATTTGGTGGTGGCCAATTTTAAGATGGGCCCCATGGCCGTAATAATAATAACTCAGGATTGCGTTTCATCTGAAATTAATTCCCCAACCTTATTCTACAACTCTACTAAGTTTCATGCTGTTATGACAAAACACACAACTGTTTTACCTGCTTCACTATTAATCAAATAAAATAACTGTATAACATAATAACCACTGAGGTCTTACTAATATTTTAATATGATAGAATAAGATCTCCCATAGTATTGTGACAGCATATTTAAAGAAGTCCTGGATCTTAATTGAACTGTATGTTTTCAGATTTCAATCCCTCATACACTTTGCAGGGTACAGTCATAGCAAGTGGCCATTATAATGAAATAGCAAATCACATCAAACAGAATGTGGAAGCAGAGGAAAAGGAGAATGATGAAGATCAGATGTGGGACCTTTTCGAGGAAGATAAGCCGGATACAAACAATGTATTGGCTGAGGTAGAGAAAATTACTATTTAATATTCTAAAGATTATTGCTTTAATCTTGTTATTTTACTCGTATTTGATATTGCTTTTATAGTATTGCTATGAATAACCAATGTCTTGATAGAAAACAGGTATGCTTGTGGACAAAGAGGATAAGAATGAAAGAGGAGGGATTGATAGCCTTGTTTACCTGCGATACATCGCAGCTGGAAAAGGAATTATTCTGCTGCCTTTATTCATCATCCTGTATGCTGGTGCCTTGGTAAGTCATTGAGATTCTTATTATTACAGAATGGTCCGATCTCAGACATTGCTTACTGCTTCATGCGTGAGATAGAATGTAAACTATACTTTGTTGAATTGAGGTCAAGTGTTCTGTGTATCACTAGTCCGTTTTGGGTCAGATTTTGGGGAATTTTGCTTGCAATTATGGTACTATAGACCGCTCTTGTTACCCTACCCTGGTCTGTAGCGTTTTTGTGGGCCTCCCATTGGGTGCTATGCGCAAAACAGACCCATGGTCTATTATTTCCGACGTATACTTCCCATTGGTCAGTGCGCGACAAACCCACCATCCCGCCGTCTGACTGGTTGCTCTTAGCTGTGTACGGTGGACTTGTAACCTGCTGCCCGTAAACATATAATATTTAGTGAAACTGTTTTAACCCAGTCCCCACCAGCCATATAAGTGTCAGTATAATGCTTCCCTGCCTGTGATCCATGTTTTATGATAAGGTATGAGATCTGACTCATCACAGACTAAAATCAATAAACAACTCAGATTTTGTTTATTGCTATAGTAGACCATGACCAGTAGTAGGTAGTATTTCTATAGTGGTGTGTGTTGTTGTGAAGTTAGGGACTAATACTTAAGATTGCCTCAACTTATTTCATAAGGTACATTTTAATTGAAGAGTTTTCATTATAAAACTATATATAATTCAAATAAAAGCAATGATTCAGGGCTATCTGTATTTCAAAGTGTCACATGCACACTTACAAGAGTTATTTTTCATATTATGTGGACTAAATCTATTGATCAATTCTCTCCTTTTACTCAAATCTTGAATTATATGCAGGTATGAGGGTTTGGTATTCTTAAAAAAAAAATAACAAGAAAATCCCTATTGCATCATTTAGAGAGACCATTTGAAGGAAAATATAATTCAAATTCAATGATAAAATACCATTTTTACTTGAAACATTAAAACAACATTTTTGCTTCTTGTATCTATTTTGAAAAAAAAAATGGTAATACAGCAAGGTCCCTATTAAACTTGGGGTGCAGCACTATAGCTAAGTTGACTTTGAAGTAAAGTGACCTCTTCGACTGTTTACTATAGATTCACTAGACCATGACCACAGGTAGTAAACATGCCCGTAGCAGTGTCATTAAACTACCAATATGGGGCGCCTAGGGTAGGGCTTTGGGAGAGCAGGAAAGAAATTACTTGATTGATTCAATATATATTAGGCAGTTAGATCCTGAGTTTATGGTCCTGAGTTTTCTCTAAGCCTGCCAGGAACAAGCTGTGGCTTTTTTCCTGCAGGCTTAGAGAAAAATTGTTAAGAATATAAAACCTGCATATATAGGGGCTTTAGTCCCCTTTTCTTGGGCTGTTTCATTAACAACAATTTAGAATTGATTTCAAAGCAAAATGAAACTGTGAAAAGCCATGATCTTCCCCCATTTTGAGCAGAAATTATTTTGATTTTTCGCTGATGTAACTGGTAAATAAAAGTCAGTAAGTGGTAAATACCAGTCGAATCTGACCAAGCCGGGTCTAAAAGCACTAATACCCCCGGTTTTGGTGGTCTATTGCCTGTTGGAAGTTCTCGGGGCTAACGCCCCTCAAATTATCCACTACTGAATAATCGTTGACTCACAAGTGGTGGGTTGGATGCGGGAGGAGTTAGGTTCAAGACATGCCTTGGTTGGGTAGAGGTAGTAGGTTGAAGGCGATTTCGAATCGAGGAGAAAACATTGTTTACATACTAATGTTGTCCGGTCAAACTGGAAGAAGTGAGTTCCATAGAGGCCAGCATATGTGGGTGTGTTCCACCTTTGACAGGCCAGTAATGCCAAGGTGGACCGTTCAATCCAATCATAATTGTCCCTGCCAGCCCAACAAATGGGGACTAAAATATAATATTATATCTATAGATATTTCAATTCTCTTCAACAGTACTCATTCTGACAATATTGCCCAGATGTGGGTTTCCGGTTATTAACAATAATTGAGCTGCAATTGTTCCAGCCCAGCATTTTATTGTTTAAACGGCTTGTTTAAACTGCTAGGCTACATAGCCGCCACAATGAATGTGGTAACGTTGATATGTGTGCTTTGTTAATTTAGATTTATTTTGTATGTATTTCTCTTTTAAGTATTATATAAAGACTTATGTTACTGTTGTAGTAAAATAGAAGGTTATGTGGGAAGTACTGCCAAGGCGGAGATATGCGACCTATTATTCAGAGTAAATGGAAAAAAACTGTTTACATATATATATTTTTATAAGTATATCTATTGTTTAAATGAATTATTCATTTAGGGCACTGGGGTCTACTTTGATTGGCTTCTGGTCTCAAGGTAAGTTTAAAAAGATATTGTTCCTCTGATGATAACATTTTTTGAAGTGCAATTCTTTAAATGAGAACCAGCTAATCCCTTTTGCCAAATGTGAGAAACCTTAAACCTTCTCCCAAAGTTCCAGCTAACTCTTACAATTAAAATAAAGAAAAAAAATACATTAGTCTTTGGACTAAATTACTGGACTTATTGGAATGATCACTCCCACTATCAGTAACTTTTATCCTTATCCATCTTAGCACTAGTATAGCACACAAGGCGAATGCTACTGAAGACCTCACAACTAGAAATGCCTTTGTGAAATTCTTCATGCCGACAAGTTTGGTTTTTGAGCTCATCAAATCCCTAGGCGTTCTAGTTGTGTTGATCGTCATCCCTTTCATCACTGCCTTTGTTGTGCTGATGCTCCTGACAACCTTGGCCAGCTATAACATTTACAATAGGATGTTTGCAAGGGTCCTCAAGGCTCCTTCATATTTCTTTGAAACAAGACCTGTTGGTAAGGTATCAGGTTATCACAGAATGTCATGAAGTCAGAAGGCATGACAGGCGTCATGATATAAACAAAGACTTTGATGTAAACAAAGACAAACATAATTTACTTTCACCAATACATCTATCATGCTCTAGTAGTAACGGCAAAATAGATAAAAAAACACGCAGAACTACGCAGGAAATCTGTATCGTCGCTAAGCTTGGTATCGACCTGTGTGCGCTATGCACACTTGGGTGGATACCTCCCGCTCTGCCCCTTGGGCATTTTTGTCTTAATATTATATGAATACAAGCTAGGATTTAATGAAAACACACTGAATGTATGGTAATATAATTAGAGAAGAAAGTAATTATAATAAAGCTATAAGAGACAAATGGTAAAAACCAATAAATGAAATAATGAACGTTTTCAAATCAAATAAAAATTCTGTTCCAGGTCATATTCTAAACAGATTCTCCGGAGATACTGCCTTCATGGACTTACATCTTACTGTGCCCCTTATTATCATGTTCTTAGTAAGTTATTCTCATATATTTATATATTTGGTATGATGGGGGATTATCGCATATGGTTCAAGTGTTGGAAGTGTTAAACCATTAACTTATTCATGGAGAAATTGTCATGCACAACGGATGCATCATTCACTAGGTTTATCACCAAACCTCAATTATATCACTTTAAAAATGCTTGTTTCTATCATTCAAGAAATAGTCTATGAGAAAGAATGGTTCCATCAACCTGAAATTGGTTAACATCTCATACATACATTGCTTTCATTTAGGCATCAGGAAACTGCCTGCCAGACTTAGTATATGTACTAATTGCCAACCCTTGGTGCTGTATTGCTGCCACCCTCTACATTGTGCTGTTGGGGGTCCTCTACAAGTTCACCCTACCTGCCATTAGGGACACCAAAAGATTAGAAGCAAGCAGTGAGTATGTTATGCATGATTACACAACTATTTGCCCCAAGGCATAAGTTAAAGCTGCGTTCTCAGTTAACTTTGGTCAAAAACTTAATATTTTAGGCTTTGACCATAATATTTTAGAAGAGGATTTTGTCTAGCTGTCCATAAAAATTCAAATTTAAATTTGGGACAAGCAATGGTTTCATTTTCATCACTCACTAGGTCCCATTTTCTTTTGGGTGACTTGATTTCAAACTCTAGTCTTTGCAAATTATGTCATAATAGGATTTTTGTAATAACTGAGAATGCAGCTTTATTGAATTCCTTATTTAGCAGTGATTTTTGTTCATTGTTCAAGGCAATTTCAATTTCATATATATCATTCATATAATTTCACCAGTATCATACACTGGATTTTTGGATACGAGGGTACAATAAAACCAGATGTTTATATCAAAATAGCACTTTTAGTAGTTACAATTCTATAGTAATATTCCCATTTTAACCTTGAGAAATTGCTTGACACAAGAATATTCGCATGAAGTCATGCTTAACTTCAATATCTCAGCATATATGTTTACCTTATCTTACCATTACATGAATTGTCAAAGGAAAATGTCTTAATTCATAAATGTAACAGTACATGAACATTTGTTCACAATAGTGAGGAGCCCAACATACTCACATATTTCCTCAACATTGGATGGGCTCACCGTTATCAAGGCAATGAAGAAGCAAAAGATGTTTCTTGAAGAATGCAATTCACTGATGGATCAACACTCCATATCCATGTTTAATTTTGTCTGTTGTCAACGAGCTGTGTTCTTTCTTGTTGAAATGGCATCAATATTGTTACTCATTGTGTCTTTCATCGCCTTGCTATTGGACTACAACAGAGGTATTTAATTCAACTGAGTATTATATATATCAATTTCTAGAGTTCAATTGAGGGGTGCCTTCAGGCTTCCATAATTGCACATGTGTGTCACTCTTGTTGTCATGGAAACACATGACCTAAATGATTAACTGATTAAAACAAATAACTGTGTTTAACAATATACCAATCCTACTGCCATTCTAATACTTAATATTCTGCATTGTCCTAACATTTGTAACCCCCCACCCCCACCCTGCACACATGAAAGGACTTTGGCAAGTTACCAAAATATACATGGGGACTTAAGTTCACAAAATCAACTAGAAAAATTCATCAAGTGGGATGGAAATGGCAATGGTAGAACAAGACAGAAAGGAGAAAATCTTATTGCTTAGCAGGATCAATGTTAACTTTACTAGTCCCACTTTAAACAGAAAATAATGAAATAGGTAAGTGATATAGACTTATATTACATTGTAAGATTTTGACATGTAACATTATGTCCACCGTTTATAGGTGGGAACAATCAAAGCACAGTTGGTCTGGCCATGCTGTACTTGCCTGCATTTCTTGTCAACATGTCCTATGGATTCAAGAACATTGCCCTCTTTGTGACTATGGTAAATTTGTTTATGCATCAAAGACCTGTTTCATAATATTGTTGTTTTTGTTTAAATTGATTTGGATAGTGTTTGAAAGTGTTATTCTTATAAATGAGTCTTTGGATGAACCTTTCCTGTAAATACAGGTTAATTATGATGTTATAACATCCTTTAGATGACATCAGTTGAGAGGATACAGCAGTACCACAAATTGGAACAGGAGGCACCAGACCATAAGGCTTTTAGACCACCAACACAATGGCCAAATGAAGGGAAGATTTCTTTCAAGGATGTTACAATGACTTATAGAGGGCAAGAAGAACCTGCTCTTGGGCCTTTGAACTTCACTATTCATTCTGGGGAAAAAGTAGGTTATGAATATTTATCACATTGAAAACAAACTGTTCTTTTAATTAATCATTATCTATATGATTTTCTGAGGAATTATCAATATTATTTATTTCAGATTGGAGTTGTTGGCCACACAGGAGCAGGAAAGTCTTCACTATTTGTGACATTACTGAGGATGGTAGAGCCAGATGGAGAGATATTAATTGATGGAATCAACATCAGGGATATTGGTTTGACAGATCTGAGAAATAATATGGCTATCATTCCTCAGGTATGAAGGCTGTTATAACACTGATAAACATGAAGTAAATAATGTGTAATGTGATCAGCAATTGAGAAAGAATGATGACAAGTATCGCATTGAATGAACTGTATTTATCCAACAGGATCCTGTTTTGTTTAACCACACAATACGCTTAAATATGGATCCATTTTATGCCTACCAAGATGAAGACCTTTGGGTGGTATTAGAGAATGTAAGTGCCAAGATCATTCTAACTTTAAAGATGTGTTGTTGCCATTATTTTACATTATAATCAATATGTGTCATTTCATACCAATTTTCTATTGAAATGAAAAAAGTGTAGAATTTTAAGTAAAAATTTACTATTTGTTTGACCTTGATAATCATGTAAACTGGAGACAACAGTTACACAGTGTCTCTATATGTATAAATTGGCTCAAATGCAATGATCAAATCTATGTTGCTCTGGACCGAAAACTCCACATATTTAATGCATCTAATTTTCCAGCTTGAGGAATCACATTATGGACACTATTTCCTTTGATAGTTTGCATTGGAAGGCCTAGATATCACAGTTGGCCGAAATACTGTGCATTTACAAGATGTGAAACCATTCCATCTTTTATTAAGAAAAAGTGGGAGACATTTGTTTTAACACATATTTTGCACGGAGAGTGAAAATATTGTTTTTGTAGGTGCAACTTCAAACCAAAGTGGATGAAATGCCAGGACAACTTGAGGCAATGATGGGGGAGAGTGGCAACAACTTGAGTGTTGGGGAGAAACAATTGCTATGTCTTGCCAGGGCTGCACTCAAAAAAAGCAAAATAGTCTTAGTTGATGAAGCAACAGCAAATGTAGACAATAGGTGTGTTGATGATAATTGATTTTCTCAGTTTTTTTCCTCAAGAGATATAAATTTGTTGGCAAATCCTGGGCTTGAGAATAAAGTAGAATATCTGACATCTGACTCTATAGTAACAGTATGGCGTTTAAAACATATGTATCATTATTTGTTGAAGTTACAGTCACAAGATGTAGAATTTCAAATTATAGGAATGTCTGTCCATGATAGTTTTGTGAATAATATAATTTATTTTGCATAGAACTGATGCAATAATACAGAGGACACTACATGAGTCACTTATTGAAGCCACAGTGATAACGATTGCTCACCGTTTAGAGACACTCAGAGGCTCAGATAAAATCATGGTATGTGGTTGTTAAGAGAGCAGTTGAAATTTAGATTAAGAGTTTATGACTTCAAATAAGGAATATGAAAAGAATGTATGATTCATTAATAACATGCATAACAATGATATATTGCTTGGAAATAGTAACCCATCTAGGATAAACATAGGTCTTCCAGATTGTCCCTAATTAAAAATATATAATATTAAATAAAGTAAAATCAGATATGAACACAATAGATGTGTGTAATGTTGTCAAGTACAGTTCCAGGTGTCATTTTCAAAACAATAAACAATTGTATTACTTCTGACACAATGTATTTCTATAATTCTAAAAAACGTCCCTGTGTTGCAGGTGTTGCAGGATGGTGTGATCGTGGAATTTGATCATCCTTATCACTTACTACAAAATAAAACTGGTGCTTTTTACAAGATGGTTGAGACATTAGGCCCCAATAAACTTAAATGTTTCCAGGATTCAGTACAGAATCACAATCACAAAACAGGAAACAGGTCTGTAGGGTCCAACATGAAAGCTGAAGTGCACCTTCTTCATAATACATACTTATGAAGTAGATTTTGGCCGGTCTCCAACATATAAATCTGGCCTGCCTGATCCCCTGTGTCAACTCGATAAAATCCTTCTAAGTTTTGGTAAAATTACTTATGGATGGGTTGGAAAGGCACTGGACAAACACTAGAAAAACATTAATATTTGACCAATGTTAACTAAGATAGTAGCTTTAAGTATAAATAAAACTGATTTATGTGTTTTGGATCATAATAAACCTGGCTGTTGACTAAGCACCTTGTTTGTTCCACTTGCTTGAGAGAAGACCGTCATTATCTCTAACTAAAGGTAATTCAAATTCACTAGACCTTTATCAGAAACCTAGTCACTTAAGAATATCAGATCCATGAGACAGATCCACGAGAATGATTCGCCTGAACGACCAGCAACATGAGTTACTCATCCACCTCCTCTCTTGAACACCTTTGGAAAGAAGATGAGCCCCTTCCCTAACTGGAGTCAGGCCCCTTTGGACTCCCTATGAGTCATCCCCGCAACAATATATATTATACTTATGTTTATTTCTTCTGCCGGGAACTCATTTCACCCAACAGCCATGACATTGGCACAAACTTTCCTGGGTGCCTATGATTCTCACACACAATCACCTCCGAAGATGAAGCTAGAGGGTTTGATGAAATTTGAGATGCTGAGGCATTTCTCTAGGAATCTAGGGCCTCTAACCCTGATGAAAAATAAAACGATATCTTTTTGTTTTCCGTAGACCTGTATTCTGTGCTAATCAAGGCCAGGAAAAAGATAAGTGTTTAAATGACCTCAATAAACAGAAACTAGTGTTGTTGACCAGTTGGAGGATGCCCTGTCCATACTTTGTTTTCATTTAGTCTGGGTGCAAACCCTCAGATCAAATAACAATGGTATATCAGTGATATGGTTCTAATGGGAATATAATTTCATGGTCTTAACCCATTCCACGCTAGAAAGCTTTGTTATCCTGTCAGAACGGACGTCAGCAATGTGCATCAATCAATATGGGGGCGTATTTACAATGTATTAATATGCTCTATGTAACGTTGTTGTGCTGGTCGTGAAGGTGGACAGGAATGACAAGGTCCTGCCTACATAGTTCACCTCGCCACTCCTCACCATCATAGCACCATCTGGAGGATTACCACAGAGCTTACCGCAATCAGAGACCCCACTTAAATCAGTATAAATTATTCATTACAGCCTCACAATTAGCAGTAAAAAATGCTTTAGTATCAAATCCAGGACTTTTACTTCAAGCTATGAGGTAATAAATCAAAACAATCTACACTAGCTCCACCTGCTTGCACCCCTACCTCCAAACTGAACAACTCTCTTCACCCTCACTCTGGCTTGGGCCTTCCAACGCCATACACCTCTCTCTCCCCTTCATTGTTAGATGCAAACTAAACCTAAAATGCAGTCATTACGCCTCCTTTTAAAATGGATATACTGTAAGAGAAATGACATACAAGCTGCATGAGAGGTGACATACATACTATAAATACGTTGCAATAAACTGAATAATAAACAACACAAATCTATATGGTTGCAGTGGAAATCCTAGCGGCCATATAGGCCGCCTTTAAAAAAAAATTCCAAGCAACTAACCCAATAGCATGTTGTCTGCTTGACATGTATACAGTATAAGAGATGGTATACTGTATGAGAGGTGACATACATACTGTATGAGAGGTGACATACATACTGTATGAGAGGTGACATACATACTATATGAGAGGTGACATACATACAGTATGAGAGGTGGCATACATACTGTATGAGAGGTGACATACATAATGTATGAGAGGTGGCATACATACTGTATGAGAGGTGGCATATATACTGTAAGAGAAATGACATACATACTGTATGAGAGGGGATATACATGATATATAAGAGATGGCATACATACTATATAAGAGGTGAGATACATACAGTGAGAGAGATGACATACATACTGTATGAGAGGTGAAATACATGATGTATGAGAGATGGCATACATACTATAAGAGGTGAGATAAATACAGTAAGAGAGATGGCATACATACTGTATGAGAGGTGATATACATGATGTATGAGAGATGGCATACATACTGTATGAGAAGTAACATACATACTACATGTATGAGAGGTGACATACATACTGTATGAGAGGTAACATACATACTACATGCATGAAAGATGGCATACATACTGTATAAGTGTTGACATACATACTACGTATACTATGTATGAGAGAGAATGGGATGAGCCAGAAATAATAGAAAAATCATTAGACAAGATTCGTCTACATAAGCACCATGCCGTAGACATGGTACTTATGTGGACGAATCAAGTCCCATAAATTTGTTATTATTGCCGGCGAGTTCCATTCTATATTTATTACATGTACATAAAATTTGATCATATGTCATCAGATATCACTGAAAAAATATTAAAGAAGCACAGAGAGCCCTGCTGCCCCGCTGAAAGCCCCGCTGACAGCCCCACTGACAGCCCTGCGGACAGCCTCGTTAGTAGGCTTACTTATATTGTTGAATTAAAACGTTCATATTGTGGCCATTGAGCTACAATAATAAAAACTGTTATCATTCGATAGAGAATTTAATGCTCTATTTAATGATATGGTTTTCATTATGTATTTCTATAATCATAGTACCAGAATCACGGGTGGATTACCAATCGCGGGGATTCGTTTACAATGCTTCACCAAGCATATCAACAGAGCTATTTTTAGACAACTACATTTTCATAGGATGCGTCCTATATGAATATTTTATAGCACCCCACTTATAGCACCTCTCATATAGCATGCGCATATAATAAATACTGTATACTGTATGAGAGGGACAAACATACTGTATAAGTGTTGACATACATACTGTATAAGAGATGGCATACTGTATGAGTGATGGCATACATATGATACATAATGAGAGGTAACATACATATAGAGAACTGAACGCGGTGCTGTCTGTGGGATCTTTCTTCACTGCGTTGAAGGCGTGAGGAACCTCAAGGTGGGGAGCGTAGCGTAGCACCAAGGGGTTCCTCATGCTGGAAAAACAAGGTGAAGAAAGGTCCCACAGACAGGACCAAGGTTAGTTCAAGATTTATTTGACCTCTTACAAACCATTTTAAACATATGAGATTGCTTTTAATTATGGTAACTTGCTGCGAGAAAAACACGGCAAGGGAGCGGCATCGTTCCACTTAGCGCTTGAGTTTATGACGGCCGTCGTTGACGCCGGGCGTGACGTTGACGATGCCATGACAACCCTGCCCTACTTTCAGAATAACCAATGAAAACGCAGATGGAGAAACTGGGTCATCTGTTTCGTCCGTAGGGACGAATGAAACATATTTCTTCCCGCTCACTTGCATATAGCGAGTCTATACAAAGTCTATGGACACTCCATTCCCGAGGTGAAATAAATACTTAATCCATGGGCCAGGCGGGTCATCAGTACCATAAAAGGGGACACATTCTAACCTATGCCAAAATGTAGAGTGGGAGAGTAGAGTCAAGGGCTATTGATTGTGCTATGATCCACATTCCAGATGAGTAGCTTAATGGCCGCTAGTTCCTACTTTTCGGTTTTGGGCCAAAAAGTCACAGACATTTCATCTGTGCTGAGTTTTTGGTTTAATACAACCTAAGCTTTACAAAAAATATTTGGCAGAGCCCCATATCTCAAAACTAAGGTTGCCAACTTGTGAACTATTTGGCAAAACGGGTCACATACGTTTTAATCATTATTAGTATTAAAAGTTGTTGTATACCTGTTCGGATGCATATTACCTTTTCTCATCATTGTTATGAAGGAAAGAGTTGATATATAATATATATTGTATATTATTTCCATTTTGATATAAATATTGAAGCAGTAAAGCCAAGTGTAATTATAACATGCTGATGCTAGAACATCTGTGGAGGATTAAGCGTTATGCGGAAATGGAAAGCCTCTGACATCAAACCACAAAACACAAACCGTCATTATATACCAATTAAGACCGCAAAATGTCATTATATTACCATTAGAACCGCATGACCTGGTCTGGGCTTCTATCAAAGGAGGAGCATGTACCATAGAGCACTTATGTAGGTTACCATATGATTTGCAAGTGTATTACCTTGGGCACTGGAGTGAGACAAGCTCTAACTGTAGAACACCACTTATATCTGTGTATAATCTGTACTGGATTATATCTGGCTTATTTGGATACAGGGAATCATGATAGAAGGGAGAAAAGTGAACAAGTATGAGGAGGCCGGATTCCTATCAAAGGCTACATATTGGTAAGTTAACTATTCATTATATTTCAACAAAATCTTTGTCCAGTGGAATACAAAACTTTGTGCAATATATTTGATTCATCTAATAGATATATCGAATATATATATGTCTTCTCCTGCAAAACAAATGTACTAAACAATCAAAGGGGTGACCTTGCACATACGGAACTCTTACAATGTATATGCTAGCATAGTACAACCGTCGTTTGGACAGTTAAGAACAGGTAGGTATTCTTTCCTGTAGAATTTGAAATGAGCAGACACTTCTGACCAATTCATTAGACATATATTCAATAATCATTGAATAAAAACACACTTTTGGTACTCAATTCTTCAGATACTCCTTTACATATTACATATGATTACACTGAAAAAGTTTCATGAGATTTCATGTCTACTCATTTTTACTATCTTAGCTATTTAGAACACTTCATTTTGTATCTATACTAATTAAATGAAGTGCCAATAAAGGCTGATTTTGTGTATACATGTAACGATTGCGTTTTGTTTGTACTTCATTATCTTTTAATTAAATTATTTTTTTCCCTGGCCTCAATTAGCACAAATTACCCACAGAAAACAAAACACAACTTATTGTACTTTTCATTAGGGATAGGGGCCCTAAATCCCTAGAGAAATGTCTCAGTATCTCCACTCCAAATTTCATTACACCCTCTAGCTTTATCTCTGGAGGTAGTTGTGTAAGGGACATACAAGAATCATATGCATCCAGACAAGTTTGTGCCAATTTCATGGCTGTTGGGTGAAAATCAAGCATAAAAGCTGACTATCGAGAATTTCCAAAACTGAAATTAATGTCTACAGATGAACCAGTTAGTTATCTCAAAATACCTGAAAAAAGGGAATCACATATGAGAAGAGAAGGGAAATATCTCGATGCTTGTTTATAGATATGTAGGTCAATGGTATGTTTTGCAAATGTATGACCTGGGCACTGAAGTGAGACAAGGTCTAAATTTGGAACACCACTTTAGCCTGTGTATAACCTGTACTGGATTATATTGGGCTTAATACAACACAGGGAATCATGATGGAAGGGAGAAAAGTAAACAAGCATGAGGAGTTTGAATGGAGAACATGGAAAATTTTCTTACCTAATGTGACATGCCTTCCCATGGAAAGTGTTCCAATTGCTCTTTTGTTCATAATAGAGCAGTATTTGAAGCGCCTTGTGTACCACCCTTCCTTGATAATGAGCTACATAATGCGACCGAGTATAGTACATATAGAGCTCAGCCGCATTGAAAACATCTGTTATTATGGCCCATGAAAATATTGAATGTCACAATAGGAAAATAGAACATTTAATAAACAATGACTGGGACATGAGAAGGGAAATAATAAGATTGAGAGAGGACATGAACAAAGTGAAATTAGAAAAGAAATGTCTGGAGAAAAAATGTACAGAGATGGATATTGATAGAAGAAAGAACAATTTTATTCTGTCAGGAGTAACTGAGTATGAAATCTGTCATTATGTCCTACATCAAGTAGATGGAAGATTGACCATCAACGATATAATCTCAGCTAAGAGAATGCCCATACAAACGCGAGGAATTAGACAGATTGTACTGAAAATGAGGGACTCGGATAAATGGGACTATATTTACAATCGAAGACGCAAATTGAAAAACACAAAGGATTGCTTCAATGTTTTTTGTAAATGCGGATCTACCTGAGGATGTCATTGAGTTGAAAAATGACCTACGTTGCATACAAGCGCATATCAATAGCAAAGGTAAGAAGGAGGTCGGAAAGATCATCAAGGACACCATTACGGTGAAAGGGATCACTTACTCATATGATCAATTAGGAAATTTGGAAGAAGGCTTAAAAATGGAGGATGAAAAGACTGTAAAATACGAGAATGGAATTTATTTCCTGTCCAAGTACAGCCCTCTCAGCAACTTTTACAACTGTCCTATCGAAATTAGAGGAGAATTGTACTATAGCGTCGAGCAGGCATACCAATTCTGCCATGCGATTATGCTTGGCAACAAAGACAGGGCTTCTCAAATCTTTAACACCCATGAAGCAAAACAGGCTAAAAGAATCGGAAGCCAGATACCATCCAGCGATGAATGGGATTTGGTAAAGGTAGACACCATGAGGGCAATTTGGAACAAAAAATTCGCCCAAAATGAAGAACTACAAGACTTCCTAGTGGGAACTGGCCCAGTTAGACTCTATGAAGCTACAAATGATATGTTTTGGGCATTGGGGTGCATATTAGGCTCACTCAAATGAATGAGAATACCCATAAAGGGGCAAACATAGTCGGCCAGCTACTAGAAGAGATTAGGCACCACTATAACACCAATTCTGATCTCGCAGACCGATTACAATTCCAGTTTACTGGCTTGAATGAAGCAGTAACAGATCGCACAAAGAACAATTCTCCATAACAAATTCAATCAAGAGGGTGGCAATGGAGAGAACAAGGGCATGACAACGCCAATAAATCCCATGAAACAGACAGTACAGCCATGATTACTGACCAAACCGAAAGGAACATGTTAGAACAACCTATGGGAGAGCTGAAAAACAATCACATCTGGCAAGAGCATTTGGAGGATAGGTTCCAACCTGAATGGAGAAGAGGAAGAACAGAGCAGATTGCGGAAAAGAGCGGACTTGAAAGAAATAGATCGCCTTTGGTGAAAAGGACACTTAGTAGTTCTACTGCAGAAGAAACTCAAGTGAGTAGAAAGAAAGAAAGCACTGAAATTGCCCTATACTCACAAAAAGCAGATTATAAAGTAGAGAAATCATGGAGATTGAGTATGACACCTTTACATAAATACCCTGAATGTAGTAATGAAATACTGCCCCCCCCACCGATTGTTTCACCGAGCAATAACCTTGATAGCATACAATCAAACCCTGTTAGTGGATTCGATAAAGAAAATTCAACGGTATGTGCAGACAAACTTGAATGCTTGTGAGAACTAAATCTATAATGGGTTTTGGGACTGATGTATTTAAATTATACTTTCAGGCAAAAGCAAAAAAGACATCATGAATGTGGAGAAACTCACACTGGTCTTTTCGGACTCTAGAGGGAAAACATTAATTGACCATCTAGGAGGAAACCCAAACATAGCTACTTATTCATATCCAGGATGGGGGATCATAGAATTGGCTCACAAAGCGAAGGAAATTTTCCCCCATCTAATACCGTTGAACATCGTCTTGATTGGTGGCATCTGCGATTTTTGTGTGAAAATCACCACACCAAAGAGATTAAATTAGCAATGGACAGTGAAGGTGGGTTAGTACGTCTGATGTTTGATCGATATACGGAAACTGATAATAGAGAGATTTTACACTGCTCACCTATCAGTCAATGCAACCATATCCTTATTACTTTCGGGATGTGTGAGTGGTGCGTAGGGAACTCTAAAAATAAGTGGAGCAACAAGTGTTTTAGTAGTACTGTTTATTCTATAAAAATATTTCTAGCCAGATAAGTCACATATATTAGAAGGATTGATACCATGTATTTTTTTGGTCGATTTATTTGCTTGAGTGGTCATAATAGAGTTAGGTAAACCATACATAGCATGCACGCTTCCTACGGGATATCCCTACCAAAGAACCTCATTACCTATGCATAACTTGACATAGTGATCTCACTCTCCGCTCTTACGGATACGGAGGACGGTAAATGTCTGAAACAGCACATATTGGGCTCCTGCAAGTTTAGGCATGCCATGCGGTCTTGTCGCCTTTGTGAAAAAAAAGAAGACAAGAAAACTTATATTAAATCAATCATCACCAGGTCACAGCATACTTAAAAAAAGTATGCTTACTGTTTGTTATTATACCTCTAACTGTTGGCTGTACCCAGATAAAAAATAGTTTCATAAAATATTCATTATTTTGCCTTACGCCAGTTTGGTTTTAGTGAATCAAGATTTCAAGATTGCTGCAGAGCAATTTTCTTCAGAACTAAGTAATTGACAGATAATTAAGGTAATTCACCCTTTATTCAGACATTTACTAGATGTAGAAATACACACTGAATGTTGCATTCCAATGCCCAAGAGAAGCTGTCAAAAAACATTAAATAAATATAGCAATATTATATGCACAAAATATCATTTTTACACTGTATAGCCAAGTACTGAGTAAATGGACCCAACTGAAAGAAGATCTAGTTAACCTAGGTATTGATGTAATTCTATTTGGGGAGACTTGGCTCCACTCGATGATCTCAAGTAATAACCTATGTTTAGAAGGCTACAATCTAGAACGACTTGACAGAAATGAAAAAGTAGGTGGAGGCCTTTGTGCATTTATAAATGGCTCGCTCGACTATGAAATCATTGGAGATATGTCCTGCTCCACTGCCCTAATTGAAGTACAGGTCATACGTATCAATTATTTGAACAATAAGAAATTATTCCTCTTGAACACATACAGACCTCCATCTCCTAGTGCTAGTGACTTTGTTGATAAATTAGGTAATATAGTAGATAATGTCAAGGAATTGTACCCTTATGCTGAAATAACCATAATGGGCGATTTAAATTTAGATACAGCCAATGATATAAATAATAACCAGAAAAAAGAATTAACATCTCTAGCTAATGATAAATACATGCGACTCCTAATTGACAAACCAACAAGATTAGGGCTGAATGGGAACTATACCACAATTGACCATATACTGACCAATGTCACATACGTTAAAAATTGTGGGGTTATTGAATACAACTTAAGTGACCACTATATTATATTCTATGTTAAGAAGAAAGAAAGACAAAAATATGAAAAATGTAACTTTAAAGCGCGCTCCTATGCTAACGTTAATCAGATGATAGTCAATACTGAAATTGACAAAATAGACAACTGGGACGATTTCTATAACACCAACGACCCCAATCAAGCATGGCAAATACTATATGATAGAATGCTGGACATTACAAACAAACTATGCCCCAAAAAGAAATACAAGGCTAAAAAGATTAAACCACCCTGGTACACTGACGAACTCTTACACTTAGCGTACAACAGAGACAAATTTTTCAGGAAATTCAAAAGAACCAAAAGCATTGAATTTCGTATAAGGGCAGTACATTCTAGGAACGACTATACAAAATTTTGGCAGATTTTAAACAATTACTTACCCTTTAAGAATGCTCACAAAACTATAAACAAAATATTAAATCCAGATACTTCTGTAATGGAATATGCCGACAAGGTTCCACCTATTATTAATAAATATTTTGCAAATATTCGTACTAACATATCAAACTCACTCCCAAATGTTAAAATACCAATGAGACTACCTGAGAAGATTGGAGATAATAACTCTCCATATACCTTACTCAACAATGAGTCCTTTATGGACATAATCCAGAAACTGGAGGTATCAAAGTCATCTGGATGTGATGAGATTACTATGTATTGCCTATTATTCACTGCATTAAAAACGCAGATGGTCAATCTATTGAACAAGTCAGTATCCAAAGGAATTGTTCCTAAAACCTGGAAAAAGGCCACTGTAGTTCCTATTCCAAGGAAAGGCAACCCGACCTCAGTCGCAAACCTAAGGCCAATTTCACTAACACATGTTGCAACTAAAATTTTAGAAAAACATATTAATTCTCAAATCCAATTATTCCTAGATACACATGAAATTTTAAGCCCCCTACAAGGGGGATTTCGGAAAAATTCATCTACTATAGAAACAATCAACTTGCTATTATACAAGGTAATGAACAATATGAATTCCGGAAAAATTAGCAGCCTTATATTCTTTGACTATCAAAAAGCTTTTGACACCGTAGACCATGACTTACTACTAACAAAATTGAAAACATACCAATTCCCCTATTGGTTCCAGAACTGGACAAAAGACTATTTAAGTGACCGAAAACAGAAAGTGAAAGTTGATAACAAATACTCAGGTTACCTGCCAATTAAACACGGCGTTCCCCAAGGGTCGATATTGGGTCCAATTTTATTTAATATATTTATAAATGATATTACACATTTAAATCTTACAGGCAACATACTTTTATTTGCTGACGACATTGTCCTTATCAATAGTGCATACATAGAAGGTCTTCTAATAGCAGAAAGTCAACGAGATACTGATCTCATAGCCCAATGGAGTACTCAAAATAAACTTGCGCTAAGTTTACCAAAAACCAAAGCCATGTGTATCAGACCAAATATAAGGGGTATCAATCCCCATCCTATGTCACAGATAAGCATATCTAATGTACAACTTGACTGGGTGGACTCTTTTACCTACTTAGGAGTAACACTGGACTCGAAAATGAAATTCTTTGAAATGGCCACTGCCACAATCAATAAAGCCAATGTTCGTTTATACAATATATATGTGAACAGACACGCTCTTGACGTATGTACGCGAATAATGATAGTCAAATCTATGGTCTTAAGTTATTTAGAGTATGGTAACATGTGTTATCTAAATGCAGGTCAAGTAACCCTGAATAAGTTACAAATATTCCAAAATAAGGCATTAAGATTCGCCTTAAAAAAACCCAAGAGACATGATATAATGGATCTACATATACAGTCAAAAACGATCCCGGTACAAAAACGTATATACTTTAACACCCTAAAGTTTTACTACAAGCAATTACACTCGCCAAGAGTAAATTGGATTGAAAAGAGGTTACCAGACGAAAATTATAATTTTAGAGAACAAAGGAATCTAAACTTTAATTTACCAAGACCAGTGTCTACGCTGTTCCAACAATCATTTTGCTATACTGGCATCCAATGATGGAATAACTTACTGCCAGAATATAAGTTAATTGATTCTGACCTACACTTCAAATACAAACTGAAAACTAAACTGTTAACTGAAATGGAATAACGATGATAACGACACCTGTTTAACCCCGATCAAACTATGCTATGTAACCCAAAAATCTACTTTAAATTACCGATACTGTACTTTATTACACAACACCCCTCCCCCCCCCCCCCCCTCTCTCACTCATTACCATTTCATTATTCCTCCCCCCCCCCCCCATTAAAACGGAACATTTCACATGTATTGTAAAGAAACCTTATTTGACAACTTGATCACACATGTATTACAGATGAAAATATTTAATAATATATCAGGGTGCGGTGGAATACCGGGTTTACCCGAGCCGCATTAAGTTGTGACCAGTGTCACTCATATCAACCTGAATAAAATTCGTGTAAAAAAAAAAAAAAAAGCACATGCAATTTAATTCATCTCACTTTCAATTTTATATTCACAAGCATTGCAAAACAACACAAGATGATTCATGTTTTTCTTGATATTGGCTCCCACAGGCAGTTTTTTAAAAATTAGTGTTCCTTTTTTTCAGTGTTGATTGTTAAACATGTGTAAAATCAATCATCTGAAGGATTAGTAGTTGCAATGGATTTAATATTAGAGGACCTTTTCTTGTTCAAGGTGGACACTGGGTATTTTTAAAACTGCCTACAGATGCCCACTCACACAAGATGATGTTCCTGAACCTATTGATTTCTTGAAAGCTGAGTACAACTATTCAGCTTTTATACCGTAAGTATCCAGTCTAGATATCAAGTGATGACACATATGAATTAATTATTAGTTTCAAACGCAGGACTCTTTCAAAACCACAAAGAAATTCAGTTGACATTCCAACTTTTGAAGTTACAAATTTTCTTAAAGGTTTACCCCGCCAAAGGTATGAGCGCCAAAGGCTGGGACATGGTGGGGATTTCACGCTCCTGCAAATTGATAATAACTTGATGTAACTTTAATTTACATTTAAATGGTATAAGAACTACAATAAGATTCAGAACAAGTCTCTGTCACCTCCTTCTTTTGGTATTTTGGGCCAAAAACTTCCACAAAAACAAAAAGTTACACGAGAAATTGGTCAGTCCACAAGGGTAAACACATAAGTAGGTAATAAGTAAGTATAACACACACCAGTGTCATTTAGTACAAGCTCATCAGGACTATCTCAGTATCATCACATGGCAAATTTCTTATAAAGACACAATATTACTTTAATGCGACCATATCTATTATATCCCACAATATATTTATGAATTAAAAAAAGTGGTATTTTTTCATTTCGTTTTTGTTTCCTTCTATCTGATGTATTCTGTAGATATGATTGATGTAATACACTTGGAATTTACACAGAAAATGGCAAACATTGGAGGAGAAGCAAAAAGCTAAGAAGGAGAGTTTGTTCTGGTTAGTGTTCAAACATTACCACCGTCAGATACTGTTGGCATACTTCATCCTTTTGCTCTCAGTGAGTAATCTCAATTTTATAAAGGAATATTATTCATTCATATATTTCTGAGGTACTCTAAACTATCTTTAATTCATAACTGCACTATCTGTTAAGATTTGTCAGAAATTAAAGATTTTTAACTTGTTGTTATATATGTTCTTCTCCAGCCAATCTACAATTCACTTGAATAATGGGAATATATTTTGATAAATTTGGTCTCCTCCTTTTCTCTGACAATCCCAATGATAAGTAACACTGAGCTTCCTTTCCACTTGATTGTTTGTTGTGATTAATCTTACCATTGCATGTTGCGTAGTTTTTGAGCAATTATTGTAAAATCGTTCTTGATGTTGATTTATAAAGTGTATCAAATGCTGGTATTGGAAGGACCCCCACACTGTTTGAAAATAGGGTTTTTATTACACAATTCTGCCATCAAGACTTTTACACTTCTATAAGCATAGACTGATGATAGCTTGGATTTTTTCCTATTTTCTAAAACCCACCTAACCACCACTCTAATGATATTTTGGTATAACTATATATTTGAAGTAATCATCAATTAATTTCATGCAGTTATTTATGTTTTAGTACCTCTCCAAAGCAAGGATATCTCCTAACCTACGCTAAATCAATACCAAGGTTAATATCACTACTGTTATTGAAACCAGTTAAACTATACTGTTATTGCATACGCTATACCCTGTATTATTACTGTCAAACCAAAAATATCTGAAGGTTATCAAAACCAGTTAAAATGTAAAATGTACTCTGTTATGGTAACACCAGATTACCTATTTATTATTACTGTAAACCCTTCCATACACCATGTACCCGTCAACTATCTCATACACCGAAAACCATTGTACCTCTCATTCACCATCTCATTTACCATCAAATTATGGTCATAGAAAGCCATAGAAACCATGTAACATAAGTAAAGCTCAAACAAGAATCAGGCACCCAACGGAACACCTATCTAGACACTTGTCTAGTTAGAATGTTGGATCACCTTACTATAAAAAAACATCTGTTGCAATAAAGAATTCTTGAATTGATTTTGGAACTTTGTTAAGGTGCGATTCCACTGGATTGCTTGTATATGTGCTCATGGCTCGCTTTTGCTGTGCTTGTTTATAGTGTGTTGTCATTCGCTCTTCATCCGCTTTTATTTTTAACGCAATACATGCGCAGAGAAAATCTACTGGTGCACTTGTTTCCTATATGAAATCAATAGAAAATGCGTTTGTATGTTCTCACTGCACTCTTTGTCCACTACTTTAATAGGGAGACAGGGCGGCATGTTGTTGCACTCAAATCAAACAGGTCAGATATTAGTGCAGTGTCAAAAAAAAGAGGACCAACATCATGTTTTTAGAGAGTATAGAAAGCGCATTCACCTATTCTATTGCACTGCTCTGGGTTCACTCATAATTCGCTTGTAAAGTGCTTAGGGAAATAAAAAGCCTTAACCCACCTGCTGTATTTTGTGTATCATGATGAGAAATATGACATGAAATTGATATTTTTCAAAGTGTTTTTCTTTTATTGAAATGTACTGATTTTTAGGGGTTTTAGGATTTATTGCCATATGAATCCATGTAACAAGTGTTGGGACACTTTATAAAACATATCCTTGTGTTTTCAAGGCTGCCATATGGAGTATATTTAGTTACTTTACTGCCAATTACCCATCCAGAAACATTGCAAACATTTTTTTTTTCAAAAATAAAAATGTCAAACATAAAATATGGAAATGCTTATTAGGTGTCATAGTGTTTACTATCATTGGAATCAGCTTGATGTCCTCTCTCACTTTTCGAATACGGTGATATCTTAAAATCTATATTTTGTGACTTATGACTTATTTTCCTAAAACACATCATATATTTGGAAACTTTGTTAAACCACTTGCTGTATTTTGTGTATCATGATGAGGAATATGACATGGATCTGTATGTTTTGTTGAGATAATGCCCCTAGCGATATTGGCATCACTTTTCTTGATATGGATTATAAATATAGATGTTAAATAATTACAACCCTAAAGATGTGAAATGAGGAATTCTACAATACACTCCTGTTTCATTTGATGTCATGCTATTGTCTACAACACTCTGTTTCTGTCATGTAGTTCCCAACCCATACATCACCAATATCATACAATTCAAAGGGTTGTCAGGCGTGTCACTAATTTATGTCACTTAAGATAAATAGATATGATCATTAGTAATAAATTATTTACATTTTCTCTTGCAGCATATATTAAGGTTTTCAATATTTGTGATTGTGAGGTACATGGTCAGTGCACTAGAAACAAATACATCTGGTCAGGTACCTTCAGAAGTATGGATACTTTTGATACTTTTATGTTTTGTCTACCTTGTGCACGTGTTCACCTGCAACTTTGGTGTCCAGAGTGTGATGGTTTGCGAACTCAGGATCAAACTGTTATACAGTACTCTCATCTACAGAAAAGTAAGTCTTTTAATTGTTCCAGCTAGTTCTGGTTCTCATTTTAATTTTTACACTCACAGGAAATAAATAATAGTAATAAATGGTATCAGTTTGCATTATGTGAAGATAATAAAACCTACAATTGAGGGAACTATGTTAACTATAGGCACTTGTATTTACTGAGTTGAAAATCCACCCCAAGCTACAATGTTTCATATGGATTCTAACTAATTGAAATCATGTAACTATATGAGATCCAGATCTAGATGAAATGCTTGTTACATTGTTTCATAGAACACATTTTGTCATCTTTAATGGTACATCTATTTAAGGAATAATTTCCGAGGTTTTTTCTGCTCGAGGTGTCTATAGCGTCAGGGAAATTCGAGGGCGAAGCCCGAGAACTTCACTGACACTATAGACACCTCGAGCAGAAAAATCCGAGGAAATTATTGCTTTTAGAAGAGAATTGATGAGATTCCCTTTATGTTAGAGCAAAAAAAATAGACAAACCTTCTTTATTCCGTCCAAAAACCTCCAAAAACCTCCAAAATATCATGCAAAGCCATGCGAGTCGTCAGCCTTTCTATGAGACCGGAAGTAATTGCACTGCTTTAATCGGAACCTATATAATACCGCGACGGCTGACCGAATGAAGCTTCAGCCACAACAGCCAATCAGAGGAGCGTATTTGCTAATGTTTATGTTCAGCCAACCGGCCTGTTTTCGCAAGGTTCCGCTGCTTGCTATCCAAAGCATCGGACATCGCTTTAATCGAAACCTATATGATACCGGGACGGCTGGCCGAATGAAGCTTCAGCTACAACAGCCAATCAGAGGTGCGTATTCGCTAATGTTTATGTTCAGCCAGCCGGCCTGTTTTCGCAAGCTTCCGCTGCTTGCTATCCAAAGCATCGGACACTTCCGGTTCTCGAATGCCGTGTTGCGTGTGTCTAGGGACTTAAAAAAGAAATAAATAAAAGATTTGAATCGGTAGAAATGATTTAAATAGTGTTTGAGCCCGATAGCGAAGATTTAGTCGACGGGAATCGAGTAATAAATGAATGGCGAGTTCAGAAGCTATACGTGCGACCGGAAGAGATGTGGAGACCCTTCGGCATAGCCACTCATGTGCACATTCACTTGGCGTTGCATTGTGTACGGTGGCCTATATAGCGCACGGAGGATTTCATTCGAAAGTGACCCGCACATCAACAAACTGCCGTGTCCGTGTGTCTAGGGACTTAAAAATGAAATAAATAAAAGATTTGAATCGGTAGATATGTTTTAAATATGGTTTGAGCCTGATAGCGAAGATTTAGTCGACGGGAATCGAGTAATAAATGAATGGCGGCTTCAGAAGCTATACATGCTTACGTTATAGACCAGAAGAGATGTGGAGACCCTTCGGCATACCGACTCATGTGCATGTTCACTTGGCGTTGCATTGTGTACGGTAGTCTATATAGCGCACAGAGGATTTGATTCGAAAGTCCCCGGTCTGGGTGCGTGCAAGCGGCTGTGTATAGCAACATTTAGCCGCGGCATATCCACCAGTTCCGTAGTGTAGTGGTTATAGTGCCTGACTTCTGCGTGAACGTTGAGGGTTCGAGCCTTGTCAGATCCCTTGGCTTTTTTTTCATTCTATACTTGACTGGGTTGGGTTGATCTATGGAGACGGAAGTCTTGATCTATGGAGACGGAAGTCTTGATCTATGGAGACGGAAGTCTTGATCTATGGAGACGGAAGTCTTGATCTATGGAGACGGAAGTCTTGATACTGATCTATAGGCTTGATACTGATCTATAGGGACTGATCTATGGGGACGGAAGTGGTTTGAGGGAATCTATAGAGAAAAAAAACCTCCCAGAATCTCATCAGATCGATTCTAAGTTATTATAATGAATGTGAAATGATTATTTTTTGTCATGCATGTTCTGGGAATCTGTGATGTCCCAAGCAGTTTTTCTGCTCACTTCAGTTCCATCGTCTCTGGAGGACATTGTATGTGCTTTGTGACGTTATTAATTCAAGAATCCAGTTCACCATTGACTCCCATACTAGAGGGGTAGTGCATAGAATAACAGGGATGGCATAGTAGTGAAAAGTAGTGTTTACCATCAAGGAACATAATATCTAAAGTGTTTATTCAAAGTTTTTTCAATCCTGTCATAGATATTCAAACTCAGCAGGAAAGTGTTCCTGAAGGCAAATTCGGGGCAAATCATTAATTTGATATCTGCCGACATAGAGGCTTTTCAGTCGGTAAGTTAGACATTCAAAGTGTATCTTAAGCATTAACCACTAATCAAACTCATGAGCCTTAGTCATTCTTCCTCTTTGCTTTTCTCCAGAGAAATGCCAATCCAACAAAAAATGATCTCATCCTTCATGAAGGCTTAGATAGAAAAGTCCTATTGTGGGACAATTTGGAAATCAGCTTATACAGACATGGTGCCAATCAGCCTGTCAAATATCTATATATGGGAAAAGGAGTTTCCCAGAAAAGAGCCGTAAAAAAAGAGGGGTTTCTTTATGTCACATGTTTTCTGATTTTGTTGTTTTACAAACCATTTTACTCATCTCTGGAGTTTTGTCCACCTCTCTGGAGGACGTTGTCTGGGATGGAAATGTGGTGAAGCCCTTTTTAGTTTTTAGTTCAATTCTATACAACTATTTTTAGCACGGGAAAGCCCCTGTTAGGGGCTAAAAGTGATTGACATCATGCCTCTCCCACTGTTTGTGGCAAAGTGGGATTCCCTAGCAACAAGTCCTGCAATAGTCCCTAGCAACAGGGAGAGAGAGAGTGAGGGAGAGGGAGAAAGGGAGAGGGAGGGTGGAAAAGGGTGGGAGAAGGAAGGAGAGAATGAAAGAAGCAGAGGGACCGGGTGGGAGAAATCGGATAGCGTGATGGATAAGAGGGTAGAGCAAGAAGAGGGGAAGAGATAAAGGGAGGGGGAGAGAGAGAAGAGGGGGAAGGGGAGGGGAAAAATGCGGACAGGAAGCCAGAGGGGTAGAGTGAAGAAGGAAAAGGAGGGAGGGACAGGGAGAGAGGGGGACCATCCAAAGGATCAGTACTATGCTTGTATGTACATTAATTGTGGTTTAAATCAACAAACTTACAAATAAACAAGTAGATAAATTACAATTACATTCTTGGAACAGCATGAACATCTCTTTCTAGAAAATGCCAAAAACATAGCAAAACAGAATTAATATTATCATGACAGTCTATGGATCTCTCACCTGAAAACCTCAATAGTTCCACGCGGTCTAAATATACTGGATTTAGAAATTTGCTATGGGATATAGAGAAACCACTTGTTTACAAAATTGATATTGATATTATCTCTATATATAGAGATAATATCAATATCAATTTTGTACCAGGCTACTGACACCCCTATCGGTGCCAAGGACCATGATCCTACCACTAATTTCCACTATCTCCCACTACCCATTAACCATCTTTATTCTGGTATGCCAAAGAGGGCCTCCCTTATTGAGAATGGGGTGGGAATATCATGCATAAAGCCAGACAACCTCAAACAAAACCCCAGCAAACTAAAGCCTAACTTAACAGTAGCCACCAGCCATATTCTATATATTTTCAATACTAACCACATTCCTGCAGGGGGAAGTCTTGTTTTATTTGGGTCCAGTGTTATGGTCCTCACATGACCAAAGTGACCAAGCTATCGCCTGATGAGGCCCAAGGGCCGAAACCACAATTACATTAGCAAAAAAACAGAGAATAATAAAGCAAATTGATCGATTCCATAATTTAGGCCTTTATCTTAATCTCTGTACCTGATATGTCACTGCTATGGGCCATCACTAAATACACATTAAAGAGGCTAGCAAGTACATGGTTACCATTGCTAATGTTACTGCATGCTACCCTGGTTGTTGGCAGGGGAGGGCAAGTGGAATGTTCAATCTTAATCTGTTGGGCTAGCGCAATTGGGACACTCACACATCTCACTCTATGACTTAACACCAGTGTGTAAAACTACGAACCTGTATATCAAAGTTGAGTATGATATGATGGTATAATGAAAGTATTTGCGATTTTTGTTTTTACTTGTTTCTATACTTCTCATCTTTGCTAAACCATTTTATTTTCTACCTTACTTCTGATTTAACTTATACAAAATAATTCTCTTCATTATTATGTCATTTACCTCAAGACAAATATACATACGGCTCTCATATTTCAGGGTGTGCATATGTTGAGTGGGTGGGTGATAGTGCCAATAATCACAACCATGGCACTTGTGTATGGAGGACTGGAAATGGGTAGTGCCATTGTGCTGGTCTTGGCTTTTGTCATCGTGGTAGTACTAATGCAATATCAACTGGGCATACTAGCTGGAAGATTGCGGTAAAAGTCTTGGCTAAAAGACACAGTCTGACTGTAAATGGAGACATGAATAATATTATCATGGGATTAATTTCCCCAGATTTGGTGTTTGAGCCATTTCTTTGAAAATAAATCCACGGCCCATAGGGCAGAGGGGTTTATTTTCAAACAAAAGCCGAAGACACCAAATCGAGGGAATTAATCACTTTAATAGCCAATTTTTGGATTCAATACTACTGTTTAAACACATATTAACAAATATTAGACCCTTAAAAAACGTTTTAGATGTACTTACAGCATGAAGAACTCCAATAATTTAGCTCCTCCACTTGAATACATGGGTTACTATTTTACATCTGACATGGAACGGACCGAGTCAAAACGCCGCCTTTATAATGTCCAAATCAGCATGTTTTACACATTTCAAACCAACACATTTTAATATTTAGTTTATTTTACCTCTGTCAAACCAATATCACATATGTACACTTAATCATAACTTCAGAATGTCGGTTATGTCAGCCGCACTCTCCGTTCCATAAACAAACAAAGCTTCCACATTTTGCACGCAAATATCGCGCACCTAAAGCATCAGACTTCCGGTTTACAAAGGCCGTGTTCCATGTGTTGAGGGACTTAAAAAAGAAATAAATAAAAAATCTGAATCGGTTAAAATTATTTTAATATAGTTTTACCCCCTGTTTGAGTCCCGTGGCGATTTTAGAAGCCATAGGCTACGTATGTACGTGGGAGCCAACAAGGCAGACCGGAAAAGATGTGGAGACATTCGGCATAGCCACTCTGTGCGCCAAGCACTTTGAGTTGCATTGTGTACGGTAGTCTATATAGCGCACAGACGATTTCATTCGAAAGTGCCCAGACGTGAACAAACTGAGGCTTACACGATGTCTACTGTTGTCACGTTGGCGAGGCCTAGGCTGCAATTACTTGGATTATTCCCTATTTCGTTGCTCACCACCGTTCAGCAGGCAGATCATGCTAAGTACAAGGATATTTGGAACATTATCGGTGATTTTGGAGCTATTGGCCTGTTTCATCTGATTGTCACTGACAGTGACACTGGGAGTCAGCCATTGCATCGTATCACAACATCACTTGCAGGATGTCTACCGTTGTCACGTTATTGCGAACCCTATGCCTTAAAAACTTTTAAATGGCTAATATTTCCATCGGAAACAGTGGAGAAAAGACTTTTGGGTGACTAGTACTTCATACACGTTCCAAACTGAACGCGGAATCGACGACAAACAACTAGTTGATGAGGTAAGTAAATGAGCCGAAGCGCGGGAACCACTGGTGGCACGGCCAGGTATATAAATTAACTACATCCCACCGAAAAATAATATTATACATCCAACAAATAATATTATACATCCGAAAAAAAATTTACTACATCCGCTATCCTAAGTGACGACATCCTGTCAAAAAAGTAATTGATCACTATCCAAAACCCCAACAGAATCCAAAGATCAGCTATTAATAACATTTTAATTTAATTAAAAACTAAATTCTTGGCACAGGAATGTAATTGTCTAAGAGAATAATGACGGTTGGAATATGAGTAATGAAAGGTCTTGGTATCTCAGTAAATAAATTGTGAATTTATTATGGATGAAATATGCATTCATAATCAATTGTATGTCTAGTTGCAGCTAAACATAATCACTATTTAAATATTTTAATATTTAAAAGCAATCCAATTTCTTAGACTGAAGCAGGCTGCATGGACTGATCAACGTGTCCTGCTGATGAACGAAATAATCAAGGCTATGAAGGTTATCAAGATGTACTGCTGGGAAAAGATATATGCTGAACAAGCACAGAAACTCAGAAAGTAACTATTCCTTCTTAGAACATGATAAATAGTTCTCTGTCTTAGTTCAATCCATCCTATAGTATTTCCTTCAACTCTTATCATACAATCTTCATTACAGGAAAGAGCTGAGGGTACATTTAGGAAGGTCTACCATGATGACTCTGTCTATGACTCTTGGTTTTCCGGTCATGAAATTGGTTGTGTATCTGGTAGTGATTACGTATTTCCTAACTGGGAACTCCATGAACATCATTGTAAGTAATAATAATACTTTGGTTGTGCCTTTTTTTTTATACAGATAAAGACGGTGATTTCAAAGAGTCATATTCCATTGTGTAATGGATCCCTTCAAAGGCATTGTCATTATTCTTGCCATCTCTTTCTGATTATTAAAACCACTTCTATTTAGACTATGAATGTCACTGTACTAAAAGTGAGTTTGTTAGTATAATAATATAACAGTGACACATATATCAAGTGTACTGTACAATCTGGCTAGGACAGATGAACTGAAAAGAATAGGGCAGATCCACTAGTCTAACTTCCCTGCAGAAAAAAAACACCCGTTCATTTAATATTCAAATACACTTAAGAATAGATGTGGCTATGTACTCCATGTAGTTCATGTTTCTATAGTGAGTGAACTTCATAGAAAAAACAAACTTTAAGTAACTTTAAGTAACTACAAAACTCATTTTCTCTGACATATCTTGACCAGAACAGCTCCATTACCTCAAATAGCTAACACTTTTCTGAAAATCACTTGACATGATCATAACATTAATTCCCAATTTATAATGAAATGATGAATCAAAGATTATGAGATATGGTAGTGTATGGTACTGTTTTAATTATTTAATGGACTCAATTTCAGCAAACCATTTCACTGCTAAGTGTAGCCCGTGTTATTGAACACAATGCTTTCAGACTACTGGGATTTAGCTTCATCATCTACAAGCAGATGATATCAAGTTCTGAGAGAATACAGGTACAAAGATGTCCCAACTTTATTTCATTAATGGCCTATAATCACACACTCGTAATTAGTCTCATTACCTAGTCATTACCACAATGTTTGTGAAATTTTGTCCAACCTTTTATTATTACAAGATTTACCAAAGCAAAATGGTTGTAATAGAATACTGTACATCCAATTCGTCAATAATATGGTATATTTTTCATTTCAATTTTAAATTGTACAATTAAAACAGTAGTAGTAATATTAAACTAAATATAATCAAATCTGGAAATAGGCAGCTCCTTCTTTGAAAACCATAGCTTTTCCAAGAGTTCCTTCTTCATTACTCTACAAGTATATTCATAAGGTCAGTTAGGTTGAACATAGATACATGTATGAAGTAAGTTTTTTCTGTACATTGACTAAAGTTAAAAATAACAGAAAAAAAGGTTGGACACGCTACCATGTGTGCAGTCTGATGAACACTGGCTGACAGGATGGCCTGTCAGCATGCCAACATACCCATGTGATGCATTCCTGTCACCACTGGTATTGGACTCTTCATCTGGTCCAACTAAAAACATTTCAATAGATCCTACAGAATACATCTCACATAGCTTTATGTTAAAGAGTCTTGTTTATTCATTAGTTATTGTTAATTCAGAATTTCCTAATGATGGAAGAGTTAGAGGATCATGGTGACACACATCAAACAACACAGCCCAAGGAATTAGTGTTAGAATACCTGTCCTTCAATGGAAAATTGCCTGAGCAAGAAAAGGTGCATGTTTAGTCTTGTTTCTTGTCTTGTTTCTAGAGTGAACCAGTGAGATCAAAGTATAAGCTAAATGTGTCTTGATGAAATATAAAGAAGAACATATGAGCAATTCCACCAAAAGAGTATCATTTGGGTTAAAATACAACACATCATTTGGGTTAAAATACAAAATATTTATCTGAGATTATTTTCGTTGTTATTTTCGGATCCAGGGGAATAGAGTCGCCTAGGGGGAAGTATCCTACAATGTTTTTTGTTTTTTTTTAATCGTGAGGCCAAGAAAATGCTTTTTTTTCTGCAAGAATCACCCATAAAACATGCAGATTTTCCTATCAGAATCACTGTTTACAAAATGCAGCCAGTATTTTTGGGGAAAAAACTTATAAATATTCTCGATATAATGGGTTTATGGGCATAATGGGCCAGAGGGACAATGATTACTCTGAAATAATATGTTTTTATGGATGAAAAAATCAATATTTTTAACTTTTCAATTCATTTCTTGATGATATTATGTAAAGTTGATTATGGGGTAGGTCCTGTCGCCGTAACGGGGGTCTAAATGTTTTTTTGGAACATATAGACCTAGAAGAACTAAAAATGAAACCCCCCCTTACCTCTATTACTTATAACATTGTCTATGATAAGTACATCCATTGTATCCATTGAAAAATCTCCAATTTTTATTTTTTTCAGCTAAATAGAGGGGTTAGAATACTGAAACAATTATATGGGGTAGCTCCCTGTCGCCATAACGGGGGTCTAGGTTTCATTAATAAATAAATTAATATTAGCATAAATTATTTTCTATGAGCATTATAATGTGTAAGAAACACAAGGGAAAATAAATAAATACAAAAAAAAATTCTGTCATACCTGAGATAGTAGCAACAAGCAAAAATAGTATGTCGCAGTAACGGGGGTCTAGAGGGCGCCCATGTCGCCGTAACGGGGGTCTAGAGGGGGCGGGGGTCTGGAGGGGGGTTGAAAGTATTTTTTAAAAAATCTTTCCCACTAATTTTTCCACTAAATACCTAAATATAACTTATATTTACCTTCATAAACAACCAAAACAAGTATGCAACTCAACTGAACAGAAAAACGAGGGGGAAACCATGTTATTGATAGTTTTGCACATATTCTAGATATAATGGGTTTTATGTACATAATAGGCCAGAGGGTCAATGACCTATGACCTGTACCGCTGCCATTACCATTACCATTAATGAATGTTTATTTGGCTCTAACTTTTCTTCTAGTTGGGATATTTTCACAAACTAAAAAGCATTATGACCCTTATATCAGGATTTATCATGTACACACGAACTCAAAACATTATGCATACATTTTTATTATTTATTTCTAATTAACTCATCATTTATGTACAAATATGTACCTTTCCTCTTTGCCCTTACTATTAGAATAGAGGTCACTGTGTCTCCCAAGCTGCCCTGAACACAATATTCATTAATAACGTTCCCAATTTCGTCTATATTAGCAGCAATATATCTAGTTTATGTACAAAAAAAATAAATCAATGGGAGCAATTTAAAAAAAATGTGAATTTTCAGCCCTGGATGGCCAAATGTGGCATTTTTGGTGGAATTGCTCATATATATATTGTATACAAGATACAAGTTTGATGGTCTCTTTTAGGATGGTGTAGGATTCCGTCTGAATGATATCAGCTTTAAGATTCAACAGGTAAGGCTTACATGTTTGAGTGCTCTCTTATCTTCATATCACATTTATTTTTTATGAGGCCATAGTAAAGATATTGATCATCACAAGATTCTATGGACATAAGAGGTGACAATTGTGAATTTCTGATTACAGGGTGAAGCAATTGGCATTGTTGGGAAAGTTGGATCAGGCAAGGTACTTTAGATCTTGTTGTTGGCAACAATAGCTGTATTATGCTACAGCTAACTAATCCGTAATACAAGTACTTTATTATTGTATATCTTTGTAATCTGTGTAAATCTTTGTAAATAAAGTGTTCATCAATCAATCAATATCATGATTATGATTTTTATTATCTGCCTTTACCTATGGATATTTTAATTATGGTTCTATTAAATTTTCCTCCTATGCATTTTAATTTGATTCAAATATTTTGTTCTGCAATTTATAATTCAATGCTTAGAGTTCCTTGCTACATGCATGTTTGGGAGAGCTGGTCCATGTCAAAGGCAGTGTTACACTACCAAACACAGTAGCATATGCACCACAGGAGCCCTGGATCATGTCAGAGACCATCAGAGACAACATTCTGTTGGGTGAAAAGTATGAAGAGAAGCGGTACAAAACAGTTGTCAGAGCTTGTGCACTTACTGAGGTAAGAGAACATAATGCATAAACTTGTTTAGAGTGAGTGTCAGTTAGTAGTAGATATACCATGACCATTGATAAATATGAATTATTCTCCATCTATGTTAATTATCAGGGTGAATGATGAGCTATGAGGCACTGCAACTGGATCATAGTGCTATTAATAGTAACACCTGACCCAGATGGAATATTTGACCTATTTAGAGAATTAGGGTAGGGGAGAATAAAAAGATTAATAACCCTGGCATGGTGGGCTTTAGGATGATGGGCTTAAGGATTAAGAGTCCTTCAAACATCTTTTGGCTTGGCCTCAGGATGTTTGAAGGCGTCGACTCTGCCTTGGTCATTAATCCTTTAATAGGTATTTAAGCATTTTACATTACTATAGCTTGTATAACTAATTGAGTTACTATTGTATTTGTTAGGATTTAGCGAAATTCCCCCATGGTGATGAAACAGTGGTCGGAGAAAGAGGACTTACTCTAAGTGGTGGTCAGAAAGCAAGGGTTGGCCTGGCAAGGTTGGTAAGGGCTGGGTTCCACTGGCCAGCTACTTTTCCAGCTACCTCTCCCTCTTCTTGCTTAAAGAAGCGGGAGCAGAAGCAGGAGAGCAATGGGGATGGGTGCTATTGGGCCCCGCTACAAAGCCATGTTACTTCCCATTTCTTTTGGAGCGTTCTCAAAAGGTAGAGTGCTCCACTTCTATCAAACATGTTTGATTTGAAGCAGCGGCTACTTTGTAGCGGAAGACTAGGGAGATGTTGCGGCAGGACTAGGGTGATGTTGCGGCAGCTGAAGCAGGACAATAGCACCAATCTATGTTACCCCTGACGTGACTAGATGCATCCATTTACATGCAAAAATAAAATGTTGTCTGCTCAAATTTCTCAATAGCAGTAGATGTAACGTTGGAAATAACGTCCCAGTAGCACCTGTTCTGGTTATTCTCAGTTGTTTTTTTGTTTTCTTGTTACCAGTTGACTGTTTGTGTAGCAGGCCGAGAAGCGGAGGAGTACCCAGCCAGTGAAACCCAGCCTTAAAGTCATGTTTTTTTTAAATTTTGTGCTTTGAAAATATGTTGGTTGTTATATTTGTTTTGAATTTGGACAATGTGGTTCATTCCATAGCTATTTTATTCAGAGCTGTTTATCAAGATGCAGACTTGTACCTCCTGGATGATCCCCTCTCTTCAGTAGATGGGAAGATTGCGAAAGTTATATTTTTTGAGTAAGTTTTATAGATATTTGGAAACAAAGCTATTGTATATAAATGACTCTTTTAATCATTCATGTATTGGAAACAGTCATTTATTTAAAAAAATAGAGAGCAAAATGAAGGTACATGTGTATTGTTATCCTTTACATTAACATTTGTCCATCCAGATGTATCAATGGACTATTGATAGACAAAGCCAGAATAATTGTCACACACCAGCTTCAACTTTTACCATATTTGGAAAGAGTACTACTTCTGAAAGAGGTAAGAAGATTTGGATGCAATCAAACATAATAAGCTCTGAATTTGGGGGTGGCCAATTTTAAGATTGGCCCCATGGCCGTAATAATAATAACTCAGGATTGCGTTTCATCTGAAATTAATCCCCCAACCTTATTCTATAACTCTACTAAGTTTCATGCTGTTATGACAAAACACACAACTGTTTTACCTGCTTCACTATTAATCAAATAAAATAACTGTATAACATAATAACCACTGAGGTCTTACTAATATTTTAATATGATAGAATAAGATCTCCCATAGTATTGTGACAGCATATTTAAAGAAGTCCTGGATCTTAATTGAACTGTATGTTTTCAGATTTCAATCCCTCATACACTTTACAGGGTACAGTCATAGCAAGTGGCCATTATAATGAAATAGCAAATCACATCAAACAGAATGTGGAAGCAGAGGAAAAGGAGAATGATGAAGATCAGATGTGGGACCTTTTCGAGGAAGATAAGCCGGATACAAACAATGTATTGGCTGAGGTAGAGAAAATTACTATTTAATATTCTAAAGAGTATTGCTTTAATCTTGTTATTGTACTCATATTTGATATTGCTTTTATAGTATTGCTATGAATAACCAATGTCTTGATAGAAAACAGGTATGCTTGTGGACAAAGAGGATAAGAATGAAAGAGGAGGGATTGATAGCCTTGTTTACCTGCGATACATCGCAGCTGGAAAAGGAATTATTCTGCTGCCTTTATTCATCATCCTGTATGCTGGTGCCATGGTAAGTCATTGAGATTCTTATTATTACAGAATGGTCCGATGTCAGACATTGCTTACTGCTTCATGCGTGAGATGGAATGTAAACTATACTTTGTTGAATTGAGGTCAAGTGTTCTGTGTATCACTAGTCCGTTTTGGGTCAGATTTTGGGGAATGTTGCGTGCAATTATGGTACTATAGACCGCTCTTGTTACCCTACCCTGGTCTGTAGCGATTTTGTTGGCCTCCCATTGGGTGCTATGCGCAAAACAGACCCACGGTCTATTATTTCCGACGTATACTTCCAATTGGTCAGTGCGCGACAAACCCACCATCCCTCCGTCTGACTGGTTGCTCTCAGCTGTGTACGGTGGACTTGTAACCTGCTGCCCGTAAACATATAATATTTAGTGAAACTGTTTTAACCCAGTCCCCACCAGCCATATAAGTGTCAGTATAATGCTTCCCTGCCTGTGATCCACGTTTTATGATAAGGTATGAGATCTGACTCATCACAGACTAAAATCAATAAACAAACAGATGTTAGCATGAGAACGGTCTGTAGGCCCAGTGACGTACCTCAGCCTAAGGCCCTGGGACGTCCCTGGGCCTGCGGACCATTCTCATGCTAAAATACTCATTGTTTATTGCTATAATAGACCACCCAGACGATCCGACACCTCGGCAAACAGGCAATAGACCACCCAGACCATCCAAAACCGAGGGTATTAGTGCTTTTAGACCTGGCTTGGTCAGATTTGACTGGTATTTACCTCTTACTGCCCTTTATTTACCAGTTATTTTGACATCTATAACCCCCATTCCTTACCGGAAGTTGCCGGAAGTGATTGCCATGGTCTGTTGTGAAAAAATACACCCCAGAATCTGACCAAACTGGGTCTAATACTGAATAATCGTCGACTCACAAGTGGTGGGTTGGATGCGGGAGGAGTTAGGTTGAAGACATGCCTTGGTTGGGTAGAGGTAGTAGGTAGAGGGCGATTTTGAATCGAGGAGAAAACATTGTTTACATACTAACGTTGTCCGGTCAAACCGGAAGAAGTGAGTTCCATAGAGGCCAGCATATGTGGGTGTGTTCCGGCTTTGACAGGCCAGTAATGCCAAGGTGGACTGTTCTATGCAATCCTAACTGTCCCTGCCAGCCCAACAAATGGGGACTAAAATATAATATTATATCTATAGATATTTTTATTTCTCTTCAACAGTACTCATTCTGACAATATTGCCCAGATGTGGGTTTCCGGTTACTAACAATAATTGAGCTGCAATTGTTCCAGCCCAGCATTTTATTTTTTAAACCTACTGCCAGGCTACATAGCCGCCACAATGAATGTGGTAACGTTGATATGTGTGCCTTGTTAATTTAGATTTATTTTGTATGTATTTCTCTTTTATGTATTATATAAAGACTTATGTTACTGTTGTAGTGAAATAGAAGGTTATGTGTGAAGTACTGCCAAGGCGGAGATATGTGACCTATTATTCAGAGTAAATGGAAAAAAACTGTTTACATATATATATTTTTATAAGTATATCTATTGTTTAAATGAACTATTCATTTAGGGCACTGGGGTCTACTTTGATTGGCTTCTGGTCTCAAGGTAAGTTTAAAAAGATATTGTTCCTCTGATGATATAATTTTTTGAAGTGCAATTCTTTAAATGAGAAACAGCTAATCCCTTTTGCCAAATGTGAGAAACCTTAAAACTTCTCCCAAAGTTCCAGCTAACTCTTTCAATTAAAATAAAGAAAATAAATATATTAGTCTTTGGACTAAATTACTGGACATATTGCAATGATCACTCCCACTATTGGTAACTTTTATCCTTATCCATCTTAGCACTAGTATAGCACATGAGGCAAATGCTACTGAAGACCTCACAACTAGAAATGCCTTTGTGAAATTCTTCACGCCGACAAGTTTGGTTTTTGAGCTCATCAAATCCCTAGGGGTTCTAGTTGTGTTGATTGTCATCCCTTTCATCACTGCCTTTGTTGTGCTGATGCTCCTGACAACCTTGGCCAGCTATAACATTTACAATAGGATGTTTGCAAGGGTCCTCAAGGCTCCTTCATATTTCTTTGAAACAAGACCTGTGGGTAAGCCATCAGGTTATCACAGAATGTCATGAAGTCAGAAGGCATGACAGGCGTCATGATATAAACAAAGACTTTGATGTAAACAAAGACAAAAAGAATTTATTTTCACCAATACATCTATCATGCTCTAGTAGTAACGGCAAAATAGATAAAAAACATGCAGGACTACGCAGGAAATCTGTATCGTCGCTAAGCTTGGTATCGACCTGTGTGCGCTACGCACACTTGGGTGGATACCTCCTGCTCCGTCCCTTGGGCATTTTTGTCTTAATATCATATGAATACAAGCTAGGATTTAATGAAAACACACTGAATGTATGGTAATATAATTATAGAAGAAAGTAATTATAATAAAGCTATGAGAGACAAATGGTAAAAACAAATAAATGAAATAATGAACGTTTTCAAATCAAATAAAAATTCTGTTCCAGGTCATATTCTGAACAGATTCTCCGGAGATACTGCCTTCATGGACTTACATCTTACTGTGCCCCTTATTATCATGTTCTTAGTAAGTTATTCTCATATATTTATATATTTGGTATGATGGGGGATTATTGCATATAGTTCAAGTGTTGGAAGTGTTAAACCATTAACTTATTCATGGAGAAATTGTCATGCACAACAGATGCATCATTTACTAGGTTTATCACCAAACCTCAATTATATCACTTTAAAAATGCTTGTTTCTATCATTCAAGAAATAGTCTATGAGAAAGAATGGTTCCATCAACCTGAAATTGGTTAAAATCTCATACATACATTGCTTTCATTTAGGCATCAGGAAACTGCATACCAGACTTAGTATATGTACTAATTGCCAACCCTTGGTGCTGTATTGCTGCCACCCTCTATATTGTGCTGTTGGGGGTCCTCTACAAATTCACCCTACCTGCCATTAGGGACACCAAAAGATTAGAAGCAAGCAGTGAGTATGTTATGCATGATTACACAACTATTTGTCCCAAGGCATAAGTTAAGGCTGCGTTCTCAGTTAACTTTGGTCAAAAACTAAATATTTTAGGCTTTGAACATAATATTTTAGAAGAGGATTTTGTCTAGCTGTCCATACAAATTTAAATCTAAATTTGGGACAAGCAATGGTTTCATTTATTATCACTCACTAGGTCCCATTTTCTTTTGGGTGACTTGATTTCAAACTCTAGTCTTTGCAAATTATGTCATAATAGGATTTTTGTAATAACTGAGAATGCAGCTTTTATGAATTCCTTATTTAGCAGTGACTTTTGTTCATTGTCCAAGGCAATTTCAATTTCATATGTATCATTCATATAGTTTCACCAGTATCATACACTGGATTTTTGGATACGGGGGTACAATAAAACCAGATGTTTATATCAAAATGGCACTTTTAATAGTTACAATTGTATAATAATATTCCCATTTTAACCTTGAGAAATTGCTTGACACAAGAATATTTGCATAAAGTCAGGCTTAACTTCAATGTCTCAGCATATATGTTTACGTTATGTTACCATTACATGAATTGTCAAAGGAAAATGTCTTAATTCATAAATGTAACAGCACATAAACATTTGTTCACAATAGTGAGGAGCCCAACATACTCACATATTTCCTCAACATTGGATGGGCTCACCGTTATCAAGGCAATGAAGAAGCAGAAGATGTTTCTTGAAGAATGCAATTCACTGATGGATCAACACTCCATATCCATGTTTAATTTTGTCTGTTGTCAACGAGCTGCGTTCTTTTTTGTTGAAATGGCATCAATATTGTTACTCATTGTGTCTTTCATTGCCTTGCTATTGGACTACAACAGAGGTATTTAATTCAACTGTGTATTATATATATCAATTTCTAGAGTTCAATTGAGGGGTGCTTCCAGGCTTCCATAATTGCACATGTGTGTCACTCTTGTTGTCATGGAAACACATGACCTGAATGATTAACTGATTAAAACAAATAACTGTGTTTAACAATATACCAATCCTACTGCCATTCTAGTACTTAATATTCTGCATCTTCCTAACATTTGTACCCCCCCCCCCCACACCCCACACCCCCCTCACACATGAAAGGACTTTGGCAAGTTACCAAAATATAGATGGGGACTTAAGTTCACAAAAACAACTAGAAAGATTCATCAAGTGGGATGGAAATGGCAATGGTAGAACAAGACAGAAAGGAGAAAATCTTATTGCTTAGCAGGATCAATGTTAACTTTACTAGTCCCACTTTAAACAGAAAATAATGAAATAGGTAAGTGATATAGACAGATATTACATTGTAAGATTTTGACATGTAACATTATGTCCACCGTTTATAGGTGGGAACAATCAAAGCACAGTTGGTCTGGCCATGCTGTACTTGCCTGCATTTCTTGTCAACATGTCCTATGGATTCAAGAACATTGCCCTCTTTGTGACTATGGTAAATTTGTTTATGCATCAAAGACTTGTTTTCCATGAAAAAACTAAGGTACTATGTTTCAGCAGTATGAGGCAATCATGCAATTTTCATAATATTGTTGTTTTTGTTTAAATTGATTTGGATAGTGTTTGAAAGCGTTATTCTTATTAGGGAGTCTTTGGATGAACCTTTCCTGTAAATACAGGTTAATTATCACGTTATAACATCCTTTAGATGACATCAGTTGAGAGGATACAGCAGTACCACAAATTGGAACAGGAGGCACCAGACCATAAGGCTTTCAGACCACCAACACAATGGCCAAATGAAGGAAAGATTTCTTTCAAGGATGTTACAATGACTTATAGAGGGCAAGAAGAACCTGCTCTTGGGCCTTTGAACTTCACTATTCATTCTGGGGAAAAAGTAGGTTATGAATATATATATGTCACATTCAAAAGAAACTGTTCTTTTCATCATTATCTATATGATTTTCTGAGGAATTATCATTATTATTTATTTCAGATTGGAGTTGTTGGCCGCACAGGAGCAGGAAAGTCTTCACTATTTGTGACATTACTGAGGATGGTAGAGCCAGATGGAGAGATATTAATTGATGGAATCAACATCAGGGATATTGGTTTGACAGATCTGAGAAATAATATGGCTATCATTCCTCAGGTATGAAGGCTGATATAACACTAATAAACATGAAGTAAGTAATGTGTAATGTGATCTGCAATTGAGAAAGAATGATGACAAGTATTGCATTGAATGAATTGTATTTCTCCAACAGGATCCTGTTTTGTTTAACCACACAATACGCTTCAATATGGATCCATTTGATGCCTACCAAGATGAAGAACTTTGGGTGGTATTAGAGAATGTAAGTGCCAAGATCATTCTAACTTTAAAGATGTGTTGTTGCCATTATTTTACATTATAATCAGTATGTGTCATTTCATACCAATTTTATATTGAAATAAAAAAAGTGTAGAATTTTAAGTAAAAATTTACTTTTTGTTTGACCTTGATAATCATGTGAACTGGAGGCGACAGTTACACAGTTTCTTTATATGTATAAATTGGCTCAAATGTAATGATCAAATCTATGTTGCTCTGGACCGAAAACTCCACATATTTAATGTATCTAATTTCCCAGCTTGATGAATCACATTATGGACACTATTTCCTTTGATAGTTTGCATTGGGAGCCCTAGATATCACAGTTGGCCCAAATACTGTGCATTTACAAGATGTGAAACCATTCCATTTTTTACTAAGAAAAAGTGGGAGACATTTGTTTTAACACATATTTTGCATGAAGAGTGAAAATATTTTTTTTGTAGGTGCAACTTAAAACCAAAGTGGATGAAATGCCAGGACAACTGGAGGCAATGATGGGGGAGAGTGGCAACAACTTGAGCGTTGGGGAGAAACAATTGCTATGTCTTGCCAGGGCTGCACTCAAAAAAAGCAAAATAGTCTTAGTTGATGAAGCAACAGCAAATGTAGACAATAGGTGTGTTGATGATAATTGATTTTCTCAGTTTTTTTCCTCAAGAGATTTAAATTTGTTGGCAAATCCTGGGCTGGAAAATACAAGTAGAATATCTGACATTTGACTCTATAGTAAGAGTATGGCTTTTAAACATATGTATTATTATTTGTTAAAGTTACAGTCACAAGATGTAGAATTTCAAATTATAGGAATGTCTGTCCATGATAGTTTTGTGAATAATATAATTTATTTTGCATAGAACTGATGCAATAATACAGAGGACACTTCATGAGTCACTTATTGAAGCCACAGTGATAACGATTGCTCATCGTCTGGAGACACTCAGAGGCTCAGATCAAATCATGGTATGTGGTTGTTAAGAGAGCAGTTGAATTTTAGATCAAGAGTTCATGACTTCAAATAAGGAATATGAATAGAATGTATGATTTATTAATAACATGCATAACAATGATATACTGCTTGGAGTAGTAGCCCATCAAGGATAAACATAGGTCTTCCAGATTGTCCCTAATTAAAAATATATAACATTAAATAAAGTAAAATCAGATATGAACATTATACATGTGTGTAATGTTGTCAAGTACAGTTCCAGGCGTCATTTTCAAAACAACAAACAATTGTATTACATCTGACACAATGAATTTCTATAATTCTAAAAAACTTCCATGTGTTGCAGGTGTTGGAGGATGGTGTGATTGTGGAATTTGATCATCCTTATCACTTACTACAAAATAAAACTGGTGCTTTTTACAAGATGGTTGAGACATTAGGCCCCGATAAACTTCAATGTTTCCAGGATTCAATACAAAATCACAATCATAAAACAGGAAACAGGTCTGTAGGGTCCAACATGAAAGCTGAAGCACAACTTCGTCATAATACATACTTATGAAATGGATATTGGCAGGTCTCCAACGTATAAATTTTGACTTTTATGATTCTCTGTGTTAATTAACTCAACCAAATTTTTCAGAATGTTGGCCAAACTACTTTTAGATGTGTTGGAAAGGCACTGGACAAACACTAGAAAATCATTAGTATTTGACAAATGTTAACTAAGATAGTAGCTTGAAGCTGTGGCTGCAGAAGTAAACATAATACAGTACATAACAACAATACAAAGATCTACGTCAAACCTGTAGTTGTAAGAAACACTCATCAGATGGTACCACGGTCAGAGAACATTATAGACACGGGAATGGACTTATATAATAAAGTTAGTAAGAACACTGCCTTTGCTTGAATCACTCATTCTTGATATTTACAATATTATTCATGATCTTATATACATATTTTATGTCACAATTCAACTTGTTAGGTTTCACACATGACCATGCTCATGTATACCGCTGTCCTGTATACTGTCCACTGGTATACCACTCACCAGCCTATCGTGGTTGTGGGACACAGTCCCTGCCTTATTATCTGTTCTATAATATACTATGCTCTATAGCCTTCATGGCTGATGCACGCCTCTTCGACCAGTGTCATGTCAAAAAAAGACCACTTAAAAAAGTGGCCCAGTCATGTATGGGGGAGTATGAAGACATAAGCATTACCCAGATATGGAGCTAAAGCTCCTGATATATCAACATGGATATATTTATTTACCACATATGATTGACAAAAGCTGTGGCTGATAAATTTTCATGCAAGATGGCGACGCTACGTGCAACACGCCTAGACACACGCTGAGCAAAGAAACTATCAGTTAGGGATATTCCCACCGATGCCAGGACACATTCTCCACTAATTCGAATGGAACTTCTGGACTGACTTTACTGAGCTATTGGATGAGTGATTTTGATTACAGGGAGTACCTTTATTATCGATTCTCTAATAGTCATAGGTCCAATGAATGAACGCTACCCAATTATCGCCCACCATGACCACCATGACTCAGGTTACCGTATTCACTCAACCATAGCACTCTCTATTGACTTTAGCCACAACTTCTTTTGTATAACTCAGTGATCACTGGACCAATTACTGACCTTCCACCCCAGCTGTGAACCTTTAATTCTTTCGGAGGAGTACCCATATAAACTGATTGGCCTTACTGAACTCTGCCATTCACTACAGAATGTTCTTACGCAGTAGTAGTCCTACTACCGCTACTAACTCCATTAGTCAACAAGTCAGAGCTATGTCCACCCCCCCTAAAACTCCATCAAAAATGGCTAGCTCAGATCCTAACTCTTCATCACTTCTGGATAATTGTTCCACGGTTGTTCTTCCCACCATTCGCATATGTAGTCCCCAGAGTAAACCCGCCGACGCCTCCCCTACTGCCTCCCTACCTGTAGACGAATCGACCCCAGTTCTCACCCCTGAAGCTGATTCTCCAATTCCCTTCAGCCCAACTAAGCTCGAAACTAAAAACATTACTTCGCTTAATGAACTTGCGGATGATATGAAGAATTATTACGATAAACTCTTTGCTAAACAGCAGACCGCCACCGCTACTATTAAGAGCACAGTCGAGACCTTGAATACCAACCTAACTAGTGTTAGTACTCAACTGACGTCTAAGCTCACCGAATTAGAAGCTAGGATTTCTAATATTGAAACTAGTCACATTCCCCCGACTGAAATTGATCAAAAAATTAATGATTCGGTGGCTAATTCCCTACCACCTCAAATTGATAGAGTTAAGGCCGAACTGCTCTCAAATCAAGCCCAGTTCAAAACTAGTTGCGATGCCCGCCTCGACGCCGCCCAACTTGTTATTGATAAGAAACTTAAAGAATTCAATGATAAACTTGGCGAGTACAAATTAGAAGCTGATCGTGCTTTTGCTTGGCAGACGCATACTATGGCTATCGCATCTCAAAACACAATAGCACTGATAAAAGCTAACAAGAAACTTTCAACGACTACCGATCGAATGGAAGTTCTAGATGCCAAAAATCGTAGATATAACTTTATCATTGACGGGGTCCCTGAACTGCAAGGTGAAGTCCTACCCACTAGAGTTGTAAGCATTATTCAGCCCACAATCCATGCTTTTTCAGCAAATGACATCGATGTTGTTTACAGGCTAGGGAGGTATAAAGACAACAAAACACGTCCCATACTGGTCTCTACGTTGTCGTTGACGGCTAGAGATCGAGTTATACACCTGGCAAAAACAATCAAACAAAACAGCCCAATCAGAGATATCTGGATCAACAAAGACCAGGCCGACGATTCTAGGCGCAAGTTTCAATTGATGCGGCAATGCAGTAATGCACTCAAAACACTAGGTCCAAAAAATCCGCCCACCCTCGCTTCTACCCATATTGTTTACAACAAGCGTAGATACAACTGGGATGATCTCCCCAATCTCCCAGTTGGGGCACGCCCTGAAGATATAAAATCGCGCGAGTACAAAGATGGGAAAGCATATGGCTACCAGGGGGAACATGTGTTTGCATCGAACTTCTACCAGCGAGAATTCTGGTTTGAAAACATGCGCTTCTCTTCGGTCGAGCAAGCGTACCAACATAGGAAATTGTTATCCGCTGAAAAACCAGAGCTAGCTGCCGCAGTTTTGTACACAGATAATCCTTATGAAATTAAATCAATAGGCGACGGTGTCACTCCTTCTGACTACTGGGCTAACAATAAACTCTATGAGTTGAAGAAACTCATGATTGAAAAATTCAAACAACATCCAGACCTCAAGAATAAGTTGATCAGCACTGCTTACGTAGAATACTACGAAATGACGGTTGGAAACCAGTGGGGAACTGGCCACCGTATCACTGACCAACGCTTCGATCCGGACTCATTCCAGGGCGAAAACTTCCAAGGTAACCTTTTGACGGAAATTAAAACCGAGCTGTCCGCCTTCAACTGAACTATCTGAGTACTCAATATCTACCATGGCAAATCTTGGACGACCTGATTTTATGTTCATAGGCGACTCAAGGACACGCAAGTTGGAACAACGACTGGACAGCTATTTGGATCCGTCCACATTCATTACACAAACCTATGCCGGCGCATCGGTTAAGATGTCGGCCCACTTGTCCTTTGATGCTGTCGCCCGCTATAAACCACGCACCATCTTCTTCCTCTCAGGTCTTTGCTCGATAACACGAAAAGACTCAGTTACCAAGTTAGTATCTCTTGCCAACAATGATATTAATGCCAGTGTTGATAGCTTTATCACTGGAATGAGTTATTCACAAAACCTGGTTGAACAAGCCTCCTTGCCCTATACACCCGATGTGATTTTCTGCCCAGTCACCGGCATGGATCTAGCCGCCTATAATTCCATGCCGTCGATTCATCCACAACAACAGACCCTCAACCTGTGTGTAGTTGAAGTAAATAAGGCAATCTTTCAACGCAACCGTGATTTCTCTCTTCCCACACCATTCACCAATACCTATGTGCACCCCAACTTTCGCAATATTCACAAGAACCTATACTATAGGCTAACTTCTGATGGATGTCACCTCCCACCGCGAGGTCTAGATGAGTGGGCGTGGAAGCTAACAAAAGTTTGCCGTCAGCTCTCTATCAACTACTAAGTTCAGCAGACAGCCCTTCCTATCTCAACCAAACCTATCCATGATGTATCTACGACCAACCAAAACTATCCATGATGTATCTACGATCCCCATGAGGGCTACAAGTGATCCATGACTGTGACACCCCTTATAATATTAATTTACATCAGGATATATATAAACGAAGACTCTTTTCACTTCGTCGGAGGTCGGTCAAAACTACTTACATCATCTAACACAGTTGATACGTTATCTAACTACTGATTATTATTCCTCATTATATATATGTGGCAGTGATATACTTAGCCTGAACCAATTCCGATTATGAAATTGTATTGACTATACTCAACGCATTCTGCCATACTTTCTGTGAGTTAAATCGCAATGTATAGCACTTAGGTTATTATTATACTTGCTAAATAGTATACATTGATTGATTTCATTGTTACAAATATTGAGGTATTCACTTATCCCTGAGTTACGATTGACCAATGTGCGACTGCCAAATTACATTTGATTGCTATCATTATTATTATAAACATCGAGGTATATATACATTCCTGATCGAGATTGAGGCATATAAACAGTCCTGATTGTGATTGTCTGGCTGATCGCCCTTGATTTATTTTATAACATTTACTGATCTCATTCCGTCCTGATCTCACTCCGTCCTTATGAATGTCATGTAATATAATATTTATGACGATTATTGTTGTTGGCTACCTCATTTGATATTGATTGCAAAGTGAAACCCTCTCCTTAGTTACATGATTATCAAATACCCCTGTGTCCTCGCATCGGTAACACCTTAATAAACCATATTATAAATAAACACAAAAAGTTGGTTTATCCCTTACTGGTTTTATTATTATACTGTTTTGTCTTATGACAACTGCAGCACCTGATTCAGTGCAACAATTGCACACATTAGCCTGTAGCAAGGGATTTAGGTTTGTGAGCCTGAATATTCGGAGTTTGCTGAGGAACCTGGAGGAGGTAGAGACCCTTCTCTCTAAGTCAAAGGTAGAGGTGCTCCTGCTTTGCGAGACTTGGCTCTCTGACAGGGTATCTAATGTTCAACTAGAGATACCTAATTATAAACTGGTGAGGTCTGATCGGGCTAGTGGCAGAGCTAGGGGGGGTGGCTTAGCATTATATATTAAGGATGACATAAAATTTGACCCAAATGTTTACTCGAACTTCAATGTTAGCAACACTGACTTAGAGGTGCAAATCTTGAAAATATCTGACGATAATCAGAAGTCTAAGATCATCCTCAATGTCTATCGCCCCCCTAGTGGGAAATACCAAGTAGCCATTCAAGCTATTCAAAGTATATTGGATGAAATCCCAAGTAACAATGAAATATTTATGCTTGGTGACTTCAATATTAACTTTGGTGATAATTCTCTAGCTTCGAATGAACTTATAAAACTCTCCCAAGCAAATCAATTGATCCAATTAATCAAATTGCCCACCAGAGTTACTTCATCCACTGCCACTTTGCTCGACCACATCTACACTAATTCCAATTATATTCTCTCATCTGGAGTCATCAATATTAACATTTCTGATCATAACCCTATTTACGTCGTCAGGAAAAAAATTAAAACTAAATACAATAAAACCACCTTCAGTACTAGGAGTTATGCAAATTTTGATGAACCAATTTTCCTTCAAATACTCAGAGACCATAACTGGAATTATTATTACACTCTCCGTGATACTGATGAGTGTTGGGAATATTTTGAGAAACTTATTTACACAATCCTTGATAGGATGTGCCCTGTCAGAGAGTACAAAAATGTTCGCACTAGAAGTGAATGGATTAACGGTGATCTATTTGCCCTTATGAAAAGGCGTGACAAGTTCTTCAAGCTTGCTAAAAAGTATAACTCACCAGATCTTTTTGACCAAGCAAAAATGCTAAGAAAAGAAACGAACAAATTGGCAAAGTCCTTGAAGAATACTTATATAAAGGCCACCCTCGAGCATTGCTCGGACGATCCCCATAAATTTTGGGAGAAAATGAAGCCTTTCATAAATCCAGACAAGGTCCAGAGGAAAGAAAATATAACACTCGAAAACAACAATGATACTTTAAAACCGGAAGAAGTTCCTGATTGTTTCAACGACTATTTTGCCACCATTGGCCCTAAGTTAGCTGAGGGGATTAACCCTCTAGATGATGCTGAACTTACGTCGTTCAATAACAATCTTGCTGAGGAAAGGGCTTATCCTTCCTTCAACTTTGCACAGATAAACCAAGATACTCTTAAAAAGATTATCAAGGATTTACCGCAATACAAATCTTCAGGTTTAATACACCTGAAATCATCACTTCTTAAGAAGATATTGTTGTGTTTACTAGACCAGTTCAAATTTCTGGTTGAGTTGTCTCTATCCTCTGGGCTGATCCCAAACAAATGGAAACTGGGCAGAGTCACACCCTTATACAAGGCAGGAGCGCCTACTAGCCCTGGGAATTATCGGCCGATTACAAGCATCTGTATGCCTGCTAAGATTCTCGAAAAGGTTGTCCAAAGACAATTAATGTCACATCTCGATGTTAATGACATACTTTACGAGAAGCAATACGGTTTCAGAGCAGGGTACTCTACGAATGACGCTGTTGTCTCTTTCTTAGACTTGGTTTATAAAGCAATTAACGACAACAAATGCTGTAGAGCAGTCTACCTGGATTTCAGAAAGGCCTTTGACACCGTCGATCACCAAATATTATTACAAAAGCTTAGGAAAATCGGACTTGCAGGTACTGAACTATTATGGTTCACCAATTACCTCAAAGATCGTAAGCAGCAGGTCTATATAAATAACCATATCTCCCAAACCAAACTTATTACCTGCGGTGTTCCTCAAGGTACAACCCTTGGCCCCATACTATTCTCTATATATATAAACGACCTTTTCTTACAAGTTAAAAACACTAACCTACAACTCTTTGCCGATGATACTATTATTTGCAAAGAAGGCAGTGATTTGAATATTGTAACAAACCAACTTCAATCTGACCTAACCAACATAGTGATCTGGTGCAAAGCCAACAAGATTTCTCTTAATGAAGACAAATCAAAGATTATGACCTTTTTGAGAAGGCCTTCCCTGAGATCCAGGTGGAAAGCTGAATCCTCTGCATTTAAAGTTTTTTTGGGCCAGAGTGAGCTAGAAGAAGTCGAAAACTATAAATACTTAGGTACTGTCGTTGACGGACCTTTAACATTCAAAAAACACCTATCCAACATCAAAAAGAAAGTGTCTCACAAAATCTGGCTCTTCCGACATCTTAGGAGCAAGTTGAACGTCTATCTGAGCGCCCAGATCTACAAAGCAACCATTTTACCTCTAATTGATCAATCCGATATATTCTATGACTCGGCAGCAAAATCAAAACTAACTTTTCTCCAGACCCTTCAAAATAGAGCCCTTAGGATAATAACTAGAACTAATAGGTTTCAAAATGTTGACCAATTTCATGATCAGTTCAACTTGCTCCCACTCAAGCAGAGGAGGAGGCTTCATTTGTTACAACAGGCCTACAGAGCTAGAGAAAATATTGATCGACTGGATCTAAGGCCCATTCGTACGCGTCAGCACAATCCTGATAAAATTGTATTTAAATGCCCGATTCCCAGGCTAGAAATCATTAGACGTTCTATATTGTACAAGCTACCCTTGTATTGGAACCATCTCGAGGCCCAAACACAAAGAGCCGATATATCCAAAAACTTTACAAAAAAAGTAAGATTAAATGCTATTTGGGAAGATAATAACTTCATCTATTAGAATTAGCTATCCTAGCTTATTCTCCCATTTATGGCTTGGGACCCCCTCGTTGGTTCCCTTACTTGATGTAGCAACTCTAGGTCTCTCTACCTCCCCCTCCTCCTTCATAGGTTCCTTTTGGTCTCCTTATTGATTCCTCTATTATCGAATCCTCAGTTTACGCATGTCTCACGCTCACACATATATGTCTCATTTTAGTCGTTCTCATACTTTGATCTAACTAGTAATGACCACTGAATATCTAGGGTGGTATATAGAGAGTGATTCTCCTGGTCCCTTGACTAGTCTAGTAATAACGCAAACAGTATTGATCTTATATCCTGCGTAATTGCACCGCTGGAGTTTGTTCTTGCATAAATCACGATTATTATACTAAAACCACAAGTAGTAAGGGCCACCTTCATGTCGTTGACGTGCTGGTGGATTGTTACTCTTACTAATATGTTAACCACTGTGTCCGGCAGGGCTTGAAACCCTCCCTAATTGTTGGGAGTTTAGACCCGCCGACATTATCCACAGATAAATAAAAGTACAACAACAACAACAAAGAGTAGACATGCTTCAGGATTAGTAATCAGGCCTTCCAGCTATTTCCAAAAAGAGGATAGTTGATCTCATTAAGAGAAAAAAATATCTATGCTTTGATTCAAGATTAATTCATTACAGTAACATTGATACAGAAACAAAGAAAAGGTTTCAGTCCTCTGCTCATTTGGAGGTCTTCCTCGACTGCTTGCTCACTAAATGAAATACAATATCATTCTATCACTAAAATACATAATAATTAAGAATTCATGTGTTGTTTTACAAACTAATCAATCCAATGCTTGAAGAAAATGCTCATCGTTGGTTTGTAAACTATCTTAGTGATAGAACCAAGAGAGTGTTGGTTGGTGATACTCTGTCCTCCCTACAGTCGGTAATGTGTGGCATACCCCATGGTACCAGTCTAGGACCATCTCTATATTAATAAAATACGGATTTCAAGCCTTAAACGGCTATCTTCTCTGAAACCGCTGGCCAGATCTCCATTATATTTCCCATACACATTGGCAAAAATAGTGCCGAGCCATTCCACTAAGTTTCATTAACAAATTAGGGTTGGAAAGGGGTTAGAAATGGGTTTATATTGAGCACCCCCATCCAGGGCCCCCAGTGCTGCCTGAAAACAAAGCACTATCAGTGCCCCTACATCAGAATTCTGGGTCACCCAAAGCATGGGGTCATGGACGGGCACATCATTGCTTCACTACGGGACGGTAGTTGATATATTTCAACCAAAAGGAGCATCATCAGAGTTGAATCAGTTCATAAACTCCATTTACGCCCGCACAGAAATTTATCTGCCCACTAATTTAAATTATCTGAAAATGAAAGCGGGAGAGGGAATGGGAGAGGGAGAGGGAAGGAGAGAAGAAGAAGAAGTGGGAGAGGGAACACGACAGAGACAAGGACAAGACCCACCCACACAGACATTTACCCTCCCACTAATTACCCAACAATGAAAGAAGCAACAGGAGAGGGAGTGGGAGAGGGATTGGGACAGGGACAGGGACAGGGACAGGGACAGGCAACACAACAACAGCACAACACTGAACAGTGACCAAAAAAAGCATCTAAACAGGGTTCCATTTGTGGTATGAAGATACTAAGTTATAGAAACAACTTGAAAGATCAAGATAGTGGGAGAGGGAACAAGGAGAGATGAGGATGTGGGCCCCACTGTCCCACTAGCAAATCCTGTGCGTAGCACGGGTATTTGCTAGTTATAGTTTATTGTCTATATTAATGATTTATGTATAGTTGTGGGAAAGTGTTTTAGTGATGACACAATTTTGTATAAAGATAGGAATTTAGGAAATGGTGAAAACAATGAAAACAGTGAAAACAATATTTAGGTCTTAACAAATCTGTGGAGTAATCTTCTTGATGACATTCAAGAAACAAAAACGAGAATTCAGTTTAGACAATATCTTAGAACAGCCTATATGAGTGAGTTTGATGAATATCTTTTGTCTGAGTGATATCAATATTAAAATCTGTTCAAAGAAGTAATCTTCAAAGTATAGAGGGTTTTTTTTGATAAATAAACCAACAGAATTATGAAAGGAATGTAAGCCCTTTTTGTATGATCCATATATATAGTGCTAACACTGTTTATGAATAATATCACTTTATGTCTTATGATTAATCTATATAACATTGTTTTGACATGTAATTTAGGGGTTTCCATTGTTAGGTATTTAGGAATAAAATTGTAGGACTGGCTTAATAGATACTTAAATATAATGATTTATCACTTGAAAGAGTAAAGTAGAGGAAAAAATATAATATGAAACCGACAGGACAATGACACTGAACTTTATTCACCAACAGCATGTCAGATTTACTTTGAATTACTTTTATGAATAATAAAAAAGTATTGTATAATCTATATTAATAGCTGATCTTTGGATCCTGCTGGGGTTTTGGATAGTGATAAATTAGTGTTTTGACAGGATGTTGTCACTTTGGATAGCGGACATAGTAAATTATTTTCGGATGTAGAATATTTTTTATCGGATGTAGTAAATTTAATGGTTCCCGCATTGCTATTCATTCACTTACCTCATCAACTAGTTGTTTGTCGTCGATTCTGCATTCAGTTTGGAATGTGTATGAAGTCCTGGTCACCCAGAAGTCTTTTCTCCACTGTTTCCGATGGAAATATTAGCCATTTTTAAGTTTTTAGGGCATAGGGCTCGCCATAACGTGACGATTATAGACATTGTGCAAGCGATGTTGTGATACCATACAATGGCTGACTCCCAGTGTCACTGTCAGTGTCAGTGACAATCAGACGAAACCGGCCAGGCTCTGTAAAACTTCACACAATAGCTCCAAAATCACAGATAATATTCCAAATATCCTTGTACTTAACATGATCTGCTTGCTGAACGTGGTGAGCAACGAAATAGGGAATAATCCATTTGTAAATTTGTAAATGGAGGAGCTAAATCATTGCAGTTCTTCATGCTGTATGTACATCTAAAACGTTTTTTTTTAAGGGTCTCATATGTGTTAATATGTGTTTAAACAGTAGTATTGAATCCAAAAATCGGCTATTAAAGTGATTAATTCCCGTGATTTGGTGTCTTTGGCTTTTGTTTGAAAATAAACCCCTCTGCCCTATGGGCCTTGGGGTTTATTTTCAAACAAATGCCTGAGACACCAAATCTCGGGAAATTAATCCCATAATAAAATATGGGAAAATGAGTCTGGGATTTATATTGGATTGATCAACAAATATAACATTTAAAAACTGTGTTTTAATCTGTCAAACATATTTGCATCGCGATATCTTGTTAATTCAATAACAGGTATTAAGTATATCCCCCAGGAAGATGTCCAAATGGAGAGGCAGGCGTCCTGTTTTGAAATTATGTAAATGATTGAATCAGAATAAAAATACGATATATAACAGAATCCATCCTAGGATGCACTGCAACGGACATACGCAGTGACACTTGCACATCCCCCATTACATTTGTAGCGGTATGAGGTTTTGGAATTCACCACAAGATTATACAATCAGGTCATACATTGTCAAATATCAATCATATGTGGATCTTTGCATATTACAACATCTTTCCTTTCAATGAAATGAATACATGTAGTCTAGACCGTGGAGGCAGCTGACGGAAATACGGATAACTAGTGATTCCTTATCAGCAGCTTTCCTGACTACTTGACTATGATTACTTGGCTTATCTCTAACATGTTTGTGAGTGTCATTACCAACAATAATATACACATAATTACAAGATAAGTTTGTAATACAGAGAACATTGGTAAATAGACTATGACAGAAGCCGCCATTATGGAAGTCTGGTGTTAAAAATATTGTACTGTAGCTGTTACTATGGCAGTTTAATGTCAAGGTCAATGGTCAAACTTGCATGACAGTAACTTCTCTGGAAAGACAGGAAAAAGACAGGAGAGACAGGAGAGCAATTATATCATGGAAATATCATAGAAATGAAATTGATTTATAAATGATTTTGGGGTACTTTAATTGTACGAAAACAAAATACTAATCAGTTCAATCATTAAAAGTGTATTTTTACAACTAATGAACATCACTGTGCAAAAGAATTATAAAAAATATATAAAATATGAACATGGTCAATGTCGTAAAATCCATCTCCGCAATTGAGCAATACCGGCAATCATCCTTAATTGAATATCCAATATACTTAGCAAACATTATTATTAACTGTATTAAGATTAGATGGCTGTCTCTCTTTGTATTCTTCTGTAATAAATCACATACTGTTTACAGGTTTCTGGAAAAAAGTTTTCCATGCCTTCCAACATAAATCGTTTTGTAGCTAAGAGGAAAGACCCAACAGTGGGGTTGAATGATCACCCTCAGGCCTTGGAGTATTATATAAATATTGAATATCAGTATAACTATAGATTTTGAAAAAAATGTTTCCCTCTATAGAGACCCATGAACCAGCCTTACGCAAATAATGCATTAGCTCTCATCCAGATCGAAAAGAGGATAAAAGAATTGAAATTTGTAACTAATATTTATTTATAATTCTTGCACTTGTTGAAAGACCTATATATATTCGAAGGAATGAAATAAATGTAATATTATTTATATAAGTGTGGTAATGAGGTTGGATTGGAGCAGAAGGAAGAAGAAATGGATTGTGGGGAAGTAGTGACCAGCGCCCGACGGTAGGGGGAGCCACTAATGCCTCAGAATGAACACCTTCTCGCAATATTATAGCAGACAGTAGAAAAGAGGAGGAAAGGAAGAGCTTAGATATATGTGATGTGTTTCAGGAAAATGAGTCATATGTCTCAAAAATTATATTTTTCAAAGTGTTTATTGTACAGGATTTCTTCATTGGAATGTTCTGATTTTGGGGGAGTTTATTATTTCTGGTTGTATCAATCGATGTCTCAAATTTCAGGACATTACATATGATATATCTTTCGTTTTAAAGGTCCACATATGGAGTTTATTATCACCTTAATAGAGGTTGGTATGATACTCCCATTATTCAGTTTGCTACGCTCATTCAATGAAATCACTACGCCCACGGGAAATATGGGACGACAGATCGTCCCTTGGTCACTTTTGTCTATATATTCATTTACTTTACTGGTTATTGTCTCCAAGAAATATCATAAACATTTGTTTTAAAAAAAAAAATATCAAACATAAAATTTAGAAATACTTATTAGATTATAAGACTGTATACTATCATTGGAATCGGCTTAATCTCATCTTTTCAAAAATGATGATATCTCAAAATCCAGATTTTGCGACTTATGACTCATTTTCCTGAAACAGATCACATATTGTAGATACAATAGGCATACTATTTAACAAATAAAAATAAAATCGACTCATATAATATCTCTCTGTATCAAGGGAATGATTACAAAACAAACAAGGAACAGCGACTCGATGAAACGAGACCATGTAAATGGATACATTTATGTATCTTAAAACTATATTGTATTATATTTGTTAATATTACTGTTACTACCTTTAACCTTGCCATACTATGTATTAATCGTACTGTACTGTATGATCAACATAGCATACCTGTAGTCAAGCCAACAGCATACGATACCTAACGGCAGTTAATTATGTAATTAATTAACCTAGAGTTTTACTTTTATACCCTATGACACTGTTATAAAAATACTAGCCTTTGTAGTATATTCCAAATCAAGGGAACGACTGGAAGAACTGGGATTATCCCAGAAGTCTGTAGACCAATTTGTCTTTTCAATGTAACTGTTACCTTATTATGACAAATAAAAGATTCATCATATCATATCATATCAAATAGGGATAAGGTATGTAAGCATGATAGTGATGACATATCAGGTTAGAAAACGTATTATTGTTAATGTTTGTACAATCAATTTCTCACCCTAAACTAGACACATTAAATAAATGTTTCTTTGATTTATGTGTGTGTCTATTCCTTCTAGGCGTTAACATAATTTCAATAACTGGAACATGTAATTGAATATTCAATGTACAATAAACAATGAGTAATAGCATAGTTATTGTTCAATTCATAGACAATGTACCAAGTAATTGACTAACTATTGCACAATATATAGAGAGAATGGAATCAGTATTTGGATATTCATTGTACTCAGCAATAATTGAACACAGCCATCATCTACTACTGAGTTTTGTGTTCCATTCATTGATATATGAAAATAATTAAAACGCGCCAACTTAATTGCATGTCTCAAGTGGACCCCATTTTATGATAAGGAACTTCAATTACAGAAAAATACTAACATAAGCAGCCCCATAACACTCAAGTCTTTTGATAAAATACCAAGAAGTATTATTCTGTGATAAAACATCAAAGCTCCTGGAGATTATTCAAAGTTTACCATCAAACAAAATCAATGAATATTTTTATATTTATCACGGGACATTTATTTCCTTGCATTGTTCCTCATGTTTTAACGCAGTGCTGAGTTTGTTATTTTAATTCCTTCCTTTATTTCTGGAATGTAATTTGTATTGTCGTATCAATCAATATTGAGTATATTTATCTCAATCGAGTGTAAAGTACAATTATGTAATAACTTTAATAATGGATAATATCCATCATTAAAGTTATTACATATCATATGTTTATTCAGCTACAGCTGAGAATAATCTACAGAAATATTGTTTGCCTGACAGCCAAATCTTAAAATACAACATATACAAATAATGCCCCCCTGCCACACTGGCTACTATATCTATCCCAGATGTATTCACTTACAAAAGATGTGGGTCGGATTTTCAGAAAATGTACAATTCACTTACACAAATTCTCTGAAAGAACCCAAATTTCAGACGAAAATGAAGTTCAAAATACAGTTTGACCTAACCAAACAGATTGCTAGAATCGATGCAATGCCAAATATAGTCGAATTTACCTAGAATTGACCACATTGCAGACTGATTTGGCCGAATTTACTAAATGTGATGTGTTTCAGGAAAATGAGTCATAAGTCGCAAAATAGGTATTTTTCAAAGTGTTCTTTTCACAAGATCACATTATTCGAATTTTCTAATTTTTGGGAGGTTTATCAATTATAGCTATATCAATCGATGTATTTAGTTTCAGGACAATCTATGTAATATATCCTTTCGTTTTAAAGGTCGTCATATGGACTACATTTAGGTACTTTACTGTTTATTGACCCCCAGAAATAATAGAAACTATTTTTTTCAAAAACGAAAATATCAAACGTAAAATCTAGAAATACTTATTAAATTATTAGACTGTTTACTACCATTGGAATCGGCTTGATCTAATCTTGTCAAATCTAATGATATCTCAAAATCTATTTTTTGCGACTTATGACTCATTTTCCTGAAACACATCTCAAATGTGTACAGCTGCAAATTGTACATTTTCGAATCACTCGAACAGCAATAAATAATTAACATCTATAATTACTACTTGCCAGAATAGTTGTAGAATGTCATGTGCATTTCTGAATACAAATATCTGGCAATGTGACGTAGTGGTTCCCCGAAATAAAAAAAATGTAAGGGATTAAGATATAATTCAACTTCCATGTTGCTTTAAAGCTGCACTCTCTGTTAATTTACAAGGAATTTAAAAAAAAACACTTTTTCTTGCGTTCTTTTCGCGCCATTTTCTCTCGGCCAATTTGATATCAGATTGTTGTATGAATATATATATAACAGCAGCATTATATTCATGAATCCATCCCTATAAGCCATAATATATATGACCATGATTTGTCCTGTTGTAATTGATGTGAATGCAGCTTTAATTTACCCTGCTTGAGGAAGTGTATACGGAATGAAAACATTGCTAGGCTGGCGTTTGAAACATGTTTTATTGTATAACACGCTTGGCTGTTCCATGATGATGGTCCTTGGACTACTGCCCTGAGTTCTTCTGGTAGAGATTTCACCATCTGGGAGTAAGGTAACATCACTTTTGTTTGTTTTTGCCCATCGATTGTATTCAACAATTTCCGACCATCGGGGCGCGTACAATGCTATGACATATCAGTAAAAGGTTAAGTTAGAATATGTGATCCGTTTTAGGAAAATTAAAGTCGCGAAATATGGATTTTGAGATATTACCACTTTTGAAAAGAGATATAGCTGATTCCAATGATAGTAAACACTGGGACACCTAATAAGTATTTTTATACTTCAAGTTTGATATTTCTATTTTTGAAAAAAAAAGAAGATTTGCAATGTTTCTGGATAGGTAATTACCAGTAAAGTAACTAAATATACTCCATATGAAGGCTTTCAAAAACGCAAGGATATAATACAATCTCCTGAAATTTGTTAAACGAGTTTACATGACTATAAGTGCCAAACCCTCTAAAGATCAAAACATTTCAATACAAAAAAATCCTGTGATAAAAACTCTTTGAAAAATATCAATTTTGCGACTTGTGACTCATTTTCCTGGATTTTGAGACACCATCCTATTTGAAATATTTATACTCACAGCTACCATTGGTCATGAACTGAACATTTTCTACTTTTTATTCCATTCTTTTTGAAAACATCATAATATCAGTTTGACCAAAGTGTTGCAGGATTTTGACCTGCTGTTGTTGTAACAAGGCTTCTAAAACGTCCGAATTTGTATTCGGAGGATCCTCGCAAATTCTTCCCAGTGACTTTTTATAACTCCCGGGCAGCCGATTTTGCTACTTTGTTTTATATATTTATTCGTTTTAGATATTTATTGAATGAGAGGCTGTCATCGATATCCACTTCTAGAAAATGTGTAGGAGTGTGTTTCCTTTAAATACAGTATTTCACCGATAGAACGCCCAGGTGCTTACCTATTTCAGGCTACTCTTACCGCCGGCGCTTTTTCGAGGTAGGCATTTATACGGGGCAAGCTTTTATTGTTTCATGTTAATGAATACAAGACACAACTACTTTTCTTCTATTCTACTATTGGTCACCACCATCCATATTAGTATTACAAAGATACAACCCTCTTCTATATTCTCATAAATTGTCCTCATCGTAGGGGAAAGACCCATCAAATTATCGGGACCCGGTGTTCTTTTGAGGCCGGCGTTTATTTATTTCAAGTTAAATGACCCAGCGCATACGCCCACTCTTTCTTACCTTCTTTGCGGACGTTGTGTTTAGAGTATTTTAGAATATTCGTTCATAAATAACTCGTATAGATCGTATGTGATGTGCTTTAGGAAAATAAGTCACAAGTCGCAAAAGATGGATTTTGAGACATGAGATCACACCGATTCCATCTTATGTCCACACAAACATAGTATTTTGAATTATATTCCAACAATTCTTGGGTGAGATTTTCAGAAAATGTACAAATGGCAGCTCTACAAATTTCGGAAATTCTCCTATATTAGGCTGAAAAGTTATGAATATTGAATATATCTGAGTATATGCGGTATCGCATTGATTTAAAGTATTACTTCTGTTATGTTAAACTGCATTTTGAAGTTCATTTTTGTCTTAAATGTGGGTTATTTGAGAGGATTGGTGAAGGTGAATTGTACATTTTCTGAAATTGTCACCTACTTATCTCATGGTCATTGTGGAGGGAAGCTGGGATTATCTATATGTCATGCTACTGTCATCAACGTCAGACTCTCACGTTCAAACAGATGGTCTCTCTTCCCTATCATATTCCTATTGACATCGGGGATTCTTTTGTTCCCGCCCACCTCCCTATTTACCATCTACTTGTGAAGGAACATTCTACGCACTTGACGCAGAATATTCTCATCCCACAACATTGACTTATACCGAATATGCCCGTAATCATTTAACATCAAATGTTTATCCCCACTTAGATAAGATAAGATAAGAAAGTACCTTATTTATCCAAAGTTTGAACAGTACATGTGACATATAGACAAACAGGTATACAGACTTCTAGATAACATCCAGTTCTCAGAGCCGTTACCTTGGCCGAAAAGGTAATACAGTTTATATTATTATAGAGAATCTTTGAAGAGGCTATTCTCTTAAAAAGAAGAGAAAATTAAAAATGATATTAATAACAACGGTAATAATAATGTCTAAGACTAAGCACTTGGACTTTATATGTATAAGACCTCTTTTATCAAGAAAGAGATTCAGGTATACTCCTGAGTGACAATATTCTTTTTTATGACATAATATACTTGATAAAACTGGATAAAGAGTTGTAACATAGGTAGACTCCTGATGTTAATACTTAATCAGAGTAGTATCATGGGTTTTGACAACACTCTATCTTATAATACAAGAGGTATTATGAGTTTTCTACAGATTAAATTAGTGTAGGCACTCCCAAATTGCACAGTAGTTATTATTCAATTATTACGTATATAATATACAAGAATGAAATACATATTTTTTATAAATCATGTAGATTTTGCTCTTCTGATTCCATTTCAATTTTCGGAACGTGGACAAATAAAAGGTCCCTATCGTTTTTTGACAGGGACAACTGAAATGTTTTTAATTACGGAATACAAGTAACAAAATACAAAGAAATGTCATATTTTTGTTTGTTCTTCCATCATCAAACCTAATTGGAGTAATTCATTTATGGTTTGCAGTTTGCGGACTGGTTTTGCCTTGCCCATGTATTCTAAATTAAAATCCTGTTAATGAGATACACAAATTAAAAACAAAATGTTATTGAGATAACAGCAACTTATAAGACTCATACAAATACAAAACAATTCATACATACATGACAAATGTAGCTCAAACAGATATTTCTCTTTACAATACAGACAATAAGAAGATGCCTAGTGAGGCATCAACCAGGAGGAGGAAGATGTTATACTTACTGATCTACGTGCTGCAGGGGTATTCAGGTATCACCCTGGTGTATTCATCACATTGTATCCCTGCCCCTGACATACCTAATGCAGACAAGGAAATAATCGGCAACGATATGAACTACACGTGTCACCGAGGCTACCTGTTGGGTAACGGCAGACTTAAATTCCCCATAGACTGTGAATTAGTGAAAAACTGGCAGGAGATAGTTTCAACTGTTGCCTGCACTGGTATGTGTTGAATTGATCTTTTATTATATTTGTTCTCAGGATAGGTACTAGCTTCAATAAGTAGTCCATGGCGGCATTCTTGTGAGGTGCGCCACTGCAGTATAGTTGGTGACCAAATGTTGCCTTATTTAATATGACATGGGTAAATATTCAATTCAAAAGAAGCCAATAGTCAAAGCCAAATTTCTTCTAATTTGTATAAAGATCGGGTTCCTGCTTAGCCTTTATAGTCTGTTCATTCAAGGTTATCAACTTTTATATCATATATGTAAATTTATCCCCTTGTAATTTGATATCGAACTATCAAGTTTGGAGGGTAAAATTCTCATTGAAGCAGAAATTAACTTCATGTACCAATATTCAACCAATTCCAGGAAGGGCAGCAGCAGACATGTGCTACTTCCCCATGTTGACCCCCATACCTATCAAGGAGATCATCACACAATGTGCTACCCAGGATGCATTGCCAGCAGCCATTATGAGTCAGCAAGGAAATGATAAAGTCCTAGAAAGGTTGGTAGACTGGGGAACCATCAGAAAATATTGCCAATCAGCAAATTACCCAAACTAAATAAATTTATCAGGACCTACCGGTAAATAAAGAAAAAGAAAAGAATTCCTTACATCTACAGTTATGGCTATAGTTATTATTGATAATCTTGATGTAATGAACGTGATTTATAATTTTTATAATTTTTATAATTTTTATAATTTTTATAATTTTTATAATTTTTATAATTTTTATAATTTTTATAATTTTTATAATTTTTATAATTTTTATAATTTTTATAATTTTTATAATTTTTATAATTTTTATAATTTTTATAATTTTTATAATTTTTATAATTTTTATAATTTTTATAATTTTTATAATTTTTATAATTTTTATAATTTTTATAATTTTTATAATTTTTATAATTTTTATAATTTTTATAATTTTTATAATTTTTATAATTTTTATAATTTTTATAATTTTTATAATTTTTATAATTTTTATAATTTTTATAATTTTTATAATTTTTATAATTTTTATAATTTTTATAATTTTTATATTTTTTATAATTTTTATAATTTTTATAATTTTTATAATTTTCATAATTTTTATAATTCTTATAATTTTTTCTCCACAGCCGAAGAGGAGCCACTAAAAGCTTTGGCATTGGTTTGTCAGATGAGATGATTGAAGGCTCCTTTGAGTGGGTTCCTGGCTTGATACCAGCTACATACACCAACTGGAGGCCTGGGGAACCAAATAATGATGACCAAAATGGTGGTACTGAGGACGGGGTCGAATTCACAGTTCCATCTGGTGAATGGAATGATATATCAATGACTCTGAAATTGCCTGTTTTCTGTGAAATTCCCTCAGGTAAGTGATGGGTTAATATACATGTATACATATTTTCTTAGAACAGTTTCTCCGATGGGACCTTCACTTCTAATATGACTACTGCATGATAAAGCAGAACAAAACAATGTAAACATTTCTGAAAAGAAGGGACCACTGCGAGAGTGGGGCTCATTAGCATTTAAGGGGGAAGGAAGGCTACTAAGTGGCTGAATATTAGAATGTGGTCGTTAAACTTTTGAAATGGCACACCATGAAAACAACAATATTTAGCAAAATAAATATTTAAATAACAGGAAAACCGCCATCGATATCCCATGGACATTTATTGTTATGACCTAAAGAAAGTAATGTTATATGGGAAGAGCATTATTGATAATAAGCAGACAAATCGTGATGAAACAACTGAAACCAAATTAAGTTTACTTTTGCAATCTATTCCTAGCGGACTATTGCCACAAGGCACCAGCGATGGATCATGCTACTAAGTCTATTGGGCGTACCACAGTCACATACTCATGTTCCAAAAGCTACAATTTCCCTGACGGCCTTGTGGTGTACACATTTGACTGTGACTGTTCACGCACTTGGGATGAGATAACAAATGGTTATAAATGTGAAGGTAAGTTATTTATCTATCTGTATCACTAGTAGTAACTTATAATCATACCAATAGGGGATTTGCATGTGTCACTGCGCATGTCTAATACAGTGCGTGCTGGGATGGATTCTGTTGAAATCTGACATATGAATATTTGACAATATTTTATCGAAAATTGCAAGAATGTTTTCACCAATATCAGAGCTTGTAAAAATGATCTATGACAACCAAATGCATGATGGAAAAGATGAAGACTTGTGTCATGGAAACATGTATAACACATGGATATTGACATTAGAACATTGATAAATATTCAATGCCAAACATAACATGTTTTCTATAGATTTTAGACCGTACCATTAGTCCCATAATTCCATATGAATCAAGTTTCAAAATGGCGGCTATGCAAATCCCCTATTGTTGGCTTATAATCAGGTGAGACAAGCGGTACCCAGTAGCATGGTATAGGGTTGATGGTTCGGCTAGGAGAGAGGGAGAAAAAGATAGAATGTCAGCGATAGATACAACGAGGAAGACAGGAAATTTATGAGAAAAGGATCAGAAGAGAGATTTAAACAGAGACAGGGAAAAAGGGTGCAATTAGAGTAGTCAGTAGGGGGAAAAAAGAGAAAAAGGAGAGTGCCCTGTTTAAACTTTGACGTTTTCAACACAATTTCTGTGAGGAAGCGGAAGGAAATTAAAATTAGCAGGAATCACAGGCACATATGAAAGACCCTGATTCTTGCCCCGAAGGCATTCAAAAGTTGTACAGGTTAGGTGTTACATGCCTTGTCCACATATTATGTTACTTGAAAGTGTCCTAACCCCTTTCTTCCAAAGTTGTCTTCTTATTACTGGCCCCATACTTGTGTAGACTGAAATAAAGTTTGGTAAGTACATGTGATTTACATCCAATTAATATATGTGCATTCTACAACCGGGAGTTCCATATCTGTGAACTGATGTAGAACTAGTATGATATCAACAGGCTTTTTTATGATGACAAGCCACAGACACACTAAAATACAAGAAACCTTTATCGACAATTGTTTCTCTTGATTCAGCAGTACTAATGCACACAAATTAACAATTAAAACGTCAAAAGAAAGAAGAGGGCACTCATACTAATAAACTCATGGTACACTCTCCCGCGCACCGTACCCGGGCGATACGGAGCGGCAAGTTTTTTTCGTCCTCAGTGAGATGATTTTTGTCTACAGAGCACCGCAAACGCTACTGGTGAACAGTGGTGACGAAATTGCCTGAACTTCTGATACGAAAAACGGTCATTTGAATCACGGAGACGAAATATGATATGGTCCGTATTTGCGCTCCGTTTTTCGTATTGAGTTTTGAGAACTACATAGGTGCAGAAATGTCTAAAGAATTAATTCGGACAGTCCATGGCGCCTCAATGTCTGTTGGTCTGGTCATGCTTGGACGCACCACGCTTGAGTGGTTGTTATTACGTAATAAGACAACACACACAGCCAGTCCTGTCACCGAATGTTCCCGTGAATTTTCACATGCACACACCATAATGTTGACGCACAAACTCTTAGCAATGCTTTAACACCTTCAAGAAGCCCATCACAATGGAAAGTGAGGTACAGCTAAAACCGTTTTATAGTGTATTCATATTCTATAATACATGTAATGTAAAATTATGAAAATCGAAGAATATCCTACCAGGAATTGTATGTATGTATCAATTTTATTTCCATATAACAATTACATTGACTTGGAAAATGGGGAGAAGCTAACACTTAGCCTTCTCTTTAACTCCTTCTGCCAAATATACATTTCCCAGGTCTTCCAGGTATCCCTGAGTGTGTTAGACCTTCTACAATAGTTTGTGTATCTTGGTAATTTGATTTTAGATATTAAAAGACCTTGAAACGTACATTATTGATTTAGACATACAATCCAGAAGTTAATCTAGAGTTTTAAGAAGTTTATAGAAGAATTTATATCGTTTCGAACGACTTGATGCGGCCAACGAAATTAATTTATTACGGGGGAACTAACCATGTGATTGTTAATCCGTTGTTAATCTAATATTTTGTATCTCTCTCACACACACACTATTAACATTCAGATTGATTAGTTGAGGCCATGTTGATAGCTGATTGGGTAGTGTAATGGTTAGAGCACTTGATTGTTAATCACAAGGTTGCTAGATCGAACCCAAGCATGGGCAAGTTTTTTTCTCTGCTTTGTCACTTTGTCATGGGTGAGTGCACACTCCTTCACGCACTGCCGCACACGGCCAGGCGCGCCAACTCTTAACGCACCACCGCACACCAGGGATTAGGAGATTTAGCTTTCCCAGGTTATTATTTACCCATCGCAGGTACGAAAAACGCCGCGCGAATACGCTGAGACGAAAAATTTCGTATCAAAAGTGGGGACAAGAATTTTGTATCAAATTTCGTATCGCGCGGGTACGGTGCGCGGGACAGTGTACTTGTTCCATGCAGGGCAAGGAAAATGTAAAACTCTTTTTCCGGCTGAGTGATTCAAAACTCAGCTTTTGGCCCAATTCACTCTACATTTCCCGCCCTCCTATGAACTTGTACCGTCACTGGTTATTATTAATGAACACTACAATCTACACAATCTATTTTTCAACTGAAACCTTCACTAACTTCTTTCTTTGCATCTCAGAATTTGTTTGGCGGATATTTCTTTAATTATTCTCATAACACATCCACCCCCAACAACTACACTTCCACCAACAATAACTACACTTCCACCAACAACAACTACAGCTCCACCAACAACAACTACACTTCCACCAACAACTACACTTACACCAACAACAACTACAGCTCCACCAACAACAACTACACTTCCACCAACAACTACACTTCCACCAACAACTACACTTACACCAACAACAACTACAGCTCCACCAACAACAACTACACTTCCACCAACAACTACACTTCCACCAACAACAACGACACTTCCACCAACAACAACTACACTTCCACCAACAACAACTACACTTCCACCAACAACAACTACAGCTCCACCAACAACAACTACACTTCCACCAACAACTACACTTCCACCAACAACAACGACACTTCCACCAACAACAACTACACTTCCACCAACAACTACACTTCCACCAACAACAACAACACTTCCACCAACAACAACTACACTTCCACCAACAACTACACTTCCACCAGCAACAACTAAACTTCCACCAACAACTACACTTCAACCAACAACAACTACACTTCCACCAACAACAACTACACTTCCACCAACAACAACTACACCAACAACAACTACAGGTTGGTTTGATAGGATGCGGTAGATTACATTTGCAATAGTTAACATTATTCTTTTCTTATTCTCCTGTTGTTGCTTTGTTTTAACAGGCTACTCAGATTGTTGTTGTGCGTGGAATGAGGGAAATACTGGGCATCAAACTTCTTGGATTGATATTTTGAAAGATCTCACATCTGTTGCATTTCTATTAATTCACACAATATATAATTGTATCTATGTGTTGGTGTCAAGTGGACCGCCAAACATTTGCACATCTGCAGTAAATGACTGTGACTGATTCTAAACCAACTCTTATCGACCCAACTAGACCACCTATATTAAACATTATACAACAAGTATTATCATTTCAGCAACTGTCATGGACAAAACTATGACACTGGAAAATCCATACCCAAAGCAAGGAGAAGATCTTCAGGCAAACTGTAGCTTCACTTTAAATCAAACTTTTCTCGGCTCCACACTGACTTGGATTCTGAATGATGAGACTCTGGTGGGCAGCCCAACAATAGAGATTCACAACACACACTCTGGCGCTGTCTACAGCTCCCACCTTGTGTGGAGAAACATTCTCCCAAAGTATAGTGGTAAGTTTTCTCTGGCAAAATACTGACTTCATAAAATTTAATTTTGATTTGAAAAAAACAACTTTATCAGCCAAATTATTACATGTTGGAAAAGATTGACAAAGCAGTAAACTACCTTCTGGAATAGTTACCAGGTCTGGCTGACCCTACCGTAAAGGTGAACATTGAGATAATCTAATAGAGTTGACTTAAGGTAATTACAACTGGGTGGTTATAATATGGACAAACCTGTAACATGTATAGTACTGCAGGGGCGTCGCTGCCGGGGGGGACGGGGGGGACATGTCCCCCCCACTTTTGGTTGGAGCTTAAAAAGGTCCAAGCCAGAGGCTCTAAAAAAATTCCTCCCAAAATAAGGTCCAAGGCCCTCTGAATAGTTTTCATTCTATAGCCTTGTAATACCTAGTACAAAGTACAAAAGGTCCAAGGCTGTAGAATTTTATTCTAATCTAAAATGTGTATGCTTCATTTGCATCAGAAAACCTCATTACAAATACACATTTTAAGGATGCTTTAGTGTTACAAATTACCCTATTACCCAGGCAGCACACAAAGACACATGGGTAGGGTATAGTCATGTATAATGCCTCTTTTCTTTTCTTATTTTCCCTTATACTTACTTAGCTTTAAATGTATTAGGCCTTAAATGAAATAATACAAAAAATGATTATCTCAAAATGCTTAAATTAGATACCCTAAGGAGTATTGAAAATAGAGATTTTCTCAAATTTGAATTGAGAAGCACTCGTCCGAACCGCTTAATCTGGCACTGGTCTGGTCCTCAATCAAGATGCTAATGTAAAATAACTCATAATTAAATATTTACATATACTCATTTCATTGATCTCCATATAATCTAATCATTACTTATATGTTTAATGTATGCCCATCTGGTTCACTTTAAAGTAACATGTTTCAAATTTTTAGAAAGATCACAGAAGTGCCAGAAAACAATGATGACACATGAACACTATTTGTTGCATTCCAACGCCCAACAAAACATGAAATATATATATCTCAATAAAATATGGAGAAAAGATCATTTTTACACAGAATTTTCATCCATATACTTAGTTCAGTAGCTATTGTTAATAGTACAATATTAAACAGAAGTTTTTATTCATTTCACTTTCAATATATTATATCGGAGGGCGTTGGAATGCAACACAAGGCAATTTATGTTTTCCTTCATTTTGTCTGCTCCAGGAAGGATTTTAAGATTAGTGTTTCCAAGTTTCGATGTGGGCTTTAAAACATGTGTAGATTCGATGATGTGAAGGAATAGTAGTTTCAATGAATTTAAAATGTTACCCCCAAATAGCCCCGAGTGACCCCATTTTGAGAGAATCGACCATAACTATAATCTAATAGAAAAATCTTAACCTCTTTAAAAAAAGACTCATGTGACTTGAAATTTAGGCTTTTGACTTTCATCTTAGGGACCACCAATGGTTACTATTGAAGTTTGTAAAAAAAGAGGATATTTTCTCCCTTTTTCCAAGATTTCAGATGGATGAATCCCATATTTTTTTTTAAAAACATAGCCATCATAGCTTTTGGTTTGCCCTCATGCGTGAACCAACAGGTTATTATTATATTTTGAAATATGTTATTTAGCCTTGTAAATCGTTAAAACAAAATTCTCAATACTCCGGTTTTTAGCTCATCATAATGAAAATTCAGCCGATGATGCTTTTTTAAAAAAAGCTGCTGACCCCTGTGGAAAGTGGAAAGATAAAATTGTCCTTTTCCCATAGAATCCTACTGTGAATAGTAATACATTTCAGAGCTCCCAGAAATGAAAACTAACCTGGTGACATATTGTTTTTATTTGCTTTTTTGATTCACTTAACCATGTTCTTTCATGAATCAAAATTTAAATAAAATGTTATAATTCCTATTTTTCTGCTGGACAGTCTGTTTATACCTTTAATATCCATAATACAAATTTCCCACTATTGGTCATAGAAATCAGGAGGGGCATACAGATTTTATGCATATCAACTCTGTGAAGTTTTTTTTAATAGAAGTAATAACATTCCTTATATACAATACAAGACCAATTTTTCTCATTACAGTTTGGTCAATAATTGAATTGTTATTAAAAATTAGAAAGAACATTATTATACATGAGAATTTAGGGGAGCTCATTTCAATGGGCGGGAAGGACCCAACATCAGGTCAGAGTTTGTTGGAATATAGTTTTCCTGAATTAACAGAGCCAGTGTGATATAATTCTTGTTTAAAGGTCCTAGTCCACCAAGCCGATTCTCGTCCGATTTTGCACTGCACAGGACTCTTTTTCACTATATTCTTTGAGAATCACATGAGAATTGGCTTAGTGGACAAGGCCCTTTACTTTGCTTTGTCCAAGCCCCCCAAATTGGAAAATAGCTAACTAAAAAAAACTTTTACAATTGCGAGAGCCTGTTTTCAACCCTACTATTATGTACCTTTCCTTGCATCAATCAAATTTCCTATATCATATTAAAGTCAGATATGTTTTGAAATTTTCTCATACTTCTATGATGTATATTTAATGATTGTTGTACCTCTTTCTGATTCTAGTTAGTGTTTGTATATATATGTAACAATATACTTGTATGTCTTGAAATGATTAATGAAAGAAAATGAACTGACTCTATTATAATCCATCAGTGTTTTACATAACATAATGGCATCTTTGAACTAATTTTTAGACTTGAAAAATGATTCATGTTGTTGTACACTTCATACATAAATATCGGAAAAAGGTCCAAGACACCAAAATATGTCCCCCCCACTTGGAAACTGCCAGCGACGCCCCTGAGTACAGTAATGATTACTAAGAATATGATCTAATTAATTTTGGTGTATCAAACTTCTCATTTAAAGCTTGAGGTATGTCTAGCTTACATGAATTATATATACAATTTATTTAACTGTTGTCCTGAAGTTACATTTAACTCTCACAGAGAGCCTTCAGTGCCAACTTCTCATACCTGGACAGCTGCATGCAGTAGTACTGATGCGCTCCCTCCGCATCCTGTCTAAGCCTATGGTGCACCTGCCATACAGGAGCAGGGCCATACCATATGGAGGCAGCCTCAACCTCACCTGTACGTCTACTGTGGTCAGCACTGGTCATCCTGAGGACCATCTACCTGGCAATATTACCTGGTCTACTGACAGCACACCTGCATTCACAGGGATTGGTAAGTTTGCTTCTATTTTCAAAGGTCATACTCCTGGGAACCCAAAATGAGCGAAATCCAAAGATAACAGCAAAAAGCGATCAGAACAACATAAAAATGCAATCGTCAAAAACCCAAAGTCATAATTCATCCACATTGTAGGATATTGACAAACATTGCTTACAAAGAAAACATCACTCTAAATTAATACAACAAGGAACTCAAGAAGGCACATTAATATACTGTACTGTATTTTTTTTAAAAAAATGCTTAAAGAATCAAATTATCAAAATTAAAATGTTCATCTTTAATCAAACTGCCCCTAAACACTCAGTTACTATATTCTTCTCAAAGATGTAATTTCACAAACATACAAGCGGTACAAATTTTTCGGAGATTTACAAACAAATACACTTAAAGGTAACCTTCGTGTTCTGCAACTTAAAATCCTTCAATCCCAAATATGGTCTGACATCAAACTTTGCTGTTTCACATCAAAGTTGCCTATTTCTCAATCACTGAGTGGTCTATATTACAAACTTTGCATGATTTACCTCTTCCCCCGTACAGATATAATTGGTTCAGACATATCCATCAACAGGACCTGTGAGGATACTGGAGGCCTGTCTGAGAGCCAGATCAGTCTCTTCAACGTCACTGCATCTGTCAGCATCAGTTGTCAGTCGGAAAACCCAGCCGGCACAAGTAAATTGGTCTCCTGCCACGTCACAACCTTTTCGACTGGTATGTATAGTACATTGTTTGCAGGTCAGAATTTGTATACATGTACATAATCTAAACAAAGATTTACCTATGAAGGGTAACTACCCTCATGGCGCTTATAAAACAACTTTGATGAAGCCCGTTTTGGATTATAGTACAATTAGACAGAACTGTATGCGAGGTTAGAACTACAAGTGTGATTCTATGACTGAAGTTCACACTTTGTTTTGTATCCAACAAGCCGCCGCAGGTCGTGTGTTGGATACAAAATATAATACGGTGTCAAAAAGAGTCATTAAATCCCACAAGTCGTTCTTAACCTCACATACAGTTGAGGTCAGTCAGTCAGAGTATAATACTAATTAAATCCTCGCTACTCTGATGTAATCAGTGTGTAGGGTTGGAGGGGGTAAGAGGGAAGGAGGAAATACCAGCTTGGGCTTGGGAGAAAGGAGAGTAGGGGGGGGGGCAGAGGAGTTTAAGTGGACAGCTTGTGACCTTGGCCTGATAGGATTGAGGTCAGGTCACATAGCCATGGAGGATGATCCAATGTCCAACTCAAATGGGACAGAGTAGCAGAATATTTGGGGGTCACATGTTCTTGCTTTAATCAAGGGTTCATGTTTCAGATAAACTAAGATATGATACCATTGGCACTCCTTGCCTGGGCTGAGCTGACCATCCCTAATGGCTGACTTATTTCACTAACTAGTTTATAGACTGAATCTCTGGGCTAAATGCCATTGATTTTCTGCAATATAGCACCAATATAACAACACTGAATTATTCTGCCAACAGAACAACTCATATGCAGAATGGAACACAGGGATGGACATGTGTGGCCTGATACACTTGAGTCTAATGAGGCAGAGGCTCCTTGTAATTCATCCTCAGGTACCACCTTTAACTTATCAATATTAACAACTTATCATAGTTATTGGAAATGAATTTAAATGAAAAGGGCTAAACAAAACAATGCCTTTAGTCATTCTTGTGCCATGCTACCAAATATAAGTCCTGTGGTTAAATAGGTTTAGAATGACAAGTGTAGTTTCACAGGGCAACCATGCCGCTTCAAATGTCACTCTATCCCAGCTGTGTCTAAAGCAGGGAACACGCTAGTGGTGATTGGACTCATCAATGGTTTCCCAACTGGACAACTAGGTGGTGATTTTCATAGACTAGTTGCCATGTTCTCAATTGACTTAGCGATTGGACACACATTGTAGTGAGTTGCCACTCATTTAAGAGATTTGTTTTGCCCGTAATGCATGCTAGTTGTGGGTCTTTGTGATTAAGTTTTGGTTCTCAATTCATTGTTTTTTTGACAAATTTGTATTCAGGAAGATAAGCGGCATGTGCCAATGTTTTTTAAACGGATCGGGTAATCCCGGTCTTCCTCCGTAACCTGAAATTAGCTTAACGGTTGGACATGCATGATCTTATTGTGTAGTGAGTGGCCAGACATTTGAGACATATTTTTGCCCATGATGTATGCTAGCTGTGGGCCTTTGTGATTAATTGGAAAGGTGTGTTCCTGTTAGCGATGGTTTGGTGACTGGTATCGCCATATATATTATGGTCCTATTGTCCAATTGTAGCAACACGCCTGGCAACTGGAGTAAGCTAACCATCATACTCAATCATCAATGCCAATCACCATATATACTCCAACCTTGCCAACACACCTGGCAATTTGACCCAAACTCCCTAGTCACCAGGTCCAGTTGTGAAGCGAGGCCAATCATCACAAGTGTGTTCTACGCTTATATTTGATTATGCTTCATTATGCTTTATTATTACGCTTATTATGCTTTGTTGGGATTCTTTCACACTTTTGGAAGGGCAGTGTAGTTCTTTGATGGGGCAGCTAGTATCTAGGGCAGCTAGTATTTTCTACCTTGGGTCAGAACAAATGCATCAATTAATGTACTCAGTTTTCCTGATTATCTCTCCAGAAATGATGACAAGAATATGCCAAGAAGGAGGCATCTGGGGAGATATAGATGATTCATTCTGTGTAGATGAAGACATTGTGGATATTTTGAACCAGGTACAGTTTATTACAGCAAGTTATGATATATCATAGGCACTAGGATTTGAAATAAGGAATATTTGAAAGATAGCTGTTTTTACCATATTAAATAATTGAATGGCATATGCAATTTTAGTGATTTACTATTCATGTGTAATCAATCCCTTTACTCACTTAAGTGCATTCAAGACTATTATGTTCCATCCCTGCTGTGATTTGGCCAAATCTGCAGTTGCAAAAATAGATAGTGATGTTGTTTTGTAACAGTTCATTTCTAATTATTTCTATATTACATAACAAATTCTTTCTCATACAGCTAACAGATATGGAGGAAGGTATAGGAGTGAGTGTGAATAAGAGCAGCTCATTGGTGAGTGAGCTGGAGCAGGTCATCCAGAACCAGACCCAGGCCGGGTCAGTAGCACCGGGGAACATCAATGCTGCTGTGGATGCGCTGGACAGGTTGGCTGCTATACACACATCACTTGAGGCTGCTCCGCATTATGAGGAAGTAAAGGTAAGCTATATTCACTACGCCAGATATGCAGAGTAAGTCTAATGAACTAGTATAGTATGTTATCAGTCGCCCATTTACACTATGCAGATATCAATAAATTCGGTATTAGTCAGCATTGTATTGAGGCTTCAATTCGTTCAAAGTCTGAAATTCATAGAACGAGCCCCCGGTAATAACCAATTCATTGGTCGTAGGCAGAGTGCTTATGGAGAGGAATCAAGTCCAATAAATTGTTGATTATTGGCAGCTTATTTCATTCTATATTTATTATGTGTGCATAACATTTGATCATATATCATCTTAAAAAGTATGAAACAAGTATCAGAGACAGTCCAAGCACCCCCATCTCTATCTATGCCTATGAATTTGTTGGCATGCTTCGGGGAGAGCCAAGAGACTTATCTAGCTGTTAACTTATCTAGCTGTTAAAGACACCCACAACGGTCGGATAGGGTACTTGCACACCCGCCCATGTAAATATACGTACACTTTTGTATGCCTTGTCTTATTATTAATGTTATGTTACGCATAGTCCACTAGTCAACTGTCTTTACTTAGAACTTCTTCATTGTTTCAAAACAACCGATGGGATATTCGGAAGAGCTGTGACTAGAAAATATTCCACTTCCATTCTTCTTTTGACTTAATATGTATGTATTTGTGAAATGGATATAAAACTTATAATAATAATAATAATTTCATAGTTTGCCTACATAGAACTAAGAAATTAACAATTCAAACAAGGGCCTTTGGATCTCTGCAAAGCATGTCAACTGAGCTAGAGGCATGTGCCTACAGTGTGGAGGTAACGTTAGTGCAATTTTCAGACAACTACATTTTTATTGCATGCATATAATAGAAATATTTTTATTGCACGCCACATATAATGAAGGGAATTATTACATAATAGATACTAGTTAAATACTAATCATTTATAATCGTGTCTTGATGAACTGTTCCATTTGAGGGATTGCTTTCAACTAAATTATAAATGGTAATGTGCTTTGTGGTATAATAGCATAGTCTCAGTACGAAGGGAATAATCTCAGTAATGAGGGAACTGTAAACTTAGTTGGTTTCCATCAGGCATGAAACATTTCTTATGCATGTCTTCCCCAACAGGGTGCAGTGGGTGTTTGCAACATGTTAACTAATGCTAACAACGAAGCAGGATGGTCAAAGCTCCTCGATGTAAGTGTCTTATCCAATATTGGGGTGCAAACTGTGAGAAAAAAAATAACACTTGTCCCATGTTTATACTGACAGAATTGGCTTCAGCATTGCCAGAGCTATCTTTGGTAGGAAGTTGGTGATAATTGGATGCAATGCCTTTGATAGTGACCCTATATGTTGTTATATGATTTTACCATCTCATTTCAATTTTCCATTAGAATTTGTAGAGATTAATCTGTCGTTTGGATTAATTATCCCTATTTTATTTCCCAATCTCAATAGTGCAAACTCACCAAGTTAATTTATGTCTCAATTAATTTTTTTGAAAATTTTAGCCTATAAATGCCACTTTTACTCTCTTAGAGAGAACCTTTCAAAGCAGTGTCAATAATGGTAATATTCGAGCGCTACTCCAACGCCATAGGCAAAGGGGAAAACCAGAACCTTGTGGTACCTACAGAGAACATTGGTAAGTGACAACTTTTCACACTAAGAATATAATGTGTTATATATGCAAATGTTACTTAATAGAAGTCAATACTAAAACAGATAATATATATGAGATTGTGAGTGAGACTGTGAATATGATTTCAAAATAGGAATCAAGCATGTGCAGAGCTGGGCTTTGTGTTGCCGAGGTGGAGCAGTTATCCCAACTCTTGATCGGCACCAGTAGCCGGCCTGCCCACTCCTTGTCTTTGGTCAGTCAGGCTGGGTGCAGGCTTCTCCTACCTTTTCTTGCTGCAGGGTTTAACTGTACATGTCATTTTATCATATACATCATATATATATATTTTCTGTAATTATGTGCTTAATGTGGTCTTAATGTTATACACACCTTTTTATCTGATGTAAGACTGTTTATTAGTTATATCAGTGCGTTACTTAGATCATCGTATTATCATCCTTAGATCATCATATTTAGTATATTCAGCTACTTTACTGGTAATTATCCACCTAGAAATATTGCAAATTGTTTTTTCAAAGATAAAAATATCTGACTAAAAAGATAAAAGTACTAATTAGATGTCATTAATGTTTACATTCATTAGAATTACCTTGGTCTCCTCTTTTCCCATATGGTGTATATGTTGAAATCCATATTTAGCAACTTATGAACATTTTCCTAAAACGGATCACATATATGACACCCTATTCAATGTTCAGAGGTTGGTTGCGGGATAACCGTCCAGGTGACCGTCAATAAGAGTAATAAACAGATAAGCTAGGAGGACTGGAAGACCTAGGTTCTCCTATGTCGTTGAATCTAAAACAGCACATACTACACATTGAACAATAGGAACAAAAGTACCATAAACCATTGCCCCATCCCTGGTCCTCTGTCACTTCAACCCATTGTTCTTCATGGGGCTAGCACTAGCTTGTCTGTTTACATCAGTGACTCTACGATTATCCTTTGTTGGAGCCTAATACAGTAATGTTTATTTACAGTGTTCATATCAAAGAATTGGACACGTGGTAATGGTGACATCATTTACCCCAAGAATGAAGATGATAATGTTGACACAAAGGATGGGATTGTCATCCCTAGTGAAACTTTAACACAGATGTTATCAGGTATTAGTATATGCGCATTCTATAACCAAGAGTTCCATATCTGTAAACTGATATAGAACTAATGCTATATGAACAGGACTTGTTTTATGATGTCACATCTAAAGGGAAAAGAGGGCACATATACTAATAAATTCATGGTCCAAGCTTGGTTCCATAAGTGGTTAATAAAACACTGTTCAACAAAGCCTTCTCGAAATGGAAGGTATCTTTAATCCTAATCTTCCATATTTTTCATGTTATTATTACCTATACATTGTTTCCATTAAAATACCCTTGCACCACTAAATTGGTATAATATTACATAAAAAGTGAGAAATTTTGTCATTTATCACAGTGAGGCCATGCATTTATACAACCACTGTTTTGTGTTGGCAGATATGGATGCAGATGACATTACTATTTCTACCACGCAGTACAAAACATTGAGTTCAATTCTACCCAAGAACGAGTAACTATAAAATATTCCTTGTATTTCTTAGAACGTATACCATTATTCCACTGCTCAAATATATATCTCACTTTATACCAGAAATTACTTCATGAGTTGATTTGATAGTGACAAACACTATATTTACAGAGGAGAAAACATATCATCACGCATTCTATCTATCCATGTGGTGAACAAGACAGGCATGCAGTTATTTCAGACCAAGATTATGCTCTACTTTGATTTGACACCGGCTAATGTAAGTGTGTGAATGAATGTAGTGGGTTTTGCAGTAAGGCTAGCTGTCCATCAGGGTTCATGAAAGACCATTATGTGATGTGTTTCAAGAAAATGAGTCATAAGTCGCAAAATTGATATTTAAGTTTTTTCTTCACAAAATCACATTATTGGAATGTTCTAATTTTTGGAGAGTTTATCACTTATAGGTATATCAATCGATGTCTGAAATATCAGAAGAATGTATTTAATATATCCTTTCGTTTTAAAGGTCAACACATGGAGTATATTCAGTTATTTTACCGGTTATTGCCTCTCAGATATATTACAAAGTTTGTTTTCAAAAATAAAAATGTCAAACTTAAAAGCTAGATATAATTAGATTATTATACTTAGGATTATTATACTGTTTACTATCATTGAAGTCGGCTTGATCTGCTCTATTCAAATATGGTGATATCACAAAATCCATTGTTTGCGACTTATGACTTATTTTACTATAATGGATCACATATAAGTGGCTGCTTGTGCACTGTTTGGGATTATCTGGGTATTAATAGGGGAATTGCATAGCCGCCATCTTGAATCTTTATTCGCCTGGAATTATCGGAGTAATTGTACAGTCTAAAATCTCTAGAAAACATGCCATGTTCAGCATGGACTATTTATTAATGCTCTAATGTCAATATCCATGTTTTATATATGTTTCCATGACACATGTCCCCATCTTTCCCATCATGCATTTGGCTCACATAGATGATTTATACATGTTGGGATATTGGTGAAAACATTCTAGCAATTTTCGATAAAAAGTTTGCCAAATATTTGTATGTCACATTTCAACAGAATCCATCCCAGCATGCACTGCATTAGACATGGGCAGTGAGACATGCAACTCTCCTGTTAATGAGATGCGCCATCTATGGTGGCCGGGAGGAAACTAAGGCAAAGCCAAGTCTTACTTGTGGCCTCCATAGACAAAGATGGAAGTTTAGAATCTGGTCTCCCAGTGCCTACCACGTCACAGACCTAGTAAAAACTAGAAACTAACTACAAACAAATTATACTGCAAAATAAAACATGGCGAGAGATGATGTTAATGAGAGATAATGTTTTTAGCATTGATGACATATTTGAAATGTAATATTACAACAACATATTACAGTTACGTAGCAGGCAATTTATCAATTTAGTTTGCATGCTTCATCCGTTTTGACATCAGTGGGTACTTTATTACTTCCTATCATTTGTGTGGTCCCTTGAGTCTAAAGTATTATTGTCCTATTACTTGCTAGATCATGAGCACTTTTGTATATATTGTAGAAAATAGACTAGTTCTCATGGGTCGGGGGCAAGACCAGGACCAACTCTATGGGGGGAGGGGGCAGGACCTGATGATAACTATGACATAACGGTACCTAATTAAAGCGTGATTATAATATGAGTGCATTTGATAAGATCTCGTTTGTCACAACAGCTAAGAATCCAGCATTAAATAAAGTTTCATTTACTGTTCATAGCCAACCGCTAATGGAGATACAAATTGTAGCTTCTGGGAATTCAGCCACAATGACAGCAGTGATGCCACGTAAGTGCATAATTAATCAACTTAGGTTTATGCCAAAAAACACAGAAAGGCTATATAGGTGGTTATATTTTTGTTTCTCTGCTATTTATAGCTGAGAAACAAGTGTGTTACTATGAAAGACGCCAATCACTGATAGTGGATCTCATCTGATAATATTCTTTAGCTGTCTGTGAGGTGGTTAAGCATGCCTTAGCATGCCTTATCTAATCCTTTGGATCAGGTGTTATTTATCCCACTTCGTCGTTATAGTTACACTGATTGACAGCTTTTCTATAGCCAAGGGAGCTCAGCCAAGGGAGCTGATTGGCTCTTAGCTGATTGGCTGTTAGTAAGTGTTAGTAACGCTATGGGTGTAGGTTTAGCTGTAGCCAAGGGGTGTAGGTTTAGCTGTAGACAAGGGAGCTGCAGCCAACGGAGCTGATTGGCTGTTAGTAAGGCCTTCGCACCTACGGCTATGGCTTCCAGTCCAGTCCCACACTACAGCTTACATCCCACGCACGGCATTCTCTACCGTGGTGCATATATATGCACCCCTCACACAACGCTAATCGCTGATATGTTGTGCACCCCTCACACAACCATAGGGCCTAATGAGGTGACCACTCAGTGCTATGATATCAGTGCTACCGTCGCAAAGAAGGTGGGCGTGGCAGATGCGCGCATATGTGACATCACAATAGTTGAACTCTCTTTAAAAATGCTGTGGAAGTTAGTGGCAGGCTGCACGTAGAGAGCAAGATATCTCGAGAGTTTGAGTGTCAGCACTCCCGAGGCTAGCGAGGCCCGGTGCCAGTAAAAGAGGCAAGGGTGCCCGTTTTTTTGCTTCAGTTTACTTCGGGTGTTTCCGTGAGCAGCGAGAGAGGTCACATTGTTTATCTTTCCTTGCTCCACTGCACCCAAAGCGCATCTCCACACTCGCACGCAGGCTCGGGACGGGTGCACGCGCTGAGTGGCAGGTGGACGATTCTGCCTCTGTAGGATGGCCCGGGGACATTGTGGTCCAAGGAACTCTCCACTACGGAGGAGCGAAATCGCATACACTCTCACGCGCCCGTCCACCTATGCAATATGTGTGTAGTTGTGTGTGTATGAGGTGTGTGTGGCGGAAGTGTGGGGGGGGGGGGCAGGGGGAGGGAAAAGAGAGAGAGAAAGACTAGAAGTTGATCCCCATATTATATCTAGTGGCGGCAGAATACAGGTATAGGTATACCATTACAAAGATATCCTGTGGTTCTGCTCACCTGTTGATAGATACACATGATAGATAGTGGAGTACACTTACATTTCATCGGACAAATAGCGCGCAGTTCTTTCTAATAGTATTACATAGGCCCACTCCCATTACTTCTGAGGTGCTCAGAACTCCGAAAGTGATCGCACTAAAACAATAGCTAGTTAGTATGTCTAGGTTGACCAATAGGGGACCAATGCACCAATAACATTTGGTGTGGTTATATGTGGACCCCCGTGGAGAGATGAGGGGATGGATCATTGGAGATTATTTCGGGGATTAGTCTAGCCTTTGAACTTCAGGGGAACACATGATTAGTGATTCCACGGATTGTAAAAAGAGCTGGTTGTAGGAAGGTGTGAAAACTATAAGTTGACATCAGGCACAAATGATCGTAGCTGAGAAAATCGTTTCCAGTGGAAACGCCAAGTATATGAATTAAGTTGACACTGATTACAAAGTTAAATATGTTAACAGTTGATCAAATCGGTGCATAACTTTATAATTAGTTAACTTAGTACTTGTTGTTATTTTGATTATTTGTAAGTGATCATTCTTCAAGTTGTTATTTTCACTTGTTTCCTGAACTGCGGTTATATCAGTATCTTTCTTTAAACAACAACCGCGTAAGAAAGGTTGGGAAATGTGCTAGCTCTGGGAATTTCCCAGGCTAGTATGACATTTATATGATGTTACTACATTCATCGATTTCAAACACTGTATTGTTTCACAATAGAAATTTAAAACCTAACTAGAGAACATTACAGTGAACAAAGGATATACATACATGTATATTTATACTATTAGCTTAAGTGTATACTGAATTGTACTGGATCCACATTACATGTTCTAATTCATACCACTTACACCCAGGGGGCGTTGGTCTACAGATGGTTGCAGCGTAGCTTTTTCTAACGAGTCACAAGTTGTCTGTGAGTGTGAGCACCTGACAAACTTTGCCATCCTTGTCTCTCCATGGGCACAGGTAAGGGCATATATAACACCAATACATATAAATACAGGAAATATGTCATGTGTTCCAGGATAATAAGTCATAAGTCGCCAAATAGATATTTTTCAAAGTGCCTTTTTCACAGGATCCCTTCATTGAAATGTTGTGACTTTTAGTGGGGGTAGCACTCATAGTCATATAAATCTATGTAACAAATTTCGGGACATTGTATCAAATATATCTATGCGTTTTGAAGGCATTCCTATGGAGTATATTTAGTTACTTTACTGTAATTACCCATCCCGAAACATTGCAAATTCTTTTTTCAAAAATAAAGATATCAAACTTAAGATATAGAAATACTTATTAGGTGTCCCACTGTTTACTATCATTGGAATCACCTTGATTTTCAAATATAATGATATCTCAAAATAAATATTTTCCGACTTATGACTTATTTTCCTAAAACGGATCACATGTTATATCATTAGGTGTAAGAATCATCTCATCCAGGAAGCGTGCAGACCTAGAAGTCCTGCATTCACATATTATAAAAATAGATTGCAGATGCAAGATACATTTTCATGATTAGTTAGAATTATTTAATCGCCTCAATGAACACAGGGACATTCAAAGATAATTCATTTCCCCCGTTCTCCTCAATCATCATGAGGACAATGGGGGACTAATGTAAACCTAAACTGTGATGAATCAATGTAAGTTGTTGTATGCATATGCCCTAGTATTTTCCCCTATAGCAAAGTGGCTAAATCGTTAGACTTTCAAACTGGGCATTGTGAGGTTAAGTCCCAGAACCGCCAGTCTTTTTAGGTTTGTCCCATGTTGTCACATTATAACTATTACAAAATCTTATGTGGTAATGAACCTATACATGAATACCATATAAATGTATTTACTTACTGCTTCTCAATCTTTGCTCCTTATTTTATTCTGTACTCCTTCCTTTTCCCTGAAGTCTTCATGTATGTTACAATGTTTGGGACCTTTATTCTTTAAAAGATATAGGATGCCCCTGGTTGTGGAAGGGTAACTTATTCTAGTGCCTAACCACTCCCCTTATACACACCTAACCATCAATAACTGCCTGACCCCCTGGGGTGACTGTACTGCCCCCACCTCTAGATACGGGATGCTTCTAGGTGTGGAAGGGCAACTTGTTTTAGTGCCTATCCCACTGCAGAAAACTCCCAACGTACTCAACCTTTACTATTGTTAAAATCATTACTGTTACTAAAATTGGCCAAAGATTGCTACTACCGCATACATTGTGTATACCTATTGTTAACCCTTCTGCTTGTCATATACTAGTCATTCACCATTGCCATTTCATCTACCATCTCACTTATCAAGTAATTAGGTACTAGTCCTAGAAAACATCAGAAACCATGTAACCAAAGTAAAGCTCAAACAAGAATTAGGCACCCAGCGGAAGACCTACCTAGACTATTGTATATTTAGAATGTTGGATAACCTCACTGTAAAGAAAATATCTGTTGCAATAAAAGAATTCTTAAATTGAATTGAATGTTTTCAGCATGGCAAAGATCCACACAGCAAAGCTCTGTCGTACATCAGCTACATTGGTTGTTTCCTGTCAGTGCTGTCACTGCTGGCGACTATCCTTTGCTATGCATTCATTTGGGGGTAAGTGCTCAGCCTTATAGTTGAATCAGATTCTGGCATAGTTTTAATCTGATACATATGTAGTGGATCTATACGCTTTAGTATGCAACTTTCCGACAAGTGGTCGGTGCACAGTATAATCGCTAGAGGTGCATCTCTCGCCTGGGACTTGTTTCTCCTATTTGATTCTCCTATATACCTTTATACTAGTCTAACAAACTATGTGAGGAACAATATCATCACTTTCATCTGTTTGACATTTGTTTAGTTATTTGGTATACATTGTTTGATCGACATCTAACTTCTACTACAAATCTAGGTAGCAAAGTAGATGACTATAAGGTTGAAATCAGTGATTTCCAATATAAGTTTTGATATCCTTAAAAGTGCCTTTGTTTAGTATAGCTGTAAGTTTGTACAATTGTATATATAGGGGTTGTTTTGATTGTTCAAGTAAGCTGAAGATGTTGCTGAATGAGAACATGACCCGCCCTGTGATGCTTGTCACATTGTGTGTGGTGCTAGCCCTGGCAGATATCATCTTTGTTACATGTGTACAGCTGGTTGACTATAAGGTAACTATTAATTTTTTAGACGCGATTTGATGAGATTCTGGGATGTTTTTTTTCTCTATAGAACCCTGCTCACTGGTGTGCCGGTTGCTATTGTTTTTGGAGCCCTGACCTGTTGCTTCCAGCGATTCATGTGCAGAGCATTGCAAAACTCCCGGGACTAAAGCCCTGCTTGAGCTGTGTTAATATCTCACACATATGGCATATTATACATGATTCAAAAGAGAATTTAATGCTGATGCTAGCTATGCCTAATATGTGCATGGTTTGACCATTACAATGGCCTGTGCCTCGCGCGAACATCACGTCTAAAAGCAATAATTCCCTAGGTTTTGTCTGTTCTTGGGTCCCGTTACCTCAGGGAAGTTCTTGGGCAAGCCCTCAAACTTCCCTGAGGCAACGGAACCCGCAAACAGCCTAAACCTTGGGAATTATTTACTAAATGGAGATAAGTACGTTGATTATCACTGCAGTAACATCTTGAGTATCCAATATACATACATTTGATCTATTAATGGATTAATGACATGCTGCTTGATGGTACACTGTTTGGCATATCATCCCTTGCATTGAGATCTTGCACAGACAAGGTACCGGCAACCCCTCAATGAAAGCAGTTGGCTTCTAATTATCTAATACATCAGGAACTATCTATTAGGCAGTTAGATCCTGAGTTTATGGTCGTGAGTTTTCTCTAAACCTCCCAGGAAACCAAGCCGAGGCATAGCCGAGGTTTGTTTCCAGGAGGCTTAGTGAAAACTCACGACCATAAACTCAGGATCTAATTGCTTTAGTCCCCTTTTATTGGGCTGTTACTATCATTAAAAACAGTTTAAAAATGATTTTGAAGCAACATGAACCAGTGGAAACTCATGATCTTGCCGTTTTTGGCAGTAAATAATGTATTTTTGTTGATGTAAACAGTCGGCCGGAATTGTCAGTACAAATGGGTTGTATGAACATATGGGTTAGACTTTCCAGATTGAGCTCATAATATTTTGTAAGACAATGCACTACTTCATATTCATATGGAAGTTAAATATCCCTTACCAATTTTAACAATAATGAAAGATTTGACTGTGTACATATGTTTGTCCATGTACAGCTTGTATGTATGGTGGTGGCTGCTGCCCTGCATTTCCTCTTCCTCACCACATTTGGGATCATGCTCATGTTCAGCATCTTCCTCTTCGCCAAGCTGCTTATCACCTCTCAGATGATGCAACCAGACAGCAGCAGGCAGCTCAAGTTCCTTCTGCTCCTGGCATTTGGTAACTAAATCTATCCAATTGTATATTGTTTCTTCCTGGATTCAGTACAATAATAGATTATAACCAAATGATCAGATCTCCCCCCCCCCCCCACCCCGCCCTCAAATAACAACAAGGAAAAAGACGGGGGGTTTCTCAAGAAAAGAAAAAAAAGTACTTGTAAATTACAGGGCTCTTAAATTACAGGGCTCTTATGAAAATCAATGTAAATTGAGGTGTGCTCTGTAATAAAATGAAATTTGAACAAAAAAAAACAAAAAACAAATTACCCATATGGCTAACAAATCCAATAGTGGATGTTGAGAACGAGACATTTCTCCTGCTAGCCCTGATGCAACCTGCTCAGTTCTATTTTGCTGTGTAATTATTCCTAAGTTTAGTTAATCAATCGTGGCAATTTGTCATACAATATTCAGTTTGTCTACCTTGTCTGTCTATGTGTCAAAGATTTTCTAATTTATGTTTGCGTCTATAACAAATACATCTGAAGGTCATTTGACCAAAGTTTTGTATGAGATTCCCCAGTTGTTTTTTGTTTTATTAAAGCCCACTTCAAATACTCACTAAAATGCCTTTTTGGGGTGTGCTTCACGTCACTGGCCACCATTTTTCTGAACGTTTTGTTATATTAGCTGAGAGTGGAGCTTAAAGAGCAAATTTTCACAAACAATGCTTACATCTTTGCAGGTGTCCCCCTGTTGGTAGTCGGTATAACTCTTGGACTTGCTGGTGAGGATGGATACAGAAGTCATGATCAGTAAGTGGTGCTTTAAGCAGTAGAAAAGACAATTGTATTGCCAATTGATGTATAAGACTTTATTCCATTTTAGATTTGTAAACCTTTCAACAACTAATTTTGAACCAGTGCTTAACTTATCGATGTATGATTCATGATAATTCAGTATGATTAGTATCTAGGTCTAAATGTCTGATTTAACTTTCCATGACAATAAACAGTTTGTATAAAGAATACAAACTCATTTTAACTTCATATATATATATTTGATAATGATTACTATTATGTATTTGCTATTGTATGTATAATTTTCATATTGCCAACAAAGTTATATATGACATGATACAATTTATTGAACATTTCCTTTTCTGAATGGCTGCCAGACGGGTAAAGTTATTTTATATCTTGACACATGGCTCTTTCCATTTGTAGTTGCTGGTTGGCAGTGGAGAATGGAGTCATCTACGCCTTTGTTGCTCCTGTCATCTTTGTCATAGTAGTAAGTAATGTTGGATCCTCCGCACATTGGCATTGCTATGAGTCTTAAAAGCAACTAGCCTGTGGTGGATACCATGAGGGGGATTGATATCTGTCCATTATGGCTTCCTCTTCTAATTAATTCTGTGCCCGTTATTTAGACTACTGTTGGATAAAGTCTGAGAAGAATCATGAGAAAGGTTGTACACTGTTTAGTATGAATATAATGCATAACTTAAAGGTTCAAGCATCAGCTTAGAATTGAGAATAAACATATTCTGATGGTGCCTTCCCTTCAAGTTTTTATTTTGTTTCATTCTGTACTCAGGTGAATGCTATCATCCTGGTGGTGATTCTAGTGACTAGTGCTCAGTCCAACCGTAGAATGAAGTCCCAGGGCCAGGCTGCTAAGAACGCTGCTAATGTCCTCAGGTTAGAAATACCTGTAGTATGAATTGTTTTCGTAACTGCATATTATCATGAACTTGAACATGAACTTACTAAGGGGTCATTGCATAACAAATGTCTATCTACTACGTTGAAGAATTGCGGGTCGTTCTCCGAATGAATATTTAGGGTTGATAGTTGAGCGAGAAATTAATCAACGCAACACACAGAGATGTATGTCTTGGGGAAGTGATACACAAGTGTATGGTGGGCAGAAATTTAGTTTGCCTCCAAGTCGGTAGGGGGCGTGGCCGATGCATGTCTTGAATGAGACCAATTAACATAAAATCCCCTAACTGAAAGTTGAGATTTTACATACGTCCCAATCTCATTTGGTTTGGAGAGCTTTGAGTAACATTGCTCTCCGAACCACTCTTTATAGTAGACAAATCATCAATACGAATCCCGTTTTAGTTTCCGGCTTTTTTCTGCGACTATGATATTTGATTACCACTCGTTAAATCAAACAAGAGTTGCACAGCATAATAATGAATTGTAAAATGGCGTAGTCCTCATGACTTCAAAAATGACAATAAATGACAATTAGAAGATAAAGAGGGATTTAAACGCCGAAATGGTGCATATGAAAACATCGTCCATGAGTGTAAATTATTATAATTTCAAAAATCGGGCTTTTATTACTTTCATCTAAAGAAATGCAAGAAAATACGAAACCTATTTTGAAGTACAAAACAAAATTAAAAATTGCAAGGTATCAAATTCATAAAATATCATATAACATTGAATACTGATTTATTTGGATAGATACAATTAATGTGACCTCTTTTCACTATTGATATATTCTAAGATGGGTAGATGTGGTTTCAGAGCATGTTTGTTATGCAAGGCAGAATATTCACATAGTGAATATGGCATTGTTTATTTTTTCACAAAAATTATTTATGTTGATATTATTTCAATGAAAATATAACCATAGTACAACCATTCTTAGCGTAAGAAATATACAAACACATTTCACATGTCAGTATTGATGCAGTATAGAAAATCCATCGCGGATGTCAAGAGATGTATGATGTTGTAGAGGATGTTGTCGAATGTTATGCAGTGCAAACAGAGCAGATGGCAAACCACAACACCGAGGAAACAATCCACAAGATTGCAGAATGATATGCAACAAGGGTTATGAGCATTAACCTAGCAATGTTCTTCTATAAATCACACGAAAACAATATTTAGCTTTAAGGTTGTTATTTCGAAACCTCAATGTAAGCATGGAAATGGGTCACAAGGCAGAAGCTTCTGAGGGATAATAACATTAACATGAATGGATAATGTGAAGGTAGCAGAGCATATCAGACAGTAACAACAATTGTCTAGTAATAAATGTGAATCAATGAATAAGAGAATCATTCAAGAGTAATGTCTAGTTCATGCATAGTCTCTCAGTAATTATTTAAATGGCATAACTCTCTCATGGTCCTGGATGGTGGAGAGAGAATAAGAGCTTGCGCCCCTTTAGAGAAGAGAGAATTTAAAAAAAAAAAATTTTTTTTGAAACTTCCTCGTCTTCTGAGATAGCTGGGAAGATGGCGACTGACGCCCCGTCAGTGGGACGCTGCCGTCTCCCTGACGAAAGTTCTTAGTCGTCCTGACGACCGGGTTATGACGTCCCGTCCGGTCCGCCGCGCCCTTCTCTGATTTATACCTATATTCCCATGGAATATACTCCATAAATCACACGAAAACAATATTTAGCTTTAAGGTTGTTATTTCGAAACCTCAATGTAAGCATGGAAATGGGTCACAAGGCAGAAGCTTCTGAGGGATAATAACATTAACATGAATGGATAATGTGAAGGTAGCAGAGCATATCAGACAGTAACAACAATTGTCTAGTAATAAATGTGAATCAATGAATAAGAGAATCATTCAAGAGTAATGTCTAGTTCATGCATAGTCTCTCAGTAATTATTTAAATGGCATAACTCTCTCATGGTCCTGGATGGTGGAGAGAGAATAAGAGCTTGCGCCCAAAACCCAGTTTGTTTATATTATTATATAGTAGTGAGTAGTAGAGAGATTAAGGAAGAGAGTCCAGCGCTCGGGCTACCTTGGACTCGATGTGTTGGCGGTGAGGGAGGGGGGCAGATAGATATTTTAATACCGCCAGTGACTGCCAGTCCCCTGCCATGCGTATGTCTTGCAGATTTACACCCTGGAGGTGCATAAACGTTGCAGACCCACGGCAAAGACTGTGGAGCCCGATGTCTTTTTTGATGCCCGCGGCCGTCGCCCACTTTTTAAGCAGTCAAAGTGCTGAGGAGTAAGGAACTGGAGAACCCCCTTTCGTTGATATTAAGGGAGCTGAGGGAGAAGCAGGATGACGTGAGACCAGGGAATTGAGGGCGTGGACCAGACAGAGAGCAGATGAGCTACGTTTTACAGGTGCAACGAAGGGCCTAGCACCAAGTTGATCAGTCTTTGACGAGCCAACTGACACCATAACCCAATCTCCGTCGAAGGTGACGTTGCCCCTGGTTAGCAGATGGAGATTGCCCTCTGACTGGAAGACATGGCATTTGCGAAGAAGGGTACGAAAGCACAGTAGTACACCCACCCACACAGCAAATTCCATGTCATTTTCCAAGTCCACCACCTGGAACATTTCCTGTAGGTCGTGGGGGAGAATAGGATCCTTGGGAGATTCAACATTAGTCGTGGCACGTTTGATGCCTCTCATTAGTAGAGACAATTGGAAATCCTCGCGTAGGTCAAGTCCCCCATAGAACTTCGATAAATGATTTAAGGCGGAGAAATTGTTATTAATAGTAGAATAGGCGAGACGTTTAACTGTAGCCATGTGGGCCAAGTATCTGGACACCAGCACGGGGCCCACTGGTAGAGGATCCTGACCTATAGAAGCACAGAATAAGGAGAACTGGTTCCATTGGCTTGATCTCACAGATTTAGTAGTCGCCGCCATGGCGTTCCATTGAAGCTTGCGTACCTCTGAGTCTAATCTGCCTGCATGGAAGATATAGTGGAAGGTACAAGACACACATTTTTTGCAAAACAGATATGAAATATGAATTTCAGGACGTCAACTAGGTGAGGGCACAGGGCTCTGCCCTTAGAGAGCATGTGGGCACAGGTACGGGTGTTACACACAACCAGTATGGCACTGTCATTGAAGTCCCGCGATGGTAAGGCACAGTGAAGCATGGCAGCCAGCGAGCACAGTTCACGTGAAGAAGGGCTTGCAAAGCAGCATAGGGGCAGGTTTATGGCGCAAGGGCTGGTCCCTAAGTGGAAGCCGATGAACTCAGAGTCAGCATATGCATATGTACCGCCGACCGTGACACTGCCCAGGGAAGCAGCGAAGGAGGATGTAGAAACCCACGCGACGTAATCCCAAACTGTTGCAGATGGTGTTAGCATGCAAGAGACACCATTGAAGTGGTCCATGTTAACCCCCCACCAGTGGAGGTCAGATATCATGTCACTTGATAGGCGTCTTTTCTCCGTGCTAGACATTGATTTTAATAGGTCAAAGACTGCGTTAATATAAATGCGGCCACCAGAGATAACTTTGCCACAGTGTGATAAAATACCTGCGAGGCGTTGAAGTTGAGTTTTGGTAGCCCTTTTGCGACCAGAGAAGAATTGTAGCTCGGACTGTAACCTGACCATTTTGTCCTCGGGGAGGCTCAGCGTCATGGAAGTGGAGTCGAGGTTGATGCCCAGGAACCTGCAGATTCGAGAGGGGCCAGACACTTTCTTCCATGCGATGTAGAAACCTAAACGTCTGAGCATTGATAAGAGGAATGACTGGGTGTTTAGTGCACTCTCCATGGAATCACCCCAGTAAATAAAGTCGTCTAAATAGCTTCTGCAATTAAATCCACGCCGAATACACATGCGCGAGACACAATCCGTAACTCTGTGAAACACGAAGGGGGCGGCGCTGGCCCCGAAACAGATAGCATTGTCGACGATATAGGTGGGATGGCCATTTATTTTCCATGTGAGGCCAAAGAATGTTCGTTGAGAAGGATGGAGCAGCAATGAGCGGTAGGCACTAGACAAATCCACCACTCCCATTAGGGCACCACGTGGAATTGCCTGAGATATGTCATCTATGGAAATTAAGCTGAACTTTGAGACGACCTCTGAGGTGTAGTTGTTGACAGAGATACCATCCGGGAGGCTGCAATCCGTGATAGGCCGCACCCCCCCGTCTGGCTTCGGAACTGCACCGATAGCGTGTATGCAGTGAGGTGAAGTGTCGACAATTGAGAGTTTACCTGTCCGAATCTCTGTGGTAATTAAGGCGTCTAATTTGGAGAATGAAGTCGACGAAAAGCATGAGTTATAGTTACTAGCGGAATAGCTCTGTATGTCCGCATCCTTGTTTACTAGGCGAAAACCAAACATGATGCCGTCCAGCACGTAGTGCGAGTCGGGGTCCCAAGTATTGTCTAAAAGAAGCATGTTAGCCCACATTGAGGGATTAAGCTGGGATCTTACTCCATGTAAGAAGTGGTCGGACCCCCTTTCACGGCATAGATGAATCAAGGTGTCAAAATCTGGCTCAGAAATGATGGAAGAAACTGATGCAGAGGGGATTTTGGCACTCACCGGAAGTAAGGGGCCGCCATCTTGGTTGTTTTGCACGCTATTCTGCGCCTCCTCCCCCGGAGACGTCAGACCAGCGAAAGGTGCTGGTGCGCGATTGGCACACATCGGCCGTGTGACTAGATGATAAACACAGGGCACAGACATGTTTCCTCTTACATGGTACAGAACACTTTTTCGTGGGATGCTGATAGTTGTAAATCCAGCAGATATCTGAAGGCCAATGTTCGAAGTCGAATAGGGGATCATATTTATCTTCCCCGGCCATCCTGCGGGCTGGCCTCACCACAACCTTGCGGGCGTAGCGAGGGGCTGTTGATGCCGAAAGATTTTTCAAGGTGGTAAACGCCTTCATATTTTCCGGGCTAAAAAACGTGCTGGCCAGTTGGGTTTCAACATGCACCCAATCCCTGAGCTTCCCCTCTAGCACGGCATCCGTAACAGATTTTTCATAGCGAATCAGAGCCAGCTTCACGTAATCTTTGCCCAGTGCCTTATTTGCCACAAAGGTCATGTGTAACCGGTATCCCATTGGGTCAACATCATTAGCGATCAGATAGTTAAGGACTGACATACAGCCAAACAATAACTCACAAATTGTCATGTGTTCTGCCTTCTTTTCAGCTATCAGGTGACTCTCCGGGCGGAGTTTCGTGAGGTCAGGGATGCGAGTCAAGTCAAGTCCCGGCAACAGGTTAGGCGGAGAACTGTCGAAGCCCATGGCGCCCATCCCGCCTGGAGTTCTCGGAGAATTCATGGAAGTGTTCATCTGAGACAACTGGGCCTCCAAGGCACAGGTTCTGGTCTCGATTTGTAGACGTTCCATTTTGACTCCATTTTGCCTCTGGCCGAAGTGGTCGGCTCGATGTCCAGGTCTTTAGCAATGTCTAGCACCGAAATTCCTGTAGCCCCGTCTTCCTTTTGTGTGCAGGCTGGTTCTTTGTGCCGTTTCAAACACACAGGACAATTGATGGTTGCCATCTCGAAGAATGAGGACGAATTTTTCTCGCTTTAAAATTTTTTTGAAACTTCCTCGTCTTCTGAGATAGCTGGGAAGATGGCGACTGACGCCCCGTCAGTGGGACGCTGCCGTCTCCCTGACGAAAGTTCTTAGTCGTCCTGACGACCGGGTTATGACGTCCCGTCCGGTCCGCCGCGCCCTTCTCTGATTTATACCTATATTCCCATGGAATATACTCCATAAATTCATTTAAGGTTGTACTGGGAAGTCTGTTTCCACTAATTTTGTATTGATTTTAATATTGCACTTTTGACTGGACAGGAGGAATGTATGGAGCATGCTTGTGCTGTGCCCCATCATGGGTGTGGGCTGGATATTTGGTGTACTGGCCGTGAGTAAGCACACTATCTGCCTGCAGTATGTCTTCTCCATCCTCAACAGTCTGCAGGTGAGTTTACCGCTTGTTAAACTTCATCTTACTAAAGGGCCTAGTCCACTAAGCCGATTCTCATGGGATTCTTACAGAATTTATTGCAAAGACTCCTTTGCGGCGCAAAATCACATGAGAATCAGCTTAGTGGACAAGGCCCTTATGTTATTTCTAGCATACTCATCTTCCACTAGCAGTTTGGTCGTCTAATATATTAGTCAGTTCCTGGACGGCTACATCTCGACCTCATCATTCCTAAAAATCACAAAATAAGGTCACTATGGGCCCTTTGTATAAGTGACTCATCTAAGGTTAGGAGTAACTGTTTCGCAACTACATGCATCCTTGGGAGAAACAACATACTTACAAAGCACAGGAGGCATACATTGCAACAAGTTTTGTTGCAGGAGAATTTTATTTCTTCACAAATTCTGTGACATGTTCAGTGAAAGAGACTGCAGGCAACACCATTATTTTGATTCATGCATATCATTATTGTATTTGATACTAAACCAAAAAGGTAATGGTGTTGGCGCCTGCAGAAATTATGTTTGGTGATATAACTAAAAAAGTGATGAACCCCCTGCCCTCCTAGTAGGCCCACTAGTCTTGTATGAGGGTTTATAATGAATTTTTTAGGATCATAAATTCTCAAATTCAGTAGCTCTTGTTAGAATGTATTGAAACCTACTGTTGCATGATATTCAAAGCATTTGTTATTTATACAAGAAAGGTGTACAAAAAGGAGCCCTGTATCTGAAAGGTGACTTCCAGGTCTTCCAACAAATTAATTAACATAATTTAATATAGTTTATAGAGTTGTGTTTATTGGTGTTTATTATTAGATATTAGTATAAAGAGAGGATGAAGATGGGTGGAGTTGTAAAATGTTTGGTGTGGATATTACAGTTAGTCTGAGCACTTTTCAAAATATATATAAAGATTCAATGTAATTATGTTTATATCATGTTTAAAGTTTTACATTTAAAATAAACTTGACAGATTTCCAGTTGTGGCTGACAAAGATAGTTGTGACTATAGCTATGTAGAAAGACGTTATACTTTCACATGAAGTAACTATTTTTTCGGATGTAGTAAATTACAATAGCTGGCCGTAGTTCCGTCGTTTCCGCTCCTTCACTTACCTCATCACCTAGTTGTTGGTCATTGATTCCGCGTTCAGTTTGGAACGTGTATAAAGTCCTGCTCACCCAAAAGTCTATCCTCCACTGTTTCCGATGGAAATATTAGCCGTTTTTAAGTATTTAAAGCCTAGGCCTCGCCATAACGCGACAACAGTAACTCCAGTAACCCCCTCCATTAACTAATCACATTTTGCATACATGTTGAATACATAATGTTTAATGTAACGAGAGGAGTTGGTCATCGTTGTATAGCGCGGATCCTGGTTAATCTCATCTTAGTTGTATTTATATTGAGGAATAATCCCAAAGTGTTGGTTTTTGTGGGTTGTTTTATTCATAATAGCTTTGGAGCTATCTTGATCTTCATCAGGTAATGTACATACGTTTCAAGGGGGTATAAGTGTAAAAAGATGTGGTTACAGTAAGGTGTGCTTATTCAATATGGCTGCCCGCACTGAATGATAATGTGTGGGCGCAGTAAATAATCTAATTTGTTTTAAACACTTTTAAACACTTAGATTGTACATTATGTATAGTCAAGAAAGTTATGTCTTCTCCTTTTTAATACTAAGATACCTGTGTGAATAGCAGATACCATGTGTATCATTTGGATATAATCATATACAAACGAATGCGAAATATATATTGTTTTTTCTTTCTATTTTCTACTTTGTTGCAGGGTGTGTTCATCTTCATGTTCCACTGTTGCCTGGACACATCGGTGAGTATTGGATGATTCCTTATTTGGGCATCTCTTTTTATTATTATTCATTAGAGGCCAATATATTAATTTAGATTAAATTTAAAACATACCATGTTCTTGCACAAAGGATTATAGTGACAGTATCTTCTAAACTGACTGCTTGCGCGGTTGGGAGACTCCTCTTGAAAGTGAAATCAAAAGAAAAAGTCCTTGAACAAAAGTGATTGGGGAACGTGAAATAAAAACTTCATTTAAGCAATTAAGAAGTAAGCCTATTATCATGAATATTTTTGTTTGTGTCTCCTGTGTCCTTCTATCTGTACCATTGCATTACTCCCTGTCTTGTGCTAAAATATAATAACACAAAATATTAGGTAATCAGTGTACTCTACACAATAAGTAGGCATCTTATATATGTGGCCAGGTAATGCGTTGGTCTTTCATTAGTATTTTCCATTTAAGAAGAGCTAATATATGGTTAATATACATAGTTTATATGTGCAACGATCGTGTATAATGAAGAGAGGAAGCACTAGTGCCGTTTGGGCGTGAGAAGCAGTTTAATAAATACCCAATAACATATATACATATAGGAATACAATATATAAAAGAAAAAATTCAAGTGAGAATATATAGTTCTTCACTAGTCGAGTGAAACATTTGAACTGGCAAGCGTGGGCGTGGCACTTGTGGAAGGAAACTCTCCTGCGCTCCTATTGGTTGAGCGAGCGGAGAACCCCCTGTGACGTCTTAGTCGGAGGTAAACATTGTGATAGAGCAGTGTGAGACCTGAACTGAACTGTTATCGGTTGCTAGGGACGCTTCCCGCCGGTCACACAAATGCTGACCACCACAGTGGACGGAGGTGAACTGACTGCTGTCCAATTTTTTTGTTATTTATCTATTAATTGAAGCTTTCTTAGGGCGGACTGCTCTTTCATCGAAGTTCGAGCCAAATAAATATCATACAAAGAACTACTTCCCTTGTCTCTGATTTGGTATACTTGTAAACCACTCACACTGTCCTATTCTTCTTCCCCAGTCTCTTTTATTACTAGACTGTAGTGGTCGAGTGTTTACGGGTCCCGCAATAATATAGTTCGGGAGTCCGAGGCTGTCCGCTGGTTGAGTCCGTTTTGATTGTAACAAGGTTTACTGTAAAATTATCTGTTATCTCTAGGTGAGGAGAGCATGGAAGCTGAAAGTAAGGAAGGCATGGTTCTAATGGTGCATACACATGCCTTATGATATCCACACATCAGCAATCTTAGTAAACCATTGACGAGGAAGTGTTAATTCCACTCTCAGTGCATTCATATATATATACATATTAACCAGCAAATGTCTGATCTGACTACTACTTTTACAATTATAACATGTAAACTCCTTCCCTAGTTCTCTAAATCCAGGCCTATTGTTAAACATACATGTATTGTGGCCCTTCTATATGGTGTAATTTAGACTTTGTTGTTGCATATAGCCAAAGCACATACTGTATAAATACAAACAAATGTAGGAGACATGTCTAGACATTGTGTACTGAATTAAGTAGCAAAAGACAAGGTAGCAAAGGGGAAATTGGCATTATGTTAAAGACATAAAAATGTTTAAACATCAGCAATATTCTCCGACTAATTCAGACACGATGGACATGATCTACCCTAACCTAAGATGATAGTGGTCAATGACAGGTGGCATGACAGTTTATGTAATCTTTCAGTAATTCTCCTCAGCGTACACCAGGTGGGGCAGGCAGTGGCCTACTCCTTACAGTTGGTTATAAGTATTTCTAGTACCATTTGAATTATTTACTGAGTTGTATTTTGTTGATGTAATAACCAAGAAAGTCGTTCAAAATGTATCTATATTATGATATTTAGCTGAACCAACAATATCCTGCTGCTGTTTCATGTTCAAGAATTTGAATCTGAGTCGACTGAGGAAAAACAAAGAGCCAGAAAAAGCAAAGCCAGCACACAAAAGAACTTTGCTCATCTCCGAAAAATGAATGTGCTCTTTCATGAAGCTCTGTAGTAGAATTACAAATACAAATCCTACATGTTGAGATATTACTGATTTATACTTCTTACCAAATGTCTGTTGTGTGAATAGGCCTTATAAGAATTACTAACATTATCAATTATTATCAATGACATTAATTTTAATCAAGGCAGCCAAGACCATACGTGATGTGTTTCAGGAAAATGAGTCATAAGTCGCCAAAAATGGATTTTGAGATAGTATTATATTTGAAAAGATGAAAAGATGGGAACACTGTAATACTGACCGACGGTCATTTGGGCTCAGTCCAGTCCCTGTCAATGGCTGGCAGCAGAGCTGCCAGTCACTGACCATCGGTCCGTGCTGGCCGACGGTCAGCTGACCATCGCCCAATCCCTGATAGATGGTCCTGACCGTCGCGGCCGCTGCCACTTTGCGCCTGCGGCAGATTTTTTTTCGAACTAAAATCGGTAGCGTCACTGGTGGATATTTTCAGAAGTAAATTCTTTTATCCCTGGGGTGCGGGGATGTGTGTGTGTGTGTGGGGGGGGGGGGGGTAGCTGTAGGCCTACTGGTTTTAGATTTTGAGGGATTGAGATGCTTTAGTTGAATGGTCCATTGTTCATTTGAGTTCATATTAATATTTTCAATTGGGACCCATAATTATATTATTTCCCTATCATTGAGAAATGCTGAATCAATAATACAAAAGATACACATTTCTTTTTGGCAAAACTGCTTTGTTTCAACAAAATCGAAATAATAATAATTGGAATCGGCTTAGTAAAAAGTCTAATAAAATAATAAGTATTTCTAGATTTTAAGTCGGATATTTTCGTTTTTAAAAAATAAAGTTTCCAATATTTCTGGGTGTCACTTAACAGTAAACTAACTAAATGTAGTCCATATGAGGACATTTAAAATGAAAGGATATATTACATAGATTGTCCTGAAATTTGATACATCGATTGACCTAACTATAAGTGACAAACTCTTCACAGCTGAGAACATTCCAATAAGGGGATCTTGTGAAAAAAACACTTTGAACAATATCAATTTTGCGACTTATGACACATTTCCCTGAAACACATCACATACAGTGTTTCTTGGTTGGTTGTTGTGTGAAGTACTTTTTTTCTTTTCTTTTTTTTTATTTCACATATTTATACAGCCATAAGTGATAAGGATATACAAGGCTCACGGGGGCTATTATTTAGCATTGTCCATGATTTTCCGCCAGGGGCTGTTAGGTGCAGTCCTACTACTATAGAAGGAAAGGAGTGGTGCATAAGTAAAGGTAATTAGTAATTAGTGTAGAAGGAAAGATGATAGTTGTTAATCTACATGATAGGATCAGTTATTCTGTCCGTCTGTAGCAGTGTGTTTTGATCGTCTGCCATATTGCTTTCAGTACTTCAAACGAGTCTTCTTTTTACTAGCCTCCATTTGTGTCATTATATCTAGCACTCTGTGAGTTGTGCTGACATGTGTTACATATCGTAATAAAAGGCATGGGTCAAGTGACCAAGAGAGTTATTTTGCTTATTCATTTAATAAGGGTTGGGTTCTTTTACTTGCTCGAATGAAAAACTATTGTTCCTATATAGCAACTCAAGATAGCCATTTTGTATTGTTTTGTTCAAATAACATTTTTTCCCAAACTTTTCACTTTTTTTTTCTCGTTCTGGAAAGAAAAAAATGAGTCAAAAATAAAAACTTCTTGGATGAACTTTTGGTATTTTGGTTTTAAATAACATGACATTATACTTAGGAGAAAAGAGTATAGTGGAAATTCCTGCCATAATGACTTACAAAAGTTATTATAAACAATCACAAGATGACAAGGAATCAGAAAGGTAACCCAATGGACACACAGACTGCGATATGTTACACGAAAACAGCGCTTTCCCACTCAGACCACTATATTCGCTCTTCTAGCGCTATCACACCTTGCCTTGCTACCCGCTCGGGACAGGTGCGGCCGCTATATATAGCGTCGCTCTGCAATATAACATGCAAACAACAGGGAGACATATCGCGCGCCAAAACAGCACCATCTTACTGCGCTGAGCGCGCATCAGAAGAGCATCGGTAGACTGTAGTCACATGTACATGTATATATAATAGTCTATAACGTCGATTAAGATAGGACAACATTTATATAATAAAAAATAGGGTGGGAATTAGGACTGTATTTCAAAATAATAATTTATTACAGTGCTTAATTCTTTATTCATGTATTTCTGAGTTTATTTCATTAGCTCGTTTCAATTTCAATTTAGGATGTCAGTTCTTGTTATCACACCTTGGGGTAAGTTTGAGCTATAAGTATAAAGAAGCTACACATTGGTCACAGTGGTTTCTGTTGCTTATAAGGTTATTGGCTTTGGGGATACCTTAAATAGAATCCCAAACAAGCTAAATGCTAGTATACAGGGCATAGTCACAATGAAAATCACTTTAAATATTCTGTATTCGAATACAACTTGATTGCACCAATAAGAACAGAAAACTATATATGTGGTAGAATCTTTATTGTATTTTAATGAACTCATTGCAGCAGTAGAATCTTTAGTATTTTACTGGCTTGAATTACCAGCTAGCCTATAGATAGGATCGACTCTACAAACTCTGGCCATTCTCAGAAAAGTCTTGCATTTCAGGGTTGGAAATCGAAATAAATAGAATTATGATAGGAGTTTAGAAGGTTGTATTTCCTAAAAAAAAATATTCTCCTCTATACAATCCTAAAAAAATTGGCATTCATGGTCAAATATTAAGGAATCTAGAGCCCAAAACATGAGGAAAGGTCAGTTTTGCAATTTTCGCATAGGAATAGCATGTATACATAAGATATATAAAAAATAAACATGTGATAATAATCACAATTAAATATCTAATAACAATAAACGTAGGTCGCATATTGTTACATTTTTTTTAACTGTTTCTTGATATGACAGGCACAATAAAATAAGCAGAATATATTTTCATACCTATATTGTCTATAGGCCTCGATAGGCCTATAAATCCACATTATTAAAATGTTTCCATATTTAATAATAAACCCTGGAGGGCCATCGCATATTGTGACATGCTTAATAAATCGTCACTTCTGTCCTTCTTTCAAGCCTGTACCAATACAAGGATAATCATTTTAAATGGTCATAGCCTAGGTAGGCCTATAGGCCTCAAGGCATTAATTATTTGTAGACAACATCACATGCCCCCCCCCCCCCCCACAACAAATAAAAAGATAGGGACCTCCAATACAAAGTCATAGGTTAAGAGTGACACCGGTTGAACTTAATTACGTCCCTTATTTGACGTCTTTTGGAATGAGGAAGGTGCATAGGGCTATGACGGTAATCATACTGCAGCGCCGCTAGCGTATCATTTGTGCAACCCATTGTTCTAGCGTGGGAACATTTCAGTGGCCAGCGCTCTTGTTAGGCAGATTGAGTGAGATTCAAGTGTGAATTTATCCCCAAATCCTACCCAGGTAAGTACTATTGTTATATGAAACATTTCCACTAGGCAAACAGGAGAGCAATTACCAGACTCATTTATTTGCGTTAAAGCTAGCTTTTCGTTTTTTAAAACCCCACAACGTTATGCAATCCAATAATTCAATATGGCGGCCGCACTGTTTGGCCGGTGTTTATTATGCCAGTCAAGCTCGCCACCGGCCCTACCTCGGAGGGAGCAAAGGGGAGCCTGATCCCAACTTGGTCTCACCCCCGATGGAATATATTCACCAAATACTCTGGTTGTTTCTAGCTGGATTCATGTCTAACTTAAAATCCAGCTTTCCAATGAGGGGTTCTTAAAATATATCAGGGTTTGCTGCATTTATGCCAGAGGATTTTAGGCCTACTAGACTTTTACCCATATCTTAGTTTTACCAGTGTGGGCGATAATAGCTGTATTGTAAGAAATGTCCGAGCCACCCACCCACGTTCTCTTCCCCCGTCCTCTCTCACTCTCCCTTTCTCCTCCATGAGAGCCCTGGGCTTGGGGAATGAATGAGTAAGAAAATAGGCGACATGGTAAATAGTAGGGTTCCTGGCCAATGCAAAATTTGATTTTCACTTCAAATTCGTGTAAAAAGTTTCGTTCTTGGTATCAAATGAAAGCTTATATTAGGGTCTAAGGAACATTTATGGTCCGAGTGTCCAGCCGTCATTCCACTGGGGGGCCGCTAGGGGGCTTTTTATGTAGGGGCCGGGCCCCACTTTCCCTGTTTAAGGAAAATTATTATAACTTTTGAAATTATAGTCCGATCTGAACACAACTAGTGTCATTAAATGGGGAATTAAGAGACCAAAGCGTTTTGTTTAGTATTTTCCATCTAGGGGGGTCGCGAACCCCCAATTTTCCGGAAAGGGGGCTGAACGCACCTTGGAAATGTTAAAATTGCCCTAACTTCTGCTATAATACTCAAATTTATGGGACCTAGAACAATTTGCAACAGAAGGTTTCTCAACTGTATTGAGTAGTACTATTAGTATCCCTTATTAACATACTCAAAGTCTCAAAATCTAGGGTGGGGGGACACCCCCAAAATCGAAAAAAGCGAACCCCTAGCTCCTTTTAGCAGTATATCATATGTATATACTTTCTACGTCAACGACATAGGGCCAACTCTACAACATACTACATAGTATCCTATTAAAACAATTTCTCAGGAGAGAATAATATAATATTCTACTAATGTGGCCTAACTAAGTGAGACAGGTAGTTCCCACATCTCTCTATCTTCCTGAAAAAATGTCCAACATATTTTCTTTATACTCCTTTTAAATATCAATATATCAACATCTATAATTGCTCACATCCATAGGAAGAGTATTCCACAGGAGCCTTATTCTTCCGAATAGACTCCTGCGGATCCTCTCCTTCTTCCAGTTGTTTACTTCTAACCTACCACCATTTCTCATGTTATAAGGTACAATAATTTCATTTTCAAATTGAAATTCACTTCTAAAAAGTGAAATAAATCGTTGTAACCTTCTGATACATAGAGGTAGTATATTATAATTTATATGCAGATACACAGTCGTTATCCTAAGGTCTCGTATTCTTTTTTTAGGACCATATACAATACGTAAACAGCTATTATTTTTGTCCAAGAAGTAAAGCAATTTATATCATGCTGGGCAGCTACTAGATCTTCATTATTTTTAATTTCATTCAGTAACACACAATTGTCTGCATACATTAATATTTCACCACTAAAATCCAAAGAAGCTGGGTCGTTAATATATAAAATAAATAGCAAAGGTCCTAAGACACTTCCCTGGGCCACACTAGCTTTGAGGGTTAAACATTCAGATATATCATTTTTAATTTTTACCACTTGTTCTCTCCCTACTGAGAACGACTCAATTATTTTATACACATCATCACCCACTCCCAAAAATCTTAATTT